>JAGQAX010000020.1:4857058-6255672 GCA_019142605.1 Cephalopholis sonnerati
AGTATGTGGTGTCTCTCTGTGTCAAAGTCCACAGGTATGGCTTCAGGTTGAAGCAACACACAGACAGCTGAGGTCATGAAAGAATTAGTAATCTTTCTGTTAAATCAGTAAACTAATAAAACACCATCAATGCAGTTTAACAAGACACAAAAAAGACAAGCTTAAAATGGTCTAAGCATGTTGAAGCTTCAACACAACAGAGACAGACAGAGAGCTGAGAAGAGTGGCTCTGTTGTGGAGGTTCACTGGGGTGGAAGTGATGTGGAGGAGAGAGACAGAATAAGAGACCAGATGAGCTGAAGTAATACCCAATGACAGCATGAAGAGACATCCCCTCTTCTACAAGGTCATCTCTCTCTCTCTCTCTCTCTCTCTCTCGCTCTCTCTCGCTCTCTCTCTCTCACTCAAACCCACATGGGAACCAGAACAGAGGCAAGATGGCAAGAACGGTACAAAGTGTGGAGACGTGCAACTTCAACGCAGTACGGACATTTGAGAGAATGGATGAAGGAAATGCGAAAAAAGTAAGGAGAAGAAGGAGAGAGAAAGAAAAAAACCTGGCAGACAGAGAAAAAGAGATAAACAGAGAAAAAGATGGAGAGACAGGAAAAGAGAGAGAGAGGCAAAGTAAACAGCCTTGAGCAGAGTGATGTGACCCAGCTTCCCCACTCCTTTATTCCTCCTTCATCTCCTCCATACGAAGGATGTGTGGGCCCAGGAGAGAGGAGGGAGGGAGGGAGGGAGAGGTGAGAGGAAGAGAAGGAAGGAAAAGGCACATCCAAAAATAGCACTGTGTTGTAGACGCAATACAACGAAAATACTAACTCAAACACTTCCTTCTGAACCACTGATTTCAGGCTGAAATTCGTTTCATCTTTACCACATTTCCATATTTTCTTATGGGTCTACATTGCATTAGCACTGCAATTTTAAATAATAATAATAATAAATTAAAATATCTGTGATAGAAATACATGGTCTGCACTGAAAATGTGATGGACCAACCAAGTAACATTAAGTGAAATAGTTAGTCACTATAGATTTGAACAAACGTTACTCAAACAGGAGGATATAGTGCATTTGTTGGGGACTACTTTCAGCGGCACATTAATCCACATTTGGTGCTTTAGTGAATATTTGGTGCAGCAGGACAGTGTATGTCGGACTGAGTCCGAATAACCTACAGTGTGTGTGTTTATGATAATAAATAAGCATGTCACCTTGTGCTGGGGCTGGGTATTGTTTAAAAAAATAGGATACCAGATCCAATAACAGTACCCTTCAAATGATACCAATACTAACAAAGAACATTAGATAGCCGTAATGTGAAGGGAGTGGCATGTAGTATAGCCATACTTTTGGCATCTGGCCGCATCTCTCAGCACACTGAACTGGTAAAAATACACCACGCTCAAATACCACACCACAAACTGTATGTTTTGTAGCTGCTGCTGCTGGAGTGTGAGCTCCATGCAGTTCAGTTCAGGATTCTTCTAACCTTGGTGCTATCTAACAAACCAGCCCATGTTTACACACGTTTTAAGTGGGACCATTGTAATAAAGGATGTCTCATCAACAGAGGGTGTAGCACAATGCACAAAAGAAATAAACAATAGTAGCAAATTGGCAACCCCGACAGAATCTGCAGATTTATTAGACAGTTATTGGTGGTGATCCAGAATGAAAATCTTCAGAATTTGGCGGAATGTGTATTCTTTGTTATGTGATAGACAATACTCATTAAAGATATTTTAATCTGCGGAAAATCCACGAACATGTCGTCAGAATTCTGCAGGTGCAGTTTTCGTGTGGGCCTGTTGACAACCTGCAAGATTTAGTTCTGTTGTTACAGATATTTGCTTTATTCCAAAAAACAAGCAGTGACCATCTATTAATGAGGTCATTACATGCTCTTTCTTTTCCAATGACTTCTCTACTGTTGCTTTCTTCAACCTCTCTTTCTAACCTGTAGTATATGACACATCAACTGATGCTGTCACAGTTCGCACCAACTTTTCAGGTTCTGAACCAAGTTATTTTTGGTCGAAATGCTCTAAACAATTCAAAATTAGGTGCGAGAACTAGAATAGAAACTACCATGTTGGTTGAAAAGGGGTACAGTGACCAGGCTATCTGTGCTGGCCACACGGCTAATATTATCTACTGGTTTCTATGAGTTTAACAACAGAATGGAACTGTCTTGATGTCAGTGTGAGCCTGCTGGGACCATTTAACAGCTTGGTGTAGGATGTTAGCTGATACTGTTAGCTTGTGCTAACCAAGCAGAAGCTGCAGTAACCATTTGCTGGGAGGAGAGCGGCTCGGCAATAGCAGCAACAGAAAGTTTGCTGATCCGGCAGGAAGTCAGAAGATCTCAGATCAGATCCCCAGCACACAAAAGACCAAATTTACAAATAGTTTGACTGGAGATGTTTTGATATTACTTGGTACTGGGTCATTTTGATTGATACCTAAAAGGTGTCAGGAAGCAAAACCCAGTCCTACTCTATGCAACAGTGTGGATCGTTTGAGCTCTATGGTAGAGAGAAATAAGATGTATCAGGCTTTAATACACAGGCACAATACTTGCTAATTGATCCATTCATTCTAGGTTTGGCTCTGCACATGGGAAGATAAATATAGAATATCACCAGACCTATACTTAGTAAACATATTTCCAAACAACAGAGACTGAAAGGGTTGTGGAGAGTAGCCTACAGAGCTGCTTCTCTTGTAATCCACTGATTCCTACATGTTTGACCCTGAGTCTGCTAACTGACTTACAGACTAAGACTGCAGTTAAATCCAATTTGTTTCTCAGGTCCAGGCTTTAGGGCTGTCTGTCCATCATTTGTAAGTGATGAGATCAGATTTGTCTGTTCAGGCATTATTAGTCTGCTAATTAGCTCTGTCTGCTGTGCAAACAACACTGGCGTGCATACACCGAGCTCCTCTTAGAAACATCAGCAGCAGTGGGAGTGGTCAGCACTGCAGTCACAGCTGGATAAAAGGGCCCTGATAAAGTTTTCTGATCCCCTGTAAGATGCGTCAGCTACTGCAGAAAGGTTTGATCAGTCGGACATAAAATGAGCACGATTAAAAGCAAGCAAAAATTGTCATTGACGTGTTTGCAGCTCTTCCCTGCCTTAGATCACTGTAAATCAAATGTTCTTGGGTTCTGAACTAAACACGCACTCTAAGAATTTGTGATGCACATTATTTGATGATTTTATGAAATCATATGAGCTGCCAGTTTGAACATAAGTCAGATTGGAAGCTGAAGTGACATCATTCAATCCCACTGCAATAATCAACCCAGGTCTGAAATACAGAATACTGTAGAGAACACAGAAGCAGATTTCTGATGGAAACCAAAAGAGACAAAGCACTGAATATTCAGCGGAAGGCGAGGACACAAACTGGAAGAAAAACAAGACGCTTTCCTTTTCTCTTTGCCACTTTTTCTTCCTCTCTGCATTTTCCTTCCTCCATCCTCACTCTCTCCATCTCTCCTGATAATACAGCTCTAATAATAGCCGAGTTGCATCGAGACAATCGTTCGGTGGAATCTAGGGCAGCCGCTGCAGAGGCAGTATGGGAAAATCCCTCCTGTCTTCTCCAGCCTGCATGCCTGCCTGCAGACTGTGCACGCACATGTGTGTGTTAGCACTCAATCTATCCTGCACAGACGGAGGACTGATGACTTTGTACATAACACCTACAGAGCTGATCCTCAGAGTAGGTACTGCTGGATGTTTTTTTTTTAACACAAGAGTGGCCAAGTATTTCACTAAATTTTGTATGTAGCCTCTCCAACATGCTTTACTCTAACTGTCAATAGAAGCCTCTTGGAAAATTGTGTTCCATTTGTTCCAATCATACTGGAAGAAGCAGAAGAACAAGGTAACATCACTTTGCTTAAGAATTTATTAATTCGTAATTATTAAATCAAACAACTGCAACACTGTCACAGTACGAAGAATGAGAGCAATATGATTATTAGGGGTGTTAAATGTGTACATGTTTTTGGTCCAAATCACTTGGTACAGGATGCTCGGTAACAATCACCAACCAAGTAACTAATGTCAAATTAGCCTAAAAAAATCTAGTCAGGTATGTCTTAATACATGCAAAATATAAACTCAGGTACTAGTTCTCTGACAGTTTTGGCAGTGGGACAACTGTCCATGCTAGCTGGTTGTATAGCTCATCTGGCAAACTCATATGAGAAACCAGAGCTGGAAATGGAAAAAGAGGTGGGACTGATGAAAACTGTGTGCTGACATTGTTCAATCTATGTTGGGTATTCGTCTGAAAAAACATAGACAGATAACGGACACAACTGTCAACTCATTACACTCCATTTCTGTCTTCAGTTTAACATTGCGTCCTATCGATTTAATTTCTGTGGGGGAGAGGGACTGGATTTTCCCAAACCAATCACTACAGACCAACGTATCCACCTGAATCTAACGTCATTTTATGTCCACACCTATGCAAAGCCATGCCAACATACTTCTTTTGCCGGGGTTTTAAGAGTGGTGCAAAGTTAAACTGGTCAGGTTATATTAAGAGGACATGTCGATTGAGAACAGTCTCGATAGTAGCCTCTATCTTGTCTATATACAATTCAATAGAACTATTTACCCTGAAGGAAATTACTGTGCCAGACAATGTTCGAATTACAGTAACACAACTCACAGTAACAACAATTGAAGTTCACAGACCAGTAACAACCAGAACAACCAGTGGGTTCCCTGGGTCAGGGTCACACACTAGGCCTGGTTTTTAAAAACAAGAGAGTATTAAATATCAGTCAACATATTTAAAATATATATATAAAGAGTTTAAGGAGCAAAAAGCAAAAAACAGTGCCTTACAGAGTAACAATAGAAGTAAGATACGTATAAGAGTTACTACAAATGAACTAAAATGGTGGGAAAATATTGCGCTCACCACTGATGTTATCACTCCTCATTTGGTCCGGTGCAACGCTTGACAACACTTGACAACAGCATTATCCATGGTGTTATGCGGGTATTTATACTTCTGCTTCAAATCGACGCCATACCTACGATATAGGCACTGCGCTGACGTAGAGCCCACGTCGTACCCTACGCCGTAGCCTGGCGTGCACCTCCCCAGAAATGTAACTACATGTCCTGGCAACGCAGACCTTCTGTCTATTTTTGTAAGATGAAACCATTTCCCTCAATGGGAAGGAAGCTTTTACTTACTTTAATTTCACAGATAAGAACTTGGAATTTCCCCTCGTGGGATTAATAAAGGTATATAAAATGAATATATAAAAATAAAAATTAAGAAACAATAAATTGTGAAGACAGTAAAGTCTCAACAAAATAGCATTTTATGTCTTGTGTGTGATTTCTCATTTGGGGATTTATACTTCAGGATTTATCCTGGCTTCATGTGAGCAGAGGAAATCTCCACACATCACTAGGCTAACTTTTAGAATGTAAAATGCCATAAGCTTGTGCTAATAATGTTAGACTGTTGTGTTTTGGGAAATCTTGTTAAGTACAAAAGAGTTGTTTTGTCAGTGAACCTTGTGAGTTGTAACAGAGCCGAATTTTTTAACATTACCGTTGTTAAATGTTGTTGTCCCTGGCTTCATATGAGTAGAGGAAATCTAGGCTAATTTAAACAATGTAAAATGCCTTAGGCGTGTGCTAATAACGTTAGCATGCTGTATATGAGGGAAAAATGTGTCCAGATAAGTGTTTTGTCTGTGAATGCTGCGAGTTATAGTGAAGCAGATTTGTGTACTTGTGTTTGAAATTGTCGCTATTAAGCCATGTTTATAGTGTGTTTTGAATTAACTAACCTTGACAGCACTTCACAGAAACCCTGCTGCTAACTATTGTTTTGGAGGTGAAACTGCAGAGTGACACAAACACACCACCACACAAGTATAAATGCTCACAACAGTGTAGGCCATGTGCATAGGCTACGGCGTAGGCTCTGCAAAGAGCTGACGCACAAGCATAAATCCTGCTTTTATTTTATCTATGGCGCTGATTGGTCATTTTTCATTTCAAACGAGTAACCGCTGTTTCACATCACAATGCAAAACGTAGCAGTCAACTTGGTGGACTGGGCAGATTCAAAGATCTAGACCCAGGTAATGAAAAATAAACAAACATTCTAAACCATGTGTAACCTGAATGAATCTGTTCCCCTATGATAATCCTTTACATTAAACACTTCAGTCTCGTATGCCTAACTGTACAAGCAGAAGCTGTGGTCATCCGGTAATTGCTCATTCATCAACAACAGAGTCTTGATTAAGTATAACTATAAACTGCTGAACCTGACTGACAAGCTTAAATTGCCTCCAATTTAAGTTGCTTATTCATATGTTACAAATGTCTTAATGCAATGTTTATGTTGTCACCTTTATGTTTACGACCATATGAGTCAGTCTTTTGTAATAAAGATGAAGTATTTCTGACATAACGATATTTAAGGTTATTTTCATTGACCATGTCCTGAGCATTTTCATTTATGCAGCAATGATGACTGCCAGAAAGCTGCAGTTAAATGTTCACATTTTTCAAAATAAACTACAAAAACATTTCCCTCTGTGTTTTTTCCCCTACTTTACCAAAAACAAACCAAATTGTGACCCCAAAACTGTGAAGTCTGTGTACCGAATAATTCCTAATGAATATAACTGATCGTTTGCACTGGATCAGTGCATCGATAGATGAATGTGTGGGCCTGCCTGAGTTGACATATTTCCAAAATGTGAGAGCAAGTGACAATATCAAAGCATTCAGGACATTTCTACACATTCTAATTGAATTTATTACCCAGAGAGAGATGTTTTTCTCTGACTCTTCTACAGGAGATTCTTCCCTTTGAGTTTTTTTTTTTTTTTTAATGTTGTGCATCTCTGACAAGAAGCCATCGCTGACTCCAAATGCCTGACATTTAATTCACATTTGATATTTTTAAATTATTCAGATATTAACCTTTTTTATTACCAACCTTTGCTTTGGCTTCTTTGAAAAAATCTGGACGTGACATGATATCTACGGGTTGTGATGTCACAGTTGATTCAGGGGACACTGAAGATGGACGATACATAAAGGTCATCAGCTGAATTCAAGAACAGAACAATGAAAGGATGGAGCACTGGCAAACCACACACCTCACTGTGTGTGCGTACTGTTAATTATTGTGTAAATTAATATACCAAAAGATCAAAGCTGTGTTCATGCCTCATTTTTTATGTTCTATTGATATGAATTGACTATTGTACATGATGACTTGTCTGGAGGCCCAACTTCAGCTGTGATCAGTTGAAGTGATAGTTGTAGAACACAACACAGTGGGACAGTGATGTCACAGTGGTGAAATAGTAAGTAAGAGGTAGCTGAATTATGGCTGACTACCAGTGATACAGTGGGGACAGGGCTGCGCTGTAGTTCTACAGCAATACATTATTGATATTTTAAGACATGCTAACACTTTATTTATTGACAGTCATTCCTTTCTATTGACATTCCTACTAATGTCTTAATCCATGTTCTTTCTCTTTATACAAAGAAAACAAAGTAGCAACATTGACAGTCATTGCAGAGATTTGGTGATGTAGCTTTACTGTCAGACACAAGAGTAGTGCTGTAGTCTGCTAATAAGCTATGGCCTGCTAATGGCTAAATTGTGGATGAAGGGGTCACAGCTAGCAATCTCTTCATCCACTGCTCCTGCTCCTCAGTTTACTGTACCCCACACAACCTAGTTGCTCATTCAGCGATTTCTGCTATCCCCCAAGGTGTCTCCGGTGAGTAAGTGGCTCAATTTTGAGCCACGACCATTCTCTTGCATTGTTAACTATCACTATTAGCTCTGTATGACAATGTACTATTAGCAGCGTAAATGGTAGTGTTCCGACCACACAACATGTCACATTCACCAATTCACACACACAATCACCCACTGGTGGCGGAGGCTACCATGAAGGGTGCTGCCTCCATTAACTCCTCACACTGATGGAGCAGTTGGGAGCAATTTGGGGTTCTGTATCTTGTCCAGGGATGCTTTGGCATGCAGGCTTGAGGAGCCAGGAATCGAACCACCAATCTTCCGATTAACAGACAACCCGCTCTCTGAGCCACAGCTGCCCCAAGTGTCATCACAGCTAGTGGTGTTAACAGTGCTAAAGGGGTTTAGCGGCTAAAAATGAAGCTGCTTACTCTCTGGGGCTATCTGGGCAGAGACCTGAGGGTGGCCTCCATGTTTCTGCAGTAATAACTAGTGGTAATCACGAATGTGTCTAGTCGCTAGCCAGCTCCCACCCAACTTAGCTGGGGCACAGTGCAGAGCAGCCAAGGCTAGCTAACCAGTGGAGACCAGAGGGTGGGCAGTGAGCACTATGTTTTTTGCATGTTAATGCCGCTTGCCACCTGTCTGTCAGCAAAGTCCACAGAAAAATAAAAGGCAAGACATTTCCATCACAAAATATTAAAAAGGATTTTTGGGCTTTTAAAAATTCTGAACATTTTTTAATTCAGTATGCTTAGCGCAACTATGATCAACCTCAGAGCCCCAATAAACAGCCCTTTACGGAGGTATTCCATCAGCACATACAGGTAGGACTAAGTATAATTTTCAAATCAATCATTGCTGACATAATTCATGCCTGACAAGTTAAGTGTAGTCAGCATAGTAAGTGTAGTCTGCCACTTTAGTTAGCTGTACCTCATTTATGTTAATAATAACAGGTTGCTGAGAGAACATGTGCCAACTAGTCAACTTACCAGACTTGTTAGTCCCATTATGGTCTACTCTGGGCTTTATGTAGCCTCTGCACCTCTGTTAAGCATCAGATTACCTATTCAGTATCAATATTAAGACTTTGACTGGGAACAGGGAAAAACAAAAATACAAACACACACACACACACGCTAGTCAGATTACTATCATGTGATTACTCTGTGGTGTTGTGTCAGCCCAACTGTGTCAGAAACAGAATAGAGTTGGGTCCTGCTACTGATTCATGTGACTTCACCAGGACTCAACTGAGTGAGTGAGTGTGTGTGTGTGTGTGTGTGTGTGTGTGTGTGTGTGTGTGTGTGTGTGTGTGTGTGTGTGTGTGTGTGTGTGTGTGTGTGTGAGAGAGAGTGAGAGAGAGAGAGAGAGAGAGAGCCTGAAGGACAGAGTAGAGGCCTCTGGGCAGCAATTTTACACACACACACACACACACACACACACACACACACACACACACACATACAGTCTCTCTCTCTCTCAATCTCTCTCTCTCTCTCTCTCTCTCCCTCTCTCCCTCTCTCTCTCTCTGTCTCTGTCTCTGTCTCTGACCAAGCTCTGGGCTTGATGTAGTGAACAAAGAAGACCTCTATTTGTGCGAGCATGCAAAAGTAGGTCTGCACTGGGTTTGGAGAGCTCCAAGAATGAGTGTGTGTGGCGCGTGTGTGTTGCAGAAGACAAATGGTCTCTGACATCTCAGGCTATTACAGAGGAACAGCCTGGTACAGGGGGAGGGAGTGGGGGAGGAGCTTGTTGGTGACCTTAGTTTCCTCCTTCACTACATATAAACTACGTCACACCACCACTAGCACAGATGCGATCATGTCTTTTGACAGTATGGCTACACTTTTTTCAGCTGAGGCTCCCTACACACTGATGAAGTGAAATCTGAGAATACTATTTACAGCCAGACACTTTTCTGTCAACAGCTGCTTTGCAGATTTTTGTCAAGAAGAGGTCATTATGCACAATGCAACATTATAACAGCGGGAAAATGCTTTAATCTTTTTCTACTTGGCGTGCAGATGCCACTTAAACAATGAGCTTTTAATAGTTTTTGAAGAATTTGTCGTGTCCTGAGTGAGGAGAGTGGCATGCAATCCTTTTCAGGGAATTTTGACTTGCAAGCAGTCAGACACCTGCGATCGCAGACAGAGCTGCAACAATCAGACAATAAATCCATTGCCAGGAAATTTGATTATTGATTAGTCGTTGAAGTCATTTATCAAGCAAAACTGCCAACTTCAACTTAATCCAGCTACTCAAATGTGACAATTTGTTGCATTTCTTTGTCTTATATGATGGTTCACAGAATCTCTTTGGGTTTTTGCTTGTTAGTCTGACAAAACAAACTATCTGAAGATGTCAATTTGGGATTTTTAGAAATTTTAAGGTAAAATGATTAATAGAGAAAATGATCAACAGATTAATCGATAATGACAATGATCTTTATTTGCACCAATAATCACATAATTGTCATCTTCAAAGTAGGGATGCACTGGCTTAACAGCCTAGCACCAGTGTGGGCAGATATTTGTCTTGTTGACTGCCATCGGCCTGTCGGCAAGTAAGATGACATTCACTGAAGGCAGTGGCCACTGTTTTTCTGTTGTGTCACATCAATTTGGTGCAAGACAAAAAGCAGAGCTCGAGACTTACGTCGTCCCGGGGACAATACAAAATGTGTTCAGGATACACAGAGACCTCCCTAGGCCACTATTGGGATACAAGAATGCAGTAAACTCACTAGACACAAATCAGGGGATGCACCCGATTTTCCTGATAATGCTACATTGTGAACAACAAATCAGCGAGACGAGAGTTAACATTAGCTCTTAGCTGCTGGTGGCTACAACTAACTGCGTAAGGAGGTTGCATTGAGTTACATTATGATGCGTTCTAGGTCTGTTAAGTGAAAACAAGTATTAGACAAAGGTAAATTGTAATGTTATTATGATGTATTCAAATGTAATCTTGTAAAATTTCGTTTCTGGCAAGAAACTTGAATAAATGCAGCAGTTTGAGTTTTCACAGCAATATAAAATGGACATATTAGAGAGGAAATTATTATATATAAAGGTAAAAATGATTTTGAAGCAGTTTTTATAGAAAGTTTTTCATATATATATACAAAGGTTATACCTCACAGCATCTCTATCCTTGTTCACGCTTTGGTTACATCCAGTATTGATTATTGCAATTCTGTCTTCTTTGGACTTCATAAACTTCACTTGGTCCACAATTAAGCCACTCTCATCATTACTAGAACCCCCTCCACAGATCCTATAACTCCTATTCTCAGCAACATCACTGGCTTCCGGTTAAATATCGCATCTATTTCAAGATTCTGCTTCTCATCTTTAAGGCCCATTATTATTATCATAAGAAGGTGATTTCATAAATTAGTATGATTGAATTTGAGCTTGTGCTCATCATTATGACTTTAAAACAGTTACATTGTTTTTTTATAAAAAAAAAATGGGGGAAGAAATAGCAAGAATAAAAATAAACAACAACAAAAAAAATCAACAACAACACTGGTATTAGTATCACAATCAATACAGGCCAAAATGTTACTTTAAACATCGGGATCGGCCCAGGATTTTACTGTCAGTGCATCCCTACTTCAAAAACCCAATTTTTCTCGTCTAAACCACCGTGTGAGACTGGCATTCATTCACTGGACAGTATTATCTAAAAGAAAAAATCCTGAGTGGATATTAAAAAACAATACCTGTTGGTGATACCTGCTTATTACCACGTTGACCCGAGTATGGCCAACACACTATTTTCATAATTAGAGTAAATTTGTCCTATCTCAATTATGTACTCAATATACTGCATTTTGGATTGGAATTATGGTATTACAGTAAGTATAATGGTGCAGCTACATTTGTTAAGGGAAAACCTTCCAATGCCGTGCTTCAAACTAAAAAAGATCCGCAAGATTCCTGACAACCAGGTTTCCTGGGTTTCCTTGCACGCCTGTCCATTCTTTCTTCTGGTTTTCCTTCCAGTTGGGCTAAAAACGAATCATCACTGCCCTATAAGTGGAAAGTTATCAACATTTCTACTAAGAGTCAGCTGTGCACCCCACAAGATACCACTGTAGCTTTGATCAATAAAAAATAATACACAGTACAGGCAGCATTTTAGAGTGTCACACACCAAAGGTGTAGAGACCTGAGAGGTGTCTGATTGAAGTGATCACTCTCTCCTCTAACTGCTCCCTGACGTGCTCAGGGTGTGGAAGGATTCCAGTGTTACCTGTCTGAAATCTGACTCCACACACACCCACAGACGCTTCCACAAGCCAGGCGAGTAGAACAACTTGTTTCCAGAGGCTGTTATTCTAGTGGCGTTAATTACCGTGAATGAACTGGCTCTCTCTCTCTCTTTCTCTCTCTCTCTCTCTCTCACACACACACACACACACACACACACACACACACACGGCGTCTCCTGTTTCATAGCACGAGACAAACGACTGGAGGCACTTGGGAAAATTGGATTGTCTGTTACCACCCTCTTTTATCCTCTCCCCCTTTCTCTTCTTTACCTCTCTCCCTCTCTCTAGCCTTTCCTATCTCTCTATCTCTAAACTTTGCAGAGAGATATTGTTCAGATACACTGGCCTGTTATTACTGCCGTCAGACACACATTACAACTGAGTGAGCAGGCAGTCTTTGTATAGTAAGTACTTCTAAGACTGAAGTCATCAAAAGGTCAGAATACTGTCAACACAAACCAGCTCAAGTTTATGACACAATATCAACGCAACAACCATAAAGATAAAAGTTTACTACATGTTCTTTAGGTCGATACTCTCCCCCTTTCGCTATCTGTGCATTAGCATTTTCAAAAATCCCTTTGCTTCACAAAACAATTACAAGCAAGTTAACAGTTTACATGCTGAAAATGGCAAGTTTTAATGAAGATTTGGATCGTGCAATAAGGCGTGGCTTTTTTGTTCTTTGGGTGAAATTCTTGCAAAGATCTTCAACCCATAAAACAACTTGAGAACGTACCCCAGAAAAGCCCAGACTACATCTCACAAGACTCAATGTTGATCCATTTTCTGACAGTCTGAGTTGATCTGCATGTCTTTTCACTCTGGCAGTGGCACACGCCAGTGACACTGGCTTTACTAATGTACTGATCCGCTCCACTGCACACAAGCTTCTGTAATATCATCGTAATAATATTCTGCTAGTCGCAAACCAGCAGCAAAGTGTCTGGGATTTCAACAGGTCCAGTAAGCTCCTCCAGAGCTAAAGTATTGTCAAACTTCACCTCTAGGGCAGTCTTTTTATCAGTAAAAGTTGAATTCAATTTTTGTGGTGTTTTCTTTTGCAGAGAATTAGCCATTTTAATGACAGTGCTCATACGTGCAAATGTTCCACCAAAACAAGTCCCTACAACTCTATTTTGCAAGGGCACTGTCACTGCATTGTGCGCTTAGCACCGCAAGACAACTGTGATTGGTATAAAGAAACACAAACAAGCCAGAGGATTGTTTTCCCCCTATGGCAGAATGGTAATGTGTGCTTCCAGAATTTTCTCTACAATGTTTTCCACAAGTGTATGCAATGTCCAGCTGGATGAAAATAGTAGCAAGCTGAAACCAGGCCACCACATGCAAAGATTTAAAGACTTTAAGTCGGTATTTGAAGCTTTGTTCTCCTTTTCTTATTATTATATGCCTGTGTTGTTTTCTCTTGCACACATGTAACACTGACTGCAGCAGAATGATTCTGTCTGTGAGTGCCTCCCACCAGGAGTGGTTCACAGGCCTTCAGGCACCAAGGAGTTTGAATCCAGGCAGAGACAAGCAGCGACAAGCAGTGATAGAACCACAGACACATTCATCCAATACTGCTGGCTTACATGACACAGACTCCCTTTGAATTCCAGTTGGAATAAAACAAGACCAATGCTGCCAGCGAACTGACTCATATATATCTTTTGTATTATTACCATTACACTCTGAGTACAAATATGGACGATTTCTCACAAACTGCACCGAGACACCTGGGGTGTGAATTGGACTGTAACCCTCCACCATTTCATCAGAAACACAGTGTGTGAATGCTGGAGAGCCAGGCATGTAGAACAATGAGGGTGTGTAATGTGAAGCACATTCGTGGCTTGGATCTGCGTACAGAACAACATCTGGTCGAGTATTCAGAGCTCAATGTCTCAAACACACTGAACTAACAGCAAGCAGACGCCACATCAGTGTTCCCCTCCCCTGTTATTCTCTCCCACAGTCTCTCTCTAATCAATAATTTACATTGTTCTACAAGGGACAAGGTCACATATGTATTCACAAACACTAACACAACATACATATGGCTTCTGTCTCATTCCAACTTAAAGTAAGATCTTAAAAAAAAAAAACTGGAGGGGTTAAATATACTCCTCTTTCCCAGCTGACTAATTATATTCTCTCTGTCCATTCTTCCCTACATTTATTTTTGCACTGTTTGTGCATCTGTTTGTATTCAAACACACAAGCCCATTGTATTCCATATAGAGTCATGGAATTAATGACCATATATTTAGTGTCCTGAATGTCTGTGAGAACAAATCAAAATCTTTTGAAGGGTTTTAAGTAATATTAATTTTTCAGTGAGGGTTTTGATAAAACAAGAAAGAGTTCATAATTCAACCACACTATTACAAAGGGCAACATTTCTAATTAAGACGAAAGACTTTGTTTATAGACAAATATATGTATAGGGTGTATATTATGAGCAATATCTTAATAATATGATATGTATTTGACTGCCCTTAAAGGTAGGATGAGACATTCTAGAATTCATTAGGTATGTGGACTAAATCACAATGTTTGTTTACAATAACTCCCAGGTAGAAACCCCTGTGTCACATACATAAAATGAAACGGCGCTGAGCAAATGCTGCCTCAATAGAGTGCTCCAGGAATGAGTCCTAAAACCCAGAAATAAGTTGGCATTTTTCCACTCTTGATTCCTTCGTCTTAAAGTCTGTGCTTTTTTTGAATGGGATTTTGGTTAGATACCTGAAATAAGGTCTGTGATTGACACAAGTCGAAGAGACTTTTACGTTTTGTGCTATGACATAAAATATGTCAGTAAATACCCCACTCCTGAATTTTAAAGCTTTTAAGTGTCTTAAAAAGGGTAATTGCTAACAAGTGGCTAAATGAGACTACAGAGCATCACATTAGCTTTACAGCTTCATTGTGGTGGCAACGTCAAAGTTGCGACTGCATTTAAGCTTTAAAAACATGAACGTGTTGTTCATTTGTGAAAATTATCTTGCTAAACAAAAAGTTTAAGTATTATAAACTTCTGTTTGCCACAGATCTTATTTTCTGCAATAATCCAAAATCCAATGGAAATAATCCCTGGGATTTTTGACAAAGAAACCATATGAACCCTAACTTCTGCATCAGCCTACAGAGAAACGTCATCCCCGGAGCACTCTACTGGTTAGTTTTTAGCCACCTTAAAAAAACAATATCAGTTTAAGTGTATGTTTAGAATGCCTTCACTGCTTTACCTTGCCGTCAAACAACACCTTGCTACTGGGAAGTGAAGCTGATATCTCAAAGCCACTAGACTCAAATGACAAAAACAGTCATTTTACTTTGCAGAACATACAAGTTGCTGGTCTACCACTGCCTCCATCAGTTAGTGTGTAAGGTAAAGCTGTATATAATTTAAATATAGCGTACATTTGAACTGATACTGATTTTTTTAGGTGGCTAAAATACATTGTGCTGCAGCCCCGTCTGAAGCAGTACATTGTTTAGCTTCCATGCTAGGTTTGTTTTCTAGAAAATGCTAGTAAAACAACACGGCACTGAAAGAGATACTTCACCATTTTTCAACCAGCTTTGTATCATAACAATGTAAACCTCCCTCCATCTTACCAGTCCTCCCCAAAAAAACTCTGCCACAGGCTGTTGCTTAAACTACAGGCTGTACTTCAGCTTTTTCATATTGCCCACTGCCCATGCCGCCACTACGGACACACAGAGAATAGAAGTGGAACTAAAGACAGCTCTCAGTCTCTTTTTCAAAGTCAGGCCAACTCTGATCAGAAGTTAAAACTAGGCAGTTTTAACGTAACAGGTTTCTCACCTGCTAAACAGTGCCCTGTTTAGCTATAATAGCAAGAGTTTGTGAACAGGAGGTGGGAGCCATACAGTTTCCTGTATTGTGTAAACGGAGGCGGAAAAAAATGGGATCGCTGATCAAATACAAACCAAGACTCTCTTACTAAATTGCCTATTTATCAACCTAGCTGTTTTCAGAAACATGTTTTAGCTTATGGTTTAACTGTAATACAAGACAGTTACCAGCTGGACGCCACTGTGTTCAATGGACATGTTCGCATTACGTCACCTAACAGCAGGAGCGCTTCTTGTTCTGGTGCAACGCTGTGCATTCTGGTAGCTGTACGTTTTCTACCTCTTGAGCAAACATGAATGCCACAGTCCTTTTTTTCTGTTTACTCTGGTCATGTTACACCAATGTCAAAAGTATTTGCACCTCTTTACTGTATGGACAGCCTCATTTTATGAAAAGTCCATCTTTCCAACAGTCAAATATGTCAGATAGTCGGACCACTGTGTTAAACTATGTATCTTCAAACATTACAGCTAGGGATGCAAATGACAACAGAAATCAACAAGTTTGCCAATTTCTGATATCTCCATAACTGAAATGAATTGCTAGTGTGTACCCAGAAGTGATTGTTAGTGAACGTGACATCATGGTGAGTCAGTCTATAGACAACTGGATTTTATGTCAGATTCACACACGGTTTGCTCTAGCATAAGAGAAATCTGATGTAGGTGACCAGCTATGTTTAATAAAAAGGCATAATAACAGCAAACCCCTTGCTCCTGAATAAATAGAAGGACTGCCAGTGTAACAGTCCACTCAGGGCTTTAAATTATCACTAACAATCAGCCAAATTATGGGCATTATTAATTGACTGATAGGTTACTCAACATCACTAGTTTCTTTGGCAGGTCACCAGTCTCTGTCCAGACTGTCTGACTGAGAGAACATAGAAAAAAAACATCCTCCGGCAGCTCAGAAGTTAAACTCAGTGGGGAAATTCTGAAAACTCTTTTGCTCTGGCTGGCTAATGAATAAGTTAGTGCCATCTGAATTTGTGTGTGTGTGTGTGTGTGTGTGTGTGTGTGTGTGTGTGTGTGTGTGTGTGTGTGTGTGTGTGTGTGTGTGTGTGTGTGTTTGGGTTAGAGTGAACATGTCTGATAATAGTGGCACTCAGCCGGTTCAGACCCCCAGGGGAGAGGGGAGTCTAGCTGGTAAATGAACCCAGTGACACCACTGTTAAGACCAGTAATGCTACATTTACACACAGTGAGCCTTCTCTTTATGCATTGCAAGTAAGTAAAATCAACATGTAACATAAAACATCAAATACAGCCAAGTGATGGAGCACTTTCTATAAATGCAAGGATGAGTCACTGCATAGCTCTAACTGAGTCTATCCTACACACAAGGCATTCAGCTCGGTCTCCTAGAAATGGAGACATCTATTCATTAGCACAGCTAGCATCTGACCCCTGTGACACCTTCATACAGAATGTACTGAGGACTCACTGCATTTGCACATCTAGGACAAAATACAGTATTTGATGTGGCATTTCCCATTGTCAACCAGCCTTGAGATATTTCTGCCAGCTTCCGCTCTCACATTTCAAAGCATGGAGGAATTCTGCACATGATGAGCTCATGAGCAAGACTTCAAAACACAGACTTAAGGGCATGTTTGTGAATGCAGTGCTCGATGTCGATGGCAGAAAATCCTTTCATTAAATGTAAATCCAGGTCTACTAACCTGGCTGCACTCTGGTTAAATTATTTATTAATGCACATAAACATTCCAGGCAGAAGTCCTTCCTTCCACATTTTATAAAACACAGAACAATGTAGTCAAAAGCAGGTTGACCATGTTGTTACATTTTCCAAACACAGCAATGGAAATTCATTTGAACAGCCTGTTCATTGGTTTTTATACTGTTTGGAAATAAATCACAACCAACAGCTGCTTAGAAGGTAAACTGAAAAATTTGAAACACAACAGCATGGTTTACAAAGGGGTAAGCAATGATGTAAAGTGTGTGGGATATTTGGTAAATGGGCTTTAACATTGAAATGCAATTTTTTGTTACTAGGTGTCTCTCAATCCAACCATTAAAGACTTCTTAACCTGGAGCTGAATTATTTGCAAAGGTCTCTTCCTTTCCAAGACACACACAAAATCAGTATTTCCCTAATACTGTTTGGCACAGCAGGGGCTGGAGCCAAGGTGCCGCTAATGTTTACTCAGCTAGTTTCTCTGATAACTTAAGATCCAAATGAGATTTTTTTCGGGAACTGTATTATCAGCAGAGGTCTCTTCCTCTCCAAAACAAGGAGGATTTGGTGATTTAAACTGGTAAAAACTCTGCACAATGCAGTTTCACGTTAAAAATTCCCCAGTGTTGTTTGCCATGTCAGGGAGTGGAGCTGAGGTGCCGCTAAGGCTTGGTCAACTTGTTTCTCTGATAACGAAAGATCCTAACGTTAAGGATTTTTCTAGCAATAGCCAAATTATCAGCAGAAGTGTCCGCCTCTCCAAAACAAACATTTGCTCAGCTTGTTTCTCTGATAACTTAAGATCCGGACATTCGATGACTAAAATCCTTCATCTGGTTCAAACATAGTTAAAAATGACCAATATCTAAAAAGTGTAATGCAAAAATGTGGCTTACAACTGGATAAAAAGTCAATTTAAAGATGATGTGATGCCATTGATCAAGGGTGTAGAGGCCAGAGGTCCAGATCACAATGACAACCATCACTCACTACAGCTGCAGGTTCACAAATACCACATATGGCATGACTCTAGAAAGTGCATCAGACACTGAAGTCCTTACTCACATTTTTAGCTTGCCTTTAGGCTACTTACACACATAGTTAGTAAAGGAATACACAGCTGTTCAATTTGGCATGACAAAAAAGTAATAATTAGTAATTAGTAATAATAGATCAGACCAGAGCACAGTGTGACACAGTGTGTTAGTATGGCCCAGCTACAAATTATCATATAACTTAAACTACAGGTCTCAAATCTAAATTGTAGTTACCTAACCAGCCACACTCAGTGTTTCTCTCCATCTCTGGGTTGTGTGCGTGTTTGTGTGTTGTGACAGTGAAGGAGAAACCGCCGTGCTTAAACAAAGAGCAGTTATGAAAACAGTTTCCTCTCTCCCTGGACTCAGTGGGCATCAGAGCATGCAGAGACTGGAGAGACTGTAATCAGTTCATACAGCATCCATTCAGTGTTTCATTCTTACTTTCAGCTTCTACTCTTAAACATTACAGGGTCACATTCTGCGTTGGGCTACAGTATATTCATATAAACACAAACAAACACAAGAAATACAGTACTGAGCATGTTAAATGTACATGCTACCTTCAACAGGAAATCAAAGTTTTCTGTATTAAGATATAACAGATACAGATTCTGATATCTTCCAATACTGGGTACCAATATGATACCAGTGCTATTTCTGTCCTTAGTGTAAACTCTGTAAACCTCACTGAGTGGTGCTGATTACTCTCCTGCGTGTAAGGCTGCATGCAATCAGGAATGCACTGATTTATCAGCCACACATCGGTATCTGCCAACATTGTTGACCGCCATTAGCCTGTTGGCAAATTAGATGACATTAACTGATGGCAGTGGCCGATGTTTTTCTGTTGTGTCACATCAATTTTGCGCAGGCTAAAAAGCAGAGATCCAGGCTAAAGGCATCTTATCGTCCAGGGGGACAACAGAAAACATGTTTGGGACTTACACTTACTTCTCTGGGAATCCTTCAAGAAAAAAGGACGCAGTAAACTCATTCTCAATGCGTCAGGGGGACGGACCCTATTTTTCCCTGATAATGCTACATTGTGAACAACAAAGCCATGTTGAAATTAGCAAGAGAAGAGCTAGTGAGCATTAACTGCGTGTTATGTTATGATGCATTCAAGCTCTTTTCAGTAAAAATCAGTATACCATGATCAGGAGATGTTTAAATGTAATCTTGTAAAATTAAGTTTCTGACAACAAATTTGAACAAAGCAACGGATATTTTTGTAGCAATATAAATTTTTATTAGAGAAAGAATTATGTTGTATAAGGTTTGTGAAATACATTTTTTCAAGTTGTTTTTCATGTGGGGAAAAAGCTTATTTTTAAGGTTGTTCTGTAAATTCAGGGCTTCCCAGACATTGATTTATTTGTGGAAGCCCATACGTCTGGCGTCACATATTGATTTTCTATTTATGTTTTTTATATACATACATACATACATACATACATACATACATACATATATATATATATATATATATATATATATATATATATATATATATATATATATATATATATATATATATATATATATATATATATATATATACATACACACACACACACATACACACACACACACGTATACATATATATATATATATATATATATATATATATATATATATATATATATATATATATATATATATGTATATACATATTTATAAAACGGAAAGGTGAAATCCGGCAATCTGATTGGCTGTTAACCACACACACACACAGAGCAGCAGAACACCAAGCGCAGTGAAAGTGAAACCTAACTATTCACTGCACTGGGTCTACACGTTTGCTTTTGTTCGCCTCTGCAGCAGCTGCTCCTCTAATCTATTGATCTGATCAGCTGTAATTAGATCAACTGATTAATTATCAACCCCGATAATCAAACTTCATAAGCTGTTGCTGAGAAAAGATAAACTCATGAAGCTCTGAAGCTCTGCCTTTGCAGCATTAATTCACCCACAGAAAAGATACAAAAATACAAAAAAAGAAAGTCTGCTGATCATTTCATCAAATAGTTAAATATGCCATTGTTATCTGTCCTGTAATGATATCTTCAACACATCATCTCTCTCTCTCTCTCTCTCTCTCTCGCTCTCTCTCTCTCTCTCAGAGAGAGACAGACACACACAGAGAGACAGACACACAAACAAAGTTGCAGCTTTTATCTATTCAATAGCAGACCTAAATACTACAGTGGTTTAACCAGGTATTAGCACCACATGCACACACACTCACACTCACACAAACACACACACACACACACACACACTCACACTCACACACACACACACACACACACACACACACACAGTCCCATCCACAGGGGACAGATTAAGTAGTTCTACAGTGTCTGTAGTCTGGAATGAGTGCTTTCCCTCCACTGTGGGTTTCATGGCAGTCAACACTGGGGATGTAAACAAAATACTGCAGAGTCTGTCAGTAACAAAGAGAGAGAAATACACATCAGAACTAAGAAATGTGAGCTGTGTAAACACCTCAACCAACACTTTAAGCACTCCAACGTATTTCGTAATGACAGCTGGAAACACTGTGGCCCCACAGCAACAGACGAGACTCATCATAAACCTGAGAACAGAGTGAGACCTGCCAGGTGGACTGAGGCTCCCTTTTAGGTTGATTCAGCAAAGAGTCAACTGTGCTTGAATCTTTCTCCACAGATTATTATTTTTTGTCCAACTGAATAAAGATTTCTCCTAAAGACTTCTCAGATTTTTGTGTGTTCCTTACCTACATTGAAAATGAGGGTTTTGCAAGATAAGTATCTAATGTATGTCTAAGGTAAGGCTAAAACACTGGTGGTTCATTACAGTCCAGCAGGAATACAGAGAAGATTCCTTCTAATCAATTCTTGATCAAATCGCAATTGTCTAGTGAGGGGAAAAAATGAGACGAACTCTAAGGAACAATGTTCTGCTGGACACACGTGCCAAAAGAAGGCAAACCTGTCCTATCTGAAGAGAATAAATAAGGTAAGAAACAACTGCCTGAGACAGAATTAGCAGGAGTTTCCCCTTCTGCAAACAATGAATGCACTTATCTGTCATTTCTATAGGCAAAATAACCACAGAAGGTTACGAAGGACTTTAAGGAATTTCCAATAACATGGAAATGCATTTAAGAGTATTCAGGACACATGGTCGTCATGTAGGCGTGGATATTTCTGTCAGCTCTGCTAAATCTTTGTTAAATTTAGGCTCTTACATCTATTTTGCAAGTCTTGGTGGTGCTTTTTGTGGTTGGCTTTGGACAACGGTGGTGTGTGGCCGCAAGACATTCATTAGGATGAGGAAATCAACTCACTAGTCTGTAAAGTGTCCTGCTGAGTTCTGCTAGCTAGCTGCTAGCTAGCCGCTAGCTAGCCAGGTTGATGTTTTCAAATGTAAACATCAGTAAACAGAGGACAGATGGAGAAGATGAGCACAAGCTGAACTCACATCCTCCTAGCCATTGTAAAGGCGTAGTGGACGACCTCTGTGTCCACATCAGTTTCTAACAAGATATCAGGAACTGTAATAACCTTTGATTTACTGATACTTAGCTTCTTCTTTTTACACTTGTAAGGAGCACCTGTAATGAAAACAATTTCCCCTTGGGGATCAATAATGTATTTCTGACTCTGATTAAATCCTGGACACTGCCATTCAACCAGGGCTGCAAGAAGTGTGCTGGGCTTTGAAGCAGGGGTAAAGGTAAGCCGGTACGGTACGGTACTGCGTACCACTAAAAGATTCAGTGGCGGTACGCAGTACCAGGAAGATGGGAGAGCGGCTGCCTGCTATAAAGCCTTCATTCAGAACCAGTCACGGCCGCACTCATTCCGAATTGTTTCTGAACTGTCCGTGCTGTGTTTTAGTCCATGCTGGACGGAGCCTTGGCCGGGCATCTCCCGCTCTTCCTCAAGGCTCTTGCCCTGCTTCTCTCCCCCTCCATTCGGAGAGAGCCCGGCGGTCTCCTCTGCGCCCAGTCTTCGAAACGTGTACCACACGTTTATTGTCTTTACGTTCGTTGCAAAATGTCCCAATTAAAATCAGTAGGAGAGTAAGCAGTTGTGTTTCGTGTTATTTTGTTCAATTTTAATGATACAGAACAGCTCGGAAAAGAAACTGCCTATTAGCGAACGACTGGAGATTTCACTCAGCAGTACATGAGTGCGCATGCGCGTCTACTTCTGAAACACAGCGGTTGCTATAGGGATCAGTGTGTCTGATTGGCTGAAACACTTTCAACATGATTTAAATATCTGTCAGTTATCATCTACAGACATTTTAAATAAAAACTGAGAGAAACACTACAAAACAGTCAATTTTTTTTGTCAAAGTAATAATTCAGAGAAAAATAACTTCCTTGTTCAAAAGAAAAGACAGGGACACTGAAGATGGGTTACCACAGAAAATCAAAATTTGGGGTTTTGACTTTGCTATTTTAAAATGCATGAAGTGAGAGAGAGATGAGGGTTTTGGTAATAGTACCAGCAAGAATTTAAAACTACTTTCACTCCTGCTTTGAAGCCAAACAAATTGAAAGTCTCTACTGCACTTGCTCTACGAGCCACACGGTGCGGAAGCAGAGCTGATAATCCCCGGATTATCTGGTTAATTTTATTTGCAGCAGTTCAACAATTTTGGCATCACAGACCAATGAGAAACTCTCATAGGAATGAACAGTACCCTGCGTTTAATGCTGTATACAGTTCTCTTTATACATCCATGCATTCAACCAGGAGATTCTTTTTCTACATGCTATGGCTACATGCCATGTCACATTTCACGTGACAAACAAATGATCCATGGACTGACTGACTGATTGACTGATGTCAGGTGGTCTATAAAATATATGTAACAAAAGTGGTTAATGACCAGCAGTAAAGGTACTCGGACCAAAAAAAAGTTTCCAAAGCCCTAGAATAAATTTTTACACTCAAAAGGTACTAATTTTACAGTAGAGCAGCAAATCCTCAAATTGAAGACGCTGGAGCCAGGTGATGTTTGCAATATTGCTTAACAAATAACAAATGATTAATTAATTGTTAAAACTGAGGATGATACATTTTTTTGGCAAACAAGTAATCCATTAACTGACTAATTGTTTCAGCACAGGTTTCAATCCCCACTTATACTCCCAGTAACATCTGTTGGGGCCTTTTCTTGTTAACTCACTGTATTTAAATCATACTGATGAAAGATTTAAAGATTAAAGAGTTTTTTTTTTTTTTTGATGATCAGCAGCATGGGGTCAAAGATGACACAGAGCTTCATGGACGATAAAAAAGCTTTGAAACCAGAGTGCTGTAGCTGAGTGCAGGCCTCTGTCTGCAGACAGGACACCCAGCAGCCTGGCTGACCTCTAGCTGGATGTGTCTGACTTGCACTGCTCTGCTATCACTTACACACTGTTACACACTGCTGGCACACTCTGACACTTCTCCCTTTCTTCCTCCTCCTGCACTGCTGCACTTTAACATGTCCACTCTGTCCCTCTCTTTTTCCCTTCCTCTCTATTTCACCCTCCGTCTCATTCCCCTTCCAGATATTTTCCTCAGACTCTCAATTATAATGTGAAGTTATCACAAACTGTGGTGGTGACAGAGTGAGTGAGGGAGAGAGAAAGCAGCAGACAGACTGACTGACAGCTCCAGACTGAGCTCAGTCTTTCTGGGTTCATGTCAGGGCCAGTGACTGACATCATGGAAAATAGCTTTTCATAATTCTGCATCATTACGACCACTTGTCAGCCCTGCTCTGGCAAAGCCACTGTGTGTGTGTGTGTGTGTGTGTGTGTGTGTGTGTGTGTGTGTGTGTGTGTGTGTGTGTGTGTGTGTGTGTGTGTGTGTGTGTGCGTGTGTGTGCGTGCTTGTGTGTGTGTAAAAGTCCAAAAACAAACAACTATTTCAGCAATACTTACCCCAAAATATGGGCTCCTTTAGGAGTTTTGGCTTTAGCTTGGCCTCTTTGTTTTGCAATTAATCAATTTACTTTATCCTATTCCCTACAAGTACAACTGCAGTAACTAATAAACACACATGTAAATATGTCTAAGAATACAGCATGTATGTGGCGTGTCAGAGCTGCGGTGCTGTCTGTGTTTGTTGACTTGTTAAATCTAATCACAGTTTGGTTTAAATTTAGTTCCAGCTTAATTACACGGCACATAAGACTCAAACCTCACAGTGCTATTCTGGCGCCCAAAAATATAAGAATGGTCTTGCTATTACAAGGCCTGTTTACTGCCGGGTCTGTGAAGCCAAACCCATGGAAAGTAATGTCCACATTTCAACAAGGAACAAAGCGCTGACTCTACTGCCTCAAGACAAAAAACAGAAACAATACTTTTTATCTTTAAACTACTTTTCCATGTCAGCTTGGTTCAAGATAAAGAGGCTGCATCAGTTCTAAATGGACTTTTGACTCCAGCTTTAAACAGACAGCTGTACAGCTGGTTACAAAAAAAAAACACACAGTGAAGCAGAAGAAACAGAGAGGAGCTGTGACTCAACCTCAAAACTATTTGACGCAAACATCAACAAAGTCAGAGTGTGTATAAGTGTGTATATGTGTGTGTGTGTGTGTGTGCTGGGGTGTGTGTGGGTGTTTGACATTGATCCAAAAAAGCAGCAGGACACATATTCTGCCGTGTCAGGGAAAAAGCCTGTCTCTGTATTTGCAATGAACTATTGTAACTTCTCAGTCGGCCTCAAACTGAAACCGCAATCAACCTTTCCTCTGACATAAGGCCTTTTTACACTGCCTCTTTAAGGCGGGAATTTCACGCTGTTATGACGCCTCACCCTTCTTTATAAAAGGCACAATCGCAGAACGGGGGGACAGAATTGTCTTGCCTTTAAGCTGGCATTGGAGGTCGTCACTTCAACGAAACGAGGTCTGTATAAACAGCCAGCAGGATGGGATCATGAGCCGCACCAGTGTTAAGTTTTGACAGCATGTTATGCTTACAACCCACCACTTTAAAAAGTAGCTGATAGCAGTTAGCAGCTAACTCAAAAGAGAAGAACTGCAGCTGAAAATGTCCTCAAATTGAAAACAATGAGGTCTGGGTGCACATTACTTTCTGAGCAGAGGATGAGATCAGCCACCATATAACAGTTGTGGTAAATGATTGTTATTGCCATGTCATGCCATTGTGATTGTTTATAAAGCACTGTAGATGTGTATATGTCACACTAGAGGCCAACGCTGTTGTGTTACATATCATGCCCTCGCCTCTTTTGATTCCGTGATGCCGTCGTGCTGTCTAAAATCACACACTGGAGCCATATGATGCCACCGTCATTTAGTTCTGTGTAAAATGCAAAGGCGGCATAAAGAGGGGACTTTGTGGCAGCCCTATAGCGCTATCTCTGTGTAAAAAGGGCTTAAGAGACTTAAGAAATTTTACACACTGGCCTTTATCTTCTTTGTTATTAGTGAAATCATCCAACTTTGATGTTAACAATTAAAAATAACTGTTATAAAAGACTTTGTATAGCACCTTTCAAAGAAAAAATACAGCTTAAAGTGCTTCACATTACATATACTGAAAATACTTCACAGTGAAAAGGTATGCAAACTTAGATTTAAAAGAAAGTAAGCAAATGATTCATATTAAAACTTATTTCAATTCAAACCTGTCAATACAGAATTGATTCTTTTGATTTTCACAAAAAACACCCACATTTCTTTCTAACAAAAAGTAAATGGAGTAAATGGGGTAAGACTAATGTTTATCCATAATTTATGTTCCCATTCACCCAAAAAACTTTGTTTCCTGCTCCAAAAAGGCACTGTTCACCACAGCTTACAGTAAACAAGGCACAGAAAATGCTTCTAGTGGTAAAGAGTGAAGATTAAAGTGGTGAGAAACATGAGGGAGCTTCAAATTATGCAATGAAGAAAGAAGAAGTGGTTAAATTACAGGGTGTGCACTGAAAGTTTTTTGATTTACTATTTAAGAAATACAGTAGAATAATAAAAATAATAATTACATATTTCATAAAGTTGCAAAATCAGGCACTGCTGTTGTGAAAAAATGGCCTGTCAGTGTTAGTGGAATTAAGTATGATCCGTTTTTACTATTGTGAGAACAGACTTTTAATGAACTATTTCACTGAAACTGGAACACCTGTGCATGCTTATGTTATGAAGGCTTTAGATGCAGATAATTTATAAAACAATATTTTGCCTACAAGACATCTCAAACCTGTTTGTGCTGTGTAGGTGTGTGCGAGACTCCCCCTTAGTATGTGCAGGACAGCCATAAGCAGAATCTGTAGAATTCTGAGTGCATCCATAAAGTCTACTTTGCTGTTGTTCCTCACATCTTTATTGTCCCTAGACTCCCTACTGAAAAAAATATGACTCACACTGACTAACAAAACATTTACAGCATTAGACTGCTCTGTACAGTGTATTAAAGGAGCTGTCCAGACAGAGGTGAGCCTGCTGTGTAGACAGCAGCCAGTGTTTAAGTGATGCTTGTGTGCCAAGATTTTATAGTGCTAGTCATATATTTGTCAGCATAAATTTCAAGCAGTGATAAGGACCCATGTGTATATGATTGAACCTGAAGATTGGACAGGGTGGACAACGGAGATGCATTTGTAGATCTTACCAAAATGGTGCAGACTAGTGTTGGAAAAAAATTGGTCAATTAATTGATTAGTTATTGAGTGAAATGCCACACATTCCCTGGTGCCAGGTTACTAATATGAGGACTTGATGCTGTTGTCTGTTTTATGTCATTGTAAGTTGAATATCTTTGGGTTCTGTTGGTTCAGAATATAATTAGAGGACTTCACCTCAGGCTCTACGCACTCTAAACAATTAAAATAACTGTTAGTTGCAGGCAGCCATTGTGTGTTTGTTGTCAGTGTGAGATGTGATGACCCTGGCGTGGGACTGCTCAAGCACAGGGTGGCTGATGCTGCTTACACTTTATTAATTCTGTTTTATGTATGCTTCAAATTAAAACTGGTTCCAAAATTCTGATTCCAAAGGAATCATCAACAAATTCAAATTCCAATACTGTTTGTCTGTTCCTAAACAACAACACACTGGCGCTCTGTCTGGACTGGACAATGCTACACAAAGCACAGATGCGAGCATCGTACATTCCTGCAAACCATGGGTGTACATTTGTAGGTTATTGTGGAGAGGACACATTGAAACTTTACCTTTCAACTACACTGTAGGCAACATGTGGTTAAAAAAACACTTGATTATGGTTAGGAAAATATCATGTTTTGGCTTAAAATACCCAGTTTTGATGGCACAATCCTGGCTGGAAACACAGAGGTGTCTCGGTAACAATAAAAAAAAAAAAACACTTCTCATGGCTCTATCCTGCTGGAAAAACAGCGACAGATCACTACATAGAGACACAGCGATGACTCACTCAATCACAACTGCTTTTGTTGCTTATTGATCTCTAACAGTGGTCTGTGTCTCATCATGTAGGGTGACATGCCATCCACCATCCCCTCCACCTCCAGATGACAAAGTCAGGTCACATACTATGGCAATGTAAATATGCTGATATGACACATATGAAATATACAAATATATTCGTGGATTGCAGAAATGCACAATACTAGCATTTTCTTCTGACGACTGGGTTTTATAATAACAACATATGTATTCTATATGTTATCCTATAGTATGAATAAGTAAATAAAATTAAGTACAACCTCTATGGTCAATACATATACATGAAATTAGAGAAAATTGATTTATTGTGTAAGTCTGACAAAAACCAGACTTTTAACATACATGTTAACACGTTAGTCCGACTGAAATCGTACTAAATCACATATCTCAAAGTCAGACTAACACACCCAGATAATGAGATTTGGAGTTGAATTAGTCCTGCATGTATACAGTCAATTAGACCCAAACTGGCCTAGGCGCTCTGCGCATGCTCTACAGTTTCTGCCCCCGGCTTTGACCCCAAGGTCGAACAGTATTTAATGTGTAACAGAAGAAGAAGCCAGTAACAACATGGCGAAATCTTCATCCAAAGCCATGCATTTTGGACATACAAAATATACAGAGTTGTAAAGTTGTCCACCATGGTACCAGTTTGTTGCTAGCTAACCGTAGCCAAGTTGTTTGTTGATTGTTTGGTCTGTGACATCATAAGTCAACCAAAGAAAGGTCCAATATTAACAAGGTGAAAGGGGACATATCACCACCTATTGTAGCAAAGTGGGACATGCTTCAGTCAATAAACTGATTCTCCTCCCATGATTGTAGACTGGGACAAGGACAGGAGTCCAATAAATGGCCCTCGACTTAACTGTGAATGTAAACGTACTAACTGAGTAACGCCCCACTACATGAAATAACACTCACACACACACGCAACCCTCACATGTTCATGTGTGAAAGCCAAGAGACAAACACAGCAGGATTGTTGAGCATGTTAATTGAAACCAGACACAGTAAACCTCCATCTCGCTCTCTCTGTCTCTCTCTCTCTCCATCTCTCTTCTCTCTCTCTCTCTCTCTCTCTCTCTCTCGCTCTCTCTGTCTGTCTGTCTTTCTCTCTCCTTAAAGAGGCTGATCTGACGGTGAATACAGTACATATTAGTGTCCCCTGTGGGAAGACAACAGCCAACCCTGGCCTCACTGTTCATGCCGTGCTCTAAGGAACTGAACCATCATTGCTGCTAATGTCAGAGAAAACTCATTTACAGGACGTTATGTCACCAACAGGCTCTTTTCTCTTCATCTCTTTCTGTTCTGTCTGCTTTTCCATCTCTCTCCACCTCCCATTTCTTTAAAACACATCTTTCACGGTTTGTTCGCAGGCTCTCCTCCTCCCCTGCCCCTACTCTTCCTCTGTTTAATGCACACTCATTTCTCCTGGCTGTGTCTGTATTTCACCGCTGTGCTGTTCTCCCTCTCCCCCTCTCCCTCTCCCTCCCCTCCCTCTCTCTCAGAGATGGTTTGAGGTCAACCGGCTCACGTGTCTTCGTCTCCTGCTACAGCATGTGGGCTAGAAATTCCACCATCCCACCGTTTCAAATTGCATGTTTCCTGGCTCGAAAAGAGCATGTGCACACACACAGCCTGCCTCCTGCAAAATGGAGCACAAACATGCACATCCTCACATGCATATTTTTCACTTACATGCACACGTTTTCATGTGCGCACACATACACACAACAGAACAGGCATTATATAAGCAACAACCTGCTTGTCTCAAGGCAGAAGACCATTCAGTCATTTTAACAGGAGGACTACAGACTGCTGCTTAAAAAACAATTGTCTTTGATTGACTTATCAATGTAATTCTTAATTAATCTGTCATTTTATACTTACTGATAATTATGTATGTATTCATTTTACAATGACTGAAGAAAGCTACACTGTTGTCAACCTCTGGTTATTGTTAGGGCAAACATTATCTGACAACCATTCAATAATCCTGTTGACAAGTCTCCACTTTAGCTGTTGAGCTAACATGTCCTTTTAGTCAAAGAGAAAAAAGCTACTTCATAGTTCTGAATCACAGATGTCCAACTGCTGTCGTCACCTTGAACTACAGTAGCTACCTGGTTGTTTATAACCTGTCTGAAAACATTTCAAGCAGTCAGCAGAGCATTCTCTGTCATAATACCACAAATACGGCACCTTGGTCAGTGGCAATACGCTTAAAACTATGACACTCTGTGTGGCCAGAGTAATTGTGATTGGAGCAAAGGAGGAAGATAAATAATGTAGTACAAAGAGCAGCAAAGTGAGCATACAGAGGAGATCAGTGGGTGGATGGGTCAAACAAACAGAGGACTTTAAACCAGAAGGCCCCAAGTGAAACCAAGTCAGCACTTACATATGTTAACTACTACTATTTTAACTTCTATGTACGCGAGTTGATTTACGTAATAGTGTACTTAACTTACGTAACAAACATACTTATTTTAACCCAAACATTGATCCTTTCCTAAACCTAACCAAGTAGTTTTGGTGCCTAAACCATTTTAGTTTCTGTTGGATTTGCTGACCGTGGCAGGCCACTGGCAGACCGTGGACTGTGCTAACTTATGGAAACATGCCTACTGCCCACCCTCCAGTCTCCACTGGTTTCTTGGCAGCTCTGCACTGCACACCACCATAGTCAGTAGGAAAATAAAGTTAGCTAGGTAACAGCATCACTCATTGGGCATTTACAGCTAGTAACGCCATCCCAGTGGCAGAGCACATTGCTGCAAAACACTGTGACCACCCTCCAGTCTAACCATAGGCCATCCTGGTGAGTAAGCCACTTCATTTTGAACTGTAAAACCCTTTAAGTGCTATGTTAGCACCACTAGACTTGCTAACACTGCTAACAATAGTCATATAGTCAACAATGCTAATGGAGTTTTACGGCTCCCTGGGGTGAGCTGGAGGGAGACTGGTGGGTGGGCATAGTGTTTCCACAGCAATACAGTCAGATTAGGACAGCGTTACTAGCAGTAATTGTAGAATGAATAGTAGCAAAATTAACCGACAGACCAATATGTGTAACCGGTCAAAAATACTCCCCAGTGGTTAGTATGTGACGTCAAAGGTAATTATGGAATTTTTGCCCAACAACAGCAAAATTAAACTGACTATCCCAGCTTAAGGTATGATCACAATAAACTTCCATCCTGCTAATATTTGCTGAGTCATAGCCTGTACGACTGACAAATTCAAATGTGTTAACTGTAAGTGGAGTCACCAGCAGATTCGCACAGGTGTAGTAATGCCACCGTAACAACGTGTCATTAACTTTTTTAGTACAATGTCAAACCAAACTCCAAACTGCAGCTTCACTCTCACTGTTCACAGTTTGTGTTCTGCTCAAAATTTAGTTATTACCCACATCAGAATCTCGACATCATATCCTTTTTTTTTTGCACCATGTTACATTACTCATTACCTACCTTTTTAATTACCCAAATGATAAAAAGCTGTTTTTCAATAGCAGAGGAAAAACAACACAGAAGACAAATGTATTTAAAAGACAACGGCCAAGAGTTTGATTTCATAGTGTGGCCAACTCACAGAAAAGGTGAATTAGCTCCAACTGTTGTCATTTGGAGCTGTCAGTGCTCTGTCTCACCCAATGGTCATGACTGAATTTCTCCATCTGGTAAACAACTGAACCCTGACTCACTGCCAGTAAGAACATCAGCAATAAAGTTTTGAAGACCTCTCTGGGTATGCACAGCTTAAAGACATGGTAAGCGGTGCATCTGCATTCAATAAATTCAAAGTACACATGCACATAAACACTCAAATACATATGCAATAGAATGGGGTACTCCCCAGCAGCAGCCAGGCAGTGTACTGAGCCCAGAATCATGTGGAGATAACAGACTGCGCTCTCTTCACTGGTAAATCCCTCTTCTCCTGTGTGTGTGTGTGTGTGTGTGTGTGTGTGTGTGTGTGTGTGTGTGTGTGTGTGTGTGTGTGTGTCCTCTGGCTCTCTCTACCCACTAAATCCATCTGTACAGGATCCTCATTCACATAACAACAGTCAACACTGATTCATGCTGCTCACTGTCTTCAACAGGTTAAGCCTTGTTCACATTACACCGCAACTCAAGACTGGCCGACCAGTCTTGAGTTGCGAAGACTATCAGAATCTTTCGAGTGTTCATACTTGGTGACGTGTGTTTCTGTCAGCGGGAGTCTCGCCAACTGTGTTACGACCTGTGTGTGCACACTAAAAGATTTCTCCAGCGAGCCTTCGCCGACAGAGCCCCAGATAACGTGGTGATGTCAGCCAACTACATTTTGTCACACGTGAACAAAACAGGATATTAAGAAGTTCCCCGGTGCTAAACTTTAACATGGATGTCCGACAGCTTGCAGCTCTGCAGGCTGTTTGCGCCCTGCTCTGTGCTGAGAAGAAACAGGAAAAGAAGAAAAGGATTTGGGTGAGGGAATGTGTAGCTGCACGCGGATTGTGCGGGCTGTCAATTCTGTAGAGTTGGAGGTGAGTTCTATGAATGAAACTCAGTTGCCACTGTGCCGCTAGCCTATTAGCTTGCATTGTACTGTATATAGTCTATGCATGTATTCTGACCCAGATTATTGTACTTTTCATAGCTGAATGATTGAACGGGGGTTTTGGTAAATGTTACGGATGACAGCGGAGGATTTCTTGCTGGGGCTGGTAGAGCCGTACATCGCATCGCCGTATCCCCCCTCTCATTGGCTGATGCTCTTTGTCAGTCGTGTCAGACCTCTCCAGTTTTCTAGCATGCCAAATATCCAGTCCCAGTCGCAGGCGAGGGCGCGACTTGCTCGTAGGCTTGTTCATACATGAGGAGTTGTCGTGGCAGACTATCTGCCGACTCACCTCCAACCCCTGGACTTCTTAATGGCTCTCAAGATCCTCTGCGACCTCAAAATCAGGGTGAAAATCATGTAATGTGAACTAGGCTTTAGTGAAAGCAAGGTCAAGCTCTATTCGTCAGGAAACAATGACACATGGCACTGACTTCACTCATTTAGTGTCTAGGGTTCATCACAACTTCATTTTAGTTAAACAGATTTTGGAAACCCCATTACCAAGTATGGGGTTTTTCATCAACTGTAATTAGGGAAATGGTTGCTGTCACACAAATTACACTATTAAAAAGAATAACTAAATTACTGGAGTAATAAACAAACTGATTTTTAACAGATATGTGATGAACTGAGCAAATCTTAAAATCATGGAATCCATATGATAAACAATTTGGTTGAAATTATTAAGACTAGACAACAGTATTGATGATAACATATCATCATATCAGAATTCCATCCCAGTGTGAGTCAATAAATGACAATACTGAATTATGGCCCAACCCTAATTGTAACAGCTGATAAGAAAGCAGGTGATTAGGTTTCATGTTGATGGAAAGCTCAAACAGAGTGCCAAACAGTCTGCAATCAGTGTTCACTAGAAGCTTAATAAACACTGATATCAGTATGAAGAAGTGTATGTGCTCATTCACTACAGTCCTCCACAGAACTATTCTAAAATGTGACCGTTTTCTTCCTGGTTGGCAGTCAATGGCCATGCAAACCCTCTGGACTTTATCTCTGCTTCTTTGCCAATGAATATAAATCAATAAACCATACAGGGAAACTATTAATATAAGACTTTAAGTACAGGTAGAGAGGCCCAGCCAGTGTGTACACTGTGGTGGAAGGAGTGTATGTGGGCACACACACCACGTCTCCTATCACCCTCCGTTTTCAACTGAATCAACATTACAGCCTGGCTTTATGGTGACAGCAGCAGTCAAACAACAATGGCAGCAGTAGTAGTCAAAACATTTGCAACAGTAATAACTGTAAGTAACTTAATTGATCATACTAATGGCTTTGAAGCAACTGTTCGTAGAGGACTAAGCTACTACAGTCACATGTTGTCAGTATAGTTTCAAGAAGTTTACACTCTACAATTACTCAGAACTTGAGTTGAGTGAGAGTGGTGAGTTGCTTTTTTTTCCTGATTCTGATATTTAAGGAAAAATTCTTACATTTGACTATTGCAAGCCAAAGACATCCCTGCAAAAAGGCATTTCAAATAGCAGTTAGGCACAAAGCACAAAGCAGTTAGGCTGAATAAATATAGAAAACGTACCAACGGAAATGTAAAAAAACAGCATAAGTATAAGCAATAAAAGCAGAGTAATAGTCGTAGAGCCAATATTAGCAGCAGTGATAGTAGCAGGCAGGAGTGGTGTAGTGGTAGCGGTGCTACTAATGCATTTATGAATTTTCCAGTTGTCCATCTAAATACTAGACTGTTGAATATAGAAGTTTCATTTCTGTGTGCTTATGAAAAAATACACCATGTACAACATCTAACATCTAAAGAATATACACTGGTTATGCTTAATGGTGTTTCTCATTTCTGGAACACAAAGAACAAGTATGCCCTGCAGACACTTTGAAAATGGTCTCTCTCTCTCTCTCTCTCCATCATGCTAAAGCTGTCTGAGAGCTGTGAAATACTACAGAAAGGTGACACACTGTGCTGCACTGGCCTTAATGCGACTCCAACTGCACTCTGCAACAGCCAGCAATGCTGAAAAAGCTGGAACATTATTTCCATGCATGCTTTATATTTGAGTCTGTTGCAGTTGGTGTTATCAAACAAACAGTGCAGAGACTTTAGAGGGCCCTTGTTGTGGTCAAACAAGGAAACACACACACACACGCACACACACACACACACACACACACACACACACACCAGTGTTTCCCACAGAATTCTGTTCTATTTGTGGTCTATTTGTAGCTGCCTCTTGCTGTCTTTACATAGGTTAGACCTAGGGGTGTAAGGATCCATCAGTCTGGATCAATGTATCGATTCAGTGATCAATGATCCACTATTTAGTGATGCAAAGTTAAAACATTGCTCCATATCATTATGTTTAAAGTACATCTTTGTTTTTGAAAATCCTATTGCACATTTGTGTCACTGTCATACAGTGTTACCACCAGGCAGATAATACAAGCAGCCAAGAAAAAGACGATAGTATTTACTCTACCTTCGGGAAAAAAAAAATCAGCATTGTGGAAATATTTTATTTCAGAGAAAAGACAAGTCAACAAACAAGGTACATACCATATGTAAACAATGCTGTTCAGAGATAAAATCCTCGGGAAACACGACAAACCTGGTTGTGCATCTCACTCCACTAAACTTAACTGGGATCTTAAGTGCGATATCAAAGGCAACTCAAAGAGTTTCTCAAAGACATATTCGCCTCTCTTCCAAACTTAACTGCACTTAACTGGTTACAGTTATTTAGAATTATTCATGTGTTGTTTCTATCTTTTAAGACCAAAAGCAAATAAGAAAAAAAGGTGGAAGCTTCCTCTCCAACAGATTATGTTAAATGGGCGTATGATATTGTCTTATATAGATTGCAGGCCCATGAATTGAATCGAATTGAGATCACATCGCCACAGACTTTGTGATATCAGCAAATACATATTGTTGCCCAAAGAATCAATGTAACATTGTATCATGATGAAAACTAGTGATTCACACCCCTAGTTAATAGGAATTATACTTCTGCATCAAATTGACGATGCATAGCCTATGCCATATCCTACGCCAAAGCCTGACATGCACCTCCCCAGAAATGTAACCAGATGTCACAGTGACCCAGACCTCCTGTTTAGTTTTAAGCTGAAACCATTTCCCTCAGTGGAAACAAAGATTTTATTTACTTTTATTGCACAGAAAAGCCACAATAAATTTGAAGGCATTAAAGCCCCCCACAAAATAACATTTAAAGTCCTGTGTGTGATTTATCCTGGCTTCATAGTAGAGAAAAACTCTGCTAGCCACTAGGCTAATTTATGCAATGTAAAATGTCATAGGCTTATGCTAATAATGTTAGTCATGTTTTCCTCACATTTACAACATGCTAAGTGTAAGGCAGTTGTCTTGTTGGTGAACCTTGTGAGTTGTAATGGAGCCGAATTTTGTAACATTACCTTTGTTAAATGTTGCTGTTGTTCCTTGCTTCATATGAATAGAGGAAATCTCTTCTAGCTGCTAGGCAAATTTATACAATGTGTAAAATGCCATAGACTTGTGCTTAGTATGTTAGCCTGCTGTATATGTGAGGAAAATGTGTCCAGGAAAAGACAAGTGTTTTGTCTGTGAATCTTGTGAGTTATAAAGAAGCCTATTTGTGTGCTTGTGTTTGGAATAATCGCTATCAAGCCATGTTTAATGTGTGTTTTGGGTGTGTTTTGAATCAACTTAACTTTACAGCACTTTGTAGTAACCCCACTCTGACTAGTTATGGAGGTGTGAATGCAGAGCAACACACACAAGTATAAATGCTCACAACGGCGTAGGCCATGTGTGTAGGCTACAGCGTAGGCTCTGTGTAGATCCAATGCACAACTTTAAATCCACCTTTAGGCCCAGCATTGCCACTGGTGGAGGGACTGTGGTGCCCTAGCAAGCTAATTCTTGTTTCTTTGTGGTCTGATAAACCATAAATTCAACAATTTCAATGCCTCATATATTTATTTCCCAAACTAATGTAGCTGTCATATTTCGCATGACTTGATTCCATAGGAATACAGCTAGGTTCATCTGAAGTATGTTGGAAAAACAACAGACCCTGACAGGTCCGTTGTCAAAATGTTTGAGAAAGAGGGACGGTGAGAGAGAGAGCAAAAGCGGGGCATGCAACTCCAAAAATAGAAAATCAATATGTGGCGGGAATTGTTGATATTGTGGCGGGCCACTACAAATAAATATATGTACAGTAAACCCTGCACACAGAAGAAGACAGGGTTATAAAACATATAGATTTGAAGACGCTTAGAAACAGACTTACTCTAAGCAAGAGCAAAATAATAAGGGTAGAGCTGTGTACTCTTGTCTTGTGTGTGTCTGTGTGTGCGTGCATGACTTTGGCAGCCTTACAGACATCTGCTGTGAAGGTCAAGTTTCAGTCTGTATGGAACCAATCAATGGATCCAGCAGTAGAACACCCCTCCCTGCCTTCATCTGCTACACTGGGACACACAAACACACGAGCACACACACACAGACAGCAAGCATTCACAAAACCAAGTATGATTACACACACAGACAAAAAGTTATCATACATACACACGCCTGTTCTAAAACACATACACCCATACTTTTACACAACAGTGTTCTCTCAAACCTACACATTTGCTGACAAATCCCATCGCAGAGCCAGTAAACGTGCACACGCATAATAAATATATGCATGCACACTTGGAAGCAGTCAGGCAAGCTGAACACACACAGACCGACACATGTGTGCAGAAGGAACCTTGCCCTAGATTCTCCAGGAACAATCTCGTGTTACATCTCTGCTCTTGCTGGCCTTTGTCAAGGCTGCACAAGAGTCTCACAGGCCGGCGTGTGCAGCACTGCAGAGACAACATATCACACTCAGGTGGACTGCTTTATATTTAGTGACCTTTGTGCTGAATGCTTCTGTGTTTCACACTTTAGGAGCTGCAGGTTTTGTACACCTATATTTATATTTTGCTGCGTAAAACATGATTTAAGACACAAAAAACAGAACTGGCAACAGCAGCTTATTTCTGGTTAAACCCAGAAACCAAGTGGGTAGAGTAAGAAAGGACACAAATTGGAAAGGGAGAACAAAATGTTCCCACTGTATAACATTTCAGACAGTATTTTAAAGTCTTAACCTTACAAATACATTGCTATTTAAATCCAGGAGAAGCTTATACGGTTGGAATTGTTTTTTTCTGCATATATATATATATACATCACCTTGGAAATATGTTACATTTAATTCATCAACTTATTTGACAAAATAACACCAACACCATACAATTTACTATATCAAAAGAGAAGAGAAAAAGCTGGAGAGAAGACTGTCCATGTACTGTGGCTTTTCAGAGGCAACTGTGCAGTAGGTGAAGCTGTTACAATGTACTGCTATAATGTCAACAGAAACTTTGGACTTCACACACCACTACATACACTGTCTTCCGCAGGACACACACAAATACACAACCATACAAATAGCCCATGCACACATAACATGTCAGAGAGCACTGTGGTATTTTAAGGTCAAGCGACAGCGTTTACACATAACAAATCTATTTCATAAAAAAGATGTTTGCACAAAGTTCAGTTATGATGGTTTTGTGTCAGATTGAACAAAGTAAACATGGACTGCACTAGTGCATGTCTTCTGCAGATTAATATTTATGCAAAAGGACAGGTTGAGCTCAGGCTGAACTTCTGCTGAGGTAAGGACATTTCAGTGAGTTAAAAAGTAACATTTCCAGCAGCGCAGAAAATATGCCACTTCAGGCTGCAGCAGCTGTAGAATACCAAAATTCCATCCAGATTCCAAAAATAAGATCTCAAAGACCCCCTTTAAACCTGGCATTAAATGCAGTTTGGGTAATTGGATTGCAATCAGATAGTGCTTGATCACATGAAAGTAAGGTGTAAATGCTGATCAGATTACCCAGACCATCTCAGGGAGCAGTCAGGGATGTATTGTGACCACAAGTATAAATGCAATTGCGTTTGCAACAAGCGGCAAACTCCAGGCCTGAAAAATAAAGCTAACGCTTAAGTGCCAAAAACTAGTGATGTTACATGCTGTTCCGATGCTTCGAAGCATGTGTCGAGTAATCCAGGAGGTGTTTCAGCGATGTGTATATCGCGTAGGGCTGTCCCAAACGATTATTATTCTAGCGATTAATCTAGCAATTATTTTTTCAATTAATCGACTAATCTAACTACTAATTTTTTGATTAGTTTAACGATTATTTTTTTGATTATCGATTATTTTTCCATTATTTGATTAATGAGGCAATTTAAACAATATGAATACCAAAACATTTCTTATTAACATTAACACTTACGGAAACATAATACATAAACACTTGAACACTGCCTTGCAGAGCATTGGTACTCAAGAAAAACATCTTTAACATGAAATAAAATTCAAGTTGAGTAGTGCATTATATTATCCCCCCCAAAAAAAAAAGAAATATTCAAGTCACTCAGGGGGTAATACAAAAATAAAAAAAATCTCACATAAGTAACTGAAAAAGAGTAGGCATTCTTTTTTTCTTTTAGAGCAAACAGTAGTAACACAGTGTTTCCCTACATAATGAAGAAGCTTTATTGTCACTGTAAGGTACAATGAAATTCTGTTCAGCTATCTCTTGTAGCAGCTACAATGTCCTTGTCATAAAATATAATATAATAAATAGTATAAAGTAACTGCAACTGGGAGTTGTGCACCGCCACTGTTGAAATATGACCGCCGCTGCTGATTTTTATTTATCTATTTTTTCTCCGTCCTAGCTCTTTAGAAACTACTGTTACATTATTTGGTGCTACGGATGCTTCATATCCAGGTCAATTCACACACTTGTGAGTAACGCAAATAACAGGAGAAGAGAGGGCTCCATCCTATCTCTTCATAAACTAAAGTTATATTATTTTGCGCGACGGACGCTTCATATAATAACATAACAATATACTATTTATCTTGTTATACAGTGAAATGTTTCACCTTATAACGTGATGACATATTGTTATAATGTGAGACTTATGTTTGAATGAGGAAACGATGTGCGGAGAACGAATAAATTGAGGACTATTGCTCATTTACACGAATGGTTTTAAGTTGTACTTCATGCTGGTGGTGCAGCACAAATTACTGGGTTTACATAGGCACCTGAACTTCTCATGACTGAGTTGTTATGGCACAGTAAATTGTAAAACAATCATTCAGTGTTTTGGACTGTTTATGGCTAAGTCAGAATGTCAAAAATGATTTCACAGCAATCCACAGACAGACGTGAACCATCAAGAAAGTGAAGGGACAGTGACAGTAAGTGACAGAGTGACAGAGAGGGACAGGAGGAGAGAGAGGGAGTTGCAAGCTGCAGATGCTGGTTTAATTTCACTGTCGTTAAAAGCAAGTTTGCTAAATAATGCTCAGGTTTTTGTTAAAGTGATGGGCTGTTCCTGAAGGGGTGTGAAAGCAGAAAGATGTTATTTGCATGATTTTGTTTTTTGTTTTTGTTTGCTCTGATTCGGCTATTCAATGTCTTCATTGATTCTTATGTTGTTATTTTGTCTCTATGAAATGTTACTAACTATCAACTGCCTGTCACAGTAATAGTATAATGTTTTTTGCAGCAACCCTGCAATTTACTGCGTTGCTGCGGCCTTACATGTATACGCGTGCATGGCACCTGTTAATTGGTTGTGCGCACCGGAAAATACGGCTCCCCCAAAAGTCACTGTGTAATTTGAACCCTGACACTACACCACAATACATTTTTTGGCCAAATGATTGGTTTACACACACAGGATGCATTCACAAAACAATTAGTTTATTATACATGTATGTGATACAGTATAGTCATAATATACTCACTAGAAAATACACTATATTGATATAAACAAATTATATTGTCATACATTTTTTTACATTATTTATAGTCATTACCAACAGCCGTTACTGATACAAAATACAGTGTATCACAGATTACATGGTTAAGATCACAGCTGCCTGTTTTTACACACTTTGGCCATCAGGTGGTTTCGTGTGCACATGAAGCCTCGAGAAATGAACCCTTTTCTGAACGAATTTGCTGGAAAGCTTCAATGCTTCATGAAGCTTCATCTCACCATCACTATCAAAAACTGCAGTTCCTCTAATGGCCACTTAAAGCTGGCTCAAAAGCAAGTCAATCCCCACAGGCCCCCATGTTAAAATGGCAACTTTACAGCAAACATAAACTTCTTTCAGCCTGGTACAAAAAACATTTTTGGTCTCCTTAGCAAATTTGCCTGTTCAAAATAACTGTGCAGGCGTGAATTTTAATATAATTTACTCGTAAAAATGTCACTGAGGTATGAGGTTACAGATAAATAAGGGTGTTGTTAGGCAACATAACCATGGTGTAACCCCAGATTGCCAGAGTATAGGTGTAGCCGTGGCTGTCACTTTTTCAGAGTTTGTTTAGTTCATGAAAGTTGATGGTAACGTTTTGGTCGCCTCAAAAAGTTCAGCATTTGCATGTACTAGAAGACCCTCTAATGAGTTGGACCTTTGGTTTTTTGGTAAGTAAATTTTGTTTAAATGGTTTTAAACCTGTTCTTAGCAAGCAAAAATTAGCATTGCATTAGCATTATCACAGTCAATCATGGCTAGAAATGCACGTTACTAACCAAGCTATCCACTAGCATTAGAGTTAGCTCCAAAATGACCACAGCCAAAATGCCAAAAATTTAAGGTTTACAAACAAGAGTCTACAAACCAATGCGTGATGTCACTATGGCTACCTCCATTATTTTATACAGTCTATGGTTTTCAGTCCACATACAACAACTACATGGGCTGAAATACATAATCATTAATGACTGTTCAAACCAGTTAGGTAGTAGCCATTAGCTAGTTAATGAGCTAAACTACCATGAATAAAGTAGCAAGAAAGCTTATGGACATTGAGGGCCCTCATGGATAAAGTCAAGAGGAGATCAACTGTCTGTTTTCAAATTTGTTCAATCAATGTATACAGGCAAAACTTGGCTATTCATACTGTACTTTTTTGTTGTGTTTTTTGACCTGCACAAAGAAGAGGAGGGATATTTAATTGTTTAAGCTAAACAGAGTAATCAGATCTCAATGTGGACACTGGAGAGGCATTAATACCAGGTGAAAGTAAATCATATCTGGATACAAGACACATTTTAATGCAAGGCATAAAGGGGGTCAAACATATGCCTGTCTACCTAATGGTTGAGCAGTTAAGTGGTTGTGGGAATATCCCTCCTTGGATAGTAATGACAGCTCTGCCTTCATTAAGCTTCATTTAGGCTTAAATTAAAGAAATTAAGCACAAGCCAAGCCTGAAGTCTAACAGATTAAATGGAGTTCTCCTGAAAGACATTTTCTAGCCGTGACTGTATGTGATTCAGAGGATGGCGCCCCCCCCGATTGGAAATCACAGCATGTAAATAAAGCCACCACATTGCTTCTCTCTCCATTCACAAGCCTCATTACACTGCAGGATTCCACTACTACAGCCACGCCTCACTACATAGAGGTGTATGAGTGTAAGTGTTCAGAGCTCAGAGTCACTCCCAAAACACTTTTGTCTCAAGGTGTGTCATGCTGGAGCTTTGTTCCAGTCGCTGTTTCTCTCTCTCTCTCTCTCTCTGACACTAAAAGACAAGTGCATGTGTGTGCACATACATTTGCAGTCTACATGTTGTTTTTCGTCAGAGCCTGAGTGATATAAGTGGACTCGGTAGAGAGCTGAGTAGAGGCACTTTGCTGTACAGACTGAAAGCATGGTGAGGTGACTGCACCGGGGGGGTGAGGAGGTGGCTGGTCTGCTTGTCTGACAAGCTGTACAGCTTTAGGGCTGCCACTGCTGACTTAGAGCCAGTGAGTGCGTGACAACATGTATAATAGACAGGTATGTTCAGGTAAGATTTTCTGTTCTACAGTAAGGTTCATCAGCCTATGTTTTTCATACTTGTATCACAGCTGGCCAGATGTGTGTAAGGGTATTTCCATGTCTGCTAGTGTTTACAGTAAGCTGCATTCATAGCCATGTGATTTCATAACAGCTGTGTGAGAGCAGGTTACCAACGATGCTCTGAGGTGTGGTATAGTACGCACTGTTTTGGTCACTGAGTAAAACATCAGTTTAGGTAATGATGGATGGACAGGACTGACACTGACTACGTTTACATGCACACTAATATTCCACTATTATTCCAAATATGAGAATTTGATACCAGTCATATAATGAATGGAAGAGGGAGGCTGTGTTCACACAGACAAACAAGTCCGCCACCTAGCTGCATGTGAACAGGAAGATGAGTAGAATATTCATTTTCATTAGCCATGTAAACAGATTAGCAGGCAGAATATTCTCTTTTTTAAGTAAATAAGGGCAAAAAACAGACTATTTTGTGCATGTAAATGTAGTCAAGACTGCATTTACATGTATACCAGTATCCTGCTTTAACTCTGTCCCTGTTTTGGGATCATGTTCGGGATATGTCATTTATATTAAACATAAAAAACCTGGTTATTCATATCCCTGTCAACTAGTGTCATAAAAAATGTTGATTTATCATTACATAGATTTTGATTATTTGAAATGGTTTCAATATCATTTTGAAGTATGCAGTATCAATACACCGGTGCCAGCTGCACTCTCTTGCTCTCTTATTGTTAAATCAGTCCGTCTAGGATTTTGCAGGCTAAGTTTTGGATTGTTACAGCCTTGTGCAAAAGCTGATCGCCACCTATCAGCTGTTGCTGTCGCTGAAGGCAGCGCTAAAGGACCGTCTCCGTGAGCCACTCTCCTCTTGCTCTCTCTGCAAAGTAAGCACAAACTAACACAGCACATCGTGATGTCATTCCTACTTGTCATATTTTACCATTGGGCAGAAGCCCTGCAGCAGCGGTTAACATCCGACACAGAGCCGTTAATCTTGCACAGACACCAAAACGGCTCCACTCTGTTGTGAATTCTCTTGATAACCATTAGGTAACGTTTGCCGTGTGATGCTAAAAGTTAGCTCTGTCACTGCATGTGTGTGACTCTGTCCCAAACACAGAGCTCTGGTTCTGCAGCAGCAGTCTCATGATAAACAGAAAGAGAGAGGGGCCAAGCGAATCAATACACTGTACACAGCTTTACAATGAACTGAGAAATGAGAATTTACCATTTAAATTGTCAAATTTGTAGTACAAAATGCAACATTGCAAGAATTCACAGGGGAATGGCTGAATTTACTCAACTATTGCGATCCCAACATCGCAACATCCTAGAGGGACTGGTTAATGTTTACTACAATCATTCTGCTGTTCTCTGCCAAAAAAAGAAAAGTCATTTTCATTTTATCTTAACAGCTTTATAGCCATGTCACATTTATCTATTAATACAAATTTTAAATTTTATGCCATCAATTGTTTTTCCCTGTGTTATCGAAAATGGTGCGAATATCGATATCTTTCAAGGTAGTGTACCAAAGTTAGTAATTCCAGTATCGTGACAACACTACTATACACCTGATCATAGGTATCCAGGGTTCAGCTCACCTGCCTTTAGGTGTGTCTTGATTTTACACCACTTCAGCCACTATGTTCTCTACCAACAAAGAATGATCAGAAACCAAGATAACTAGGATACGTGCCACAGTTCCAAAACATGGCGACAGTCTTATCCTGGTCTCCAAAACCAGAAAACTCCAAAAGCACAATCATTACCAGGATACTGGTGCACATGTATACACAATCTCATCCATCACCATGGAGAAATAATATTTGTGCTGAGAAAATTAATCAATTAATAAAACAGAAAATGTATCTGCAACAGTTTTAATAAGTGATTAATCACTGAAGTCATGTATTAAGGAAAAAAGCAAAGAAAAAAAAAACATTGTCTAGTTCAAGCTTCTCAGCTGTGATACATTGCTGCTTTTCTCTGTTTATATTGTTGTTAATTGCATATCTTTGGGTTTTGAGCTGTTGGTTAAACAAGACAGGTAAGCTGAAGATGTCAAAATGGACTTTGGGGGAAAAAAAGTGATGGACATGTTTTTTTAATTTTCTGAAATTGTCTGACAAACAATTGTTCAATTAATCTAAAAACAATTAATACTTAAATCGATAATGAAAACCCGTATTAGTTGCAGCTCTAGACAGTACTAATGAGAGACACTGCTTATTTGCTCTGACAGACAAAAGGGGAGAAACAGACAGAGAGAGTGCTGACAATGAGAGGATGAGTTCCATGTGAGGGAATCTTTCCTCTCTCAGGTAACAAGAGTTAACTTGTTTAATTGCGGTGCACATTCCAGCTGAGACACGTCAAATACCAAGTCTACTCACACCGGGGTTAAAGCAATATGAGTTTTCAAGGCCAATAAACACTGCAGTACTCAGCAGTCCATGCGCTGTGTAGGTGCTGCAGCCTTGTTAATCTTAATACTCATTATGAATAGTGTGCCTTTTGTCAAAATAGTCTGTGTTTGACTAATGACATAATTAGGATACAAGAAGAATATCTTAATAGTAATTAGAAAAACAACTCTAGTTGATCAAGACTAAAATCAAGATATAGCTAACAAATGAAACTAAATATTGTAATAAGTAATAAAACGAAATGAACAGTTATTGTTTAATGCAAAAGAACAAAAACATTTTTTAATTAATTAAACTCCACGGAGGCAGGACTGTAAATCATGATTATTCCCAATACATTCCATATTCTACAACTACTAATAGCTATTAATAAATAACTCCTTTAGTTTATACAGTGTCAACTTAAAGTTACAGGCCACCACAGTCCAAACTGCAGTCTTAGTGTCATTCATTTTATCTGAGCACCTAATCACATTGACATAAAAGGACCGATGGTCATACAACATGGGCTTTCAACTGGCAATACTATTAAACTGAGAAATGTAGAAAATCCTCAAATCTGAATCTCTGTGTCCCCATAATACATTCTTTATTCTTTCCCATGGTGTGTAGTAATTTAGGCCGATTGTTAAAATTGTTCAGGTAGCATTTATACATGTTGAGAGTAGATGTGAGGAGAGGAGTGTTAACTCTATACCATCTGGAACGAATTGGCTGACTGTTAAACAAAAGGATCGCAGTGAACAGGGAGTGGAAGAAAAAAAAGACAAAAATGAGTTCTCTCACTTTTCTGCTTCAATCTGTGGTGAAATGGAGATGGAGACCTTCTCATTCAGAATAGCAGTAGACTACAGAGCTTTTGACACAGTTACACACAGATAGGAACTGATGTAGGATCTCCAGTCAATGGTCATTGGTCATTATTTTCATCTCTACTTTGTCCCTGAAGATACACACTGATAGTATTACTAAAAAGCTGTGTATAAAGGCTTTGCAAAGTTTGCAATTTAAAGAAGTTTTATGTTGGTAGTCACAGTCTGAGCTAAGTTGAAGACAAAACTGGAGTTCGAACATATCAAGGTTCACAGTAAATAATCAAACAATTTTGTTCCTGTAAATCACTGCGGGTATGTATGTACTGTGCTTTCAAACATGCCGTAGCAAAACTGTCTCTGGTATACAGAGCTGACAGTAAAGTAACTGAATTGAGTTTAACTTTGCTTTGGCCAAGAGATTTGATTTCTCTGTTTGCATTTCTTTGACAGAGCAAAGTTGTGCAGCGGAGTCAGGAAACCCACAGAAACCCATTTTGTCCCACACTGGCTCCAGTCAACAATCATTCCACTGTTTCATTTCTACACCAAACAGTGAAATCATTTCACTGTTCTGTATCAATTCCACTCTATATGTCCGCACACTATTCTACTCTAAATGGTGCTATTCTATTCCACTCTACATAACAGCATTCTATGACAAGAATATATTGTGCTCTATATGACAGTATTCTACTTCACTGCATTCTATTCCGTTCTGTGTGACAGACTCTATTCCATTCTATATGACAATATTCTATTCCTCTTTATATGACGGTTCTGTATTTCACTGTATAGAACATCGATGAGAATATTCTATTCCTCTCTACATGACTTCATTCAACTCCATAACATTCTATTCTATTCCTCTTTTTGTGACAGTACTCTATTCCACTCTACATGACAACCATCTTTGACAATATGATATTCTGCTCTATATGACGATATTCTACTCCACTGCATTCTATTCCACTATGTATGGCCCCATCCTGTTCCATTATAAGGACAATGAAATTCTGTTCCACTCTGTCATGGCATTCTATTCTGCTCTATGAGAAGCCATTCTATTCCATTATATATGGCCCCATTTTATTCCACTTTATGCACACTGGCTTTCTATTCCATTCTGTCATGGCATTTTATTCCACTTTACACAGAACTGCATTCTATTCTTCTCTGTCACAGCATTCTATTCCATTATATGTGGCCCCATTCTTTTCCACTTTATGTTTAATTGCATTCTATTTTGTTCTGTCATGGCACTTTATTCCACTTTATGTGGCACAACATTCTATTCTGCTCTACCGAAAGGCATGTTATTCTTCTCTGTCACTGCATCCTATTCTGCTCCATGGACAACTGCATTGTGTTCTGCTCTGTCATGGTATTCTATTCTGTTCTATACAATAATATTCTACTCCACTCTCGGTGATAGCATTCCATTCTACTCTATATGACATATTCTACTTCACTCTATATGACGTCAATCTATTACGCTCTAAGTGACAGCATTTTTTTCCACTCTCTGTAAGTATTTTATTCGTTTTTATAGAACAGTATTCAATTTTGCTCTCTGTGACAGTATTGTATTCCACTCTATATGACAACATTCTATTTAACTCTATGTGATGGTATACTCAAATATAGTGTAACAGAATGTAATAAAATAGAATATGGAACAGAACAGAGTGCCATTACACTCTGTATTTTGTTTCTACGCTGTCTGTACTCATTCTATTCAGTTCTAATACCATTTACACCAAGGTATTCCAGTTAAACCAGATCTAAATAAATCCATCCCAGTTTAGTTGGTCTAATCAGATAAATCATACTTCTTCTGCATGTTTATTCTATCTGGACTCCTCTTCTGTTCTCTCGCTCTGTGCTGTTGTATTGTGCTGTAATCCAGTACTGAAAGAGTTAAATTCTGTGCAGTGGGTGAACTCAAAGGAACTGGCGTTCACGTGGCTAAGCCACTGTTGCTATGGGAGAGAGGCCAGACAGAGGAGAAAGAAACCCCTCTCTCTCCGTCTCTCTCACATTCCCATTTTCTCTCTCTCTCTCTCTCTCTCTCGTTCTCTTTCCCTCCTCCTCTGCTCTCGTTCTCTCTCTGCCAGAGAAAACCAAACGACTAATGAGAGTACACAGCTCTCGCTTGCTCTCTCTCTCTCTCCTTCTCTTCATTTTTCAAATAACATTCACCCTCTCTTTTACTTCAGCTCTGAAACATTTCTCTCTCCTCCCTTCATCTGCCCATCTCTCCCTCATTCTGTCTCTCTCCATCCTTCTCTCTGTCTGTCTGTCTGTCTCTCTCTCTCTCTCTCTCTCTCTCTCTCAGCCTTTCTGTAATATCAGAAAGCCAGCCAGTGAGTCATGCACCAACAGCACAATGCCAGGCTGAATATGCCACTGTGCGTTTCAGCCCTTTTCAATGCTACCAGGAATTAAAATCAAGACAAATTTAAACACCAAATGAACCAAGCTGAGAAAAGCAGCCTGTATATGACCAAATATAGCTACTAAAAACAGTAAGCTATAGATAAGAGAAACAAAACCAGGTTACTCATTGTTAAAGGAAATTAATCTCTGTTTAGTGAAGCAGACATAATACAGAATGTACAGCTATCTCTCCTCTGAATCATCTAATAGGTTATGCACTGCAAAAAAAAAAAAAACACAACGCCATAAGGAAACAAGCAATGCAATAGCGCTATAGCTTCTAGGACTGGATCCAAAAATTATTTTTACTGTAACTTAGTCTGCAAAGAATGTATTCATTAATAAGCCTATTTGTTTAATGAAAAAACATATGCATTTTCCAACAAACAGTCAACAAAAGCCACAAATAGCTCATTACATATCTATGACAAAAAAGCAGTGAACCTATACATTTCAGAAGCTGGAACCAGAACGTATCTGGCTTTTTTTTTCCTGTAAAAGACTGAAGCAATGAATCTTTACCTTGCATTTTAATTTTCTTTCAGTTCATCAATCAATTTCAATTAACTGACTAACTGTTTCAGCTCCAGTAGTTTCCTATTAATACATGCATCTCGCATAAAAGTTTAAGTGTGTGAGTAGATAAGTCATATATAGACAGTCCATGGCCTTTACAATTAAAGGTGTTTCAAAGCATTAAAAGATAAGAACAGAGCTCAGTCTCCCCAAAACAATTCATCCTTTATAATGATTTTTCTGCATGATCAAACAACACTCACTTCCATCCTTCATTGCAAAAAGATCTAGTATAACTCTGTTACTTAGGCAAAGGGCAAAATACCAGTATGGCATATTAACATAAGCATGAAGAAGAATAAAGGAAGCATGGTTATGTTTACAATGCCTGGTAATAAACATTACCGGTTAGTCCAGTGAATGTGAAAGCACATCCTGGGGCCGAACAGGGGAGATCAGGAGCAGACGAGAAATGAGAGAACAGGTCAGGGTGGACTGGAACACAACAAGACAGGACTGGGAGAACAGGACAACATATAACAGCACAGGACAATAGAGAATAGAATGAGACAAGACAGCCAAGAGGGGAACAACTGATAAGGACAAGGACTGGGCTAACACTATGGGGGTTTAGTAGCTGTGACAGCTCATCCAATAATCTAGGTGTCTGTCTATACTATTAGCAGTCACAGAAGCCACTTCCCCTGAGGACACTGGCACACATCACAATATTCAACATATATTATTAATTATGCTTCACTACAAACTTTTATTTGAAGTGATTTTCTTTTTGTTGCTTAGAGAGAACAAACTGTTCTTGAGGACAAAAGGGACCCTGTTTGAAATTCAAGTAGAGATTGTCATTCATCCCCTTGTAGTGTCCCACTGGCACAGAGCAACCATGTTAATGTAATGAATTTGATGATGACAAGATTAGGTGTACTACATTTCAGGGTCAACTGGTGTCAGTGAGGTCTGCAGACAGACGCATCATACAGACAGGTAAGGCAACATTCCATCGGCCCCTGCTTTCTCCAACACATAACAATTACAGGTTCACCTCAGGGGGTGGACAGCAAGAGGCTACACTCAGCCTGTGTCCCAGTCCCAGAAATAAGCAGGATATAAACAGCAGGAGTGTGTGAGATCTCGTCTTCTACTCAAAAGAAGAGATACAGCCAAACTAGATGGACACGCATGAGCTACAGTTGCTCGATCCATTTGGGAGATGTTCCAAACTGAACAAGCACAACCTCCTCATTACTGGCTACACCAAAATAGCTTCCCTCACATTCTTTGGTAAAACAGTCTCGTTAGAGGGCCGGGCCAGTATTCCCTGACAGCAGTGCTCAAAAATACACAGGACAGCTCTGGGTCCAAATATGACTTGGACTGACAAGATTCTTTCAATGAAGCTAAGCTCAGGAAATGTATGAAAACACACACTGTGTTCAACTCATAGGACTTAGTAACAGTATTAATTAGTATACTATAACGGTCTTAACCCAATACTAGAGGCTTTCCACCTGAACAAAAGAAAACATTTGAAGGAACGCCAAATATTTATTAATGTTAAATTCAAAGTGCCAGGTTGAGTCTAAATACCTCAACAGTAGGCTTTAAAACAATACCATATTTGATCAGCTCTTTAATCCCAAATCATCGAAGAGCACATTTCATTCAGAGCAGCTGAGAGCACAGGAGCTGTCTAATGGTGTAGGAGATAACAGCAGTCAGACAGGCTGCGGTTTATTCATTCCATATTCAGGACACAGTCACAGTCAGTCTGGGCTGCTTTCTCACTGAATGTTTTACTAAAAAAGACTATGAGTTTACTGTTGACACAACCCAAAGGCAGTTCGGCATAGCTGGCAATTATAATGTCTCATTATCGGGGGATGATATCAAAGATCAGTGGTAAACTCAAACCGTTTTTTAAAAGCCCAAAATCATCGCTATTCATTTAGCATATTATCATATATAGCCCTAATTTTAAACAAAGAAAAACACACTAAAAATAGGCAACAGATTAATTTTCTATTAGACTGGAGCTGTGTACATGGCTCTGCAGTACATGAGTATGCCCATCTGTGTGTGTTTTTTGTTTGTTTTCTGGTGTGTCACGTTTGACATCAATGGCAGGCTTGAAAACAGGCTATTAAATAGTAGACAGCAGCGTGGAAGCTAGTGGAAAAAGGGGCTAAAATTAGCGCATCCATCCAGGTGTCATATTTCTATCAGTACCAACTGAAGCTGATTTGAGCTGGAGCTGATGAATACCCCTAACTACCGCAGAGTCATTAGTCCTGGGAGTTGATGTTGATTGTAGCCTTTCCCATTAAAAAAAAAGCCAGCTGTTCGCAGGTGTTCGTGTTTTTTTGAGCAATGGCAAAGGGGCTTCACAGTACCTACCCCTGCACATTTGATACCAATCTGTCAAAGCTACCCAACCGTATTTGTTGCTCACTCTGCTCTGACATCATTTCAGGCTGTACAAAGATAACTGTTATCTCTTTAGCTCCGACATCAACATAAACCCTTGCAACACCTGAGTGAAAGCATCACTTAATGTGCTGTCACTGGTCTTGTAATTTTTAAGAACAAAAATAAGGAGACTGCTCTGAAACAACTTTCAAATTTCTCCCATATTATAAACAAAAAAAATCTAAACATTTGCGGACTGGTTGTGTTCAGACTATTCGTAAAATCAATTACTGCGTTTTGATTTCTCCACAAAGCATACAAAAGATAAGTCCTAGAATTCACCAAAAAGTCAAAGTGTAAGCCCAACAAAGACTGCAGCCTGTCTAGATAGAACTGAGATCAAGTTGGTGGTCAGGTCTATTTCTAAAAAGACACAATGTATTTTTAGCAATATTAGCCTCTACAATACAAATTCCATCGCAGCATGCAATCAGAATAGAAGTAGTGTAGCACAGTACACCATTCAGGTCTGACAGGGTCCTGCAGGAAACCACAGCAGCTGTCGAGTAGTAGAGCCTAATGTATTCCCAGGGTTATCTGGGAAGCCTGCAAGCCTATAGGAGACTTTATGGCTGCCGTATGTAGCAGTGTGCAGTGTGCAGTGTGTGTGTGTGTGTGTGTGTGTGTGTGTGTGTGTGTGTGTGTGTGTGTGTGTGTTTAAGGGAGATGGGGGAAGGGTACATCCAACCAGCAATCCAGCCAGCCCATCCTGGCTTCAGATTACATTTTGTTTCCTTAGGCACCAGAAAACAAACCACTAACACTCTGAGTATCCAGTTACGGCGCTGCCCAAACACCACATAACCTGGACGTCACATAGCAATACTGCAGCTTACTGTGCAAATATCATCTTGATAAATAAAGACTCATCATGAAATGATTCTACAGACTGTTTTTATTTCCTTTTTATTGATTGTACAGAAATTCTCCTTTACAGCTGCTGTTAAAACTGCTGTTCAACGACTGAGTATGTCTCTGTGTTACCTGTAGACATCAGCAGGAAGATATGCTGCACTGAGAACAAAAAAAATAAAACATACCTGAAGGTTACTCAGTGGGAACAAAATGATTTCAGTCGATTCATTATGTATCTAGACATGTTCATTTGTTAAGGCTGACGGCACAAGATACCCACCACCATATTCTCATATACATGATGTAGTTCCTGAGGAAGAACTAAGAACAATCGTAGTTCTTAGAGCACCGTTTTAAGGGACTTTCTTAGCTCTTGTTTCAGAGTGGGTACCCTTCCCACACAAGAGGAACCATGGTTTGTAATAGGGGTGAACGATACATTGATCTGGATCAAAATATCGATTCAGAGAACAACAATCCAATATTATCAACACAAAGAGAAAACATCGATCTATCATCGCTCATCATCTTAAGGTTATGCATATATTTTGAAATTCTGTGTCACCGTCAAACAGCAGCAAGCAGACAGCAAGCAGCCAAGAGAAAGACGATGAGGATAACATTACTCACTCGGGAATAAATCAGCAGAGCGGAAATATTTTCTCTTTCGAGAAAATACAGGTCAACAAATAGAGCATACATAAGCAATGCCGTTATGAGATAAAACACACCGTTACGTTACCTGCCTGGCATCTTATTTGCTAACTACTTGCAGCATCACGGCAACATCAGCTGCTCTGTTTCAACAATGTCTGGCTGAAAAAACGTGTATGCAGGCTGACAGTCAACCGTGCCGTTCTGTCAGGAGATGCAGTGACTCAAACCAACGATGAGTAAGAAAAAGTATAAATAATACATGAAATTTGTTAAGCTATGAGGAAAAACTCTGCTAGCTGCTAGGCTAATTCATGCAATGTAAATATGCTTAGGCTAATAATGTGTGACTAGCAAAAAACCGTTTTGTCTGGGAAAGCTGACAGTTATTATTGAGCTGAATTTTACACTTTTGTTAAATTATCTTTCTGTCTTATGGCTGTTGGGAGAAGTTTGACTTCAGGGCTTTAAGCAAGGTAGCCCTGAACATTTAGGAAAAAGATTAATGTTTTGGTTCAAATGAATACATTTATTCCAAAAGGGCTATCTGACAGAAAGCCTCAAGGATTACTTATCCCATGTGCTGTTTTATGTGTGTAAGTGGTGTCAGTATACAGTAAACTTTATTGCACTTAAGCAGTTAGTTATTTACATTATTTATGTGTTGTTTTTATCTTTTCTGGCCAAAAGCAAAAAAGAAAGGGGTGGCAGCTTCTTCTGTAACAGATTGTGTTAAATGGGCATATAATATCGTCTCTTATTGATCACAGGCCCCTGACTCAAATTGAATCAAATCATATCGTGGCAAACTTTGTAGCATCGGCAAATATTGTATTGTTGTCCAAACAAGATTAGAAACCAATATAATATACTTCATAAGTGTAGGGTGACTGGTTCAGACGTATGTGTACGATGATTGGTCGAACACAGGCAATGCAGTACTGGCAACCACCACTTTTAAAAATCCATTAGCTATGTAAACAGCAAACAACACAATAGATAAACAACAGCCGTAATGTAAAGAATGGAAGAAAACACAGACAAATGGATCAACAGTGAAGTCCTGGCTTTACTCAGCATACGCGACAGTGGAAATACAATGCAACTTTGACTCATCAAAGTGAAAGCACTGTTGCTATACCAACTGCTGGCCAGCTAACATTACGTTACTTTAGCATTCCTATTGGTGGAGCGAATGAAAACAGAAAAAACTGAGACCGGGAGCTGGTGTCGTCTCCCCTTTGATCTGACAGCAAGAAAACACCCCTGGGTGCATGAATAGAAATGACAAACATCAAGTGTGACCGTGCTCTCAAGCAAAAGTTCACTACATCCACACTAGACAACTTCTATGGCTCACTGAAGGGAACGCATTTCGGAACCTGCAAAGGCACACACAGAGGATGCTCATTTTGCTTGGCTTCATGTATGTGTGCGAACAAACTTCTCCCGTGGTGAACTCCAATGAGTTTTGCTACGGATCACGGCTGATGGATAAATATCAGTCCTCTGCACTGCATATTTCAACATCAGACATGACAGCAGAGTTTGATGGTCCTGCAAAGACAGGTGACTGTCTCAACTATTCCTGTTGGGCTACATTCAAAATAGTTCAAAGTAATGTCAATTCTCTGCTGGAACAAATGGTAAAGCCTAATCCATATTATGGCACATATCTGTACTGGCTCTTTTGCAGCATCTCCATCAGAAGGTGAAAGCCTCTCCCCTGCCATGTTTATTCTCTGTCTCTGGTTAGTGTTTGTACTCTAAACAATGCTGCTATTCACCACCCAAAACACACACTCATACACAGCTTAGAAAAGTTCCTAAACTGGCTAAACTGCAGCACTGCAACAACCACGCATGGATTCTGTATGTGGAAGGTTCTTCCCCGGTCACAGCCTGTCATTTTCTGCTGATTAGCCACACAGAGATGAACCTCAGGCCACAGCCCTGAAAACAAACTAGCAGCACTGCTACTGTACACACACTCTGGCACACACATACACGCACGGCGGACTGTAATGGAAAACAAAGGCTCCTATAGGCAATGACCTGGCTGCCCTGCTCTTTCCATTCATTGTGAATCCAGATGAGTGTGGCAGTTTTATGCCTAATGTGCCAGCGTAGGGTTCTGCTGCTGAGCTTTTTCTTTTTCTTTCAGCCTGTGTCAGTGTCCCTCAAGTCCCACCAAAAATCAAGTGTCTGCACGGGGATTACAATGCTGCTTGGATGCTCATTCTTTCACGTTGTATGTCACTGTAATTGCTGAGAATGTTTTTCTAACCAGAAGTTTCATTGTGTTATAAAGGTTAGTTATTAAACATAATTTCTAGATCTTATTTCACATTTTAGCCCCTCTGTGTGCTGTCTGTCTGTATGTTGTTGTATTTCTCTGTGTATGAGGCACTGAAAACCAATCATACATATTGGGATTCATAAAATTGTCTGAATTGAACTGTAGCAGATTGTCAGCTCTGTTTTTAATGTTTATCTATCAGTCTCTGTTGTTGCCATTTGAACTCTGACATATATTTTTTCTTTTTTTCTGGAGTCAGTGCCAATACTGGGTCACTGCAAAGGAATTTACACCACAATTAATGGAGTACTGTAGCTTAATACATGGGGGCATTTCTGAGGTTTTTCTTATGCCAGGGCCCAAAAGAAAAATGTCTTCTTCCTTACCAGCTGAGCTAATTTAATTCATTGTCAGGTTTATCAGGTAGCGATGCCAAATAACTGCACGGCTGCTATAAATACTGCCGGCAACCTTTAGCTTACATATACACTGAAAATAAAAAAAAAACTGGTGCACCTCGGTTCCTGTACACATACTATTTAACATAATAAAACAAAAAAACAGGACTGAGCCTCAACCCATTGTTCTATCAGATTCATTATATCATAGCTAGTAATTGACTATGTAATGTGGACTAAGAGTAAGACTATGAGGCTGTGTATTTATGGCGTGCTACAGAGCATACAGAATATCCCAAAAATAATAAATGGTTAGTATGTACAAACAGTTATGCAGCCCATAGTTTGTACTACAGTGAGTCTGTATAACTGCTATTACTCCCATTATATCTGCTATACACAGAGTTGGCTCTAAAGAAATTAAGAAAAATGTCTCAGTAATTCTACAACTGAGAACTGACAGGATTCTATTGATACCAATGCCATTTTCCATTCTGCTTATTTGTCAGGTTCTTTATACATGCCCTTATTGATTCCTGATGTATTTTCTGTGTGGGGAAGAAACAGATATACACAGGTTTTCAGCAAAACATCTCCTAAGCCTGCCTGCTTGGCGCTGATGTTACTATAACATAGGATATTTACCTTCAGTAACAAACATGCTCCTCAGTAGGAAAGCAGTGGCACTTGTGTGTAGAATGCCAAATACATGGCATTCCTGGAATTTAAGCCTGTGTTGCATAGACAGATGTTTCAGATATTGCTGGTGTTTCCACCCTTACTTGAAATTATTTTACAGACATTACAAGCAGCACTGTTGTCATCTGTTTTTGAAAATGAAGGCACACTTTGGACTGTTTCTTCTTCTCCACCATGACTCCTTCTTGTTGGGAGTTTCCAGCTGCATAGGCGCGTACGTTTATCGTCAGTGTCTTGCAATGTACAACTGTCAGCATAACATGATGGCACTAATAAAAGGAATTGATAAGCTCAAAAGCCATATGATTCCGATGGACAATTTGGAATGGTGCTCAAAACTAGTTCTTCATTTCCATACCTAAATAATTCTGATATTGCTTCCTTGTCCTCATTTTTATTAAGTCCACGTCAGCTCTAAGCCAGTCAAACTGGTCTAATTTACAACTACCCTAACCACAATTACAGCAATAAATATCTGAAGTTATCGGACATGACAATGATAATAGTAACAATGATAGCCTATAGGGGTGTAACGATCCATCGATCTGGATCGATACATCGATTTAATGATCAACGATCCAATCATATCGTCATCTTTAGCATAGGCTTTTATTTTGAAGGTTTGTGTCACTGTCAAACAGCGGCAGGCAGATGGTTATCAGCCAAGAGAAAGACGATGAGGATAACGTTATTTACTCGGGAATATATCAGCATAATGGAAATATTATGGATTTCGGAGAAAAGAGGGATCAACAGACAGCACATGGCGCATGTAAACAATGACATTACGAGATAAAACACAACGTAACGCTGCCTGCCTGGACGAGTATCTCACTCCGCTAGCTTCTGGCTTTAGCAACATTAGCCGCTCTGTTTTAACAATGTTCGTCTGAAAAACCGTGCATGCAGGCTGAAATTCAACCGAGCTGTTCAGTCGGGAGATGCAGTGACTTAAACCAGCGGTGAGTAAGATAAATTTTACTGCTGCGTGTCATTTGTTAAGCTATGAGAAGAGGAAAAATGTCCGCTAGCCGCTAGGCTAATTTATGCAATGGAAACATACCAAAGCTAATAATGGGTGATTGGCAAAAAACAACTGACAGGTCTCTGACCCTTGACAGTTATTACTGAGCTGAATGTTACACTTTTTCTTGAATGGTCCTGCTGTTAATCTGTTTTATGGCTGTTGGGAGAAGTTTTCCTTCAGGGCTTTAAGCCAGATATTCCTGAAGTTTTATGAAAAAGATGATTTTTTTTTTTCCAGAAAGGTTTCTCTGTCAGAAAGCCCTTTGTGTCAGTGGAGTCAGTTTAAAGTGTACTTTATTGAACTTATTATTTATGTGTTTATGTGTTTTATGGCCACAAGTGAAAAAGAAAGGGGTGTCAGCTTCTTCTGTAACAAACTGTGTTAAATGGGCATTTAATATCGCCTAATATCGATCACAGACCCCTGAATCGTATCGAATCGAAATCTTATCGTGGCACACTTTGTTATATCGGAAAATATCGTATCGTTGTTCACAGTATCGATATGATATCGTATTGTGATGAAACTGGCAATTTACACCCCTAATAGCCTACCAAGTACAGCTATCATTGCTTTACTTATAAAGTTGTAAAGAAATGTCATCAACAAATCATTTTTATACTAGGGCGCAACTAATGACAACTAATGAATGAAGATCATTTTCTTTTTTCAGGTCGAGAGCACTCAGAAAATAAGACCTCAAATAGTTTGTGTCCTAAAAACTGAATGATATCTTTAAATTACTTGCTATGTCCAAAATCATCAGTTCACTGTAATTTTAGACAAGGTTAAGCTTTAAATCTTCCCATGCTTAAAGCTTGAACCATGAAAATAGCCATGATAACATGAAAATCCTGTTGCTGGTAAAACAAAAAAATCAATATTAAACTGTTTAGCTATTAGAGAACAGTTGGTGTGTTGAGTTAATTGTGTATAACCAAGAAATAAATTGTTTTTGTCTTAAAAAGCTACAATCCAGCATGATGGATAACCCTTGTTGATTTAACTCAATAAATTTTACATTTTTGACACTTCATTGCTGGTAATCTCAGACTGATCTCTATATCAAATCATACGCATTCCCTCATTGACTGTAAATTGCATTATTTTTCTATTAAGATACACGGCTATAAACCAATAAGCCTCAGTGAGCCGTTGCTAGCCCACTACACTCCTGCACTACTGGCCCATCTGACCACATCCACTTGACAAAGGCCTGACAGCTTGGCTTGACACACTTCTTCTAATCTAATCTCCAATCCTTCTCCACTGTATTCACTCAGCTAGTTAAGCCCCTTGCTAATGAGACTGTGCCCCATTGTATGGAATTAAACCAGAACACTACTCACTGCCTAAATCACATCACACACAAGGACCAATTCTACAAGGGAATTAGGGAAGCTGGGAGCATGTTTGTTGTGCGACAAAAACAAGTACATGCGATATGCTGCGTAGATGAGGGAGCATGCAATTACACATGAGAGAGGTGTTTAGCTTTGACACGGGAATCGGTTCGTGGACTTAAGTCACCTCACTGTTCCTGTCTAAAATAGACAACTTGCATGAATGCATGAGTGAAGGGCAGAACAACAGAGAGCTATGAAGCAGTGAAACCTGACATTTATCTCCTGTCTCCATCGCACAGAAAGCGCCACGAGCAGTCAGTGACATGTGAGAAGGATTTGTGACTTGTATGCTTTAAAATGCAAATATACACACAAGAATTGTATTACCATAAATGACTTCCACATTAAATTATATATAGAAAATAACCCTATCAGATATGTCATATCCGATGGCATATGGTCTTTGAGAAATGGCACATAAAGTACACAGAAATCACACTAAATAATCAAATCAGAACTGTGCTGTGGTTTGGCTTGTAATCTGTATAGGCAGATAGAGGGATTCAGCGAACAAAAGAAAACGGGGAACAGGCACACAGTACAGTGAGACAGTACTGTATATTTGCCAGCCAAGGGCTTGTCAGGGCAAATATTTCATTGTTTGCTGGTTTTGGCATGTTTGCCCATTATGAAAATAGTTTTTTTTAGGAAAGGGGGGAATTCAGAGGAGTATATTGCCAAGATTTCCAGCAGCCCCTGCCTTCCTACTGACTGTATTAAGAAAGCAATAATTACACCTCAATCAGGAAATATGTCTGCTCGTGAAAACCCCACAAGTGACAACATGGAATTGTCTTGAAATTGTAGACAATATTTTACATGAAGACAAACTGCCCATTGTTCAGCCTAAAGCAAGACACTTTTATGTTTTTACAAGTCCCCAGCATTCCTGCCTCCCTGTCCAAGTCGGAGGGGTTGTTGTCCGCCAGAAAAATACAGGCAGACGGAGCTTTATGGTCGACTATCACGCTCAAATACTGTGGATTGTTACCAATAACCACGAGATAATAGGGATTAGCTCAACGTGAAGGCTGCAGCGCAGGGGTAAATCTAGAAAGCTAACCATACCTCCGTCAGCTGATTTGCAGTATACAGCAGATTAGCGCATTTAGCTGCTCGGGACTCAAATTCCTACACATGCTTTTACAAATGCAGCCGCTTACAGAGGACATTACGATATTGGTTCAAATGCTGCCAGGTGTTTTTCTTAACGTTGACAAATAGATTATTTTGAATTTAACGTTACATTATTCCTTATGGCTGGTGGACACAGTGAAACGATACCTACATGAAATCACTGTCATTTTACCATTCTTCTCACTCACTAAATGTCATAACATGGAGGCTCGTCTGCCACAGTAAGTGGTTTACGAGTGAGAGAAGTTTGAAGGTTTTGATGTAATTAAGCACAGTGTCTGGACCACCGCTAGCTGTTTGCTTTCCATACCCCCCTACTGGCAGTCTGTCTCCCATTAACTTGCAAGTTAAGAGGGCAAATAACTAACTAGTCGAAGTTGTAAACGCAACAATGACAAATATTCTGGCGAAACAGTGATAAATACCAGCGCTATATCCTACCCATTGGTCCAAAGAGCCATAATAACTAAGAGAAAGCCACAAAATAATTTCCGCCTGGCAAGCCTACAACATTGCCTCGCTGGCTAGCCACCAACCACAGAGATTTTCCCATTTGCTTTGCATGTAACAGACCAAAGAGGAGGACAAAGTCAGCGTTTCCCTTACCGTCAGATCGGGATTGTCGCTGTCACGATGGTTAACGGCTCGTATGACCCCGGACCTCCACGGCCACCGACCGATGTCGCCGATTTCAGGCGGCTCGTCCCCGCTGACACAGAGGAACCGCTTCCCGACCAGCTCCGGCCGAGCCTCGACTGCCATGGCTCTTAGCTGGTCAAAACCCCCCCTCGAAAAAACTTCCCAACAACGACGCCCTTACAGACCTGTCATTTACGACATTAAACCAGTTCTGAAGAATCCAACGGTAGAAAGAAAATAAAAAAGGAAAAGTTGTTTGTTGCTAAACGCTGAAAAACCGACCCGGGGGATTTAAATGTGTAGCAGTCTCCACCCGCTCAAGCGTCAGTCTCTTTGCTCTCAGCATGAGAAAACGGTGGAACACTGAACCGCATCACCGCCGCCATCCATACTTGTGTTTCTCCGCTGGATCCCAAGGCATTCATGGCCGCAGCACGGTTGTGTCCCTCCGCTCAATTGAACCCCGTCGGTACTATTTTCACAAAACTACTTTGAATGCTCGTACTAGTTGCACTGCCACGACTACTGTTAACAGCAAGTGTATACAACTTGTGCTTCTATGGCCACTGTCATTAGACTACTTGTACTGTTCGTTCTCGTGCTACTGCTGGTAGCTGGTATTACTGCTGCTTTTATAAACAACAACAACAATAGCAGCAGTCATGCAGGCTGTAATCATAGGCTAGGAAGAAATTTAGGATTGAAGTAATGGTGACACACACACACACACACACACACACACATATATGTATATATATCTATATATATATGTAGATATAGATCTCTCTCTCTCTCTCTCTCTCTCTCTATATATATATATATATATATATATATGTATATATACAAACACACACACACACACACACACACACACATTAAGCAGCCACAAAAACATTAAAAGCACTGATAGATAAAGTGAACAACATTGATCATCTTGTTAGACCAAGTACCCCCCCCCCCCCCCATGTCAATGTCATTCACCAGTGGCAGTTGCCACAGACAACAAAGTGCCATTAATAAAAATAAACTGCAGCAAATCCTGTATTGGCCATGGGCCTACCTGTACCTGCAATTAGCACAGTGAAACAGAGTACATCCAAATTTGAAAAATGTGTAATGATCTGCAAAGATGTTAAGTTGCAATATTTGTAGCTCAAAATTAGCAGACACATTAGTATGGTCCCTTATAAAAGACCATCAAGCCACCATCAGAGCACAAGGGATGCAAAGTCATGTCTATTTTTTAATAGCCAGAAGAGATGAGTGCTCAGTCCCAGTGCTTCCAGATTTCAACACAGCTTTCAACGAGATTGATCACTCTTTTCCTGCACCACTCGGGTTGGTCTTAAGGGAACTACTCAACATCCACTACATTCATTCCTCTTCAGCAGAACCTTCTAGAAAATGGCTATTCCTCCGCTGCTAATTTTAATTGTGAGGTTCCTCAAAGGTTTATTCTTGGCCTACTGTTGTTTTCAATAGACATGCTATTTTGCTCAGCCTGCTAATTCAGAACCAAGGCGTCTCCCACCACTGTTATGCCAATGGCACAGTTATATACCTCTCCAATACAGTAACTTAAACAGTCAAGAAAATCTATTTGTCTGCCCCATATTAAATGTTGAATGTCCCAAAAAATTCTAAAATTTAAAGTGTGAAGTGTGAAGGATATAGGGGGATATATTGGCAGAAATGGAATATAATAAGTGTATTTTCTTTAGTGTATAATCAACTGAAAATAAGAACAGTTGTTCCTCCATTATCTTACTGTTTATATCTACAGGAAGTGGATTGTTGTCTACAAAGATTACCATGTCTTACCATCATGTTTCTACAGTGACCCAAATGGACAAACCAAACATTAGCTCCGGATAGGGTCATTCACCTTTTTGCATCAACCACTGTGGTTATAAGCCCCTTTTTATCATTTTAGATCACCTGGCCCGTTTGTTTTAGAGACGAGGAGACCTCTGCAGATAATTCACCTCCTGGTATAAACCTTAAGAACATCTGGATCGAAAGTTATCAGAGAATAGAGAGAGCACACTTAACAGGTTCTGGTCAAGCAGCCTGTCTGCAATGTGCTAAACAGTATCAAAGAAACACCGATTTGTAATGTTAAACTCCTTTATTTAGTGTTAAATCACCTGGTCCATTTGTTTTGGAGAGGAGGAGATCTCTGTGGATAATTCTGCTGCCAGTGAGAACCTCCTGAACAATTAACTCTGAAGGAATTCCAATCTGTTAAAGTTTCAGCTAGTTGCAATCTGCAATTCTCGCTACTAGATAGCACTAAATCTTACACACTGTTAATGAGAAATAAAATGTATCAATGTGGTCATAGTCCATCAAATTTGACTAGGGTTGCCCATCTAAAAATATTAAGCAGGTTATTATAATAATGTTTGATGCAGATGTCTGTTTTAAGTTTCAAGTGAATGGTGTTGTCTAGTCTTGCTTCTTTGCACTTAAGAAATTTTTTGTCTCCTACACTTATGCTGATGACACACAACTCTACATTACAGTGTCACCACATGACTACAGTCCCTTACAGTCGCTGAGTGAGTGTATCCAACAAATCGATCAGTAGATGGGCCAGAATTTCCTTCAGCTCAATACAGAAAAGACAGAAGTCATTGCGTTTGGTCCAAAAAACGCAAGGCTTGAGGTCAAAGGTCAACTTGCCTCAATGACACTAAAAACTACAGACCAAGCCAGAAATCTCGGTGTAGTTATGGACTCAGCCACATAAAGACTATTGCTAAATCAGCCTATTACCATCTTAAAAACATAGCAAGAATTAAGGGATTTCTGTCTAAATAAGACACTGAAAAACTTGTTCATGCATTTATTTTCAGTAGGTTAGATTATTGTAATGGTGTCTTTACAGGTCTCAGTAAAAAATCAATTAGGCAGCTGCAGCTCATCCAGAATGCTGCTGCCAGAGTCCTGACCAACACCAGGAAAATTGACCATATCACACCTGTCCTTAAATCAGTGCACTGGCTCCCTGTGTGTAAAAGGATAGATTTCAAAATGCTGTTACTGGTCTACAAGTCATTGAATGGTCTTGGGCCTAAATACATCTCAGAGCTGCTTGTTGGGTATGAAGCATCCAGACCCCTCAGGTCATCAGGGACAGGTTTACTCAGTGTTCCCAGGGTCAGAAACAAGCAGGGTGAAGCAGCATTTAGCTTCTATGCTCCTCACCTGTGGAACAAACTCCCTGAACACCTGAGGCGTGCACAAACTGTCAGCTCATTTAAATCAGGGCTGAAAACATTATTGTTTACTGCAGCTTTCCCGTAAAACTTAATTTAATCACTATAACTTTTAGCTATTTTATCTGCTTGTTTTATTGTTTTTAAGTTAGACTTTTACTGTTTCTTCTCTATTTTAATTCCAATGTTTTTAATGAAATGTTTAAATTTTAATGTTTTGATTTGTAATGTATTTCTCTGCTTCTGTAAAGCACTCTGAATTGCCTTGTGTACGAATGGTGCTATACAAATAAACTTGCCTTGCCTTACTGAGTTACATACAGTCATTAATGTATTCATTTTTAATGCATTTTTCCTGCCTGGACAACTGTAATGCACTCTATGCTGGTATCAGTCAGAGATCCCTTCACTAACTCCAACTGCTGCAGAATGCTGCTGCCCGAACAGGTACCAACAAATATGAACATGACTCCCGTGCTAGCCAAATTACACTGCCTGTTATGTTCCGTATTAATTTCAAAGTCCTACCGATCACTTTTAAAGCATTTAAAGGCCTTTCTCCAAATTATATCAATTTATTATCGACCCCCTATCATTTCCCTCAGATCAGTGAATGCAGCTCTGTTGGTTACAAGGTTGCGGTATATTGGTAATAAGGTGACAAGGCCTTTGCTGTTGGAGCCCCCAGACTGTGGAACACACCGCCAATTTATATCAGACGGGCTACATTGTTAGCATCTGTTAAATCCTTTCTTAAAACTTTCTTTTATAGGAAAGCATTTATGAATATTGCTGGGTTTTATTGTTGAGTTTTATTATCCCACTCTTGCAATTTTATGTTTTATTTTATCCCCATGTGTTTTATGATCCCTGTGTTGTATTTTTTTTGTTTTTAGCTGAATTTTTTTGTCCTGTAAAACTTTGTAACCTTGTTAAATGTGCTATATAAATAATAGTTTATTAATATCCATAATTGCATTCATAATAATACTGTGCTATGCTAATAACATATGCTTCTTATATTTGTATTTTTACCTCTTTAATATCAGTCAAGCAACATTTCATTCAGAATTTCAAATACATTGACATGCTTGTCTCCTTCTTTCATTGTGGACCTAACTTGTTTACTAGTTTGTATTGTCTTGGTCTTCCAGACAGAAAGACAATTGGTGAAGGAGAGAATAAGGCAGACGGAGAAGAAGGAGAACAAGAGAGAGAGGGTTTGTGTGTGTGTGTTCTGTTCGCATGTGGCTCCACAGAGGATTGCACGCTCATGTGCCTTTGCCTGTGTGTGCAGAGAGTAGGGATCTTAAGGACAGTATAGAGGTTTGTGTGTGAAGCATGGAGAAAGCAAACAGCCTGAGGCGACCTCAAGGGTGGGATGCAGGAGGGGAAGGGAAAGAAAGAGAGATGGAACGATGGAGGAAGAGAAGCAGGGGAAGATGAGGACAGAAACAAAAAAAAAGGGAAAGATGCTGAATAAACACAGTCACACTAGAGGCACATGAGACAAAAGAGGAAAGCAGAAAGAAAAAGAAAAAAAGAGGTCTTTTCTCCTGAACGTGTATTAAGACTGAATGCAACACAGATTTTTGACTCATTTGGTCCGATATTATGACAGTGTAAACACATATGAACATAAATACGCCCTTTTCAGCGAATACTGAGACAATGACACACATCTGCACAAGTCAAAAATTTGAGTGAATAATTTGTGCTTGCCCAGCAAATGTCTGTACAGTCATGATGTTGACTGTCTGTGGCAAATAAACACAGACTGCAACAACAGCGTTGCGTGAATTGCCCTATCTAGGCCCAAAGTTTGTCCTCTCTGGGCTACTGTTGAAAAGCATGGCGGACTCCACGGGAGAGGACCTGCTTTATATGTAGATATTGTCTTGTTCTATGGTTATAAAAACACGACAATCCGTAGTTTTATTTCATTTAGGCATTTTCTATCACAATAGGGATGGTTGTACAGAAAAGGTATGAACTTAGCAGATGTGGAGCAGTTCCCCTTAAAGGTCTAGTGTGTAGGATTTAGTGGCATCTAGTGGCGAGGTTGTGGATTGAAACTAACTGAAATGTCTCCCGTGTGCTAAGAGTACAGAACTATAGTGGCTGTCACAAAAAGCAAATGGCCCCGTCTAGAGCCAGAGTTTGGATTATCTGCTCTGGGTTTCAGGTGATTATACACTAATGAAAACAGTTATGAATATTGTATTTTATTTCTGCATGCTATATATACTTGGCGCAACATCTTGTTTTTAATTTTGGCACTTGTGTTAACAGATTAGAGCAGTCACACTGTGAGCAGTGCTGCTAAGGCGCAGCTTGGCTGCTGCTCACCTGCACAACATGAACAGAACAGGAGTCTTGCCTACTTTTTCACGTGACACGTGCAGTTTCAGCAAAGATAGATGAGAAAATGTCTTTTGACAGTCATATTGGCATCATATCACCTTTCAGTACAGTTTCAATGTCTATATCTGCGACAGATGTGAAAAAAATATAAATATTTCTTTTTAACCTAACATTTCCTGTTCCCATTTCACAATAAAGGCCCTCTGAAATGTTTTTGTCAAAAGAATCCCTTCATTTGTTACTAAAGGGTTTTTTTTATTGTAAAATATTTGTAGGACTGTGTTGTTGACAATGCTGTGACTTGCACGGCTTCAGAAATGAGTGGAGTAGTGTCTTTCATACAGTAATTACAGCAGCAGGCATCTCTGCAGTAGTGCCGCAGCAGCAATGTTGTCTGTGTGAACACCCCTCAACATGTGAGCTGCAGCAGTCCAGCAAGGTAACGGACACACGGTGCTCACACAGGCAGTGTTGCCCCAGCATAACAGCGAATAGGCTCAAAGCAACACACAGACTGCATCAACTTTTATTAGCAACATTTATAAATACAAGGTCATACAATCAGAATCATTTTAAAGATGCTTTTACTACAACATAAATAAATAAATCTACACACATAAGTGTTTAATGTTATGGATACATGTGAAAAAGAAGAGCTGCTAGGGTTAAGTATATTCTTGTGGAAGGCTTTGAAGCTGCTGTTTAGACTCCAGAGTGTCAATGAAGTGTTTGCCTAAGACACTGTGAAACCACCATTTAAATAACTGCATTCAAGCAAGCCGATGGGACAAAAGGTCAAATAGAGGTTCTTGCCTGATTTTAATTGGCATACCCACCATTCACAAGGTACCTAATCTGTGAGTGTAGGTATGCAGTGGGTGGGTGAAGGGTATAGGCAGGTGTAAGCTTTTTCTGGCCCTTTACAGTATACCCACCTATCAGCCAAAAAGCCATTGGAATATACAGGAGGATATGTCCACTTCCTCCTTAGTAACCTACCCATCTACTGAGTAATGCAGCCACCTCTTTACTTACCACTACACCACTGCAGGTATGTACTCTGGTTGGGGAAAAACTGAAGGGAACTGCTTGACAAAACACTACAATCCACTCACAAAGCAACGTCTTAAATGAGCAGCATTAAAAGGACATAAAATAAACAACTGGAGTAAGATGTCAGTTAGCAGATGCTCTGTACTGTATATCTGTTGATATAGCGATGAATATAATATTGTTGGACAGGTTGTAAGTGTCAAATTGTATATATATCTGAAAAGTGAAACAACACAGGTTTGCATGCTCAAGCATCAATGATGTCATGATTTATTCGCAAATATGTTTCTTATCGGATTTTGCAGCAGTTTGTGACATCAGACAGTACTGTGAGGTTTGCAGCGGAGCCCCTGAGCGCTTGGTGTAGAGGTGTTTTCTCTTCAGCTGTGATCCTGATGCTGATGCTGTCCCAGACAGGCAGTGTGACCAGAGAGGCTCCACTGGGAATCTCCCTCACACTGCTGCACACTGCAGCAGCCACCTTCATGAATAATAAGTAGCTATGAATGCAACCCCCCTCCTCCACCATACACACATACTTTCATCATATGTACATAAACCATGCACAAATCTGCATGTGGTCACAAACATGCACATCTGCAAATACATAAAGGTGCAAGCTCATAGCTGGACACGCACAGGCTCACACATACGTTTGTGTGCTCAGATATCAGTATCTACACACACAGATGGACATGCACACACAAAGAGACAGGCATGCTAAAGCTCACAGATGGGGATTGTGTCTGCCAAGTGCTATGTATGGAAAACTGTAATGAATATGATTACGACCTAAAGACTGGTGGGGTTCATGTAATGAGCAAGACAAAGGCAGCCCACCGCATTTGTATTTCAGGTATCCAGTAGGTTGCCTTTTCCAGACACTTACCTTCAGTGCAAACATGAGAATAAATAAATAAAATCATTTATTTCTCCACCTTCTTCCCCTGCAGTATTCTGTTGTTGCTTCAGCACAGCTTCTCTAATGTAACAGTCTTAAAATATGACACATTTTGTCCTTAAAATTGTGTTTTGTTTGCAGAATAGAGAAATCTAGATAAATGCTAACAATACAGTGTGCATAGAAAACAAATATGAATCCCAGGTTAAGTACTGGTGTAAGTCTGTGTGAGAAATGCATCATAAATAGTTAACAGTTAATATACTTTAAAGGGACAGTTCACCCCAAAACCTCCAACGTGCAGGGCTGTTTATCAGTTTGGATTGTTTTGGTGTGACATGTCAAATATTGGAGATATTTGCTGTAGAGATGTCTGCCTTCTCTCCAATATCATGGAACTAGATGGCATTAGCTTGTGGTGCTTAAAGCACCAAAAAAAAATACACTTGAAGAACTCAACAGCAATGTCTCTTTCCAGAAATCATAACCCATCTACTCATGATAATCCAAAGACCTTATTGTGTGCAGTTCTATGCAGGAACTATTTTCTTTCCTCTGAACTACACCCACCAACCATATCACTGCACAGAAGGAAGCATGCATCTATTGCTGGCTCACCTAGCACCACTTTGCTGGCTAACGTTACAGCTCAGGAGGGCACCATTAATGTGTACATCTTGTGCTGTCACAAGAACAAGCCTCTTGTCCATGAGTAGAAACTTTCAGCTCTGTCAGAAGCCCTTTTTACGCAGAGATGGTGCTATATGGCCACAACAAAGGCCAGTCTTTATACCCCTTTTGCATTTTCACACAGAACCCAGCAACGCCGGCTTCATTCCACTCAAGTGTGCGGTTATACACCACATTCCGCAATCGCAAAATGAAAGAGGCACGTGACACGTAACACTGTAGCATCAACCTCTAGTGTGACATATAACATGTGTCAGCTGTGCTTTATGAACAATAACAACGGCATAACATGGAAATAACAATCATTTAATGTCCCTGTTATAGGATGGCTGATCCCGTCCTCTGTTTGGAAGGTAAGAAGGTTCTGGACCTTTTCTTTCCCAATTTGTGGATATTTTCAGCAGCTAGTCCTCTTCTTTGTGTTAGTCGCTATGTGCTCACAGCTACTTTTAAATCTACCATTGCGGGTTGCATGCATAACACTTTGTCAGAACATCACACCCGTGCCACCAATCATCTCGTCCTGCAGACTGCCTGCAGAAAAGATAAGTCTTTTTGGCTCTGTTAATATGTCCATTCCTGGCTCAGACGCAAGGGCACTCCGCTCCCCCTCTCTGTGATTACACCTTATATACAGCATGGCGAGGGGGCACAGTGGCGCTATATTTCCACTCTGAATTGGCAGTGTAAAAGGGGCTAGAGAATACTGCACTGAGTTCAGACTTTATTAACAGCACAGCTACACTCACTCATATTCGAGCCTCCTACCTGCCTGTCAAACAGCATCAAACCATAAACCTTCTTGAGACAGTCTGGACTAAGTGGAGTCCTGTGGGGAACAGATATGAAGACAGGATGGCGACTGGTGGCTACTTGCTCTGCTGCTTTTCACTGGCTCACAAGTGGGGCTAGCTCCTAACAGAAACTCCAGGAATCCATTCGACAGTTCCACCATCCACAGTCAGACACACATGGCTGATTACTTACTGCCGAATTACAGCTAACAACTGCTCATCAGCTTACGCTGCTCCAGTGTGAGTGTTTTGCAGGCTAGCAAAACATCCTAGTGAGGACTATTTACTGGAGTTTACAGCCAGTCGGCACCCTAATCTCTTGATGCTCAAACAGCATTAGAACGTAATTGGAAGCATGGCTGCTCTCTGCTTTCATTGTCTGACACATTTCATAAAACAAGTTATCATTCTGCTCTCCTCATGTCTCATTTTGAACGTCCGATGGTCCACCACTAACATTTTCATCCAATCTCGTCTTGTCAACGAAAATGAAACATAGATTTCGTCAAAGTTTTTATCATCAAGATCTATTTTTAGCTCATCGACATCTTGTCTTCATCTTAGAAAAAAAAGGTTGATGACAAATAATTTTCCTCATAGTTTTTGTTAATGAAAATAACACTGATTTCTGGAGGAGACATTGCTATTGAGTTTTTCAAATGTATTTTATTTTAAAACCGCAAGAGCCATCTAATTCCATCTGAATTAGAAAGAAGGCAATTATCTCCAACACACTGCAACTCACACCAAAACAATCTAGATTAATAAATAGCACTACAAGTGAAAAGAAAAATATGTATTTTTGATTTGGGAGTAAACTGCCCCTTTAATATGCCATGCCTTGCACAATGTACATTTGAAAAATGTGAGAAAATTGATGAACCTGTTTTTTGTTCTAATTTGTATTTATTAAGTCTATTGATGAACAAAAATGTCTATGATTCTTCATGATTCAAATGCGTTGGCCTACAACTTACATCTGTGGTATGTTTTATTGTTCCTCTTGTTCCTGAAAGGATTACACAACACAGCTTAATATAAAATGAGATAGTGTTTCTTTCTTCTGCACAGCAAGGAACAATGACTCTTTTTTTGGTTCATTAGATGTAACGATAAAATATTGTTAAACAGACACATATGGATCAATAATAACTTACCCTTATGTACAGTCATTACCTTACACGATATATTTTCGAACGAGAAAAAGGCGCTTGTTTTATTTCACACTGCGCCCCATGCGGGCGGTCGCTCTTCCTTTGGTCGATCCTAGATGGGTTTATTAAAACTCTCTTTATGTAATTTGGAATAAATATTTAGACCTTTCTAATATTGTGACGAGGAACCATTGTTGTTGTTGAGGCCGAATCCGAATACACTGAGTGCACTGGAACATAAAATAAAGCCATCGTTCACCTCGGGGCTGGGAAAATGCTCCCCAACAACAACGCTTGGAAAACCCATCAAACACGCTCATTGCTTTTCTCACCGGTTGGTTAGAATTCGCCACGAATCTGAGACCGACCAATCAGAGCTCAGGTCGCTGAGTTTGAAATTCCACCGCTTCTGTCAAACGTAAAAGTCACATGGGCAAATGCGACCAACCAATGAGAGTATGTGTTTGTTGTAAACAGACTGAACTGACCAATAGCCTGTTCAGGAGGTTGTTCTTTTCCTGTTGACGTCACATGCTATCTGTAAGCACAGTTCTGGTGCCAGGAACTGGGGAGTAAAGTAGAGAGGAAAGGAGGAAACCTGGAGGGGATGAGAGATTGCTACTAAACATCAAGAATCATATTGGATAGATATCCTATCGCCCAGCTATGGATGCAAAGACAGAGCAGTGACAGTGGACGTTTTTCTGACATGTTGGTTTACTGATGTACAGCGAGATAGCTAGCTGGTCCTGGATTCGCCCAATCAAGTTTTGGCTGAAGAAGTTTAACGCTACAGCGGTACGGCTAGCCTTTAACGCTATCACCGGGCTGTCTTCTACCTCTGACACAGCCCTACACAACAAACATGGTGTCCTGGATGATTTCGAGAACCGTTGTGTAAGTACCAAGACAACTGAAGTACTGAAAGTGAACTAAAATGGTCCTTTTTTACTCGTGGAGAAAATTAGTGCTGCTGATTGGATTGAACTTTGTTAGCATGCTTGGCTAACTTGTTACCGTCCTTGGGCTAACTTGTGACCTTACTCTTTTAATTTTCTAGATTAGTGTGGAAACTTTGTCAACAATAAGCGACATAATTTGGGTTAACAAATAGTTGGTAGACGCCACAAACACACAGTATTGCGTCCTTGTAATACAAATGTAAAAATAGCTAATGTTAGCCTTGTGGCTGATAAATTGCTATTGAGACAAAAGCTAATGCTAATCATGTTGTTTGTGAATCATGGCCATGCACACTGCTGGTGAGTCACCCATAACAATATGTAACTTTTTAAGTATCGATGAAGGTGGAACCTTTCGAGTTTAACTTGTTCATCCGTGAAGGAGTGTCCGTACAGCTGTCATGTTTAAGATATAATTAGCCGGCCCTGCCTAGTTTAACCTGGCAAACGTATCGTTAGCGCACAGGAGGACAGGCGAATTTAACCCCATTAAACGAATTTTTGTGGCTTTGCGTGGATTTGTTTGGCTACTGGATAGCTAGTTATCTATTGTTATGCCATTTGGATACTTTGTGGAAAAAGCAGAAAACAGAGGTTCATATTTAACACGCTGGAGATTAGTAGTGGGAATCATCAGAGGGCCCTCCGATACGATATTAGGGACTGTTATTTACTTTTCAGTAGAGGGGGTGACTGGAGTGTACTTTTCCCTCTTTCTGCTATTCTTTTTTAAGGTTTCTTTTTTCTCCTTGAGATTCTCTGAGTGAGTGGCGGAAAATGCAAAACCCGTCCACAATTAGTTATTAGGTTTTTAAAAAATACTGTTTGATGTTTGAAAGTTAAAAGTTGAAGACAAAATCCTGGAGTTGAAAAAAGCCTTGGAATTGTACTCCCAACATTCATGCCGGTTAGTTTGTGCAAATGGTGTATTTTTGCCCCAAATTTAAATGAGACGCAGAATAAAGTGATTTTGATCAAATATTACTATTCCAAGCTCAGATATGTGTATATATTTTTTTCTGACAGAAGCAGTTTCTGGCTACGATAAAGTGTAATTTGGGGAATGTATTCTTTCAAAATCTTTGATGAGATAAATACAAAATACAACCATTTAAATTTTGTATGCCCATACCTGAACCAAAAATAAAAAACACAAGTCCCTTCCAGTGCTTAAAAAATATTTAACATGCCTCCTCCTTTTTGCACCACCCACCTCCCCTGTCATAAGCAACAAACAGTCCCTTAGCACAATTCTTAGTTTATGATGCAATATTATTACAATTTTAAGTGTTGTTAAATGTTGTGATAACATGTATTGTGATATATTGAGATTTATTACCTTTTTTTAACTGCAAATTCAGGAAAAACTTTGACAGCATCTGTTTTTGTCTAAGATAAACTTTTCACTCTGTTAATCTCTTCAATCACCTTTTTACAGCAACATGTATTTAGTGCACTGAGCAGTTGATTTTAGCATTCTAATAGGCTACCGAAAAAAAAAAAAATGTATTTACAATATAAGTAATTTATTTGATTAAAAAATCAATACTTGATGTCTGTAATATTACTATGCAAAATGTCATGATACTATGATTTTCCTGCCACTGCAGATGTGTTTGCTTTTAGGTTAAAGTGTCATATTTTGACTCAACACTGTGCTTTTCTCTCATTTCCTCTCTCTCCCATTCTTTCTTTGTCTTTCCCTGCCTGTACACATCCAGGAGCAGTAGTTGCATAACTTGGTATAATGGAGGATAGGAATGTAGCGGAAAGGACAAAGGGAGTGGAGGAAAAATCCGAAAAGCCTTTCCTTTTTCTTCTAATACAGCTTTTAAACACAAGCCGTCTTATGTGGGATAATGAACACATTCTTCTGTAACAGACTGTTGTCACAGGTCATAATGTGATTCATCACTTTTCAGACGAGACCTGGGTTTAAGAATAGGAAGCAGATTTTAAGCTTTCATGCCTGTGTGACATGTCATAACATGTCCATAACCTTGTCTGCTCTCCTGCCTCTGTGCTGCATTTTGCGTAACGCAATGAAACAACAGAATGTACCAGAGTCCATTAACGATTAACAGTCCATTGCTGGTTTCCAATAAACAGTTCAGCATTTGGCCAGTGACATATATTTGCTGATATGCCTCTTTACTCTAGAGCATTATGTTTGAAGTATAACAGTGACTACAAGGTTAAAGCTATAGTTGGTAACTTTTATAAAAACAACTTTTCGTCATATCCGCTGAAATTGTCATTGCATTCACAAAGTAACATGAGACAGATAGCCTGTGAAAAAAGTCATATTCGTCCTCCTCGTTGGAGTGCTTCAAATGGAATTTGTTAGAAAGGTTGTGACCCAGCTGCCATGTTGAAAATGGTCGAGCCAAAACAGTACAGCCCACCACCGAAGCAGACTTTCTCATTTTACAACCAGGGTCTGAAATTAACACCCACCAAGAGCCAAAAGCGGGTAGATTTTCTGTTTGGCGATTAAATCATGGAAGGCTATCCGCCACACCGGTGGGGAAATGTACTTTTCTTAGCCTATGGACACTTTTCGCACCTCTACAAGTATTTGAAAGTGTGCATAGGCCTGTATATTTTAGGCTTTTATATTCCCATTAAGCCTCCTATATGAGATTTTAGCAATCTTATAAGTTTAGTGCAAGCTACACTGTGCAGCATGGATCCATTAAATCTTGGTACGACTTGGAGTTTGATGTATGCAGACTGTACGATGACAGCGCCTTCTGAATCACAGGCTATGACATACAGTGCAAGAGCTTTCCACATCATACAGGCAAGGCTGGTACTGCCACAGTGCCATGAGATTTTCCTCTTTGCTGGAATCCCACACATTTCTTTTACTGTGTTTGCTTACATGGCAAGTTGCGATCCATCTGTCTGTTTGGGTTTAGAGCCAGTGTGTTATTTCATGCTGCATTTCTCTTGGTTGGTTAATAGATGTAGGTCATAACAGCAGTCACACAGTGAGATAGTCATCCCAAATTTCTGACACTGTCAAAATTTTATCCCAGGCTGTCTTTGATTACAAGACTATAGCCCTTTTTAAATAGGAATTGTGCAAATTTGTAGGAAAGCCCAATCAGTCTTCTTTCAGCATTGGCAGTATAAAAACAAAATCGGGGAGTGCAGCAAAATACCTGCCTGCCTACTTTTGTTTATACAGAATGTGCCTTTTTTGGGGCAATGGGGGGCGTGAGCAAGTAACAAAACGTGTAACTCGGCGTGTGATGTAAACAGTGACGTCTTACGCCTTGCTTCAAGGGAAGCCACGGCTGGTCAGTCCTTCGGCGATTCGCTCGTACATTGGCCCGTCCTTCACGGTTCCCGTCATCTGACGGTTAATGGCCTCCTCGTTAGCGAGGGCAAGGAGGGCGCGCAATTCTTTATCTGTCCAGTTGCTCATCTTCTGGTTTGCGCTTTCCTAGTGCTGCTAGATACTCATTCCTGCTATCAGCTGTTTCCTGTTTTGAAGTCCACAGCCCCTCCCACAAGTCATCAACAGCCCCTCCCGTGGTGGAAGGGCGCCTCGCTCTTTTTAAAACAAAGAGGTTCCGCCACTATGACTACCCTATGAGGCGGAAAATTGGGCATCTCGGATCAACTCGCCAATCTGGCTCTGTGTGTCTAAACGCTCGCAGCTTGCCGGCAAAACGGCCCAACATTCACTGAAAATCTGGCAGTGTAAAAGGGGCTTATGACAATGGCCATTCTTGAACCTCTCTCACTGTGTGACATAGGACCACTGTTTCAGAGCCATGACCAAAGATATCAGCATGTTTCTTTCATGTTGGGCATCTTTCGTCTGGGACAGCCCAAAATCCCAGTGTATACCGGGCTTGAGATGAACAGTGCTGGGATTGTAGTCTTCTCTCTACATAGTTTTGCAGTTTTATGGGACCAAAATTGAATTGTACAAGTTGAGATGCACTTAATGTCATCATATTTGTTGTCAAATCATTTGCAGTAGGCAGTTGCAGACATGTAAAGAAAATATTGTAACATACTGATGATGAGATAATTTAGTGATTTTGTTCATGCCCCTAACTGAACTTGAGTCAAACAAATAAAGAAATCTGAAGGGCAGTAATGGTATGCAGTGCTGAGTCACCTTTAATTTCTTCTAGGCAAGCTAAAACTTATCTGGAAGTATTCTGGCCTAGATTCTGTTCTCTGGACTTAGGTCTTGTATCTCTGATGGGTGCCCTTTGCCCATGTCAGGAGTGCTGATAATTTCTGTTACAGTCTATTCTCGGGCAGTAGCTGCTCCTGCAGTGTAGGGGTAAAGTGGGATGCTTTTAAGCCTGCACCTCGGACATTTTGCTGGAATTGTGCAACTATAAATTCTTCAGGATTAATCATTTAAAAATGGATTCTTTCTGTTAACGTTAACACATTTCTGCAGCTGACCAAAACAAACTGTTTTTATTTTGTGAGTGAGAACCCAAACGTATTCTGGTGTCTTAATGTGTGCACTGTCTAAATATGAAAAGCAACCAGAAAATATGCTCAACAGACCCTTTCTACCTCTACACATCTCTTTCAAACATTTAAATTGCCTGGTCATGCAACAGTTAAAAAATAGTCAGACGCTGAATTTCAACTCAGCACTCCATGACCAACTAATTTTAGGTCGGCTGCCTGCAAGGAATGGGTCCAGCAAATGTGTGTGTATCTCTCCAAGTCTCTATTTCTCCAGCTCTGTCTCTTTGCAACCCAGTGGGCTGCTCTTTGTTACAGCCTTCCATTCAGAGTCGACAAAGACATTTGAATTGGAGTTGAACAGCCATGAAAAACACTGCTAATATTCTTCCCAAGAACGTGGACCTCTACTGTGATGATTATTGTAAGATAGCCCAGCAGTGTCCAGCAACCCAATCGCCAGAAAAAATGTTTGCATTGTACATGGCAATGTTCTGCAAACCAGGGATGTGTTACATTTGCACGTTATTTGTAGCGGATGCATTCAAAATGAAAAGGGTAAATGGGCCTGCACTTCTATAGCACCTTTTTAGTCTTCTGACCACTCAAAGTGCTTTAATACATACACTACATGTCACATTCATCAATTCACGCCAATAGTGGTCGGGGTTACTGTATAAGGTGCCACCTGCTACTCAGCTTGTATACACGCATACACCAATGGAGCAGCCGCCAGGAGCTATTTGGGTTTCAGTGCCTGGCCTAGGTATACCTTGACATGCGGACTGTCAGGACTTTGCGACCGAACAGCCAATCATCCGAATAGTAGATGACCTGAGTCACAGCTGCCCCTGTGATTAGGTTTAGGTACAAAAACCACTTAGTTAAGGTTAGGAAAAGATTATGTTTTGGCTTAAAATACCCAGTTTGGGGGGCACAATCCTGGCAGGAATAGCAGCAATGTCTCTGTAGAAAGGAACCACTTTTTGTGCCACTGCCCCAAAAGGGAACTTAGTGATGTGTGTGATAAAAAACTGCTTTTTGCCGTACTTTTTGTGTTTGATAAGCAGCAATGGGTTGCTAAAACACACTCATGTTTGGGGGCTGAAAAGTTGCAGGAAAAATAGTGACAGGTCCCTAATAAACAATTGGTTTTTCTGTTTGTTGGTCTTGAACAGTGGTCTGCAGTTTTGCAGGCATCTCGCCTAGGTCTCACACCATCCTCCATACCCTCCACCTCCGAATGACAAACTCAGCTAATGTACTTCACTTAAGAATTGTTGAAATGATACAAGACTTGCAAATGTTACACATTTGTTGTTTACAGAAACATGCAGTGCCAACATTTTCTTCTGTGACTGGGTGGTCATATTTTGAGAAATGTAGGAGTTCAGTTCAAAAAAGCCCAGGAGGTACACATGATCATGAGCTCCTCTACAATGTAGTGCGATTTGTTGCAGGAGCCCTCTAACTTACAATGGTCACTCATTATAGTAATAGTGGAAGGGTGTATTTGTTGTAGGGCTATGGGATTGGATTGCATTTGTTTATGATACTTAAATAATTAATAATTGAAAAACACCTGTTTGCTCATGAGTGGAAATGTATTGACTTCTTGAACCACACAGGTTTCATTGTCTGCAGTTGAATGCTGTGCAAATCTGCCAGCTGCAGTCTGCTGGTACCTCTCAGCAGAGTGAAGGACAGGCCTTTCAGGATCAGTAGGATTCATGGTGTGCTTTCATTGCCTGTGGCACATGGAATTATTGCCACAGGCAATGCCTTATTTATATTCATCACTGTCTAGTAATATGCTAAGCCAAACAATATGCTTTTAGTGTGTCTGAAAAATGCTGCTTTCTTTCAAAGGCCCTGAAAACACATTCTCAATCAGTTGCTTTCTGAGTGATGGGCTCCTACATGAAAACACATTCTTATGCCAAAGTCTTGGTTGGAGTTAGATTTGTGCGATTGTTTGATTATGTTGTCAGCCCACTGGCATTCAAATCTGATTGACAAAGCAGAGTTTTTAACTGAAGCAGAATTTTTGCTCTTTGATAAGTTATACCTATTAAGTTTTTTTTATTTTGCAAGCTTTAACTTAACTTGTTGCTGATTTTGTCATAAATATTTAATACTTTTTAAACTAGAGCTGTGCGATATGGGCAAAAATTTATATCCCGATGTAGGTAATTTTATATCCCGATAACGATATATATCCTGATATAGTATTTTTACTTAAAATTATATATATACACACATGAAATGAATGCCATGTCGACACACATGAATTTAGAGATGGCATCTGTAATTTCGTGGTGTATGCGGGACTGCTTGTCATAGACAGTGCCTTTGGACATTGACTCTTTCAGGCTCATTTGGTGTGTGTTTTTCTTTTCATCACTTCATGGTTTAACTTTAGTACTTTGTCGCATTTTAACACTGTCTCTGTGCTGTTCTTCATGCCGTGTCTTTAAGTGATAGAAAAGATTAGACGTGTTCGAGTCACTAGTAACGACTTGTTGGCGGCATGTTTTGCAGATTACCGTTTTTTGGTCAGTGTCTGCCTTTCTAAATCCAAACCAGTGCCAAACAATGGAGTTCCTGTTACCTCTTTTCGGCACCAATTCCTCTTTCTGTTCTGTTGGTTCAGCGTCCACTGTGCTCTCCATCTCTGCTACGTTGTTTACGTCCATGCTCCCGCTGGCTCTCGCACGCATGGATGAAAACATTAGCAGTGCCGTAAAGGAGTTCTTGCAGGTGACGTAAACTGCTACTGCAAAGCAGTAGCGTTGCTGCAGTTACATTAGCCGAGCTAACCACAGCCCACACGTTAAAATTACGATATAAACGATAGAGGATTATATCGTACGGTAGACATTTTTCTATCGCACTATGATATATATCGTAATATCGCACAGCACTATTTTAAACCCTCAGAAAACTTATTTTACAGGCGCTTGAAGGAGTTTGTTCACATCTCCATTTAGTTTTTTCAGCTATTCCAACTTAGAAAGTGTATGGAAATGGGAAATCAAACATGTGGTTAAGATTTTAATGTAAAATGTTACTATACAGTAATTACAGGTAGTGCAGTAGCATCACTTCTAAGACATCCGAAGTTAAAAACATGCTTGACAAGTAGCGGTGTGTCATTACTCACTATATACTGTAAAATTTTCATTTGTAGCCCGGGCTATTATTTGCTTAAATCACTAAAAACAGCAGGCCTATATTTGGGACAGGTGTCAGTTTTGGACAGGCCTTTAATTTCTTTCACACAAAACTGTTAATCGGCAAAGATAAGAAAAAACAATCAAATTGTTTATTTAAACCAGTATGAATAATACTTGTTTAAAAATTAGCTTCAGATGATACATCAGTTATGAATCATTCATTTGATCTAGCTTCGACAGACAGCACATTGAGGAATTTACACATAATTTGAGGTAGCCATCAACCTGGTTTTATACATCCAAAGAACTCCTATTAAAAAAAAACCAGACCAGGTGTCTAATTGAGACACGTGTTTATTTGTCAAAATGTGTAGCCGCACAGGGCTAGTAAAAGGGACTGGGCATTTAATTGGGACTAGACCTTTAATGTGACCTAATGACCTTTAGTGTGAGTGATTACCTACTTTGTATTTTGAAAAAGACTGTATGCATTGAATAACAAGTGTAAATTGACACGCTGTCCTTGAATGTCCAAAACTCATGCAGGAGGGTACCTGGTGCATCATATTTTGATGTTAAGAACCACTGACCATGTGTGGGTATTTGACAAGTTGGGAGTGAGAAAGTGTTGGTTGTAATGCTTCCCAGTATGGGATGCTTGAAAGACGTGCTGCTTTAACCTGTGGGCTGTCTGCTCCTGGATTTCAAATTGGACTAACATGGTGGCTTGTCTGGAAAAAAAAAAATGCCTATATATGTTAAGAGTCTAATCTGATGTCTTCATATATAGTTGCTGTCAGTCATTCTCAGAAAGACTTTTTAAAAACATGTTTCATATTTGCGATGTATGTCACCTGTGTGTCAGCTGACGGAGGCATACTGGTAGACAAACAGCTTTACCTGCAGTAAGCTTTGTTTTACAATTTCACTCCAGTTCCCTCTGTAGGCTCAACAGTTAAAACTGCCTCTCCATCCGGAACATCGCCAAACTCTGCACTGTTTTCTCACCTTTTTTTGGCCCATTCCACACATATGCCTCTGCAGATCAATATTGCAAGCTGTTTGTCATTGTCCATGTTTGTTTGTTACAAGAACAAGTTGCAGTTATCGTTCTTGCAGGATTTGCAGCATTGTCTGCCAACAGAACTCCAGTGGTTACTGACCAATGGTTTAGTGTATTGTTAAGTGTATGTACTAAATCTGAGGGTTGGGTCCCATTCACATTTGAATTGGTACCAGTACCAGCATCCGGAATTCGGTACTAGTTCCCAATAGTACCTTTATTCAGTACTTCATGCTCTCTGTACTAGGCAATGTAATTAAGACTGCAAAATTTAGATAACATTTGATGTGATGCGGTTTTGTTCCGTCCTCCGTAGTCTAGAGTGGTCACAGTCAGTGGCGACTGTGTTGCAGCTGGAATGTATAGTTGTGTTTTGTCTGTGTAAAAATCTGAAAAGTAAAAAGTACCGAGTTTGTTACCCAACCCTACTCAGTCATGTTCCTTCCTGAATGTCAGTGGCTTAAAAAAATCTGTATGTGTGGTTTGTCTAGTCTTTGTAGGTTTCAGCTAGTCTTTATGTCTGTCGTAGACTGTACTGCTTCAACTTTCACCTACTCTACTTACCAGTTTTTCTGTGCAATGGGGCATTCCAAGTTTGCGCACTCTTGATTAAGCTTCCAAGTGAAGTGGTTTTAATAAACTGGTTAAACTGTTGGTCTGTTTTCAACTGACGTCTGACGGCTTGTATGTCTTCTTGACCCACTGGACTTTGTAGCAGTGTTTCTTTGTTCTCAGGTCTCAACTATTAACTTGGTTAGTACAGTGTTATCATTACTGATACAAATTAAGTGTTTAAGATAAGACTTAAGTTTTAATAAACCAGACGTCTTTTTAAATAGGTTATGTGCCTTATGCAAGTCAGTTGCTCCATCATTATTTAAAAGGCATGTCTGTGTTTTTCTGCTTCCAGAAATGTGCAGAATTGTGCTCAAGTTTGAACTTGCGTATGATGTGTTAAGTTAGTTTTTTAATGTGGGAAGATTCAGAGAGCTGTGAGACCATTCTAATGATGTATGTCATTTATTTCCCTATGAGGAAATCCTCTGGGTATGCACAACCCTGGACTGTAACCAGTCTCATTTGCTGTAGCAGCAGTTCTCTCAACAATCCTCCCTCTGTGTTTTTAGGGGGAAAGTCATGTAATCAAATTCTTATTCCTGAAGCTCAAACCAGATGGTGGAAGCTCAAATCTTGGAGATCTCCGTTTTTTTCTCTCTTTTCTCTGTTCCTCCCCTCCCTTCTCCCTCTCGGTATGTCTCCTGTTTTTATTGCTCTTGTTCTCTCTTTCTTTCTTTTCCTTTGCTCTCTCTCTTATCATCCTGTCCTCCCCCTCCTTCCATCTGGTTGTTGGTGGTGTACGGTGTCAGGAAACTAGGGAAATTGACCTGGAGCCCAGAGTCAAGGTCTATCTAAAAGCAACGGGGCTATTTTCTCAGCTGCATGCAGAGTGAGGGGGAGAAGGTGTTGAAATGGGAAGAGGGGGAATGAGGAGGGGGAAAAGGGAAATAGAGAGATGGTAGTTGTGGTATGAAGAAGGGGCCCTGCTTTTCACTAAATTGTTTCAAGAACATTTCAGTGCATGTTCAACTTCTTTTGTGTGAGCTTGGTTTATGGAGACACTTGATTCTAGTGTCTCTGCTGGTCCATAGTTACTTTTGACATTGTAAATGTACATTTAAGAGCTATATAGATATAAAGAAATGTCACGGATACAGTGAATGGAAGGCCAGGATAGTGAAAGGTGATACTTTTTTGGTACAAGATGAATCCTCTAAGTTCTACCAAGTAGGACCAAGACATTTTTTTGCCTAATAAATTATAGAAACTGCTCTGCTATGGAGAGGTGATCAGGTGCATGGCTAGTACCATATGAGCGTAGTCATTACTGATGTACTAGTTGTACTCGGTGCCACCAGTGAAACTGAAACCATTGCTTACAGTCAGTGTCACTAGTATGTTGAAATTTGCACTTAACTTAATTAAACTATGGGTCCATCCACTCTGATGCCATTTGATGGAAAACCTGTACTTCTTCTTAAGGCAGATCTATAGTTCTGCGTAGACTCTATGCAGAGTCTTCGCCACAGCCTACACATGTGGACTGGCTGTTGTGACCATTTATACTTGTGTGGTGGTGTGTCTTTGTTTCTTTGCAGTTATACCTCCAAAATGATAGTTGGCAGTGAGGTTTCTGTGGAGTGCTCTGAAGTTGGATTAATTTAAAACGCACGTGAAACGCACATTAAACATGACTTAATTGCAACATTTTTAAACACAAGGACACAGTCAGCTCCATTATAACACAGTCAAAGCACTTATCTTTTGCTGGACACATTTCCCCACAATACAACAAGCTATGTTATTAGTAGAGGTGGGTGATATGACCCTAAAATAATATCACACTATTTCAGAGTATTTTTGCAATAACAATATTCTTGAAGATATGACAAATATATTGAAAAAAATATATATATTTTATGATTAATTTAAGAAAATAAAATTGCAACAAAAAAAGTGATACAGTTTTACATGTCAACCTAACAGTTTGCCTTCATATATTCAGTAAAAACTGACCAAAAATTATCTCTCATTTCTTAAGTTGGTGAGCAACAGTAACACATAGTGAGATTCAAATTCTGTATACTGTATTAATAGTGCAACAAAAATAAAATCTACCACAATTTACACATTTAAACAGTCCCCAAATACAAAAAAAATGTATCCTGGGATCTATATGTAAATCAACAGGTGATTTCCTTCTCTTTTAGCAAATTCCTAAATAATTTAGTTGTTTTTTTCCCCCACCTGGACCTTTATGCTCTGCCATTTCTCCTCTAATCATCACGCTGTAACCTGTGACAGGCTTTTGCCCTCTGTTGCTACCATAACTGTTGCACATTGACATATTCACAGATTCAGTGTTGATTCTGCAAGGCCCAGACACACCAAACTGACACTAAAGAACTCGTGCTGAGGAATAGCTACTGTTGCCTCATGTTTTTTGTGTCTCAGCCAAGAGGTTGCAATTGAACACATTACAAAGACTACATCCAGTGGCCAACTAGTACGTGCATTCTGCGCCTGTGTGAAAGAAAATAACTCTCCACACCAGCAGGCGGTGGTAGACTGTATTCATCATTAAAAAGGGAAGTCGAAGACCAACTGGATGGATTTAGCCAGTTAGCACATAAACAACACAGACAGTTACAAATCATTTCTTTTGAAGAACTCAATGGCTTAAAAAATAATCTTGCCTAACATAACAAGTTTGTTTCCATCTTTGTGCCTTTTGACTTTAGTTGTTTGTTTACTTTCCTCGGTTCTGTTTCTCCTCTTGTGCCCTGAGCTGAACTTACATTCAGAGGGATTTCTGTCACGACAGGCTTCAGCGGCTTCGACACCAATTAAACATTCTGAATCAGCCGAAAAGCTGCAGACAACGGCCAACTGGTGTCAATGGTGTGGGACACACCACGAAAACTACGGCGACAGATGCTCACTGACAGCTGGACACTGACCAACAGCCAACAGTTGGCCGTGTGTGAGGGCCCTCATACTTTAGATTTCCATCATTTATTTTATTTTACACTGACATCAAGGCTCAGAATTTTTCTATAATCTGTCGTTTTGACACATTTCGTCATGTATTGATGGATTAGATGAATTCCACTGACCTTATGGGGAGCAAATAATTACTTATTGAAATGAAATTGTTTATTGTCTATTGAAATGAGAGTAGCATATGAATTTCCAGTGATTCCTACTGATGTCTACTCCCTCAACTCCCGGCCACTCTTGAGGCGTGGTCTTCCTGTCCTTGATTGCCTTGCTGTCCCAGAGGAACCCTCTAGAACTCAGCCCCATTTTCCTGCATAACAAACTATACTACAAACAGCACAGTGTTCAGTGAATCGAGGGCTACACATGTGAGTGGACTGAAATGACAGCAGCAATTAGTAGATTTTTTTCCAGAAAAACATACAAACTGTAACTTGAATGAAAACAGTCAAGTCCTGGGCTGCATCCACACTTATATGTTTTTGTCTTAAACAGCACAGCTATTGCTGTGTTTATGCCTAGCATCCATGCTACTCTGGTGTTTTGGAACCTCTAACATGGAGACCTTTGAAAACGCAGCTGACCCCGTTTTAGTTTGAAAATTTTGGGATTGCTTTTTAATCTGGGCAGGCAGAAACTGCCATATCAATCATGAAATGTCAAGCCGACACATTATAGCTACATACCTTTTGTGCATTATAGCCTTTTTGTGTGGGTACTTATTTCACATCGCCATGGCTTCCTCTGGTAATAAATAATGCTCTGGGTACCTATCTGTCGCTGCATTTGTTTTGCAGTGACTCCCGATTTGTTTTCCACGGCCTTAAGGCTTAGATATACTTTTCTGCATTGAATGTCCTCAGAGAGCTACAGATACCTGGATGCGCATGTGGTTCTATTCATTGTACAATTGCCGGTCCGTAGCAGTAAATGTGAGGACCGGGAGGTGGGCTACTGTCCTCCTACTGTTGGCATTGGGTGAAAGTGAAACTAAACGATGCTGCTCGGTCTGGAATGAACGTCTGTCAAATATCCAACTTAAAACTAACTTCATTGTGGTGAGGCAGTTGCAGCTGGTTTGACAGCATTGTCTTGGACTGGACTGGAGTGTGGAACAAGAGATTGGAGCATGTGCAATCAGCACACTTGCTATGCCTACAGTCTGCTTAGTCACAAAAAATCGTCTGCATTCCATGTGCCATGTGGACCCTCATGGACATGGGGGGATGACAAGATTAAAGTCACACGTACCAAAGCGGACCCTTGCGAACACATGGACATGGAATCTCTGAATTGGCCTTTATGGTCATGTGTTACTTTCAGTAACAGTTCCACCTCCTTGTCGGTCCAGACAAAGAAATCTCTGGTCTTACTTTTCACCATCTCTGTAGTATTTTCTGGAAGAAAGCAACCAACCACCAGGTAGACAGTCTACCTTCTGTTAACATTGGCACACACATACCCAGTTTACGAAAATGGTCATGTGGTATGGTTAGTGTGAATGAAACAATTTCTGAAACAGTGGTTAAATGCTTGTGTGTATGGAGTTTGTTTGCACTTTAAAACACTGTCTTAAAATAATAATGTAGTGGTGTGGATGTGGCCTCAGACTACAGAGTTAGTGGGGGGGGGGGGGGTGATTTGAGCTTGTTAATATTGTTATTGTTGAGCTTGTTTATTACTGTCTATATTCCCTCCACACCATGGGCCCAGCTGTGTGTGCAGGAGTTCTATGACTAGACTGTCACTGCAGTCAAAGCAAATAAGGAGCAATTGAGACACAAATAAATACCTGCTACTATCACAGCATCAGCAATCGCCTATCATTAACATGACTAAGATCTGCTTGCCAACCACATGGCCTTCAAATTAAAGTGTTGTAGAGGAAAGACTTGTATGTAGTTGCACAACTCTGACAGACCCTCAGGCTGCTGTTCTGTGTGCTCGGCCATTTGGGGGTCTGGGTTGTTGTGTAACCAGTTTCTCCACTACAAACACACCCACTTACCAGTGTAACAGAGGGAAGGGATTCATTCAACTTGCATTTATTTGGGCCGATGGTTCAGCACCATTTTTCTCTACACTTATGCAGATAAAGCACAGTGAGTTGACACTGAGATGTAGACATGCAGAGAGAGCATGCAAGCTTTGGCAGCCTGGCTGTTACTATAGCAACAGCAGGAAAATAAACTGCTGTGGTTGTTGGCGGCTCGCCTGCTGCTGAAGGGACTCTGGTCAGTGTGACTGTATAGACGACTTTATGCTGTCTGTGTTTGTAGTTTGCTGTTATTGTGAAATCCTCCTTGTTTTTGTCATTTAACTCTCATTGAAGGATTCTATACTTCTATAAAGTAGCTCATTCAATCGCCCCTCCTGTGAAACTGTGTCAGGGATGTGGCAACAGGGCAAATAAATAAGTAGAGACAGGGTACCAATGTGTCCCTACCAGGTGCTCGACATATCAACGCTCCTTCAGATTCTAAAACCACCATATGTTATGGAAGATGAAATTTGAACCATATGGTGGTTGGGCTAAAACGAAACTGCTATTCTTATGCTGCGATCAGACTACATGGTATTTTTGTCTTTGAAATGGTGACTGTGTCAGATTTCGTGACCACAGTCGTAGTTTCTTGCTGTTACATGCAAACTACATGTTGGACAACCATCAAGAGGCTTGTGCACTTATATATAATTTTTTTTTGCAGATGTTGGGTAACTCAACAAACTAAACATAAAAAGTACCTGCACTCATCTTACTCCTAATTCTTTAATTCTGCATGGACTGGACAACGTATGACCTAAAATAGTCATCCTCAGGCTAAGGTGAGGGTGTAAACAACCTTGTGTATATAGACAACCTTCATGACACATCACACATCATTTGGATAATTACCAATAAACATGTCCATGTAAATGTCAAATTAACTTTACATAACATTACAATATTGTAACATATTTTTAGAGTTTTCTATACAATATGAACAAAAAAAAGAGCAGCAATTCCTTATATAACACCAACAAGGATAAATATTAAATATGTATAAATGTTTGTAAATATTGAACATTGTAGAGCTGAGGCCAATAATAAAACCAGACCACGCATTTAGGCTATTCATAGGTTCTGTTTGGACGTATACCTACAAAAAGTAATGCACCACAATTTGTATATAACCTACGCAATCATTAGCTAGTAATTCATATGTATATGTATTTCTCTCAACATAATCTATTAACTTTACATTAAGTGCGTAAATTTATGTTGAGTACATAACGTTACAAAGCCCAAACATGATTTTTTTCCTCAACCCAACCCATGTAACTTTCCTAAACATAGCTGATGAAACTTAACGTTAAGTACGCAACTTTATGTTGAGTACGTAACTTGATGATGCCCAAACATGATTTTTAACCTTAACCTAACCCTACATCACTTTACTTTCTTAAACAAAGCCTACATAACTCTACATTAAGTACGGAAATTTATGTTGACTACGTAATGTGACAATGCCCAAACATGATTTTTTTCCCTAAACCTAGCCTATGTAACTTTAGCGTTAGTAAATGTAACCTAACTGGTAGGGGCACTTATTAGTTGGGTGCTAATTCGTTAGATATCATATGAACTGTTGTATTAGGATATGTTGACGCATTGAACCCCGACTACGATACACTGCTTTCTTTAATGATTTGAGTGACAAAGGTAATAGCTATGGTGCCATGGACAGAAGGGGGGGGGGGGATTCTGACATGCTAGTCCCTTTGGCCGAATGTCATGAGGTGTCTTGAGTTGCTGCATCCATTGTCTTACACTTTGACACACTGTGATTCAGTCGGGTCAGGCCATTATTAGGATGATGCTGAGAAGTCTGATTTCGGCATTAGTCCCTGTAAGGTAACTGATAGGAGATACAGTAGCAGATTTTACTGACAGCAAGGACGTATGCATGTGGGAGAGATGAATAAAGAAGAAAGGGAGAGAGAAGAGTACAGTGTTCGAGATAATGAGAGCCAGAGATTCATTGAGTAGATTGAAGAGACGGTCGGAAAAATAGCAGATGGAGGACTGTCATCACCCCAAAAAAGTGCATAAAGCAGATTTATAAATGCACAGTTGTTTTGTGAACACCTTTATACCTTGTTAATCTTGAAACCTGGGAAATGCTCTTGAAATGCATCAATTAGGATGAGCAGTGATGGCTGAGGATGCAGTCACTTTATATTCCAGTTGAACAGATCCAGCATCCAAGGCAGATCTGCTGAGAACACACTGTGCTGCAGACATGGCAAGCTCAGTGTGTGGGGGGAGGAGGGATGAATGAGAAGAATGTTAGAAAGAGAGAAACAGGGAATGGAGGGAAGGAGTGTCCTGCTATAAATTAATCTAGTCGTTTTCTTGCTCTCTCTCTCTCTATCCCTCTCGCTCGCTCGCTCGCCTGCTTGCATGCACGCACACACACACTGACACTGTCAGGAGAATATATGTTGTGCAGCTTAGAGCAGAGTGGTTGGACAAACTGCCCTTGTTACTCTGTGTCTGTGAGTGAGGGTGTGGATATTCATTCTTTTGTTGGTGCTTTCACTGTGTGTGTGTGTGTGTGTGTGTGTGTGTGTGTGTGTGTGTGTGTTGGGATAGAAAGAGCTCTGTTAATTTTAACAGATGCTGTCCAGTAGCCACAAAGACCTATAGTTGACTCATGGTGGTTGGTCCTTTATTCATAATAATGGTGTTTATCTAACCTTTGAAATCAAGACAGTAATGACAACTGTAATACTTCTGCAAACAGTGTCCAATATTTGCTTAAAATACACAAATGATTTTTAGATTTTTTAGACTTTCTTGTAACACTAGCGAAAACAAAACAAAAAACAACAACAAACAAACAATGGAACAGATGGCTATGTGTAATGTGTCTCCAAGACACAAATATAATCTTAACTCCTCCCAGTCAGAACCACATCTGCAGTGTGTTGAATAGCCTTTCAGAGGTTGTGCACCTGTAATCATCCGTGGACCTTAATGTCTGCCCAGATGACATGCAAAACATTTGTCTTTCTGGAACTCTACCCATGCAAGTCATTTATATGTGCTGCTGACCAGCTAGTTTAACACTTTTTAGCACATACCATGGATGTATAAAGAGAAGTGGATACAGTGATGGAGGCCGTGCACTGTTCATTCCCATGTTTCCCATGAAAGTTGCTTAGTGGTGCACAACAAAACGAAAAGGTTTGACTTCCCAGTATAAAATAACCCAGTTCGTCTGCATCATTCGTCCCGTAGAGCAACTGCAGAAGAGACTTCACCAGCTGAGCAGCTAACTCCCCCCATCTGAGCCAGCTACTTTGTGTATAGCCCTCCTCTAATTTGAATGGGAATAAAATGATTTCATTGTGTGGCTCTTGTAGACTTATGAAATGTTATCAAGCCGAATGGATCAAATCCTGATAGTGGAACTAGTCATTTTGTGGAGGGTTGTGAAGTTTGAAAAAAAAATCTATCAAGCACTCTCTCGTTATGTAAGTCTATGTGAAAAAGTCTCTTTGGGCACAGTGCCATCACTTGACGGACCCGGAAGTTGTCGTTACATGATTTGGCCAATATGTCAAATTGGTTTTGAACCGCTTGCACCTCCTGGGGGCCTGGGTGTTACCCGGGGAGAAAAACTGTTTTGCTGCTGCTTCCTTTTAGGATTTTGATACATTTTTATGGGTATTGGTGCCACCATCTGGACTAGAGCGTGTCCTATCTGATTTGCATCCAGTGCACGATTCCTGATCTGGACTATATTTCACTGCTGTAAATGAAAGTACAGAAAACCGTATCTAGATTTAATCATGAAATGGATTGTTTTAACATACATAAGCTGTTTGAGTCTTACTGCAGCACTCTTAGAAACCTAGAAAGTAATGCATGGACAAACAACAGCACCACCTACACAAACTACAAGTCCTTAAGCAGTGCAGTGCAAAAACACCATATCATTAAGACACTCAATTTCAAACAATGGACATGTTATTTGTACACAGCAGATACTGTGTATCTAAGTGAGAAAGAACAAAAGAAGACTGCAGGACTTTTAGGTAGTGTTGAAACCTGCACTGGCGCAGACATGGAACCAAACCCCACATTACCCCTAACCGCTGCTGCTGCACAAGATTGCAGGGGAAACATTGAGTCATTGTCTTGTGTTCCAGTGGTTTTCAGACTCTGGGTCAGAACCCAACACCCGATCATAGCAGGATATAAATAAGTCCCCAGATTGTTCAGCAGGAACACATGAGGGCTTTTAACTGGAAAAACACTATTTTGTATGTAAGCCTCAGTACACTCTGGATTATGCTGTACTGCTATTTAGCTTTGAGTGTAAAATCCCCTTCGCAAGTGTGTGGGGACTGTTGTGACTGTAGACGCCAGACAGTAAAGTTGAAAACGAACTCTTGGCTATACTGTACTTAAATGTAAACAGAGCAGTTGTATTTATCAGTGTTTCTCCTGCCATGTGAAAATCCACCAGCACAAATTCTACTTTTAGTGGAAACACACAGATCCGTTACATATAGGCCTGTATTCATATGGCCTGTGTATGGCTGATTGCAGTAGTATATCCAAACATTTTTGTGTTTGTGTTTCCAGGTTTGCACGTTTGAATGAAAAATTAGTAAATGAGTAATCTGGGTTATTGAACATGTGATTCCTATGGAGATGACAAGCTTCATGTTCTGTGTTCTCTGTCCCTGCAGGCTGTTATTTGGGACTCTGTATCCTGCATACTACTCTTACAAAGCTGTCAAGACCAAAAATGTTAAGGAATATGTAAGTACATGAGTATCACTCTGCATGTATGGGAAAACCTGCTTGATTGTTGTATGATTCTACTGCTCACACACACACACACACACACACACACACACACACACACACACACACACACACACACACACACACACACATACACTACCAGTTACAACAACTACCAGAGTTGTTAGTTGTTGTTAGTAAAATCCATAAATAAATGTATGTCAAATTTCACTGGTTTCAATAAATCTATACATTCTGAACTATTTTTCTCAAAGCTCCAGTGTGTAGGAATTAGGGTGATATATTTGCAGAAATCAAAAATAATATTCATAACTATGTTTTCATTAGTGTACAATCACCTGAAACAAACAGTCATTGTGTTTTCGTTATCTCAGAATGAGCAGTTTATATTTACATATGGAGAAGGTCCTTGTCATGGATGTACAAAGAGACCTGTAAACAGCATATGCGGTGGCATCCCGTTCATTGCTATGAAAGATGCTCAGTGGCACATTAAGCCAAAAAAGCTCAATTTCCACAGTTTGAAATTACCTGCATGATCTGCACCGCTTCTGCAACTGCAAACTACACTGGTATCAGCATCAGTAATATCCTTAAAAATGGCTAAAATTATTTATTGGAATTGATAGGTTATATCATTCACATGGCTGTGAAAATATGTAGATGTAAGCACATTTATCTAAAAAACACAACTGTATAAGCATTTATGTTTCACAGAGCACACATATCATATTATACCTGCATAGAATGGATCATTAGCTTTAGACAGAAATCCACTGGTCTCGTTACGCAAGGAAGACACCGTGACCAAATGTTCACCATATCTGTGAACACAGCTTCAACTTAAAAATAATGTGGTTGTCGTCATTGTCTGTGTGCATGTAATCTTGTGATTAGATCAGTCCAGCCACCAGAATTAATGTTAGCCCAGGCAAAGCTAGGTAAATGTATTTGTATAGCACATTTCATACCCAAAGGCAACCCAAAGTGCTGTGCAGATTAGCTAAGTCAAAGTTCATTGTAACCCAATCACAAAGCATGCCACAAAGGGCTGTAAAAAAGTAATTTCATTTATTGTCAATCTCAGTCTTTCAATTTCAATTGATCTGTAATGTCTTTGTGAACATTTGATGCAACCCACTGATATGTTAGATTTGTATGTTTAATATTTAGTGGTTTAGTGATGTTTTAATTTTACATATTTGCATGTTTCACTTTTATGTTGGGACAATGCTGTGGTTAACTTGTGGTTAGGTTTAGGTACAAAACCACTTGGTTAGAGTGATGAAAAGATCATGTTTTGCCTAAAAATACCCTGTTGGGTCGCTACAGTCCCAAACTCTCATTAAAACGAATGCCTGCTTCTGTTTGTGTGGAACAGTTGTGTCCTGCCATCATGCCATCTACCATCCCCTCCGTCTGATTTGAAACTCAGCTCATATACGTGGTGGAATCTAAACTACGTCATATGTACTAATTGTGCAAATGTGACATAACCATATTTTATTTGAAATTATTATGTAGTACAGGCAAATAATACACATAACACACATGGCAATGTAATGACATGACAATATAATCTTACAAAAAAGAAAAAAAAAGAAACTGAAATATACACATCAGTTTCGAGTAAGTTTTGAGTAAGTCTATTGTAGATTCAGACTATTTGAATTCAGTGTTATGGGGAGTTTAAAAGTCATTTTCTATTAACTTTCAAGTGAATATAGTACTGAAAAAATGCAGACATTCTTTTAATTGTTTTCAGGCTGTTTGTATATTATTATTATTTATGCAAATAGAATGTAGGCGGAAAGTATGGGTTCTGAGGGGGCTGCAGCATCTCCTAAAACCAGGCATTATAAGTACCATAAATTTATAAATTTATAAAAAAAAAAAAAAAAGTTAAACTAAGTCTTAAAACTATAGTGTTTCCCCTTAACACTTGTTTTGTGGTGGCACATCATTGCATCTTGCCAGTAAAGGAGCTAAAATTAGTGTGGCACCCAGGTGTCCTGTTCCCATTAATGCCGATCTGAGCCGGCATGACCATTGCATTTAAATGGCAGGTGTTAGTAGAATAGCAATGCATGATCGATTCACCTTTCACACAAACACTCACTTTAAACAAACAAGCAACTCTGTTGCTCACACACACAGCGCAATGCTGTATAGCATGGGTGCTACGGCACTAATTTCTTTGATTGCAATAATCAATTTTTGTGTAACACGTGTGGCATATATGTCGCACTGTACAGCCCTGCATATGACAGGTAGAGCATAGTTAGAATTCCATATAGAACTGAATTCTTTACCAGAGCAAACTTCACCCATTTCATGTTGAGTTGTTCTACTTTACAATGGCTTGTAGCAAACATTTTTTCTATGAGAAATTGACTTTGCATTTTTTTTTTAGCAAAATTTGATTTGATTGATTGACTGATAGTCAGATTTGACTGAGTTTAATAGAAATATCCTACCCAAAAGAATAATTGTATTTATTATCTTGGGAGAGTTTTTAACTAGAACCCCTTTACATTATCTTTAAAGGTGTAAATTCAAAACAAATGTTGAGTGGCTCCAGTTAACATATATATACCTAGATATATTAACAAACTTGCAATATATGGGCAATAGAAACACATATATGTGGCTTGGAAAAACGTACAATGCCAACATCTTATCGTGGTGGCTGGGCTGGATTAGATTTAGCACTTGAGAAGTTGGCTAGCAACTTGATGACACTGCCTGCTACATTTAATTTATATCTACAGTAGGTTGGTGAGTCAAGCCTTGTGTATATGAAATTGGTTCTGTGCTCCTAATTTATTTCTGTGTGTGTGTGTGTGTGTGTGTGTGTGTGTGTGTGTGTGTTAACCAAGCCCTAACAGTTCAGTGTACAAGCTCCAGCTTGTGGAAGTGGGAGGTGTCTGCTTCTCTTCTTTTTTTTATGTCTTTCTTTGTTGTTGATTACCCATAAAACCACAGCTTTGACAAGCACCTCTGTCTCTTGTAATCTCTGTCTTTGAGCTAACAAGATTCATTTGTTTATGTGCTGTGGTTTACTGTGCAAGTGTCCTTAAACTATGTGCAAATTAAACAATCACATTTTTGGCTCCAAGCAAAGTATTTACATCATCGCTCTGTGATGTTTAGTACTTTCCAGGACACATTTACTAGTACTAGTTTTTCTTGTACCCGTGTACCACAAGTAGATATAGTAGTGATTCCCTGAATATGAGGAGTTGTTTAGGTTCAGAATAATTGGGACTCCTAGTTGAAGAGTTACAGGAAACTAATCTAACCCACGTCTTATCCCCAGGCTAATTAAGAAACTCTTTCAAGAAATCTCTTTGTGGGATTCTACATTAGAATGCTGTGCATATCAATATTTTGAGGGGAAAAAATTACCTGAAAGCTACTGCTGATAATTCTGCAAGTGATAAAAGAGATCTTTAAATACCATTTTAAATGGAAATAAATTAAAGAGAAACTATAATGCTATATTCTAGGTTCATATCTGTGTCATAATTGGTTTCTAGTAGAACATGCTTTAATGTTCAAAAAATGCCCAATCTGAGGTGTCTGAGGTGTAGCTCAGTTGGTAGAGCGGGCGTCCTGTGGCAATGTCCCATGGCAGCAATGTCCTTGCTGCTGTGGCCGCAGGTTCGATTTCAGTCTGCAGCTCTTTGCTGCATGTCATTCGATTCCAGTGTACGGCTCTTTGCTGCATGTCATTCCCTCTCTCCCCCAGTAAAATCTTCCAAACACAACCGGACATGTTCCAGCTGGAATATGATCTGAAATTGGGGAGAAATTAACAATAGCAGCAACCAAAAGATTACATTTCCCTGACTTTTCCGGTTGAGTGGATGCTGGCGCGACTTGCTGCCACTGCTCATTAGTAACTTTTTTAAGTTTTATGGTTTTAATTGCCCTCTGGACATTGTTATTGCACTCAAGCGAGAGTTCACCTTTTCATCCTCCTCGGACAACCAACAATTCTAGTCGTCACTTCTGTGTGGTTGTGTGTGAGCGGGCTAACATTAGCCTAACGCTGATGTTACCTGCTTGACTCACCTTCACCCGGCTTCACAACCATACCCGCTGACATTACTCGCAATGTGAACCAGCATGATTCTTATCTGGTCCGCACTAGCCTGGACTCTCCTGTTGCTCGTCCATCAACCCGTGTCTGGTTTACTCCAGTACACCGCTGCTGAGCTCCTCCGGATTCGCCTCCACCTGTCTGAGCCTCCGGCGGCTACGCTGCAACTCCAACTGGACATCGCACTCCTGCCTCGCTGGAGATACATCCACCATGGGTCCCGCCGGAATCTCCATCTCGACAACTCCAAGGCAATCAAATCCTTCTGGTCCACCACTCGCCGCCCCTCCAGAATCGCCGGCCGGACTGTTGACCACAGCGCATTAGCCAGCCTGTCTAGGTCGGCTAACACTACTTTCCAACATGACACCATCGCTGTCAACTTTTGTCTGCTCAGCATCCGCTCACTCATCTCATCCAGGATCTCCTCACTGACCGTAAGCTTGACTTTCTCTGTTTAACTGAAACCTGGCAACAATCTAATGACTTTTCACATCTCAACGGCTCTACTCCTCTGGGGTTTGTTTACATCTGTCAACCCCGAGGCTCTGGTCGCGGAAGAGGTCTCGCAATAATTCACCACGAGAAGTGGAAAGTCCTGCCTGTTTCTGTCCCTGCCTTCGGCTCTATGGAATACCTAGCCTGTAAACTGTCCGGTCCCACTACCGCCATCACTGCTACCATTTACTGTCCTCCAAAGCCTCACAATGACTTTTTAAATTACTTCTCTGCTCTCCTCACCCACTTATCCACTCTCTCACCAAATGTAATATTGCTGGGAGACTTCAACACACATATAGACAATAGTACTCTTCTTCTTACCAGAGACTCCTGCCTCGACAGTTTTGGATTTCATCAATTCGTTAATTTTCCCACTCACACAAAAGGTCATACTCTGGACTTAATCTGCTGCTCTGGTCTCACCCCTTCCAACTGTACAGCTGATGAATTCCACATAACTGACCACTTCCTCCTCTCATTTAATGTTACTCTCTGTCTCTCTTCTACCAAGCCACCCCGTCTCATTTCATTCCACAATATTAAGGACATTAACATGGATACCGTCTCTTACTCCATTGAAAATATTCTGATCCCTGATAACTTATCCACCCCTGATGAACTGGCTACTCATTACAATAATGGTTTAAACAACATTCTCAACTGTCTTGCTCCAGTGAAAACATGGTCTGTTACCTTCACTCGATCTGCCCCCGGTTCACCCCCCAACTCTGGTCCATCAAAGCCAAATGTCGTCAACTAGAGCAACTCTATCGTAAATCTGGTCTCACTGTTCACAAAGAACTATACATAACTCACCTGTTACACTAAAAGGACTCAGTCGCCCAAACCAAATCAAATTACTACTCCAGTCTGATCTGCTCCAATGAAGGTAACACCAAAACTCTGTTCTCACTCCTCAACAAAATTCTCCAACCCCCTGACTCTCTGCCCCCCCACCTGTACTCATCTGATACCTGTAGCTCCCTAATGCACTTCTTCACTGACAAAATTCACAATATCTACCAGCACTTAAGTATCGGTTCTCCACCTCTCTCCTCCTCTGAACTTCTCCCCCACTGTCAGCCTTTCTCCAGTTTCCAACTCCCTGACGCATCTGAAATCTCTGACTTCATCCGCAAATCCAAGCCTTCCACCTGTCAACTCGATCCCCTTCCTACAGCTCTGGTCAAATCCTGCCTCTCCCCTCTGCTCCCCTTCTTCTCCGCCATCATCCATTCCTCACTTACCACTGGAATTGTTCCTACTTTCTTCAAAACTGCAGCCATCACCCCAATATTGAAAAAACCTGGTCTAGATCCAAACAACTACAATCATCTCCGCCCCATCTCTAACCCACCCTTCATTTCCAAAATTCTTGAAAAGACAGGTCGCAACCCAACTCCACGCTCACCTAACTCAATATAACCTCTACGAACAATTCCAATCTGGTTTCCACCCCTCCCATAGCACAGAAACTGCTCTCCTGAAAATCGCCAACAATCTCCTCATGGCAGCTGATTCCAGTTTACTCACCACTCTCATCCTCCTTGATCTGAGTGCAGCCTTTGACACTATTTCTCACACGATCCTCCTCAATAACTATCCTTCATCGGCATCTGTCACACCCCCCTATACTGGTTTCACTCATATCTCTCTGGCCGCACTCAGTTCATTCAACTCAAGTCCTTCAGATCCCAGCCCTCCCCCGTCACTTCAGGTGTGCCCCAAGGCTCTGTCCTGGGGCCCCTTCTCTTCGTTATCTATATCCTCCTACTTGGCAATATTTTCCGTAAATTCAACATCCATTTCCACTGCTTTGCGGATGACACCCAGCACGAACTCTCCACCAAACCAAACTCCACCCCTCCCACCCTCCCACCCTCCTCCCTTACCACCTGTCTTTCTGAAATTAAATCCTGGCTCACATCAAACTTCCTAAAACTCAGCAGCGATAAAACAGAAATCCTCCTTGTGGGCACGAAATCTACACTATCTAAAGTTGACAGTTTCTCCCTACAAATTGACAGCTCCTCAGTTTCCCCGTCCTCTCAGGTTAAGAGTCTGGGTGTCATCCTCGACAGCACACTATCCTTCCACTCTCATATCAATAACATCACCCGGTCCTCATATTTTCATCTCCGCAACATTAATCGTCGCCGCCCTTCCCTCAGCCCCTATACCACCTCTATTCTTGTCGATAGCCTTGTCACCTCCCGCATCGACTACTGTAATTCTCCCCTCTCTGGTCTCCTGCACAAGTCCCTCCATAAGTTTCAAATGGCCCATACTCCGCTGCATCACCAAAACCCCCTCATTCCACCATATCACCCCTATTCTCCAGTACCCTCACTGGCTTCTGGTTAAAGTCAGGATTCAATTCAAAATTCTCTGTTACACATTCAAGATCATCCATAACCTCGCCCCTCGATATTTGTCTGATCTCCTTCACATTGCCTCCTCCCGCTCCCTCCGATCCTCTTCCTCCATCCACCTCTCTGTGCCCTCCACCCGCCTCAGCACCATGGGGAGCAGAGCTTTCTGCTGCTCTGCTCCTCAACTCTGGAACTCACTCCCACCCGACATCCGCAACATTGATTCTCTTCCACTGTTTAAATCCAGACTCAAAACTCACCTGTTCAAAGTAGCATACTCCCTTTGATTGCACTGTACATTTTTTACATTTACAGTTTTTTTAATTACCAGTGTTGTTTCTTCTGTGTTTTTGTCTCTCCTTGTTGTTATTTATTAATTTATTACTTTGTTTATTATTGTACAGTGACCTTGAGTGTTCTGAAAGGCGCATTTCAAATAAAATGTATATTATTATTATTATTATTAACATGTAACTACACTTAGCAGTGGTCTTGTGGCCAGGGAATGACTATTGTGGAGAATACCTGCACTTTCTTCTGTGAAAAGAAAATCACCAATTAATGCTTCTAAACACAACTGGACATGTGTCAGCAGGAATATGATACAAAATTAGCAAGAAATTTACATTAGCAACCAAAAGGTTACATTTCCCAGACATTAGCATGTAACTACATGTAGCAGTGTACTTGCAGCTGGGGAATGACTAATGGAGTATAGTGGAATTTTTTACAGTGAAAAATGACCAATAACAGCTTCCAAACATAACAGGACATGTTCAAGCACGAATATGACCTGAAATTGGGGAGAAATTAACAACATCAGCAACCAGAACATTACGTTTGCCTGACATTGGCATGTATCTACTAGGGGTGTAACGATCCATCGATCTGGGTCGATATATCGATTTAATGATCAACAATCCAATCACATCGATGCAAAGTAAAAACATCGATCCATATCGTCATCTTTAGCATAGGCTTTTATGTTGAAGGTTTGTGTCACGGTCGAACAGTGACAGGCAGATGGTAAGCAGCCAAGGGAAAGACGATGAGGATAACGTTATTTACTCAGAAATAAATCGGCATAGTGGAAATAATATGTTTTCGGAGAAATAAGGATCAACAGACAGCACATGGCGCATGTAAACAATGATGTTAGGAGATAGAACACGACGTAACGCTGCCTGCCTGGACGAGTATCTCACTCCGCTAGCTTCTGGCTTTAGCAACATTAGCTTTAAAAATGTTTGTCTGAAAAACTGTGCATGTAGGCTGAAATTCAACCGAGCTGTTCTGTCGGGAGATACAGTGACCTAAACCAGCGTTGAATAAGACAAATTTTACTGCTGCGTGTCATTTGTTAAGCTATGAGAAGAGGAAAAACTGTCCGCTAGCCGCTAGGCTAATTTATGCAATGGAAACATGCTTAAGCTAATAATGGGTGATTAGTAAAAAACTATTGTTTTGTCCATGAACCTTGACAGTTATTACTGAGCTGAATGTTACACTTTTGTTGAATGGTCCTGTTGTTAATCTGTTTTATGGCTGTTGGGAGAAGTTTTCCTTCAGGGCTTTAAGCCAGATACTCGTGAAGTTTTATGAAAAAGATGATGTTTTTTTTTTCTTCCAGAAAGGTCTCTGTCAGAAAGCCCTTTGTGTCAGTGGAGTCAGTTTAAAGTGCACTTTACTGAACTTATTATTTATGTGTTTATATGTTTTATGGCCAAAAGTAAAAAAGAAAGGGTTGTCAGCTTCTTCTGTAACAGACTGTGTTAAATGGACATTTAATATTGCCTAATATCGACCGCAGACCCCTGAATCGTATCGAATCGAAATCGTATCGTGATAGTCTTCGTTATATCGGAAAATATCATATCGTTGTTCAGAGTATCGATATAAAATCGTAGCGTGATGAAACTGGTGATTTACACCCCTAGTAGCTACATGTAGCAGTGTACTTGCAGCTGAAGAATGACTGTAACAGAGTATAGCGGCACTTTTTACTGGGGAAAAAAATTCACCAGTTAAAACTTCTAAACACAACTGGACAGGCTTCAGCAGGAATATGTTCCGAAATCAACAAGGAATTTATAACATGAGCAACCAAGTTTACATATTTCCCTGACGTTAGCATGGAGCTACATATAGTAGACTAGACATGTAATGAAATCTTGAACACTATGATGTCATATTGTAGCCAGTGTAGAGAAAACATTGGGACCAGAGAATTCAGAATGGTCTGAAACCTGAGGTTTTTGTTCACAGGGACTACCTCTGCATATATTTACCACATTACTTGAAACTTGGGCCACATTTAATATGGACATCCTTCACTGTAACACTATTAATAGGCCCCCTTTAATATAATATGTGCTCTTGTTAATATTTTATATAAAGTTTTATGTTGATGACAATCACTTTGTCGAAGAAAAAGATAAATGCCAGTCAAAATGTAAATGAGATGTACATTGGGATTTGACTGTACGGCTCAGTTTTTAGTGTATATAAACCAATCTGTCTCAAAACTGAGCAGCAGAGGGACAGACTTCATTCCTGTGTCTTCTCCATGTACATGTAATGGAATTATCATAGTGGAAGGTTTTGAATTCCCAGCTGGAAGCCCTCTGTTTGAATGTCACTCATCTTGATTCAATATGTCAGAGTTGTTCTCTGTGAAAGTGTCACCTGATGGCAGCATCCAGCTGTCTGTGTTTGTAGTCATTGGATGTTCCATCCAAAATCATTGGAACAGCCAAATGTGAATTGTGTCTTAGCAATCATTTCCATTTTAACTCAGGTTTGGATGGAACCTATACATGCATGTAGGTTTAAGGGCTTGGAGGTGTTTTCTTGGTGGAGTTGGCTGATGCAAGTAATGTCAGTGAGAGTGAAATCCCAGTCCGCTGAGTTAGTAACACATTCACACACAGCTTTAACACAGCAGCTCACAGATTCAGAAGCAGTAGGCTGTAATTCTGCCTTTAGCCTCCTTCTCTTTGTCTTCCTCACCATCTGCTGCTCTTACTGAGCAGAGATAAAGCATTAAAGGGAGAGGTCAATGACCTAACAATTTCTCTTAACAACTCTCAATGCAAGTAAGGAATGGATGGAAATAGAGATCAGTAGATCCCTCAAAAAGTAACCAGGATTTCCAGTTTGAATGCTTCTAGAATGCTTAAACACTACATGGCCTTTTTTTACTCTGTTGATTGCGCAACTGTTATAACCATTAAAACGGATGCACCGATATGGAAATTCTGTACTGATACAAATGTGTAAAATAACAGCTTTTCCAATGACCAATAGCCAATACCAATGTTTTTATATTGTTGTTTATTCTGTTCTTGTTGTTATTTATACCCCGCTTTGTGCCAGGGAAACAAAGAAATCTACACTACGTTTACACGTAGCCGGCTATTTTCATAAACGGACATTTCACCCTCTCCGTTTTCAAAAATAATTGCGTGCACACGTGTCCGTTTTCAGAAAACGCAGTCTACTCTCGTCGGACAGGTAATACAGGGTGCAGGCAACTTTTTTTATGACACTGACACGAGTTCACACTTATTCTAATGCTTACGGTAAATGCATCGACACGGCTGAAGCTGACAGGGGGAGGAGCCTCTCGTGAAATGAATGTAATAAGAAAATAAAACAACTTTCCTGATATCAGTAGTCAAAGACAACTGTACTATTTGACAGAGTACTTCTTGGACAACATGTACAAATAATATGAAGTACTTTTACTGTGTAAGTTGTTGCAAAATTGCTGACCTCTGAGCACTCATCCATCTCTGCTCCTCGATATAATAGAGCAGCTGTATTTACAAATGCAAACATACGAAGAGGGCTTGCACCAACATAAATGCGGCTGCTACTCTGAAGGCATCTATGATCACCATAGCAACATGTAAACATAGGTCGCACTTTTGAGGCGAGTGCAAGTTCTGTCGCATAATGTGACGTCTGCTGCCTGCGTTTTCTCCGTTTTGCACAGTTTACATGCAAACGTGCAACTGGAGTTTTCCAAGATCTCCACTCTGGCCGGAGTTTTTAAAAAGCATCGTTTTCAGAGGCGAATTCTCCGTTTGCGTGTAAACGAAGGGTGCAAACGATGGTTTATGTCTCAGTTTCTAAAAATACCCATGTACGTGTAAATGGGGCGCTATACTGTGAAAAAAAACTTAACTGGTTTAAAATACTTCAGCCTAAAGACATGACCTAATTGGCTTCTGGACGCTGGAAAGGGATCAGATCCAGGCATCATTTGACTAAGGAAGTTTTGATACCACTTACTTGGTGTGGTACTGGGTTATGTCAGTGCCTTAAAGGTATGAAGTACTGATACCAAGCCCTATGCATTGCTTTGGTGGAGTCTTTCATGGGGTATACCCACATTTTGCCAACAGATTTGGCCCATCAGATTCATTGAGGTATCTTTTTGTTGTGCAGTGACGTTGTCAGTTGCAGATTCCTCTAAAGCTTATGAACACAATAGGAAGATGACAAGGAGAGAAAACTTTCTAAGGAATGAGTTCCTCCCACCACCCTTTTTCCCTGGATGGAAGCAAGACCTCAGCTGCACACTTTACACTTGGTGCCCCTTTCAGAAAACATCAAGAGGAGTGCTGAATCAGTGAATGAAGGCTGGATCTCACTCAAGGATGAGCTAGGAGCAGCATGCTGTTTGTTAATAAGCCTCAGGCCTTTTATGATCATCAAACCAAAACAAATTCATGAGATTGAATCTCTCAATGTCTTTCATGAATTGAATTTTTCATTCAGCACACCCTCAAGCACATATGTGAAGGATTTCATGGATCTATCGTTGAAACAGAGTTCATTACTGGAAGATAGCAGCTCTTCCACAGCTGAAACAGGCCTGTGGCTGCTTTTATGTGACTTGAGCTACAGCACGCCCTGCCAGAAGTTACTCCAGTTCATGACAAAGTTGGCTCTAAACGTTCATTCCAAAGGCCCAGCCCTCTTTTTCATGTTTTTATTACTTCAGTGTGTATTTCTGTGTTTACGTACAGTACACATGGTTGCATGGTGACAGACATGTCTCTCAGTCACTGTCTTGTTAAAAACTCTCACATCTACTAATAGTAAAACCAGTATTTGAAACAATCTCACTCCTTCCACAGATTCACTCCATTGCTTCTTCACTCCACCTCATTAACTGTACTGGTCACTATTCAGTTAGTAATAACTTTGTGTCCACTAACTCTCACTACATTTCTGCTATCCATTGACTGTTGACACAGGGCTGATGAATGTTCAGTGAGGGCAGTTAAAGCTGAAGTAGGCGGGGTGTTTTTTTGTTGTCATTAGGCAAAGATTCCATAATAATGATTCAGCCAAGCATTTCAGAGGTGTGGAGACAGTGTTGCTTATAGGTTAGCCTCCTACTAAGTGTATCCAAAGACCCATTGCTGTGGCTACTCTAAGTTCATGTTTATGTAGCTAACATTAGCTAGAGCCTTATAGTGTGTCATCTCAAGGGGCTTGACAGACAGTCAAGTTCTTAAACAAAACAGGATGGTAATTTTCATTGGATTGCCACTATACAGCAGTATCGAGCTCACAATCACAATCAGTATGATTGAATAAATGACTAGTACTTGTAGGCTACTGTATGAAGCGTGTGCATATGCCTGTGTTTGTCTGGTGGGAGGGGCTTAGGACAGAGAGGGGAGAGCTTTTGTATTTTCCTAGAAATCCGCCTGTCCCAGCTATAAAGGATGAGTTTGGTGTTTTTCAACCTGGACACTTTTTTCCAGTCTATGTGACATTTGTCCAGTATTAAGTGAGAGTGCCGAAGCCTTTAAGCTTTAATGTAACCACTTGAATGTTCTCAGTTTATGTCCACTAAAAGTACTCAAAGGCTCAAATTGTTGTTGCAAGTGCAACAAGTGTTGCAACATGGAAAGGATCCCTACAGAGATAGACTTTTTTTGTTGCAGAGTAACATTCTTATTGTTTAACCGGAAACAGCTCCGAATTCAGTATCACCAAACCCACCAGACTCCGTTCAAATTAACAGTAATTTTAGCATGTATAGAGCCAGCATATTTTCACACCCAACTGGGTGAGTTAAGGGTTTATTTCAAGCAAACCAGAGTTAGTGATTGTTGGAATAGTGGAAAGACGAAACAAGATGGTGTTTGTGAGAATTATGTAGTTTCTGTTAATTGTGACTTAAGTGTTTTACAATGATAAAATAGCTGTTTATTTAAATAGAGTCTTTTGGGTTTGGTGATGGTGATTTCAGGGCTGTCTCTGGTTAAACCAAAAGGGTCTATCTCTGTAGGAATCCTTTCCATGATGTTGTCAGACACTTAAAATAACAATTTGAGCTTGTCGGTGACAAAAAACAAGCACTTTTAGTGGGCAAACAATGACATGCCCTTAGTGATTGCATCACAGCCTGTTTCAGTGCCACAGTCTGTAGCCCTCTTGCTCAATACTGGACATATTTCAAGAATTGTTGTCTCCATTATTCACTTAGACAGAAAAACATGGGAAAATACTGAAGTTACCCTTTAAAGTCTTTAACCCCTAGGCTACACTGCTACTCAATTCCGTGTTAAACATGCTGAGTGGTCTGGATCCCAGTCTGACTTGAGCAGACTTGTCTGATGGCCTGCGTTGCTGCTTTAACCACAGAAACCTGCAGATACGGAAAATTGCAGATACAGTATATTTATTATTTGTGTGTCAGTTAAGGCAAATTCTCTTATTCACTACTACACTCTGCTTCTGGACTGACTAAGATGTTGAATATAGTTGTTGTTGAATGAAGTTGTAGCTTTAATGGCAGCATTAATGAACAGAGAAATTAGGATTATTCAGACTTAGACTAACTTTTGAGACCATGAGGTATGACGTGACTCTGTTGTCAATTTTGTCACTACTGATGCTGTAGAAATAATAAATACTGAATTTATCAGGTAATCATATACGAAGCATTGAGATTGCAATAACTTGGAACAGTATTTCTCTCAATACATTTAGATGGGGATACTTAACTTACTTTACCCGAGGCTACTTTTGCAAGATGACAGGAGGCACAGGTCCAGGTAATAAATAAACATTAGAAATATTTATCTGCATAAATTATAGCCTGTTTTCAACGTTTTGACGTTCACTGTCCTCGTTTGCCTTTGCCAAGAGGCAAATCCAGTTGCAGCAGCCCAGCACAGGTCAGGTCTATGAAGGTGCTTCATTACGAAATAAAATTCCAAGTGTGAATCAGAGCATTCTCATTTTTTAAGTTGACAATGGTTGGCAGGCCGGCACCTTATCTGGCCCACAGGCTTTACGTTGAGTATTAGTGATTAGACTCTAGTTATCATCTCTTTGTTTAATAACTTTTAGGATAAAACTGTCTGCATTCCACTTGGCCACGTACCTGCATGATGTAAACCTCTGGAGCTGAAAAATTAAATTTAAGTGCTAAAAATTGCAGTTCCTCTTATGACCACTTGAGGCTGGCTCCTTAAGCAAGTCAATCCTGATAGTCCCGCATGTTAAAATGCCCAACTTTACAGCAGAAATAAACATATTTACAGCCTGGTACAAAAAACAGTTTTGGTCCTGCGGCTAATTTCCCCCTTTATGACAACTGTACAGGGGGTGAATTTTTACATTACTCATCCGTTTACATTTTATTAAGGCTCAAAGTTAAGCAAGTGGCGGACCACTTTAATTGACAGGCTGGCTGCCGATGATGTTCTCGGCTTCTCAGTCAGATACTGAGCATATGTGTGTTTCTGTTGTCCATGTCAGTTTTAAAGTATATTACGTGAGGGTGGAAATCACCAAAGGCCCTACAAGATGATATTATCACAATACTTAAGTCACAACGCAATATTATTGCGATTTTAAATGTTTTTCAATTTGCTGAGTATTGCAATAGCATATATTGCGATATAATGCTTTTTCTAACAGTTTTCCAACTGCAAGTTATTAAACTTTGTCAACCATTGTTTTAACTAATAAGATAAAGTTTCACTTCAGTTTTTTATTGCTTATTTTATTCTTCTGGGATGTTACCAACATAAATATTTCATACAATAAGAAATTCAGTACTTGGTGTCCGTGCATCTCTACAATATTGCTACACAAAGTATCATGATACTATGCTGCATCTGTTTTTTCTCCGCCCGTAGTATTCAGCCTTTACTCACGTCTTAGGGCCCAGACTGAAGAACTACTGGCAATGACAGCCCCCTTCTGCATCACCCCACATCGCAGTGGTTCAGCCAAAAAGTTGCACATGAACACACCAGACTGATGGCCAGTAAGCTTACATGCTTACATGAGAGGACATACGCCTCCATACCAGCAGACGGCAGTCGTCTGTAATCATTATTTCAAAAGGGAAACCAGAAGAATGTTTTGATGTTAATTTGCTGGTAAGCAAATTAACAACACAATCCAATGTTGAAAGAACAGAGCAATATTTACTGTGCACCAGTGGACAATAACAAAAACCATCAGGAAACATTTCTGCTAAAGAGCTCAATGGCAAATGCAAAATAATCTTACCGTATATAATGGTTTTGTTTTGGTCTTACTCCCTCTCGACTTTAGCTCTTTGTTTACATTCAGCATTTCCATTTCTGTTCTCTTGCGCTGAGGTGAACTGCCAATCAGAGTGATTTCACTCACCAATGGTCTCCGCTATGCTGACACCGATTCCACGTGCTGAATTGTGGGGAAAAAAGGCCATCTAAAGCAGACAAGGGCAGCAGACGCTCACCTAACTTTGACCGACTGCTGACTGATTGCTTGGTGTGTCAGGGCCTTTAGGTAGACAGTTAGGGCAAACAGTTGCATTGGGGGAATAATGTGGAAGAGATGGATTTTCTTTGTTATGTAAGATGATGTAAAACTGCACTCTTCCTACTCCCATCTACCTTGCATCCATTTGGAAACCTGTTAGATCATGTGAAACAAGTAGTTGAAAAATCGCCCAACAAAACAAGCACTTTGAATATGTCAACTTGGGTTTTAGGAAATTGGGTAAGTGTTTTTCAGTATTTTGTGACATGTTGTAGACCAGATGTTTAATTGATTAAACAAGGAAAATATTCTGCCAAATAATCGATAATGAAAAAAAATTGCAACATTTTTTGCATTTAAATTGACTCTGGTTACAATAAGTTTTCATCAGACTTTAAGAACAGAAAAGAAAAGAACCAAAACGAATATTTACTCATGTGAATTAACGTTATATAGCTGAATGAAACTTGTTGGCTGGTGGGGTGTAGCACGTACGCCCCCTGTTGGTCAGCCCTCACTGCTGCCCAACTCTGTCTTCTCTTCTTCTGACCAAGTTCAGCACTACCAGTGGGCCCAGTGGCTGTAAAGAGCTGATGTCAGGTGTTTTTTTTTTCCTTTCTCTTTTAATGGAAGGCAGTTATTCACAGACGGGGCCAGTAAATGTCTGCTATTGCCTCAGGAAGGCAAAATGGCTGCTGTATATTTCACTGAGGTCACGTCTTAATGTCCTCCCTACTGATGAGATGAAGGAGGGAGGGAAAGAGAGAAAAAAAATGCTGTGAGAGACAGAGAGGGAGAAAGGGGTATGAAGTGGGAGATGAAAGAGAGGTAGAAGAGAGACAGAAGCAGTGGAGGCAGAAGTGGATTGAAACATAAATTAGACGTCCTCTCCATCTCACTGGCTCTGTGTTACACTCTCTCCTCTTTACATTTATCATTCCTCGAGCCTCTCTCTCTCTCCCTCTCTGTGTGTGTGTGTGTGTGTGTGTGTGTTTGAAGGGAGTTCACTATGAGGTCACCAATTAACCAGTCCAGCAGTAATGCGAGTCAGACTGCAGGCGTATGTGTGTGTGTTTGTGATTCTGAGAGATTGTGCATGAGACAGGTGAATGTGTGTGTCTATGTCTCCCTCTCTTCTCCCTCTCTCGAACACAGACTTTACTCCCTCACTCATCCCCCCACACACACACACACACACACACACACACACACACACACACACACACACACACACACACACACACACACACACACTGACATTTCATTAGCTAGTGTCAGTGTGTGTTCAGTCATGCGGCAGCGGCCGGGTCTGGCTAATACCACAGCCTGCCATGTGACTGTCTGCCCGCTTGCCACCGTCTACCGCTAGCTTTGATATGGAAATCTGACCAGAAGAGCCTGGAAAGCCCTTAAAGACGGATGGAGGGAGCAGGAGAGAGCAGGGAGGACAGCAGAAAGTATAAAAGCAATCCTAAACCTCTGTTTCACTACAACTGACCTGAGAGGGAAAGAGGTGTGGGATAAAAGAATACATACAAACCTCAAAACGCTTACCTAAGAATTTTTTTCCCAATGCTTTGTGAATTGGCTTTTTTTTCATTTTGAATAAAGGGAGCAAACATTCACAGCAACCCTCCAAAATGTTGTGATTGCAACAATTTGCACAAATTCAGCCAGTCCCTGTGAATTCTGTCCAATGTTCAGTATAGTACCTTTGGTAGACACAACCTAGACCTTAGGCTTTTAGTGTTTCCACTGCCAATAGTACTCTTGTGGGTGGGGTTGTTGTCACTCACTGCTCGGTCCAGCACTCGCTGTATTTCCTCATTGCCTGTGACACAGAGGGAAGGCCACATTTTCATAACAAAATAGAGCAGGCAAGAGTGAGAGTCTCTCTCAATGGGATATTTAAAAATAGCAGGTTTGTGCATTTTGTCCTTCTCAGGCAAGTGTAGGGGTTTAGAGTTGCTGTAGCATACAGGAACGATGCTCCATATTACGTATTATGAGTAAACATTTCACTTAAAAAGTCACTGGCAGTTTGGCAAGTGATATAAATTATCCACAATTGACTAGTCAACAGACTGCAGTGTTTCTAGCTCCACCTTTTTGTGCCAGATCTGAGGGCTAGGTACCCCTAGACTAGCCGCTAGGCTAATTTATGTGATGCTAGTAACATTAGCATGTTGTATTTTTGAGGAAAATTTGTCTAGCTAAACACAATTGTTTTATCTGTGAACCTTGCAAGTTGAAATTTAGCCAAATTTCCCATGTATTTCATATTATTGCTGTTAAGCCATGTTTTATGTGTGTTTTAGGTGTGTTTTGAATCATAGAAACTCAACACAGTGGCATAGAATACCCCACTGTCAGCTAGTGTTTTAGCTGTGTAATTACAGAGTGACATGGACACACCACTGCCCAAGCATAAATGCTCACGACAATGTAGGTCACTCGCAGAGGCCACGGCAAAGGCACTGTGTAGAGCCTAAACACAACTCTAAATCAGTCTCAAAGGTGTAACCAGAAGGCAGTTTGTTCATTTTTAACAGGGGGGATGGATTCTTTCAACTCAAGAGAGTTGCATTATGCATTAAAATATGAATGTTTAACGTTAAAGAATAGAGCATGCGCTTCCAGCTGGGCTTTGTTATGCATCTTTGCAGCACCATACAAACTTTGAAGGCCTTTTTCTGGTGACAGACATTTGATATTGTGATGTATTGTGATAAATATTTGGATCTCAAAAACAATACTGATATCACTCGAAAACTTACAGCCTCCTCTTTATGTAATGTTATTGGTCGATGTGAATACACAAACTCTTACAGCCCCCAACTTAAGTTTCATGTAAGCTTTTCTTAAGTATGAGTCTCTAGTGTTCAGTGTTCTTTCTGTTTGTGTGCGTCTGTGTAGGTGCGATGGATGATGTACTGGATCGTGTTTGCCCTCTACACTGTGGTGGAGACTATCACTGACCTCACTCTGGCATGGTGAGTAACACACCTACAGTTAACACCTACACAAAAAAATATCTTCACGACAATCTCCTATTTAATCATTATCTTGAACTTATTGTCTCAACTGTCCTCTCATGTACACTGTGTTTTGGTAATGAGAAAGTGGAAATTACCTTGCTGATATATTATGTCGATAAATGTAATTTCAGTGTTAACTAATGTAATAAGAAAGGCCTTGTTGTCATGAGAATGACGAATAGAAGAGTGTTTAGGAGCACAGTTGAGAACTTAACAACCTGTAACCTGGGGCATTTATAACTTTAAGAACTCCGAGTCTTTGGTGTGAGGTTTTATGTTGTTTATCCACTGTGTTTTACAAACCATGATGTTTCAGATTAAGTTAATAAAAATGCTACAAAAGGTCCTCACTGACAGAAGACAATGGTAGATGTAGCACTGATGTTGTTAGGGTTTTCCACTTTTTATGAGAACATACAGTACAGGCCAAAAGTTTGGACACACCTTCTCATTCAATGCGTTTTATTTTCACGACTATTTACATTGTAGATTCTCACTGAAGGCATCAAAACTATGAATGAACACATGTGGAGTTATGTACTTAACAAAAAAAGGTGAAATAACTGAAAACATGTTTTATATTCTAGTTTCTTCAAAATAGCCACCCTTTGCTCTGATTACTGCTTTGCACACTCTTGGCATTCTCTCTATGAGCTTCAAGAGGTAGTCACCTGAAATGGTTTTCACTTCACAGGTGTGCCTTATCAGGGTTAATTAGTGGAATTTCTTGCTTTATCAATGGGGTTGGGACCATCAGTTGTGTTGTGCAGAAGTCGGGTTAATACACAGCCAACAGCCCTATTGGACAACTGTTAAAATTCATATTATGGCAAGAACCAATCAGCTAACTAAAGAAAAATGAGTGGCCATCATTACTTTAAGAAATGAAGGTCAGTCAGTCCGGAAAATTGCAAACACTTTAAATGTGTCCCCAAGTGGAGTCGCAAAAACCGTCAAGCGCTACAACGAAACTGGCACACATGAGGACCGACCCAGGAAAGGAAGACCAAGAGTCACCTCTGCTTCTGAGGATAAGTTCATCCGAGTCACCAGCCTCAGAAATCGCAAGTTAACAGCAGCTAAGATCAGAGACCAGATGAATGCCACACAGAGTTCTAGCAGCAGACCCATCTCTAGAACAACTGTTAAGAGGAGACTGCGCGAATCAGGCCTTCATGGTCAAATAGCTACTAGGAAACCACTGCTAAGGAGAGGCAACAAGCAGAAGAGATTTGTTTGGGCCAAGAAACACAAGGAATGGACATTAGACCAGTGGAAATCTGTGCTTTGGTCTGATGAGTCCAAATTTGAGATCTTTGGTTCCAACCGCCGTGTCTTTGTGAGACACAGAAAAGGTGAACGGATGGATTCCACATGCCTGGTTCCCACTGTGAAGCATGGAGGAGGAGGTGTGATGGTGTGGGGGTGTTTTGCTGGTGACACTGTTTCTATCTTCATCGTCCCCCAAAATCGGAAGGACTCTAACACGTACATACATAGGAGTTGGTATGCCGCTGGGACCAGTGTTGTGTCAAAGTATACTTCTGCACCCATTTGTATTTCCCCTTATTGTTACCCTCCACTCAAAAATGTGTTTTTTTCTGTTTATATCCCCTAAAATGTCTGACCTTGACTTTACTGACATGTATCCGTGAAACATTTGTCACTAGAGCTAGCTCACCTAGCAACACTGAGCTAGCTAACATTACAGCTCAGCCAAGGAGGATGCCGTTAATGTCACTAACACAAGCCTCTCAACGATGAGTAGATGCGCACTTCCTTGTGCGCAGTGATACAGGCAGCAGTTGTATTTCCGTTGAAAGAAAATAGTTCCTACATGAAACTGCTCACAACAAAGTCTGTGGATTATCTTGACTAACTAGGTCATGATTTGTGGAAAGAGACATTGCTGTTGAGGTTTTTCAAATGAATGTTTTTTAGTGCTTTGAGCACCACAAGCTGGGTGCCACCTAGTTCGATAATATTGGAGAAAAGACACACATCTCTATGGCCGATACCTCTAACACTCTGCAACTTACATCAAATAATAAAATTAGAGCTGTGCGATATGGACAAAAAATTTATATCCAGATATAGGTAATTTTATATCCCGATAACGATATATATCCCGATATAGTATTTTTACTTAAAATTATATATATACACACATGAAATGAATGCCATGTCGACACACATGAATTTAGAGATGGCATCTGTAATTTCATGGTGTCTGCGGGACTGCTTGTCATAGACAGTGCCTTTGGACATTGACTCTTTCAGGCTCATTTGGTGTGTGTTTTTCTTTTCATCACTTCGTGGTTTAACTTTAGTACTTTGTCGCATTTTAACGCTGTCTCTGTACTGTTCTTCATGCTGTGTCTTTAAGTGATAGAAAAGATTAGACGTCGAGTTGCTAGTAATGACTTGTTGGCGGCATGTTATGCAGATTACCGTTTTTTGGTCGGTGTCTGCCTTTCTAAATCCAAACCAGTGCCAAACAATGGAGTTCCTGTTACCTCTTTTCGGCACCAATTCCTCTTTCTGTTCTGTTGGTTCAGCGTCCATTGTGCTCTCCATCTCTGCTACGTTGTTTATATCCATGCTCCTGCTGGCTCTCGCACGCATGGATAAAAACGTTAGCAGTGCCGTAAAGGAGTTCTTGCAGGTGACGTAAACAGCTGCCGCAAAGCAGTAGCGTTGCTGCAGTTACATTAGCCAAGCTAACCACAGCCCACACGTTAAAATTACGATATAAACGATAGAGGATTATATCGTACGGTAGACATTTTTCTATCGCACTATGATATATATCGTAATATCGCACAGCACTACATGAAATCATGAAAATCATGAGAAAACATGTATTATTGATTTTGGGGTGAACTGCCCCTTGAAGTTAATATCAACCTTTAATAATATTTGGACACCCCCACTGTGTTGGTGTGTGTGTGTCCAGGTTTCCTCTGTACTACGAGCTGAAGATAGCCTTTGTGATCTGGCTGCTGTCCCCCTACACCAGAGGAGCGAGTCTCATTTACAGGAAGTGTCTGCACCCTCTGCTGTCTTCTAGAGAGAGGGTAAGATCACCAATCCATCCATCTGTGTATGTGTTGTTGAGAATATTATCGTCACACTGCTTTGCACTTGATTAAACTGTTTACTGGAAATGTTATTGATTCTCTCCCTTTAGGAAATAGATGAATATATTGTGCAGGCCAAAGAGAGGAGCTATGAGACCATGGTCAACTTTGGCAAGCAGGGACTGAGCATTGCAGCCACCGCCGCTGTCACTGCAGCTGTCAAGGCAAGTGTCTCTGGCTGCTACTCTATATTCTATTTGATATTTGTTTAAAGGTGCTTCTTTATTTTTTATTACTGTCTTTCACTTAAGATGCTTTCCTGTATTTACCAAAACTTCACAATAGCATGACTAAGACAGTTTGTACATGATATCTCACTTACGTGGTATTTCATGAAATGAAGGCTCAATCCCAATACATTTCTTTATGACAAGCATAACAAAAAATATCACTTGCAGTATGCTGATGTCTCTGTAGTTAACTAGTCAGCTAGCCAGTGTTCAATTGTTATTACTTATTTGCACAAGACCGTCCCGCATTTTAACCAGTCCCTCCAGAAAATCGCGTTCCTGTGATCACAATAATCAACGCAAATTCAATAAAAGTCCGCAATATTTGCGGAGGCTTGCAATTTTTCAAAAGTCCCGTGAATTTTCGTTATTTTCCGGCTGACCTGAAGTCGTCGCACATGGGACGTCATTTGTAACGTCATCAGACGCATCATCAAATTGCGCCAATGGCATTACAGTATGGAGAAACGCTCTGTATTGACATAAGACTTTGCACTTTGTTTAGATGCATACAATATGTGTTGAATTTATTACAATGTTATGTTTACAGAAGATGTAGCTTACATGTTGGTTTACATTCACATTGTCTGGTTTAAGAGCTACAGTATTCACTCAGGATTTTTTTTGCAACATTATTGGAGTCCATGTTTTGAAAGTAATTAAATAAAACCAAAGACAAGGACTGAAACATTTGCAGCTTTTTTTGTAATATTCAGTATTATTACTATTGCAAGTGATTACATGACTTATTTTTTTTTGGAGGCAGTAGTTTAAAAAAATCTGCTTTTGTTTTCCTGACTTGCAATTTTTGTCATTAGCTGCAATTTTTGTCATTTGCCGCAATTTCCAGCAATCACATAAAAATGGCACAATTTTTATCACAATTTTTGACAAAATTGGCCGCAAATTCAAGGGTTTTGGGCCGCAAATTCAAGGTTTTTTTGCCACGAGATCCTGGAGGCACTGTTTAACATGTTTGCACGTTGCTTTCCCCCCTTAAACAGAGGTCCAGCAGAGAAGTTGCTGCACTTGTTAACGCTCCTCTGATATCAGTGTAGATTGGCAGGATAGGAGCACAGGTTGCTAACGTTAGCCAAGAAAAGACCACTGGTAGCCTGGTAATGAAGCAGTGTTCTGTTTTATTTGATGACTCGTTTGATCAACTAATAGCATGAAACTTGAAGCGTCCATCCTTTTTGATCTCCATCAGATAAATGGCAAATGTAATTGTAATAACACCATTATTGCCATAGTTGCATCTGTTCACAAAAACGCCATTGATACCCATAGATGGATTACTGATTTGGCCTATGGGGCACAGGCTTAGGGGCCCAAAGTGTCAGGGCCCCCCCCAGGCTTTCACCTGCAAAATGTCACTCAAATTAACATGTACCAATCAGACAGAAACACAAACAAAAAAGACTCACAACCACTGTGAAAAGAGGCAAAAAACAACCACAAGGAGAAACAAAACAACTAGAAAGAAATGCAAATCAACTGCAAATAGACTTACAATTACCATGAAAAGAGGCAAAACAATCACAAAGAAACACAAAACTACAACAGAGATGCAAAACACCTGCAAAGAGACACAGAGACTCACAACTTCTATGAATAGATGCAAAACAACCACAAAGAGACACAAAATGACTACAACAAGATGCAAAACAGCTATAAAGAGGATCACAATGACCACAAAGAAATTCAAAATAACCACAGACACTAAATGACCACAACAAGATGGAAAGCAACGACAAAGAGATTCAAACTGACTACAAAGAGATTCAAAACAACTTCAAAGAGATGGAAAGCAACAACAAAGAGACTCAAAATGACCAGCAATAGGGGCAAAACAACCACAGAAACATAACAAACTAAAACCTACAGACATAAAACCCCAGAGAGATGCAGAAAGAATACAAAAGATGTAAAAGAACAGCACAAAGAAGTTTAATAGCTACAAAGTCTGTGTCTTGCTTTTATGGAGGAGAGGTGGTGGGGCCCTCTGGATGTCTGTGTCCAGAAGCCCATTGTCTCATTATCTTCCCATGTCAACGACCACTGATGACATATCTGGGTCTTGAAGCGTCCTTCAAAGGAAGAAATGTATAAACTCTACACCTTGTAAATCTGTTCCGAGTTGCAAAGGGGCACTCAAAAAAGAGGGGTAGGGACACAAATGAGATATGAGATTGGGCTTAAGACAACATTTCCCATAAATCCCATGGCCTCCTGGTCATTACTGAGAAGGATTAACATTCTGAAAATCATTTTTTAAAATTTTCTTTCCTATCTGACTCTCTAAGAAACTGCTCAAGCTTTATCTCCCTTTGCTTAGATGCAGCAGGGTTCTCTGCCTGCTATATGCAGTAAAGCAGTCCATCAGATTGTTTTGACAAATTCAACCTGTTCGTACAGAATGTACTCACTTGGCTTGCTAAACCACACATCAAAGAACACAGACAGAAATAGTGCCATTGGTGTGTAAAAGAATGCAGGAGAGTTACATTACATGCCACAGCCAATCCTGAATAAAATCTGAACGCAAAGATGAGATAGTATCTGAACCATTGTGCTCATGCAAATGTATCCACTGTGAGTGCGTCTCTAAAGGACCTTGTTGTCCCGCAGCTACCACTCTCTGCAGAGTCAGTGTAAATGAAGTGTGTTCGAGCTGGTTTCATCAGCATTGCGTGAATGCCCAAGCGTGTCAGATAATCCCTATTGATCTCCTGTCTTCACTGCACTTAGGTAACCCCAGGCAGTGGGAATCTACTATTAAACACAAAGTCAAGTTACGAGATCACGTTCACAGCAGAGGCTATCCAGCACAGATTTAGCTTGATTCATGATTCAGTGAGGAAAATCTGAAGAAGGACAATCAAATATAAATTCATTTCTCTCTCTGTTTCTGAAGAAAAACAAGTAAAAGCAAATAATGTTGTTCTTTTTGAGTTGGATCAGTTCCAGGCTTTCAGAACTTTTACCTTTCTGGTTTTTGTGGCTCATGACAACACCACATTTTCAAACCTGGGATTGTAAGATGTCAAAATTGGATGAATTTCAACTTAAAGTAAAATAAGTAAATAATGAAATACAGCCAGTCAAAAGATATAAAAAAAAGGAAAGTAAGATTATTTTTCTTAACAGGGCAAAGGTAAATGATTAAGTAAATAAGAGAGATACGATTGTGAAGGCAGGAGCGTGCAATATTTGATATGTTTACATGCACACTAATATCCTGGTTTTGAGGCTTGTCAAAGTTTTGATTATATGTGCGATATGATGTTAACATGGAACAGCAGGTGATCAGTACAATGCTGCTTTAAACCAGGTGGATATGGTTTCTGGTCCATTTCCTCTCAGCAACAAAACGCCACATTCTGCTCATACCAACTTAGATCGGCAGCTTGGTGCAGCAAGTAAAGATACCTTGTATGCCAACAAGTTTGTCAACAACACAGTTTAAATAGTACATGCTTGCTTTACATGACTGATCATGAATGACTCCAAATGTTGAAAGTCCTGTTCTGTCTCTGCCAACACTTAAAAGCTGTGAAAAGATTAAATCAAAGTTTATTACAGCCTCTCCATTACCTGCTCTCTATTTGTCCTCACCCTTGTGGTTATATAAGAAGTTGCACACTGACCTAATCTCATGCAGCCATAGAAAAACCTGGTTAGTCGTCTAACTGGCTACATGTTTGAACATTGTGCAGGTTTCTGATTAGTTTCACATAGCTAGACCTATTTTGTGCTGCAGCAGCGATGGAGAAAGATCTGGCTGGCCCTATCATAATGCCACACTAAGGGAAAAAACACGCTGGGTGGTTTGGATGTCTTTAAACGGATCGCAGTCGTCATGAGCAGTTCTAAGTATGCAGTGAAGGTGCCCTTCCAAAATAGTGTCGGGAGGAAACTTATTCTGGTGGAGAGACAAGCTGTGAAATTAAATGGCTCTGTCTGCACAAAACAAAACCCCACATAAAACATTGAAAGATGTTTAGCATGTAGATTGCTAGCTCAGTGGTGTTGTTTCACGCACAGCACTAAAACAGTGTGTGGAGATCTGGCTATTCAAAACTAATTGCATGTGTTGAAGGAGAAGTGTGTTACTTAGGCTTGGGTGGTATCACTGTATTATGGTATGTCAGGGTATTAAGAAATCCCAACGGTATGGTTTTTAGTACTGTCAAAAACTCTTTCCAATAACCTCATACAGAGAGGTTATAGTGAGGGTGTTTTGTATGTATTGCACATCATGTGCCACCAGAGATCAGCCTGGAAAAGGCAGCTGAGCTGACAAACATTGCGATTGGCTGCAAGTGGTAGGGATAACGTAACAGGACTGTGAACACCCGGCCCGCTACAGTAGAGAGTTTCAGGGGAACACAGCATTTTTTCACATCTAACTCTGTGAATTAAGAGTTTATTTCAGTGCAGTGGACTTACTAACTGGATAACTAACAAGACAAACCAAGATGGTTTTAGTGAGTTTTATTTGTATCTTGTCAAATTTGAATGAAGTGTGTTTTTGCATGAGCTAACAAAGCAATTGAGTCAGTCTTACTTTGGTAAAAGAGGGAAACTTGAATTCAGAAGGTGTTTGGTCGTATTACTCTGTTTAATAAGGAATATGGGAATAAGAATATCACCTTTCTTGATCATCTGATAGATTCGGCCAATGACAGGCTTTATACTAGCAGTCTACATCCTGTAAGCCAGACCAGTTTCTGATTGTCTGCTATTCCAACTGAGATACATCAGCAGTTATGGATAAGCTCCCTACAGTTTCTGGTTGTGCTGTATGGAAAGGCAACAATTTCATTTTTTATCTGCATTAGCATTACCATTATCAGTTTCACTTCTTTTTCAGCCTGGAGATCATCAACGAATTGGTTATCATAATGGTTTTAGTATTTCTAAATAGTGTCAGAATTCAATTTAACACTATTTGAGGATGCATCAACATACATGACAGACAGTGATCATAATCCCAGATCAAGTTTTTACAAGCCACAGTATCTCAGTTTCTGTTAGAGTCTGGGTCTTCAGCAGGGGGTCCAGGAGACTTAGGGGGTCCTCAGGGTTACTGCAGTGGGGCTGCCAAGTTATTGTTTGATAGGTTTTTTTTCCCTAGAAAAAAAGTCTGGAAATAAACATGAATATAATCCAACATATTTTGCTTTTTGCAACAACTTACCTTTGGTAAAAGCAGAGTTTCTGTCTACACCTACCTGAGAAGCAAATACAGATCAAGACTGCAGCCTAAAGGCTGATATGGCCCTCTGTCTGACAACCTCCATCCACCTGTTAAAAATACAAAGCAATTTTATGTTAAACATGTTGTTGGGGGTCAGACACCTGGATTTGAGAAACCAGGTCCAGGTTTTGAGAAACTTAAAAATGATGGCAAGAGCACTCTAATAAGGGGTCTACAACATTTTTCAGGCCAAGGACCCCTTAGCTGAAAGACAGACGGAAAAGGGACCCCCTATAACATGAATAACATAAAATTGCATTGTATTTTTAACAGGTGGATGGAGGTTGTCAGACAGAGGGCCATATCAGCCTTTAGGCTGCAGTCTTGATCTGTAACATAAGCATGTTACAGAACCCAATCGTAACAAAGATAAAGGGTGAATGCAAACTAAGTCTACACTTTATATAGTCAGGAGCTATTATGAAGTCTCAGGAAAAATTAGCCTTGGTAAAATGCCACAGGACAGGAACTGACACTTAAACTCTTTCATTACTAATATCCTCTGGTTCACAAGCTCTTCAGTGTCACTCCTTTGAGAACTGGGCCACTGTTACTCTTCAATTCAATTAGCTTGTGTTGGACTTAAATGTAGCCACAGTGTTGTGTGAGTGCCTCCTAATAAAAACAAGAAAAGAAATTAATGACTTGAGGTTTGTATAAATGGAAACAAAGGAGATATGGATCAGAATCAATGCCAAGGGTGTGACTATGTGAACTCAGAAATTGTTGGCTGTACCTTTAACTTTACTGTAGTGTATGTGTCCTTATAGAGACACCAGTGTGGGTCTTGTAAAAGCCCTCCTGTCTCTGCTAACATTAAACATCCCATTAATCACTGCTTCAAAGCTGCGCCTCTGTCTCACTCTCCAACATTCCATTCTCATGCTCTTGCTCTGTCTCTCTGTCTCTCTCTCTCTCTCCCATGCTTTGCGTGTGCCTTTTTATTTGTCTCCTCTCTCTCCCTTTATTTCTTATATTCCCTTTACTTCTATTGCCTCCCCTTGTCTTTATTGTTTCTCTCTTCTTTTCCTCTCCCTCTGTGATTTATCACCACAGTTTTAGGTCACAGAGCTATTTCAAATCCTTTAAAAGCTTTTCGTGTTTTGAGCTGGAATTTGATTAACCTTGGCTTGTACAAAACAACCAGCTGCATCGTACATAAAATCCATCTTTGTGAACCTGCCTGACAGAGAGCACTCTGAAAGATCTCAGCAAAGGATGGAGCCATGGTTTGGTTTACAAATGCATCTCAGCTTTTAGACCATGGGTACTCAGGCTTTTTAGCTTGTGATTTTATTGAGCGAGAAACTCCTGAGACCCACACATTTCCTCCTGCTATATGCGCCAACCTTTATTATGCATGCAGCATACATGCATATTGATGTGCATGTAGCCTGAGGCTGATTTAAATTGCATCTGTAAAGCCTCTACAGGTGTGAAGAAGCTAAACATTTCTTTTCTTACTGCTTCCTTTCGTTGTTACTGTTGTTTCTGTCCTCCCTTGTCTGTGAGTGATAACTGTGCCAAGATTCACTTCTGGTCATGCCCACTTGACACACCTGCAGCCAGTACACTGCACCTTAATCAGAGTCTTTAGGTTCAAATTATAGACTGTATATAAAGATGGACAACGTGTTTCCACCAAGCAACAACTCCGTGGCTGGAAAAAAGAAAGCCAAAACGGAAGTGCCAAAAACTGCAGTTCCTCTAATGGCCACTTGAGACTGGCTCCAAGAGCGAGTCAATCCCCATAGACCCCCATGTTAAAATGTTTAACTTTACAGCAGAAGTAAACATGTTTACAGCCTAGTACAAAAAACAGTTTCTTTGGTTTCTATATTTGGTTTCTATAGTAAACATCAACATTCATGACAATTGCACAGAGGATGAATTTTAATAAAACTCACCTGTTGACATTTTATTAAGGCTTTAAATTACACATTAAGGACTGGCTGCTTTGAGTGACAGGCTGTCTTCACCCTCTTGCCCAAAAACGGTCACTTCTGGCTCAAAAAACCCAAGATGGAGACAGCCAAAATGCGAAACTCAAGGCCTCAAAACAGGAGTTTGCACATACCAGGAATAAACAAGAACACTTGGTTACTATATAAAAATATAAGTTCATACAGACAACATACCTTAAAGTACAAAATGTTATATACCAATGATATTTGACTAAATAAAAAAAAATGGCGACCTGAGCTTAGCATAATTTGATATTTCTGGCTTATTTTAAACTGTATGAATAAAACCAACACAGAAACACATGGAATTTCTCCCTGTATGCAGACATAAATAAAACAAATACATTCATTCATAAAATGTACTGTATATTTTTTTTGTTCCGCTAAAACTTCTGCTTTACATTGTTGTTGCTCTTAATTGGATCAAGCTATAGATGTGTCCTAGAAACCATCTTCATTTCTGAAGTTTTAATGATGCAGCCTGATTTAGTTAAACATCAGTTTGAAACTATCCAGTATTTACTCAGAACTTTTATGTTCAAACTGTGTAATGAATTTAGGAAAAGCTGATGCAAACCAGTCCTGACCTTTGTTTTGAATTAATAAAAGGTTATCAAAAGGCCTGCTTCTGGTGCTACGCAGCTCGGACAATGGAAGATTCTCAACCTAATGCTTAATATGGTGTGAACTGTTTATAATGGGGGCCTGTGGGAAAACTGTATCGCTTCTGCTGGGCTTCTGCTCTGAGTATCTAACACTGATTTTAGAAAGACTGAAAGCTGTGTGGTTTCCATTCTCTTTATTGTTATTTGGTGAGGATGATGTTGTGTGGAGCCGCCCCAGCTTGTCTACTAGCTAACCCTCTTGTGAATTTGTTTCTCTTTCTCTGTCTGTACTGACATCCTTCTTTCTTCAGGGCTTGTGTGCTTCAGCAGGCTACTCTGGGAGGTAAAACCCGTCAGTGTAAGCAGCATGGACAGAACATTCCCTTTCCATTTCATACCAGCATTATTCTCCCATGACGCCGTGTTCCCCATCCTTTGATTTTCAAACTTTTCTGTTCTTTTACCAGACCTGCTAGCTGAACATATGTCCTGGTGTTTATTTCCATCTTGTTCTTAGTGAAAAAAAATCAGCAATTGCAGTTACATTTAACTCAATATTCACAATTTACTCATTTTTCTTCATTTATATCCCTGAATGTCAAGTTTTTTTTTTTATTATTATTATTCCTGTGTTTAAATTGTTCATTTCATTGAAACACCTGACACATTCTTCCTGTGTCCGTCTTTTTCTTGCTTTATGTTAGATCAAAAATCATTTAGTATTTTTACTCCCTTGTTGCTGGTCCTCATTATATGAACTGTTTCTATGATGTCTTTCATCATTGTGGAATTTGGTTACTTGTCGTCAGTGTCCCTAATGCTCATGGCATTTTTTGTGCTTCAGTGTACAAATAAGTATATCTATCATTGTATCCTTATTCTATATTATGTACATTTTTACATATATATATCAGACAAAATATAATACTGGGGACACTCCAGTCAGACGGCATGATCACTAATTAAATAATAAATTGGTTGATCTGATACAGATGACAACATCTTTAACTGCAGGTATCCTGTAAATTTTTTCTCTGTACATATTTACATTCGGTGTCATTTGGCAACCATGTCCTTGCATTTAAAGCTCTGGACAGACCTCTGTGTCCTCTGCAAGTCTCTGAGTGATGACAGAGGAGCTTTAATGTATTAGAAAAACAGAAAATCACAGTTGCTGTTGTTATTACCAACCCATCTGCTTAACCACAATAACTGTGTCAAACACTTGTTGCATTTTGTATCACGCTGTAGTCAGTCATTAAAGGAATACTTCACCTGCAAAATGACTATTTATAAATCGATTAGTCATGCTGTGTTACCTTGAATTTGTGAAGAAAACATTTTTTCTTGCATGCCTCCACAGAAAACTGTCAACTTTATATTGATATATTGATTGATTGGGAACCATGCTTAACAACAGCAATACTATTTCAAAACATTGTTGTACAAACTCTTAAACAACTCAGGCAGTATAATCCAAGTCTCCTTTATCCAGTCGGATGCTCAATTCTTCCCAAACATGCATTTTCACTAAAAACCTTAGCACTGGAGTCTGACCTTGAAGAGATCATCAGTAAGTTTCACTTTCCATTCAGTTTGAAATAGTAAGGTTTTAGTAAACATGCATGTAAGCATTTAACTAAAAAAAAATAGACTTGGATTATACTGCAGTTGTGTGAGAGTTTGTAAACAAATGTTTTGATATAGTTTTGCAGCTGTTAAACCTGGTTCCCAGTCAATCAATAAATCAATATGTTCACCCTTTCCTGTGGAGGCATGTGAAAAAAAGATTTCTTCACAAATTCAAGGAAACATGGCATGACTCACTGATATAAAATGATCGATCCTTGGAGATGGATAAAAAGCTGTGTGGCAACGGGTCAAAAAGCTCACTTTTTGAAAACACTAAATTCTCCACCTGCTATAGCTGAGTTTTGAGTGAGGTTTATTAATTTGCCTCATCAATTTTATGTATGATATATGACTGTTGGCTTTGATGTATCTTTGGCCAAAGTCTGCTTAGCTTCAGCCAAACTAGCAAATATGGCAACTAGTTGTTGGGTAGAATCAGTGGAGATGATAAACAGTGGTCATTACCTGGTTATGTAATAAAGGCCAAATGCTTATGCTAATGACATATGACCCTAGCATTTGTAAAACAATGGCAGCGCAACATTAGCTCCAGCAGGACGGCCACTGTGAAGGAAAAACAACATTTTACAAGAAAAAAAAAAATAGTTTTTAAAGTAAAGTCATAGATTTACAAAAAAAATGACATAAGAATAAAGTCTACAAGTCAATTAAAGTAATTTTTACATGAAGTGGGAATATTGGGAGATTTATTTTCATACTCCATCATAGTGAACAGGTGAAAGTAGTCTGTAACTTTATAAGTCCTGAGACTAGGGCTGGACGATATGGACTACAGCAATATGGCCATTCCAACCTGAGACCTGAAGTTATTGGTTTTACCATTATTGCACCTGGTGATGAGAGATTTAAGGACAGTGAAGTGACATGAAACCATTTGCATAAGAGTCCCTATCCGGACGTGTTTTTACAGCACAGTGGGGACTTGGTTAACGCCAGTCTGCCGAGCCAAATCACAAGTTCAAAGAAAATAGATTAAAGCTGAGTGGACTTAAGGATTCTCTTGAAACGCAATGAAAAGCAGCTGAAGTTAATGGTTACAACAGCTGTGCATTGAGAGAAAATGAATGCTCTGCTGGTATCTTGCTAACCAAGCTCTCTTTGACTTTATTAGAGTCATATTGTTCACTTAAGTGAGAGGTGACAGACCTGCAGACATAGAACACAGCTGAATACAAGTCATAGGAAAGTGCAAATCTCATAGTAATAGTGCAGTTTGGACTGTCAGTGGCCCTGGTGCTACATCCCAGTTCCCCAGTCCAGCTCTCACTTGTCTTGCCGGTCCAAATGGTAGAACATGTGTGAGGTGTCAGGGTTAGTGAGGCAACATGCATCTGTTTGTAGCAGCAGAGTCAGTTGTTAAGTTGTGTGATAGAAGCCAATAAAAAAGAAGATGACTATGCTCACTTACAACAAAACAAACTCACTGACAATCAGGTACTTGTCTACTACACAGATTGAATTTTTTTTCTGACTCTAACAAAAATCCCACCTCGCCCAAAACAGCCTGCAGCCCTTCAGATATTCAGTTGGAACCAGCAGATGTTTCACCGTCTGTAAATGTTGGGGGGGCTTGGTAGTTAGTTGTGTTCTGTTGACACTCATTAACTTCATCCGTGTGTTGGATTTTGTCCTGTTGACCACTGAAAGGTCTGAAGTGCTGTTTGCTGATGATGTAATATTGACTGGTGTGTGTGTTTGTGTCACAGGGTCAGGGTGCCATCACAGAGAAGCTGCGTAGCCTGAGTATGCACGACCTCACGCAGATAAGCCAGCAGGATGACGGAGGAGGGAACCAGCTTTACCAGTACAGCTCCCACTCAGCCAACCCCGCCATCAGGAGATCTCAGAGCACTGACGCTGGTGATGGAACTGGTACACACACACACACACACACACACAAACACACACACACCCTCCAACACACACAAAATGCAGTGTTTTTTCCTAGTGTACAAGTATTTATGCGACAAAAGTATGAAACATTAGATATTAGACGATTTTTGGAGCTTTCAGCTGCATCTCACTGACTTCCTTTGCAGATGGAGTTTAGTTAGTTGTCATTCAGTTGTTTAGTTGTTAAGACCCGTAGTCTTCATCTTGAGAAGTGTGTTACCGTCTGTTATAAGGTGAGAGTCAGGTGTGTTGTTATGTGTAGAGGTGGAAAATCGCATTAGCTATGGTATGTTAGGTTGGAAAATAAGGTGTTATTGAGTGTGTTAAGGTTCGTTATGGCATGTTTATTGTTAATGTGTGGGTGTATTATATATTTAAATGCTAGTGTAAATTATATGTTAAGAATATGATCATCAAGATAAAATAGCATCCTTACAAGTCTGCTAACGTTAGCTGGCTATGCTATTGTTGTTAGCAGACTAACAGAATTTCAGCTGATGTTAATGTTAGCTTGCTAAGGACATTAGCATTGCTAGCTAACGTAAGCAAACTCATAAAGTTAGGATTTACCTAACTGTTAGGTAACGTTACGTTACCCAAATATATACAAATATAATGTAGCATTGTTTACCTTGGTGTTATTGATGAAGGGCGTGTGGCTAATTCAAACTAATGAATGCATGCGATTGCATTATGATGATCGTCTCTGCCAGTTGACACAGTTTTAGACCTCCTTCCCTAAGATCAGGACCCATGGATTTTAAAGAGACCTGCATACAACGTTGGAGGCGGGGCCCGGTCATTCCTATGAAAGTTGCTCAGTGGCGGGTGAAACCAAAAATGCTCAAGTTCCACAGTACAAAATCACCCGAATCTTTTGCAGTGTGGGGCCCGTAAAGCAAGCGTACTACAGATTTACACTGGCCAAACATGACCGATAGTGGCCAGGTGTCTAACGTCTCCCGGCCAAATGGGTGACTTCTGGTTTAGCCCTCTGCTAACTTGAATGGGGATGAAATGATTTGATTGTGAGGTTCTTTTTCAAATGTTATCGCACTGAATAGATAGAATCCGGATCGTGACATCAGCCATTTTGCGAGGGTTGTGGCATTCAAAAAAATGTATCCATTGATTTATAGACGTCTTCCAATGTAATTCTATAGGAAAAAGTCTCATTGACCCCATGGCATTTTGTGACAGACTCGGGACATAGTAATTCAATTTTTGCCATTATGTAAAATTGTCGTCAAAGCCTGGCACTGCTCCTGGGGGCTTGTTGGGACCAGAAAGGGTCCAACAGTGGAGGTGGGCCCGAGGCTGGAGCTCTGCAGCTGGATCCTACTCGAACAAATAGAAGCCAAATATAGGAGCTAGGACACACCTAGCTCACTGACTCATTGGCAAACTGTATTTGCTTCACCCAAAGCATGAAGGGAACTGTAGTAGTTATTTATCCTGATGGAAATAAGAACAAGAAAAACACACTGTGCATGCTAATAATATGTCAACATTACTTTACTCAGGCTTTTTCTGTAAATTAGAATACTGTATATTATGTACTTAGTTAATAGAAAAAAAGTGAATGTAGGAAAAATGCCTCAAAAATGGGTGCACCTGTTGGGTGCACTAAGGAAAGATTGCTTTGTCCATATTTGGGTTTTAGATGTAACGCCCCCAGACTTAGATGTGTCACTGTGAAATCACCTTGAATAACTGTCCTAACAGTAAACACACACACAGTGCTGTCAGTATCACAACTGCACCATCAATGTGCCAAACAGCCACATCGGCTTCATATTTTGGTGTTACGTTTCTTTGTTTTGTCTTTGTTTGCTTCCTTCCTCCGTGCCTTCCTTGCTTGATGAGAACTGCAGGCTGGCTGGCATGTCAATGAAAGCTGTGTGTGTGTGTGTGTGTGTGTGTGTGTGTGTGTGTGTGTGTGTGTGTGTGTGTGTGTGTGTGTGTGTGTGATGACTTCCCAGCAGACAGAGGGGATGAGATGAGGTTGAGTGGGATGCTGCTGGAATGTCAAACACACACACTCTCTCTCTGTTCCTTCAGTCTATCTCTCTTCCTCTCTCTCTCTCTCTCTCTCTCTCTCTCTCTTTCACTCACACTCGCACACACACACACACACACACACACACACACACACACACAGGCAGGCAGTCAGTGAGGCGTGGAGAGGAAGAGAATAGGAGCGTAGGAGAGGACTGAGATGAATGTATAGGAGGAGAGTGGAGATGTAAGGGATGGATGGAGAAGGAGTGAATTGGAAGAAGAGGTGGATGGATGGAGGGAAGCGACGCTGGTAGACAACATTAGCATACTGAGAGAGGAAAGACTGTGTTATGTATTCAGCTCAGCCTGCCAGCACAGAGATGAAGGGAGGCAAAGGAAGAGATGTTTTTACCCTCCAACTGCTCTCTTTCATATGGTTCTCTCTGCTGTGGAGGATTTTCACATGACATCATACACCCTCTGGTGGCCATATTGAAGATCCTCAGTTCTTCTGTTTGGTTTAACATATGACTCAAAGGTGATGGTCTATATTTCTCTTACTGTCAAGTGCAGAAACAACCCAACAATCAATTTATCTACAAACAAGTATTGTGTGTGTATCAAAGCCTGATATATCTTCTTCCTCTGTGCCTTAGAGCTCCATTGTTGCCCAAAAACGATTATAAACACATCAGTGAGCCACACTGTTGCACGTTCCTTCATTACCATGAACACACATTGTAGTTTATTCAGACTCAATTCTACCGAAACCATCCTGCTGTCCCAAATACTCACTACAACACCGATACGTGGATTAATCCGCCGCTGAAAATAGTCCCCCACAAATGCAGTATTTCATCCTGTTTGAATTACGTGTTAAAAACTACAGTTGTCAGCTGTTTGAGAAACTTGCTGATATTTTTTTGAACATTTAACTATATATTTGTTAGCCAAATAGTTACATCTTCAATTAGGGGTGGGCGATATGGCCCAAAAATATATCACAATATTTCAGGATATTTTTGCAATAACGATATTCTTGACAATATGAAATTTGTAAAAAAAAAAAAACAAAACAAAAAAAAAAACCCAAAAAACTATTTCTAAAAACTATAATTAATAAAAGAAAACAGAATTGCAACAAAATAAGTGTAACAGTTTTACATGTCAACCTAACAGTTTGCCTTCAAATGTTAAGTAAAAAATAAACAAAATGAGCCCTCATTTCTCTAGCTTGTAAACAACAGCAGTAACTCAGAGTGAGATTCAGATTCGGTGTACACTATTAATAATTCAACAACGTAAAATCTACCAGAATTAAACAGCTCCCAAATTGAGAGCTGAGAGCTACAGACAGGGTAGGTAAGTCAGAGACGAATAAACATTGCTTCACCAGTACCAGTATCAAGCTATATTGCTATGGTATGGTATTTAGAAATCCCAAACATATGATTTTCAATACCATCAAAAACATAGATGCTCCTCTTTCTGATAAACTGATATGGAGATGCTGTATTGACACAATGTTTTGCACAGCACGCGCCACTAGAGGTCACTCTCTACTGGTGGAACAGGCTGCTGAGCTAAAAAAGATGGCGAATGCGAGTTGTGGGGATAATGTTGGAGGACTAGTGAAAGATAAAAATGCCTCTGCCCCTGTTTGGGGACATTGCCACATATAACATTATCTTGAGATGACATCCTCCAACTACAAAAACAGTTCATTAGCCTCATGGTTTTTTTCAACACATCATCTCTACTCAGCCCACTGATGTGTTGGTATACATCAGCAACAAGTGTCATCGGCTCCTCTAGCAAGAATCCAATTTTCTATCTATTAAGTATTCTATGGGCCATGCTTATCTAAACCCAGCAAGACTTGTCTAAGTAGGCTGATTGCATATTAAAAACACAACATTGCAGGCTAGATTGCAGGCTAGACAAAGACATACATGCTTGGATGACTTTTTTTTTTTTTTTTTTTTTTTTACACAAATACCATCATATACCATATACCTGGTTAAATGTCAGGAAGGTATGAAAAAACAGATACCACCCAGGCTTAATTTGTTAACAATTACAAAAAATGTAAAATATTAGCATAAGGCACTGTCACAAATGCGGTCCCTGGTGTGCACAAGTAACCAGCGCAACACATTGTCCATTAACAAGGTTGTTGATCATTGACCTTTTGACCGTATTTTTATAGGCATACTTTGACTTTATTAGAGAGTACAGTAGAGAGATGACAAAAAAGGAGGGGAGAGAGGGGGGATAACATGTCTCCAGAAAACAAGAAAGGATATCCTTACCAATAAAGGTCACCAAACCTAAGGTGATCACACTGCTTTATTTTGTTTGACTAACATGAAATAGTCCAAAGTTATTTATTTTACAAAGATATAAATAAACCATATAATAAGTCTTTATTCAAGGGCAAAAAGACGAAGGTTTGAGTAAACAACGGTGTAAAACAAGATTTAGGCAAATATTTAAAATTCAGATCTGGTTATCTTGAAACAATCTGTATAGAAGCAAAGATGTTCAGAAATGAGTTTAGTGATGGTAGGTGGGCTGAGTTGTAACATCACCAAGACATTCAGTACATTAGAAATGGAGGAGTCATATATAATGGAGTATCATCTGTAAAATATGCAAAATTGAAAAGCTGCTGCTTCTTGAAAAGTGAACTTAACTAATTAATTGACCTGTGTCAGTACAATAAAATCAGTGCAGAACAAATTGAACCATTTAGATCTTCTACAATTTAGCTGTTTTCTGTTTGGACACATCTGACACCATGCCCCCTTACTTTGATCTAAAGATACAACCTTAATTAGAGTTTCTAAGTGAATTTGGACTACAGTTTTTGGAGTATGCTTTGAGAAGATGGAGTCTGTTTTGAGAATGAAAGTGAGGCTCAACAGCGGCTTAAGATAATGTAAATATCTAGGAGAAGAAAACACTACACAGTGCTTTTTTTTCTGAGGAAACATAGAAGGATTCCAAGATCCTGGTTGGACGAGCTGCTCCAGTTCTCTGCCCTTGGCTGAGTGAAGCAGAGGGTTGTTTTATAAAGCCCTCAGCTCTCTACATGACAGGAAATTGGAGAGTTCTACACAGAATAGACTGCTGATAGCTGGAATGACAGGAATGACTTGGATTTGTTCTTCACAGTCCAGACAGAGAATTTAGATTCCACCCTGGTACATTACTGTAACATGTTATTCCTTTGCAAATGACTTCTTTATGTGAGTGTAACATTAGGATCAGGGGATTTTAGTGCTGCTCAGACAGCACAGCCAGTTTACAGTACATTTCATTTCTTGTTGGTGTCTTGGAGTGTGGTCAGGCTGTGTTCTGTGAGCTGCAGAGTGTTACCTCAGTTTCGTGGGAGCCAAGCAGGCTGGGCAGTTTCAACTGTAGGTCCAAAACTCTACACCAGTAGCAGGACTGAATTCTTTCAACAATAGCGACCTTTTTACCGTTGCTACCTATTTGTGATAGAGGCTGATTACCATCCAACCAACACATCCAGAATTCAGATGGTATTTTTGATCTGGTGTAGGAATGTGAAATCTCATGTGAAGCTGGCCTCCGTCTCATCCCACCCTGTTTCCTCTGGGAGGGAAAAGGTTGTTTCCAACTCTGGAGAGTGGGAGGTTTTCTCTTATAGACTCCAGATGTGACAACAACAGCAGCAGCAGGGGCTAGAACCAGAACAAATGGAAAACACATTGCTGTTTAAATACTAATAATTCAGCCTTAAAAAAAAGGCAGTGTGTGGACAATAGAAGAGGACCAGGAGATGATACTATTTAACATAACACAAGGTCAGTTCTCTGGAAGGTGATATACTTCATGTTTGATAATGGACTTTTATTTACATAATTTACATTTGTGTTAGGGTTAGTAGGTGGTTTGTTTTTTGTGACATAAACAGTGATATCATGTTGTAGTTCAGTTTATCATACATTAAAGGAATATGCTGCTAATTTTCAACCAACTGGCTCTAGGGCTGTTACTCCAACTACAGATTGTACTTCCCCATTTTCATATGCCCGCTACCATGGACACAAAGAGTATAGAAACAGATCAAGACAGAGAGATGCCTCTCTCTTTCTCTCTCCCCCTCTCTCTCTTTCTCAAACTGAGCTCAAATGATAAAACTAGGCAGTGCTGATCAAAAATAAACCAAGATTCCGGTACCTCTTGGCCTATTTCTTGCCTAAAATGTTATCAAAAACATATTTTAGTACACTGTTTATTTGTAATTCGAGATCGTATGTCACTAGCTTGTCGTCATATTGTTTGTTTCATATTGTTGTAGGTAAATGTATACCTTTATAATATATATAAATACTTCTTTTAACAACTTGTATTGAAATGAGGGCCATGCCATGCTAATCAGTGAGTTTGATCAACAGTCAACCATGTTCATTTTCATGATGGAACAGAAAAATGGGAGCACTTAAATGATAATTCTATGTTCAAATAGCTGCTCCCAAAAGCCTTAAATGGTAAGGGAGATTTATAAGATTCTCTTTACTCTGGTTTAGGTTTCAATGCAATTGATTCATCACTTGAGCCACATTACAGATGTTTTGGCCACAGTGTTAGACTCATCGTGCTGCTCAAGTGTTTCTTCTTTGCTGTAGTGTGAAACAGATAGCTGCTTGTGTGTGACGTCTCTAACTGTTATGTTTCTATGAGGAGACTCAAAGAGCCAGGCAGGAAGGCAGCAGTGTGTCTGCTGAGTGTCTGCTGACCTCTGCTGGATAAGCTTCCTCTCACCTTAACAGCTTGACTTGCTTCAGCTCCTTACACCACCACCTCAACACAAAGTCAACACAGGCTTGTTATCAGACACTGTCATCACAAGTGATCTTCAGGGTTTCTACTGAAAACTGATCACAAATTTCTAATTTTATTTTATAAAAGGCTCACTAAGTTTGTGAAATAGCTGGCCACTCTCGATTTAGATTTTTCAAAACAAATTACGGTGTTTGGTTACGGAGGAACAAGTCACCCACTGCAATATTGTGTCACATTGGTGTGTTTTTAATCTTTTTTTTTTTTTTTTTAACAAAAATGGAATTTTATGGCACACAGTACTATTAAATACAACCTGACAGTCAGGGTAGTTACATATATTGCATTGTGAATCTACAGATACACAGCAACAGTGGTTTCGAGGGTTTTTTTCAGCCTGTGTGATTGTTAGACTTAGTTGTTAGACTTAGACCTCACCTTAGCTATGAAAAGGACAGGCTCAGTTATGGTGTCTAATATATTTTTCTTATCAGGACACAAATGTGAGTGTGTGTTTTAGTGATTCTTGATTTATGTATGTGTGTGTCTGTGTTTTTCAGAGTACTACTATGACCAGGAGGAGAGGACTGATGAAGAGGCTGAGCCAACCTTCTCTGAAGACGAGGCTGTTACTCAGAAAGGACTGAGACGATCACAGAGTGTCAAGATCTCACGATCCAGAGTCCGCAAAGATGTAAGTGTGAAGAAAACAGTGTTAGCATAGGTCATAGAGAGTAGGTGCTGAAGTGTTTGTACGCACAGTGTACATATATTTTAAGATAATTCTGTATCACCACAAACAGTGTAGAGACTCATGGTGTATGGACACATTTCTAACTATTACTTTCATTATTTTGTCTCAAGGCTCGTTATGGATCCCTGAAGATTAAAGGCAAGAAGAGACCAGCGCTGAGCTCTGTTAACTATGGAATGTGAACAGAATACAGACATACACTCACAAACACACACACACTCACACATACTCTCAGCAGCAGAGCAGTGTTCTGATTGGTGGATGGTATTCCTGCTCTTTGCAGTCTGACTTTTCACTCTGCTGAACTCTTTGATCTCTTTGATGATGAGCTTTCTCCTGACATATTTATTACTTCATTCATCCAAAACCAGTGACTCTTGGAGAACCTTCACTCTGAGGACTTCGATGTGTTTCTTTGGGTTGATGATGGCGTACATAATGTGTTTTTTTGCATGGACTTGTGTGTGTTTCATGTGTTGTTCATTAGAATAGCAGTTTTTAGGTGTGATGTTACATATGTGTAGTCTTTTAGATTTTAGATCCATTACTCAACTTCAGTCTTTTCATTTAATGTCATACAGGTTTTGTGGTGCCACTTCCCACTAAGGCATCCTTTATAAAGAGTTCATAAACTGCAATTAATGGCTAAACTAAATCATTGACTAATGCTTCATAGCACAGTTATAAGCCATTAATGAGAACAAATTTGGGTTACTGGGGTGTTAATCCTTCCAGCTTGTGTTTATCCTGCTCCATCACAGGATTTGGCTTTTTAGCACTTTAGTTTGTCAGAATGGCTCTCCCAACACCTGCACCAAAACAGGTGTATTTTTTACATTTACAACTGTTGATTATTAGAAAGTGAAACGCCTGAACCCTTATTAAAGCTGCATTCATTTATAGTTTGGCCACTCGAGGGCGGCACCAGCTATAAAAGCAGAGTCAACCCTTTTTATTAAGTTCTTGTGGCAAACATGTTGGCAAATAGTTGCTTATTTACATATCCAGCAGACACAGAAGTCCAATATTCAGTCTCCTCATAGCTCACTTTACACATGGATGGATTGTTTATGTACACAACTATGCAACTAGAAATAACTATTTTTTTGCTGTGGATTTTCACCTCACATTACTCTGGCATATGCGGCTGTAGGACTTTTTTTTTTTTTTTTTGCGTATTTCGCAGCTGGCGAATATTCACCCTTAACAGCTCTGCTAACAGTTGTGCTAACTCAGTGGGGCAGCTAACTTGGTTCTTAGTAAAGTACACGTGAGAGCGGGAATCATGTGGCATGAACACAGGTAGACATGGAGGCTCCATGCTCTGAATCAGTTTGAGCCAAGATGGCAACACTGGTATTTTTCATATTGTCCAGCGTAATACCACCTCACCCCTTCCACTGTTTACCTTCCACAATAAAAGCCCAATTTGAACAAGATCCATAAAATCTGTCAATTTTCACTATTTATGAGTTTGGTGAGTTTTTTTTTAGCACAAATAGGCCCTAAAAAATGCAGTTTATTTGTAATAATAATTATTATGATAATTTCTTAAGTTCCAATAGGGTTCTTGCACCATTCGGTGCTCAGGCCCTAATTTTGTTGAAAAGAAACTCAACAAAATGTCTCACGAGTCACAAATACATATTTTCAAAACTTACTATGTACAATACTTCTAATAATTTTGTCCTCCATTTCTGATTCTCAATAATATCAGGAGTATCTCAACTACATCATAATGCTGATAGGCGTTAGGACCATAGCAGCACACAAATTTCTGCGCTAACTTGAAATATTTCGTGCGTTTGTGTCATTTGTGTTGCGCCATTCATGTCACCTGGTTCAAATTTGTGGCAATTCACGATTTTATATTGACTTAGTATGAAATCAGTGTGAACAAACCATTACAAATGAAGAGTTGAATTTATACACAGCAACACAGCACACTCTCGTCCAGTTCGGTGCACTCAGGAATTTTGCCACTGCAGCCTTACGCCTTACTTGGTCTAACAGTGACTATGGGGGCTAATGTCAGCAAATTTGTGAGGCTATGGGTTTGAACCTCCACCATTACTGCATTCCCCCTAAACTCTACAGAGCCTTTGTGTGTGTGTGTGTGTGTCTTTTTGCTCATTGTATTGGCCCTCAGCTTAAATGTCTTGGTTCACTCTCACCACTCTTACTGTGATTTTTTTTTGTTCACAGCAGGAAGCTGTTTTCAGTAGAAAGACCTCTCAACCTCCAATACACTAGGTGCTCAGCACCAAACAGTTTTGGTGTAAATCACAAGTTTCATCACAGTAGGATATTATATTGATTCTTTTAGGGATGCATGATATTGGATTTTTTGCCAATATCCGATATGCCTTTACATTACAACCCATTTGGCCGATAACTGATAACCAGTACCCTATAGTGATACCGATATATCCACTTTTTCCCCACTTAATTGATCTTCAAGTCTTCTGTAGTGGAATCAGCGACATATTATACATGCATACTCTTATCGTGATGGCCCACCAGCAGATGGAGACATGAAATAAATAGCTTCATTCATTGTGTAAAATAAAAAAAAGCATGTGGGCCGATTCTGATTTTCATTTTTCACTTTAAAGTCGATATTGGCTGATACTGACGATGTAGCGATATTATAGGCATGTGGGCAGATTCCAATATTTCATTATAGGCCGATATCAGCTGATACCGACGACGTGCCACTGTTATCGCGCATCCTTAGATTCTTTTGGACAACACGATATTTGCTGATATTACAAAGTCTGCCATGATAAAATTTCGATTTGGTGCAATTCAGGGGTCCTTTTCTTGGCTGCTTACCATTATCTGCTTGGTGCTAGGCTGCTAGCACTGTTTGAATATTTCGGAAGGAGGTGTGCTTGGATGGAAATGGTGACACAGTGTGCCATGGGAATTTAAAAAAATAGGCATATGTTAAAGGCGACAATATGTAACGATGTTTTCACTTTGCATTCATGATGATCGTAATTGAATCGATTTATCAGTCCAGATGGATGTGTCTTTACACCTCTATCAGACAGCAGACAAAGTTTGTGAATTACTGGTGTGGAGAGTGAATATTGGACTTCATCAGCTTTAATGACTTGCCAACATTTTTAACTGCAAACATGATACAGAGATAACGAGATACTTAGCAACCTAGCCATCGAAAGGTTGTTTAGAATAATGGCTCATAAGTGACATTAAACATTAAACCTTATTAAATTATTTTATTTCTCATGAAGTAAGCTATTAGTTTCAGCTTAAAAACCCTTTACAAAGAGTACTTTATTAAAACTTTGCTTCTGCTGCCTTTCAGGTATTTTATCAATGAGGAGCTTGTTCCTAGTTGATCCTTACACTAGTATTGGAGTCCATTAAGTCCTGTGTGGCTCAATATACTACTGGAGACCATTTGTTTTTACCCTGAGGGACACATGTCGACACATGCAACATTCCCTGTCACAGTGGTGACAGTATGAGAGCCCTGAATGGCAGCAGCTCTGATATGAACATTTGAACTTAAGGAGAGAGTGGCGGTGAATGAATCAGATGTGGAACTGAGCCTGTCTGAGTGAAACCCACCTGAACACCAGCAGATGAACACTATCTCTTATCCCTGACAGAGAGGGGAGACTGAACACCAGTGAAGAGACAAAGAGGGAAGAGAGAACCAAATGAAACAAAGTGATCCTTTGAGGTTTCTCTGTTAAACTGTCAGCCTTTATAAAGGCCCTTAACTCCCCACTCATTATTAATTATGATTTGTTATTTTCCTGCTTTACATATACTCGTATTTTTATATGGCTGTGTGTCCTGATCACACTTCTGGTTGTAAATTTCTCGCTGTATTTCTTAGTATCAGTGAAATTAGCTTTTTAAATGTTTTGAGTGTTTTGTATTGTAACCGACTGTTTTTGCACATATGCCTCCTCCCCAACCCTTTTTATCAATGCTGTTGTTGCTTGTCATCTCATTTTATAATGTACTTTGCTGTAGGAGGATGCAGCACACAGTGAGCTTAACCATTCTGGGTGATGGATGCTAATACTAACAGCCTCTCATGACATTTTAAAGTTTAGCTTATTTTTGTCTGGTACCACAGTCGGTGGTCCAATGCTGAGAAGCCGTAGCTTAAGTTCCTTCTACAGTTGCTGTTATGGAGAGTTTAGATCAGAGATATAACAGCCTGTTTATGTGCTTCGGATTCAGCAGTGATCATTCAGGCCATGCTGGCATGGTGGGAATGGTTTTCCACAGCAGAGTACAGCAAGACATCGCCTTGATGACGTGTCAGAGGTGTGTTGGTTTACACAAACTACAGTACCAGCCTGTCATCTGCAGAGCTTTAAACAGCTTATTTACGATTTACTCTTTACACTATTCTTCCCTGCAATATTTCACTCTGCATATTGCCTCCATTATGACAGCACTCACCACCGCTGTCATCAAAACATCAACTGAGGGAATATCTTTTGGAAGAATGATTTTTGTTCCATACACTTGAAGCTGTTCTGGAGGCTTGTGGTGGCACACCTTCATACTTAAGCTCTAATTCTACTTTCTGCATCAAGGATCTGTGTGATGGACATTTTGTCATCTGCCCATGTTTGCGATAGTCCACACAGATGTCTTTCATCCTCTCATCCATCTATGTCAACAGTCTATGTATTAACAGAGCTGTGCATATGTCTGTGTTGGAGTATATCGATAACAAGCCAAACTTTCTTGTGTCATGAGTTCCATTTAATGCTCATAACTGAATAATGATACCAAAGCTTCATGTACTGACCCAGAGCTGTGTGACTGTGGTTTTTCAATCTATGTGAGGGGAAAATGTCTGGTGTGTGGATTGTAAATGCAATACAATAAAGGATGTCCAAATACAGAAAGGGCAGTAAGTCAAGTGTGTCTTTAGCCTGATTCATTTGTATTCTCCGTGCCTTCAACAAGTGTGTAATTGCAGAAAAGTTGTATGTTTGTGTTGGTGTGGACTGTCTCAGCAGCACACAGAGGGTTCTGCTTTACACACTGTTCAACTTACTGATGTTTTCATTTAACAATGTTTCACTGATGACATTTCACAACTTTAGACATTTTGTCTATTCTTATCATTATTTATTTCATAATGTCTTCATTTAAGATTGTTCTCTTGAATCAGTGAAAGTGTTCATATGAATATCATACATTATGAAAGCACAGCAAAAAAAAAAAAAGAGCAGAGTAAAGTTTGATTTTGCCAAGCGTAAGATGAGAAGATCTTTACCTCTCTCATGTTTGTGTGTTAAGTACAGAGCTAAAGTCAGAAGGTGATTATTAAGTTTAAGCATAAAGACTGGAAGTAGGAGGGAAATAGCTGGCTCCTGGCTCCAACACCTACCAACTCCTTTAAGTTTCACTAATACATGTCTTATTTGTTTAATCCATACATAAAAGGTTTCAGTTGGGATTTACATGTTGTCCCCCCCACTCCCCCCAGCTACTGCTAATGTGCTTCGAAATTCTGGGTGATGCCTTGTGTGGGATTTTCTAGCAGTGGATTTTGCCTTTATGGAGAACAAAACTGCTGCTGGGTTAACAGGCAGCACCTCCAAGTCTGAGGCTATGGTACTCTGCAGGAAAACGGGAGTGAAGGTGAAACTCTCGATTTACCACTTGGTCTACAAATGTTCCAACCCTTGCCTATAGTCAGTTGTGGGTCATGGCTGGAATACTAACCCTAAATTTGTGAAACTCTTGCCAGCTGCTTCAAAATAATATCGTCTCAATGTTTTATGGCGTGACAATGCTGTGGTTTAGGTCAGCTTAGGTTTAAACTCAAAACACACTTGGTTAGGGTTAGAAAAAGATCATGGTTTAAGTTCAAATGATCACTTGAAACTTGTGGGAGTTTTTTGTGAATCTGGGTTTCCCATCTAGAAAGGACCTCAGTTATGAACTTTAAGCAGTGAATAACTGAAGGAATGACAAAGTTGGTACAAGAAACTGACATGAGTTTCTTTTGCAGTTGTGTCTGGGCTCACCCTTAGGGACAGGGTAAGGAGTTCAGACATCCAGAGGGAGCTCAGAGAAGAACCGCTTCTCCTTTGTGTTAAAAGAAGCCAGTTGAGTTACTATCAGGCATCTGATAAGGATGCCCCCATTTAGAGATCAGTATAGTCAACTGGAAGGAGATCCCCTTGGCAGCCCTGGTACACATTGAGATAGATAGATATCCCATCTGGCCTGGAACACCTTGAGAGCACTCAGGAAAAGCTGATAGATATGGTCAGACAGAAGGACGTCCTGGATACCTTGTTTACCTTACAGCCACGACCCTGTCACAGACAAGTGTCAGGAAACTGATTAATGAATCAACAGATTACCATGAACATGCTAATGAGTCGCTTGCTCATTAAAATGTTCAATTTCAACCCCTGTGCTCGACTTGTTCTGTCATTACTGAAAGCAAACATGGCCATCTTCTTCACTTCATTAAATCCCTCAGCAGTGGACTCCATCTGCCAAACTAACCATGGATCCCTGAGGGCGACTGCAGCAGCTTAATTAGTCCCTGCAAATCAATCAGGACAGTTTCAAAAGACGTTGGGAGCTGTAAGATGTTGTATTCAATAGGAAAAAATCTGAATTCATCATCTATAACACTGCACATGGATGATGTATGGAATCATTTCTGGCTGTGGACAAGTAACACCTGAACATCAATGATAAACTTGAGACCAGGCATATATCTCAGCTTCTTCCTTTATAAGGCAAAACATGACCACATTGATAAGCTAGTTATCTGCTGACTGACTACAATAAACAATGTACATCATCTCACTGTAAAACAAAGCAAATACATTTAATGAGTATTTTCATTCAAATGAACGAAATAAAATGCAAAAAAACCCATTCTGCTCCCTTCACAGGCTGGTTGGAAGATGGGAGCAAAACAAGGAAAGGAGAAGAAGGGAAAGGAAAGACAGTACAAGGCCTGTCAGTACTGACAGTGAGAGTCTAAAAGGACTGGACTGATAAAGGGCCAACAATTCTGCAGATATGAAATATGGGATCTTGAGTAATTAAAGAAGTACACTCTGGTAGTTTGGGGAAACTTCTGTGACGATGTCTAAGAAATCTGGATCTGATTCATCAGACTTGAGTTTGCATGGATGTGTTTTATTATCAAGGGAGGTTTTATTTCAATATTTCCAGGAGCTTCCCATAGTCTTATCTGTGAGTCTGAATATAGAACCTCAATACTTCTTTGGTGGCAACCGATACCAGCATACAGTGCCAGCATAAGAAATTAACTATGAGCTGAAACATAGATAACTGTTGGTTACAGTAGGACTGGACCTGAACCAGCCTTCAAACCCTCCATAAGTCAAACCTTAATGGACTCTCACTCATACAACACATGTTCAATAAAGCATGAAGAACACAACTTTCACAAACAGTTTTCTGTCCTTCAGGTGGTAGAACAGAAACATATCAGTCATCAAATCACATAATTTCACGTGTCATAACAACACACACATCATTAAAGTCATCAAGCAAGTCTTCATCTGAAGAGAGAGAGAGAACAGGCGCAGGTATAAGGAAGGTTTATGTCAGATTCGTCCACTGTCTGCAGTCATAAAACCATCTGAGCTCATGTCTTCACCGTCCCATGTATATTTGTTTACCGTGTTCAGGAGAGGATGATTGTATTCACAACCTCATAAGTGGAAACTGTGACACAATATGTGACATGTTTGCTGATGTTTTCAGAAATGGCCATGGAAGTTCATTTTTCGGTGATGTTAGATTAATATATTGTAATTTTAGTCATGTAGAGTTTTTCCTCATAATTCTTACTGCCTCATCTTTTTTGCCTGTCACTGTGCCTTTACATTACTTTACCTGCTTGCTAGCTTGCTCAGTTGTTAGCCAATCAAACAAGTTCAATTTGAAGGCAGCAAATGTCCTTAAGTGATGTCACTTGATTCCGCATCAACTGGGGCCACAGACTACATGTTTGAAAAAAATGTTGAGGTGTGGAGTTAGAGAGGAGTTCACCCATGGATATATTGAGAAACTTGGATACAGCGTTGGCAGCGGGGCCCCGTTCCTTCCTATGAAAGCTGCTCAGTGGTGCATGAAGCCAAGATTGCTCCATTTTCATGTTATCAAATTACCAGGATGACGGCTTTGCTTCTGCATCATTGACCCATAGAGCAGGAGCACTAGAGATGTACGGCCGCCAAGCAGGGCCGAGCAGGCAACTTCCAGCGAGCGACTGTTTGACTTCTGGTGTAGCACTCCACTAACTTGAATGAGGATTAAATAATTTAATCTTGCAGCTCTTTTAGACTTTCCAGTAGATTAAATCTTATCAGTGGATCGGGTCATTTCACAAGGGTTGTGACACTTAAAAAAAGTATCCACTGATTAACATATGTCTCTTTCCCAATGTAAGTCAATGGGAAAAAGTCTTTTTGGGCCCAATGGCATCACATGACGGACTCTGGAAATTACAGTACCACTGTTTGGCCACTACAAAAGTTGGCTTCAAAGCCCAGCGCACTTCCTGAAGGCCTGAGCTGCTCACCTCTGTTACAGGTTAGCAGCTTGAGGCTACATGGGCTGCTACTAGCATGACACACCCAAGTCAGTGAGCAAATTGCTGTCAAGCTGCATTATGGGAAATGTAGGCACACGGTTTGGACAGGGAAAAAGAATACCTGGGATAAAATAGACAATAACTCCAATTCTGCTGCATCAATTTTGATCCTTTTTTTTCAAACTGACCATCATGAGTCTGACAGTGTTGTAGGACTTCAGTGCTGAATCTGTACTGTACTCTAGCACTCTTTTAAGCATGTAATTCCTCTCCTGTTGCCACTATACTGGCACATGCAGAAGTAGTTAATTTCCTCAGTGATGTGTTTCCATGCACTGTTGTTTTCTGGTGGCTTGTTAAAATGATATATTCAACAGGACAGTTCACACATTTCTTTGGTAGTACCTCTGTTTCCCAAGGGAATTCAAACAAGGTCAGTTGGTTGTCAGAGAACACGTCAGAAGTCATTTGATGAACCGTTATCAACTCCTCAGGGTCATGCTGCTAGATTATTTTTGAGTGTTGAAACATGCTTGACAAGGCTGCTATTAGGAGGTTCTATTCACAATTACTGGCACCTCTAGCATTTTAGTCCGTATATGTGAACCAGAGGTAATAGCTTATTGTGGATGTTTCTGTTTGTACTATTTCTCTTTGCAATATTTAAAATTGATCCACTGAGCAAATAGTGCTGAATGTGTCCATATTTTTTTGGGTAACCACCTTTTATTGAGCAATAGCACTGCGAACAAATCACCACTAATCTCCTAGCCAAATACATTGTGTTTCCTGTAGCTGCTTCACAATAAACCCCTCAATTTTAAAGGGACCTATTTTGCTTTTCCTTATTTTCTGTATTCTGTTGCCAGTGTTGTTAATGTCTCCCCAATTTTACACCGTGTCACTGCTGGAACATGTCCTATTGTGTTTGGAAGCTTTTATTGGTGATTTTTTTCAGAGGAGAAAGTGCTGCTGTACTCCGTTTCAATCATTCCTGGGCTACGAGTACACTGCTACATGTAGCTACATGCTAATGTCAGGGAAATGTGTAATCTGGCTTGCCGATTTGTCTCATATATCAGATCATATTCCAGCTGGAAAATGTCCAGTTGTGTAAAGAAGCCTTTAACGGCAATTTTTCACAGATTGAAATTCCACTGCAGTCTCTTACAGTAACTCCCGGGTTACAAGCACACTGCTACATACATGTAGCTACATGCCTATGTCAGGTAACCATGTAATACTGATTGCCAATGTTGGTAGTTTCTTCCTGATTTTGCATCATATTCTTGCTGAAACATGTCCTGTTGTGTTTAGAAGCTTTTATTGGTGATTTTTTTTTTTCACAGGAGAAAGTGCTGCTATACTCCAATACAGTCATCCCCCTGCTGAAAGTACAATGCTACATGTAGCCACATGCTAATGTCAATGAAACATATAATCTACTTGGTGATTTGTCCCCTATTTAGATCATATTCTTGCTGGAACATTTCGATTATGTTTAGAAGTTTTTAATAGTGATTTTTCACAGGAGAAAAGTGTGGCTGTACTCTGTTACAGTCATTTCCCGGTTGCCAGTACACTGCTACAAGGAGCTACATGCTAACATAATGTAATTTTGGTTACTGATTTGTACCATACTTCAGATCATATTCCTGCTGGGACATGTTAAGTTGTGTTTAGAAGCCTTTAATAGTGATTTTTTTTCTGGGACCAAGTGTGGATGTACTCTGTTACAGTCATTCCCAGTCTGCAAGGACACTGCTACATGTAACTACATGCTAACATCAGCGAAACATGTGATCTTTGTTGCCAATGTTTGATTTTCTCCCTGATTTCAGATTATATATCTGCTGGGACATGTGTGGTTGTGTTTAGAGGCCTTTGATAATGGTTTTTAGCAGAGGGTGACACTACTCCCTATTACAGTTATTCCTCGGCTGCAATGACAGAGCAGAGACAGCCAGAGGCGAAAGATCCAGAAACACTGACCAATCAGAGAAGACTGGGCTTTTCTGGGAGGAGAGCTTAAAGAAACAGGTTCCAAAACTGAATGTCTCAGAAAGAAGGTGAATACAGGTGTTCCAGCACAGACAACATGAGGTTAATGCAGTGTGTTTTTTTTAGCATTGAATCATGGAAACATGTTCTAGTATAATCCCAAAATACAAGCATGAACTTTAAAATAAGCATTATAGGTCCCTTTTCATGTGAAGCAGCATCAGTAGGAAAATGTATTGCTTTAATCAGTAGGAGCTTTACACAGCTCTGATGCAGCAGTGGAGTAATCGGCAAACAGTGAAACTAAAAGCTGTTGTATGTAGGAGCAGAGCTTTCTCTAGAGTCACCAATATAGCCACATGCTGAGTTTATCAGTGTAGTGCAGGACAAAGGTTTGACTGAGGGAGAGACCATCACAGGTTTGCCCTGGTCAAGTAGAACCAAAAGGCCAAAGTAGTTATTATTATGCCCTGCTGTGAGGCGACATAGGAAACACATGGTCATGGATGGCACAGCGTGGTTACAGCAGACTACGGTGGGCCTGTGGTAAAACAGCATTAGATACCTATATTGACAAATAAGTATGTAGCAGATACAGATGTGGTTTTTTGTTAGGAGCCAGCGGCAAGAGCTGAGATGACTTAAGAGCTGCTGTTTTCAGTCAAAGTGTTCATCTGTCTGGTGGACAGTTTGATTAACCATCCTGTCAGTCATTATGTCAAAATATCTGTCCATCTGAAGATTCCAAAGATGTGACTGCCACCACAGTACAAGAAGTTGTCCAAGGCACGGGTTGGGTTTGTTGAGAAGGTATAGAGGATGTTGGGTTATTGAAGCTGCTTCGGCTACTTTGATTAATCCTAGCCGGCCAGCCGGCAGTTTGAAGCCTTCTTTTTGTACTCTGGCCATCAATTATAAGTGAGAAGTGACTCCCTTTAGCTGTACGAAGTGTGTCTGTCTTTATGGTAATGCTGCATTCACGTCCTATGAGAATGATAATCAAAACAATCAACAATTATTCACATTTAAATTCAACACTCCATAAAAGTAGATTTCTGTAGCTCCTTATGCACCTTTTCACATTTAACACTTTTTGACTAAGTGTGTAAAATGTTCCTTTCATGCCAAAGATAAAAGATAAAACAAACATGCAGCAAGACAATGTGTTCTGCTATAGCTTTCAAGAGCTGTGATCAGAAATGATGAGATTTTATCATGAAAATCATCTTTTTAAAAAAGGAAAACATTTTCTAGAGTTGTCTACATGTCAGCATTAGGGTCAATCCTAACGCTAACTCTTACTAGGAAGCGTGTATTTTAGTATTTAACAGCTGAAAGCTAAGGCAAACACTATTCGAATATTTCATTGTTAAAAATGTGGATCTATTACAATATGTTTGCATAGGTCGTGAACGCAGCATAAAGTCCAATTTGAAGCCAGTTCTGTATAGAGCTAGAACAGTGACACTAAATTTTGGCATTGGAAAAAAATGGCATTGAAATCAAAGGGTAAGTCTTGCTCTTCTTGTCCCCTCACTATAGACCTCCCTTCCACACCAGAAAGGTACCTGTTGAGATTTAAAACCAGTGGCATCAAAAAAAATTGCAGTGTTAAAAAAACTGACATCAAGGCTGTCATAAAAAACCCATCAGAATGCAAAAGTATCAAAATAATGTATAAAATTATTTTTAATGCTTGTGTTTTGTTTGTCAGCGGAAATGTTGTCAGTGTCAGTGCAACTTTTTCCAACATAAGTGCCAATGTTTCATTTTTTAATTTAAGTTCTGAATGCCATTTTTTTACAGCCCAAAATGTACTGTCACTGCATTCAATTATTGTTCCAGTAAGGAAATATACAGTTCCAAATGTGAGTCCATGAGTTTGTACAGATGCCTCACAGTGTGATAGTGTATGCATGCAAATGACACATTCAGACTACAAGCAACAAAGTCAACAAGTTGCTTCAAGTCCTTCTCTTTTCTCTGATGAACAGAGTAGCATTTAAGAGACAGATATTTCTCTCAGGAGCTGGTAGAGACTAAAGCAGAGCTAAAAGTGAATGAACAAGGCCAGAAATACAACATCTGCTGGATGTGAAAAAAGTCACCTGTTAGCTAACACGCTAGCCATAACACATTTGTAATATGATAATGTATCTGTGCTGTGTCTATCCACTTAATTGGGTTTTTTAGCCCTTAGATATGGATTAATGCAGCTTTCAAAGAACCACACCACTGTTTTTGCATGTTTTAGCACCTCAAAGGTTTTAATGTGACACACTGCAAGTACTTTCAAATGTTTTTAATGTTTAACAGCAAACACTTGTAGGACCTATTATTGTGGTCTTTTTTTATTCTATTTATATATACTTTGAAGGACTGAGAGAGCCAGGGCAAATGCATTTCATTGCATTTGATTACATTGTACTTTTCAATATGTATGACACCAACTTAACTTAGCTTTTCTTTCTTTCTTTTTTTTTTTTTTGCTCTAGATTTCTGAATGTGTGTTTCTTGACTTCCAGGCAGCCTTTTCTTTTCATTTATTACCATATGGTATGAAAATAAACTATGCACAAAATGCGTGATATGTCACCATGCAGTAAAAATTACTATTCCTCGACCATGTTATGGCCGCCAGTCGTATAACTGCGCAGAAGGAAGTGTGCATCTAATCATGGATGAGGGGCTTGTGCTCGTCACAGCGTGACGTGTAAATATAAATGGCATCCTCCTCAGCTGAGCTGTAATGTTAGCTAAGTCAGTGGTGCTAGGTGAGCAAACAGTAAATTCATGCTTCCTTCTGCGGGTGTAGTTTGGCAGAAAAAAATAGTTCCTACATGAAACTGCTCACAAGTTCTGTGAATTATCTTGGATAACTTGGTCATTATTTCTAGAAAGAGACATTACTGCTGAGTTTTTTAAATGTATTTTTTTGGTGCTTTGAGCTCCACAAGCTGAGTGCCATCTAGTTTCATTATATCGGAGAGAAGGCAGACATCTCTACAGCTGATATCTCCAACACTCAGCACCTCACACCAATACAAACTAGACTGATAAATAACACTACAGGTAAGAGGAAAAATATGTATTTTTGATTAGGGGTGAACTGTCCCTTTAAAACATCTCATTTTTTTGTCAAACAACTTTCAGCTCAAAAAGCAAGTTTGAAGTCTCTACAGATGTGGACGTGTCTAAGTTTAGAAACAGTGTGCAGATGATTTGTGGTATGAAGGCTAAAACATGCAAAACACTGGTATGCTCTTTTCATTAGACAACATTATGAAAGATGATCTAAAGAGCAAACATCCTGTTCCTGTTTCAAAGCTTTATACAGCAACTCATTAACTTAGCTGCTCGCAGTGTGAACATGCAGTGACTAGATGTGTCAGCAAGGCTCTATCACCTGTGTGTGCTTTAGCCTTCATGTTTTAATGTCATCACTGTGTGTGTATGTGTCGTGTGTGTATATTGCTGTTGTTGCACAAAAACACCAATCTGCATGAAAATCAGAAAACGTGCTTATTGTCTCATTGGCAGCCACGTCATGTCAAAGACCTGCTCATAAAAAAATCACTACACACACACACAAATGATCATTGAAGCCTTTAATTCAAGTACGCTAAGATAAAATTTAAAAAAATGCAGCAATGTAGTTTTTCCTCAACAACAGCAATATGCTTTTCTGTGACTCTCACTGCACATGATCCTAATGTGTATGTGTGTGTGTGGTAGGGTTAGACCAATAACTCTGACAATGTTAAAAGGCGATCAGAATAAGCACTTCCAACGGTGCCCTTAAAAGGAGCAGTTCATCCACACAGTCAATATCCAGTCAGTGTAACATCAGGTGATGGTAGCTACATTCTCCAACTTCTCTGATTGAGGCTGCTGGGAACACACAGTAACCACAAAATGTATTCCAAACAGCTTCTGTAGCATAGATGTGTTCTGAGACCCAAAGGGGGATCAAAAGATTATGATTACATGATTATCTAAAAAAACTGGACAATAATTTAAACAAAGGAAATTTTAAGACAAATAGGAGAGCTCAGTCGTTCTCATTCATAAAGTTTCAGGCAATGGTGTATTTTAAGATGTCACAATGATGGTATTTTGTTCATCTCTCAACATAATTTTCAGATTCCAGAAGTTAAAAAAAGGTACTACAAAATCACACCAAATTACAAATAATAACCAATGAAATTATAAAACAATGTAATATTGTTGTTTATTTAATGTTTACTGAATTAAATAGTCAACTAATTATCATAAAACATTAATCAGTCATTGGCCTGCATGTGCGTGTCTTCTTCCACTGTTTTTACCGCTCAGATCACACACACACACACACACACACACACACACACACACACACACACCTTTATGCTTAATACAATATTTTTAGCAACTTTTAAAGGGATGTTGGCTACTGTGCTGACATTTGCGGACAGAAAAAATATGCCTTATAAATAAAAAAGCCCTATAATTTAGCTTCAGATCACTGAAATGATGCTGCCAGAAAGTGTTTTGCAGGTTGCCTTTTTTTGTGTAAATTGAATGCCACTAGAAAAAAAACCCTGATGCACCTTTTTATTGTTGCCAGGCAACCACCCCATCACCTCCTTACCCTAACCTTCCTGTGCAATCAATCTGCCGTTCATTTTTATTATAATTAGTATCTGGTTCCTAAAATGTTCAGAGCGTACTTGCCGTAGCTCTGGTTGAGGGTGAGGCTGTCGGAAAATAGTTTGTTGGGCACAGAGAAAAGGAGATCTGTGTGGGTACACGAGACCCTAACAAAGATCACGGAGAGCACCACCAGTTGGTCCAGGAGCTTCACCTCCATGATGACCATTTCAAGTACTGCACTTTTATATGCTTCCACACCTGCTGTTTTCTATTTACATGGTGGTAACTGGTTTGTAAAATCATACAGCTCTGGGTATCCAGCAACCGCTACCGTCAGTTTCTCCTCCTTTGTTTACCAACTGTAAACTTGTTGTCATGACCATCACAGAAGGCCCAACTCTCAAATCATCCCATTTGACAATGAGAAAAAAAGCGGAGACGATATGGGGTGCTTCTCGCTCTGAGTTGAATTTTTTTCAACTCGAGGAGTTCGGAGGGCTCAGGCAAAAATACCAGGTGTCTAGAGCGCAGGAACGCGAGGCGTGTAGCAATGCCAAAGATAGCAAGCAAAAAGCTTCATTCTAATTAAAAACAATTACAAAAAGCCACCTGCAGCTGCTAAAACGTTTTCTGTGTGATTCGGGCCTAAAACCGGTCTCAGACTACAGGAGTTTTAAAATCCTAACCAATTATTAAATCAGGCTGCATCACCCACATAACAAGAATCTTAGGATGTTCTTCTCTCCAATTGTTGGGAGGGGTGAAATGTGGATATATGGGCCCAAACTCCTGCAGTCTGAGCCCAGGTTAAGTTGTTCAGAGTTATTTAATGGTTATATCTAAACACCATAAAATATGTTTTGTCTGATCAAAACAAAACAGAAAAAAAACAACTCAACATCCACCTTCTCAAACTTCAGTCTGACACACAATCTCACCAATGTTCCAATTGACATTGTGGGTGAACTATTCCTTTATCTCTGACTTTAATTGCGTTGTATTAGTGATAAAGGTGTCACTTTATCTGCCTGATTATTGTCATCAGTTTTATCATCTGATGAGTGCAGAGAGTTTGTTTGGCTCATAGAATTTCAAAGATAGCTCTGTCCACCTTAAACTTGAGCAGAGGTCTGAACACACAGAGCCTGTGGGTTTTAGATGCCAAATAGTTTGGCATCCTATAATCAAAAGCCATATTGGTTGAACCCTGGTGCCTGTACGTGTGTGTGTGTGTGTGTGTGTGTGTGTTTGTGTTTGTGTGTGTGTGACATGTCTCTTATCACAGTTTATCCCTGTCCAGTAGCTCCTGTAGTTCATTCTGGATGTCCTCTGGCAACTCCAGAGGAGGCAGGTCATCCAGACACAGATCTTCCTGAGCTGGCATCTCCAGTGGCGGCAGCTGAGGGATTGCAATCTCCTTTCCCTTACCCGTGCTTTTCCTCTCCTGCCCACCCCCTGTTCCCATAGCGCCACCTGCTTGTGGGAGCACCCAGAGCTCCGACCGCTCTACAAAGTCTGCCGCCTCAGCCGCCTCAGCCGCCTCGGAGCGCAGCCGGTCATTTTCTGATTGTAGCCGTTTGTTCTCGGCCGTTAGCCGCTGGTTTTCATCCATCAGGTCGTTGACCAGGCGCCGCAAGTCAACGATGGTGGTCTGTTGTTCTTCCAGGCGAGTTTTGTCGTCTTTGGTGGTCTTTGATCCAGGGCACGGTGGAATCAAAGGCTGGCAGCCTCCAGTCTGCCGAGTCTGAAGCTGGTAGAGCAAGGTGTCGTACTCTCTCTCCCTGGCCCCTACCCCCTCTGCAGCTGAGAGGCCCGGTGAACCATGGGGAAGGAGCTGGCCTGTGGACTGGGTCTGGGTGAGGAGGGCTGAGCCGCTGGAGGGCTGCACCTGGCCAGGTCGGGCCTTTGTTGCCTCACGACGAGCCTCTCTCTTCCAGCGCTCCTGGATCAGTCTCTGCTGTTTGATATGACTGTCCCTCTGCAGCTCCATGGAGAGACGAGCCTGCAGACACAGAGCATCAACACCAGCCGCAGCACTCACAATATTAACAGTTACACTGACAGATCAGACTGATACAGAGCAAAAACTGAGAGTTGGTATGCAGCCAATACTCATAACTTGGATTCATTTTTATGAAAAACACTTCTGATTCTTTCGATCAGTGGACCCTTGCGGACTTAAGAAATATGAATAACATAGAGGGTAATCAAGGAATGGACACATATTCTGACTTTATGATAGCTTCAGAGGAAGGGAGTCACCACTTGTTCTTTTGTCATGGCAGTAAATCTGAATGAACACAATCAGCTGGCTTGAGTTGAGCACAGACTGGCTAGTTCACACTGCCGCAACAGTTTCATCTCGTCAAGAACCTTTGGTCTGAACTGGGCTTTACACCAGTTCAAGGTACTCACTGAACACACAAAAACCTGGAATGTCTTACCTGCTCACACTCGGTTGTCTTCATTGCATCTGTCAAAAGATCTGTGAGAGAGAGAGAGAGAGAGAGAAAGAGAGAGAGCGAGAGAGAGACAGAGAGAGAGAGAGAGAGAGAGAGATGGAGACGGACAATTGAGCAACATGGGTGGAGCCAACAACTTGGCCTGCTCCTCTATTTCAACAATTTTTTTTCCATACTATTATCAATGCAAACAGAGGCTATAATTCAAAATTAACAGCCTCTCACAATAAATGCTGAAGCACCAAGCATCTCAGAAAACATAATGGTTTCATGATATACAGTATTACGTGATTATTATTATCAGTTTGAAAGTAGAATTATGAACCTGATAAAAAAAAATGCATGTAAATACAACATGTTATAGTGTGTATTCATTCATTCCTTCTATATTTATTTTGGTGTTATGCCTGTGGCCCATAACACATAGGATTATAATATACCATCTTTTCTTACAGCCAACATAAAACTAAAGCATGTCAGTTTACACGCTAGCAGCACTATAGCATGATAAATTAACAACTAAATTAAACATCATCATTGTCATCAACAACAACATGAACATCATCTATGAGCACTTAAAATAAAGTCCAATTATTAACAATTAACATATACTATAGGTGTGTGACAGTGCAGCCAGACAGTTCCTGTCTGTACCTTTAACTCACACACACTCACTTCTGTTGATGGCTCATTTTATTATTGATGTTTAAATGTTCACGTTTTTTCGTTAGGGATTACAGTTATAACAAAACACATACTTTGTTGTGCACAGAGGGCAGGGTTTTCTTTAAGAGTTTGGGGATATCCCGAGTCATCCCATAATGTTAATTTTAACTTATTTTTCACTGGGGGTTGGAGATAAGTGCTATCAGCCTCGCTTCTCTCTGACATTTTCTCCACTGCATGTGTGTTTAGCACAAGTTCAAATCCCCATGGAGGAAGGGAGATGTGCAAACGCAGATGACATTCCCCGTATGGTAGGATTTTTTTTCTCAATACCATAAAAAAAAAACTATTACTTGTAGTATAATAGCAGTCAACAGTCATACCATGGTCTACCGTTAAACAGGCATAAAGGATGTGAAGCTATGTCATGGCGTGTGAGACTTGGGGCGCCATCTTTGAAATACTCTGTTACTTCTATTACCAAACATTGTATGCATTCAGTTCAAAAACAAGATAATTATAATGTCAAGGTATGTAAGTGGAGGTAGTGAATCAGGTTCTACAATACAGCTTTTTGCTGCCTAGTCATATGGATCTATGTTGTTGTGGAGATTCATTTGTTAAAATACAGTTGCTGGCCACTGTAGCAGGTACAGGTAACATAAGAAGGCGCCCCTGTCCAAAACATTTAACTTGGCATGGTGGGTTCATATTCTCTATACTGCTGCAACCCTGGTAGCAATTTACATTAATTCTATCAGACATGCAACTGAATACATAACACTGCAGACAGAACATTAGGAAAGGACATGTTGTTTGTTGTGTTGGTTCTCTATTCCAGTATTGGATTGAAAATTAAACAATGATTGTTAGGTTATGGTGATGTCTCTTGGTTTTCACTTGAGGGTGTTCACATTCACACCAGATTAACTGTGGAGGAACTGTAGCCCTTTGATGACTTCAATAAAGTCATATTTCTCATTTGCTTGCAAAGTTACAAACCACAGCAAGTCAAATGCATGCTTAGCTGGATGATGACTTTAACCCCAAGAGTAATTTTTTAACTATATATGATGAGTAAGTGTCATAGATAGGAAACGCAACAACTTTATGAAATGTACACCACCATATCATATGCTTGTTTAAGAGCAACTATCCTTAGAGGTGGCACAAAGTGTTGCAGTCACAGTGTCAGTGTCACTGGGCTTACCTGCTGCTTTTCCATGGCAGGAAATGGCTTCTTCATACTTTCCAGCCACTAGCAAACGGTCTGCCTTCCTGCACTGCTGATGAGCCTGAAGACACGCAGACACATGGAGGGAAATGAGAAGGGTGAGAATTAGATACAGGTGGGCCAAAAACAGAGAAAACAAAGAACACGGTTAGAGGACAGAATTTAGGAGAATACATAAAGAGGAAGTGGGTGGGAAAGACAGATAATGAGATGAGATGTACAAGGAAGGATCTGTTCATATACAGTATATTCAATATCACAGAAATCAAGGTAATCTTCCCTTGTTCATAGTTTAAACAGATACAGCTTGAGCTGAAATACAATCAATCAAAAGATATTTACATTTTGATGATTTATTTATAATTTCAGTCATTATTTCAGCGATACTGTCAATCATTTAGTGGTACCAGCTTCTCAGATGTAGTCATCCACTGAACAAAAATATAAACATAACACTTGTTTTTGTTGAGTTTTTCTTTTAGTTAAATAAGAGTAAAATAAAAGATGTTATACTTTTTCAATGCACACAAAAGTCTTAGTTCTCCTGCATTTTGTTCACAGATATGTTAAATTCCATGTTAGTGAGCACTTTGCCAACATAATCCATAATCAATCCACCTGACAGGTGTGGCATATCAAGATGCTGATTAAACAGCATCATTACTACACAGGTGTGCCTTGGGATGGTCACAATAGAAGGCCATTCTAAATGTGCAACACAACATAATGACAGATGTTGCAAGTTTTGAGGGAGCATGTCATTGGCATGCTGAATGCAGGAATGTCCACCAGAGATGTTGCCTGTGGACTGAATGTTCATTTCACTACCGTAAGCCGTCTCCAGTGTTGTTACTGAGAATCTGGCAGTACATCCAACCAGCCCCACAACTGCGGATCAAACATGTTACCACACTTCTTTTGTTATATCAAAATATTCCTGCTAGAACAGCCACAACTAGTTTATAAGATTTGTGTAAACTGTATTTTTTTTATTACAATATTTAACATTGATCATGGGAATTCTTACATTTTATTAAGACATTTTAAAGTATAGATTGTTCTATGTTTATACAGTTGACAAATTAAAAGAGTTGTCTGCAACAAATTAAAGGAACTGTCTGCAACATTCAGAGCATTAATATAACAGCAAACCACTATTAGCTATGTAAAGATATAGTGGAGCAGTGGAGTCCTGGGGCAGAGAAGGAAATCACGCTACCTCTGTGCATGTTGTAATCCGAGCTTCTCTGTTTGTTGCTGTGGTAGCCTTGCCAGCCGCGCACGCATGTTAGTGCATTTGAGTCCTTGTGTGTGTATCCCACTGGCTAAGTCATTGCTGCCGCTCTGCACTCCATCATACCACTGATATTGGGATGATATTGTCACAGAAGCGTGGCAACCATCCTCAATCCCCACCTCATGATAACACTGCTAGCTCTGTCAGCACTGTTACTGTTGTCAGCGCTGTTAGTGGAGTTAGCATCATTAGCTGCCAGCCGCCAGGTCTGCCACCTCCATGTTGAGAAGTGTGTGCAGACAATCCTGCGCCAGACTCTAAATCATTGATATGCTTTGAATGTTGCATACAGCTCCTTTAAAGGAAAAACATGAATAAATGACTGGAGAAACACAACAAATGCTGATGCTTCCTTGCTGGTGTATTGTATGACACAATGACACAATTAAGCAGTCAACATCCCAGAATGCCTAATGACATAAACAGAAATTCTAAGCAGGACCAGCTGACCTTGATTTTGGTTCAAGATGGCAGGAAGAAAAGATCTAGATGACTTTGAAGGAGGATTCAAAGCACACCCGGAGGGCATGAGATGATACCAACCCAACTGAACACCTTGGTGAGGTTTTGGAGCAATGTGTTAGACAGTGCTCTCTCCACCACACAGCTCCAGCTTGTGTCTCTCAAGTATTAACAGTACGTTAAAGTCACAGAGCTAAACATTCCTCTTTCCATCAATCCATTATCTACACCCGGCCCTTATTCTTTTGTAGGGCTACATGGGATTGGAGCCTCTACTAGTTACTGTTTTGGATGTAGTTTTACAGTCATTACCTCAAAGACTGCTAACCAACTGGAGAAAAATATATATTTTTGGGAAGTTCTGCTGCCCCCCTACTAAACATTTTTCCAAGTTGTGACTCTATTTCCTAAGTCTGTGGACACAAAGGGCAAGTCTCCATACTTGTTTTAAAATTCACAAAAAATAAGAGAAAATAAAATAAAAAAATAGCCCCACAAAAACATAAAAATCTTGTAAGAAAATATAGAATTTCCACATACCATTATAGCTGGGACCCTAGGAAAAGAGTAAAAAATATTTTCTACTGTGCAGTGGACAGAATGCTTTTTTATCCAGATGATTAGGTGTCTAAGGTGTCAGGACATGCTAAAGTGTGACTGGCATAGATTTACACTGAACAAAAATATAAACGCAACACTTTTGTTTTTGCTCCTACTTTTCATGAGCTGAACTCAAAGATCTAAAACACTTTTTTTATATACACAAAAGACCATTTCTCTCAAATATTGTTCACAAATCTGTCGAAATCTGTGTTAGTGAGCACTTCTCCTTTGCTGAGATAATCCATCCCACCTCACAGGTGTGGCATATCAAGATGCTGATTAGACAGCATGAATATTGCACAGGTGTGCCTTAGGCTGGCCACAATAAAAGGCCACTCTAAAATGTTCAGTTTTATCACACAGCACAATGCCACAAATGTCGGAAGTTTTGAGGGAGCATGCAATTGGCATGCTGACTGCAGGAATGTTCACCAGAGCTGTTGCCCTGTGAATTGAATGTTAATTTCTCTACCATAAGCCATCTCCAAAGGTGTTTCAGACAATTTGGCAGTACATCCAACCGGCCTCACAACCACAGACCACGTGTAACCACACCAGCCCAGGACCTCCACATCCAGCATGTTCACCTCCAAGATCGTCTGAGACCAGCCACCTGGACAGCTGCTGCAACAATCGGTTTGCATAACCAAAGAATTTGTGCACAAACTGTCAGAAACTGTCTCAGGGAAGCTCATCTGCATGCTCGTTGTCCTCATCGGGGTCTCGACCTGACTGCAGTTCGTCGTCGTAACCAACTTGAGTGGATCAAATGCTCACATTCGATGGCGTCTGGCACGTTGGAGAGGTGTTCTCTTCACGGATGAATCCCGGTTTTCACTGTTCAGGGCAGATGGCAGACAGCGTGTGGCATCGTGTGGGTGAGTGGTTTGCTGACATTGTGGATCAAGTAGCCCATGGTGGTGGTGGGATTATGGTATGGGGAGGCATATGTTATGGACAACGAACACAGGTGCATTTTATTGATGGCATGTTGAACGCACAGAGATACCGTGACAAGATCCTGAGGCCCATTGTTGTGCCATTCATCCACGACCATCACCTCATGTTGCAGCATGATAATGCACGGCCCCATGTTGCAAGGATCTGTACACAATTCCTGGAAGCTGAAAACATCCCAGTTCTTGCATGGCCAGCATATTCACTGGACATGTCACTCACTGAGCATGTTTGGGATGCTCTGGATCGGCGTATACGTCAGCGTGTTCCAGTTCCTGCCAATATCCAGCAACTTCGCACAGCCATTGAAGAGGAGTGGACCAACATTCCACAGGCCACAATCAACAACCTGATCAACTCTAAGCGAAGGAGATGTGTTGCACTGCATGAGGCAAATGGTGGTCACGCCAGATACTGACTGGTTTTGTGACCCCCCCAGACCCTCCCAATAAAGCAAAACTGAACATTTCAGAGTGGCCTTTTACTGTGGCCAGCCTAAGGCACACCTGTGCAATAATCATACTGTCTAATCAGCATCTTGATATGCCACACCTGTGAGGTGGGATGGATTATCTCGGCAAATGAGAAGTGCTCACTAACACCGATTTCGACAGATTTGTGTACAATATTTGAGAGAAATGGTCTTTTGTAAAAAAAAGTGTTTTAGATCTTTGAGTTCAGCTCATGAAAAATGGGAGCAAAAACAAAAGTGTTGCATTTATATTTTTGTTCAGTGTATTTTGCTGGGGAAAAAAGTTATGTTATTTGAATGTAACGGGGAAAATTAACACGTTATAGCAGCAGTTACACCAGAAGACAGGGAAAAAAATGAACTAAATGCTAAATAGGATAAAATAATATCACAAAAGTACAATTTAGATAGAATAAAAAAAACTACAACATATATATAAACTATATACACCTTTCACTCACACAGATACTGTATGTCCATAATTGATAGTTGCACAGGATATCACTGTATTACACACATGATGTGTGCTATTTTTATTGTGAAAATATAGAAATATATAAATATTATTGCACAGTAAGTGGTTAAAATACTGCACAGTAGAAAACTGCACAGGAATGTTACACATTCTAAATATACAGGAAATGGATAAGGATATGCACATGTATAAGTAAATATGTATTATTATGAATAAATATGTAAGAGTATGTACGTATATTTAACCTGAGGTTAAAATTAATGCAAATTAACTGTCGTGTTGAAAGCAGTAAGTGAAGGAGACCTGAATAAAAAAATGACAAGGAGCACTAAAGCTGTTCTCGAAGGTCATGAAGTAACACCTAACTGATACACATTATATATTGGTTTATCCTCACATTTGTCACCCGTCTCTGTATATACATAGGTTGATACTGACACTCCTAAACTGACCCCCTGATGTCGTCCTCCTTCATAATAATGCTGATTAGAATGCTGTATGCTCAATCAAATTAAGGTAACTTGGCTTTGGTTGAATGCCACTGCCGTTAACCTTAATGAAAACAGCGATACATTATGGTGATTGAATAACACTGCGGCAGCATTTAACCTGTGTAAATGTGTAATACACTGCAGGTTACTGTCAACTGGCCTTGCCAACAAGTGAACTAACGTTACTAACACATTCGTCCCTCGCTGTAAACACTAATTATTTACATTTTATGGTCATGACAGCATAATAAATCAGACAGTAGCTACCATGTTCCAATGCCAGACGTCTTGCTCGTACGACAGAAAACCAAAATGTATCATGTGTAGCATGTCCAAGCTACCGGACAACAACAGGAACAAGGCAAACACAGCGGTTAGCCGCTAACTTACTATGGGAGCTAACGTTAGCTGGTGTAGCTTACCTATGCAATCTCTTAGCTACAGTAATGTTAGCTTGTTATTGCAACACCAAGACCGACACTTACGAGATTGAGCGGGCTGTCCACGACTTCCATGGAATCGATTCCTCGACGGTTTACACTACATGAAAGGTGTCTCTGTCCCTCGCGGACTGTCATTCGCACTGCGATAAAATAAAGTCTTGAAAAAATAATTACAAGAATATGAGCTACTGTCAGGGAAGCACAGCCAAAGCTGCGTCAACACGTCGTGACGTCACACCGTTCTGCAGTACGTTTAGGGTCAGATGTTTTGCGCTTGGTTTTGCTGCGTCAAGCTCCCGTGCATTAAGATGGATTGCCTTCAGAATAAAAGCCTTAAAATAATAGCTTGAAATTGTGGCCACGGTCTGAAATACGAACAAGCACGCATTGGATTTGCTCGAACTCAGCGACGTCTCATAAAGATTTAACGTTATTTACACATTGAGTCTTTCTATCTGGCCCCATAATCTGACCAGTAATGATTACAGTAAGGCATTAGGCAGTATTTATGTCTTGGCATTTTAGGGACTGTTCGTTACTTATGAGGGGGAGGGGTGGTGCAAAACGAGGAAGGCATGTGGAATATTTTTTTCGGCACTGGAAATGAACTTGCGTTTTTTTATTCTGGCCAAAAGAAGGGACATACAACTGTGACAGGCTGTGTTTTGTATTTATGTTAAGTACCATCTGAGCCCCAAACCCACCAACTGGTTTGAGAGGCATGTTTTCTTCAAAAATTGCCAAAATCACACCATTTATTATAGCCATATCATGCTGGATAAATGCTTCCATCTAGGAAAATAACCACATCCATGCTTCAAATTATAATATTTCATCAAAATCACTTTATCCTACATGTATCATTTAAAATTTTGCATAAGAAATTAGCTGTTTTTTCTGTTTGTTTTTTTATTAGTGATAACTCTCACTCCATCCATGCTGTTTGCTCCACTTCCTTGGGCATAATATAATATGCAATATATAATATGTAATATAATACAACAACAACAACAATAACAACAACAAACGAAGCAATGTCACACTCCAGCCCCCTCTCTTCTGACAAGTAAAGAACAGTCCCTTAGTCATGCCTTTATTGCGACACTTTGAACGGAAATGCTGTTTTATTTACCTTCCCTCCGTTAATTTTCTTGAGGACTTGAGGAAGTCAAATGTGGACTTGAAATGATATAGGAATCACCGGATTTCTAACTTTGTTGCATCGCAGCAGGTATCACATAAAAACTGTGCTTGTTTCGGAGCAGACTGCGTGCTTTACGGTAATTACCTCAGTTAGCGCTCTTTCAAGCGCTGTTACAAACATTTAGTTCGATTTCGATCCAACGTCACTGGACCAGGAAATTAAACGCAACACAGGACAGCAGCTGAAGCACTGACGCTGATGAAGAAGAGAAGCCATACGTGTCTGATAGTGTCCAGCATGGCTTTATTAGCCGTGCTCATGATGGTGCTGTACGGCACCATTGGCACCCAGCCTCCCGTCAGCTCCAGCCTCAAACATGACTACCAGCTGCTGGGCAGACCCCTGTACAAACTGGACCTGAGCTGGCCCAAGAACCCAGAGGTGTTCACCGGGGAGGTGTTTGCAGTGGCTGTTAACCAGTATTCTGCTGTGGTGTATGTGGCACAGAGAGGTAAATACATGCATAAACGCTAAGGCGTGAGGTTAGGTTATCAACATTCACCCTCTATTGTCTGTTCCACAGGAATATACCAGTCAGATACTAGGAGCATCATTGTTCATATTTACAACTGATGCGAAGTGTTGAAGTAGGTTTATGGAATTAAAGGCGAAACTGAAGTCTATAAACAGGATAGGGCTGTAGACTTAGATGATATCAGGTGTTGCAGGGTGTGGTTGAGTACTGTGTTGACTGCATCCTCATGAGACTGGTTGGTTTGGTTGGCAAAGCGATTCATCAGTGTTGAGGAGCAGGGTTTATGTTTAGGTATGACAGTTAGTCAGTAGCCAGGTCAAGTCAGCTGTATAGCCCGATATCACAAATCACAAATTTTTAGGTTTTACAATCTGTACAGCATACAACAGCCTCTGTCCTTAGGCCTTCTAATTAGATAAGGAAAACTACTCAAAAAACTCTATAAAGAGATAGTTTGAATCTCTTGAAGTGGGGTTGTTTGAGATCCTTATCAGTAGTCAGTGTATTACCTACAGTAGATGTCAGTCCGCAAGCCCTCAGTTTTGAGAAACAGCAGAAACTATCAAAAAAATATGTAGTATCCCCAAACTTACCCAATGCGTTAATGACTTACTCACATTTCTAACTACAGACTCGATGCCTCATTGTAGGGGTAGGCAAATGGAAGGCTCCCTCTTTAGCCCCTCTTTAACGGCCTCCCGTGGCTGTGGCAAAAAAAAAAGAATGAAATGATGAAATAATTAACGATTATATTATTTTAACCTTTATTTATAATTGTTTGAAGGCCTGGAGTGATTCTCACATTCTCCAATTGTGAAAATGTGTAGCCTATACCAGAGGTGTGGACTTGAGTAACATGACTTAGACTCAGGCCAGACTTGACTCCCAAATCTGATGAGTGTTGATGAGACTCGACAAAGTCAAAAAGAATTGCAACTCAGCTTTAACGTAGGAGCAGAATATGCTTGAATTATTTTTTTAGTATGGTGTATATGTTGTATTGAGTATCAGGTCTCATGGGGTAGCAATCATCAATATATATGGCTGGGACCTTTCTTTGTGTGATCAGATGATCCACCCAAAGGGAAAAAAGTTTTGACCACTGAAGCAGCTTGTTGCTGCAGGAGTTACACCTGTGTATGTTTTTGAGTATTTTTGGAAACATTTTCTAGTTTAATAGACACTGACAGGTTTTTGATGGAAAGTAAATGGATGGATTGTTCACCTGCCAAGTTTGACTCAGACTTTGATTCATCAGACACGGTTACAATTAGCACATCACTTAAGTCATCCCGGGTGCAGCATCTCAGTGGCTTAAAGCGTTGGCTTTAGGGCTGCAACTAACGATTATTTTCATTGTCGACTAATCTCTCGATTATTTCTTCGATTAGTCGACTAGTCATTTTATCGAAAAATGCGTTAAAATGGTGAAAAATGTCCGTCTGTCTCTCCCAAACCCCATAATCATGTCATCTAATGTCTTGTTTCGTACTCACGCCAAAGGGTTTTAGTTCACTGTCATGGGAGAGTGTGTAAAGCTGCCAATATTTGAATCTAAGAAGCTGCAACAAGAGTATTTTGGGGTACTTTTATGGTACTTTTCTATGAAAAGTGACTCAAACCGATTGGTCGACTACTAAAATAGTCACTGAATATTTTAATTGTCGATTAGTCATCGATTAGTCGACTAATCGTTGCAGCCCTAGTTGGCTTATCCTCTACATTTAACACAAATGACTTGTGACTTCACTTGGACTTAAGCCTTTTGACTTAAAAATAAGCAATACTTTTCTCCAAGCTAATTTGGTAACAGAAAGTTATAGACAAGCTTTAGATAACTCCAACATGACAGGACAGAAACATACAAAATTCATTCCATTGTGCATTACTTTTTTTGTGAGTTAGTTCAGTCGCTCTTGTTTTAACGAATAGATACAATTTTTTTAAAAACATTTATGATATTTATAAATGTAATATATTGTTACACTGTTGTTGAATGGCATTACAATTGGTGAAACACATTATGACTTGAAGTTTAGGACTTGGGACTTGACTCTGGACTTGGGTGCAAAGACTTTAGACTTACTGGTGACTTGCAAAACAATGACTTGGATCCACGTCTGGCCTATAAGCCAAATTAAAAAAAATTGCTTTTACAGTTTGTCAACCAAAATGTGCATCATACCTCTACGCCTTGGCATCTTCTCCTACAAATTTTGTTTAACCTCAGTAGCTAATCTTGACTCTTCCTATAAAGCGCTGCAGAGATGTAGGCCGACAGGATTTGGGATTATTGCAGAAAATAAGTTCTGTGGCAAAAACGAGTTTGATACTTGCATGTTTTGTTTAGAAAGATAATCTCCACTGATAATGACACTTTTATGACTTTTGAAGCATAAATGCAATCGCCAGAAGTAAAAAGCTAACATTAGGCTATAAACGAACTACACCACGGTCACCTGACTGTACGCCGTCATCACAACGAGGCTGTAAAGCCATGTTCGGAATCGATAGAACATATTAGCAAATGCTCATTTAGACCTATTAGTAATGCAGTTGACTAATTTAGATGTAATAGACTGTATTACCTTCATCATAAAGCTCAAATATGTTTTACAGCTCCAGACAGGGTTTTTTTTTTTTTTGGCAAAAAAAGGCTTTTCTGAGAGTAAAGGTTACCAGCCCCTGTTTCATTGGAAAATTAGAATTCCACGGAGGAAACACAAATGAATTTGTATGAATGGCTCGATGCTGATCTATAAAGCATTTGTAAATTATACACAAAATATTTATATAATAAAGACAGATATAGGATGCATCGTAAAAAAGGAATTCCAACATTGCTTTGGTGCTTGTCTGGTAGGGCTGTATATAGTTTAAAAAATTACGATACAAGTGCCGATACCAGTACCCTTAAAGTGATACTGTACTAATAGAGTAATTTGCTCAATACCTTTTTTTTCCTGCGTTATTTGATACCCCTCATGTAAATGGAGGCATTCAGTTGTGTAATACCCAGAGGCCACAGATGTGCGGTTTAGCCACTTTGAAACATTTTGGTGGCATCTTAGTATGTTGAACTGCCAACTTTGTCAAATATGTTTGACTGGGGAAGCTTGGATACTGCTTGGTACTGTGTTATTTCAGTTAATACCTTGAAAGTGTCGAGTACCAGTACGCAGCCCTAATGTTTGGTTTATTTGAGCTTTAATGTTGACTTGTATTATCAAAAAAAAGTCAGCCTGAATTTGAAGCAGAGATGTGCCCACTATAAAGCATTAAATGGTTGTCAAACAGTTGCCTCTTGGTACTGTATGTTTACAACCCTTAATTTGCTGAATAGCATAATTATTTATACCTTATTTGTTTGATTCCCCTTACCATACTTTCCTTTGAACAAGTGAAAATCTAATCAGTATAAAATATGCAACCTGTTGTTAACATGTCACATGGTGTTTGCCTCTGCTTTGCTGTTAGGTAACAATGTGCCCAAGGTGCTAGTGTTCACCACAGACGGAGATTTCCTCATGTCCTGGAACACAACTACCCTGGAGATGCCTCATGGCATGTTTTTGGCAGACGCTGCCTCGTCAAACCCTACAGTGTGGATCACAGATGTGGGGAGCGGCCCGTATGGGCACAGCATCAAACAGTACTCATCATCTGGGAAGCTCCTGCAGGTGACTGTTTTTTCTAGGGTTTGATTCGGCACACTTGGTTTAGGTTTCACTAGCGTGTTTTCCATCAGACTATGTGTGATAGGTAGAATTAGAAAAGCCAAATGTTGCTTGGTATTGAATATTTTCTTGTATTTGTCAGGTGCTCGGTACACCAGGGAAGGCAGGTACTGGGTTGAACCCTCTGCAGTTTGACCAGCCGGCTGAGATCTTTGTCCACGACTCAGGAGAGATTTACATCGTGGACGGTGACGGCGGGATGAACAACCGCCTCATCAAGCTGTCCAAAGATCAGGAGGTATTGTGGATACACGGAGAGAAAGGACAACGCCCGGCTCAGTTCTACATCCCCCACAGCGTGACCGTAGACAGCGCTCAGAGGGTGTGGGTGGCCGACAGGGGGAATAAGAGAATCCAGGTGTTTAACTCCATCACTGGGGACTGGTTGGGGACATGGGGGAGCTGCTTTACAGAGGATGCACCCTACTCAGTTCGCCTGACCCCGGACAAGAAGTACTTTGTCGTTGTCCAGCTTAACACCCACCAGATCTCAATGCTGGATGCCCCACCCGTGGGTTTGATTGGCCAGTGCAGAGTGGTCAGTGTGATCCAGCTGGCTGATGAAGTGAAGCCCCACCTGGTGGACCTGGACCTGAAGACAGGGGCCCTGTATGTGGCTGAGATTGCAGCACAACAGGCCCAGAAGTTCACCCCCTTCAGTCTAGGTGGAAGCATTCTGTAGTGCCACAATTTGAAATGGAGTGAAAGATCAGAAACAAACTGCGTCTATCATAAGCATTACCAGTTATCTAAAATTGGACTGAAAATTTCCACCTCTGTAATTTGCAGTCATGTGATCCAGGAAAAAGAATCGCAAAATAATTTTTTGATGAAGCCTAGTAAAAAGATAATACATCTGAGATTAAGATGTCTAAGGTATCCCCTGACAACCCTGTCTCATAGAAATAACCTCTTTATTACAATACATGTTTGCAACAGCATTCATGTTTCAAAAGAAACATAATGCAATATGAACACCTTTTTTAAATCAACAAAATAAGAAACAATACTGAGCACAGTTTCATAATGTCCACAAGATGTGACAATGTATGTCTTTTGTTTTCTTAACAATATCCGCTCACAGCAAAGACGGCATGATTAGTGTTCTATGCTTTTGTTAAGGCAACACACAGCACTTGTTCAAAGGTTAGAGGAATCTTGTTTTGTTACGCGTTTTCTTTTTCATTAATCGACCAAAATCTCAAAAACTGTTGTAGAAATCCAATCTTAACCTTATGTGGGACGCAGCAAACTTTGATCTCTCGTGTCAAAGTCCTGCATTACAAAAAAGCAGCACCCCAGGGACTGTAAAAAAGCAACACAGTTGACAATAAAGTGTGCACTGTATATCTGTATGAAGAAAAAAATAACAGAAATGTAAGAGAAATAAACTGAACCTGAGAACAGGAGAGTGAATCAACAGATTCTTAAAGGGATAGTTCAAAGTGTTTGAAGTGGGGTTGTATGGGGTATTTATCCATAGGCAGTTTATTACATACAGCAGGTGTCTGTCGGCATAGCCCAGTTTGGAGAAGTAGGCTGGAGTCCAGCAAGAAAGCTAAGCAATGTACTGTTGTGGACAGGAATGGCAGCAAAATGCATTTTAGCCAACTAAAAAAAAAAAAAAAAAAAAAAAAAAAAAACACAACGGCTGTGTTTTGTTGCCGGCCCCTCCACAGCAGTACATTGCCTCGCCTCCATGTCAGTACTCCAGCCTGCTTCTCCAAACTAGAGGCGTGTCAACTGACATCTACTGAAAGTAACACACTGACTACAAATAAGTACCTAATACAACCCCACTTCAAAAAAATGTAGTATATAAAAGTAATTTTTTTGAGACAGGGTTTCCTTTGGCTAAGCATGTGCTGGTTTAAAAAGTTATTAATATTTAGTATTCAATATGACACTGGAATTCAAAGAAGAAAATATTTGTTAATACTGGATTTATAAAACAACCTCAGAACTGGGTGTGGGTCAATTAAATAATCGTATTCATTCAGTTAAATAAGTACTTGTGTAAACTTTGAAATAAAGGCACTTCTACTATTACAAAATATTATGCACTTAATGAAAACCAGATTTCTTTACAGTAGATAAGGGTTTCATTTTGGTGGTTATTTATTATCAATGCACTGTTGTCAATGATTGCTATTCTAAAGTGAACATATGGCTAATGCATTTATCATTGTTATTTGCTGTGTGTGAAGTTAAATGCCATCTGTATTTTTCTTGACTTTGCAGCAGTTTCCTTTCTTCACTGCAGACACTTTAAACTTGTGCTTTTTGCCGGTTCAGCCTTTTGCCAATGTATGGCTGTTTTTAAAGACATTTGTATAATTACACATGTAAACATGTGTAGAAGGTCAGAGCTGAACTGCTTAGCAGGCTGTTTGACCTGAGATGTCTATAATTATCAAAGAAGCACTTAATAATGCAGTGAATAAATACAATGTCCGATGTTTAATTCTCTCTGAAAAATGATTTTGCTTTTGTAGGTCTATAGTTAATCTTGATGTATCATATTACTGTCTTGCAGTGTATTTGCTGTACTACAGAATCACCTGTATTTTGATATTATCATTGTGACAAATGCATTGCGATTGCTTAATTGCTTTTCAGTGTTGCCACTATCAGTCACTGTGCAGGCATAAATTATTTGTGATTTCCCTGGAGCTTCGGTGATACTTGTGGCCACTTGCTGCTGTTAGTTCAAAAGTCCTTTAGACGGTGACAGAAAACAAGGTACTCCCACACTGTTTAGAGCTGTGGCATTGTTGCACTTATGCTCATTGCATCCTCCATTTAGTACAAGCCTCTGTCCAATAACTGAGTTAAATGTGAATCATATGACTTATAAGAAGATAATAAGAAGCCTGTGTTACTGACAGGATGTGGATTATGAAAAGATGTGGGCATTTGCCAGGCAGCCTTGGTCTGTAGAAGATGCTATTGCATTATGGGAAATGTAGAATTCAGCCTTTTTGGAGTTTGACTAGAGGCTAAGAGTCAGTATATCTCCCCAGCTGTATGAAAGTGCAATACTCAATCTAATTGCCAGTAAAAATGAAATGTTAGCATTGTACATTTCTGCAAACCACGGATATGTTACATTTGTTTGTCATTATGTAGCAGATACATTGGTTATAGATAGGAAAAGATTATGTTTTGGCTTAAAACACCTAGTTTTGGGGGCTTAATCCCAGGCAACAATGTCTCTGTAAAAAATAACCTTTTTTTTTGTGCCACTACCCCCAGCAGCAGCAGGTCGCTAAAAAAAACAGCTAACATCTGAGCTAACATCCGGTGCCTACAAAGATGCTGGAAACAGCAATGACTTGATCTTGCAACCAGTTTTGTTGTTTGTAGGTCTCGTCTGCAGTGGTCTGCAGCTTGGCAGGCACCTCATCTAGTTGACACGCCATCCACAATCCCCTCCACCTCCTCAAGTCTGCTCATATACTACTTTAGAAACATTGATAATTACATATGAAACATACAAATGTAACATATACATGGTTTGCAGAAACGCACAATGCCGACAATTTCTTCTGGTGACTGGGCTGCAATACAACATCCCTGGAGCCTTGAAAAGATTTTTTTTTTTTTAAATCTACAGCAGCATTGTGAAATGTGCCCATGCTGCATCTTTGTCATTATATACTTTGAGACAGTGTTCTGTGCTGAAGGTTATTGTATGTAAAACAGGCAATGTGACCAGTGAGTTTCAGTGAAGGAAGTATAGTTTATTTAGTTTCATTTTCATCTTTTTCCATGTGCACAATAAAATGGGATGCATGTATTTATTGATATACAGTACTTTGCATAATAGAAGTATAGTGTTGGAAAATGGATCTTATGCTTCACCCTAATAAGAACAACACAGTTGGCCTGTATATGCAGTAGGTACTTGCACATGTGGGTTTACAGAGTGTTAGTTGAGTATGTGTGTGTTTTGTTGTCCATATTTGTATAATTTGTCTAAAAAGTTAAATTTGTTGTACATAAAGAAGTTTTATTTTTCATTTTAAGTCACTTTTGAAATGCTATTTTGTTTTCTTTTAAATTCTTACTGGCAGGGAACCCAAGGGTGAATGATACTTCAAATAAAAATATTTAATCATAGCAGTGTTTCATTTTTACTGTGAAGATCAATTGTCAGCTTCCAGTACCATAATGGATAATGATAAAGGCCTGATATGTAACGGTAATAGCAGTTAAGAACATTTTGTCTTTAAAGGCCCAAACTACATTTTTACTGCCCTCAGCTCCACTTCAGTTTAGCTTTAGCTTCAAAATGTCTCTCTCAGTAGAATTTACACAACAGCAGGGACGTGCACAGATAGACTCCAGGTGTCTATCTGTCTAGATAAGTGCCCTTTTTTTCTTATTTTATGTTTTAGTTTTTAGATTTAGCCCATGGCATCAATTCTTAGTTAAAAGTGTGTTGCATTTGAGTTGAGCCCCTTCCCCTCCCTCTTCAGCTTCCCTTGTGGCAGCTGCACGCAAAATGTGTACCCTGCAGAGTAGCATCACATTTCTCTCATTTGTCATCATGGACAGCCGGGCAACAATAGTGTTTGCCCTAAGCCCCAGCATTGTTTGTCACTGTTGTGATATTAAACCACTACTAAAACATCTTGAGAGAGCCAGACTAACTAAGGCAATATCCCACCATTAACAACATGTAAGCTAGTCTGGCATAAAACCACACTGTCTCCCTCCAGCTCTATGCCAGGTTTGGGTTCACCAACTGCCCGGTGCGAGCAGAGACAGACGCTGAATTGCTTTCTGACTTCCAACTTTGTTCAACAGTTGAAGGGTTTTTTTTAATTATTTTTTTTACAAGACTTCAGCTTCAACTTTATTTTTGTCCCTGGTGGGCAACTGATCATACAGCAAGTAAAAACACATGAAAAGGCACTAGTGAACACATAAGAATGTACTGATATTAACTATCAGGGGGAGGTGGGGGGACCAAATACAGTGAGCTGAAACAACAGTGGACACTGGAACACAGCCATTGCAATGTAGAAAAAAAATAAATTACTCAGTAAACTGAATGATTAGCGACAACTGAAGCGAACAAGGGTAATTAAAGTGCATAGCAACCCTTCAAGATGGATAAGATGGATTGATTACAAGATCAACATCTCTCCATCATGATGCTCTTTCCAACATTGAACAACCTAGGTATCTATAGACATCTGTACAAAACATGGCTAGTATATATTATCATCATCATCATCATCATCAATCATCACATAATCATAACAAGAATAACTATGAAGAATAATAAATGGGGCAATTTCAAGAGGGCCTTCACCCGCCTGCTCAGGCCCTAATAACAACCAGCCCAGAGTACTAAATGAGACTCTTCTACTGCTTTGCATTCAAAAGAGAAATGGCTGAAGGGATGAAGGAGTACTTATATCTTTTACTCTTAACAGGAGGAAATCTGAGCTGTGAGCCAGAAGGCAAAAACTGAAGCCAGACAAAGAACAGTAAGTCTAACCCTCTATGGCATGGTGTTGCCCTCAGGCAACAAACCTGTACACCGATTCAATCAGTACCCCACAGGAACACACATTCAGAAACACAAACACACACTGCAGCTAATCTCTAACCCACTGATTGATAAACCGTTTGTGGCTGATGTTTGTTGAAATAAAACTTGTTGAAATTGTTGTTGTTGTTGTTGTTGTTAAAATAATCATTCTTCTAATGTATTTATTGCTTGTTTGTTCCTCCTTGGAATTTGTCAGTACTGACTTGTGTTATTAATGCTTTAGTGGTAGTTTAGTGAATATCTTGTAAATGAGGGTGTGGTTTAAGCAAGTGGTTACCTCTGACAAAGTGTTGAAAATTGCAGTCTAGTAGTTATGCAGCGATGTACATGACCAAAACATATGTACATGCATTGCAGGTTTTTGATGACATTTTTCACAAGAAGGGTTAACATTTTCATATATTTTAAATAGTCTAACTTAAGTCCTATGAGTGCTATGAACAATTTTACATTAAATCAACCCATGTCTGGCGCAGACAGATGAGTTATGTACATGATGAGAATACTCCCCCAAAGCTCCTCAGGGATCCATCCATCCATCCATTTTCATCCGCTTATCTGGGGGACCCCAAGGCGGTCCCAGGCCAGATGAGATATGTAATCCCTCCAGCATGTTCTGGGTCTGCCCCGGGGCCTCCTACCAGTGGGACGTGCCTGGAACACCTCCAGTGGGAGGCGCCCAGGAGGCATCCTGATCAGATGCCCGAACCACCTCAACTGACCTCTTTTGATGCGAAGGAGCAGCGGCTGTACTCCGAGCTCCCTCCAGATGTCCGAGCTCCTTACCCTATCTGAGCCCAGCCACCCCACGGAGGAAACTCATTTCAGCCACTTGTATCCGCGATCTCATTCTTTCGGTCACTACCCAGAGCTCGTAACCATAGGTGAGGGTTGGGACGTAGATGGACCAGTAAATCGAAAGCTTCGCCTTACGGCTCAGCTCCTTCTTCACCACGATGGCCCGGCGCAGCGCCCGCATCACTGCAGAAGCCGCCCCAAACCGCCGATCCATCTCACGCTCCATTCTACCCTCACTCGTGAACAAGACCCCGAGATACTTGAACTCCCTCTCTTGAGGCAGTAACTCTCCCCCAGCCTGGAGGGGGCAATCCACCGGTGTCTGGCAGAGAACCATGGCCTCAGATTTGGAGGTGCTGACTCTCATCCCATGAAAATCATGGGATGAAAATCTCTCACTTTGGTCATACAGGGACCGGATGGCTCGTAGCAGCGAGTCCTGGTACCCCATACTCCCGCAGTACCCCCCACAAGAACCCCCGAGGGATGTGGTTGTAAGCCTTCTCCAAGTCCACAAAGTACATGTAGACTGGATGGGCAAACTCCCACGACCCCTCCACCAGCCTCGCAAGGGTAAAGAGCTGGTCCACTGTTCCACGGCCAGGGCAGAATCCGCATTGCTCCTCCTGAATAAAAGGTTCAACAAGCGGTCGGAGCCTCCTTTCCAGCACCCTTGAGTAAACTTTACCTGGCAGTCAGAGATCTTCTCCCCCAAATCCTCTTCCCAGAGAGCCTTCACAGAATTCAGGGAGGTTGAAGAAAAGCTTTGAATTTGACTGTGACTATATGAAATCATTCTTGTTGTCACAGGGACCTGAGCAAGAAAAGCATCTAGAGGCATATCTTCAGGCAAGTTGGGTAACTGGGCAAATTTATTACGAACAAAACTGCAGACTTGCGGGTATCTAAAAAATTATGTGCAGGAAGAGAGAATAGTTCTGAGAGCTGCTGAAATGAAGCAAATACGTTATCAACATATAAATCCTTAAATTGCTTAATTCCAAGGTTGGACCATATGTAAAATGCACCGTCTGATCAAGAGGGAGGGAAAGTGTGATTTGCAGCATGTGGAGCAGAGGTAGAAAAAGTTTGTAAATCAAAATTACATTTAAATTCTTTCCAAACCCTTAAGGAGGTTTTCGCAATTATATTTTTAACATAAGGAGAGGCAGAGCAGTTGATAGGGGAGTGTACGAGAGCAGTTAGTAACACAGGTTCAGCGGAAAAAGACTCCATAGCCAACCAAGCAGGAGTGGGGTGAAATGAATCAGATCTGAGCCAGTACTGTATAATTCTAAGCTTAGCTGCCCAGTAATAATAATTTTTTTCCCAAATAAACTACAAAATTAGGCTATCAATTATCGATTAGGAATACACTGAAACAGATAAGAGAACTTCGGAAGAGTGTTCATTTTTACAGAGCTGATCCTTGCAGTTCAGTTTAGTGGGAGCAGTGAACAGCATTCAAAGTCTTCTTGCATGCATACTAAACAAGGTGTAAAATTGGCTTTCAAGAGATTTAGAAATTTTCTTGTAACTTGAATTCCAAGATATTTAAAACTATGAAAAGATACTTTAAACCAAAAATTGTGTAAAGGACATTTGTGTGCAGTTACATTTAGAGGAAACAGCTCACTTTTACCTAGATTAAGTTCATATCCTGATATAAAAATTTAATGATTTTAAAGTGGCAAGCACAGCTGGGATGGATACAGATAAGTTTAAGATGTACAGAAGACGGTCATCCGCATAAAGAGAGACCCTCTGTTCTGTGCCATTCCTGGTTATCCCAGCAACGTGAAGGGTTGGATTGAAGCATGATAGTGAGGGGCTCAATGGCAATGGCAAAAAGCAGAGGGCTCAGAGGGCAGCCTTGTCTATGACCTATGGAGAGAAAAAATATTCTGCCTGAGTATTGTTTGCTCTAACTGAGGCTTGAGGGGAAGAATAGAGTAATCTGACCTGAGAAATAAACTTTTTTGTCAAAGCCAAATTCATCTAGAGTGTGAAAGAGATAGCTCCATTCAACGTGATCAAAAGCTCTGCATCTAATGATGTTAGTGCTTCTGAAGCAGTGGTAATAGATGGATTACAAATTGTGTTGAAAAGCCATCTTAAATTAAAAAGAGAATGTCTATTTTTAATTTAACCTATTTGATCAAGGGAGATCATAGATGGGAGTGTGGACTCAAGGCGCAAAGCTAAAAGTTTGGATAGTAATTTGAAGTCTACATTCAACAGACTGATAGGACGAAACGAGGCACAGCACAGAGGGTCCTTATTGTTTTTCAAAATTAGACAAATTGAGGCCTGGGTGAGGGTCTGGGGTAATTTAAGAGATACCAATGATTCATTAAACATGTCAGTTAAGGTGGGGGCTAACTTGTGTATAATCTTCTTGTAAAACTCAAAAGAATATCCATCTGGGCCTGGACATGGTTACATGTTTGCAGCCTGCCAGTACTCAATAAAGGGGCACGCGTAAGGAGTTCCGTTCTCTCCTTTTGATCCTCTTCACTGAGACTGACTAGGCTGCTTCTCTGATTTTGATAAAGTTGTTAGAAATTAAAAGGTATGTGGTTGGAGGTTTAGGACTGTGGGTGAGTGGAGTACCCTATGCATTTCCCTCCTGTAGTTGTTTTTTTGTTTGGAAACACTAGCTTTATTGGTTGTTGCCAACCATGTATTTGTTTGGTGAAGCTCTTTTTTTTACTTAAGAAAGTTAGGTTTTTGGTTTGTGTATTTTTAGAGGTAGAGGTTAGTTCAGGTCTGGTTTTGTCATATTGGTTTCATTTATTTGGCACAACCACTTTGTCCCTTCCTCCCCACATTTGGAGAACCTTTTGTTACATTAGTAAATAAATCACTTTTCATTTTGTAACTGCTACTCTGACCCCTTCAATTATTTGATTGTCGTGCTGTTGCCGTCTTTTGTCTTCCATTTTCAAAAGGGGACATAACATCGTGCAAGCAATAAGTATATCTGAAACTCAGTAACATTTCTGTAGTATAATCCACACTTAAGACCTTAAACTCAGCTTGCAAGGAGAGGTGCTCCTTGTATAGATCTGGAGAAGGAGAGGTAGCATAAATTGTGTCCATCTGCGCAATACATTTTGTTAATTTAACAAGTTATTCTCTCAATCTTCCTCTTATAGCCACTGTAAGAAATTATTTCACCTCTGATATACACCTTAAAGGGTCTCCCATAAAACTGATGCGGACGGATCGGGAGTCTTGTTTACACTAAGAAAAAATTTCACTTGCTTTGAAATAAATTCTGTGAACATGAAGCGCCATGGGGCATGATTCATATCAGATCCTTTAAAATGTATGTTCATACTGGGGCATGATCGGATGTAACTATTGCATTGTATGAGATTGATTTTACAGATGGAAAAATTCTATTATCTGCAAGAAAATAGTCTATACGAGTAAAAGTGTGGTCGACATTTGAAAAAAAGTATTCCTTGAGCTGGAGATGATTTTCCTTTTATTTTAGTGGACAAAATGAACAGACTAGATTAGCTCTATATCTTACCACTAGATGGAGCTCAGTTCATACAGTTCCCTGCTCATATCTGACTGCTTCCATGAAGAGATAAATTAGGATTTCAAAGAATTTCCTTAACACATTTTCTTGATTGTTGACTGCAGCTAGATCTCAACTGCACAGACAAAACATATTTAATTTACTCATACTCATGTAAACTTTGAATACATAAGCAAATTTATTCAATATAAAATAATACACAGGTTTTATAACACTCTAAAGTGACTCAATAGAATGGACCTGCATAAAGATGATCTATGTTAGAAATTCAGAAAGGAACGAGGCACATGCATTATGAGAACAATCTCGGTTCTCCCCTCTGAAGGAACATTTTGGATTATATTGGTAAATGGTTAGAATGTGAACTGCACAGTTTGCCAAGACTACGTCTCCTTGGTGACAACAATGTAATGCAGAATTTGAATAACATTGAAAACTGGTCTTATAACCTGTGCACGGATGCTTCTAAGGTGTTGAATGAGCCTCAACTTCCTACACTGAATATGTGGATATTTCAAATGATGGAAACTTGCGTGCAATAAGATGTTGGAAAGATTAACTTGGAAAAATTATATGGTTAACGAACAATGGGAGACTTTCAGCAGGAATAATGAGATCATGTATTAATGTCTGTCAATATTTGCTAGACTTCCTGCCTGTCCGTTTTTGTTTTTGATTGTCATTTTACTTTGTCAATGATTTTCCTGTGAAAAAATGTCATAAAAATTTTAATTACAAAATTACATAAGCACATAAACATGTACAGATGGGCACATGCTGGCTTCCAAATAATTTCAGGAATGTATTCTTTGCAACAGCACAAATCAGTTCAAATGTTCTTATATAATACATTTGTTGACAGTACTTGAAGTATTTGCATTTCTTACATCTAAAGAATGTGTAAACTTAAAGGGTGTTGCTAGCTTATAGTTCAAGTATAGCTGAAATGGATTCACAGTGACCTCAATTACTAATACCATCCTAAACAAATGTTTTTTTTGTTTGTGTTTCATGAACTTTAAATGGCAGGACATGGCCTCCACTAATTAATATATTGTTGCCATAGGCACACACAGTGCGACTGCGACATATATCCAATATACTTTTAAGTATGGTGGTGTACTTATGTCATTTAATAGAAGGAAACACCTTTGTGATTCTTAATTTGTTTGTGTAAAGTCCAATCATGCCTTTTTATTCTTGTGTTATCTATAATCTTAATTCACTTGTATCCAAACCATGACTATTTCTGTAGTTCACATTTATTCTTTGCGTACATTTTGAGGTTAACTACAAGAACACCAGCCCAGCCTACATTCATACAGAGCAGAGTTTCCAGCTCCCCTGCGCTGCTCTTCCCTCACCGCTGTCTGAGAGGAACTCTGTAGGCGTTCATGCAAACAACAGACAAATGTGAATTGAGTCATGGCTCATTGAATAAAAGATAGAAGTGTAGAGAGGCAGAGGGGAGGGGGGCCTGGGGGGGAAGAAAGAGGGGATCTATAGCAAGAAGCTGACAGAGAGGCAGAAGGCTGTGAGTGAGAGGGAACAGGGTCAGATGAAGAGGGAGATGAAGGGGGGCAGATGAATGTAGTACAACACAAAGCTTAATAACACAGTGGTGTCATTGTCACAGGACTGTAGTGGCCTCTCAGCACAGGAACACCATTGAAATAAGAGAGGAGCAGTGGAGAGAGCATGGAGACATGTGGCAGTTCAGCAGAGCTGTGGACACACTTATCCATAACATGATGATAAAATGCCTTCAGGAAGTCCCACAGTCAGGATTCCATCTCTGGTGAAGAAGCATGGGGTGAGAAATTAGGCATCCAGGTTAATCTTTGGGTCAAGCTCTCTCATTCATTTTTGTCTTTGTTAAGCAGCCTCATCACACATGCATGACGTCCTTTTTATTTTAGCATAAACTCAGATGTAAGTCTGATTTATTGTTTTGTCTGTTTAATGAAAGTTTGAGCTGCCAGGAACCCCAAAAAAAAAAAAAGACAGACACCTTTTTAATGCTGTTTCACTATTCATACTACAAACAAATACAGTACAGAGGAAAAAAGTTAGTAATAAAACTTTTGGGCTTTTTTTTGTTAAATGTCTGTGTATGCCTGTGAATCACTGATGATATTAATGGTTAGTAGTTCCTGAAATCTCTTTCAAAAATGTTTCATGTTCATCAGACATAGTGACACAGTGTGGAGGTCAACACGTTCACCTGCTTTTTTCAGGTAGTGTCTCCATGAGATAAAAAAAAGGAAATACAATAATAATAATAATAATAATAATAATAATAATAATAATAATATGATTCTCTAGATAAAAAATTATTAGTATATTCACTGATGAATTTAACACTTTTGTGTCTGAGAAACTGTGGAGGTGAGCCACACAGCAGGTTTAATACATTTAATCCAAACTAACCAGTGGTGTAGTATTGATGAGGTGGGTGTACACTCGATAGATGGGTAGGTTATTAAGGAGGAAGTGGGTATACTTTCCCATATATTCCAATGACTGTTTGGCTGATAGGCCAGGAAAAGAGGTGGGCATACCCCATACCTGCATATACCCTTTGCTACACCATTGGAGTTAACCCTTTAAAACACTAAAGTCACACAATAACACAAACAAACTAACTGATGGAGGCAGTGATAGACCAGCAGTTCCTGTGTTCAACAAGGTAAAATGACTGATTTTGTTAGTGGAGTCTGGTTTTGAAGAGAGCATAGATAAACTTTCTGTTCACTTCCCTTTCAGAAAGGGCTGTCTGTTTGGGAAGTACTGAGCATACAACTGGATAAATGAGACTTGGATTATACTGCACCAGTTGTGTATGAGTTTGTAAACAGATGTTTTGATATAGTTTTGCTGTTATTAAATGTGGACCCCTATGACTTCAATACATCAATAATTTTCTCTGTTTTTGGATTCTGGCTGCACTGGAGGCATGCTCCAAAAACAAAGTCTTTGATGCAAATTCAACATAACATGAGGAGAGTAAATAATATATGAATGGTAATTCGTGGGGTGAGGTATTCCTTTAAGATGTTTGGCGTTATCCTCAGTAATAATTTACTTTTGTCTGAAGACACTACATTATTGTGTAATGTTGAAGTAGTAAGTATTAGTGTATGTGCCTGCAAAGTCCTTCATCTTTAATTTGTGTGCTGATACTGTCGTTGATCAGTACGATCTGACCAACAGGGGGCGTCACTTGACAAACTGTGACTCTCAGAACCCTGCTGCCTCTGCACTCTACTGTTCCACTCTTTTACATATACAAAAAGACGACATATGTATTTACCCACGGGACTGGTTCTGTTTGCTTGATGTATTGCACTGTTTGATATCCTTGATGTTTTCTGTATGTGTGATGCTGACAGAGGAAAAGAATTTATGCATTTGGCTAGAGCTGTCAGTGGGACAGAGAGGAACAGAGAGGGTGTGTGTGTGTATGTGTGTGTGTGTGTGTGTGTGTGTGTGTGTGTGTGTGTGTGTGTGTGTACTGTTTACCCAAGTCCAGTTTTACATTTCAAATTTAAGTTATTGTGCAGTTTGGTCACAAGAAGCTTTTACAGTTAAGTTTAAGCTTTTTAAGATGATATACTGTGTAATTTTGAAATATTGGATTGGATAGGAGACATTACATCTCAAATTAAGTTTTGATAATTTTATTGAATACGTATTTCATACATATGTGTATATATATATATAAGCCTAAATAACTAGGCCAGGCTCTTAAGGCGCTCAGTGGCTCTTAAGGTGGTGGTACCTCTCAGCAATCAGACACATAGTCAAAGGTAATTAGGCCTATCTTTAGGTTTTGTTAAGGCTCAATTACCAAATGGACAAAGTGGGCTGCAGTTCAGCTGCAGAGTCTCCAAATGTACCTCACATTGACTGAATGTCATTTGGTGTTTGGTTATATAATTAATTGCGATTTGACACTACCAGTACAATATCAGCTTATAGGTCCTGCATCAATATCTTAGCTTGTGGTCCTGTCCTACAGAGAGGCCCGTGTCAAAGTCTAATTTAAGACCTTCATTACTTTACGTTTATTTTATACAATGTCCTGAATAAAGTTCTGTTTCATTAAAGAACTCAAACAAACTGACTCATAAAAACCCTGGGAAACGTTTTTTGACACTCTGGAAAAATAATGAAATTACCATAAACTGCTTCATGATCAGAACTTAGTGACAAAAGACAAAATGTACTTAAGATCAGAGATAAGGGGTCGAACTGCAAATTTCAGCCCCTAACAGGTTAATCTGACCATATTTAATGTGTTATTCTTTGTATTTCATGTTGTTTTTCCTTCATTGTTAAGCTCTGTGATTGTTTATAAAATAGAGATTAATTTAGGGATGGGTGCAGTGGTGGGAGACATATTCAGTTTATTCCCTTAAGTGAAAGTAGCAGTTTAAAAGTACCCCTCTACTGAGTAACAACACTGCATTCAAAATATTACTTACTTAGTGATGGCAACAACATGCATTTCAAGAATCAAAAGTAAAAGTAGTCATTATGCAGGATGGTCGCTGTTAAAGTTATATTACTATATTGTGAATCATGATTATTGATGGATTAATACTGTATAAGCACTGCTTTAATGCTGCAGTTATTTAACAGTTTTATTACCAGTGGCTTAATCTGGGTTTATAAGACACTATAATGTAATTATACGCAGATTCAAGGACATTTGTAAGTGCTAGGTGTGTTTTATTACTGTCATTCATTATCTGTTTATATACCAGCCTCCAGTTATGGTGACACATACATTAATAAACACTTGGATGTGCTTAAAACCACATTATAGAGTGTCATAAAACTAGTGTGTATAAAGCTGTTGAAATTAAGGGGAGACCCACCAGATGAAACCACTGGTCAATTTTGAGATTTTGGGCTATTTTCCTTCTATAACCTGTCATCTTTCAGACTAGTGGAAGAAAAACATCCAAAATACATATTTAGGTGTATGTTAGTTCAGATTTATGCTCTGGTAAAGTATGCAAAACACACATATTCAATAAGATAATGATTAATTTCATATAAACTTCATATAACTTTTGACACAAAAAAACAATAATATAAGTAATCAACTGGGGGTGTGTCATGGTAAAATCTATTTGTAAAAAAATAATTATTTTTTGTCCAAAAATGTATGGAATTTTACAATACATATTTCTATTTGTTTTTCTATTTCTAGGCCATTTTCTCAAAATGAGTTTTTTTCTCAGACTCTGAGCCAGAAATCCCAACTTCAGTACCATTTCAAATAATATTATAAATAACATCAAAGCTCTGGCTAAGGAAATGGAGAAGGTCAGGCAAAATGTATCTGTATGAATAAAGGTGGTCATTATTCTTTGGTTCACTACGCTGAATGTGTGGGGGTTTTTTGTTGTTTTTTTGTTTGTTTTTACACATTTTTAGTTTTAATAACCACAAAAAAATGTAAAATACATGGACACATATGGATGAGATGCAGCTATGTATATATGATTTACTGTGAATACTTTGCAAATAAACTAAATAGAAATTTGATCACAAATTACCATTTACGTACACCGAACTTTACTGTTTTATCCCTACCTATATTCTGGAGCTTTCTACAGAGGGGTTTGATCAATCTATCATTCACAGCTTGATTTACAGAACATTTTATTCTTAAAAACATGGCAAAAGTAGATTTTTTTTAATGGCTGTTTACAGTATTTTCTAATTTATGGAGTAATGAAAAAGAGATATCCAAAATTCCCTCAGTCAAAACTAATGTTTTACGGTAATAAGTGTTAGTTGAAAGTTTTACCCTATTCATCTGGGGTATCTCCCCTTTCTATGGTCCTCATAAATGCTAAATTGGGAGAGTTTAAGTAAAAGTAGTACCAAATGATCATGTGATTCATATGGAAACCTGAAACGAAACTAGTAGCTATTGCTGCTAAATCAATGTAGTAAAGCAAAAGTACAATAATTCCCTCTGAAATGTAATGGGGTAGCAGTGTAAAGTAGCATTAACAGTGAAGTACTATTACAGTCCACCAAGGTTAGCATGTACATTACATTTAATGAATAAACAACAAAGCAAAAGCTCTCAGACCACTTCAGCCTGAGGGGGTCCAAACTTGCCCATAGAAAGCCATGAGCTTTCTGAGCTCTCCTACAGTGTTCAGAGTTGGGAAGAAAGAGCATCATCTCTTGCTGCTGCAGGTATTTGTGCTGTTCTGCTCACTGTGCAGCTGTCAGGGATGTGCGCGTCCATACTGTCATTCCTGTTGACTTCCATATAATACTGAGGAATGTGAGTGTAGGAGTGGGCCTATTCTGCACACCAGGATGGTCCCACCGACACACACTTTCTGCATCCCTGTCCACCTCACACTTTCTCTATCACACACTTGCCTTCCTTTCTTCACACGCTCACCCTCGCACAGCCTTTGTTCTCCTCCACTCTTCTTGTTGTCCTCTTCTTCTATGGTTTCTGCCTTGCTGGCTGTTTTGCTGACAGACTCCAGCTGGATGTCATGGCTGGGATAGAGGCGGGATCCTGTGTGTGTAGGCTGGCCTTTAGAGTCCCTCTGTATGGGGAAAGCCCACACAACACTCCCACACACCTTCCCCACACACCAAGGAGGGATTCCACTCTCCACAAAGGACACTTCCTTGTTAAATGTATTCATTTGTGAAATACATCATATTAAGGTTTTATTAGTAGTCTTTCTTACTGAGGGGGAAGAGTGTTAAGAAATGCTTTTATTCTTAGCCTGATGCTAGCATCAGCTGACATTATACCAGATAAGACTGATGATATTCTATATTTTTTTCTCAATAAATCTCTATGAAAACACCATCAATAATGTTCATCTTTTCCATCCTGTCTGTGGCAAAAAATACATATTTATATTATTAATAACATTAAAAAATAAAAAACAATACAAAAAAAAAAAAAAAAAAACCCAAACCAAACAAACAGAAAGCCCCAAGTAATTTTAATAGAGATTATTATTTTAAAGGCTTTAACAAAAAAAAAAGTATTACTTTAACAAAACTTGCAGTACATGTCATTCAACAGCTTACTATGAACATACAAAAATAAAAAATCTTGTAGGAATTGGTTATGGTTAAGATTGTGGGACTTTATTTCTAGAATGCCAGTCACAGCTTAATAAATATGTAAATCTTTAAACATGGTCCATGAATATGTGTTTTATTTTTATTTATTTTAATTTTCAGCGATTTCCGTAAACATCTAGGCACTTTTTTTTTTTTTTTTTTTACCAAATGTTACGCAAGCAGGAACATTTCTTTGTGGCTTTGTTGGGAACTATTTTCAGCGGCGGATTAATCCATGTTTGGTGCTCTAGTGAGTAGTTACAGGTGTCTCAGTAGTTTTTGGAGAGCAATGGAGCTCTATGGCAAAGAGGAAGAAGATATATCAGGCTAGACACACATTTTTTCCCCCAAATCTTTTAATTTTAAAATTTCAATACAAAAATAAATTATAAATCTTTTAACCCTGTTTTTGTAAAGAGAGAATAAAAAGGTGCTTTTCTGTTGTGCTCATGTTTAAGTGTGCCTTAGAAAACAATCTGAACACCAAGACTTTTAATTACGCGCTATTGCTGTGGATGTGGGCTCAGTAACATGGCAGTGAATTCCCAGCTGGTCGACTCTCAGTGTGAATGTGAAAGGACATCTTTGTGAGCTAAAGGTAATAACGAGTCAGCGCTCCTCTATCACATTATTACAGACAAAATGCCATTTAATAACAATCCTCTTGACACCACAGCTTTTCATTTATTTTTCTCATGACCTCACGAACAGAGGGTCCTCTAGCTCTGTATCTCTTCTGTGTTCCCCTTTGCCAGCCACTCACTGACTTCCTGCTGCAGCAGAGAACTACAGGCATGGACATTATTGCTGATGTGTCGTCATTCCTGTCTTGTCCTGTCAAAGAAACAAAGACACCCTGAGATGGATGATATGATGCTGTGTCTGTGCGACGACACACTGACAGCATCTTTCTGCATTTAGAGATGTAGAGTGCCGTTGGACAGCCCCTGACAAAAACATTGGCAGGATTTTAGTTAGTCTTACACTCTCACAGACATTAATAGGGTCGAAATTTGTGATTAACTGTGACCTGGCAAACCATAAAAAAACCTCTATTCTACCAAGTCAACTTAACATAAAAGGGACGCAGAAATATACCTCACTATTATATATATATATATATATATATATATATATATATATAAATAAAAAAATTATAATCATTGTATTAAATAAAATAAAAAAACACATATTTTAGGACCAATGGACTAACCAATAAAGATAGATGAGCTGATTAACTATGGACGGCCTGGTGAATAGTAGTCCTGGGGGGTAAGGAGAAAAGAAACAGTGGGGGGCTAACACAGTACACTGGTAACTGTAAGAACACACACACACACACTACAAAAAGCATAAGCATATAAAGCACAAGTATACTGCTTGATTCTCTCTTTGCATTCCTCCATGTCGTGTCAGATGTTTTTGGTTTTCTACAACCAAACCAAATAACCTACAGTACCTCAGACACATATTTACGAAGTGAAGTGTGCTGGAGAGATGTTGTGCAACTTGTATAAATTTTGATAGAGGATCAAAGCTCACTTTCATCTGCACCTTGCTTTGTGTGCATTCTCAAGGACAGAAATTGTTGTTTGACCTCGTGAAAATTCCATAGTTTGGCAATTATTAATGACAATGATAAAGATAGATAATGTGTTTCCACTTCCTGTACAAAAATGAAACCACAATACCGTGGATACGGCTTTTGCCATTTTGCGCTTGTGATGAAATTTGAAGTCAGAGTCTGTGCATCTGTGCAATAGCAATCTCCGTGGTATGGAGTTCCACGATCCAACCAATTATGATCACAGCCATTGATTGTGAGCACACACACAACTTTCAATCTTGACGTCACACCTTTTTATAGCATCAAATAATTACTTCTAACCAAATTTATTAGAATAACAAACACTTCATCATAGAACAGCATGAACTAGGGGCGGGGTTTACGATCTATACTGCCATGAGCCACCAGGGTGCGATCCAGATGATTTGGCTTCACTTTTGGGGAGCTGTCATGTTGTCCATCTTTATATACAGTCTATGGCAAATATTAGCTCGAAACAATTTTTTGAACTTACTGAAATTTTGTCCTCTGATGGCACTTGAGGACAAGTTTGGGTTTCACCAAAGTCATCAGGATTCATCTGCTGGGAACTATGAATATATGTACTGAATCTCATGGCAATCCATCCAATATTTGTCAAGACATTTCACTGAAAACTCAATGTTGACCTCATGGTGGCACTAGATGAAAAGTCAGGTGATCAACAAAGCCATTAAGGTTATCTTTTGGGGACCACAAATGTCTGAACCAAATTGCATGACTGTCTATTTAACAGTTTAAAAAAAAAAAAATCAGTCTGGACAAAACTGCATGACTTCGAGCCTGTGTCCACAAATTGTTTTATTTTTTTTCAGCAGAAAAGTGGTGGCAGGGTGTTGAGGAGTGTTTCATCCTACTGCTTTATGAATAAGTGCTCCCAGTGTTTTTTTTTAAATGACACGCTCCACATGGGTATGTTTCTATGACAATAATATCTCAACACTAACATTAGCTCTGTAGCTAACATAATGCTACATTAACAGAGGGTTGACCGCACACTTTTTGGGTTGGTGTCTGACACCGGAAGTCACTGACAAAGCACCTGTTTTCAACGACTTTGGAGCGAGACTGGATTGGACCAAGTGGTTTTTGTGCCTACACCTAACCACATGCTAACCACAGTGTTCGAAGCGCTCTGAGAAAAAGACACTGGACTTCGTGTTTTGCTCTCTTCTCATCAGGAGCTATTTAAAAAAAAACTGGGTCTCTAACAAAGGAAGTGGGTGCATTGAAATTGAACCCTTTCACCCGACCCTCCTCTAGTGCAAATTTTGACCTGATGATGAAACTTGAAACAAGGCCCTATAGGATCACCGTAACATTAATATTCATCCTCTGGGAATCATAAATAAGCTACCTTAACAGGAGATGTGGAGATATCTTGCTGTGGGCCAAAGTGTAGGTCAGCAGGACAGATGGACACATTGCCTCTCAGAGGCCAGAGAGAACAGCAGGGGGGAACAGGACATGTGGAGCTGCAAGCTGGGAGGAGGCATGGTGGAGTAGTACTGACTGTCACCTGGGAGACGGATGGATCTCTGAGTTCTACCAGCACTTCCATACACAGTACTGGGGGGCACAGTGCGCTGCTGAAATTGCACTTGTATCAATTAAGTGTGTATATAGTGTATACAGCTGTATGTGCATGCATATTCATAGTATGTCTGTCTGTATATGCATGTGTATTACATTTTCATATCCTCATGTTAGTATTTATACATGGTAATTGCAGGGCCTTTTATATGACATAGCATTATATGATGATGATAAAACAGGTATGTTTGTATTACATACTTATATGTTAGGGAATATTGTTTCCAACATTTTCAGAAATTGAAATAGTGTATGTGTTTTGTTACACATATTAAACATATTCGTGTACATATTGTCACTTGTTCCAATCTTGTACCTTGTTTTAGCCAGCCAACAAAAAGATGATGAATAAGTCCAGATGAGGAGGTGTAATGAGGGGGTGTGTGGTTCCCTGGCAGAAGCACTGCATCAGTTCCTGTCCATGGTTGAACATTAACAGGCTTTCCATCACATGCTGCCACTGTGAATGGGAGTGAATGTAGCTCCTGCTCTCTGCAGCATCCTGAGACCCTGCTGGGACAGACAGGAGACTGCTAGTGTCTCATCATCACAGAGCCGTTCAACAGGATCCTCTGGCTTTGTCTGTCTGGATGGGACAAGACAGGGATGACGACACGTCAGCCATAATAGCCTCGTCTGTAGTTTTCTGCTGCAGCAGGAACTCGGTCAGCGGGCAGCAGAGAGGAAGGCAGAGGAAGTGGGAAGGTGGACGAGAGGCATTACGCTGAGCTTTCAAGCACTTTTCATCAAGCAGTGTGTTGCCCACATGGTTGCCTGTGTTAGAGAGTTGAACAGTACTAGGATCATTCCAATATTTGTATATTTTTACCCCATTTAATTCAATTAGAGTCTAGCTGAATATTGGTGTACGTTGTAGAATATATGTAGAATTTGTAGTGTTTTTTCAGTGGCCTACAGATTTTTATTTTAGTTTATTTCTGAAATTGAAGGAATTATTAGTATGATTTTTATTACCATTTAAATACATTTTTTGGAGTGCTTGGGATACACAAAAAGCCCTGAAACTTGCCACATGTATTAGTAGTGGCGAAATTGCAATCTCTTATGGGTCTCCAATAACAGCCCCTTAGAGTTGTCAAAGTTCAAGCCCCCACCTTTGAATTTCATGTAGATTAATAAAATTTGGTTGACCTAAGTATCATGCCCAGACTTACAAAAAAAGTCTTTTGAGCCCCTGTCTAAACCCAACAGGAAGTCAGCCATTTTGAATTTAACGTGTAATTTTTACTTTCAATTTTGGCCATTTCCAGGGATCGTACTTTAACAAACTCCTCCTAGAGATTTTATCTGATCAACTTTAAATTTCATCTGTACCATCTAAAGACCTTTCACATCAAAAGCTACTCAAAGTTTGGGTGTTCGTCAAATCACGTGACCGTGGTGAGGCGTCAAATTTCCATGTTTCACCACCAAACAGAAAATGGTACATAACTCCAGCAATCTGCCCCAAATTCATGTGTTTGATGACAGTCCCACCTTAATTACATCCACATGTTGATAAGTACTTATACTTATAGCGCCCCCTACTGGCAACCAAAAAATACACGTTTTATGTTTCAATTTACTTCTCCTTGCAGGTTGACCAGATCTGCCTCAAATTTGTTTCGGAAAAAGTCTCAAGACCTTGCTGAAGCTTTCTGATGAACACTATGAGTTTTCATCAAATGGCATTGCTGTAGCATGGCGGCCACATTTTTGCATGTTTTGCCATAAAACAGGAAGTTGTGAAGAACATTGTACAGTCTGCCTAAGATTTCTCACGCATGATAAGAGTCCTGGCGTCATGGCATCTACCTGCCAAAATTAAGTTACAGTCATAGCGCCACCTACTGGCAACAGGAAATAACGTTTAATGCTCGTCCCACACGGGTGACCAAATCCTCCTCAAATTTAATTGCATGTCACAAGACCTTGATGATGCTTACTTTTGAGGATTGTAAGTTTAAATTGAAGGACGTTGCCATGGTGACACCTTATTCACAGTGAAACAGGAAATTGTTGTAACGTGTGTGTACCGTGTTCAATCTGCCCCAAGTTTAACTTGTTTTACTAGACTCTAGGCCTGAAGGCATCCACATGTAAATTAGTTGTTATAGTGATTGCGCCACCTACTGACAACAGGGAGTACATCTTGTCAGACACTAATCTTTTTATTTACATGACATTTACATGGTGGGGTCTACAATTGATGTAGATGGATAATAGAGATAAATATTAATGCTAGAGATAAATAGATCATTCCAGCTCCCACATTCTATGAAGGATATACCATCTCAATCCTGTGTGCAGTGTCTAACTTTCACAGAAATGGACAGTGTCATGGGCCAGCATCCTGCCAGTACCCTTGACATGTATGAATGTGAGAGGGCCTGTTCATCGCTGCTTGCAGCTTTGATTTCCATACTGTAATTCTACTACTGTTACTTCTGTCTACTCTCTGACATTGATACTGTGCATACATTTTTCATGACATGTTTATCCCATTTTTTCCCCCCAGTTATTCTTATGATATATTTTATGATATTTTCTCTTACTATTTATTATTCATAAAGATGTTTTTTTTCTAAGACAGATTTGTGATTTGGGGCTAGAAATAAAGCCCCAAAAAAAGGAAAAAACTTGCTTTGTAAACAAGAAGTCCCAAACAACAAAGCTGTCTTGTTAGACTTAAGGGTCCTGACTATGATAAAAGCCCTGAAATATTAAAGGTTTCTTCTTACATAATAAAATCTTGATCTGACTTGACACTATCAAACTGATCATTCAAAGGAGCTGTATATAACATTCAAGCACTCTGATTCAGAGTCTCAGAGTAACACGGTAAACTCCATAAACAGAGCTAAAGGCCTTTGCACATCAAGTCCGTATTTTTCACATGCGTTTTTTTTTAAATTTGCCAAAAATACATCACACACAAAAAGCTTGTACATTGAGTCTGATGAGTTTTACTGTACTATTTGTTGAGAAAATTTGCAATATGAGACAAAATGGAAAGACATGTTTGTTCCCTTGCTTCTCTCCACTGAAGTTACCTCCCGAGGCTGTTGCTACTCTCTGCTCACGTCTTGCATTTGGCACCACAGCTGCCTGCAGCTGAGTTATGAAATGATACTGTGCAGCTATTAAATAGTACTCTGCTGTAAGCATTGCCATTGTTGTTGTGCACTTTGGATAGGATAATGTTACCTTCTCTAGATTTCAAGATTCTAGATATTTCCACTTCTTTTTCTTGCTGGCCTGTTGCCCTGTCCCTCTCTTTTGTTGTGGATGTATGTGTCTCACAGGTTACACCACCTTTTCTCCACTGCTTCTTCTCTCCAAAGGCTTCTGACACATGTGAAAAAGTGAAGAAAACTGAACCTATTCCAAAAACTTATATGACAAATGTAAGTTTCAGTGTGTGAAGATGATTGGCACAATGTGAGGTCATATTTATCTTTAACTGGGGACAATTTCGAAGAGAAAATATAGACTTGGTGTGCAAAGGCCTTAACAATGACAGTGCTAATTGGATGAGGAGAAGGCTGAACTTTACACGACAATATTGTCCAGATATCAGCGGTAAATGCAATATGAGTAAAGTGCAAAGCGGGGACTCACAAGGACTAACATGCATGCGTAGCTACCACAACAAATAACAGAGAAGCTCTGATTACACAGAGGGAGTGTGACCTCATTCTCGGCTCAGGATATCATTACTCCACTACAGTATATCTTAACATCCATCCATCCATCCATCCATCCATCCATTTTCTAACCGCTTATCCTCTTGAGGGTCGCGGGGGGGCTGGAGCCTATCCCAGCTGACATTGGGCGAGAGGCAGGGTACACCCTGGACAGGTCGCCAGACTGTCGCAGGGCTGACATGTAGAGACAGACAACCATTCACACTAACATTCACACCTACGGTCACCAATTATATCTTAACATACAGTAGCTAATAGTTCTGCCTTATTAATGCTCGCAACACACTCTCACTCAGACTGTGTCACATATCGATATTTGGTCATGGACTCTCTATGTCGAGATATGACATGCAAGGTACCCTGGGTGCACTGGTTGTTAACATTCTGGGATGCCATGTCAACTTCAGTCTGTTACATGCATCATCTGTTTAATACACATCTGTTTTCACAGGAAGTATACAGTTTGCATACACTCTTTTTCAAAATAAATGTACTACAATGGTACAGCATTGCCAATTAATTTTCCTTCAACAACACATGTACATGGTTGGGTTTAGGAAAAAAGAACAGGGTTTGGCTTTACAATCATACGGGTAGCAAACATCAGCCTCCTGGGTGAAAGTTGGTACTTGTTGGATCCATCCACCACCTAACCCACCCACCCTACTCGGACTTTCACTGCCTTAACTTTTGTTGTTGTCCTGCAGTGTTTCTCCCTGACACTGCCGGGTGCCGTTTAACAGTAATGGTGACCGGTCTCATATCATGCCGACATACAAGGACAGCTTTTTTGGGCTGTGTCTAATGGAAGTCACTGACTTATAGTATGCAGATAAATCAGGTTTTTGTTAACAGATCACATATTATATTACATACATTACATATATTACATATAATATTGCCACTGCTGTAGAGTTCAGTCTACAGATTGGTCTGATTTTAAAAAAAACTCTCTGGAAACTGCCCTCATCATTTTGTTTCCCAGCTTTCTTAAAATTAGGGTGTTTGTTGCCCTGTGATGAGGACGGTCTCCTGTCTCGTCACACACACAGAGGTCTTCCATCTTTAGGTGTCTTTGTTCTCTGGACAAGACAAGACAGGAGCGACAACACATCAACCATAATGGCCATGTCTGTAGTTTTAACTCAACAGAAGGAGGAAGTTGCAGAGAAATGACTAAGTGCGGAGGTAGAAGACACATAAAACTAATAAATTACTGGCAACAAAGTGATACAATGGGCCAATGTGTCATGATACAGGGGTTACTGTTCAATATATATCGTAATACTGTATGCAAGCTGATTTATTGCAATTTAAAAAATTTAATATTAGGAAAACTGTCATAGTATAAAAAAAACTCACCACCATATGCATGAACTACTTTTTTACCTTTACTTTTTACTAGTTTTTTTTCCACTACAAAGGAATTAACATCTGCAGTAAGTACAAGTTCTTGCAGGATTCTTTATGGTAAACAAAGAATTAAAAATGGATACAGTTTGTGAGAATGGATACAGTTTCACCAAACATAATATCCGGATACTCAAGTGTATCAATATTTTCTTACACCTATTGCTTGCACGGAGCTTATTGGTGGTAGAATGGAAATATATATGTTGAAGGAACAGTCATTGGAAAACAACTTGGAAATATGGTTGTTTGTCTTTCTACTGTCTTTGGAGGAACTGATAGCAATTTTACCTTTGTTGGCCAGGTAGATTCATGGTGTGCTAATCTAGTTTAGCATAAAGACAGAAGCAAGGGGAGACTGGTAACCCATCTTCATCAAAAGTAAACCTTCAAACATCAACATGGCTGTTTTACATAGATGCTCTCATGTGACACTAGGAAACATGAAAAATGTATTTTTTTTATCAGTTTATTCACCAACAGAAAAAGGAGAAACTGTAAACGAGCCACAGGTAGCCTAGAAAGCGATTTGTCATCCGTTGTCCCTTGAAAGATGCTAAAAATGCAAAAAGGCATACTTTCAAAATGTCACTGTTTCTGTTTCAAAAGCGTTCAGCATTTTGAGAAACACACTTACGGCCATTTTTTGTCCAAAATTGTGGCATGTTTAAAAAACAAACTCATGTTGTGCCAATCACGTTCACACGCTGCCAGTTAATTAAAGTTTTTAGAACAGGTTTGATTGTCTATGATTTTTCACACCCGTCAAAAGCCTTTAGAATGTTGGTTGACCAAAATGTGGTGAACAACACAGCTAGACATATATAGCTGGAACAAGAGAGAGGAACCGGGCTCACAGTATCATCACAGTCGATACATTTACATGCACAGTTAAGTAGAGCTATGCTTATAGCTCAACTAGGCCATCTAATTGGACTACTGTCCTTGTCCCTGTATACAAGCACAGGAGGGGAATCGATTTATTGACAAAAGTATGTCTGACCACGGTAGGTGGCGAAATGCTCCCTTTGAGCATGTTAGTACTGGACCTTTTTTTGATTGACCTATTATGTCCCAGACCAAACAATTGACAAACACAACACATTCTGACTCTGACCTCATCATATATCCGTGTTTGGACATTCCACATAAAGATACAATGTGCAAGGTACCCTGTTGGTTGTTCATGTTCTGGGACATCGTGTCAAGTTACATGTTACATGCATTTCCTGTTCTCAAACTACACGTCTGTTTTCACAATAAATGCACAGTTTGCATACAGTCTCTTTCAAAGTAACGATTTTCTCCAGTGCCATGCAAATGTAGTGACTGTTTCCGTGTGCAAGGTTTCTGTGCATGACGATTTTCATAGGATACAGACTTGGTGTGCAGAGTGAGCATTAGAGCAGTTAGTAGGTGTATTCTGTTTACTTTGCACAGAACCAGGTTAGCTGTTTCCAGTGCTAAGCTAGGCTGACCATGACAAGTAGCCTCATGTAATTAGACAAAACATTAGCTTTCTTTATTGTATGCAAGTTTAGCAAGGGACAGGCAGGAATAAATAATAATGAACACTAGTAACCTTTTCTGTGGTTTAAGACTGTGGGTGAGCAGCACCCAGATGTGAATGTGTATGACTGAATAAAGATCAGACCACAGTTTAAAAAAGGCTGATCTAACTCTGGGTAAAATAAAGGTTACCAAAAGCCCTGCTGCAGACCCCTGAGATATTGATTGCTGATAAGTTATGACCAGAGTGTATTGATCCAGCAGGACACATGCCCACAGCAGTAAGACGGTGAGACGTACCTCGGCCCTGACTATGAATATTTATGGAGAAGACAAAGCAATCATAAAGACCTAAATTCTTTCCCCACAAACTGCTTATTTAAAAAATTCTCTCCTGCTTGTTTTGTTTGTTTTAAAACATTTCTTAGTTGATGCAAGTTAATAAGCATAAGAAACCCATAATTTCTGAAATGCATGACCAGTGTTTTTTTTAGCAATAAGTTATGGGAAGCAAGTATTGATCTGGCCTGTTTTGTGGCCACAGAGCATTAGGAGAACATCACACTGACTATCCGTCGGCATGAGACAATGGAAGATTCCCAACAAGCAAAGACTAAGGAAATATATTCAGAGACCGCATCCAAACATTGGGAATGGAGGCAGTCCATTCTGCTTTGCATGGATATTCTGGGATGTTAAACACTGAAGAGTGCAGATATCTGCTGCAGAAGACAACACTGTGTCTCTGTAAGTGGGGAATCTATAATAAAAATTATGGAGAGTCATACAATGAATACATAAAACCCACTGTAAACCCAATTCCAAGTGTGGAGTGATTGGATGAGGCAACAATATCTGTAGAAAAACTGAATACATTTTCTCAGCAGCCTCCAAATCATTTATAAGGAGAAAATGTATTGTGACTCTAGCCTGATGTGTCAAGGAGACAAATAAGTGAATCTGAATCCAGTGGAATCACAGCCATTTATGATGGCAGCTACATCCATAAAGATATCACAGGACTGCTGGGAGATAAGAACAGCGTCATATATGACACAATCAAAGATTCTGAAAGATGGAAAGTCCAGTATAATAAAACACATCAAAATAACACATTAATTTCTAATAATTAATCACAGAAAAAATAACTCAAAAAAAATGAACACAGCATGATTGAAGGCCACAGTGGCTTTGTCACATGATGGGGGCAGACGAGACGACGCTGCTTGGCCCAGTGAATGAAACATTTACTTTAAAAAAACACCAGATGGAACTGTTGACAGGAGCACTGCTCTCTGCAGTTTCTGCAGTAAGGAATTTTTGTTCCATCGCAGTACTTCAACTTGAAATATCAGTTCAACGCAAAGCATTTAGCAGCAAACCCAGAGATCCACAGCTACCACAGCTGCTGATGCTAGCGCTAGCAGCCAGCCTCTTCCAGCCACACTCAACCAGGCGTTCAGACGTAAACTGAATACGTCTATGTACCTGTGACTGACTAACTAACTCCCTTGCAAAATGGATTGAAATGGACTGCAGGCCAGTTTTGGTGGTAGAGGACAGGGGGAACAATTGTGTCCAAATCCAGCAGCTTTACTACAACACATCTGCCAAAATTCATTTGAAATACATTTTTTAATAAAATAATTTAACAGAAAAAATGATGTATGCTATCACTTTATATTTATTAATCACAGAGCATGTAATTAATTAGATTGATTTTTTAATAATTTGACAGCTCTATCCAGTAGATTTGCTCATGACATTATTAGCTAATTGTTAAGGCATGTTAACATAAACTGAAAAGACAATATCATGAAGGTGTGGATATTTCCCTTGTCAGTCATATACCAACTTGATATCATAGTTTTTTCCAAGGTCAATTTAAACACTATGTTGTCATGTCATTAAAATACTACATGCACATACAGTAAGTGTGGAATGTCAAAGTTGAAGTGTAAGATCTAATTTATGTTTACAGCAAAAGAGCCTTACATTTCACAGTGGTTTTGATAATGTACTGTACTGTAAGTCTAGTTGGGAAAAAAATGCATTTTGTTTCTGCTACACCATATAGATCTGCACTGTAAATCACGTTATCTCTTTTGGGGAAAAAAATCGTATACTTTTAGAATCATGATGAAGCACCCTGTCTGTGCATCAACCAACTGGACTGCAGTTGGTTCTCCACACACTTACATGTAAAAAAAAAAAAAAATTGTTTGTTTTTTACATTTGGCTAATCTAATCATATTTTTTCATTTTAACATGTATGTACATGGAGCAGTAACATCACAGTTCTGTCACAGGCAAACAGTCACACTGACTGACAGTCAGACAGCAGCCTGCTGCACAAGACCAGAGCTACAGACTTTGAACTGCAACCTACTCTCTAGCTTTCCTTATATTCACTGAGTAAAGGTGCACTGCTAATGTTAGTTTGCAGGCTGAATACCCAATTAGCTCGTCAGTTTTAGCACATTGAACAGCTTTAGTTTGATTAGTTTAGATGATAACTTCATCATCATTATTTATTATGGCTCATGTTCCCTTAATACAACTGCTTACAAAAATAACCCAATCAGCAGAGAAAAAAATGGCATTGCAGGCCTACGTTTCTGCAAACCACAGATGCAGATTGCAGATTCAAAAACTCTGCGGTTTACATGTTGTTAGGTTTAGGCACATAAACCAATTTATGGTTAGGTTATGGTTAGGAAAAGATCATGTCTTGGCTTAAAATACCAGGCTTGGAGAGCACAATCCCAGCAGAAAAAACAGTGATGTCTTGGTAAAAAACAAATGTTTTTATGCCCTAAAAGCTGCTGGAAACACATTGATAGGCTGATACAAAACACCCGTGTTTTGTGGCTAAAAAGCCATTAAAAAACAGCAACGGGTTGCCACCAAAAACCCCTTTTTGGTGGCTAAAGAATCACTGGAACAACCCAGCCTTACTCCAAAGTCAAAGAAAACTGGTGCTTGGTCAGTGTCTTCCTGGGTCAGACACAAAAAAACCCCATCCTTTCATGCCGGTGTTGTGCCCAAAAGTGATCTCCTGCCTGAAACTGATTCCCGTTTGCGGGAGTGCGCACAACCTGTTAAAGCTGCACGGCTCACGTGTAAATACAACTTTATGTCCACAGTAATAGTAACTATATGTCATTGTGAGCCTAACGTTTATCTGGTGAAAGAATATTTACAACAGTGGTAGTTGTAGCAGTTTAAAATGTGATTAGGCATGAGATTATGTGAATATGCAACACGAGTATTTTTTACTATGTTGTTTGCTGTCAAATATACTTGTTTATGCCTATGTTTGGAAGCTAGACTGTAATAAACACAATTTGTGGGTTAAATAAAGAAATTGTATAACTCATAACTTGTGACTGAAGGGTTGTTTCTGCCTCAAAATGCTCCATTTCATTCATGAGGGATATATTTGATAGATTATAGCTCACCCTGTCCTTTTCAACAGTCGAAATACATGTAAACAGCAAATAAATGCATTATAATGCACTTTTAGACTTGCCCAAAAGTGATTCCTGCGCGCTCCTGTGAACGGGAATCAGTTTCAGGCAGGAGATCACTTTTGGGCACGACACCGGCATGATACGCATGAGCTGTCATATGACGGTGTATATCTCAAAATAGCTGTCAATCAAAACGGGATTCAGCCTTTCTACTGATCCTCCAATCATCATGCAGAAGCTCAGCATCCAGCCCAGCCGAGGCTCGCCCACAGCTCCATTCACCCCCAGAGACGCTGAGCGTCCGGGGGTGAATGACAAAAGTTTTCGAGGCAATGAAAAAAACTGTTCCATGCAGTCCCATTGAAGTGCATGGATGCTCAGCTTCTACGGGCAAATGCATTGACCATAAACCGTATAAGAAAACGGCGCTATGTAAGAGAAGTTAACAACATCGAGTCAGTCGATTTGTGAGAAGTAGCTGATTCTGAACGAACTTGTCTTCGAGATGTTCTAACGCATTTGTAGTCAATGAAACGTTAACACAGCCGTACATATTTGACCATTTAATTTTTGACATTTTAGGGGAAGCTGAGCTTCCCTTGCAGTCTTAGAGACATCGCCTCTGGTTGGCTGGAAACACGGCGATGACTCCCTTCAGGATCTTGAACAGTAGTCTACAGCTTGGCAGGTATCTCACCTAGGAGTCACCCTGTCCTCTGTTCCCTCCTCCTCTGTATAATAAAGTCAGCTAATATACCACGTCACTTTAGATACATTAATATGATACAAACTCTACAAATGTAACATATTCATAGTTTGCAGAAATGCACAATGCTAACATTTTCTTCTCATACCTTGTTTACGCTGTTTCTCTATGGTCCTGCCAATTAGCTGTCCATCAAACATATACACCAACACACTCATTTAGAGGCTTGGAGACTAAAGGAACCTTTCTGTTATATCCCCAAATACCCTGTTTGTGTCTGCATCCTGCCCATGCACCATTTGGCACTTAACACTACCATGTAAATCATCACTTGAGTAGTTGCATATAAACGGCATGGTGAGCACAAACACTGAGGGCCTTCAATGTGCAGGATTTCTTAATTAGCAGAGACTGTGGGAACAGTGTACATATATTAATATAAATACGCACAAATCCACATATAGTGGCTATACTTATATCTAATATACATATTTTGCATTAAAAAATATTTGACTTGAACTGTAAAACTTCACTCTGATATGAAAACTTGTCAGTGTGACCCAGGCTGCTGGAGCGAAGCGTATCAAATGATCAGTGCATCACTGAGTTAAAAGTTTCTCCATTACTCCCTCAGTGAAATTACAGCCTAAATGTTTCTTTGGATGCAGATTAAAGAATATTATTTGTGAGAAAAAGGGGATGGAGATTGAATAACTACAAAACTAATAAGGGAAATGGTTCCAGGAGTTTCTGTACATTCCTTTATTCTGAAGAGAGAGAGAGATTTTGCTATTTTTGGTGCCCATCAACCTCAGATCACATCATCTGCAGCATTCAATCTAACAGTAAATACATCAGCATCGGCTCCGAGGCCTCTCTACAGCAGACACACAACACACACAAAGATGATCAGCCGAGACAGAGGGATTCTTGATGATTTTCTAATAGGGTTTATTCCTCTTTCCTGTCATTAGTCAAACGATGACAAATCCATTTGATCTCCGCTGTGTGATGTTATATGAACTTCACTAGGGAAACTCTCTCCTCTCCTGCCCAGATGAGCCTGAAACCTGAACCCTCACATTCCCTTTTTTGCTTAATTGAAGCATTGAGAGGCAAATTAAACAATAGCCCGGTGTAATTAAATCTCAGCAATACCCTGTTGTGGTAGTTTAAGCCTGTAATGATGTTTTTGCTGCGCTCCTCTCTCCTGTTCCTCACCAATTAAAACCTGCTAAAGAGCGTGAAGACAGCTGGATCGAGTTCTGCTTAATGCCGGTGTTGTGGTTTTCCTGCCATCCTCCAGTGGCACTGAAATCCAATAAATGGTATAATCGTGGTTTCTTAATGACAAGACGCAGGTGCAGGGTGATTTGTTTTTCTTGATTTGGCGTGCAGGATAAGATTTACACAAAACAAAAAAGTTGAAGTCGCTTAATTGCTGCAGAAACAGCCAATGATGTGATACTAATGTGTGGAGGTTTCAAGACGCAGCAGCTAATTCAAGAACAATAGTCAGTACTGTATTGTCTACTGAGATACGTGGTAGCTCAGAGGTTCTGTTTATGCGCGACATGGACCTTTAGCAGTACCACATGCAAAAACAAAAAAAACAACACAGTGTGTATGGGTAAGGCAGGTGCCATTACACATTTTACAGAATTGTAAGTGAAGAACATTGTCACACAACGGACCGGACTTACCTCCAGACATCTGACAGGAGGAAGAGACTGACTCTCAGTGGCCAGAGGTAAACCACACTGACTAAACCAGACCTGATATCTTAGCCTATCTCAGCATAAAGGCTAGACACAGAAGACAACAAGCCTAGATCTGTCAGATCTATCAGACCACAGATATGATACATTTGTACATTATTATGTCATGTATTTATTTAAAAGGTACCATTTACAGTTCAAAACATAAATGTTACCACTTGATGCACCATACCAAATTATAGCTTAGAGCTAATTCGCATATGCAGTCCTTTGACAGGTTATGTTTCCTTACGTTTCAACAATGCTGTGGTAAACACGTGGTGGGTGTAGGCACAAAAACCACTTGGTCCAATCCAGCCTCACACCAACGTCATTGAAAACCAGTGCTTGGTCAGTGACTTCCGGCGTCAGACACCAACGAAAAAAGCTGTCCTTTCACGTCGGCATGTAGCTGTGCTGTAAGTAAACAGTCTGAGCTCAGATCACTTTTCTCTCACAGAGATGACAGTTAAATTTTTACCCCCAACTCTGTGAGAGGAAACAAGTTTAAACCTCCAGACTAACATGTTGCAAATTATGAAAGGATCCAGGCTTTATTCATGTTATTTTTCTGCTTCTTAACAGTGAGATAGATAAGTCAGAGTTTACAGTGAACCTGGGAACAAATCCTGGTTGTCTCAGATTAGTTACTTTTGGTGTCAAAGTTTTTGAGACCATAAATAGAGAGATGTTGAGCTGTTCAAATGATGATAAAGATTTCCCCAGCACTCAAAAACTGCTGGAGAAATGACAGTTTGTAAGTGTGAAGAAATCATTTGTAGTTGTAGAAAAAAAACTGTCTAAATGAAATGTTTATGCAACAAATGTTTGTAATTTCTGATATTATTTAGCCTAACTGTATTATTTTGAAGATAGAAAAAGTATATAGAAAACACAAAAACTAAAAGTTGACTCAAATTTTCGACTAAAACATTTTGAACAAAAACCATGAAGGATAAAAATGACTAAAATGTGACTTAAACTAATAAGCATTTTCATCTCAAGACTGAGACTAAATCTAAAATAGCTGCAATAATTAACACTGAGGTTAGGTTTAGGAAGAAAGAAACATTGTGACAACGTATCATAAAATCACTCAAAATTCATTTGGTTTCGCAAAGGATATGAACAGCTGTCTCCTGGGGGGAAAGGCCTGTGTTTGTTGACCCATCCACCATGCAACCTACCTCCTCAAATGAGAATTCACTCTTTACACTACTTCTTTCTTTACTCCCGTCAGCGCATTGGTCATGTGATCTCAGTCCTCCAGACTGAGTTCTATTCAAATTGGGTTCTATTTAAATTACTGGCTCATGATTACCATGGTTATATACAAATTACTGGCTCACGATTATGTGAGTCATGTATAAATTTAGTTGCATTAATTTTCGTAGGTATACCTACGAACGGTTCATGAGAACAGCCTGCCTACACACAGCCACAAAAATTGCCATAGGTTACGTACTTTACTTGACGTTTGCTAATGAGCTGCTCACAAGCTTGCAAACAGCCTGAAATATGAAGTATCACTGAAACTTTGGAATGTACATATTTTTAAATGAAGTTCAGTGGGTACAGTATGTTTATATCTCTTCTCTTCTCTTCTCTTCTCTTCTCTTCTCTTCTCTTCTCTTCTCTTCTCTTCTCTTCTCTTCTCTTCTCTTCTCTTCTGACTGGGCTGGTTGTTTAACTAGTGTCTGTACAACTGAGTGGCATTCAATTATAAGCGCTATTATCAGCCTGGAGGTTAGGGCCGCGTCTAATTCACTCCTACTCTGTTGTCACAACATTAAGACCCCCCAACCCACCCGCTCCTCCTCCGTTATCTAAACTACACACATTGGCATCTGATAATAATGCCTGATTATGATGTCTACACCCCTCCCCTCCATCCTCCCCTCGACAACTCATCCCCAGCTAAATGAAAGCTGGGAGTGGATGAGCTTCTCCTATGCTGCTTTAACAGCATTAAAGCGTTGGGGCAGGTACAGTTTCCTATCAATTTTATCTAGGAGGAAACATAAGACTCACCAGCATCATTAGTGAGCAGACATAATGTAATCACTCATGAGCAGTGTGTGTGTGTGTGTGTGTGTGTGTGTGCTAGGCAGGGGGTTGGTAGGTCTATATTACATTCAGCAGCAGCAGCAGCAGCAGCAGCGGTTATTAAAAGTGAACTTTTTTGACTTTTTTGTGTGTGATTGTGTATGTCTCTGTGCGTATGTGTGCACACGTGGCTGTGTGTGATTAGCATGTTAACACCAGCAGTGCTAATTGAAGGTAAACTTTGGGCATCAAGAGGATTGGAGGTCAGAGGTCACACATTTATCACAGTTAGATGTCAGATACTCGGAGTGGGTGGGAAGCAATGGGTGCATTTATATATGTCTTTGCATGTGTGTGTGTGTGTGTGTGTGTGTGTGTGTGTGATTGCTGCAGGATGATATGAGTTATCTTTGTCAAACTGTCACAAAAGAAGAGTGTAGGAGGAGAAGACGGAAGCAGAGCAGAGAAGAGGAGAGGGAAGGAGAGAAGGCAAGAAGAGAAGAGGAGGCAAGGGCACAAAAAGAGGACATAAAGAAGAGAGAAGAGAGACGAATGGAAAATAGAAAGAGGGAGAGAGAGAAAAATGCAAAAGTAGAACAGAAAATGTGAAGAGATGGGGGAGAGATGAAGGGAGAGCAGGAGCAGGAGAGAAGAGGAGAGATGAAAGGAGGAGAAAAGTAGGAGAGAAGTGGAAAAAGGGGGAAGGAAATGGGGAGGAGAAATGAAAGGACAGGAGGAACAGAAAAGAGAAAAAAAGCAAGAGGAGATGACAAATAGAGAGAAGTGGAAAGGAGAAGTAAGAACACAAAGGAGGAGAGGTGGGAGGTAAGGAGAGATGAAAGCAGGAGAAAAAATAGGAGAGAAGTGGAAAAAAGGGGAAGTGAATGGAGAGGAAAAGAGGTAAAATGTGGCAAGGTGAAGGAAATAAGAGGACAAGAGGAATGTAAAGGACAAAAAGAAAAATAGGAGATTAGAAATCGAGAGGAAAATTAAAAACAGAGTAAAAAAGGAGAGGAAAGGCAGAGGTGAGAAGAGAGGGAGATAACAGGAGCAAGAAAAAGAAAGCAGCACACTGTAAGATAAGGGGGAAAGGTGAAGAGGAAAGGGAAAAAAAGGGAGGAGAGGACCGATAAAAGGAAGGAAAAGAGAAGTGGGGATCTAAATAGAAGAGACAGATAAAAGCAGAGGTAGAGCAGTGAAGGAGAGGAGGAAGAGAAAAGATTTAGGATGGATCACAAGGAGAGGAAATGTAGGAAAGAAAAAGAAAGAAGGAGGGCAGATTAGAAGAGATAAAATATGGCAAGAAAACAGAGGTGATACAAGGAAAGGAGACCAGGAAAAGGTGGTGAGGTGATGAGAAATGAAGAGAAGTGGAGAGGAGGGGCAAAAAAGGAGGAGAGAGGAGAAATGATGACACCAGAGAGGAGAAAGGGAGGGGTGGAGAGGAAAGGAAGAGAGAGGGGAAGCGGGAGGAGAAGTGGAGAGCCTCTTTATGTGTGACGCATTCGGTGATAATACATAAAACCAATGTACCATTATACTCCACAATACTCCACATTCTGTGTGTGTGTGTGTGTGTGTGTGTGTGTGTGTACTGAAGAGGGCTGTTTGCAGTTCGCCTGTTCGTGCAGCAATTTTGTACTTTGGCTTTTTTGTCCCTGTGGTTGTGCGTCACTCTATTAACCCATCATTGTTTATTTGCATTAAATAGGATATCAAGACAGGTTTGCACTGCTCTGAGGTCAGTATGAGGATAATGTACACGCGTGGGGTTGATAGAGTTATTGATCCAGCTATTTGTCATTCACATTGGTGGTTTAATACAGTCTAATGCAGAACACACTCACGTTCTCACATACCTCCAGCTGATTCCTCCCTCCCTATACACAGTCATACCCCACTCAGTAGTACAGAGGTACAACCGTGCCTGCCATCAGGGGGTCAAAGGGTACAGATGACCCTGGCCCAAGACCAAAGGGGGGGGGCATGAAAAAGTCCATGGTTGACCCTTAAATGGGATCCATTACAACAATTTACTTACCGACTGACACCAATGACAGTACAAGTTATATATTTTTACAACCGGTCTCACACTGAAACCGTCCTTTCACATCGGTATGAAATGTGGCCAGTCACCATTATTGTTTGACAGCACCCAGTGGCGTCAGGGCAGCAGCAGGACAACAAGAAAAGTTAAGGCGGCAAAGCCTGAGTGGGGTAGACAGGAGGGGTGGTGGATGGGTCCAACAACCATTGACTTTCACTGGGGAAGCGGGTTTTCACTTCCTGTGTGATTGTAAAGCCAAATCCTGTTCTTTTTTTCCTAAACCCAACCATATGCGTGTGTTGGCAAAAGCTAACTACATACGTTTGTTGAAGGAAGAAAATGTTAGTTTGCAGTGTTGTACTGATGTAGTGTGTTTATTTTGAAAGAGACTGTATGCAAACGGTACATTTTTGGGGAAAACTGAAGTTAATTTTGAAAACACACAATGCATGTAACAGGCAGAAGTTGACACAGCGAAACGTCAACAACCAACACCCAGGGTACCTTGCACATCATATGTCCATGACTAATCGTCCATATGTTACAAGGTCAGAGTGAGAATGTGTTGGTTTTCATATGATAAATAAATGTAATTGTACAATTAATCCACATTTCAACATGCTATCTGATACTGCAATGCCACCGCAGGTATTAAATGGTAATAAATGGTGTGGTCTGTCTGACATGGGTCAGGTGCGCAATCAGCAGAACTCACAGGTGCTGCTAATGTAAACATGAGAGGTAGACTGCAGCCTGATTAGCCAAAATCATAGGCCCTTCAAGGAAAAGTCAGGGTATAGAGAGAACAAAGAAATGAAAGGAGCAGAGAGGCAATGGTTGGCAAAAGAAGAAGCAGCAGGTATGAAGGCAGATCTGAAGGTGAGAAGTAAGGCAGAGTAATTTTTAGCAAATAAAACCTACTGTATCAGGGTCAGAGAGACAGTGAAGACACATGTATCATATTAAACTAGAGGACCTAAGGCATCCATTGGTACCAGCTATGTCAAGCTATCTTGTTGGAAAAGGGGCCAAAAAATTATGCAATATTTTGGTGAGGGAAAAAGGAATATTACAATTTTTCAAAATGGTGTGTTTAATATTTTTGCAGACTGAGGTCCCTGAACGTTCTTTAAATTGCATAAATTGGGTATGACTGGAAAACTGAGAGTTTACAACCATATACTATTTGGGTTGGTGGATGGGTCAAATGAAGTCAGACTTTCATGCAGGAGACTATAGTTCATGTCTTATGCAAAAACAAAAGTCAGTGTTGTTTTAACCTAATTTACATAGGGTTGTCACGCACTGATGTCAGTCATGTGACATATGAACGTCATGTCACGTTACGTAACCAACATACTTGTTTTAAGCCAACGCATGATGGTTTTTTTCAACCTAACCAAGTAGTTTTGTTACCTTAACCTAACTGCTGCTATTTCACAACCCTAACCACGTTACTACATGTTTCAGCTGTGTGTCACATGGATATGCTTAAGGTTGCCATGTGCGTCGCTATGAGATGCTGAGGGTCATGACAGTGTTGATATTTGACAACCTGGAAATGACAAGTAAAATTTTCCTATCCTTTCTATAGTGTTGCTAATTTATGTATTTAAGGGAGTAAATTTGTCTTCATGTAAAGTTCTTACATGTTGCTGTAAAAAAGAATGTTTAGTTAAGCAACTATTTTATAAACTGTATATATTGCTCTTCTGCTGATCTTCTGTCATCTTTCTCTAGCTGATCTTTCCCTGTGAAGAGGAACATTCTCTTCACTCTGTCTACTTTGGTTTTTGACTTTATATTATATGTGGAATTAAGTAAAGTAGGTAAAGCTTCCGGGTGTGTAACTGTGCAAATGTGATTAGAGTATTCCTGCAAAAGAGAGGCCTCCTTTCAGTGTATATGTAAAGGTTTAAAGAAAAGTTTTTTTTTTCAATGAATAAATCCTCTACTAAAAGAGCAATAAATAGCTGATAATAATGCATTAAATGACAAAGAAAGGCAGCTATATTTTTCAGAGCTCCTTTCAACCACAATCCAATTCAAAGTTTTGTACATAAGACAAAAAGGGCATTAAGACAAGATATAAAATATACAGAAGAAACACAAGGTAATAAGGACTGTAGATAAACAAAGGTCTTGTTTCCTTTGCCTGGTGACAACAGAGACATTGACAAAAGCAGAAGCATTTTAATGTCAAGACAGAATCAATGTGAGTAAAATGATGGGTTACAAGGAACACCAGTTGCTTTAAATATTGCCCATGTGTCAAGGCTTTAGTGATGGAGGATCAATGCAGATCTGTTTTTTCCAAACGTGGCTTGTCCAGCCTTTAACATATGGGTGGTTCTCCCTGGTGCAGGTCTGTCAGTGAGGAGGCAGCCTTGTTTCAACCTGTGTGCTGTCCAGTATGACTGCTCTCAATGTGCTTTTAGACAGCAAGTGGCAACATCTGTGCTGTGGCTCCCGGCTACCTCAAAACCCTGCAGTCTGTGCACCCCAGGGTGCTGCTACACACCTACTGTATTCCCATCATGCAGCTTAACAGAGTGGGTTGTACTTTAAAAACTGGGAAATTTTAGCAACTAACTAGTGTCATAGACCTATATGTTGCTATCATTGTCCCAGGTGGGATAATCACAATTTGATGCTGATGTTGCACTCTCTCTTCATTGATCTGTCTTGTGATGTAACAGCTTTTTGTCTCTTTACAGAATATTTAGCTTGCACATCCCACTGGCGTTTTGAAAAATACTGAAGAGAACATGAGAAATAGCTGATGCTGTGTGTGCTTCTTGGGGGGGGGGTCATGGTTCTTGCAGCAGTCTCTTCGCAGCCATGGGGAAGAAGCTGTGTCTCAGTCTGTTGGTGCGGGCTCTCATGACTCTGACTCTGCCAGAGGGAAGGCTGGTGAATAGAGAGTGTCCTGGGTGGGCGGGGTCATCCCGAATATTTGTGGCCCGTCGGAGGAGACGGCTGGAATAGATCTCCTCTAGGCATGGAAGTGGGGAGCCGATGATCCACTCAGCCGTCTTGATGACCCGCTGCAGTTGTTTCTTTTCAGATGCAGTGCAGCTGGCGTACCACACCGTACAGCCATAGGTGAGGACACTCTCTATTGTGCAGTGGTAGAAGTTTCTCAGCAGAGGTGGAGGGAGTTTGTTCCTCCTCAGTGTTCTCAGAAAGAAGAGACACTGCTGGGCCTTTTTGATGATGTGGGTGGTGTTCACAGTCCAGCCCAGGTCCTCCGAGATGTGCAGGCCAAGAAACTTAAAGCTGGTGACCCATTCCACTTCCTCCCCATTGATGCTCAGGCCTGAGTGCAGTGTGGTCCTCGACTTCCGGAAGTCAATAATGACTTCTTTTGTCTTCTTGGTGTTGAAGTTGAGGTGGTTGTCACTGCACCAGGCCGCCAGTGCTTGGACCTCCTCCCTGTATGGTGTCTCATAACCGTTGTTGATGAGCCCCACAACGGTTGTATCATCTGCAAATTTGATGAGGGTGTTGGAGCCATGAGTAGCGACACAGTCATGAGTGTACAGTGTGTACAAGACTGGACTCAGCACACAGCCCTGAGGAACACCAGTATTGAGGACGATGGTGGAGGATGTGGAGGTGCCCATTCTGACATGCTGGGGTCTGTTAGTCAGGAAGTCCTTGATCCACAGACAGAGGGAGGTTCCAAGTTGTAGTGTCTGCAGTTTGCTGATGAGTCTGCTGGGGCTGATGGAGTTAAATGCCGAGCTGAGGTCAACAAACAGCATCCTGATATATGTGTTGGGGCTTTCAATGTGGCTGAGAGCGGTGTGGAGGGCGATGGAGATGGTGTCGTCTGTGGATCTGTTGGACCTGTAGGCGAACTGATGTTGATCAAAGCCAGGTGGGATGTGGGCCTTGACATGCTGTAACACCAGTCTCTCCATACATTTCATGATCACCGGTGTCAGGGCCACAGGCCGGTAATCATTCAACCCTGTGATGGCAGAGGGGGGGGGGGGGGGGGTTGTAGCATTGTTTGTAGTCAGTTATATTCTGTATGCCTTTCCACATGGAGCGGGAGTTGTTCTCCCTGAAGTTGGCCTCTATCTGCTCTCTGTACTTTGTTTTAACAGCCTTGATGCCTCTGTTCAGGTCCGCTCTAGCCCTCCTGTAGGCTTCCCTGTCCCTTGACCTCAGTGCTGAATCCCTGGCCTGGAGTAGTGCTCTGATATTGGCGTTAAACCAGGGTTTTTGGTTGGGAAATGTTTTCACCTGTTTCCTTGATGTTACATTATCCATGCAGAAACTGATGTATGATAGTACAGAGGAGGTGTGGAGTTCAATGTCTGGGTCTTCAAAGAGCTCCCATATGGTGTCCTCAAAACAGTCCTGCAAGGATAATGAGGCCTCCTCAGTCCAGCACTGCACTGACTTGTACTGTGGCTTAGACCTGCAGATGAGGGGCTTGTAAGCTGGTGTCAGGAACAGGGAAAGATGGTCTGAGTGTCCGAGGTGGGGGGAGTGGCGGGCTCTGTAGGCTCCAGAGATGTTGGTGTAGACCTGGTCTAGTGTTCTGCCCTTCCTTGTTTGAATGTCAACATTCTTGTAAAATCTGGGGAGCACAGCCTTTAAGTTGGTGTGATTAAAGTCTCCAGCCACAATGAAGAAGCCCTCTGGGTGTTTGTTCTGTTGCCTGGTGATGCTGTCATGCAGCCTGCTCATAGCTACATTAGCATTAGCTCGCGAGTGGATATACACGGCAGTTACAAACACTTGGGTTATTTCCCTGGGCAAATAAAAAGGTCTGCACTTCAACATTAGAAACTCTAGGTCTGGACAGCAGTGTTTCTCAATAATATCTGGGGAGGCCTGCCACTGTGGTGGTATCTTACTTAAGTATACACAAAGTGCTACAGTGGGAGGTGGATACAGGGGCGTGGTGGTGAGGGGAATACCTCAGCTAAGCTCCTGGGGCAACATAGAGAGGGCAAAGGGCACAGGTTTTGTTTCAACACTAGGGAGGACACATATAAAACGAGTCGTTTGGGGGCCAGAAAATTTTGAGCAATGAACACTTAACACTTCTGTGCATTTTCTGCTTTAATGTTAAGTGTAAATATCTCTATGTATGAATGTGTGTAAATATATTCATTGACAGCTGAAGATAGACAGGAAAGGTGGGAGAGAGAAGGGGGATAAGGGAACCAGACTGCTGTTAAAGACTCAGCTTATATGGGGCACACAATCTACTAGGTGAGCTAGAAGTTGCACTCACATACATGTTAACTTATGTCACTTTTGGTGACATTACATAGACCTCCTGGTGACTAACCCACTAACCCACAACCCTAACCCTGACCTAACCCCAACCTTCATCTAACACTAACCACTGACCCAAAAATCAACTTTTTCCCCATTGAGATCATGGCTTTTGTCCCCAATTGCGCAAGCCATCCCCAAATAACTTTTTTTTAACTCTTTAGTCTAAATCTAATTTGATGCCCTGAAAGTAGTTAGGCACACACACACATTATAATGTAAAATAATAACATTATAATACTAGTAACCTGTTAGTTTTCTAAATGATGTGACTCCTTTTATATTGTGGGTTTTGAATTTCTGAAATTTTTTTTATCTTTGAACCAAAAAGGTCATCTGGATGCAGTCATGTAAAAACAAAACCCTGTGGTGTTGTTGCTTGTGGGTGAAACGACCTCTAAACACAGCTTTATTTTATTTTGTAATCTATTTGATTCCTTTTTCAGATTTAAATTTTTTTAGCTTTATGTTTTTGATTCATCCTACTTCTTCTTCTTTAATTGGCTTCGCATTTTAGATATTTTGAAAGCTGCCTTTTGGACCTGTGTGTCAGGCAAAAGAACTGCTTGTCTTAATTTGGGAATTAGAACTCATTTGTCGATACAGTACCCACTTCACAAAACAAAATTGAAGGTAAGTCCGGTAATGTTTATAAGGAGAGGAAAAACCCTAGCTAGGACTAGACGCTGCTGAAAGGGTTAGCTGAATGTCAGACACACACTCATAACTGGAGCCAAAGAATACACGGTGGGGATTTCCTTTCCCACCCACCACTCTGTGTGTGTGCACAGTTGTTTGTGTGGTTGCAGAGGTGCATGGTAAGCATCCACGCATTTCACTGTGTCTTGAAATTGACATTTCTTTTGAGATAGGCCTCCAGTAATGTGAGCGGATGATTTCAATGTAAATTGTGGGTGGATAATAATTATGCATGTTTTTCAATCTATACTTAGATTCACAAAATGTCCACTGATCAGTAACATATGCAACAGGACATGACCTGAAAGAATTTTTACAGTTTGTAATTCAAGACATTTAGAATAAAGATGTTCTGAATAAAACATGATATTCAAAACATTTAACCTGGTCCATCTAAATTAAGACAAAATCCCCTCTAAAACATATAGTGTAACAGTTACCCATAAGACTTTGGGCAGTACTACTACAGCCAAACAAACAAATGAATGGTTGATACTTTTAGAAATTTGTGTTTTACTCAAATCTGTATTCTCCTAACGACTATCACTTTCTTAAGTAAAACTATTACTTTTAATCTCATTTAATTTTTGTCACAAACCAAAAAAAGAGGTTAATACTGCCTGTTTGGTGTTTTAAGTGGTGGGCATTTACAAACATTTTTTTGGTAACACTTTCAGCTGCACAAAATACTGAGGAACAAGTGAGGTTCTACACTTGATAAATTGCTAATCAGTCCCTGAAAAACTCTAAATTGAGAACTGTATTGTGTATATCATTAATATAATTAGTACTTCCTTAAACATTTGTCACTATTTTACTGATTTTGTGCCCCCTAAATATGGTGCATCATAGTTACTCAGTAGTCCCTCATTACTGCATTAATAACTGTCCAATGAGTTTTTTTGTGCCCCCTCAAGTAAAGCATCATTTTAACAAATGTCCACTGTGATGTTATGGAGAAAGTCAACGTTAGCAGATTGTTCAATAAGCAGATAGCAGCAGACAATGTTCAGGGTTCCTGGTAGGTTGAGAGCCACCCGGTGCTCCGGTGAAGCCCGAAGGCTGACATGAAGGCAGACGATCTGATGAGCAGGAGAGCAGAGTGTGCAGGGTGCCGCGTGGCAGCATACACACAGAAACAGCTCATCAATGGTGGATCGTACTGTGTGATCCGGAGGGACGGACCTGATCGAACCAGCGAGCCTGCCATCCGACGACCAAACGCTCCTGCAGGTGAACCCGGAAGTGGCAGGCGAACCAGACGTGGCAGATGAACCAGCAGGTAAGTAGGAACCAACAGCACTCACGGTGACAGGCAATGCCTCTCGACAGGTAAACCAAGACCAGCGTGATCCAGCAGAGAACTGGCAGGAAAACTTACTAGACGGCCACAGAGCGACAGGACGCAGGCCAGCCACGAGGACGAGCAGGCAGATACCCGAAGAGGCTGAGGTGAAACTCGTAGTCAGGGACAGATGGCTGAGGCGTTTACCGGGGAGGCGACAAGGAGGGCTGGTCAAGGGCAGGCAGAGTTGGCAACGTGAGGTCAATCCGGAGACAAGTGCTGGAGAGTCTTGCATCTGGTGTTGAAGAACAATCTGGCACTGAGGAGAAGGCAGCAGCAGCTTAAATACTGCCAGGAGCTGATTGGGAGCAGCTGCTGCCACAGGTGAGGAGAGTTAGCCTGATGAGGGGGCGTGGCTGACAGGTAGAGTGGAGCAGAGACAGGTGAGTGGAAAAGTACTAGCAGGCAGGCAAGGAGGGTTGCAGGCTTTGACAATAACAAATACACATGCCCCTAAACTGTTTACTAATTATCCAAAAGTTGAACTCAGTTTATCTCAGGGCACAGACATTGCACTCTAAAAAATAGGCACTTGGGAATGTGTGCATGTTGCTCTGGCCTCATTCTGGCGTCGCTCTGGAGTTTCAGCGTGCCTGCCGCATGTCTACATTGGAAACAATAAATTACAGCTTGCAAAAAATGCGGTATGTGTACGGCCCTTAGCAATGTTTTACAAAGATCAAACCTATGTGATTCAAAAATTCATCAAAGTGTAAAAGTGTACCCTATATGCAGTTTGAGTGCAGTTTGTCAAGTCAACAGTTTTACTGACATGTCTTATTCATTCCCTTATTTATTTTATTTATAACTTTGAAGAACACATTGAGAGAGAACTCTCATTTTCAGTGGTGCCTAGGTACATACCATAAACACAACTTAAAACAAATAGCAATACAAGAAGAATGCATGGCTTTATCAATTTAGAAACAAATAAACAAACAAACAAAAACTAAAAGCAATAACAGTTACAGTCAATAAAATTACCAATAAACATTGACATTCTCTCAGTGGTATTAATGAGGTCAGCTGAGTTTTGCCTAAGCATATTCCACTAACAAATGCTGATCCCTCATCACTGACAGAGCAGGCTAGCCAGTTTTTTTCTGGCAAAGAAAGCAATGGTGTGTCCCGTAACTATCTCCAGTATAAATAGTGGTGGTCTAGGATTTTAGGCTGCAGAACCACATTTGGCCACTGGGTCTAATCTGGCAGCAAAGCTCAAGTGCAGCAGATTTATTCTCAGAATGGCTCGCATGTGATCTCCTCTGCAGGTGTGTGCATAGGCAACAAGTTCTCCAGCCCATACAACCAGATCAGTCGTTTGTTCCTACCCTTCTGATACAACCCACAGGAGCAATTCCTCAATTAGCGCCCCTCCTAGTGTTGTTAGGCTTGGGAAAATAATCAGACAATACTTTATTATTAAATGAACTATGTTGGTACATATTTGGCTAATAGTTCTTTTTATTCACAAAATCAGTTGGACAGTGTTTGCATCTTAACAACAAGCAGGATTCTAGTTGCATGCATTTGATAGTTCCTAATGAATCCTAATAAATGTAACCAGTCATCCTCATACTTGTACAGTATTGTAGGGTAGATTTGTGCTTTCAGCTGGAGCAGTGTCCTATAGCAGACTGTGTGTTGACTGAATATGAAGACATATTTAAACACTAAAATAACCCTCCTCCATCTGTTTTCATGACAGTCTTATTATTCAGGTTTTAGCTGAATAATATCTGTACATTCACATTTCTACACATTCATCCTCATATAGTCGAGCCAGAGAACTTGGAGATATGGATTCAATATTTTCTTTGGCATGGCAACCCCACCCCCACCCCCACCCCATCACTTTCTCATGCTGTCTCCGTCTGTCTTTTCACTTCTTACACAAATATGATTTATACCTCCAATTAGCATACAATCAGCCTTCATAACATTATCTTTATTTCTTTCATTCATATCATTTAACTATACAATGAGCCCCGTGAATTTGATTTGTCATTTTATCGACTGGGACTAATCGCTTTATGTTGAACGATCCAGCTTCTCCAAAGAAGAGAGTGGAAGAAAAAGCAGCCATGTTGTGATGCTGATGGATGGTCCATTCAGGTATCAGCCAGTGTGCGTTGGCTGAGGTTCATAGGAACTTTAACAGAGGGTTGGATTGGGGTTCAAGCAGGTTTTGACGAACATGGGTCAGAGCTCTGGTTCTGGGTTGGCAGAGGTCAGAATTAGGGTGACCAGATGTCCTGCTTTGTGTGGGACAGTCCAGCATTTCCATTGCTTTTCACACGTCCCGCAAATTGAGATGGTGTCCCGCATTGTTGTTGACAGTCAGGCTTCAGTTTCAAAATGCGTGTTTTATAATCTGACAAATGGCTGTGTGGAAAAAGCAGTGAGTGCTGTCATCAGGGGGCGGGGCGGGCTGTGTGATCATGTCACTCAAAGTGGGACGCAGACTACCTCAGTTTAAGGGCACACTCACCAACAATAAACTAATGCAAAACAGTGAAACATGGAGGAAAGGGAGGAAACAACGACCCGTACCAAGGCTAAGAAAAGGAAATGCAGCTACAACAAAGACTGGGAAACTATCTATCCATGGGTGAAACCAGTGCAAGGCGAGTCTGAGAAAGTTTTTTGTGAAGACTGTCATGTGCTACTGAATCAACCAGACGGCAAAGCATAGTAATGTTATAAGCTGAGGGGCAGAATAGAAATGTTTTTTTTTAAGTTATTTTAGACTATCTCGATGCATTGGTATCCCACATTGTCCCACATTGTCCCACACAAACATAGTCTTTCTCCCACATTTGGTGAGTTGGGATCTTGTCACCCTAGTCAGAATTTAATTCAGTTTTTTAACCTTTGACCCTCAAATTTAGCAAATTAACAATAACTGTCCTTTACTTTTTATGGCACATGTTGCAACATTTACACAGACATTGGGGCCCCAAGAATTTTTTAGAGGGGTGGCAAGATGGGACCGCTGAAAATCTTGGGGTTGCACACCAAACCCTAAAGCAATAACTGAATTTTTGGAATTCTATTATGCTGATGTAGTATATTGGCTAGTTGAAAACTAGACTATATGCTACAACTAATATATACTTATGGGAGCTAAAGGAGCTCTAAGGGATATTCAGAGCATATCTATGATTCAAAGTTTGTCTGCACATGGCTCTCAATATGGAGGCTCAGTGGCAAGCAGCTTGTGGTGCTAACAGTGTTAACAGTACTGATAGTGGCAACAGTGTTGACAGAGCTAATTCGCATCGCAACGATAACTCCCTGATATCAGTGGTAACCACCATATGAGTGCAGCGGGGATGAGCTAGCCATTACTCCACCATATCTTTACACAGTGGTTGGTTGCTATATTAAAGGAACAGTTCACTCCAAAATAAAAAATTAAAGGAAATAAATATTTTTTTCCTCATCCCTTTAGTGTTATTTATCAGTCTAGGTTGTTTTGGTGTGAGTTGCCGTGTGTTGAAGATATTGGCCATGGAGATGTCTGCTTTCTCTCCACTGTGATGAACTAGATGACGTTAGGCCTGTGGTGCTTAAATCACCAAAAAAAAAAAAAAATTTAAAAACTCAACAATAATGTCTCTTTTTAGAAATTATGACTCGTTTACTCGAAATAATCCACAGACCTTATTGTGAGCAGTTTCATGTAGGAACTATTTTCTTTTTACCAAACTACACCCGCCAAACGTATCACTGTGCAGAAGGAAGTGTGCATCTACTCATGGGTGCTCATGATGGTGTGAGATGTAAACAATAATGATATCCTCTATTGATGAATAGGTGGTGCCGCTAGCTAGCTAACGTAAGCTTCCTTAACCCGGTTGGTGTGCAATGCAGAGCAGCCAAGAAACCAACGGAGATCGGAGGTTGGGCAGCATATTTCCACATGTCAATGTGGCTGGCCAACTGTCTGTCAGCAAAGTCAACAGAAAATAAAATAAAAGGTGAAACATTTACATCACAAAACATTTAAATTCCATCACCTCTAATTGGATAGCACTTTAAAATGCAGCACTAAAGCTCAGTGAGTCAATGGAGTGCTGGACTATAAGGATAGGACTCATATTTTATGTCTTTTTTTTTTTTTTCTTAAAAATGAACCTGTTAGTTTCCAGATATGGGTGTCGGCAATTCAAAAGCAAAATTAACCCAAACTGACATCCCTAATATAATCATTGAGGTGAGATATGTGTGTGTATTACATAGCTGTTTGTGTATTAGTACTTGAGCAGAGGTAACCTCAGCCTAAATCAAAACAAAATATGATCCAGCAGTTACCAAACCAAACGGGCCAATTAACCAATTAGGTCCTCTCATTAGCTCACCTAGCTGTGTTAATGGACTTGTTGAGCAAAGAGAGAGTCAAAGCAATAACATGTTAATACGATTACACTCAGTATCAGGAGGACAAGTAGAGAGGGGGTTGATTTGAATTAATGTGTGGACCAAATAGAGGAGAATGATATCGGGGCGGACTTGTAACATTGGAACTGAAATGGAAATAATAACTTAAAACCTTTTATAACCAATTATTGAAATTGAAAATGATTGGTTTTTAATTATCTGAATGCATTCTTTGTGTTTTATTGGATAATCTCCTTTTTGCTTTGTTTAATGTTTAATGCTAGAGTTTTCCACATCTGTTAAAAACATGCACCTCAGTTTTCAGGACACTCTGTTCCATTACACGGGCTCTGAACACCAACGAGCATTTAATTCCATCTGAAAAACACTTTGTTTTAAATGTCATTCTTTCTCCTGTCTGTAATTCGGCATGCCATACAAGTAAAACACACTTACATTTGATTCTCTCTCTTCGAGCAGGATTAGCAGGACATTGTATTTCAAATTAAAGAGCACAATTGATCTCACATTTCAACAAAGCATGAAATTGTGAAAGTTAAAGTTTATGAAGATGATCAGATGTCATAATGATATCAGTGAAGTCATCCAAGTCATAGTGGAGATACACATGTTTAATAATGCCTGAATGCCAGTCTCCCATTTACCAGCCTGTAAATTTTTATTACTCTGGTTCAATGGACAAGAATGTACAGTAAGTGTGTGTGTGTGTGTGTGTGTGTGTGTGTGTGTGTGTGTGTGTGTGTGTTTGCAGTAATGTTTGCATAGGTCACTTGGCTGGTCAGGGTCCTAATCACCCGGGCTATTAGAGATGGGTCAAGCCTCATAGGGTTCCAGTGGTTTAATCTATTAACATGTCTGTGTAGATTTTATAGTTCTAATAGGCTGCAACTCATTAAGGAATGTGGTTTGGAATATTGACAGTAATAGCATCCCCAATACCTGCTGTAAATGGAGCAAAGAATTAATCCTATATTGAGTTTGAAGGCATTTTACATCAAACAGTTCTGGAGGCAAGGGTCCAATAAGATGTCAGATATTTGTCTATTATACTGTATTATAAAAAAAAAATTAAATATTGCCTTAAATTATAATAAGGTGCTTATGTTACACTTTTATTCCCCCAATCTTAAGCGTAAGTCAAAACCTATGGGTTTATTATACCCCCGTAAGCATTACATGCAGCATGCAATGTTTCTTTCTAGAAACCATGAACCGATTCCTCTGGATAATCCTAAGACCTTGTTGTGAGTGGTTTGATGTAGGAACTACTTTCTGTATACTGAATTACACCCGCCAACCATATCACTGTGCAGAAGGAAGTGTGCATCTACTGCTAGCTCATATAACACTATGCTAAATGCACACTTCCTCCTGTGTAGGGATACTGTCTCCATCTACTCATGGACGAGAGGCTCATGCTCATGACAGCGTGAGATGTAAATATTAATAGCGTCCTCCTTGGCGGAACTGTAACTTTAGCTAGCAAGGTGAGCTAGCAGTAGATGCATGTGTCCTTCTGTGCAGTGATGCGGTTGATGAAGAAAATAGTTCCTACATGAAATTGCTCACAATAAGGTCTGTGAATTATATTGAGTAACCAGGTCATGACTTCTGAAAAGAGACATTGCTGTTGAGTTTTTCCAACTGTATTTTTTGGTGCTTTGAGCACCACATACTGGGTGCCATCTAGTTCCATTATGTTGAAGAGAAGGTAGACATCTCTACGGCCGGTATCTCCAACACTCAGGGACTCGCACCAAAACTATCTAGATTTGTTACTAGCAGTAAGAGGACAAATGTGTTTTTGATTTTTGAGTGAACTTTCCCCTTAAGTCATTCATTTCAGTCAAGTGTCCAGGTCATACAAATAACGGCAAGTTTGCTGAAGCTGTGTTCTGATTTGCTGAAAGGGACAATTACTTTGTGTTTTCATTGTCTCTGAGTATCCTGAAAAGTGCTATATAAATCCAATGTATTATTATTATTATTATTATCATTGTTGTTGTTGTTGTTGTTGTTGTCTTGCCTTTGATGTTGGTTTGGATCGCCTACTTAATCAGTGATAGTGAAAACAGGTGTGCATCATTAGGTCCTCTGAGCACTGACCTGGCTCTGTCAAATGGAGGAGGAAAAGGTAAAACTGTTCTGTAGTAAATGGCATTCTATTACATTTGGTGTATTCATGGCTCTGTCTGTGCCCAAACATAAATTATGATTGTCAGAAGAAAGCATCGCCTTTAATTAATACTTTGTTATTCTGTATTCTTTACTGCCTGTGTCTGTCTAGCTCAACCTTTGTTCACCTAGGGTGGTACTCAGGCTGAGGGTAGCTGTGGATTCCTATTAATATTCTATGAGAAGCTCATTATTTTGCAACACTTGATCAGATGCAGCTCCTTCACAGATTTATATTATTCTGGGACCAAACAGTGGTAAACTCAATTTGGATGGACAATTGAGATCTGCCCAACAGCAGCCAAGTGGAGGACATGTTGACGTGATTCCTGGTGGCCTTGCTTCTTTCTATTTCTATGCTGAGAAGTTAAAATGCAAGTCAGGTTGTATTTGTTTTTTTTTTCCTTCAGATTCTTTTAGGAATTTTTAAACGTTCTAGAGAATTTCCCAGAGGTTATTTTGACTCGGTTTCATTGATATTTCGGTAACACTTTCTATAAAGACTACATCTAAAATGCATTATAAGAGCATTTATAGTGAATTATAATGCATTTATAATGCCCTAATGACTGCACTCATAAACCCCCATGATGCTTACTGATGCACTACATCAACAGTCATAAAATATTATACACGTGACTTATAATGAATTATAAGTGTCAAGTGTCTTGGATGCTCTTAACTAGTTATAACCTAGAGTTAGACTGATGGGGCTTATAATGCATTATGAATGCCAATACTTGCCAATACACCCATCAACAGTCAACCCGTGTAAGGTCTCACAGATTGCTATAATAGTCCATACAGTATCATAAGTTACCATTGTACGTGTTTAGTAAAGTGTGGTAATGATGCAACTATTATACCGTATACTTCATCATAAAATTTCATCGTTGGTGCTAAGTGTGATGCATTTTCATGTATTTAAAAGAATCTATGCTGTATCATAAGTGATATTGCCTAACACACACTAGAATACTTTGAAACAGACTTTTAAAAGACTAAAGTCTGACACCCTCTCACATCTAAAGACAATGTGTCATAAGTCAGGAGAGTTTTTAGTCACAGAGGCAGATTTTGCGAAGACTGGGGATCTTTCAGCATCACTATTTGCAATATTGATAGCTTCAGAAAGAAAAAAAGGTGGACAGAAATTGTTGCAGCCCTTGAAATCCCCAGTGAGTATGCTATATGATATAGCTAGCTAGCTAACTGGCTAATCACCATCCCCATCCCAAACAAGGTTAGCCTACTTGTCAGCTAACGATAGCTACTTGAATGCTTGCTATTAGTCTACAAGCAAATCATATATTTCAGCTAAAGATCTCTAGCTTCACTCATATAAGTTGTTACATGATGTGATTTTTGAAGCTAGCAATCTTCAGTTGAAACATACAGTTAGCTTGCATGCTAATAGCAAACATTCCAGTAGCTAATGTTAGCTTGCAAATAGCCTCTACGGTGGTTAGCTAGTTAGCTATAGCATACAGCACACTTAAAGGGGATTTTGAGGGCTACAGCAAATTCTTTCTGCTTTTTTCCTTCTCTTCTTTATCATGGCACAAATGTGAGGACATGTGAAAGAAGCACTCCTGTTCACTTTTTTTGTAATTTTCAACAGAAAACACGTTTTATTTTGTGATATTTACTGGAAATTACAAACAATATAGCCAACAGAAAGTAGGTTGTTATCAGTGTTGCCAACTCATCAGTAAGGAAAGTAGCTGTTGGCTGTCCTAGAAGTCGCTAAAAGACGTCATCACCTACTTTGCATAATTGGACATTTGCATGTAACTGTAATGGATGCTGTAGGAGAGGAATAACATCGTGGGAGAGACAAAATGGAGTAAAAAACACTCTAAATATGTTTAGAACTACAAATGAACATTATTGTCGATTCTTGTTTTATTTAATGTCACAATTCCAACCCTCCTCCTTTATCTGGGCTTGGGACCGACAAAAGTGACCCAATAGAGACACTCTGGCGTTACTTAGTTGAACATTTAGCTGAACTTACATGAACATTTTTAACCATAACATTGTTTATGTTAAGTATAACTTAATGTCATCCCACATCATTCGTGGGATGCAAATTTGTAGAATATACGAAACGTTGTGTATGCTGAGTTAATGTGTAGCTAACAAACTGGGGGAAACTTAGCTATAATAGCTAACATTGTTTCACAACAACGCAACAACTGATTGTTTTGAACTCAGAAATAGGCCCGTTTTCACCAAAGACATATGTGTCCACTTTTCAACAAAGTATAATTCGTTTCCACAATTACAGTTCCAGTGCAAAATGTTTCAAGTTGGCAACACTGGTTGTTATTAGTGATGGCCTTTCAAGAAACTTTCAGCTCTGGTTTGTGAGTCAGGTTTGGGTCACTGATTAATGCATATGTTTAAAGGTCAGGCAGGGCGGATTGGTTCTCATAACGGCATCATTACTGTCCACAGTGCTGTTTCTTTAACTCCTCTCTAAGTTTTTTAGTGCTAACCAGCATCCACTGTCCTATTATGTTGGGCCTAAACTCCATATAAACCCTTGAGAATTAATTGTACAGATGTTATATTGATTGTATTAAACTTAGTGTATAAAATGAACTGGTAATCCTGGTTGACTTGGCGACAGCTGTGGTTACAGAAGGTGAGGTTTACAGGTGTCAGGATTCTGGCTTGAGCAGCTAAATTCTCAGAGACAGAACAGAAGAGCAGCTGGTGTTTCTGTTTACAGTGAAGCCAAACAAACTCAAATTGTTTTCATGGAGAAGTCAGTCAATAATTGTCCCTTTTCCTTAATGCCATGAGCAGCCAGGATCTGATCTCATGCTGCACATGGTGAGAGTAGTTTTCTACTCGACAGCGGGCTGTGGTAACAGGAGTTGGTGACCCTGCAGCTCTTTGTCTAACTGCTCACTGTGGCTGCTCCTGACTGTTCAGTCACTTCCTGCAATATTTAAAAAGATCTGCTGACAAGATTTAAGTAACATTCTTGATTGCATTTAATGCTAAGAGTGGCTACAAATGCACTGTATTTCCTGTGACTGATTTGCAATAAAAGCCACCCTATGTTTCATGGCTTTTAATGTGAAGCACCAGCAGAAGCATGTTCTGTTAGCATTAGCAGTAACTTAGTGCAGTTCTGAAACCATGTAAAGAGACAATAAAACAGCTATTCAGTGAGATAGAATTACACTGGACTGCATGCTGCATTGTGTCTTGTCAGTCACTACTTCAGGTAAAGGCAACTTCACTCCAGCACAGGAATGATGGACTCCACCACTAACAGTGAAACTAAAGCATGATTACTCAGTGGAAACACACTGAATAGCTGCTGTTGAAAAAAATACAGACTTAAAAAAAGGGTTTAATTTCATGAGAACCAGAATTATCATGACAACACATTAGCCCATTAGAAATAGACATCCCGCAGATGCCTGCAGGAAAATGTTCTTTACATGATCATGTTTAAACTGATCTAAAATAAGAACCATAAAAACTAGAGCATTCATTCTTTTCTTTTTGCTGAAGAAAGTTTAAGACAAAAACACACCAGCAGCCAATGACGCATGTGAAAAAATATATTCCTATTATTTTCATTATACAACCCCACACTAGTGGCAGCAAGGCGCGCATTGGCACTCCTGGACACGCCGCCTTATGGTACTTTACGTCACTGTCCTTTTCCAGCCTCGCTGTCCCCAGAATTAAGTGCATTTTTCCCCCACTCGCTCTCTGCTTGTACATACCAGTTCCCGTAGCAGCTCTTCTTCTCTGCTCCTATGACAACTTGACTCCTCTCTTCACCACTGATGTAAAAGCTGTAGCTGTTGCTGTCTGATGCGATACAATGAATGGATGAAGAGAGACATTGTTGAGGTTGAGAAAATCCCGAGCTAAACAACCCACAATCCTGTCATTATAAAGACCATGGCCAAAAAGACATGGCCATGGCCAATTGCCTGGCGAGTCAAAGCTCTGGAGATTGGCTCTTCAGGTTAGAAATCAAGTTTAATAAGGGACTGTCCACACATGATTTTAAGCTAATACAGAGTTGGGAGAGGTACAGGTCTTTCAGTAAAAGTGGTAATAACTTTGTGTGGTCGTCTGTTGACAATGCGTCCAGTGTTGCTAGGGGCGGCACTTGACGTGCGTCAGATGACACGCACTGGTGTTTTTTCAGCTAAAGGCTTCTGCCCTCTCAGTCATTACATCATGACCTTATGTTACCTTACCTTATGAGCTGTGCAAACATGGTATTTAATCGTAATTACACCAGTATTTCCCCATAATGGCTGTGGGAGATCATTGTTTGCATAATCCTGCATATATACCGATCTAAATAAAAATCTTAAATGCTAGGACATTAATTCTTTTTATACCATGGTCTGGGTGAATGCTCGATTCTGATTGGCTGCAGGGTGTCCGTTATAAAGTGTTGTAGGACACCCATAAAAAAGTTTCGGTCAAATAGCCTGATTGTTCTAAATTATTGCGCTGGCCCAAATGCTAGTTGGTAACCGTGGCAACAGCTGCGGCCGCCCGAGCTGCAGGTTCTGTGGCCAGAGCCGGTTACCTTGGCAACGCATCACAACGAGAGATATTAAATAGTCCACTCAGCCGCTTCTTGTGAAAAACTTACGATTTTAACGGTAAAAAACAACATTAACGTATTAATAACTGATTTAATATTTATTTCTTTCGTAAGTGACCATGGTATAAGTGGGATAATGCCCTTCAAGATGTCCATTATCAGAAATGGACAGAATGGACTTCGCGGAAGCAAGTCACGCCTCTGCGTCGTCCATTCATTTCTGATAATGGACGACGCAGCGGGCATTATCCCTTACTTACAGCAGACAGCTAAGGCTTCTGTCTTCTGTGTCATCACATTGTATGTTTGTAATAATGTCATTGCGCTATGTGTTACATGTGGTGCAAAACCATGTGAAAACCATAGACTGCATAAAAAATGGACGTAGCTATCCGTGTCACCAATTATGGACTGCTATTCCTAATCTTCAAGTTCGGCATGTCGGCCATAGCCATCTTGTTTTTTCAGAGCCAGAAGTGACCATATATGAGTGAGGGGCTGGAGCTGTGGAGCAGCAAGGGGTGGATGTGACTCAGAGACTGTAAAGATGCCTTGCACTCAAGTGGCCCCGCCATTTAATATGCATAACTTTGGGCCTTAATGGTGAGTAAACAGGTGAGTCAAATAAAAATTCACACCCAACACAGATGTCATGAATGTTAAAAATTAGTCATAGAGACCAAAACAGTTTTTTGTACCTGGCTGTAAACATGTTTATTTCTGCTGTAAAGTTAGCCATTTTAACATTGGGGTCTGAGGGGATTTATTGTTTGGGAGCCAGCCTCAAGTGGCCATTCAATGAAGTGCAGTTTTTGGCACTTCCACATAGACCATTTTTCAGCAGGGAGGACTGACTGATAAATCCATCACATCCTTGCACTCTGCTCATAAAGATGAGCATATCTCAAAAAGTAAATAATACACATAGTTCAAATAACGTATGGAGTCTTTAGAAATATTTTGTTAATTTGTCTACATTTAGAAATCTGTTGGGTCAATATATTTTGTTTTTTATTTTGTAAAATCTAATTAAAAAAAACATTTCAATAGCTCTATCAATTATTAGGTTTATTGACTAACATAATCATTCAGCTTTTGTTGTACAGATTTTAGGAATGAAAAGCATTTGTAGACACTCCAATCAATGACATCACAATAAGGAAAAATACCAATGTAGGCACTGGCAGACCATTTCTATTTGAGTTCAAGGGGTTAATACAACGACATACAGAAGAGAAAAAATATCATTTAAATATCTCAGAGGAACGTTCATGTTATCTGACTGTGACCACATTTGATTTCTTATAGAGGGCCAAAGTCAGCACATAAATCAGTCTGACCCCTCTCAGGAGTCATTAGATTTAATCCAAAACACACTTTTCACAGAAATGTGGTCAAATGGATTATTTAACCACGTTAAAAACCTCATTTTGGTTGAACCCTTGTGGTGTTGGAGGTCATCATTAGTTGCAAAACAACAACTGCAGCAACAACAAAATACAGAAGACAAGTGAAGACATAAGGGTTGTGTGAGACATCAACTACTGCTGCTATAGTGGTTAATTATTTTGATGGACAGCAAGTCATTGCTGAGAGTCATGTATGATTAATGCACTCATCGACTAATGAGTAAACTTCCACTATGTCTGTACAGCCTATCGCAATACACACACACACACACACACACACACACACACACACACACACACACAACACACACACACACACACACGCACGCACACACACACACAGAGGAGATAGTTAGTTTGACTCTACCTAGCCCTCATGTCTCAATGTGACTGCTGGTAGTAAATTAAATAGCGATTAGTTGAGGTCATTTGTTAGCCTGTCTGACACCAGACCAGCTCCTGGGAGGTGCTGGAAGATGAATGGAGCGCTCCACAAGTACAAAGTCAACAGGTGAAGATTAACTGGCTTTAATGATGCCATTTGCTTAATGTCTTTGCCATTTTCTTTCTATCAGTTGGTCTTCTCTCCTTTCTGTAGAAACAAAGTAAACTGTGATGAAATGTTGCTCAAACATTCTGAGAGCTGTTGATTCAATGCACAAATAAATAAAAAAAACGACTGGGATGGTCCTTAAAGGAAACTTCTTAAAGGACCAACCTTTAAACAATCCAGTTAATCTGGGAACACTGTTTAAATCCAAGTACAGAGTGTTAACAGATAAAAACTACATTCTTGAATGTAAACAGTGGCTGGAGAAGTACTCTGATCTTTTACTTCAGTAAAGGTCACAATACCACAATTTAAAAATCCTCCAGGTAAAAGTCCTGCATTAAAAATGTTAAGCAGAAGTACGGAGGTTTTATAAGAATAATGCAAAATATATATATAGATAAATAAATATCAAACATGAGAGTGAAATGACTCACTGTGGAGAAAATGAGGAGGTGGAACTATTTTTAACCACTTTATAATAATGTGGGGTAGTTTAATCTGTAACAATGTATCAAACTGATATTTGTAGTGTGTAAAATGTTTCCCTCTGAAATGTAGTGGGAAAGTATAAAGTAGCATAACATGGAAATACTAAAATATAAGTACCCAGAAAGTGTATCCCACTTATGTGCAACAATACTAGAGTAAACTTAAATTCCCTCACATGAAATGGTCACATAACTACATTCTGTTTGCAGGTTTGATAATAAAAACACTGTTAGTGTTCAGCGCAAATAAAGTGAATAATGAATAGACATGAAGTCAACATGGGGGAGAGACTGTATATTTCCTGTTAAAACGGAAGTACAACAGACATAGGAGGGTACCTAGCGCATTATATTTAGACGTAAAAGTCCACTGACAAAGTGGCAATATTTGACAATATATTTCCTACCTGTTGTGATGACAACACAATTACAGTTCAGTGCAAAATGTTGTATTGACATTAGTGTTAGCTTTTCATGCATGTCCTGATTGGAAATTACTGGTACAATGCAGTGTCCTGCACCATATCAATAATGACAATAATGATAAGACCGGGTACTCGACAGGTAATCCACAAAACGTTCATTTTTACTCATGCTTGTACCTGTGAACTTATACATACAGTATATATATGTATATATATATATATATATATGTATATATATATATATATATATATATATATATATACATATATATATATATATATGTGTACAATTTACAGATACCAGCTAGGGGTGTCCCATATCATCTCGTTCATGATAATACTGGTATAGAGCAGAGCATAAAGGTCCAGGTGGAAAAAAAAACAAAAACAACTCAATCATTTCAGATTGTTGTTTACATACTAAAGAAATGAGAGATCATTTTTGTTTATTTTTTACTGAATATTTGAAGGCAGACTGTAAAACTATATCACTTATTTTATTGCAATTCTATTTTCAAACTATTATTATTATTATTATTTTTTACTAATTTGTCACAATGTCAAGAATATCGTTATCGCAAAAATACCCTGAAATACTGTGATATTAATTTAGGGCCATATTGCCCACCCCTAGTACAGGCACAGGTAAAAATGAACAACACACGAGCGGGCAGCAGGTGAGAACAAATATATATTTCTTATTTTTTAGAATAAAACAAATGAAAAAGATGTGCAGTATGTGTGTTATATTTTGACATCTAAATCGCTATTATCAAGCAGCAATTCTTTTTATTTTGACGGTCAATGACACAAGCCGAACCTTTGACCCTGTCCTCAAATTCTCCACTGATAAAACTTTGCAGCTTGAGAATATGCTGGCAGCCTACATCAAATTGAAGACACCCAGGGAGGATCCCTCTGAGGTTTTATTGTTGTTTCCTAACCTGGCAGTGATTGTGCAGAATGTTTTCACCATCCCAGCATCGAGGGCACTGAGACTTTTCCTCTGCTGGATTTGTAATTCAAGAACAGAGAGCCCAGCTTAATGTGAGTGACAGGTGCAGGTTGGGTCGTGGGACTTTTAGTAATGGGAACAGATGGGTGTGGTTTTCAACTTAGACATAATGACAGGTAATGGATCAGTTCTGGTAATTACAGTATTAATATTATTTTTAATTAAAAGCTGATGAAACACTAACGTAACATTGATGTAGGGGTGGGATATATAATCAAAACAGCATTATTGCGACAATTATTGTATAGCAATATTGTATAGATACATGGATGCCAAGTACTGTCTTTTATTATATAAATTATTAATAATGCAAATACAAAACAAACCTTTGGTGGCCAACTAAAATAATAAAATCAATTGCTTTTTCAGTCAACAAGATAGATTTTGCAGCAATAAAATTGATTAAAGTGTGATGAACAGACTGAAATCTGAAACAGATGTTGACAGAAGTTTTCCTTTGGGGACTTTCTGTTATTGCAACACTCAGCAAACATTTAAGATCACAATAATATTGTTATGTGGCTTAAGTTTTGTGATAATATCACATTGTGGGGCCTCTGGTGATTTCCACATGTTATAATTACTACCTTGGTATTAAGCATCAAATACTGTAGCTTGGTTGGTTAAAACAGTTATTCTGAATTCTGGATATGAATGGCCTTCTGTGTAATTTTCCCAGTTCAAACAGCCACCAGTGTTTAATGTTACCAGAGAAGGTGTAAGGCATGTCTCTACCTCTGTCTGCTTGTCTTTTTTTCCCTCCCTCTCACTGCGTTAAACATGCTGTGAAATGAAGATGACACATAACACGACTGTGAAATGGTAGTGAACTCTTTGACCTATAAGACTCTGCTTCCCTGTAGTACAGGCATCCATTAGCTCACAGTAGCCCCATAATTTCCAGTCACAGCTCTAACTCTCAAACTCACTGAGGATGGGGATTGATGGGGCTGTCAGAATTACACACACACACATTCAGTATGGTTATGCACTTACCTATATTCATACCTATGTGTACAACAGACAAGTATAAGTTCTTTCTCCATCTTTCTCTAATGACGCTGATATGAGAGAGTGTTTTTTTTTTTTTTTAACTCTTTATAGCTGTTACAGGACATTAGCATTAATGTTTTCTGATGATGATACAGAAGTCAAATGTCAATGGTGGAGCCCGGCTCAGTCTAATGACTGAGGCAAGGGATCGCTTTAATGACTGGAAACCAATTAACTCTGACCTGCTGATCTTTGGCTGCTCCCATGTGATCATCCAGACATGCTGCAGATGATAAATGGGAGCTGCGAGATTCATTGCACAATTATATAACCATCACTTAAAAAAATGGGATTTCGATCCCTGAAAATTTCTATTTAGTCGGGGGTTTAGAGTAGAGGTTACTGCAGCTGACAGACATCCTGAAACTGTTACATAAATAAATCAGTTTTACTACTTTTTTAAACTAAACATCACAACTAGGCAGCATGGAGCTCATGTCAAATCCTGTCTGTTCTAGTCATATGGTTTTGGTTATATTAAAGATATGCTGAATTAAAAATCTTTTTTTTAATTATTATTTTACAAGTAAAATGTTTTCAATCACTATTCTGAAACTTGGGGGTGGTTACATAATTGTATCCAGTCTGATGTGACTTGGCAAGTAAATGTTGCTCACAATATAAAACGATGCTTGAATGTTAGCTAGTAGGTAGCTAGCAGAGTGATATCTTAGTATGAAGTGTGTGTTTGGAGTTTAGCTGCAGCATCGCAGACAAAAGGATTCAGTTTGAGCTGGTTGAATTAAAGACCCATTTGGAATTAAAATAATATATTGAACAGAAACTTAAAGACATGCATACATATGAACTTTATCGGCATGTACTACACAAGCATAAAACAAAGTAGCATTAATATGTAGGGTGCAAATTTATTTATTTGTTAAATGCTCATATTTACCTAATCCACATGCGAAGCCTTGTCAGTTTGGATACAGTTGCTTAATACTGGATACTCTTTTAAAACACTTTGACTTGCTGTATTTCTTGGGCACCTTTTGATAATTTTAGACAGCAGTCAAATTATAAATAAAACCAATGGGAAAACACCTTTTCAGTGGAGGTCAGGTATGGTGCCTGTGTACTGGCAGACCAGGGTGGTGGTTCCCATTTTTTTTTTTAATAAAAGGGGACTGGAGGGACCTCAGAATTGCATACCTGCTTTTTGCAGATGATGTAGTTCTGTTGGCTTTATCACACCATGACCTCCAGCATGCACTGGGGCGGTTTGCAGCCGAGTGTAAAGCCTTTGGGATGAGAGTCAGAGCAAGACTGAAGCCATTGTTCAAAACGACGGATTGTCCCCTCTTGGTTGGGAGAGAGTTACTGCCCCAAGTGAAGGAGTTCAAGTATCTTAGGGTCTTGTTCATATGTAAGGGTAAAAAAGAGAGTGAGATGGATACCTGATTTGGTGCGGCATCAGCCATGATGCAGGCGCTGTGCTGGACCATCATGATGTAGAGGGAGCTGAGCTGGAAAGCAAAGCTTTGAATTTACTTGTCTATCTACACTAAACACTTTGTATCCAGCTAAGAGTCTTTTAGTTCTTATTTGAGAGATTTTCACCCATTCTTCCTGCAAAAGGCTTCTTGTTCTGTGGGATTCCTGGGCCGTCTTGCAAGCACTGCTCTTTTGAGGTCTATCCACAGATTTTTAATGATTTTTAGGTCAGGGACTGTGAGGGCCATGGCAAAACCTTTAGCTTGCACCTCTTGAGGTTGTCCATTGTTGATTTTGATGTGTGTTTAGGGTCATTGTCCTGTTGTAGAAGCCATCTTCTCTTCATCTTCAGCTTTTTTTTTTACAGATGGTGTGATGTTTGCTTCTAGAATTTGCTGGAATTTAACTGAATCCATTCTTTCCTCTACCTGTGAAATGTTCCCAATGCCACTGGCTGCAACACAAGCCCAAAGCATGATCGATCCACCCCCATGTTTAACAGTTGGACAGGTGTTCTTTTCATGAAATTCTGCACCTTTTTTTCTCCACAGTCCACAGGAGTTGTTTCCAAAAAGCATCAGGCTTGATTAGATGTTCCTTTGCAAACTCGGACACTGATTTTTGCGGTGAGGACACAGCAAAGTTTTTTTTTCTGACTCCTTCATGAATGTCATATTTGTATAGGTGTCAGAGTCTGCTAAATCTTCCTGCAGTTCTTTTGAAGTCAAATGGGACTTCTGACTTGCCTTTCTAACAGTCTTAAGTTTTCTTGGTTGTCCAGACCTCAACTTGACCTCCACAGTTTCTGTTAACTGCCATTTCTTAATTACATTACAAACTGAGGAAACAGCTACCTGAAAACACTTTGCTATCTTCTTATAGTCTTCTCCTGCTTTGTAGGCATCAGTTATTTTAGTTTTCAGAGTGCTAGGCAGCTGTTTAGAGGGGCCCATGCCTGCTGATTGTTGGGACAAGGTTTCAGGAGTCTGAGTATTTATAAAGCCTTGAAGTTTGCATCATCTGGCCTTACCTGACGATGATTGCGAACAAGCCAGAGTTCTAACAAGCTAATTATGGTCTGAAACCCTGGTAAAAGTTGTCTAAGACCTCAAATGTCTTGGGGTGCCCAGACTTTTGCATGGTGCTCCTTTCCTTTTTTTTCTACTCTAAAACTGTACAAAACAAAAATAATACACTGATCTTGCTCAAAATATTTAAAAGCATGTTCCATCTTTGACTTCATGCCTTTTGGCAATCAGGCCATCTTCTACTCACTTATGTGTTCACAGTAAACGAATTTTGACCAGAGTTGTCCAAACTTTTGCATGCCACTGTACACATATTGTCACACACGCATTATTGAAACTTGGTATTACACTTTGTTTCAGACCTCTTTTGCCAATGTTTGCAGTTCCCATCACGTGCCTGAAAGAAAACACACACATGCTTGCATGAACACACACACACACACACACACACACACACACACACACACACACACACACACACACACACACACACACACAGAGTTTAGATGGGGATGGGCAGGACTGTCCTCAGCTCAGAAACATTCAGAAAATCAAACACAGAAATGACACCAACCACTGAACTGATCCAGACAGACAAAACGTGAGTAGGCCTGGCATGTAGAGGCAACAACCAGGCAGCAAGGCTAGTGAAAGAAGTGGCTGGCTGTGTTTAGCTTTTGTCCACCAGAAACAGGGACGTAGACACCTCCAGAAGCCAACCAGCATCACACAGTGAGTAGCTACAGCAGCTCTGCATACACTTAACACTTTGTCATGAATTAAATTGTAAAAAACTTGGAATTTTCTTGTGATTTTAACCACAAAACTACATGTGGTTCTTATTAATATACAGATTTGTGCATCTGTATGTGGGTTTTCTTTTTGCCTTTTTGCCCATTTTACACCAAATCTTCTCCCTCTGCTGCTGTAGGGTTCGTGCTGTTAGTTGGTATTAACATACTGTATGTTGTCTGTGAGCAGATTTCAGAACAGATGGAAATGCTCTCTTTTCAAACAGTGAGTGGCTCATTTCACAGAGTGGATTGTAGAGGGAGCAAAAAGGGGGAATTTTTCACACACTCCGAAATAATATTCACATGTATTTCCGTGTGTGGGTTTCAAGTTTTGTTGCATTTGAATGTTTTATTTTAGGGAACATTTTTCAAAGTCAGAGTAATCAGACTGACACAATTTGACAGCATTGGCAAAGTGTAGTGGCACTAATTCCATAGCTTCACCCACTGTTGCCAAAAATCCTCAATTGTTTTCAGGATGTTCTTTCATTTTTCTGTATATTTTTGAGTGTTGAGAGGAAGAATAATTAGGAAAGGAGGAAAACAATTCGGTTGTTGTTGAAGTGTAAAAAAAAAAAAACAGTTGTAAAAAAATATAAAACACAAAGCTTCCTATCCATCATCTTCTCCAAAAATACTTTTATCATCACCATTAATTCCAGCAGCAGAATAAATTCCAGTAAAGCACTATTCTAAAATAGCAACAATCAGATTATGGTAATTCTCTCCACTGTCACATGTTATTTCAGTGCCCTCTTTCTCAGATTCCTTTGATGGTCAGCCTCAATAGAGGAAAGAGCCACCTACACCAAATTACCAGGAAAAACAGAAACCTCCCACGGCCCGAGGAGAAGAAAGAGAATCTGCCGGCCAAACAGGCAGCCATCTCCCACATGGTCATCCTCACCACTCCGTGTGTGTGTGTGTGTGTGTGTGTGTGTGTGTGTGTGTGTGTGTTGGGGGTGTCCTGGCAGTGCGGGGTGACATGGGGAATCTGAGGATGTGGGTGGACACTGACATGAAGGTAGAGAGACAATAAGAATGAATGAGAAGTGGAGAGAGAGCAGAGCAGAGTTTTAACGCATTGGCTTTATTTTCACGCTGCACCGTACTGTCAGCACTTTGCTTCCTTTTGCCTTTTCTGCAGCCAATAATCATCACTCTCTTTTATCTTACAAAAGTGTCCTATAATCCAGGAACAGTACTGGTTAACAATACTAATAACCACTTTGTTTGGGAGATCATTTTGGTTACACTTTCTTACACGGGTGCCATACTTCTCAGTAATCCCCAGGACAAGAACTGAAATGTAAATTCTTAAGAAGTTTACTAGAAAGGATGATGTGAAATGGTATCAGTTATAGAGAAAATGTAGGCAGTATTCAGGAAGCACATTTCCTATTAATATTTTCCAAATAATTGCTGCATAACCTCAGAGGGTAAACTCGTGTATACTGCAGCTCAGCTGATGCGGTAAGATTTTCCAATTTGTCTACATGTAGCTCAACATGTATAAATATTTACTTGTGTTTAAATCAATCTTCCAGTATATCCGGTCATCAAGGTCATAACAGTAAAGATCTTCCAGAATTTCAAAAACTGCTTTTAAATGACTAAAAGAAAAAATCTATAATTTTTTTTTCTAGGTTTTCTTTTGTTCCTCAGTGATGGGGTACTGACTGTATTGTGTTAAATCACTGTTTTTTGGAAACACCTCATAGAAACTTAGACAGGGATACTAATGGGGTGAGGAAAAAAATAATACAGCATAGTATTGTGATATTTTTGTATGGCAATATTGTATTGTGATTTGTTTATCATATAAATAATTTATATTAGAAATACAAATTAAACTTTTGGTAGCCTACTAGAATATAATATATATAGTCAGTTGCCTTCTCAGGCTGCTAGATACATTTTACTGCAAAAAAAAATCATTGAAGTGAGATGAACACACTAAAAAATGTATCTAAAACAGTTCCCAACAAAGTTTCCATTGGGGACCAAATTTGCAGTTCAAAAAAGGTAATGAATCACAAATACCACAATATATGCAATATCTGTCATGTGATTTGGGATTATGAGTGTCAAATGGATAAACTAAAATACATTCAGAATATGTTGCTTTTGTCAGACATGCAAAGAGTCAGTTTGCAAGGAATAATGGGAGATATACTTGCATTCAAAAGTAAAGTTTGACTCCATTTATGCAGGCACACAACAGGGGCAATGCAGATGTGGTTGCACATTTGTGTTGCTGCTTATGATGAACAACAATAAATTCATTAGAAGCTGGATTTGACTTCAGTTCCTTTTTTCAGTTGAATTCATCTCCCCGAGTTCCCCATTAAACAAAAAGCATTTTACTTTCAGTTTTCTTTAGTCCTGTAACTTTATCACCCATAGCGACACATGAAACAGCAAAAACATAAAATAAATTTAAATCATGAAACATCACGCAGATTTGGGGCCAGATCTCCAAATGGGGTTTGGAGCTTTATTTGCTGTTTAGCAGAGAAACAGTGGAACACAGAGGGATTATGTAAGTCAGCACAGCAGATAAATGTTGATTGATCTTGTGATGAGGGAGCTGGAGGGGACCGGGGCCCCCGCTGCTTTCGGCCCGGCTCACTCTGGAGCCGATGCTGAAATAAAAGACTGGTAATCGAGCGGCCGGTGTGGCGTGGGCGCGCCGAGCGTTTGGCCATCAAACCCCAAAGGCCTCGTCAGCGAACCCCTCCTTCTCTTTCTCATTCCCTCCCCCCCTTCCCTCTGGTAGTCTCTTCATTGTTTTTCTCTTCTTTCTTTTGTTTGTCTGTACTTGCTCCTCTCCTTTCCTTCTTTGCTTCCCTTTTCTCCCTTTTTTACCTTCTCTACTCTGGCCTATACTTCCTTTCCTTCCTCTTCTTCTCTTCCACCATTCCCCCTTCCTTGTCTAGCCCTTTAGATTCAGTCTTTTTTCTTCTTCATTTCCCCTCATATCAGATTGTTTTTTTTCCTACATCCCATTTCTTTCCTATCTCTTTCACTCCTTCATTCTGTTCCTCCTTTCCCGCCTTTCTTGTCTATGCTTTCTTTAATGTTTCCTTTTTTCTCCTTGGGTTCCCTCTTCTCAACATTTTTAAGTCTGGTTCATTTCATTGTCTTGCTCATTTCCTCTTTAATTCTCCCTTTCTGAGATTGTTTTTCCTCGTCCACCCAAGTTTCTTTCCTTTCTTTATTTCCGCCTGTGTCCTGTACTACCTTTTTTACCCTTCTCTCCCTTCCTTCTCTGATTACCCTCCCTCTTCTCTCCTTTTCTTTCCCTCCTTTCCTCTGTCTTGCTCCCCTCATTCTCTCCTTCCCTTCTCCCTGCCTCTCTCGGTTTCTTTCTTTTCCCTGTGATTTCCTCTTCCTCCTTTCCTTCCTTTCTCCTGCCTTCTTCACTCCCTCTCTCTCCCCCTCTCTTTACTTCACTCCTTTCCTTTTTTCTAGTCTTTTCCTCCATCCACCCTACACCCCACCTTCTCCTTCTCCTCTCCCCCTCTCTTATCTGGCAGGGCTTTCACTCGTCTCTCACTTCTCTGCCACAGTGTGCAAACATTTTTGCTCCCGTGGGCGAGACAAGAGAAATACAGGCTGCATTATCTAAGGACGTCCCCGCAGCCAAACCGTTTCCTCATCTGAGTTTGTGGAGGCGGACGAGAAACATTCCTGAAAATGCGAAACATTCAGATGAGGCTTATTAATGCCGGGGCTTTTCAAACGCTTTCAGTGTTCTGCAGAAACTTAGAAGCTTTTGTGGTGGCTTAGCTATTGTCAATGGACTGCTCACACAATCAGCATCTTCTGTGTTTAGATTGAGCAGCCTCACTGTGGTCTCAACACGCTGCTGTCAATGACCTACTGTATATGAGGAGTATCATATGATGGGCATTGTTGTCAGGTCACAGTTTCTTACGCTATTGTTCAAGAATAGCTGATGATGATGAAGAGCATTTACGGCCTGATGGGAAGTCAGACAGCAGCTTATTTATAGTAGGTCACTCTGAATAAATTACTAAAACAACACCCCTGATCACTTTGCATTTTTGTCAAATAAGTTCAGGAACTTAAGGGAAAAAGTGTTATTGAAATGTCACTTTCTAATGGGACTAAAATTAATATTTCTTCAGTGATCGAAGACATTTTCAGATCTTTTACTCAATACAAATACAGTGTAAAAATACTCGGTTACAATTAAAAATCAGGCATTTAATATTTTAGTTTAAGTACAAAAGTATTAACACCAAATTATACTTACAGCTGTAGCTGGTAGCATTCATAAAAATAGAACATTTTTGTTCATATTTCCTGAAACTGCCACAATATCCACACAGCAGTACATGAGACACATAATCTGTGAGTAAATAATGTTCCCCTGCCTCTTTATAGTGTTGTAATGGCAATTTTCTAATTTGCAAGAGTCTACCAAACAGAACAACCAATCAGAACCAAGGAGTCTCTAAGTCTCTAAGTCTCAGCTGTTAATCATGTCAATCACTGCTCCTTGAATGGCAGTCAAACTGTCAAACTAGAGTAAACTTCATATCAATAACCATAGGATACAACAACAACCTGGTTGACCAGGTTGTATGGCTCTCCCTGCTGACCCATTCTGGAGTTTTCCAATGATGCCCTGGCACTGCCTCGCTGCCAGCAGACAGGGGGACTCTCCCCCTGACTTTCTTAATATTTATTATTATTAATGTAATGTAAATGTTCCATTCATGGGGGCCAAGCAGCGTCTCATCTGCCTCCATCATCTGACAAAGCCACTGTGGCCTTCAATGACACAACAGGGTCAAAGGGCACCACGGAACGAGATTCATCAGCATTAATTTTTTTTAACACCTTATTTTTTTCTGTGATTAATTAATCAAAATTAATGCGTTATTTTGACAGCCTTAATATATATATGTATATATTAAAGCCTAAAGGTCCAAGTACAACACACATGGTTGGTCTACCATACTGTGTCTACCCATGTGTTGTCAAAAAAATTGATTTTTTTGATACATATCCATTCTTAATTTTTTTAGGCAGTACTCATTCTCTGCAGTATTGATATACCAGTACCAGCTGCTCTTTCTCTTTTGTTGTTACAGTCACTCTGTTCTCTGTTACAAACCAAGAAAAGTTGTCGTCATATCATAGCCTTGTTATATTTGTAAAAAATGTAACTTGTATGCTCTTTATGTCAAATTTATTGGTTTAAATAATAGTGAATATAAATATTTTTGTAATATTTTTGATTATTCAGTCAAAGTTGGAAATTTCAGTATTGTGCACCCATGGGCTCAGTGTACCGTGGACCCAACATATGGATTTGAAAAAAAAAAAAAAAAGTAACTTAGAAATAAATGGACCTGCATTTATCTAGTCATATATAGTCATCCGACCCCTCAAAGCACTTTTTACACTTCGAGTCACATTCACATTCACCTGCTACTTTAAACACACTCACACAGCGATGAAGCATCATCGGGAGGAATTTAAGGTTCAGTATCTTGCTCATGGATACTTCGACATGCAGGCTGGAGGAGCCAGGGATTGAACTGCTGATTTTCTGATTGGTGGATAACCCGCTCTACCTCTGAGCCACAGTGTTAGTACAAATTACTAGAAAACCATCTTCTTGAAGAAGAATTAGCTTTGTGAGTGGTTTAATAATGAATATTGTTCCTAGAGCAGATCCCTGTTAGTATTTTACACAGATCCAGTTTTGCCCTTTATACACTAAAGTTAATGTGTTGTAAAGATCAAATAACTTCGGTTAAATGCAACAATAAGCAGTTAACTGTAATTGTACGTTTGGTGGCTGTAGAACATAAATTACCAGTAACAATATGTATGGTTACAGCATGGGGCTCCTTGGGATTAAATACCCAGGGGCCATTAGAGGTTTTAGCAATGCAAAGTAATATTTTAAAATCAGCAAAGTGCATACAAAGTCAGTGGAGAGACACAAAAAGGCAGACATGTTGATTTACACTCACAGACACAAATTTTTGATTCTAGTAAAAATCAGCTTGAGCAAAAACTGAGTGGTCATCTGCCGGTTGTTTGGCTCCATTCACTGAGTGAGCAGAGATGGTAGCAGAAGGGAGAGGGTCTGCAGGAAAATAAAGGAAACAACTGGAGTTCCTGGTGAGTTTTGAAATCAGTCTGTCTGAGCTGTCACCCGCAGTCAGTTGGTGTGTTGTTACAGCAAACATCTGTGCCGTCAGGCACGAGACACGTCTATCAGCTGAATATGTCCAAAAAACACAGATGGAAAAAAAATCATGCAAATACAGAGAGATGAAAATTAGCTTTATATTCCATCTGAGCAAACTTTAATGGAGCCAGGTTTATAACTGTGTGGGGTTTTTTTTTTTGGCCATTGGTTATGATTAGGACAATAATGGAGTCATCAAAGTAATTACTGGGATCATAGCCAGATTAACCTGAGAGGAGGCCCTAGGGGAAAGATGAGCCACTGGGCCCTCATTACCTAACTGTTTCTCCCACCCTCTGTGCACTGTTTGCAGGTTTTCTGTGCAGAATACTGACATTAAAGCTGGGGTAGGCAGTTTCCTTTTGGTGTCAGTGGCAAAAATCCCATATAAACATATTGTAATTCAAGTGGGCTGAGCTAAAACTAGACCTCTGCACCTCCTCTTGGCTCTGTTTTGAGGCTTTAAAAAAATCAAGCCTCTTCGCAGATTTGTGATTTGGCTAATCGCACGTCATTTCAGAGAGGGGGCATTCCTATTAACCATTCTACAAATGCAAATGCAGATGCACGTGCATGTACCTTCAAATGGTGAAAGCCTGATTTAATGGCGGAGAATTCTCCAGAGAAAGTTGCTACTATACTGCAAAGAAATCCAAAAAAGGAGGGAGGTCTTATCAAAAAGAGTCTAAAAGAGAGCCTGACAAACACAAGAAAACACAGGTCAATAGTGGTAAAGTGTTTCAGAGAAAAGAGAAAATTTTGCAAATAGTTTAGCCTTTTACTAACCATAGCCAAAAGCTCGTGACTGCAGCTAATTCAGGTTCATGTTTATGTAGCTAACGTTAGCAAGAGCCTTGAATCACAGTGTGCCCTCCGTCTCACTCCCTGCCGCTACAGACCACCTCACTGGGAGGAGAGCAGAAGTGCCTCTAGAGACATACCTTAAGTACATAACCCCAACTCTGGGGGACTGGACAGCCCTAACTCCCCACAGGATCAGGAAATCCCCTGTCACTGCTGTTACACAAGTCAGACTCAGCACTGCCGCTGACCACCAGGCTGCTGTGGCATTCAGTGTTGGCAAGGGTGCACTGGCTGAATTTTAGCATTTACAGCCACTGACTGAAGGTTGCTTTTCAGAGCTATTGCCCAATTTCCTCCTGGGGAAGCAGTCCACAGTGGTGGGGAGCAAGGCGGAGGGACCAAGTGGTGGCTAGCAGCTAATTCTTGTCTCATTTGTGGTCTGATTAACAGAGAGAGAAAGTAAGGCAAGGAGGGGCTGAGTGAATATGCTGCAGGCAACTCTAAAGTGAAATAAGATGAAATAAATCAATGAATGAAAATCTTGGGTTACTGTATGAAGTGTGTGCATATGCCTGTGGTTGTCTAGTGGGAGGGGCTTAGGACAGAGAGAGAAGAGCTGCAGGAGGAGGGTGTATTAATAAACTCTTTTTCCAGATTTACTTCTACCAAAGCTTTAACAGGTTTACTGTGTGCTTAAGATTAATAAAACTTTTGAATTTTGGGTATTACCAGTGTTAGGCTGAGGGGAACCTGGGCTTAACATGGGTATATTCAGCACGCAAGCAAAGCACTGAAAAAATAAAGGTGTTGGAACTAAATTTTGACACAGATGATCATTAAGACAGGGTCTCAACATTAGATGATAAAGCAGGACTCATCTTAAAAGCCCTGTTAAGACCATATTTTAGTCATTTTATTCTAAAACAAAATGACTTAAATCAGCAGAAACCATATGACACGGTATGTGTTATATCGTTACCTCATGGCAATCCAGGCTTGCAGAGACATGCTCATACCCACGGGTCATGATATCAAGGTAAGGTAACTCTGGTAAATCTGTCTTTGATGAACCTCAAAGTGTGTGTGAATTAGCCTGACAACACACAGTTAATTCGCTGTCAGCGCTCATCTGCAGGATCTGGCAGCAGATGATCTACAGCTAGTGACAAGGGACACAATAAATATGGCCTGTAAAATGGGGGACGGCCTCATTAGTCACAGCTTTCATTATGGCATGACAGCATGTGTGTGTGTGTCAATGTGCTAATGTGCCATCCTCTTATGGCTTCTAATGCACCACTACTATGTATGTACCTATGTACATGCATATTTAAAGTGCATGTGTATCTCATTATTATTTGCGTTCAGGCACTGGGAGAATGTATAAAGGGTTTTCCCATTGACACTGGGCTATCAGTGTGGCCTTAGCTGCTCTGTCAACCAATCTGTCACATTAATGTGTGTGTGTTTAATGTCTCTGTCAAACACTCCTGCCATTTACTCACCCAGTGATTATACATTAGCAGGGAAGAACATTTCCCTTCTGACAGCCTCTGTGCATGTGTGTGTGTGTGTGTGTGTGTGTGTGTGTGTGTGTGTGTGTGTGTGTGTGTGTGTGTGTGTGTGTGTGTCATGCTGGCCAGGCCACACTACTTGAAGTGTCTATTTTATGGTTAACATTTGAATTTAAATTTCATTGTCAGGTCAGACAAGTAAGTGGTGCAGCAATATTCATTCACACATTCCAGGACCATGCTAGCACTAGCCCACTAATAGCCCATTGAACTAGCCGGCTTGCTAACTTTAAGTACAAAAAATAATGTTTATGTTCTGCTAATTTGTAACAGCAAATATGCTTTAACAGAAAGGTCAGGATAATATTCTTTAGCAACATAATGGTAAACACTGTTAGTGCATGCATTTGTTATGTTGCAAAATATTCATACTGATGTATTTTCATTTGTTTTTCTAAATGCAGTCCTACCACGAAAGCATCGTTATGTTGTGTTCACACCAAACGCAATGCAAATCTACCCTAGAATATTTTGTGTTGACTCACCTCATACGTGCATGAAATTGCTAAAACTGTTCGCTGAAGTTCAGATTTTTCAACTCTCGCAAAAAAGCATATAACACAAAATTGCGCTATTCACTTCATTTGCACTGCCTAATTCTCACATTTTGCGTCATTCGTGTCGCATCCATCCAAAATTGTTTATTTTTCCTTTCTTTATTTTTTGGTCTCAGTGACTAATGGAGACAACAATTATTGGAACTGGTCCAGTATTAAGTCACAGCGCTGCAGCCAACAGGCGGGAAACTTTTAACCATGCATTGCATGTTTGCACCATCAATTCACGTCCATTAAAAGTGCTTGTTTTTGTCCCTGGCAGGCTCATATTGTTATTTAAGAGTCTGACAACATTACAGAAAGGACCCCACACAAAAATGAAATGTTTGTCATGACCCATCAAGATTTCTGAGTTCATGTTTATTTGTCATTCCTGTGTTTGCTGTTTTATTTTGGTAACCATTGTCTCATCTCGTTTCAGATCCCACATCCTGTCAAGTTTCCCTCCTTTATGATTACTTGCCCCACCCTAATGTGTTTCACCTGTGTCTCATTGTCTCCCTTGTCATAGAGTATATAAGTCCCTGTCTTCCCCGCCTTTGTTACTACATCGTCTTTATCTTTGAGTGAGAGTTCCAGCATTTTTCACAGTGTTTATTGTGAATGTGTTTTTGACCATTTTTGCCCTCTGATCACCCTTTCTGCCTGTCAATTTGGATACTTTTGCCTGTGTTACTGATCACCCGTGTACTGACCTGAGCCTAATTAAAAACCCTGAACTTTTATCTGAGTCTGTAAGTCTGCTTTGTGAGTCGTTCTTCAGCTTGTGTTTGACAGCATTTTTCATGACCTTTAGCTGATCTGGTCAAGGAAATTGACGGTGCACAACTACCTGTAGGGATTACATTGCAACCAATACTGGAGCAATTTGTTGTCTCCATTAGAAAATGGGGTTGAAATTTACACAAGTTTTCCCTAAACTTAATTACATTTAACCAAAACCAGGATCTTTACCTAACCCTAATTAAATGGTTTTGTTGCTTACACATAACCACACAGGACTCAGAATATGAAGCCCAAACTCCTGTGTCCAAGTCCTGCGCTTTATTCAGTATTCATCCATCCTCACTGTAAACCCCAATTTGCCATTCAACTTGGTAACAGCCTGCACTCAAAACTTTTAGTTTAGCACAGTACAGTAACATAAAAGTTTTGAGTACACCAGACACAAAATACACGTGTCACATGACCATTGTCTGTCAGTTTAACATGACTTGTTGCTGTTGTTATTGTTGTTGTTTGAGCATTTAATTCTATGTCATATGAACATAAAAACAATGAATACACATTTTACAACATTTTTTTAAATTCTATTTAACTATAAAAATATATTGAATATATTGTGGTGAGCTTTGGTTTCTCATAAATGACTTAACTCATGATGCCAATTGTCTTTTACCACAAAAATAACTGTAACCCATTAGAACCACTGTGAAATAGAACACATTTAAACACAGTTTTCTTGGGATTATGGATTAAACAGATTGTCTCATGGCATGCTGGGAAACTCCACCCATTTAGCCCCACCATGCCACAATATGTTAAGTGCACAATGGTAGTGTTGTTTATCGGCCTTAAAGCAATTAAGCAAAATTGGCTTTTTTAAATTTTAGTCATAAGGATGAGTTTTTGTGTCAATTGAACATGTCATTTTTATGTCACTTTGACAATCCAGACATTTGTGTAGACTTAACATTACAGTTTTGTGTCATGGATGGATTGGGTTTTACAGAAAGGCTTCCATTGACCTGTCTGCAGTACAAAAAGGTGCCACTTCATTTACTAGAAAAAAAAAAACAGCCAGTAAACATAATCCAAACAGCACTTACATTTCCCTAAAATATAATTGGAGAACATAAAGTAGTATATGAACATAATCTTCAGCTGACAGGGTTGGTCACTCAGGTTGCTAACTGGATACGAAATGAACATATTAAATTCAAGAGGTGTATTTGGAACATTTTTCCTCCTGTCTTATAACTCATGTGCACCACCACAGTTTCATGGCTAAGTACTACAGTACTAAGTGCTCTAACGGTCCAGGACATGAGAGACAGAGACAGGACAGGACCAGCGCAGCAGTGAACTGGAGACAGAGGTGTTTCCACAGTGGAACAGTGCTGTGTAGTGTGATGTCAGATCAGCCAGACCACAGCAGTACTGCAGTATAGTGTTGAGCAGAGGTGGATGGTGATGGGGACGATGACTGTACACTTACAGCTATGACACTTTACACTGGAACTTTACAGGGGCGGCCACATGTTTGTATTAGCAGGGTGGGAGGCTCTCTACATATGCAGCCTGTATACTGACACCATTTACACTGACTACTAACTGTCTGAAAACACTTGCTGAACTCATCACATATATTTTAGATGAAATAAATAGAACTTGTAAGTAGAAGACACAGAAGGAAAGAAAAAGAAAGGAAACCATAGACTATGTGTATTTGCTTGCATGTTTTTGCCTGTGTATGTATGTGAACTTGTTTGTATATGTGTGTGTGTGTTTGTGTTCTTGTGGTGAACCTCTAGTTGTGGGCTTCTCATGCATTATGGTGAACCTCTGCTACAAGGGTGTTTCAACAGAAACAGTCTCAGAGGGCTGTGTGCAGCGGGAGAGTACCACCTAGTAAAATGACGATGAGCTTCAGGGGCAGCCTTCAGTGTTTTTTTTTCTGGGGGCTTGCATGTCATTCCTCCTTGCTCTCTCCCAGAGTTGCCTGTCTATGTCTGCAATCAAGTGTTGAATAAAGGCAAAATGCAGATAAAAATAATCTTCAAGGTTAGGTTTAGATTTTTTTTCAAGTCTATCTTAATATAGTACTCATATGCCCTTGGTTAAAAAGATTTTTTTATTTCTAGTTTTCTTTTTTTAATTTAACTTTTATTTAACCAGAAAAAAACTCTTGAGGTTACGTAAGTTACAGACAGACAACATAGAACAAAAATACAAAATAAAAAATGCACAGCTGTAAAACAAGCAATATAAAACACAAAATGAGATTACTACAGAGAAAAAGTACAAAAAGTACATTAATATATGCTATAAGTAAACCATAAAAAGGGCAATGACACAATTACAAAGACTAGCTAAAATATACCCTGATGCTGGAATATAGATGACTGTATACAAAAATCCTGCAACACTGCTGATAACTATCGGTTGTTGTAAAAGGTTGTAAAGAGAAGTAGTAAAAAGACTGAAAGTCAGTGTACAGAGGCAGGTTGGGGTGATGGATGGGTCACAAAAAACTCGACTTTCCACTAGGAGACTGGTGTTCAGGACTGTCTGAAACCAAGTTAATTTTGAGTTATTTTATGGGACGTTGTCACCGTGTTTCTTTTCCTAAACCTAGCCTGCATAATGTTATGTTAATTATGTAACTATGCATAAAGTTATTAACTTTATGTTAAGTATGTAACTTTACAGCAAGTATGTAACATGACAACTCCATCCATAAGGTGCTGATTTGTAAGATATTATACAAACCGTTGTATGTGAATTTTCATAAGATACCATTCGAATCGTTGTACAAGGATACTTTGAAACTGAGACTTTTGGAAACAATGATGCAGATACCCACACTGGCCTCCTGATTGGGTCTTATCAGTCACAACGTGTCAAGTCAAAACATTATAGCTAGGCCTACATAACTTTTGTGATTTCATCCTTCTTGTGTGGGTACTCCTTTCCCATCACTATGGCATCATCTGTTGATGGATAATGCTCCTGGTACTGCTTTGATATGTCTCAGTATTTGCTTTGTACTGACTCCTAATCTGTTTTACATTGCCTTGACTTATACTCCTGTCTTACTCTTTCAGTAACAGTTCCATCTCGTTGTCTGTCAAAGCAAAGAAATCTCTGGTCTTACTTTTCACCATTTCCATAGTATTTTCTGTAACTAAGCAACCAACTGCAGAGTAAACAATCTGCTTCATGTAAACTGGCATGAGCATGCCCAGTGCGCCTAAAGCGAATTTGCGAATCCTAGGATGGTGAAGGAATGGCCTGCCTTACTCTGCCTCTAACTGGTTTACCCTGACATTCTTACATTAACCTTAACCAATCCCACTCTTCTTGCCTAAACCTAACCAAGCCGACGAGTACTAGTCAGTCATAGGGAGATTAGGGCGGGTCATTCCTTCACAATTATAGGATTTGAAAATTAGGGTACCTGAATGGTCGTGTGTTATTTCAGGCATGTTAAAATGTACAGAGATTACCTCTGAAACTGTGCTAAAATTCTCATGTGTACAGGGATGGTTTTCATTTAAAAACACTGTTTTAAAATTAAATTGTGTTAGTGTGGATGTGACCAAAGACTTAAAGCAGGGGTAAACAACTAGCCCTGCTCTGTCCACAGTTCAGCAATATACCTGATAGGGGTGGGGGGGGGTGGGGGGGATGATACAGCACAGTATGGTGATATTTTTGTGTGACAATACCGTATCAATACACAGATGTCAAGTATAGATTATCTTTCACCCTATAGATTAATAATATTGCAAATATTATATATATATATATATATACATACATATATATATTGTTTTTTTCAGTCCAAGATACATTTTGCTTTTGGGGACACTTAAGAAAGGACAATAAATCATGATATATCACAATATACAAATATTTTAAATTGCAATAATATTGTATCGTGACTTAAATATTGTGATAATATCACGTATCATGTAGTATCATGGAGCCTCTGCTGATTTCCACTCCTAGTACCAACATATGTAAAACACCTTGAAAGTTGAACATTTCCAGCATCATCTTTGTGTCAAATTGTGCCACCATGTGCAAATTTAAATGCATGTAGTTGTGTCTTTTTGTGTACTTTGTACACAGTTAGTGATACCACAAATGTTGAGCTACTTCCTTAAAGTAGTCACATGGCAAAATGTACTTACACACATTCTTCTTTATATGTCTTGTGAATAGCATTATGAATTCAGCACTATTATGCAGAACAATAACAGTTACAGTATGGAATTATAGCAGTTTTACCCCCCACAAAGCTGCTGTTCAGGCCGACTGAGACAAGGCATGTCTCTGTATCACAGTGCTTTCCCACTCAGCAGTTCTTCTTTTATCCATTTCTCTCTTTTCTTTCCTTCTTTCCTATCTTGGACTGATATCAGAGCGTTTTCACTTGCTTTCATGCTTCACACAGCAAGGGATGAAAGCTGTCAGTCTGTGATGCAACAAAGCTAATAGTCATGGTGGCAGGAACACTGCTTTAAAGAAAGAATTATGGATTTAAGAGTGGTGACTTTCAGAATTAGGGGTAATGATCTTCCACCTCAAGAAAAAGGGCATGAGTGTGTGTTCCAGTGATCACTAGTGTGACGGTTAGAAAGACTGTCCTGTTGAAGTGTCTTTGAGCAGGACATTGAAGGACCTGCTGCTCACAGTAAAAGCAGCTCTGGATCAAAGTGTCAGCTTCCTGCTTCAAGGTCAGTGTATGTACTGTGTCTTTGAATTTGTTACCACAGGTCTTTCCACAATAGTTTGAACAAAAGTAGCATCATAAGAGATGAGAAAGATATGACAGGGGTAGAAAAAATAGAAATAATAATCTAAATAAATATTCACAAATACTGCATATATTTCACAATGTTTTTATTTCATTGTGTACTGGGTATATTTCTTTAAGGAATAGTTTAGGAAGGAGTTTTTTTCTTTGCGAGGTTAAGATGACAGATTAATATCAACCACATGTCTATATCTTAAGCACAGAGTTAGAATCAGGCAGTCCATTCTCACCCCAGGTCATCAAACCAGCGACACTTTATCACTCCCTGCAGTTCGTGATATTGATGCCAAAGGCACCCTCTGGGGTCTCTATGAGACACACCAGACTTTAAACCAACTCCACTGTAAACCCATGCATGGCAATATTTGACTTCCATGTACTCCAGGAGGGAGGGGTGGCAGATGAGTCAAATAACCCACCTGACTTTCACCCAGGAGTCCACAGTTCCTGCCCCTTGTAAAACCAGAACTCAGTGCTGTTTGAACGCAACATTACATAACTTACATGTGTCGATCATGTACCTGGTCACCCATGTCACTTATTTTGTCACCTTATGTACTTTCAACCCAAAACATGTCTTTTCTAAACCTGTAACCAAGTAGTTTTGCTGTCTAACCTAGCCGCGACAGTCTGACAATGTTAATCTCATTTTACAATGCACTTCACCCAGGAGACACACACAAGGGCTACAGGGTGCATCTCAGAAAAATGCAAAAGGACGCCTTTGGCATTGGTATCACACAACAAGGGGCATGACAAAGTGTCAGTATTTGACAGCCTGTGAGCATCCAGATGTAAGTCTGTGAGCACAAGTTTTGCTTTTGGTCTTCTTTACATTTTACTCTTTAAATTCCCTAGTGTGTAGTGCAGTGTAAATATAGTGTCCTCCTGTAAATAGAGTCTGCTGGCTGTAATTTACTTCTTTGTCTGAACGCTTTTGACTGTTTTGCAGTATTTTTAAAAAACAGTAAAAAAGCAGGCTATCAAATCCAATGTGTGTGAATTTTTACTTTCTGTACACATAAAAATGGGGAGGAAATCTTTGGAAAATTCATCCTTTTTTTTACATAATCTAAGACAAACAATACACATTAACTGACTGTGTTGTTAGTTCTTTTTAAGTAATGATTCGTTGATTGACAAACATGTTATGTCAGTTGGAATTTGGTGTATCAAAAGTTGAGCCATGTGACAGCAAATTTCTTGGTGATTTTTGTTATCAGTCCACCCCAGCACAGACACGAGATAGAAGCTGATCATCTCACTGCATAAGCGTATTTCCAGAAATATGGAACCAGTGTTTTATGTAGCACAATGCACACATTTGTATATTTTTTACACACTTACAGATTCAGCACAGTGAAGATATATATTTTATTCTTAGTATCTTAGGTACTAGTGATAGCATTGTAGCATAATGCACATTTGTATTTTATTTTATTACTTTATATTTGCATACATCTATTTCATACTCTTATTCTTACTGCTTATAATTCTCTATTCTTTACATCAAAGCAAATGTAACCGACTACAGTTCAATTCAATAAAGTATTTCTGATTCTGCTTCTGATTTATACCTTTAACTTTTCACTGGCTTAACCATGTTTCACTACTAGTACATTTCCATCACTTAACTTGTGTTTTTCTGGGGCTGTATTATATTTCCATTGTCGCTTCATTAACCTAAACTCTCCACAGGTGTCATTTTTACCTACATTCATTTTACATGGGTGTGAAATACAAACATCATATACAACAGTTTTGAACCTATAATGGCTAAAAGTCATGGAGCCAGAAGAATGTTTAAATCAAAATCAGTGTGTGAATCCTTGACAGAAAAAAACATCTCTAAAAATACATGCTTTTACTAAAAAAATCTCCTCTGAAAGGATGAATTTGTTATTGTTAATATATGGCAAGAGAAGATTTTATTGTTTTACTTAGGCTTAATGTTGCTGGATGATAGGTTGATTGTTGGATTTATTTTCTGGTTAAGGATTGTTTTTCTATTGTTGCTTTAATAGACAATATGTACTGGCAGGACAGGAGGAGCGGAAGTTAGGTGGGAGTGATGTGGGTGAGGTATTATCCCACAACATAAAGAGAAAATGTTTGAGGCGTTGGCCCACACAATGGTGCAAGGGTTAACTGAGGACAGGCAATGGGAACATCTAAAACACTATTAGAGTTCATAAGTCTGTAAGTGTAAGTGTAAACACTCCTCATTTAAAAGCGCAACATTTGTGTTCTTACTGGCAGGCCATAAGGATGACAAGTCAATCATTTGGTCTAGAACAAGATATTTTGTCAACTACTGGCTGCATTACCAAGACATTACAAGATGCTTGTATTCATGGTCCTCATATGACAAACCCTTTTGTATTTGATGCTTCTATGGCCTGTTCGGTCAATCCCAAGGAATACAAATGATCCGGGTGAGTGCAGGATGTATCGTTCCCTTTATACAACAAAGCAGGAAGTAAGGGTGTGGAGGTTGGAGTGGTGGATGGGGGCATAGTGTACTTTTGTGAGGGAGGCCAGCATTTGCAGCCCACCACAGCACTCCAGATGTGCAATATATTGGTAGTATATATGTTATCTGTATTTATTAATATATGATAGTGTGTGTATGTGACAATAATAATCAAATGTGTATAATAAAAGTAGAAGTATGACCAATAATAATAGCAAAAGTAGTATGCATCAGACAGGACCACAGCTGAAGCGCAACCATGACCCACGATCCAGGCGTAGCAGCAATTCATTAGAATACGTTGTGAGGAGCTTGTGGGGGGGATTGTGTTTTACGACCAGTGCCTTGTTGTATGCTGTTGCATGTTTGCATTACAGCTTTATTGCCCGTAATGGAAGAAGGATTAACATGTTTATTAAAAAGGCTGGCTCTGTTATGGTATGATTCACAGTTTATTGGAGGCAAATTTGGAAGGTAAGAACCAGGTGGAAAGTTCAGAACAGACTCCAGTTTAAATATCACCTCCTATGAGGTGCTTTGTATAGTCTACCAAATGTGGTGAGTGATGATTATAAATGCCTAGCACTTCAAAGTATGAGTTAGAGGACCTCTTGTACCCACAGCCAACAAGTCACAAATAACGTAATGCTTGTTTGTTCTCTCTAATATTGGCTGCATTCAGGGATTTGTTTCATACATATAGTTGTCACAGTTGTTAATGTGTAAGGCCCATTTCATGTAGAGTGAATTTGTTTATGGTTTTTTTTTTGTTGTTGTTCAAGCAACAACTCAGGTTTTAGGCTGGCTGACACCTATATGTATCCAATGTATCCTCATACAATGGCTCATATGAGATATGAATAGTGCCCCACAAATGGTGTTGCTCTGTAAAGTTATGTAGGTTAGGTTTAGGCAAGTAAAGCCACGTAGGTAAAGTTTAGGAAAAGAAACATGGTTGGGTGTTGCTCATCAAGCACTGAATGTAAAGTTATATATTTAACGTAAAATTACGTAGGTTGGGTTTAGGCTAGTAAAGTTATGCAGGTTAGGTTTGGGAAAAGATACATGGTTGGACATCGTGACGTTATGTACTTAACATAAAGTTAGGTACTTAATGTAAAGTTACATAGGTTAGGTTTAAGGCAAGTAAAGTAGGTAAGGTTTAAGAAAAGAAACATGGTGTGGACGTACCTTAAAATAACTCAAAGTTCACTTAGTTTTCACATGACACTCTGTTCTCCTGCGACAAAGTCCTGTGTTTGTTTGATCCATCCAACACCCCAACCTGCTTCTTTACTCAGACTTAGCTCTTTATACTATGTCCTTCTTTACTTTCATCAGCGCATAGGTCACATGACATGATCACAACTTTTCCCACTACATGGGTTATATACAAATTCTGGTGCATTACTTTTTGTAGGTATATGTACAAACAGTTCATGAGAACAGCCTGACTTATCCAATAGTGAATGACATTCAAAAAAACAAATTTCTGCCTTACATGATTACATGTATTTATAGATGGTAACGCATTATGTAGAGTAAAAAATACATTTACAGAAGTCATTGTTGACCTTAAATCAAATATTTTGTCAAGCTTTCAGGCTGTTTTGTGGAGCTGTGTTTTGGGAGGAACATACTTCATACTGACTGGCTTATGATATTTAATATGACATATGTAGGCCATTGAAAGTCCTTAATAAGCCTTTCAGTGCTCCATATATGGGCACTGAAAGTCAGCAGTGTATCTGTGGGGGCAGCCACTGTTGTTTGTTGATCTGTCACTCGAAGATGGGTCAGATTTAAACTTATACCAAATTAGCTTTCTCACTTTGACAGTTGCACACTCATCGTCTCTCTCCACCCCACTAACACACATTAACACGCATTATTTTGCATGCACACACTCCAGTTGCTGAACTCCTACACAGAGAAAGTATGTGGGCTACAAAAGCAAACTGTATCCAGTGTGGGGTTTTTCTTGATGTCTGTGACAATTCAACAGTCAAGGAAATAATTGTTTATTCTCTCATATTTAACTCATGGCAGCGATATAACCTGAGTGGGAATGCTTGAAAGTGAACTACATTGTATTTTGGGGAAGATAACAATAATGTTGTATTTTCAGAAAATACGGTATCACCACTGCATCCACAACTTCCAAATCAAGTACAACAAGCTGTTTCAAACTTTCTAAAATCAATGGAATGCAGCATAGTTTCTGTTTGTACTGAAGGTCATAATGTAATTATGACCTGATAATTAAATATTTATGCTGTGATGCCAATAAAGACTTTGTTTTCCAATTGCTGACACAGGACACCATCAGTCTCTATAATATTATAAGAGTATTAGGGCCTTTTGTCTATTTTGATCAACTACTGACAACCACAGGCACACTATCAGTCACAGTGCAGTGGGTACATTTTAGGGACTGTACAGGGATTTCCCCTGGGTTGCTGCTGCAGTAGGTTACAATAACTATTATCGGTTGATGTCAGATGTGAGTGATGTCATACCTCTCTCACGCCTGATAATTATAGATGACTATCACATCACACTATGATGTGTGATAGTCATATGATTTTTTAAGATGTATGTTGAGATCCATAAATAGTTATCTTTTGCCATACTAGCAGTATGGCTTGAGGAATGTCAATGTTGGTTGGTCAGTCCACCACTTTGGTCCAGATTGAAATATATCAAGACCTACCTGGTGGATCGCCATGAAATATAGACATTCATGATCTGCAGAGGATGAACCCTACTGATTTTAGTGATATTCTGACTTTTCCTCAAGTACCACAATGAGGTTGCAATTTTTGGTTTCCAGTGAACAATCTCACTGACTGTCTAATAGATTGCTAAAAAATGTGGTACACACGCTCATGTTCCTCTCCGTTCCATGTTCCTTTGACCAAATACCTGCAAAACTAATGACATTCCCGTCAGCCTCAGCTGTAGTTTGTACCTTGTACTAATTAGCAAATGTTAGCACGTTAACATGCAAGGTGATTAACATTGTAGGCTACCTTGCTAGGCTGTTCTTACAGATTTTTCATATGATTTCCTACGTAAAGTGATCCACCCAAATTCGTACATATTCCAAGTATTTTGAAAAGCTGAAATCATGTGACCACTGCGTGGATGGCAGTAAACAAGGAAGCAGTCCCAGGCGAAATGTGACATTTGAGTGAACTTTGAGTCATTTTAAGGTATGTTCTCACCATGTTTCTTTTCCTAAACCTAACCACAGTAACTTTTATAGCCTAAACCTAACCCTCCGTAACTTAACGTTAATTATGTATTGTACCTCAAGAACATAACGTCAATTGTGGAGTGCAAATTTGTAGGATATCATACAAACTCTTGTGCATTCATATTTCATAGGATATCATACTAAATGTTTTGTTTGCAACATAGAACTTTGATTTCACTAACTAGTCATTTAATTGATTACACATTATTGAAAAGTGGTCGCTATATTGTGGCCTCCCTCACCAAGTCAGCGCACAGCAGACTGAGAGCGCAACAGGAGGAGGATGCTTCTTGTGGTGGAGTGGCGATACGAAAGCACCTTGTGTTTCAGTTCATACACATCTGTTTAAGATGAATGCTGTATGAATCAGCCAGGTTCCGTGGAATTTTGACTTAGCTTCCATTGATACCCTACCAAGAATTTCATAGTTACTCAAACAGATGGAAATAAAGAGCTGGGGATGAAAAGTGGCATCAAGACATAAAAGTCCCCTGAAATAAATGTCTCGTGGGTTTGGCGACAGTAATTTCAGGGCTGTTTCTGGCAAAACAAAAAGGTCCACTTTGTAGGGATCCTTTCCATAATGTTGTCAGACACTTAGAATAATAATCTGAGCTTGTCACTTGCAAAAACAAGAACTTTTAGTGGCTGTACATTAACAGTGCGAACATAAACAATGTGATTACATTGCACCCTGTTTCGCCGCTGCTGACTGCAGAGCTCTCACTCAATACTGGACCAGTTTCAAAAATTGTTGTTGTCTTTGGTCGCTTTGACACAAAAATGTGGGAAAATAGGTTCCAGGTTAGAAAATACTGTAGGCACTCTTAATGGTTGCAGTGATCAAGGCTGTGGATGGACTCAAGGATGAACTGATTACAATCTGATGATCAAAGGTCAAGGTTACTGTGACCTTGTGTTTGTCTTATTCTCTCAAACGCTATATCTCAAAAAGGCGTCAAGGGAATTTCCTCAAATTTGGCGCAAAGGACTCAGTGATGAACTGATTAGAAATTTGGTGGTCAAAGGTCACAGTAACCTCAACATAAAAAAACAATTCATATGCTATGACAAAACTTCACACAAATGTTTAATAGGATAAAATGATAAAGTGATAAAAAAAAATTTTACATCCAAAAGGTCAAAGGTCAACTTCACTGTGACATCATAATGTTCTGCAAAAACACTTTTCTGGCCATTACTCAACATCATATCTCAGGAACAGAAGGGGAAACATTTGGTCAGATTCTGAATTGGTGACATCAGTCATGGGTGTCCACCTTGAAACTGTGCTGATTGTATAGATCTTCTGTTCTGTTGGGGGGAGATGTGTGTGAAACATTCATGTTTTAGATAATGTAGCTTCTTTGCAGCAACATCCATATTTGAAACATTGCCTACTGTCATGGCTACATGTGGTGTCTGAACAGACAGACATTGGTGTAAAGTGTAACTGTAACTTGAGTGGTTTGCAGAGGCATGTAACTTCGAGCAGGTACTAGTAGTTTTTAACTGTAAAAAAAATCCTTCTCTAACCTTAACTAAGTGTTTCAGTTGGCTAACTTAACGCCTGTGGTAGGCTTATGCTTCAAACTATGTCTGATAGCATTTGAAACCTCTCCTCCCACCCTTCCAACATTCGAATGAGGGGCTGTCCAACAACTTTTTGTAACTTCTTGAAACTGAAAGTGAAAATGCCATACGATTAAAACAACATCTGACTCTACACAACCCTATTCAGTAAATTGCTGTAGTACTGGGATTTTAAATATCTTGTAATGTGACGTTCCTTACTCTTTGCTCTATTTGATAGACATCAGCTTTTAGTTGTTGTTTTTTATGTTGGGGACAATCATTGGGAACACCTACTCACCATATCCTTCTTGACAGGTTTTAAAGTTCTCTGGTATGACTGTGTTTACATAATATGTCTCCAACTATTTCACACAATCTCCACTGTACTTTCTGAAACAGATAAAAATCCCTGTGAGAATGTATCTGTATCTGTCTCTGTCTCTGTCTTTTTTTTTTCTTTTCCACTTCCTCTTCCACCTCCTGATAACACAGCCACAAACACTCACACACACAGACACACACACTCAGGCACACACAGACAGCATCGGGGCATGTGTTAAATGAATAGAGCTGTTATTGACAGGGTTTATTGACCAGTGCGCTGATTAATGTGAAATGTGTGTGTGAATGTGACATTGTGAAGCTATTTAAACAGTTGTCTCATTAGTCACACCTTATGTTAGATGTAAAGACACGTAACTACAGGCTTGAAAAGCAGAATTGATGATATATCAGTGGCCTTTCTTTCACGCTGATCATTTATTATCATTTGTACTAGTAGCAGTAGGAAAGTATGAAACACAGGCAGTAGTAGCAATGATGGTGAAGCTGATGGTTAAGCAGTAGTTCCAGACAGTCAGACAGCATTAGTACATGTAGTAAGTCCTGCACAGGAAGCAGAAATCTAAAACAGAAAAGGGCCGTATCATGTAAGTAAAACACAGAATGAAAAATTCTGAAAACTAAAATGAGAGAAAAGAGGGAATAAAATCAACACTATATAATATCAGACCAAAACAATAAAGTAGGTTACAGTAGTTTTTACTGAGATTTTAAAACAGGGGGACATTCAAATAATTCAGGCCACAATTAAGTGGAAATCAGACATAAAAAAAATATACCAAGATAACAATCTTCATCAGTGCCTCTTGCTTGCCAATTCGATAACTAAAATAAATGTTAGCATTCTATGTTTTATGTAAACCATAGATTTCTTACATTTGTACATAATTATGTAGCGGATCAACACATTCTCACTCCAACCTCGTCACATATCGACGTTTGGTCATGGACTTTCCACGACGAGATATGACATGCAAGGTACCCTGAGTGTGTTGGTTGTTGACTTTCTGGGACGCTGTGTCAATTTTAGCCTATTATATCCATGGCCTGTTTTGAAAATACACTTCTTTTTTTCACAGTAAATGTACAGTTTGCATACAGTTTCTTTCAAAATAAATACACTACCTCAGTACAATAACGTTGAAATTACATTTTTTTCCTTTAACAACAAACACACGAGGTTACGTTTTGCCAACACACATATGGTTGGGTTTACAATCATACAGGAAGCAAACACTGGCCACCTGGGTGAAAGTTGGTGGTTGTTGGACCCATCCACCACCCCTCCCACCAACCCTACTCGAACTTTTGGCTCCTTAACTTATGTTGTTGCCCCACCCCTTTTCCCCCTGATGCCGCTGGGCACTGCCACACAACCATGGCATCCAGCTGCGTATCATGGCTTTTTTCATTGGTGTCTGATACCAAAAGTCACTACCTAGCTGGTAATTGACGACTTTGGAGTGAGACCAGGTTGAGCAGATAGAGTATATGTCTGACAGTTTGTAAATAAATGTGTTGATAAAGTTTTGATGTTGCTAAGCATAGTCCCATATCAATCAGTAAAGCAATATGTTTGCCATCTTCTGTAAAAGCATGCAAGAAAAACATAGTTTTCTTCACAAATTCAAGGTAACATGGAATGATTCACTGATTTACAAATGGTCATTTAGTGGGTGAAGTATTCCTTTAAATGGTAAAGGGATCTGCGCCTTTCTATCTTCCGGCCACTCGAAGTGCTTTTACACTACATGTGACACTCACCCACTGACACACACGTATACACTGGAGGCCGAGACTACCATAAAAGATGCCACATGGTACTCAGTTAACCATTCACACACACTTACACACAAATGGCACAGCCATTGGGAGCAATTTGGTGTTCAGTATACCTCGACATGCATGCTAGAGTGGACAACCTGCTCTACCTACTGAGTGACAGCAGCTGCCCCATATCTGTCAAACATAATCCAAGCATGCTGTATACACTGTATGTAGGCAATATATAATATATATGCAGTATATGTATATATATATATATATATATATATATATATATATATATATATATATATATTTACCTGTATGTCTATTCTGTGTATGTACATTGAGAGGAATGACAAGCCAGAGTCAGATTCCATAAATTTAATTGTTTATTAACACTCTTTACTACTACTACTTTAATAACTGACAACTGCTGTTCTGGAGCTTTCACTCTTATCACATGATTTTCCTCGGCACATGGATTTGCCTTGTTGTCATGGAAATGTCGCTGTTTATATAAATCCTGTATACTGTATATACACTGTAAAATATTTGACTGTACATTTACAGGAAATAGTTGGCTACTAGTTGCATTACTTTCACAGGAAGTTATTGTATTATTTTCCACAGTAAATTGTTGTGAAATGTATACTGTGATTTCACAGTAGTTATGCCTGCATGTTACTGTGATTTAGCAGTGTGCTCCTGTAAAATTACTATATTTATCTGTAACCTCACAGTTAAACCCTGTTAGATTACTGATATAACAGTACATTCCTGTAAAATTACTATATTTAACTGTGACCTCACAGTTTATGTGTATCTGATTACTGTGATTTAGCAGTATGCTCCCGTAGAATTACTGTATTTCACTGTAATCTCACAATTAAACTCCATATATCACTGTAATTTAGCAGTGTACTTATGTAAACTTACTATATTTATCTGCATGAGTTTCACAATAAAATTCTGAATTCAGTTAAATTTCACAGTAAAAGCAGGTGAGGTGACAATAATGTAATTTATTGTGTAATAATACAGTTACACATTGTAACTTCATGGAAATAATTTGCAGTGTACTTTATGTCGATATGTATGCACATATACTGTACATAAACTCTTATTTAATATTCATTTCTTTGCACTGTTTATATTCTTAACAACTGGACACTGGACTTTTATAGAGACTTTTTATTTATGTTGTGGGTCACTTGTGCTTTTTATATATATTTACATAAATATTTACACCTTTTTTTCAATACTTGTGTACATAATAGTCCTGTCTATGGTTTACCTTTATTTGTTCAGCTGTGTTGCTCTTGGTCTTAGCTGTTATGTCTTTTTCTGTGTGAGTACATCGACAGCAGTGCAAAACTGGAGTCAAATTCCTTGTATGTGCGCACGCTTGGCCATTAAAGCTGATTGTGATGTCTTGAAGAGCAGCTTCCAGTTTAACAGTTCCATTGTCCTCGTGATATCCAGTGTCAGTAGCAGCAGGGTCAGTGAAAGGTTCCTCTGACATTATCAGTCAACGTTTGACTTTTCAAAAGTCTGACACCCTAACCTCAGTATTAAACCTGTATTTAGATGATAGGGTGACAGAGGTGATTGTGTGATGTGGCTGTGCAACGCACACAAACACACATAGACACAAAATGGAAACTATATTCCATTCAAGGTGCCCAATATTATCTGTTTTCTGTCTGTCAACTTTCTCCACCCACGGAGGGACTTTTCTTTTCTTTTCTCAAAGAGCAGGACGAGAGAGAGAGAGAGAGACAGCGGGAGGGGCACAGTTCCCAGTGAGGCCACAGGAGGGCACACAATTCTCCCGGGACAAATAAACACATCTTAAACTGTGTAGTACTACAATATTCATGAGAGAAAATATTATAAGCAACAGCAGCATGTGAAAAGACACACACTCCACATTTTATTATTTTTCTTGATTATTATATTTGTTTGAATCGCCATTTTATGTTATGACATATTATTACAAACAACACCATACTGATAGGTTATAAATTTGTTTATTTTTTCTTTTTTTTTTTTTAAATCAGAAATAAATCGAACCTGTCCTCATAATGTGGACCAGTGTCACCTTTCCATTTTCTCTGTGTGTTTATTTGTCATGGCCCACCACTACCGCCTCTATAAATATTGCTTTCCTTTCACTGACTGTAAATAGCTCTATGTGACTATATTTAACTCGTCACTGAACCAAATCTATTCTTTCCTAGAGCATAGTCAAATGAGACTGACAGAAGTTTCCGAGCCCATGCAGCCTGTCGCACCCAAAGGAGTAAATTCCGCTCCTCTGTCCGTCTCATTTGATTGTGGTTATGCCAGGGCGGCTTTCTCTCTCTCGCTCAGCTCGGTAAAACTCGTCACTTTCCGATGATCACTTTCCGGAATCGAAACCAAATATGGAGTATGGGGGCTGTTCCCCTGCTTACCGGATTCAACCTTTTATGGGTTAAGAAGCTCAACCGGAATTCCTCTTTTGATATCAGAGCGCGTTTCGATAAAAGATACACCAAAATACATTTAAAATGAATGCTATTTAAAAGAAACTTACAGAAATTAGAGCTGTGTTTGCTCACTTTGGTATATTTAGTTGCTTTGTTGTTATGTTGCAGTTCCTTTGTGTTTGGCACCGAGTGGAAAAACGTCTGTTTTATCTCTCCTGGAGCAGCGGGTTCTCCATTGACAAGTGATTCCCTTTGAAATCGTCATGGAGCCCGCCCAGCCAATCAGCGGCGGCAGCGCCTCTCCATCTCAGCTCTCATCACCCCTCCCACTCCATGTTTGGGTAATGACGTCGCAGCCGCATTCAAAAGGTTCCCCATAAATACATACTAGTGCCAGGGCCCCCGTTCCCAAAAAGAGTTACTTTACGCGGTGCTGACTTTATCACCAGAGCGCATGAAGCGCACCGAACGCACGGAGCTCATCCTCTCACACCCGGTGACAGATTAAGACATGCAGTGGTGACCCGCGCTCGGCTGGGGTTACACACTGTTATTTGTTCAAAGCTTGAAGGAAAACAACAGAAAGACAAGACGCGGTAGTTTCTCTTTAACAATGACGGCTAAAACTTTGGAGAAAGTGCCGGTAAATCTCGGGGGATTCGTGCATCCAGAGAGCGTGTACTCGGTGGATGACATCGGCTCCAGCTTGCCGACCTCTGTGGCTATCTTCCCCAACACCGATGTGGGAGCTCATTACGACCAGATTAATGTAGCAGGTAAGACGGCACGCAAGTTTGACACTTCTGGAGTGAAGAGATATTGCTTTTTCATCTGTGAAAAGTTATATGCTGAGTGTGCAGTAATTTCAACTCTGCTCCAGAAAAGCATCATTAATGTTATCTGTCAGGATAAAAAAAAAAAAAGTTCGCTAAAAAGTTTCATATTTTGGTGTAATAACACGAGACACATCCGTGCGTAATGGAACAGAGGCGCACCTGCTCTCTCTCACTTAAAGCCCACTTTCCTGTCTGGTGTGAACAGCTTGATTAATCAGTTTTGTTTCCTCACTAACGACCTGTTTTGTTTTTGATCCGCAGATGGTTTGATGAGTGCAGACATGAGTGTGGAGAAGCGCTCTCTGGACCTCTCCTCCTACTCCGGCGGCTTCTCTCAGCCCGCACCCCACCGCAACCAGACCTTCACCTACATGGGAAAGTTCTCCATCGACTCCCAGTATCCAGGTAACTGGAACCCCGAGGGAGTCATCAACATCGTCTCGGGCATCTTCAACGTGGCCCAACCGCCTCCTCCTCCTCCTCCTCCTTCCTCTTCAGCGTCCTCCTCCCCGGCTTCCTCAGGTTCTCCCAATCACTTCTCCAGCGGAAATTTGAGCTGCACCATGGCGGCTCAGAACCAGCCAGAGGTAGACCACCACCATCACCTGTACTCCCCACCACCTCCTTACTCCTCTTCTGGCTGCGGGGAGGTTTACCAGGACCCCTCTGCGTTTTTGTCCACTTCTACCTGCCCCATTGCCTCCTACCCGCCGCCCTCCTACTCCTCACCCAAGCAGCCAGGCAGTGCAGACGCGCCCGGGCTCTTCCCCATCATCCCCGACTACTCGGGCTTCTTCCAGCCTGCTTGCCAGCGTGACATGCACACGGGAGGTATCCAAGATCGGAAACCGTTTGGTCCATGTCCGCTCGATACATTCCGTGTCCCTCCACCCCTGACCCCGCTGAACACTATCAGGAACTTTACGCTGGGGGGTCCGGGTGGCGGTGGCTCCGAGGGAGGGCCAAGGCTCCCCTCTGCCTACAGCCCTCAGAACCTGCCCCTGAGGCCGATCCTGAGGCCCAGAAAGTACCCGAACAGACCCAGCAAGACGCCCATCCACGAGCGGCCATACCCATGTCCGGCTGACGGCTGCGACCGGCGGTTCTCCCGCTCTGACGAACTGACCAGACACATCCGCATCCACACCGGACACAAGCCGTTCCAGTGCCGCATCTGCATGCGCAATTTCAGCCGTAGCGACCACCTCACCACGCACATCCGCACGCACACGGGAGAAAAACCATTCGCGTGCGACTTCTGCGGCCGCAAATTCGCCCGGAGCGACGAGAGGAAGAGACACACTAAAATCCATCTGCGGCAGAAAGAGAGGAAGTCCTCCACTGTCTCCTCATCGTCCTCCTCCTCATCCAGCAGCTCTGGGGTTGAGCGGCCGTCAGGCACCATCAGCGCAACTAGCGGGATTTGTTCATAGTTTTCCCGGGAAAACGTTGTTGTCACCACGGCAGCGTGACGCACACTAACCTCTTAAAGAAAAGAACTATTTAAATAATGATTCTGAAACTGATTTGAACTAAAGATAGCAGCCTAAGCAACAGGATGGGAAACAAGAACTTCTGTGCAGTCGTGCGCAATTACGCACATCCACCCATTCCTGTTCCAGAACTGACAGAGAGACTGACACGAATGCACTTTGCCTGTACAGTCTACTAAAAATAAAAATAAATATAGCCATTAATGCATAAGAATACACAAGGGCGCTTGTAATATAAAGGGGATTTTTTTTATAACGCCAACACATATTGAGTGCGCAACAGTGTGCGCGTTTAAATGTGAAATAACTGCAATAACGTTTTGAAGCAAGAAGAGTGTTGTAAGTTATTGAACTGACAAAATGTTCATTCTAACATGCTTGTTGATGACTATATTTCCCCTTTAGTGCCTTGCTGTGTGTCTTTTTGTACACTGACTGATTCAAGGACGCTTCTAATGCAATGTATATTTGTCCTTTAATATGTAAAGTTGGAAGACATTCTATTTTTGTACACATTTCGTCTCGTGTAACTTCAAGTGTTAAGCAGTTGTGCTTCACGTGTTAAACAAATGTTGGAGTGTAAATATGTTGAACTCATACCGACTTGACATTTTTGTTGTGATGTGTCTTTTGAGACTTATTAAATATATGTGGATGATAAATACAGCCGGTATCAGTCTGGTTTATTACTCATAGCGCAACACAGGTTTGCAGTGTCAGGCGAGACGCGTTCATGGAAGCCAAACATCGCTGGGTTGAAACTAGCAAACAATTCTTTAATCTTTATTTATAAAAGACTCGTAGAGCTGTTGATGTTGGAAATTTTATTGGGTAAATCCCACCTTGCGTCACTCATGGCGCTTCTGACTCAGAGTTTTCACCCACTCACCCTTTGTAGGTCAAATCACAGATATGACATATAAATAATAACACCGGGTTATAAACAGGTTGTGATCTGATGTGTATACTGTGTCAAAGCAAAGGAGACATAAATAGTTTTTTGCAGACTGTCAGGCTGAACCGTTGTTTGTGCAAAATCAGAGAAATTAACCACTGACCTCTTTCAAAAGAGTCAAGATGATCATTTGCAACCTTTTCAAAAATAATGTAGGTCATTCATTTGTAGACATGCAGAAGTGTTTAAAGAAGAGAACTTGCTATCTATAATAAGACAGATAAATCACATATTCGCAGTATTCATGTAGGGCTATTGCAAGGACTTTAGAAAAACTGAGTCCAAGTACCACCAATGCAGCCCCCCTAAGTGTTTTTTTTTTTCTTATTTATGTAGGAAATACTTGATTTATATTTTCTTTACGTTTATTTCCTAGTATGGGCCAAAATGCTGTTTATAAGCCTTCCTGACACTACAGGGAATAGAGTTTTGGTGGAGAAATACTGGACCCTTTGTATATTTATTTATAAGTTTGCTTTAATTTGACTTGTTTTTTGATTTAATGTATGATATACTGGGTCTAAAACACTGAAAGCAGCCTATAAAAGTGTTTAATTGTAGAATGTAAACTCCCCTCAAGTGGCTAAAACCCACAAATTATATATCTTTTAATTTGGATCTCAAAAAATCAAACAAATAAAAAAATCCATTTTTTTTAATTCCAGAATTTTAGCTGGAATTGAAAAAGCATTTTCTCTTCTGTGTGTGTTTTTATGTATTGATGTTGCCTCTGTCTATACTATCATTTATTGTGACTCACACCCAAAGACCTCTCCACAGTGGGCAGCTGTGACCCCCTGTTTCCTTTGCTGTAATGTCTGTGTAATAATAAACACCAGGATGTGGTTCTTTCACTTGTGGTATAGCAGTTATTTATGGTGCTTTACCTTAGCACCTGAAGGGTTCATTACACAGTGGAACCAGATTAATGCTGTAAACTATGCCAATGCATAAGAAGGGTTTATTTTATGTGAACCAAACAAAAAAGGGAAAAAACACATCAGAAAAACATGATTGGATTTTTAGTCTCTTTTCTGACAAGTCTCTCCTGTAAAGTAATGAGGAAAGGTCTGTTGTAGGCAATGATTCAGTGACATATGTAGACAGATCTTATCACTAGATTTGTGATTTTGTGGTGCCATTTCACTAATGAATTTATTATGACACTGAAACTGTGAAAAATCATCTTAAGGCCCATTCTGCTGTTGATTAATTCCACTTTCCCATACTGTTATTGTGTTGATCTGTCATACTGGACTAGTTGGTAATTGTAATATACTGGGGAGCATCCCTTGATTCATGTCATTCAAATATGGTCAAAACGTTCCCCGTCAACATCTCCGAGTCGTGTGGATCACTGATAAAGCTCCCACTCTGAATCAGTGGCTGCATACTGTAATGAGTATCATTCTTTTAATTATTCTTGACAGCCTGTAAGGACAAGCCCTTTTTATACCACCAAATCTCAAAGGATGAAGTGTGGACTGAACTTGCCTGGAAAAAGGATGTGGAATTATAGCCCTGGTATGATAGTGAAGTACAAAGTGTGTCATGTTTTTCTGATATAAGGATGGCTGTACACTTCAGGTTCCCTGAACTACCATGTTTATTGATCTATGTTTTTCTCATTCTAAATCTCGGTGCGTTTTGTTGGGCTGTTGGTATTAGTTTAGTTTGCTGTGTATCATCGTTTCTGTTTTTTTTTTTTTCGTGTTTTGCAAAAATATGTTTACAGAGGAAAGCCCCCTTAGTACTGATAAATAATAATCATAAGCAAATGTAATTAAAATCATAAATATGCTGAACAACTTGTTAATATTAGTAGTACTCGTTACAGTCCAGCGCACTGCAGTTCTGTATGTGGTTTGCCCAAGCCGTTCCTTGGCAGAAGCCGCTGCTCGACTGCTGTGAGTGGGTATAATCAGTGTGAAACACTGTACTGTCTCTCCATTTCATTACTTTTAAATGTAGTAAAAAATGGAAAACCAAATCTAATAACAGTGACATATGTAGGCTATATCACTGTCAACTGTTGTAATTTTTGCAAAGTGTTAGTATGTAATGAAAATGGCACAAAAAAGTCATAGCATGTGCACTTTGATTATGCAGTCCTCAGTCATATGCTGGCTTCCTAAAATGGCACTCAGTCTTCAAAACTATGAGAACCCCTGATCTAACATTTCTGTTTCCAAATGCTCTGAAATGGTCAGTTTAGCTGTTACATTTCTAAAAATAATTCTCCCCACACCCCCCTGGTGGGTTGGGTCACAGAAGGTGTACATTAAAAATGGTAACCACCCAGTGTTACATAGGTGACTACGGCCCTGCTAGACGAACTCTGGGTTAGTAATCAAGGTAAAGTATGGACAAATAGTGTTACTTTGTACATGAGACCTTTTTCTAGAATAAAGCTGGTTTAAACATTCTCTGGACTAAATTGCATCGTGGAGCCAATATGAATAATATGGTGTAATTTCAAGGTGTTTCATTCCTTTTTTAATGTTCAGCTCTTTGCAGTCAGACAAACAGTCCGTTGAAGTCACTAGCACTAGCACTAGCACTATCTACTATAAAAGGGCTCCAGTGTCCATTGCTTTGCTATAGCCTGGTCCTTAACCCTAGGCCTCAATTAATATCTGCTTCACCTGAGTACTTAAGTCAAGCAGTGTCAGACTCATGTGAAACCCTTTCTGCAGCAGAGTCCAGGTCAGACAGACTGTGTTGAGGCTGGTTAACATCACCGCAGAACAGGTTTCTCTCAGATTTTATATGTGGTTAATCAGTGAGTCGTTAATCCCATAATGTAAAACATTCCAGAGTTTACAGTAAGAAAAAGTAACAAGCTACAACCACTTAGCCTGTCTATAATAATGTTATGCTTCTGTGAAAGTTTCCCTACATTTCAAGTCAATATACCAGGGCTATAGTCTCATATTTAACATAATTCAATTGATACCTTCGACAACCCTCTGAAGGGGTCTGGGGGGAATTGTAGGGAGGAACGGCTAAAACAAAGGACACTGACAAAAATACTCACCTACATTAGGTACACTATTACTTTTACATGATGTACATTACTATTTTTCAGTATCTGGCACAATATTTTTCTCAACATCATGTGCAATGTTACTTTTCAATATCATGATCACTTGTCAGTGTAGTGCAATATTATTTTCTCAAACTCATGTGTAATACTACTACTCATTGTCATATCATATAACATGTAACACTGATTAGTTTTTTAGCACTGATTTAGTTTTTATTGTGCTTATATTACTTCTATGTTACTCTGTTAGGCACTGGTTTTTGCTTTTTGCTCCTTAAACATGTTATATCTTGCATATTTTGAATAGTTTATGTGTTTAAAACTGGGCCTAGTCTGTGAATGTTAATTGTTGTTACCTTATTTTGTGCTACTGTAATTAAAGCATTCTCTGGCACAAGAATTTCCTTTGGGATAAATAAAGTTGAATTGAATTGAATTGAACTGAGGAATTTTAGAACCATAACAGCTAAACTGACAATTTTAAAGCATTTAGAAGTGATCCTCAAAGTTTTATTACTGACTGCCATTTTAGGGCGCCAAGATATGATTGAGGATTGCACAGAAAAAGTGCACATGCTATGACTTTTTCATGACCTTTTTATGACTTTTTATGACATACTAACAATTTACAAACGCTATCACAGTCGACAGTGATATAGCCTAAGTTTTACTCAAACAGCATTCCAATTTTCCACTTTTTTATGCATTTGAAATTAATAAACAATGTTTGATATTGACTTAACCCACCTGCAGCAACGGCTTCTGCTGGGGTACGGCAACTTCACTTGGACAAACAACACACAGAACTGCATTATACTAGAACCAGTAGTAACAAGAATGGTAATTTGTTAGGTTTATTTACAATTATGACTGCATTTTTTTCAGATGACGTTACATGAATGCATTTTGTATCATGGTAATATTTTTCTTTATATTTTACCAATATATTTGGTGGGTATTTTGAATATACTTGAATATTGGTGGGATGTGATGTGTGTTCCCCAATACATATTTGCCCATAATTACTGTCTAGCAATATACTGTAATTTGAGATGAGTAAATTGCAAAATCCAACATAGATTTGGATAAGCACAGCATCTATTTTTGTCTTTCTCATGCACACCTGGTAAAGAGATGCATGGAAAAAGAAATAATGCAAATGAAAATAACTGCTACAGGCTTTAAGCACTATATTTATTAGAAATGCAAAGTTTTGGTCACAGACAGTGGCCAGGCATTAAGCTCAAAATATGAAGTAATGACATCTTCATAGAACAACAGGAACATTATAAGTAATGGATAAAAAAGATGTGACAAATATATTAAGTGCCATAGTATAAAATATCCAGTCCAAGACTTTGACTTTTGCTGATGTAAATCACTTGTTTGTCTTTTTTTCTATTTTCATTTTCTGTATTTATCAGATTTTTGGATATATCGTTTGTCAAATTTTAAGATTTCTTTAAAAAAATTACAGGTTATGTAATTGCTGTGCTGTTTGTGATCAGGCCCCTTTTGATTGGCCGTCATAGCCTGTGAGTTGGATGCCAGCTGAAGGTCTATGGCCAAAATGTAGCATTTTAATAAACACTGTAGAGGAATTCATTGCTTTCTTTAGTAGATCCTTTTAAACATCAGTTACAAGTGTCTGTAGTGTAAATAAAGTGGCTTTGGAGTAGTTGGATGTGTAGTTTTTTTAATAGAGGTATCCTATGTCTCCAACCTGTCCCTGCACTGGACACACAGATTAAAGGGATATTTATCTTCATGTTTGACTGTGGGGAAGATGGCCAAATGAGCACATTCCTCAAAGTGTCAGACTTTTTTTTAGCAGTTGCATGAAGCCTGCAGTAATCTGTAACATCTTTATTCTTCTGACGCCAACTTAACCACAAGAACAAATGACTAAAACCGTAAAGAGTCATCATGAACTGCACAACGAACATCCTTGTTCTCCACCCCCTCCTCTCCTCACAGACAGTCTGTTAACATTATACTCTAACCCTCGTATTTAGCATTAACGTAAAGTAAAACCAATGTTAATTAAATGGTTTATAACTCTCAAAAATGTACATACACATACAAGAACAGTTTTAGTGTGTATTAATGTACAGTATTTGTAAACAATTGTAATTTTTCCTATAAACACATTTTATGTTATTTATTTTATGTTATTTTATGTGTTTTATCACTCATTATGTGTATACAGCAGCATCCACTTCTGGATGCCCACAGGAGGAGTTATAGTCGATGACAAATACATTATGAACACTTAAATCTGCCAACAATTACACTATATGTGTTATACAACATTTATCAAATTATATCTGCTGGTTATTAATGCTAAATAGGAGGATTTCTAATAGTGTTGGAGCTGTTTTATTGTTCATGATGGTCATTGTGCACTACTGCACCTACACTTTTCTTATTATCTTGTTGAATGTTCATTTTGAAGTTGGATCATGGAACATTTTCTAATAAATATAGCCAGTCTTTAGTGACTGTTACACTTGGACCAGTGAGGAATATAAAGCAAGGAAAAAAACTGACAGACATATCTGAAATCTGTACCAGCAGCTGCAGTAAATGGCTTTTGTTGTTCAAGCGGCCCAACGAGTGTTCCCCATACAGATAAACTGGCCTGATAGACTTCACACTGGAAATTGAAGATAATTGCATTTAATATGAGCCACAGCCACTGACCTGACTAAGTGACAGTCAGTGTCAGCCTCTGAAGCATGTGGATGTGTGAACATGCAGACTGTGTTAAATGATACTTTACTTCCATAAATTGAGTAGATCAGTATGGTGTGTAACGAAAGAAATGTAGAAAGTTTTAGTCAGGGACACATACAGCTGCTGACGGACACAGTAGCTGAGATAAAAGCTGCTCTTTCAGTATAAGAGGGTTTTCTATCGATGTAAGAAGAAAGTTATTAAAATCTAAGCTGTTACAGCAGATATAAATGTTTGTCAAATATTCAGCATTACACAAATGTCTTCAAATACTAACTGAGACTGAGTGAGAACCATAAATCAACAACAATGTTCAAGTCCTGCCACAGATGCCTCTATTGTGCAGAAGTGTGGGAGAAGACTTGGCCTGTCCGGACGTTGACCTTTTCATGCTTCTTCTCGTTGAAGCTTTCTCTGTCTGGATTGGACTTTATTTGAGGGTCATCGCCCTGCAGGGAGGTAAATCCTCTCTGAGTCTGTTTACTTGCACAGATTTTGCTGCAAATTTTTTGCATTCATTTTACTTTCTTTTTCTCAGGCCTTGACTATAACTTAAACATATCCTTTACTTATTTAGGTTGTATTTTTTAATGGCTCAAAGCATATTGATCTTCAAATCAATAATTTATCACTATGGTTTATTTGCTTTAATTTTATCTTTTAATAAAAGCAAATAAACTATAGTGATAAAAACAATAAACTAAGGTAAATCAAAATAACAGTATTAACATGACATGTAAGTGAATTTGTCAGATTCCAACCGTACCACTGTTAAATGTCCACTCATAGTCCATAAAAGGTAAGTGTCGAAATAGTGTCCATGTAATAATGTCCATATAAATATTTCCTGCACCATCACCACACCCACCCTCCTGCATTCAGCACAGTCCCAACAAGAGCTGTATGCACTTCAAACAAAATGTCTCTGTATGCTTACAAATACATACAGTATAACATTTTGTAACAAACATATCAGTATACACACACCTCGTATTTTATGAGCCTGATACTCAGCAAAATCACTCCCCGTAGCTCAGAAAAGTGTGTGCACTGAGTCCCCTGTAGTGAGTAAACAGCAGAAACATTCCCCATTAATTATTATATTTTTCTTTCTCATTTATTAGGCTATAGGATATTCATTCATAAGCTGCCACCTTGCCCATTTCTGAGATCCATTCTTGAAATAATGGGCCTTCGACAGCCTTTCCACTTTCTCATTATCATCTGTTTACCACTCACAATACTTGTCTGAATCCAATTTGCTAAGGGTTTTACAATATGGTCATGGATTTTCAAGCATGCACGTATATACCAGGACAAAACTCATAATCTACCCCAGCAACCTCTGTGATGTACTCATGGACTCTGGTCCAATAGGCCTGTACTTTCGGGCATGACCACAGTGCATGGACGAAGTCACCCACCTCCACGCTACACCTCCAACAGTCTGGTGTTTCTTTTTAACCTAATCTGAAAAAACCCACAAGGTTACCAGTGAAATCGATGGAAATTTTTTAATTGTATTAATCTTAATCTCATATCTCTAGAAACCTCCTTGGTAACCCCAATGATTTTATCCCACTCATCTTGTTTAAAGGTGATGCCCAAGTCCCCTTTCCCACTGTATTTTCAGAGCTGAGGTGAACTTGTGACCAGACTCATTTCTAAGCATGGAGTAGTAGTGAGAAGCCCCATGTCCTGTCTCTGCAATGTGCAATATCTTTATTTTTTTTCTTTATTATTATTTTCTTTTTACATGATTTTTATTATTAGTTGGATCTTTTATTCTTGTTTTGATTAATACCTGTTTTAGTTTAGGGTGTTTTCCTGCCCCTTTTAAACATGCTATAGTGCAGCCACTAATCAAAAAGCCCAGTCTGGACCCCTCTGTTCTCTCCAACTTCAGGCCCATCTCCAAATTACCCTTCCTGTCCAAAGTGTTAGGGAAAGTAATTGCTGTACAGTTGCAATTATTTTTAGTAAAAAATGATATTTATGAGAAGTTTCAGTCTGGCTTTAGGTCTGGTCACAGTACTGAAACTGCTCTTTTAAGAGTGTTTAATGATCTTGTCTTAACTGTGACTCAGGGATGTGCCGCTATCCTGGTGACCTTAGATTTGACGACTGCCTTTGATACTGTTGATCATAGGACCCTCTTATCACGCCTAGATCACTGCGTAGGCATTAAGGGTGCTGCCCTCAAGTTGCTCCAGTCCTACCTAACTGACAGGAGTTTCTCTGTCCATCTGGGTGAATTCTCCTCAAATGTGTCCCCTCTTACCTGTGGGGTCCCCCAAGGCCCCATTCTGGGCCCTTTATTGTTTTCTTAATATGCTGCCCCTAGGTTCCATTCTCCGTAAACATAATGTTTCTTTTCATTGCTTTGCTGATGATGTCCGAGTATACTTTCCTTTAAAATTAAAATGTAAGGACTCTCTGCAGCCTCTGTTAGCTTGTCTGAATGACATAAAAACTTGGATGGACCTAAATTTCCTGAATCTAAATGATAATAAGACTGAGGTTATTGTATTTGGACATCCGGAATGTGTAAATGACTCTGTTGGTGCTCTGGGTCCCCTGGCGTCCAAAAACCATTGTTTTATTAAAAGCCTTGGTGTCACTTTTGATAGTGCTTTTAAATTTGACAGGCAAGTTGGCTCTGAAGTCAAAGGTGCTTTCTTTCAGCTTCGGCTGCTCGCCAAAGTAAAGCCCTATCTCTCACCCAAAGACTTGGAGAGAGTTATCCATGCCTTCATCTCGTCTAGGCTTGATTACTGCAACTCTCTGTATGTGGGCTTAGACAAACGTTCTCTGCGGCGTCTGCAGCTAGTGCAAAATGCTGCTGCTTGCCTTTTGACCAGCATGAAAAAACGTGACCACATCACACCGGTTCTGGCCTCTCTGCGTTGGCTTCCTGTCCGCTTCAGGATTGATTTTAAGATTTTGATGTTTGTTTTTAAGATATTGAATGGTCTGGCCCCCCAGTACTTAGTTGAACTCGTCCATGTTCACAATTCAGCTAGAGCACTGAGGTCATCCAATGAGTTGCTTTTAGATGTCCCAATATCTAGGCTCAAAACTAAAGGCGACCGAGCCTTCGCGCTGGCTGCCCCTAAATTGTGGAACAGCTTACCATTGTATATTAGATCTGCCCAGACTATTGAGATATTTAAGTCGTTGCTGAAGACTCGTCTCTTCTCGTTGGCTTTTGACTCATGTTGAGGCGAACATTGAAGATATGGACTGTTTTGTTGACTTTTGTGCTTATTGTAAACTTTATTTTTTTCTATTGTTACACTTTTTTCTATTTTTTGTGTACTGTTCACTCTAACATTGTATTTTTCTATTTCTATAGTAGTATTTTAATACTTTAGTGCTTTCTAGATTGTACAGTACTTTGGCAAGCCTTGGTTGTTTTAAATGTGCTATATAAATAAATTTTGACCTTGACCTTGACCTTGGCCTATTAAAGAGGGCCCAAACTGCAGATCTTAGGTCTATCAGCCCACTTTTGTCATAAGAACCTTATTTTAAAAAAAATGAATACTCCTTTTTTACTCAGGACTTTAAAGGGACAGTTCACCCCAATTAAAAAAAAAAAATACATATTTCTCCTCTTACCTGTAGTGCTATTTATCAGTCTAGTTTGTATTGGTGTGAGGTGCTGAGTGTTGGAGATATCAGATGTAGAGATATCTGCCTTCTCTCTAATATAATGAAACTAGATGGCACTTGGCTTGTGGCGCTTGAAGTGCAAAAAAAAGAATCATGACATAGTTACTCAAAATAATCCTGACGTTGTTGTGAGCAGTTTCATGAAGAACTTATAAATGAGAGGTTGGCAGGTGTAGTTTGGCAGAAAGAAAACAGTTCCTACAACAAACCGCTCACAACAATTATTGTGGATTATCCTAGATTGTGAGTTATCTTGAGTTACCAGGCCTTGATTTCTAGAAAGAGACATTCCTGCTGAGTTTTTGCCTTTTTGCCTTTGCCTTAGGTAAGACAGTCTGAGTGTGAAAGGGGGAGAGAGAGGGGATGACATGCAGCAAAGGGCCACAGGCTGAAATCAAACCCAGAGCCGCTGCAGCAAGGACATTGCCGTCGTATATGGGACACCTGCTTCACCCACTAAGCCACTAGGTGCCCCTTTGCTGCTGTTTGCTGTTTACCTGTCCTGCCCTGTACCTGCTGAGTTGTGACATTAAATGCTATTACCAGTTGTTCCTGGTTTCCTGTGTGCTGCATTTGGGTCCAAACACAACCCATTACATCTACAGAACTTGCTGTCTGAACTCAGGGGTGAGGTCTACAGTCAGATCCTTCTCCAAATATTTATCTCAACATGTCATTCACAAGATGTGATAGAAGGATGACAGAAGATACTAAAAGCATGTAGTCTGAGTTAATTCTGCTTGTACTGAGTTACATTTGGCACATGATCTGCAGCTCAGTCTGAGCCTGTTTTTGCAACTTGGGCCTATTTTCATAGTATTGGCTGCCATTATCACAAAGTTTTTTTAATCTTAATAAGAGTGATATGGGTTTGCGTGAGCTTGGCAGGAGCTGTGCCTTACAACGGAATCCAAATAACACCAGCAGTTAGACAGCCTATTATTTAAAGCATTATTGGGACTAAAAATAAAGCTGAACGTTGTTTAAAGCTGTCCTTCACATTGTAAAAGAATAAAGTGTAAGCAGGTTCTTAGGTTTAGAAAAATGTTAAGAGTGCTCTGACATAACATAAGAGTGTAGGTCAAAATAAGGACAGGTATCACAGAGCATGTGCACTACTCTTAAAAAAAAACTGTTTAGATTTTGTCAACAATTTTGAAGAGTGAATGTGTGGTTGCTCTGGGGTCTGGGGGCAGGGGGGTCTTCCTAATAGGTGTACTGATTAGTTTACAGCTTCATAGAGGTAAAAATAATAATGGCATTGGCTAAAAGTGGACAGATTATCTCTTTAGTTCCTGTTGTGAGCGGCAGGGGTGGGTGTGGCATCAACAATGGCAACTCTCACTTGTGGATTCACTATCCAATTATCCAATGAGAATGGGTCACCTGTTGTAGGTCGATTATATATGCATGTGCCTTTTTGTCTTTGCTCTCTTTGACTCTGCTGAAGACACAGTGGTGTTGAAATGTAAGTCTGTTTGCACTAATATAGGCTGTACATTGATCACTGTGCTCCAGTCCTTTCTTTTCCCTCTGAGGTTTTCTGTCCTTGGGCTGAGAGGCATCTGATTTAGCCACTTGCTGTAGAAGATGCAAAGAAAGCCCAGTTTCAACTGGGCAAATTGTATTTACTGCATTTGTTTTGACCTACAGGGCTCAGCGAATAACAAGTACTGTACCAACGTGCAAAAGGGTTCAAATGAAAATCAACCAAAACACAAAAACTATAGAAAAATGTGATTATGATTAGGGAAAGCAATGCAGAGATACAACTTGCTTCCTGTTTAACATTGTATCCCCATCAACAGTGTGTGGATACACATTTTTAAGAAGAATGGATCTTTTCCACTGCAGATATTTTGCCATGTCATAGCAGGAAAAACACAGGTGTAAGTAATTACATTAATTCATGATGGCTACATTGCATTTATGTGTGCCAGTTCTAAGGCACTGACATTATGCATGCTGGCTCACTCCATGGCTTACTGGAACACAATTAGAACAGGGCCATCATCATATCATTGATCACACCTGTTGTCTCTGCTGGTGAAGTCAAAATGTCTGCTATGAAAAAGCCCTATTGACAATTTCAAAAGGGCTGGATAAACTTTGTACAATAATCGAAAATGTATTAAATTTTAGAGCAGTGGTAAAATTGATCCGATTGTACTCTTTGGCGAGTGTAGTTCGGTAGAAAAAAATAGCTCCTATATGAATCTACTCACAACTATCCTGTCCCTGATAACCATTGCCTCGGTTATGCGGCAAACAACATCTGACTGTCCACATGACATTCAGTGAGGCATATTTTCACAGCTGGAGAACCTTGATTTTGCTGATGTCGTTTCATCAACACATGGCCACCTCCAAACGAAGACTGACAGACTCTCAAGCTTGGCCAAGAAAAATGGCCTCCACCACGACAAGAGGAAGACCAAAGTGATGTGTGTAAGCTGGTAGAGCTGTATTCCGCCTCTCATTGGCTGATGCTCTTTGTCAGTTGTGTCAGACCTCTCCAGTTTTCTAGCATGCCAGATATCCAGTTCCAGTCGCAGATGAGGGCGTGACTTGCTCGTAGGCTTGTTCACACATGAGGACTCGTCATGGCAGACTATCTGCCGACTCACCTCCAACCCCAGGACTTCTTAATGGCTCTCAAGATCCTCTGCGACCTCAAAATTGGGGTGAAAATCGTGTAATGTGAACTAGGCTTTACTGTATGTCTGTGAGAGGAATCAAGCCATAGGAGAGAGTGGGAGAACTGAAACGCTGAAGTGAATCTCATGCTGGTGGCTTGAAAAAAAAAAAACAGATGTGACAATATATACTCAGTGTTTGCGATAGAGTGATTTTATACATCCCACGACAAAACAAGCTGCAATAAATCTCGTAAATTCAATATATTACCCACCATTACTTTCAAGAGGTAAATTCCAGGCCAAAAGTTCCACTAGTGGTGATGCTCCACAGAATGTTGTAATGACTGCAGTTGAGAAAATTAACAACACTTCAAGACTAGATAGACAACATACAAACTAGATGCTCTGTGATTATTCTCATCTCTTTTATTGTTCCACATACATTCAACATCAGAACAGAATCATTGTAAAACTGGCACAAACCTGTGTGAAATCTAATATAAAGGCCAAAGGAGCTGTCTGTGTACACAGACATAAGCTTCAGTCATGTAACATACTACTGGAATGATATAGTGTTTAACAAGTTACATGTAAAAGGTAGCGAAGAAAGTGAGTGTTTATACCATGATAGTGTTGAAGTTCTAAAACACAGCTTCCGTTTTAAACTGTAAAATGTTTCTATAACTGTATCTTCTGGATGGGGTTTGAAGACTGCGTTCAGTCTTTAATGTAATGCATCATATAGGTCATATCACTCTGGATTAAGTTACAGTACGTGACATATGAAATTCATGTCACATCACATATGTCACGTTACGTGTCATGAACGTCACGTCACCTGACATTCTATAACATACTACCTTGCATTGTGAAAATAACTAAAAAAGTACTTTTGGTTTCACCTAGGACTAATCATCAGTCTCCTGGATGAAAGTCCTGTGTTTGTTTGACCCATCCACCACCCCTCCCTCACACTCTCCGTGGACTTGGATCTCTTGGACCTGGATTTCCTCTTTTGCCCCATAATAATTACTACTGCCACTAGAGGTCCCACCTAACAATAAACATAAATATGGGTCATAATTTCTCTTTGTACTAACAACCTATATAGTGGTATTTTGGAGGACAGTCTCAAAACAAAGCATATATAATGTAGTGTGTGCACTTTGGAAGAAGAAACGCGTGTGTACAATAGAAATGGCACTCTTAGTAGGTATACATTCAGTATTCATAAATAAGGCAGGTATGTCTTGAGTTACAGGCTTTGGCATTAAGACACGTCATGATGTGAAGTCCTCTGCAGCGGAATGAAAAAACAATGTAAAAAGGCTTTTCAAGCCTCACAGAAGATAGAGATCCTAATGACACCCCAACATTCACGTTTGGCTAATGACATTCATGTGTGCACAAGGCAACACATTGGTATGAAAAAATATCCCATATTAGGAATGCAAATTCCTTGTGTCAACTCTTTTCACAGTACTGACAAGATTGTTGATGATTTATGGAAGGCAGTTCAGTGGTCCATCTGTGTAGTTTGTAAGAGTTAAAGCCCCTGCTTTTGGAAGCCTCTGCCCTGCTGTAGCATCCCTGAATAAGGCACCCAATCCCTTTGAGCTCATGGTAATAATGACCCTCATGTTGGACCTCCCGGTGAACAGGACAAAACAAAGTCTCCCCTTGTGGATGGAAGGATATCACCATATTATCACTGTCATATACTGCAGTATAGTTCATCCGTTCATTCAGAAAGAGACTGCAGGGCCTGGGTATGGTTCCCCACCACACCAGAAGTCCTCTGGCTGAGGGATTTCTAGCAGCCATGTCTCCTCTTCTTTGTCTTTCTCCTCTCCCTGCTGCTCCTCGTTGGTCTTTCCATCTGTTTCCCCCTCAGCCACAGTTTGCAGGACTTGGTAATAGTGACAGTCACGTCCATCATCTGGATTGTATGGAGGTGCCAGGATATCGAGGAAAGCAGCTGGACCCTCCACTGCGTCGATCTGGTGGAGGTTATCCCGTAGAGGAGTAAGGAGGCATGGCCCGCTGGTTTCTGAGTACTCAGAGACTGAGCGGAGCACGGAGCGCCGCAGGGAAGCCATCTGGCACGGAGCCAGTGGAGGCTCAAAGTGGGTTGGCACGGTGCTGACGTTCAGGTTATCCTCCAGCTTATCAAAACAGCGGACGCTCACCTTCCCATAGAGAACCTGAACAAGAGACAGGATACAGTCAGAAGATAATCCCAACACCATGATGGCAAAGCACTAACTTGTGCATGTGACTTACGGGTGGGCGATATGGCCTAAAAAAAAAAATCACAAGTTTTTTAAACACAAGTTTTGCTATTCAGTATATTTCCCCTATTGAGGTTGATAAAGTAAAGTGCAAACATAACTTTCAGTTACCTTAACATGTTCTGCATAATAAAAAGGTGCCTGTGGTACAGAAAAACTATTTGGTCACGATTTTGATTCCCTGAATCATGTAAACAAAATTACACACCTGCATTCACTGCATACTAAACAGCATCAAATAGTAGCCTTCCATTGTAAACAACAGTGAAAATGTAAATTTTCAGTAAGCTTTTCTAGTTTCAAACTGACAGTGACACAATGCAAAACATAATATGTATGTGACCCTGTTTTGATTGGGCACCATATCTCTTGCAATATACATCACGAATGCATCCGTGATCGCTTTCCACTGGGCCCCTTTCTTATCATATGGGATACAGTTTGTAAATGTTTCCGAGATGGCGGTGCTGGGGCTGCCGCGGTCTTGCTCATTTTGTAGGGAGCAACACCTCTCCCATTCAGCAGCATGCCTCTGTTTTAGGTGCTGCAGTAAATTGGTAGTACTGCTACCTTTGGTTGCGACAGCGGGGTGCTGTTTGTTCTGTGTCTGACGCCACAAAACCAAACCAATTCCAAATAACTGAAGACACCCGCTCGCTGCCATGTTGTTTGTGTATCAAACGCGTGCGGGGAGGGGGGAGCCCACTCAGAACTACGGTAACCCAGCAGGGAGTGTCGGTGGTGGATGTTAAAGAGAAACTCGATTTTCATCAAAACAAATCGACCTAAACTATAAATTCGAATTAATCGATAAAATCGATTTATCGCCCAGCCCTAATGTGACTATTATAAAACACTGTTATGTAAAGTAAGGTCTTACTGTCACCATTAGAAAAAAATCTCCTCTCGCTATAAATAGATCACCTTTGTTCTCATATTGAGAACAGGAGGTTCATGATTCAAGGTTTCCCGTGATTTTAAAATGATTTTATCACTCTGTTGTCGGAATTAATAGGATTTCTGAACAAAAATTGTGTTGATTTTAAAAGCAGAACTCCGGATAATTAATCTCAAAATTACAGTCACCTTTACATTCTGGTGTCATTCATTTATTTTCCTTAAATCATGTGTCAACAGTTTTAGTAAAACAAAAATTCCTCTCAGTGAAGGGTTAGGGTTAGGGCAAACCCCATCTTTGAGGCGGAAAAAACACATGAGATACAGAGTTATAACTGCTGCAGGTGAAACTTTAATTTAGTTATGTTACTTAATAACAGAAGCAATTTAAGGCCAGACTGTAGGAGTAGTTCATGAGGTCTGGAGAATGCATTTTTGATTCAGTACAGAAATGTAAATTTCAGTTAATTTTGCTTCAGATAGCCTGACACCCATTAACTGCTGACACAGTGTTTAATTTTTAAGAAAAAAAAAATGCAAAATGACATGAAATACAAGAGGCCTTCCTTTTAATCTGGTGCTCCATTGACTCAGTGTGAGCTTTAGCACTGCATTTTAAAGCGCTATCCATTAAAAATTGGGGAGACTGAATTGTGATGTAAATATCTTTACTTATGTTTTATTTTCTGTTGGCTTTGCTGACTGACAGCCATCTAGCCGCATTAACATGTGGATCATAGCGCCCACTGTCCACCCTCTGCTCCCTACTAGTTAGCTAACATTAGCCTTGGCTGCTCTGGAATGCACACCATCCGAATCGGGTAACAGCAAGCCAGCAGCTCCACTCAGTTACCACTAGCCGTGCCGACACTGCTAACAGAGTTAACAGTTTTAACATAATTAACAATGCTAAAGGGGGTCTGCAGTTCAAAATTGAGCTGCATAGTTACAGCTGCAACTTGAGGTGAGACCGGAGTGTGGCAACCATGTTTCCACACCAATGCTGTTTAGACAGCATTACCAGCAGTAATCACAGAATGAACAGCCCAAGTAGCTAGCTCACACCTGAACTGTGTGTTGCACAGTGCAGAAAACTGATGTCATCAACATTCTTAGTGGCTAACTGATTAATGGTTAACCACTGGCATCCCTTTAACATACATAACATAAATGCTATATATTATAACCTAAATGGATTATGTCTTTATGACAAAACAAGCTATTGGAAATAATGCATTAAAAGAAGAAAAAGAAGAAGAATGCCAAATCATAAGATCGAAAACAACCAAATGGTGTCAGATCCGTATGTATGCATGGCTGGGGTGTACTAATCCAACTTTTTCTTTGCCAGTACTGGTTCTAATACTTAAACTGAAGACCAATACAGCTTCTTTTTTAACTTTATGTGTAATTGCTATAATTACACACAACACTTAACTATTAGTGGAGGGCTTCATACACCAACATCCATTTCAGTTATACTGCTCACAAAGTTAATAAAATGATGTTGTTAAAGTTCCATGGAAACAGTGATCAAGAAACAATACTAAAAGTGGACTGGTTACTTCTGGTTGCTATCCGATCAGTTTAAAAAGAACAAAATAGGCAGAAATCAATTGAGATTGATGGACTGGTTACTTCTGGTTGCTGTTATATCTTTTTATAACATTTATATCACGGTATTCCATGAATCCAGTACCTTGCCTAGTCATGGCCACAGGAGGCCACAAGGCCAAAAGTTGATGTTAGTCCCTGATACCCCCATAGTGGGTTGACCTTATCACTCAAATTCCCATTAAGTCCAGTGCAACCTGTGTTCCTAAAATTGAATGATACTTTGGTTTGTAAAAATTTGAAAAAAAACCAAAACTTATTCAGGAATATGCACAATGTGAGCATAATGACTGAAATAATCTTTAAGGTTGATTTTGCAAGATATCGCCACATAACTGGCTAATACTGCAAGACACAGTTAAAGGGATACTTCGACTTGTTAGGGCTTTCCCACAACTAGGAAGCGACTGGACGACAGTGGGTGAGTATTGTTTTCGTCTTTTAAAAATACAAACCAGGCAAACCTAGCAAGTGTTTGATGCCTTGTATTATGTGTAGGGACCCTATTTGTATTGTTGAGGAAGTATGGTGCTGTTCTGAACATTATTTGTGGTTATGAGTGGCTTTTTTGATCGTGGTTGGCTTACGGCTCCTAAAGGCAGCAGCATTTTGCTATCTGGCTGTCAGTCACTAGTACTAGAGAAGTTTGCGGTCTAAAAACTCATTCTCTCAAGGGGGTGTTCTACTCGGTCTCAGGGTGTGTTGGACCCTGGGTTAAAATGACTCCGGAGTGTCCCTTTAAGTCAGTTTTGTAGTTCAGTGATACAAATTCCCAAACAAATTTGCAATCAATAAAATTTCCAAAACCACATATTATGTGGTGAAGCTGAGGTTTCCAAAGCCACTCGGGGGTCTGGGGCCCAAGGATAGTTTCCCACTTTTCCCTGTTGATAATCCAGCCTTGATATTGGTGTATCACTAGTGCGTGGTGGGGTCTATGGTTAGGGTGTCCTCTTTGTGTGCACAGGGGCCCATCGCCACTGGGCCCTTGGATGTACAAAGAGTGCATAATGTGTGTGTGAATTGTTGGTTATAGTGACAGTAACATGGTGGCCCCAACATATTCCATGCTCTCTGTGATAAATAACTGTTACCTAAATGTACTATGGACTCTAGTTGCCTGGCCTCGGTTTGGGCAAATGTACACAACTCATAGAGCATTCCTAACACATAAAGTTTCATAATTCGTTTGGAAGATAACCCTGGGTGAATTAGAGTGTGACCAAATGTTTCTTAAATATCATGGTGATTGCGTCACAAAACGTCTCAATTTGAGGTGTTGGCTAATATGAATTTCCCTGACTGTCTGTAGCTAGCTTAAACAAAGTAACATTTAAAAGCTGTATCTGCTTTTAGTAGTGGGTCACACTGGGGCTTCAAAAGGCCACGACACAATATACAATGAGGTGTACAAGACCTTGAGCATCCCGTTCATGCCCGGGTGGTCGTGCAGCGGTATTGAGGCGCCGGTCCTCAGCAGGAACACACCAATGCTGAACACCTCCGTCTCGCAGATGTGCATGTAGGTGACCGGGGGGCTCTGGAGCCCCGCTGCCCCGGAGCTCGGCTTGGTTTTCCGGGGAGCAATTTTCAGGTCAGCAGCCCTGATCGCGGTCACTAAGGAGATTAGTTCACTCTGTTGATCCGCGACGAGTTTATTGTCCCCGTTGGCCGAAGACTTTAAGCCTTTAAAGGTGATATGGGCTTGCTTTGCTATTTTCTGGATGAGAGGAGTTTTGTTGTCCCGCGGCATTTTGGCTCAGAAAAAAAAACAAAAAAACTAACGGTTATCGGTGAGTCTCGGGCAGTGCTCCGACGGTGATAAAAAACAGTGTTAAAATGCCTTGCTAATCTCCAGTGTCACCAAATTTCTTCCAGGGCTGGGCGGTGAACGTTTAAAAAGACAAAAATGCGACTTTGCTATAAATAAAACGTATTTCATGGTGGAAATGTCTAATTTCATCCACAGATAAAGCCTCCCTCCAGTCATTTTCCACCGACTCGCCACCCTGTCCGCGTCCACGGAGCCTGCGCACGACACTAAAAGCATTATGGGAAATTGAGTTTTATCAAAACGTGTAAAAGTAAACTAATTCGCCTAGATACGAACAGCGAAGCACAGCATAATCACATGGCAATTAATAGAAATTCGTGTGTTATTGTGTAAGATCATGGCTTGTACTAATGAAGTCAACACAATACAAAACAGAGACAGCCTTCGTTGCAGTGAGACTACATTTCCCAGGTGTCCTGGCGATGGAGCAGATTTGTAGAGGGGAAGGCCGGACAGGCCATTGAACTTTCCGCAGCCCTCCCTGCCTAACATCACATCCTCTATTTTTACTGCTGCTTACGGCAGCCGTCTCTCTTACTAGTTACTTAGAAGGACCACTGATTTTTCATTAGAATCAGGATGTGAAGCCACAGCTTTTCCATTCATGTCTGGTTTTGCTATCAGAGGAATGCACCTGTAGAGCACATACTGAACCTGCACAACAGACATAATTTGATTAAATAAATCACATGAATAAAATTATAAAATAAAATAAATGAATTAAAAAATAATCCATAGATAAATAAAAAAAAAAAAAAAAAACAACATCATAACTACCACTTGAGTGCTCCAAATTTTTGTGGACTAGGGCCAGTTGCAGAGTGCAAACACTGAACTGAAATGTTATGCACAGCAGTAGTGAGAGTATAGGAGACATTATTTTCACCATGGGCAGATTATGAGACAATAGGTCTCTAGGCACCAATTTGCAAAGGGCCCCACCCCCTACACAGGAGCAAGACACAGACATATGCTTGTTTTACACAGGAATTGCGCAAATTTGCAGGAGAGCCCAATCATTCTTCTTTCCGCATTGGCAGTATAAAAACAAAATCGGGGAGGGCGGCAAAATGCCGCCTGCCTTCTTGTGTTTATACAGAATGCGCCTTTTTCGAGGCAATGGGGGGCGTGAGCTAGTAACAGAACGTGCAGCTCAGCGTGTGACGTAAACAGTGACGTACCGAGGAAAGCTGGTCAGTCCTTCGGCGATTCTCTCGTAAATCGGCCCGTCCTTCACGTTCCGGTCATCCGACGGTTAATAGCCTCCTCGTTAGCGAGCGCAAGGAGGGCGCGCAATTCTTTATCTCCCCAGTTGCTCATCTTCTGGTTTGCATCTCCTTAGTGCTGCTAGATACTCATTCCTGCTATCAGCTGTTTCCTGGTTTGAAGTCCACGCCAGTGGGTCGAACCGCGGCGTCATCAACAGCCCCTCCCACAAGTCATCAACAGCCCCTCCCGAGGCGGAAGGCCGCCTCGCTCTGTTTATACTAAAACCGTTCCGCCGATATGACTACCCTACGAGGCGGAAAATTGGGCGCCTCAGATCAACTCGCCAATCCGGCTCTGTGTGTGTAAACGCTCGCAGCTGGCCGGCAAATCGGCCGAACATTCGCGGAAAATCTGGCAGTGTAAAAGGGGCTAGACACACACACTTTATGATTTTGCTTGTTTTTGTGGTGGTTTTGTGTGTCTTTGTGCTCATATTATGCCTCTGTGGTTGTCTTGCATCTTTTTGTAGTTATTTGGGCCTCTGCAATGTAATTTTTGTCTTATTGAGGTAATTTTGTGTCGCTTTCTAGTTATTTTGTGATTTTGTGTCTGCTCCTCTGTGTGTTTGTGAGTGTGTGTGTGTGTGTGTGTGTGTGTGTGAGAGAGAGAGAGAGAGAGAGAGAGAGAGAGAGAGAGAGAGAGAGAGAGAGAGTTAATTTGACATTTGACATTTTGCAAGTGAAAGCCAGGGGGGTCCAATGACACTCTGGGCCCCTGGGCCTGTACCTGGTAGGCCTGTTCAGTAATCCATCCATGATTGTCACACAGAACATCATTATGATAAAACATAGCAGACTTTTCTTTACAAAGTGAATTCAACCTTGCAGTGAGCTTCAGATTTAGCAGACACACCCTGTACATTCTAATGTTACGTTGTGACAATGTTAAATTCTAGTATTACATGGTTACATTCAGGTTTCATTACTGCAGAAAACACAGAGGTCTGTTTAATGTGAAAGATAATAGATGACAGGCATAAACTCCACTGTTTGTTCCAGTTAGCTTTGAGTTTTCATGAATGGGGAGCTACAAGTTATTACAACCTGGATTTTATTTTCATAGTTATAGCCATTCTTTTTGGTAACCCATCAGCAGGTAGACAGAAAAGCTGTGTCAGTTCAAGTCAAGTCAAGTCAAGTCAAGTCAGTTTAATTATAAAGTCCAATATCACAAATCACAATTTGTGTCAAAGTGACCCACATGACCACTACAAAAACAGTCCATATGAATGTTTTCTGATGTGCCACCTGTATGAATAAAGGAAAACTATGTTTATTTGTTTGTTGTGCCTCCATGCTGGCCATAGCTGTAGCCACAGGCATTATGTTTTGGGGGGTTGCCCATCCATTAGTATGTACATAAATCCATACGTCTGTCCAAACATCCGTCCATCTGTCTGAGTGTCCCATCCTTGTGAACACAATATCTCAAGAGTGCCTTTAGGGGAATTTCTTCAAATTTGGCACAAATGTCCACTTGGACTCATCAATGAGCTGATTTGTTTTTGGAGGTCATAGGTCAAAGGTTAAGGTCACCGTGACCTTGTTTGTCTCATTTTTGTGACTGCAATATCTCAAGAACACTGTAAGGGAATTCCTCCAATTTAGGCACAAACGTTCAGTTGGACTCAATGATGAACTGATTGGATTTCGGTGGTCAAAGGTCAAAGTCAGTGTGACCTTGCATCCATCTCATTCTCGTGAACAAGAACACACTTCAATGTGACATCATAATGTTCTGCATGACACACTTTTCTGGCCATTACTCAATGTCATATCTCAGAAGGAGAGACATTTGGTCAGATACTTAATTGGGGACACTCATCTTGGGTGTCCACCTTGAAACTTGAGTATATAGATCTTCTGTGCTGTTGGGGGGACAATGGGTGTGAGGCATCAATGTTTTCACAGACACGGATGTGAAGTGTAAGAGAAACTTGATTGGTGTGTGGAGGCGTACAACTGAGGGGTGGCAATACTGTTTTTTGTCTTTTTTTTACAACTTGAGTATTATAGTCATTGCCCCGGTTTGCTGGTTGCTCCAGTTTAATTGAGGCAGTTGTCCTGGTCCTGTCTTCATGGTGTCAGATTAGAAAAAGCTTTTTTATCAGTGGCGGCTGCTGGTCTTTCAAACAGGGCAAGCTCACTTTAAGTTTACATCATAAAATTTGTCATATTGTAGCGAGGCAGTAACTTATAAAAGGAACATTTAATTGAAGCCATTTTACAACCACACTCATGGCATAGAACCACAGCAAAACACACCTCAAAGATTTTCAGATGGGTTCGAAATGTGACGATGCCGGTGTGTATTTCAAAAGCGCTGTCAGTCACAAAGGGGTTCAGCCTTTTAGACAATTCCTCTAATCATCATGCATACACCGAGCGCCCTCACCCGCCTACCGCTCCATTAGGTCTCACGGAAGCTAAGCCTCCCTGGAAGTGACGATTTTTTCACATTTACCCGATGACCGTCTTGCTTTGCTGCATGAAAAAAACCTGCTCAGCACTGTCTCATAGGAATGCTTGGAGGCTCCGCATCCACCATGCTGACACGAGCATGTATGACAGGGAGGTTACGTTTGAAAACTGGTAATAAACAGCTGACGTTTGAACATCATAGTCATGATGTTAAACACATCCTAGCGCATGTTTAATGCAATGTAAATTCTTATTTTAATGTAAATTCAACAATGCATATTTGATCATTTCTTCTATGAAATTTTAGGGGAAGTTCAGCCTCCCTTGTTGTCTCAGAGCAATCGCCATTGTTTTATAAGTTGTTCAAGAGAAATGTATTTTAACATAATTTATTTGGAGGACTTATTGGTTTAATTGATTGTACTCATGGGCGGGCTATAAGACAATGGGCCAACAGGCAAAGACATACAAAGGGATTCACCACCTCTGCTCTTCTGGGAGCAAGACACACAGACTTTGTGGAGGTTTCACATGTCTTTGCAGTCATTATGCATCTTCTTGTGGTCGTTTTGTGTTTCCTTGAGGTTGTTTTGTGTCTCATTTTTGTAGTTATGTTGTATCTCTTTGCCATTCCTTTAGCATTTTTTGTGGTCTTTTTGTATTTCTCTGTGGTCATTTTGAGTCTCTTGTTGGTTGGTAGGTGTTAATTTGAGTGGCATTTTGCAAGTGAGGCCAGGGGCCCCGTAACACTTTTTCAGAGTAGTGTAGATACATAAATCTGATGTTTTTTCCAATCAGAGCTTGGCCACAAGTATGTGGTCCTTAAGATGACACATATTTGATCACTGGCCATGTGACCATTGTGAAAACAGTCATATCAGAATTTGTTTATCAGACTGCCAGGCACTTTCTGGCAGGGATAACTAGTCCGTGACAGGCTTGTTGTGAGGCAGTGACAGAGACATTGGAACGTCATCCTGGACATCCTAAAGTTTTAGGGGAGCTGTTTCTCCGTGAAACCCTCCGCATTGCTGACCCACCACTCCTGACTCCTCTCCCACACTCACCTCTCTCTCCACAGAACTACCACAAATAGCTGCTAATAGAGTTATAGATATGACTTTTGTGTTCCTTCATCCTCTCACTCTCATCCTTAACATATGACAACAGAGATTTTTTCACATGTCAGATATGGGTCACTACAAACATGAATGTGAACAGTCTAGGCGGAAAGATGAGATCTGGGGAAATAATCACTTTTAAGCATTAAGCACTGTAAAAATCTCCCTCTTTTGTACTTACTCAGCTGATATTCATTTGCTCTATCTCTTGATCCCTCTCTAGGTCTTTAAAGAATCAGAAAATTGTCATTTGCTAGGCATGTAAGTTCATGTACCTGGAGCTTTGTGGCACCTGTGTCTAGTAGGATTTGTAACTCAGAGTTGGGGCACTCACCCTTGAAGGCTTCTTCGTAATCTGCTGTGATTTGGATTGTACCTAACTCGTTTGTCGCTTTGGACAAAAGCGTTAAATGAATAAATGTAATTGTAAATATACGCACAGTATGTGTGTCAAAGCTGATGCTGGACATCAGGTTGTAAGCTGCATGATGCTTACAGCGGACAGTTAAGGTTGTAGTGGAACAGTTTGCCCTCATTTTTTTTTTCTTCAGAATAACTTTGACTTAATGAGAGTTTGTTTATAACCTTGTCTGACTATTTGTGCCTGTTGCTTGGTTGCACCTATTTCTAGCGATGTTGTTGTGTCCCCAAATCTATGCAAATAAAACCTAAATTGTATTAAGCCATAAGGTCCTTTAACCATAGAGGTGACACATCAGAACACAGTTATACGAATAATTTATGAAATGGTTGTATGGGTCACATTGGTAGGCACTAGCACCTAAACAGTTTGTTGGAGCCACAGTAACATTCTTTGTGTTTGTTTTGTTTCATGTTAGATAACAGTGACTACATGTAAAATAGATGCAGTTATTAAACTGAACACAGGGTGGAGCATACATGTGAAGGGCATATAGGTAGGCTCCAGGTGATGAGAATCAGGTTTTCGGAATGTGGAGGCAAACAGTCTTTGACTGTGTTCGGGAAGCATGCTAAAAAAGCATCAAGTTTGTAGCATGTTAAAACTGAATTGCTGAATGGAATATTGACTACATATGGACAATGCTGTCAATCTTTTGTGTTGTGGTGAGCATATTGTTTTGAGAAGAAATGGCTCGCCAAATCCAAAGAGACAAAGCGCACTGGACATTGGTTTATTGCAGCCCAGAACAAACATCCGGCCCAAGTTCATCCATTCACACCTCAGTGACTTGTTAAGACATTTTGTTTTGTTAAAAAGTCACAACACAGTTTGTTTGCTGTCCACCTGATATGAGGACCAGTTCAGAAAAAACTCACATGGGTCAATTTGGAAGGCAAGGACAATCGACACATTTTTATCAATGGGGTATGAGGACATACCACCTGTTAAAGGGCACAGGACACTGCCAGGACCCTGAAAAGTTCTAAGCCTCACTGGCTATCAGTAGAGAGTGGGATAACTTCTGATAACAGGATCCAGTTGCCATATTTGGAGAAGCCAAAAAGCTGCTGACCTATCAGACTGTAGACTGTTCCCTGCCTATCACTGCCTTCTGGTGCAGAAGGAAGTAAGTATGGTTAACCCAACAACAAAACACAGGGCTGACTCACCAGCCTCGCAAACACTCTAAAACACAAGGCTGAGTCACCAGCATCACAAACACTTTCTGAACAAATGTACTTTACTGATTGCACACATCTCATCACATGCAGCACAGCTGGCACAGTTGTGTGTGGGTTTAGGTTGAAGGACCTCTTTACATGTGTGTATTTGTTTTTTGAGTGTAACTGAGTGAATTTTCGTGCATGCTGCATTATGTATGATGCATTCTGCATGACGAGTGAGGGAGATACAAAGCAAGCAACATCCTCTTGAAAAATAATGAGGCCAGTTCATTATAGGTTCACACACACACGAACACACACACACACACACACACACACACACACACACACACACACACACACATACACACTTCTGTGTGGCTGACACATGCACAGTGTCATTGCTCTAGAAGATGAGACCATGTTGCTTAGAGACCTATTGTCATTAGATAAGGCATGTGGTAAACTAATTTAATTCCATCTGAAATGCTAGAACGTCAGATGGACAGGGTTGTCATATATGTGTTAAAGGGGCGTGTTCATTGAATGAGCTCATAACTCCTGAACTTGAATTTGAGCAAAGTTCCAACTAATTTTTACTCAAACCTTGTCACATATCGTCGCTTGGTCATGGACTTTCTACATCGACATTTGACGTGCAAGGTAACCTGGGTACATTGGTTATTGATGTTCTGGGACACCGTGCCAACTTCACTGTTACATGCATTATGTCTTTTCAAAATACAATTCTGTTTTCACAGGTAATGTACAGTTTGCATACAGTCTCTCTAAAAATAAATGTACTTTACCATCATATAGGAAGCGAACACCAGCCTCCCAGGTGAAAGTTGGTGGTTTTTTTCACCCCCTCAACCTTCCCTATGGCCGCATTTCCCTCTGAGGCCATCAGGCACTTACATAAAAAGGATTACTTTTTTCATTGATGTCAGATGCAGAAGTCAATGTCCAGGCGCCCGTATTTGATGACTTTGGAATGAAGCTGGGTTGGTAGTTCACTCCTGCAATCAGGCCTGGACTGCACATAGGGAGAACCGGGACTATTCCCGAATGCTGGCCTGTGATTGGCCTGCTGGCCTGCCTGTCATTTTTTTTTTCCAACAGGCTGGCCAGGCCAATGCAATCACAGGCCTGTCTGTTTGGCATCACAGTGGCGCAGTCATGCGAGGAGCGGGATAAGGTGTGTGAGGTTGAGCCACTTGGCAGTTGTCAAAAAACAAGACGTGATTGGTTTGTTTCTATTCACACCCACCCCAACAGTCCCACATTGTAAACACAGCCAGCATGGTGAGGGCGGTTTGCGTCAACTTGCATTGCATGTGTCTGTGTAGGAGCCCACTGGCGCTAAGACGTAAGGGAAAGTCGTCGAGTTAACTTCAATGGACCCCAACCCAAATCCGGGTTAAAAAAAAGAGAAAGGTGGTGCAGAAAGAGAGAGGGAGAAAAAAAAGAAAGGCACGCGAGGACGAGGCGGCCAAATGCCTAAAATTGCCAGATTTATTCAGGGCTCCAGTCGTGGCAAAAACACATGATGCTTCTGCAAGTAAGTTACCTAAAAAACAATGGTTCTTCTCAGCATGACGTCTGGGGACCCCAAGGGGCCAGATAAATGATTGATAAATGGACCCTATAGTACATTTGGTAAGGCTCCTTTGTATGTTCTCAGAGAGAGTTAAATCAACACTGAGGATTGGATTTTACAGTGTAGATAAGAATAGATAATAAAGATTGAAATTTGAAAATCACTGACCTACTAGCCACATTTTCACTACTTTTGAGATGATTTATTTGTGCAACAAATGGGATATACTCATTTTATTATCTTATATGAATACAAGGGCAAACTCAAGCAATCAAGAAATTCACTGTTATACTGTATAAAGTATAAACTACAGTGCATAGCATTATTTCAGGAGTCTTGTTGTGACTATTGAGGGGCAAGTTTTGGTGAGAAGTTTCAGTGGCATGTAGGGGAGAGACAAGCACTGGACTGGACTGCTGGTGGTTAGTTATATGGTGAATACTCATATGTAAAATGGAATAATGCTGTGACTATTGGATTCATATGGAGTGTCCCTGTGACACTTGAAGTGAGTGCTGTAGTGACTATCATGCCTATATTGGAGTGCATATTTGTTTTGCCTCAGCCAACATGTACTACTGTGTCTGCGCTCATGCATGTATGTGTTTTGCGTGAACGTGTGTGTGTGGGCTGGGTGGCCTGGTTAAATGTGTGACTCCCAGCCTGAAAAACTCTCCCAGTCCAGCCCTGCTTGCGATAGTTTATGACACTCGTTTTTCAGTGCCAGAGGATCTGTGGCACCCAGCATAACACACAACACCAGCATGGCTAGTGCTAATTGCTAATGGCAATTCAGACAAGGCAGCTACCAGTACCACAAATAGCGTTTTTTTTTATCTACTACCAGGTAATACCAGGGTGGATAGTGTCAATACTAATACTTTTCATTCAAGTATTAAAAAATCCGTCTATCCCCAAGCAGTGTAATTTTTGAGACCCCTGCACTACTTATATATAATAATCATAAATATGATACATAAATATTTTAAGTATTAGTGTTGAACACTGGGCACTTCATGTGCAAAATTCAATTCTTAAGTAGATAAAAAAAAACCCAAAAAACAAACAAACAGAAAAAGTGATTGAAGTTTAATACTTAGGTCACAAGATGACAGGTCCACATCTATGCAAATGTACAGTGACCAGATGACTGTGTGTGTGTGTGTGTGTGTGTGTGTTTGTGTGTGTGTACAAGTTATAGTACAAAGAAGGCTAATGTAAACTGTCGGAAATTATAAAAGGCACTACGTCAGCTAGTTTCTTCTTTGACAGTGGCCATGGATAAAAATGTGTATGTAGCAGCAGCTGGAGCTCAATGTGTTGTTTATATCTGGTATTAATGCTACTCCTCCTGATTTGGGATCTGGCTAATGGAAACACAAGTGGCTTGGTGTAAACAAAATCATGTGATACTGCATCTGCATTTCATCTAAATATGTGACACTTGGAATGACAAGCATAAATGGGACACACGTAGCAGCAAGTGAACTGTAGGTTAGAGCAGTGTTTCATAAATTGGAAGGAAAACTTTTTTTTTCTTCAAAAGATGGTGAACATTATAAAATTGTAATAATAGCAGGAGGCAGAAAAAAGTGAGAGCTCAAGCAAAGACAGCACAACACAGTGGTCTAGAACTGTTGTTCCCAAATGGTCCAGCCACAGGGTCCAGATTCTTCCTTAGTCATTAGTTAAGGTCCACCCAGTTTAATATATTTAGTGTCACACTTGCCTTTGGCCATGTAGTCGAGCTAGTTTGCTGTTTCTGTCAAGTTGCTGTTCATTGTCTCATTCTACAGCAGGAAACAGCAGTTCAAAATAAAATCTTTACAAACTTGACATGTTCACTTGCTGTCCATTCAGAATGGACCCATCAGTCGGCAAACACTGATCAAGAGCCCCTTTTATGTTGCCTGTTCAAGGTGGGACTATCATGTTGTTATTTCGCTTCGCCATTCTGTATATAAGGTACGATAGCAGCAGGTGGCACAGGTGTGACATTTTGATGATGTCTTATGCGTACAACCCACCGTGGGAGATTAAACAGCAGCAATTAGCAGTTAGCGGGTAACTCAAAGAAGAAGAACAGCTCCCGTAAATGTCCATAACTTGAGAAAACAATGAGGTCTAGGAGTTCTTCACCCTCCAGGCAAAGGACAAGATCGGCCGCCATAACAGGGATGGCAAATGATTACAACAGCCATGTTATGCCATTATTGTTTAGAAAACACTGCCAGTGTGTATATTTTATGTCACACAAGAGGCTGACGCTGTTGTGTCAAATGTCACGTCCATCACGCCTCTTTTGTGTGGTGCTAAAGAAGGCCAATGGAAAAAGACAATAAAAATCTAGTGTGCAGGATTTAGCAGCATTTAGCAGGGAGATTATGGCTCATTATAAGGTAACAAAAACACAGCAATTCTTAGTTTCAGGTGATTATAAACTAGTAAATATAGTTAGGCATATAATATTAGGAAAATTACATCCCCTTACATTCCATTTCTACCAATATATCCCCCCAAATCCTACACACTGGACCTTTAATCAATGAACCCCACAACAGATTAAAGGCTAAAATCAAACTAACTAACTTTGACTAAATGGCAGTGTTTACTAAGATATGCAGTCTTTCCTGAGATATGCAGCAGTCCTAACTTTGCTGGAGCCATCTCCTGAAAGTACATCTCACCATCCTGGGTTTAAGTTGCATAAAACAATATTGTTTGAATTATGCCCTTACCGAGGACAAAGTTGCAAAGACCCTCGTTTGTCTGAGATCATATTTGCATTTGCTGCAACTCCTCGGATATAAAGCCAACATTATTCCCTGGCTGTTTAAAATGTGCATGACTGACATTGCAGAGAAGTCAAGCAAGCTTCACCATGCTGTCCTCAGAGCTGCAGCCAAGGAACTCTGAATGAAACAAGTGATTCTCTGGCTCTCCGCAATTTGCATAGCAATATACAAACACATACACACACACACACACACACACACACACACACAAGCACACATACACATTTTATGCACATTTAGCGCATATACATATAATGTCAATATGTGAACTGACATGCTCACAGGTGGAAGGACAGGTGCATGCACAATCATTCAAGTATGCACAAAAATACAAGTATGACTGAACAAGCATTTGCATGCACACACACACACATACACGGACATATTCACACACACACATTCCTCTGTGCTCTGGAATCAGCATATTGAGACAATGAGACAATGATAACAGCTGCTTATGGATCACTTAGTGCGACCAGTCAACGTGGCCTTTGTGTTCAGTCAATACGCTGCCTGTTCTCTGTCATCAGAGTTGTCATTATTTTGCAATGTGTTCCACGGTTGAGAACATGAGGAGTCTTTTATTTGTTGCCCCCTGTGGCCTCATTGAATCAGGCCATCATTGAGAATGAAGCCAACTCTGTTGCCCGTCAAAGAACGCTAACAACTCAGGCCAAAGATGAAAATTCATTAGCTTGCCGGAAAAAATGTCTGCATAACTTGAGTGGAAGCGGCAGGAGACGATGCAATGCTAATGTTTGTTCTTTCCATCAAAAAGCTGCTTTCTTCACACAGAGGTTTTCTGGGGATTTTGAAGGTCCGTTAGTGAACTGTGAGCCCACACATGCAATTTCATCTTGAAATGCAAAATGCCAATGTTTGTTCTGTGTGCATTCTATAGAAAGGTGCTCTTACTGGGGTCTTGATGCGCGCACATTTTGCATGTCATAATATGTAATTTAATGTATATTTATGTGGCAATCAGTATTTATTCATAACAAAGGTTCCTTAAAGCTCCCACATACCTTGTCATCTTCTTGTAAGAGTAAAAATTTTGTAATGCTTGTGTTTTCCTACCAGTGTCATACATGTTTTCTCCGCTGCTCTGGATTTAACAAGGAAAACCTGTCTGAGACTTAAACTAAAGCTGCATAGGCCTTTTTCACAGCAGATATTTTGACTTGCCGAACCCAGGTGTGACTAGAAAGGCATTTGGAGAGTGCAGACCTCCTCTAAGGTCAATAGCCTGCTAACGTAACTATGGAGCTATACGCTACAAAGGCGGCTACAGAGCCAACTTGCTGCCTGTGTTCAGAAGGAGCAACAATACAGCCATCTTGCTTAGGTCAAAATATGTAAACTACGATGCATACCTGCAATGATACGAGAGATGGAGCTAATCAGAGGCTGCCTTACAGTCTGCACTACACAACGCAGTCTGGAGCACAATCCAGGAAAGCACCATTAAAGTTGCCAACACTGTGCTCAAGTCATTCAAATGTATTTTTCCCTGATCAATCTACACTCAATACACCAGAATGACAAACGAAAACAGAATTTTTGCAAATGTATCAAAAATATTTAATTAATCAACCAATTACATCACATGGAATTACTTCAGTTAAATGATCCCATCAGCTCCTTTAACTTGTGCACTGTAATTAAGTCCTTTTTACGTCTTCTTACATTGTTGGCTGCAGATTTATAATTGTCCATGTGTCCGCATGGTTCTGGTAATCCATGGTTTCTGACTGTGGGCTGATTTACTGTCCACATATACCAACCCCAACAAGGCAGCCACATGGCCACTGGTGCTCATTCCTCTCCATATTTCCTTGATGTTTACTGATGTGCAAACATTAAAACCTTGATGTAGCTAGGTAACAGAAGTAGCAGGAGGAGACTTAACAGACTGGTGAATTGATTTCTTCATCCTGATGAGTGACTCACAGCCATACGACACCACCATCCAAAGCCATCCACAAGAAGCACCACCAAAACTTGCAAAATAGATGTAAGAGCCTAAATTTAGCTCAAATTTAACAGAGCTGACAGAGAGGCAACTGGAAACGTTTGTGCCTACATTACATTGATGCAAGTATTCAGATTCTTTGCTACGACACTTAAAGTTTAGCTCAGGTGTCTTCCATTTTCTCTTAATCATCTTTGAGATGTTTTTACCACTTGTGGTAAATTCATTTTATTGGACATCACACCTGTCTAAATAAGGTCTCACAGCTGACAATACATATCAGAGAAAAAGCCAAGCCATGAAGCCGAAGGAACTGTCTGTAGAGCTCAGACAGGATTGTGAGGCTACAACAAAAACTGCTGCATTTAAGGTTCCTAAGATCACAGTGTGCTCCGTAGTTCTTAAATGGAAGAAGTCTGAAACAACCAGGGCTCTTTTAGAGCTGCTGCCTGGCCAAACTGAGAAATCAGGAGAGAAGGGCCTTGATATGAGAGGTGACCAAGAACCTGATGGTAACTCTGGCTAAGCTCCAGAGTTACTGTGTGGAGATGGGAGGAACTTCCAGAAGAACACCATCACTGCAACACTCCAAAGCTGAATGGAGCAAAGTCCAAAGATATCTTTAATGAAAGTCTGCTGCAGAGTGCTCAGGACCTCACACTGGACCAAAAGTTCACATTCCAGTGTACTGTGTCCCAAAGCACAGAGCCACAACACTGCAGGAGTGGCTCAAGGACAACTCTGTGAATGTCCTCAGGACTTGAACCTTAAATCATCTCACTTGAAAAATGGCCATCCACTTCCAGTGCCCACCCAACCTGAGGGGATCTGCAGAGAAGAATGACAGAAAATGGCAAAATCCATGTGTGCAGAGTTTGTGGAGACTGGACGCTGAAATCACTGCCAGAGCAATTTCAACTAAGTATTGAGCTGAGGGTCTGAATACTTGATGTCGATTTGATATTTCAGTTTTTCATTTTCAATAAATTTAGTGATCTGAATACTTTCTGAATGAAGTGTGTATATATTCAAAGGAAAATATGTAAGTAATGTGATAGACTTTTTTAACAGTTGGTGTTGAAAGAGTAACTCTGAGAGAAATTGATGCTATAGTTCTGCTCTGATTGAATTGGTCTCATCACTGATCCAGCATCACTGTGTGTGTTAGTTGGCTGGACTTTTACTATCTCATTTATCAATCTCTCTCTTTCTTGCTTGATCACTCTTTCTCTCTCTCTCTCTCTCTCTCTCTCTCTCACACACACACACACACACACACACACACACACACACACACACACACACACACACACACACCTTGTGTCTTTCATGGTTGGGTTGCAGACCCTGACCGCCCAGCTGAGCTCTCTGGATTAGGAATGATGACAGTCTATGCTACAGATACACACACACACACACACACACACACACACACACACACACACACACACACGCACACAGAAAAACACAGGGAGAAACAGCAAAAACTCTGATACATCAACATGTTCTCGTTTCAACTCATCAAGTATCACTGTTTTGTCAGTGGACCTCCATGTCAAAATATGGCATGCTACGTGTCCTGTGTCAGTTTTGGACTTTCAGGGACAGCATTTCAATTAATTCTTGCTACGTGCAAGTACACTTCAGTTTTCACAGGAAATATACAGTTTGTGCTTGTAACATGCATGCAGTCTTTTTCAAAATAAACTTACAACATAGGTACAACGTAGGTCTATTTCCTTAGGTTTAGGCAACAAAAGTCTGTTGTTAGGTGTAAAAACCCAAACATCATAGTTTTGCTTTAAATCCACACAGGAACCAAACAACAGGCTCCCAGGTATTTGTTTGTTTATTTGACCCATCCACTACCCCTCCCACCCTCCCGACATGAACTTTCTTGCTCTTTATATTAGTAGTTGCCAGCAGCATTGAAAAAAATAATGCCGCCTGGTGCGTATCACATCACCACAAAAGTTGAGTTGGTGTCTGATGCCGATGTTACTTAGTACGTTTTCATGCGCGGGTAAGTGAAGCTACAGTTATAGCTCAACTAGGCCGTTTAATTGGACTACTGTCTTTATCCCAGTATACAAGCACAGGAATCCGGGGACTTGATTCTTGACTCTGCTACAGAAGATGGCAATATGCCCCCTTGCAGCTTGTTAGTATTGCACCTTTTTCTGGTTGACCAATTACGTCACAGACCAAACAATCGACAAACAAGTTAGCTACAGTTAGCTTGTGGCAAATTGGCACCATGGTGGACAACTTTACATTTGTACTGTATATTTTGTACATACTGCATGCTTTACTTTTTCTTTTTCTTCTCTTCTTCTGGCTTTGACTTCCGGGTCAAAGCCAGAAACTGTGGAGGAAACTGTGGAGCATACACAGAGCGCCTAGGCCAGTTTGGGTCCGATTGACCGTATACATGGCAGAGTAATTTGACTCCCAAATGCATTATCTGGGTATGTTAGTCTGACTTTGAGAAATTTGATTTAGTGCAATTTCAGTCAGATTATTGTGTATTTTAAAAGTTCGGTTTTAGTCAGACTAACAAAAAAAAGTTGTATGAGTGATGAAGCGGCGGTATTTGACAAGAGGTATGTACCTATGGTTTGCTATAATCTTGTTTAAATTTTTGGAAATGTGTATTTATTTTATATTGGATTTATATATTTTCCTCATTTTATGTTATTCATCATTTACATTTGCTTTTGTTTGGAATGTAGGAATTCAGTTTCAGAAAAAGTCATATGTTTCATAGTTGGATAGTGAAATTATTTAAATTGTTTATTCTTTTTTATTCCTTTTTTTAATTTATGTGGAAGTTTGAGTACATTCTGAAATAAATGATCAGTGATATAGTGAAATAGTGATAACCATAACAATGTATCAGTCAACTGTTCAACTTAATAAGCTATCGAAACTTTGTAAAGTTATATTTGAATCAGTTGTATAAAATTGTTAACATTTAGTTTTATTGTAGATGTCCACATAAAGCAGTCTGCCAGGATTATTTTCTCTAACTGTAGAATTTGATAGGAAACATTAGCTGCTCCTGTAAAAACACCATAAACATGCAGTCTGACCTGCAGGCTTAGTATGGAACAAGGAGACTCAGAAAGTGAGGGACTTAACCCTTCTCCTTCTCAAACAGTAAATGTTCAAATATCCCAATGGTGCTATATACTAACACTTGTTAAAGGGCTGTGTTTATACAAATCAGGCTGATACTGAAGGAGAGCTGGTGCTGATGATTTATTGATAACTGACTAATTATTTGTGTATTCCTTTCATTTGGCCTGTACAATGATTCTGAATTGTTGGGGTTTTGTTGGCTCATCTGATACACACTCCTGAGGGAAACACTGGTTTGTGAAAAACCATCTCCACATCCAAAGCTGATGATAAAATCAACTTCATCTCTATCAGTCAGGGCTCAGAGGAGCATGAGTAAAGTGTAAAACAATGGGGCGGAACCAGCCCATTTGTCACTGCTGTTGTTGCTTTGATAGAAACTATTACCTCTGTGTAAACGGTCTGACTCCAGTGTGTCTGATGGTGTTGTGTTGTACCGAGCCACTTTAATGAATACTGAAGGGTAGGGCTGTAATTACCCATTTTATAGCGTGGGGACCAATGTGCGAAATACGGGGGGCTCATGGGGGCCCGGCCCCCTCGATTAACCCATGAGACATAACATGTCAAAAGTCTAGAAGAGTCACACAATTAAAGCATTTAATCACCATTCAAGTTTGTGGAGGGCAAAGCATGACGTTAGCCACTCAGCTGGCAAAGTCGGGCCCAATGATATAGTAGCAGAGCAGAAGATCCTGGTGATTTTAGACACGCAAGTCATAGTTTTGTGTCCTCATGTGCTACTGAGCAGCTTTGATAGGAATAAAAGAGCCCCGCACCCAACACTATACCGAGTTCTCTTTATATATCCATGGTGTCATGCTAGTAGCAGCTAATGTAGCCTACAGCAGAGATGATGTCTGGTGAGCTCGCTTCTTTCTAACTCTACACCTCTAGATTATTTTTTAATTTCAAAATTTGTAGTCTTCAGATTCAACCGATGCTGACTCAAGTGACATCACTTGAGGACATTTATTAGACATCACTGTGGAAACACTGGAGTCTTTCAGCTACTTGTTTTCACAGATGCAGTAGTACTCCTAAAACCTGCACACACTGATGTGTGCAGTTCTTCCTTACAGCTTAATAGGCTGGTAGAGCTATTGATTGCTCACTGTAATCATCTACGTGTTTTCACAATTGAGTTCGGCTTCTCATTTACATAGTTTTCTGTCATGTTCTTCCAAACACTGCATCCATCTGCCCTGTACTTCTGCGCTGCATCTGTGGGCAGATTCCAGGAAGTCACTGCTCTGTACTTAACGCAGAGACATGACACTGATATTGATCTTCTCAACAACAAAAAAAACAAACAAGCATATTACCCACGATGTCAGACTACTGCTGTAATTACAACACCTGTACTGTGTGATCTTGACATTTAAATAAATGTTCACACAGGCTTAAGAATATGCTGTTCTCCAACATTCTGCCAGCATTTCCAAAATAATCGACTCTCGACTCAGACTGTTTTGTAAATTTTTAAGAGAGAACAATGCTGGTACACAGTGGACAGAAAGCCAAATTTAGCCATCTGATTTTGGACGTACTCTGACTGTTTCACTGTCAGTGGTGAATGGGGGAGGGCTGATTGGAGCTACAGTAGTGACAGCAGAGCTGCCCATTGCTATGCTAATGTTCTGCTCGTCACATTCAGCAGCCAGAGGCTCTTCTCTGTCCTTTCTGCTAAATTACAGACAAAACACCAGTTACAAATACTGTGCACTTTAAATAACACATCTAGTGCTTTATACTCAGTGGCTACAAGAAGGGGTCATCCGTGACCTTTGACCCCTTGCCTATTTTTGATCAACAGAATTGATTTGTTGGCGTATATAGGAGATTTGTTTTATGAACTCACATAAACAAAATACTTTTGTGTCACTTTTTTTTAATCAGATTGCAGTGGAATAATTTGTTTGTATTTTTACTGTAGAGCAAACATGTAATCACTGTGTAATATATGAACCCCCCAAAATATTTGTAATGACCAGTCATCAAATGGCAAGTTGGTTTACATGTCAACCAGCAACAATGAATACAACAGCTGTGGTGTTGTTGGCCAGTCTATATGACTCACAGGTCTACTACACACTAAACACGGTCTGTTTAAATGGCAGCATCACTGATGCATGTGTTAATATAAACCAGTGTGTTGCTGCTGCTGATGAGCACATCTGGTTGGGTGTTTGTCAGTATAACATGCTGAAGGATGAGTTTCACAATTGTCTTTTGTGCTCTCCTCTGATAACTTCACATCCAGATGGTTAGGAGGTTTTCGCTTGGAGCTGAAATTATCTGCAGAGGTGTCTTCCTCTCCAAAACAAATGACCCCGGTGATTTAAACCAGCCAAAACATTAAATGAAGCAGATTCATGTTACAAATCAGTGTTTTTCCGATGATGTTAGGCACGTTGTGGAGGGGCTGCTAACTACAGCGGCTGACCTAAAAAATGCAAATGGCCTTATATACAGCCAGTATTTGGTTTGTCCTACTGTAGAAACATGGTGGTGCAACATGGCAGGCTCTGTGGAAGTATAAATGTCTCATTCCAAGATACCGAAAACACAATGATTCTTATTTTCAGGTGATTAAACTCTAAAACATGCTCATTATATTATATTCCATTTCTGCCAATATACCCCCCTAAATCCTACACACTGGACCTTTAATGTGCTGATGGCTGTTTATGACCTTTATAATTAAAGAACTGAGTGGGGGAAAAATGTCCCCCTCCAACATGGTTGGTCCCCCCATAGCCTGGAAAATCTTCTTGTAACTGTATGTCTAAAAATGTTGCAGAGCTCAACCAGGCTGTTTTTCATATTAAAAGTTAATGAAATTAAAAACGTTTAGTCTATATTTATCCAAAAGATCGAGCTGATGTTTTCATATACAGTGCATATGTTTGACATTTCTATAAAGCCTTTCATGAGCTGTGTCTCGCACAGACCTCTCTGGAAACTTGCAACTACTACCTGAAAATCATTTTGCCAGCTGAGAACAGTCCTTTAACCCCAAACTGATATGTTTGTTGTTTATTCTTACACAGCTGTCCATGATCTGAGAGAAGATCTTTCTGCTATCACAGAGAGGATATCTAATTTTGGAAGATAATCTGAAAACAAACCTCAAGTTGAGAAGAACTCTCCTCCAGTGGAGGGCTCATGATTATGGAACTTGAGGAGGGGGTTGAAGTGTGTGTGTGTGTGTGTGTGTGTGTGTGTGTGTGTGTGTGTGTGTGTGTGTGTGTGTGTGTGTGTGTGTGTCAGGGGCAGGAAGGACCCACCTCCTCCCTCCTCCTCCCCCCGGCCCTCCCCCCTGGCCAGGCTCTTTGTTCCCCGATGATGTATGAGACAGCATCTCCCTTGGAGTACCACAGGAACACGACAGTGGAGCAACAACGCTGTCCCATAATGGAGACTGATGGGACGGCTCCCGCTCTCATCACTTTGTCCACTACTAAGATTGAGCTGGCGCAGCACTCCAGGCTCCTACGGGGCCCTTGGACAGCTCTGAGAGGGGCTCTCGTAAGAGAAGACTCAACCTGACGGCGGCTCACGTCTGTTGGCCGCACTGGGCCCTGTCAGGGCCTGACAGGTGGATGGATGGATGGATGACGTATTAGAGGATGGAAGGGTGGATGGATGGACGGGGACCTGCACAGGTCTTTGTGGGCTGGGTGACAGCGGAGGAGAGGTAAGGGGGATCCCTGGCCCTCTGGTTCCTGTTGGACATTCCTGAGATGACTGAGCTCGCAAAAGGCAGCAAAGCCATCTTTCCTCAGAGCATTCACACTGACTGAATACCATCAGCTGAGGGTCATTTGGTTTTTGTTTGAAGATGTCAAACAGACAACTTTCCAACTTTTCCCCCCTAATGTATCCAAGTGGTATTATGTTGTTGCAAAGACTACAGGGTCGCTTCCTATTTTCCAGTCTAGCAACTGCCAATAACACAGGACACACTGTATTTTGTTTTCAGCAGTTACTTTGATTGTTCCACTGTCCCCTATTTCAGCCACTGGGGATAGAACCTGCAAAGAACTTACATCAGCCTCCAGGATGAAAGTCCTGTCTTTGTTTGGCCGTTACATCCACCCAACAACGACTTGGTTGCTCCATAAACTGCGTCCCCTGACTTGATTATGATTATGACATAGTTACAGAGCCTACACACCTAAGCCCTCTTTCCACCCAACACTTTCAGTATGGTACCTTTTGAACCAAAAATAACCCTTCAGACATGGTACCTGACCCTTAGGTTCGTTTTCCTCTTCACACAGAGGGAAGTCTGTACCTCGTTTGTGGTCCACAGAACAGGGTTGCACGCCAACATTTTCAGGACAAAATAGAACAGGCGGCAGTGAGAGTCTATCTCCATGGGACATTTAAAAATAGTGGGTTTGTGCATTTAGTGCCTCTCAGGCAAGCACAGGGGTTTAATGTTGCTGCCACAGGAATGATGCCCTGGGGCGCTTTTTTTCTCCAAGTGAGGATTACAATATATACAGTTCACATCATCCAGTTGAAATTAATATATATTTTAAAACGCTTGAAGATCCACTCATTACCAAAACTGTAATGAAATGGTGAAAGTTACATCCTTTCATTTTTTTGTTATAGTTAACTAATATAGCTTAGTCTTGCCATGGTATGAACAGTGGTTACATAAGCTTCAAAACCAGCCACAACTCTGCCCTGAGCAAGAATAAGCATCCTCTACTGACCAAATGATGGACAGTAGTGTTTCTAGCTCCACCTTATAGTACCACATCTGTGTGCTAGGCGCCCCAACAGAGGGGTGACCAAAAATGGGAAGAGTAAGGAGCAATTCCATTGGTACATCCACAACTTTTCACAGTAGATACAGAAAAAAATGCATACTGAACTAAACTGAACCGTACCAGACTGCTTTGTGAAAACGGGGCTAGAGATGCTGTAGCTACACCGTAGTAACTACACATCAGGGTTATGATTATACCACATGGAGACCAAAAGAAGTGTGATTGGTCAGCTTTGACTGCTTATACCTTCTTTGATGTTTCCATGCCAGTGGAAGTTGCTAAGAGTGAAAACGTGGATGTAAATTTGGTTCTCGATCTTTATCACAAAGTGAATGAAAGAATGTAACACTGTTACTGTGGGGTATATATGAATAAAGCACAATTTGACCTGTAGTGCAGTAAAGCTGAAGCAGGTATGCCATTAACCACTTGCATCAAGTACACATTTATCTTAAGGAGAGTATAATCATCAGGATGTTGGGGTTTTTGATGTAACTCGTTCACATTATAGGGTGTAATTAACATTTCTGCCTTTACGGGCAACTAGTGGGGCTTTAGACCCTGTTGTTCAAATGCATTGAACTGGGGTTGCTCTATTTAGAGACCAAAGACAGAAATGAAAAAATGACAGACGGGCAAGGCCGACTTTGGGAAAAAGTCAGAAAATCATTCAATGAATTTGTTCAGTTTCGTGGAGAATCAGATTAATAGAGTTGAACCCAATAAGCCAATTAAGGTTGCGACAATTACAAAAAAAGTGTTTGCCGTGACAGTTCCTCTTGGCCCTGAAGATGAAAAAAAACATCACAATTACTTTAATGATCCAAGCTTTAGAGGGAGGATGATGAGGAAAGGACAGATGATGAAAATGAGGACAGGCAAACACAGGAAGAAAAACAAGGAAGTGATAGTAAGATGACTTAATGACTTCAAAACGTGAGAGTGATTCAGGTGGAGGGACAGCACACTATGTGTTTGTAAGAGAGGTTGTTTGGATGCTGTGTGTGTGTGTTTGTGCGTGTGTGTGTGTGTGTGTGTGTGTGTGTGTGTGTGTGTGTGTGTGCGTGCGTGCGTGCGTGCGTGCGTGTGTGTGTGTACAGTACATGGTCAGATTATGACTCAGACAGGAAATAGATATTATGATCTTTCAGAGATGGAAGCTCTATTACTGACTGGATAATACAGTGTAATATCTGAATAATGTCCGCACTACACAAAGACTTGACCCACATGCACACAAATGTTTGCAGTGAATCATTTCCTGTGATCACAATAACAAAGCCATTAAAGCATAAATCCATACGTAGAGGCCCAGGGAACCTTTAGAGGAAATGGAAGTAATAGTTTGACTTTAAAGGTCACAGTTATAATAATAGTGATGATGATAAGAAAATAATAGGTTAATTTAAAATTTAGAATTATCACCTTGCGGTCGTATGCCTCTGCAAACCAATAATAGTGCAGTTACAGTTTATATCCATGCCTGTCCAGACTTATATTTAGCCATGACAGTTGACAATGCTTTAAATATGGATGTTGCTGCAAAGAACCAAGCCAACATTTGTATGTCTGGCCCGCACGGATAGTAAATAGGCTGAATAATGGGCCCTATTTAGGATTGTCCACAGGTTTTATGTTGGGCAGCACAGAAAATTAATACAACCCATATCGTGTCAAGATGAGTGTCACCAATTCAGTATCTGACCAAATGCCCCCTCCCCACCCCAATTCCTGAGATATTGCATTGAATAATGGCCAGAAAAGTGTTTTTGCAGAAAATTATGATGTCACAGTGAAGTTGATCTTTGACCCTTCCGACATAAAATATCATTTATCATTTTACTCTATTACATTATGTAAAATTTGTTATAATTAGCGTATGAATTCATGGTTATGGTCGAAATGTGTTTTGTGAGGTCACAGTGACCTTGATCTTTGATCACCAAACTCTAATCATCTCATCCTTGTGGACGTTTGTGCCAAAGTTGGAAAATATTTCCATATGGTGCTCCTGAGATATCATGTTCACAAGAATGGTACAGACCTACAGATGTACGTACATAAGAACATACCTCCACAGATGTAGCCAGCATAGAGGCATAGACAGTGAAAGTAATGCAAAAAATCCATTAGTGAGTGTGAATGGTTGTCTGTCTCTATGTGTCAGCCCTGTGATAGGACCTGTCCAGGGTGTACCCTGCCTCTCGCTCAGTGTCAGCTGGGATAAATGTGCTTATATCATCTGGAAACCATTGCCAGAGAGGCTGCACAGAGGTACTGGGCGGGTGGATAAACTCTTGTTTGGCAGAAATATTAGTAGCATGTTAATTAGTGGGCTTTAGATGTGTTGGTAGGTGAATTTTATAACTTTGAAGAGACAGTGACAGTCTTCATTCTCATGATGAAATCAAATTTCTATGGCATCCTGGTTGCTCAGAGATAAAAGGAACAGTTAACCTCAAAATTAGAAATACATATTTTTCCTCTTACTTACAGTGCTATTTATCAGTATAGATTGTATTGGTATGAGTTGCCGAGTGTTGGAGATATTAGTCGTAGAGATGTCTGCCCTCTCTCTAATATAATGGAACTAGATGGCACATACCACACCCTCTAACCGAATTACCACAAACAAGGAAGTGTGCATCCAGTCATGGTTGAGAGGCTCATAACAGCGCAAGATGTAGTGGTGCAGTGGTACTTGATGCGGTGGGTGTAACACTAGGTAGATGGGCATGTTACTAAGGAAGAAGTCTCCTGTATAATCCAAAGGATTTTTGGCTGATAGATGGGTATACTGTGAACAACCAAAAAGAGAGGTGGGTATACCCTATGTACCTGTGTATACGCTCCACTACACCACTGGCAAGACGTAAACATTTATGGTGTCCTCCTCAGCTGCGCTGTAACATTAACTAGCTCAGTGGTGCTAGGTGAGCTAGCAGTAGATGCATGCCTCCCTCTTCCTTTGTCTACAGTACATCTTCACCCTCTCAAAAGCCACATCTCCACTAGACACTTTAGGTAGTACCCTTAGAACTGGTACTTAAGATATGTACCTAGACCGTAGATCTGCTTTGCATTTTCACTGCAAACAGTACTTTTAAATGTAGTTGTTACTGGCTAGTAATAGCCTTGTCACTTCTCCACCTAGCTCTTGCTGTATTTCCTGGCGATACAGAAGAATGTGTGCACTTAGCTGATTGTCCACAGAATGGGTTTGAGCATTTTCAGAACCCCCCCCCCAAAAAATACAGGCTGGTGTGTACAGTCTCTGTCACACTCAATGGGATATTTAAAAATAGTGACTTTGTGCATTGATCCCTTGTAGAGCAAATTCTGACAATTCTCTTTTGACCAGTCAACAGAATGCAGTGTTTCTAGCACCACCCTTTAGTACTGGTCCAGTGTGCGAAGGTACCTTAACAGATTGATACAACAATTGGAAGGAATTGAATGGAATGGTTCTATTGGTACCATCCACAACTTCCTACAATGGAAATACAAAAATAATCATCCTAATGCATAATGAACTGAACTGAACTGGACTACTTGGTAGAAATATGGCTAAATGGTCACAGACTTCGGATAGGTACTAAAAGAATTCAGTCAAGGATGCAATCAGCTGGAGTAGGTTTTAGGGTCTTTCTGTCAATCTGTCTCAAAAGGTCATCTGTCAATTCTTATAACTTTTCATTTTGTGAGTACAACTGAATGCAACTCAATAAATGCCTTCAACAAGAGACTGTCTAAATGTGTGCACCCTTATCTGCTTTTGTACAATTTATTGCATCAAGACTACAAAGACATGCAATAGACAAAGAATTTGGGAGGCAGTGTCATGCAGCCAGAGGATGCTATGATTGTATGACACACTGTATGAACTTGTTTATCACAAACATACTGAATCCCAAAAGGGTTAGAGACAGCATGTGTGCCATTGAGATGCTTCATTAGCAGGTTAGGGGCAATGTGCATTCAAAGACATAAAGAATTCTCACTCAGTGGCTGGCTACAAAACATGAGATGCATCAAGCTGTTACTTTACCTTAAAAGGAGTGAATTTAGCAAGTTTCACGTTTTTACGTTTCAAATGTTGTTTATGCCATAAAGAGAAGCAGTGTGTGTCACGAGGGGAATCCACAGATTCAAAACAAGGAAGTGAAAGCGACTGATCAAGGCCAGCTCATAGGTCATGGATGATTGGCAGGGCCTTACTCTCAGTTTGTGTGTATGTGGATTAACGTGCACCAGCACTGATTTTGAAAGTCATGCTGCTAATTATAGTCTCCAGATTCCATCATTCCATGACATGTGTGCATCGGTCAAATGAGTGGGAGAGCAGAGTGGGGATACGAGTGAGGAGGATGTTTGGCCAAACACTGACTGTGACGTCTAAGGGAGCGAGTAGCAGTGTCACACTTACTTGCAGTCCATCTTAAATCTGCCGATAGAAAATAGTCAAGACCAACAGTGTAAAACCAAGCAAACCACCTCCACAAGCTACACTGTTTATTGCACTTAGAGTGACGAGACATCTGGTGAAATTCAGGACAGTCTCCAGTTACAAGCAGTAGTCCCAAATCCAGAATCCTGTTTTGTGTGCCCCCGAAAATGTATTGTTATAGAAACAGACGATACGATCAAACTAAAACAAGTGTCCTTATGCTGTGAAACTTGAGTTGACTTGAGAGTCTGTGGCATGGGGGTGCCACAGTGGTGGTTAGCATTGCCACCTCACAGCAAGAGGGTTCCTTGTTCGAATTCGGGGTGGGAGAGTCTGTGCGGAGTTTGCATGCTCTCCATGTGTCAGCATGGGTTTTCTCTGGGTACTCCGGCTTCCTCCCACAGTCCAACGGTTAGGTTAATTGGTGACTCTAAATTGCCTGTAGGTGTGATTGTGAGCATGAATGGTTGTCTGTCTCTATGTGTCAGCCCTGTGATAGTCTGGCGACCTGTCCAGGGTGTACCCTGCCTCTCGCTCATTGTCAGCTGGGATAGGCTCCAGCCCCCCACAACCCCTAACAGGATAAGCGGCTATGGAAAATGAATGAAAATGAAAAAGGTACATGCAACAAGCTGCTGCAAATGATCAATTAGTCTACATTAATTAGTGGATCAATATTTGTTTTTAATTTTTGAATATGTGAAAATATTCTAATTAAATAAGTTATGTAGGCTATAGTGCCTGCTTTTAATTATTTGTAAGTTTAATTTGTTATACCTGTTATCCTCAATTGTGGACACTTTTTTTGTGCCATCTAGTGGTAGCAATAGCACTTATGGCACAAAAAAACAAGATGGTTTTACGGTTTAAAGTTGTTAATTTATGCTTAATTACATTAGTAGTTTGATATTGCATACAAATTTGATCAATTTTAGCAAAAGTAACAAGCCAAGTAGCTAATAATCAGGCATTGTTTGAGAACAATAAGGTTTCCTCTTTTTTTTTAGTTGACTTCATGAACAAATATAATTCATTTTAGCCTTGATACCAATGTAGTAGAGAGCATGCCCACCATGGCCACATGACGATGCCCACCCTCAACCTCCCTGTCCTGAATTTGACCCATCTGGTCACCCTAATTGCATTAGACAGAAAGTTAGAAATTCTTGGAGGGTTACCTGCAGAGGGATCTAGGATTGTGTGTCCCAGGGGTGGCATTTGAACAGTGATTCTCAAAATATGGCGGGGAATTTTTTTTGTACTTTGAATGTAAATAGGGCCCCTCCAGAATGTTGTTATGCTGTGATTGCAACCTTGTAATTTTGTCCAGTCATCACAATTTACCCACAAATTTGACTATTTAAAACAGGTAAAATCTCATTTCATTGTAGAGCTGCGTGCAGCATATTGATTCACTCAACCCCTCTCTTTTTCTATCTTTACCATGCGAGTGCTACTGCTGGATCAGAGCTCTGTGCCTGGGATAGAGTCACACACAAAGACAGGGCTAATTGTTAGCATCACATGGCTAATTTTACCCAACGATTACTGACAGGTTTAAAGACAGAGTCAAGCCGTTTCTGTGTCAGTGTGAGATTAACAACTCAGTATCAGATGCTAAACACTGCTGTGAAGCTTCTGCCCAAGCAGCAAAATATGACGAGTAGGGATGAGATCACATTGTGCTTCGTTAACTCGCACTAACCAGGCAGAGAGCAGGAGGCAAGCACCTGATGAAGACGGTCCTTCAGCGCTGCGTTGCTGATCATCGCTGATCAGCTGTTGATGCCCTCACACACTCTACCATCACAAATAGATTCTAATTCTGTGGGAACCACTGAACGCTCATAATAATAGGCTCCAAATTGGAGACAGCATCAAAACTATTTTTGCAATTTTCACTTGCCCACAAATGTAATCAAAAACAAAAACAAAAAAAAACACTGCAACATGCATTGCAATTTTTTTTAGAAAAGCTGACTTGAAATCAGGTGCTTCAGGCTGCAAAATCCTGTAGGGACCCATATTAATTATTAATGTTTGTTTATTAACTGGCCCCTGCCCTCCTGTCATTTTGCAAAAGTGCCCCCAGGGTAAAGCAAGATGAGTACGTCTGCACTAGAGAAAAGGTCATGGGGTCATCAACATCACAAAGCTGTATCCTCTTGGGGAAATTAATCTATTCATTGTAATCTGTCTTTTAGATTGTGAGATGTGTGCAAAGCTGACTTTTTGGTCAGAGGGCAAGGCTAAATTACCAAAGTGTCAGAGCAAGCAACTGCCCCAGGACGCCAGCACCTGAATATGATGGCACCCTAATTTTTGATCTGCTGTTGCCAAAGCGGTTCAGAGTGAAATGTTTCAACAACTATTGGATCAACTGGCATTCATTTTTGATAGCTACAGATATTCATGTTCCTCTCAGGATGAATTGCCATCATTTTGGTGATCTCCTGACTTTTTGTCTAGCTCCATCATCGGGTCTGCATTTTTTTAATTAATCCAACAAGCTTGCTTTGGTTCATGACCAAAAACCTGCAAAACTAATAATATTCCCATCAGCCTTAAAGGCCCAGACACACCAAACCAACTGCAGGCAACTAGGATCATGTCTCGGCCGCGTCTCAGCCAAAAGTTGCACATGTGTAACGGGATGCCTTTAGGACCCCGGAAAAGGCTATATAGGGGACACAGGAAGTGAGTGCTCTCTCTCTCTCTCTCTCTCTCTCTCTCACCTGTCCGGGGAATGAGGAAGTGCAGCAAGGTAGAGGCATGCCAAACTTTTGTTTGCAGTAGGCTGTATATGTGTAATCTATATTACTTGTTGTATTATAAAACACACAAAATCTGTGTAATGTTAAATAGCTATAACCTGACATATTAGGCCTCCAGTATCAATATGTGGAACATTAATCCCAGGGTGTACCCCTGCGTTCACTAAATAAGGTGACACTGCCCTCCACAAGTTGGGGCTCCCGCCTTACCCTCTCTCCTTTTGCTGTTGTTCTTCATGGGAGAGGTAAGCGTCGGAGAAATTTCTGTTTTCTGTTTGCACTTATAAGTTTGCTTGCTAGCTTAAAGTTACTGTGAAGTACTCTAACATATTCCTGTGCCATTTAATATGTGTAGGGGCACATTAAATGACCACATTTGACCGGAGGATTTTTGTATTTCTGCTGCCTTTGTCAGGTGACATTTTGACAATAAATGGAGCTCAACAGGCTCCAAAGATATCCGGGCCTGGGTCTCTTCAACGCACACAACGCAGAGTCAGACACTACCGGTTACATATGTAAAACATTATCCATATGATGTAATATGAGAGCGCGCGTAAAACGTTAAAGTAAGAAATGTATTTATTCTTTTAGAGTTCAGAAAGTAGCCCTTGAGGGAAGAGTGGATGCCGTAAATGTGCGCTGACATTAACGGTAGGCCAGCTCTCTTGCGATGCTACACAAACTGAATCACCTCTGTGGGTTGTAAAATACAGATAATTTATATGTTTTTTTAAATTTTATTATAGCTTCCAGTCATCTGCTAATAGACACCATGTGTAAACCTGAAGTGGGATTATGATCGTAAGTTGTGTACATGTATATTTATCAAACTGTGAATATGTGTATCAACCTGTGTGACATTTAGTATAGTATTTTCCTTTTTTTAAGTATGGGGCATCACGACAGTAAGCATGCCGCAGGTCTGGGTGCTATCTAGGTGAATTCAAGGTACAACATAGTGGGTTGGTAATTTTCTGAAAAATCTTCTTTTTAAATATGCCTGACTGTAGCCTTATACTATGTCTTTCTTTATAGGACTGTCTTCATGGCAATATTGTCACTGTTTTTTCCCACATCCAGAGTTAGTTAGAGTAACGGGCCTTTTGTTTTAAATTATTTTTCCTTTTTGTTTTCTGTGTTTATTATTTGGTTATTATTTAAATCAGGCCTTGTGCAATATTTCTACGGCCACTGTGTAATCTTTGAGCAGTAGCTAAAACATTCAGGGGTTTAAAGCGTTAGTCCGCCCATTCTTTTTGGTGTGCAATTGTATACGATTTGTGATTCTAAACATGTGCAGTGTTACCCTACCCTAGGGGATCTTATGCTTTCCCCCTTCTGTGTGTTGGGTTTTAAATTTTATTAGGAGCCTCTACTTTCCACCTGGCGTATTGGTGCTATTTGGCCTTAAGGACAGTGTTAGATTTGCACATTTTTAAAATTGTTACTGATTGTGTCTGTACCTAGTGTATTGCACGCTTCCAACATGGCTACTGTGTAGCTGTAGGCTCGTTAGATTGTATTCTCGTGTTTATTAATATCATGCGTCAAATTTTGTGAATAAATTCTTTATTGTTTGAGCTGTTGGCCTCTCGTCCTCTGTTTTTGGGACACTTACCTGTGGTTGTGGTGAACCATTTTGGAAATTAATATTAATATCAGACCTGTATGAAATCTGCATCACTACACATGACCACTCCGAACTGACAGAACACAAGCACATATGTTCTCTGCTTGCATGAGAGGCCATACTCCTTCATACTAGCAGACGGTGATCATCTGTAATCGTCATTTAAAAATGGGCACCGAAAGGCTGTCTTGATGCTAGTTAGCTAGTTAACAAATGAACATCACAATCCAGTTTTGAAGAAGAGCATATTTATCATGCGCCAGTGAACAATAACACAAACCATCACAAAATATCTCTGCTAAAAAGCTCATCAAAGTCGCTAATGATAGCGGCGTTTAAGTGATTAAGCCTCGTTTGACTTAGCGTCAGCTTCCACCTCAGGCTGAAGCCGTTCCACTAACATTTCAGCCGCGCCTCTTCAGCGTTAACTTCAGTCAGGCTTATCAAATCTTTCATTAGGCGCGCGCACGGGGTGCATGAGAAGCCCAGAATATGCGATTGTCGAAAACGCGATCATGTCGAAAAAAGATAAGAAAACTAGGGCTGATTTCTTCTACAGCGCAGAGCAAAAGCTCCTTGTGGAGCTTTACGAAGAGTATAGAAACGCAATTACCAGAAAAGGAAATACTGTTGCTATTGTCAAGGCAAGAGATATGGCTGGCAGAAGATTGCCGACCGCTTAAATGCATAAGTTAACTTTTACATCAATGTTTAATGTATTATGTTTAGACTGTGTTGATCAAACATAGTATGTCTTGTCAGTAGTGGAGAGGAATTGCTACCATCATTAATGTGGGAGACCTGGGTTTGAGGCTCAATACCTGCACAGTATTACTTAATGGAAATTAAGTTCTGCAAGGAAATGTTAGTTGGTTTACAATTTTTTTTAAATGTGTAGTGTACTTTGCACCAACGAATATGCCAAATTGTGTTATCTCTGCACAGGAGTGGTGTCAACAATGTTAAACGCACGGCTGTGCAGGTGTTACTCCAATCATATGGACAAGTGTTAATGTTAGGCCTAGCTGAGGTTAAAAGTTCTGTAGGCTACAAAGTTATGATGAATAATTGTCGGCTAAAGGCATTACATTTCACATACGTGTAATGTGTGACAAATGTAAGCTATAGGCTGTTGGTGAAAACATCAAAATAATCGCTGCAACAGTGAATGATGCCATAATAGGAATTCGAACCCCAGATGCCCGCATAACAGCCGAGGGATGAGACCACTCTGCTACCACCAATTTTGCTCAAATGGAAAAAGAATTTTAATATTTCAAGATATCAATCCTTGGGAATTCGATGAAACTAACCAAAAGTGTGCGGTGAATTCATTTTTGCTGAAGTTGTCAACTTCGTTTTCGGACAACACGGATAACCAAGCGAAAAGTGCGAGGAACTGTTTGTCTGAGACTCTGTTTACTACAGGTACATATTCTTTGTAACACCGATTCATTAAGCCTGATAGTTAACCTGCCACGCAGCAGGTTAGTTCAGGAGCATACGTTACCCCAGTAACTCAGCTGAGGTTCCTGATAGCGAGAGTGATGGAACCAAACTCTCTCTAAAACTTGCACGGCTTATCGAAATTAGCGGGGATTTGTGGTTAGCTGGCTTGATGGAATACCCCTCGACTCAATGACCAACCATTGGCTTGGTGTGTTTTTAGCAATACTTTGTTAACACGGTATTTAACAGGAAAAAAAATTACAATGGTAACCAAACATTTCTTGCATTATGCCAGTAAATTAGAATGACATTTGTGGGCATGTTAGCATGCAGATATTTTGGTAGTTGTGGTCTTAGACAGCAGGAATTCACCCTGACCATCGGTGGTGAACATTGCTGTTATGAAACCCTGACATTTAAGGAAGGACATTCACACTCGTGTTGCAATACACTGATTATGATGCATGTTCATTTTTTGATGTCACGACCATGCATAGGGAGTTTCCTTGACCAACTCATTTAATGCAGCACCCAGTTTGTCACCCACAGGCAGTGCTGCCATGTACTGTGTGTTTATCGTTATACAGCCAGACTCACTGATGTGGAAATATTGGCTATGGATTTGTTATGGTCTCATTCATCTCTTCATCTCTCTCTCCTCTGTTTTCTTTCACTCTCTGATAACATCAGGTCATCTCTACTAAATGACGGATCATTCCACCACAAACACCACAGCGCTGAAAGTGGACCAATTTATCAGCTCACTTTATTGCTGTTTCTGTGTGTGTGTGTGTGTGTGTGTGTGTGTGTGTGCGTGTGTGTGTGTGCGTGCGTGCACATCTGGTGGGTAGAGATGATACTGTGAAAAACAGTTTAATTTCTCTTACTTCCTCTGCTCTCTCTCTTTCTCAATGTACAATGCATGTAAAAGAAGACAAGTGGAACTTTAACAAGACTAAAGGCTCTTTTAAACTACAAGAACTTAGCAACCGTAACCTGGAGCTTCCCATAACTTGACCCTTTAAGGTCCAGATTCCTAGGTTTTGCCTTGTTTTCCCCTGGGTTTTACAAGCAGAAATATTCAGATAATGTCACTGAAAAGGTCATGTCATTTTTATGTACTGTTTGGTAGGCAAGTGCAATTCAATTGTAGGACAGACAACAATGGAAAAGTGGTGCTAATATGGATTCTCTTTTGCACTAATGAAAAAAAAAAGATAATAATAGCAATAATATTATCCAAATGTACTCCCCACACTCTGCAAATGATCTAAAGTTCACATAGACAAATGCAGATTAACGCTGGTGTATTGAAACAAACTTCCTTGCAGTGCCTTTCTAAACATATGTCCTGCATTATTTGGTGTGATTGTCAAAGTGCACCAGGACCGAAAGTACCTGGAATGTGGTACCACTTCCTGTGTGGAACTGACATAGGTTTAGGTACTTGCACCCGAAGTGATGGCAATACAGTGGAAACAAAATCAGAACCTGTAACACTGGCTACATCGAGCTATGGATCATAAAGTTTCTGTAGTGAAAAAGGCCTGTAAGGCAACATTTAGACCCGCTTTGGCTCTGCATGACAAAACCCTGCCCTCTCATTCTTTTGAATGAAACCAGTATGGCTGCACAGCCAGGTGCCAATGCAGAGAGCTCTGCCTCTAATAGGAAGGAGAGTGGAAACTGGCTTAACATTTGCCGCTATTCAATGTTGGCCAATAATATACATGCAATGCACATATGGGGGGAGGGGGGTTGTATTAGGGTGGCCATTAGCAGTTGTGTCGGCACAGCTGTAGATGTCGCCGTCAGCACATATCAATGCATCTCCTTCCATGGGGCAAAACAATGGACCAATACACAACACTTCATATAACTCATCGTAAAATGGGCGAAATTTAGAGCATTAGTATGCTGTCACCAAAACAACCACCATGTCCTGCACCGATGACGCAGTTCTTGTCAGGGGTGCATGAGGACGTGTTTGCACATGACAAACGTTACGTGGTCAAATGCGTCCCAGACCACCTCGGCAAGTGGTTTGAATGATAAGATCACAATGCATCTTTACACTTGTATTTAGCACTGTCCACTTGTGATTGGATCACTCACGACACATGTTAATAGACAAAAAGGCTTATTAGTGTTAGTCACATTTTAGTCTTTAGTCTTTTACCTTTCATAGTTTTAGTCATTTCTTTTAGTCACAATATTGTCTATCTTTAAACTAATTCAGTTAGGCTATATAGGTATCAGAAAATGAAATCGACCGCCCAGTAAGATTGATTTAATGTCAGCAAATGCATATGCTTAGTTAAAATAAGGACTTTTCATTTAATGTTACAGTTAGCTAATTTAACATGTCAGAAATAGCAGGGTGGTGCACCTTCAAGCGTCTCTTCAGGTTCGTGATATTCTTTCCACTTAATTTGTAGTGACCGAGCATCTCTCTCCGTCTCCCATTAGTACAGTGCACAGTGTTTTCCTTTCTGATGAATTATAAAGTGTGTCCATAGATATGTCCTTTTTTCCAACCAAACCCTTTTTGCATTGAAGCCCTCATGTTGTTGTTATTAACTTGCTTTACTCTGGAACATGAGCACCTTTATAGATGAGATTCTCAGAACATGCACACATCCCTCAATCCACTTAGCCAATGGCATTGCTTATGTTTTGACAAACAGACTAAACACACCTTTGGGGAAAAATATTATTTGCATTTTGAATGTCTGATAGCCCACAAATTGGAAAGGAGTGTGATAAATAGGGCTAGTTATAAACTGCAGGGCTGATGAGAGAGTAGGTGGGGAAGGTCAGGGTAACTTTAGGAATGTTAGCTACTCGCTGGTGACCATAGTGGAGCATTTAACCGCTAATAGCTAGATATTTTTCTCAGGAGTTGGTGGGGACCAAAAATAGAGCTAAAGGCTCTGTGCCACCTTTCAAGAACGCAAAGGTAGGTTACATCTGAAGTTGCTAAGCAACCATAACGAGCACTAGCCTACCTACCTGAAATCCTGAGTGCAGAGCTGATCTCCTTCCAGACATGGCTTTTTAAATGTGTAAGCCTAAAATTTGTCTGTGAGACAGATGTAAAACTCTGGCAGCCCTGCACTAAAACGATCCACTTCTTCTCCATATTTACCACAGACTGATATTTCTGGAAGAAGGGCAAACTATCTGCTGGCTGTGATTGGTTGTTCCTTGTCACATGACGTGGTGTGCGCTGCTGTGTTCCAGAAGTTGAACTTTGTATCTGAGGGCACAGCCATCACTCCCCGAAAAATAGGCACTCGGGAACGTGTGCCATTTATGCGTGCCTGACGCATGTCTATGTTACAAACAGTGAATGTGAGGGCACAAAAAAACGCAGCATGTTTACGGCTCCTAAATAAGGAACTGTTTACTAATAATTAATTGGTGATTAGAACATGAACAGCAAAACACAGTGTGACTGTCTTTTGAGGGTCAGGACACAGTGGAAAGCTAAGTTTTTTTAACTGCAGTGCTCAAGATCGTGGATCAAAGCCAGTTGTCAGCTATGAACAGTTTTTTCCAGTTAAAATTTATGTTGAGAAAATGATTCTGATGATAAAGACTTTCCATATGATAGCTGCAAACATCAGAGTGTCTATAAACCACATCACTTAACTTTCACTCTGCAGATTTGTCAATTTTACAGCAAACTGAATAATGATAAATTAAAAACGTTATTGTTCTTATTGAGGTTGTGTCAATAATTCCTTGCTTTTCAGCAGGAACAACTGCTCAGACTGATTGATGGTGATCAAATCCATTTCTGCTCTATTCTTCCTTTTCTTTCTGCAGTGAGCAGGCATAAGTTCCATCTTGAAGCAAGGATCCAGTCAGTCAGTCCACAGGGTATATGCAGGAAGAGCTGGGCCTGTTTTATTATGACTAAACACACACTCTCATATACACCCACATACAGGGGGAAACTCCCTATGGACTGCTAGTTCAGATAAATGTCACACAATGTACATGAGATGTTACAAACAAGCTTGTTAGCTGTTTGTTTAAGGTTATTTCTGAGGGGAAAAAATGCATTGACTATTTTTTCCTTAAGCAGTTTCCATCAAAGAGCAGTGTTGGGTAGTTTACAAATATGTTAGCCAGCTGAAGAAAAAAGTTTAAGGATGAGATTAAAAGCAATTTCAACCGAACTCTCATTGAACTGCAGAGTCGGTGATTCTCTGTGTGGTTATTAGTATAAGCTTCACCTCTCACATTACGCATAGTTATTTAATGTATTGTTAATATAAAAATATCTGCTGCGCATAGGGTTAAAGATCCAGTGTGTAGGATTTAGGGTGAATAAAATATGATATTCACGACTATGTCTTCATGAGTGTATAATCACCTGAAAATAAGAGGGCTTAAAATTACAGCTTCTGTTCAGGTCCCATGTACTTTTGTTTTAAGCCACCCCCAACGATTGAAACCCCACCCGTTTGAAGTACAGGTACAGGTTCAAATCCCACCTCTCCAACAGATATCAGTTTATCAGCATAAACAACTGCAAGTTCCCCCAGTGCTCCCCTCTACCAAGGTGTTCCTCAGGGTTCAGTTCTCGGCCCCTCCTTTTCATCCCATACATTCTCCCCCTTGGTCAAGAAATCCATCGTCATGGACTTCAGTTTCACTGCTTCATTGACAACATTCAGCTCCACATCTCCACTTCTGCCACTCACTCTACCCTCACCAACTGCATCATTGAAATAAAATCCTGGCTTCAAACCAACCCTCTCAAACTTAACTGGGATAAATAAGAAGTCACCATCATTGGTCCTAAATCTCTTATCAAATCCACAGATAACTTCTCCCTCTACATCAATGGCTCCACTGTGCTCACCTCCCCCCATATCCGTAACCTTGGTGTCATCTTTGTTTAAACCCCTTTCCTTTGACCAACATATCAAATCCATCACCAAAAACATCCTTTTTCCATCTTAGAAACATTGTCGACCTCTGTCCACCCCTCTCTTTTTCAGCTGCAGGGACTCTCATTCACACATTCACCACTTCCAGACTGGATTACTGCACAAACCTGTACGGTTCATCATCCAAATAACCAGAATTTTGCCGCTCGTGTTCTCACACAATCCCGCACCTGTGACCACATCACCCCCCCAGTATCCACTTCAATTTTAAGGTCCTCACCATGTTTCTTTTCTTAAACCTAATCACTGTAACTTGTATTGCCTAAATCTAACCTCTGTAACATTATGTTGATTGCATAACTGTACATTAAGGATGTAATGTCGTTTGTGTGGCATTAATTCATAGGATATCATACAAACCATTCTATGAGAATACATTGGACATAATGTTATGGTTTGTGTAGCTGAAATATTGTTACTCCTACAGACATGATGAAAAACTAAAAACTACAGAAGATGCCAGTAGATGCTGGTAGAGCTGGGGTTGGCACCATGGATGTGTTAAGATAACTGGATACTGTGATGAATGCAGGGCCCTGTTCATTGAAATGAAAGCTGCTCAGTGGTGCATGAAGCAAAAATGGTTCATCTGCACCATATAGTGCAACAGAGACTTGCAGCGGCCGAGCACAACTGAGTGCAGATCTTCCACAGCCAAATGATTAACTTCCAGTTTCAGCGCTCCGTTATTGAATTGGGATAAAATGATGTAAGTCTATGGAAAAAATGTCTTTTTGGGCCACAGGACATCACATGACAGACCCCAGGAATTGCAGTACCACTGTTTGGCCACTATGAAAATTGTCTTCAATGCCGGGTGTACTTCCTGGGGGCCTGGTTAGCACAGGTTACATTATCTCTTGTGTCTCCGACCAGCAAGGAGACTCTCAGGAAGTGACGTGGTAATTACAGCTCAGTGTTTCCAAAAAGATACATACTGCGTGTGTACACAAAAATTTGTAAAATTTTAGTACACATATTGGGTACACAGTGCATAGTGTGATTTTGGGCACAGCAAGGCACATCTGGAGACCATATACTTGATGACATCACAAGTTCAAGATTTACTCCGCTGGTCTCTGACTTTGACAGAGAGTAGCTCATGTTCACAAATATTTATCAAACTTTCCCAGGCCATGGAAATAACATTGTGGAATTCTTAATTTAGGTGGTGTTTCCCTTTAACTACTATTCATGTCCTACTTTTTAATTGACATTTCAACTGCTTTTAGCACCTACACGGCAACTGACACATTAACACATTTACTCTTTAACTGACAGTTAAATAACCTTCAGCTCAGTTTAGGATATATTTCTACAGAACATGTAGCCTTTTCCGGTTAGATTTCCTCTTTGATTTTGACAGTTATGTTACAGTAATGAACAAATGACATATTGTGTGGTGGCTATGTACATTTTTGTGTAAAGCTGATGAAGTTAAAAAGGAGCAAAGTGAGCAGTCCCTAATGGCCTGTCAGTGGTTTGGCTCTGATCCTGTGTTATGATCATTTATTTTAGGTAGGGTGGGGTTAAATGCCAGATGTAGCAAACCAGATGATGATAACAGTCATCATCATATTAGGAGGAAGGTGAAAATGGATCATCCAAAAGTCAACAAGCACTTGATGTTAAAGAGAGAAGGTTCAAAGGCTTTGAGATCCCAGAGGGAGGCTCAGGGTTTTTTTGGGCTCTTCATAACACGATGCCAATGATGACAATGATGAAGACAAGGATGATGATGACGACAGTGATTGTAATTATGATAGTAAGTTTTAAGGTAAAGGACTCAGATTTGGGTCAGGGCCTGTTTCCATTTAACACTGGACAGAGCATTTTTCCAGTACCATCTTCACTAGCACTAGAATGACTATTTTATACATTGCTATGTCCTCTGTCACAACTGCATTATTACATCTCTTTGGGGATTATTTAGTTATGTTGAATTCTGTCCATGTAGCAGCTCAGGAATGTAATTTGTCTGCTGGCACCATCAAGTGGTGTGAAATATTTACTGCAGCTCTACTACTGAAAGAAAAAGGTATGTACCAATACTGTGTAACATAAATATCTATGTTTTTTTTTTTTTTTTTTAATTATAAACATTTTGTACCCAGCAGCACATGTTGTCCAACAGTAGAACACTGAGTTTACTCGGGAGCTCCCATGACTTCATAATAAATATAAATCTGAGGCAGAGTGCTGCTGGCTACTTTCTCAGGATATGATATTAGGGTTCACCAGTGCCCAGTTGTGAGAAATGAAGCAAGAATTTGAAGGTCAAGATAAAAAGAGGAACTCAGAAGTGAAAGAAATACTGGATTTGTTGCTGTAAAGTTTTGGAACAACAGCAGGGTTTGTCAGATGCATTACCTTTGCTTTGTTCGCCAGTCTCTGTGAAGCCCTGCCAACCAGCTGACCATTAAACATCAAACATTCACACAAGGTGGTTTCACTACAGAACCTCTCATTCTGCCCAGTGTCTCTGTCTGTTTCCATTTCTTTATTTTTCATTTTTCTTTGCATTACATTACATGTTAATCGTCTCTTTGCTCTTTTCTTGTCTTCCTTTTTTGTTCAAATTCTAGCCTGTCTTGTACTGCTCTGTTTATAAACGTATACTATAATACTGTTGACCATTCATTACCATAAAAGAAACCTTCCTGTATGGTTTTGTGTAAAAATGGGTGATGTCAATTCTGATTCTTTAAACATTGCTAAAGGTGTTCCTCAGGGTTCAGTGTTATGTCCAATATTGTTTTTTTTAGTTTACATTTATGACATTATCCCCCCTTCTGAATCCTGTAAATTTCATCTTCATGCGGCTGACACTGTTTTGTATTGTACTGCAACACCTATGCAATCAACAATTGAATGTCTGGAATCATCATTTGCTTCACTCCAATTTCAACTACATTACCATAAGTTAGTGCTAACTCAGACCAACCCAAATGGATGCTGTTCGTCAAGGCTACTCACAGTAAATTGTTTAACATTCATTCTGCAAATGGCATTTCCATAGAAATAGTGCCACAGTAAAGAAACAAAACAAAAAAACAAACAAAAAAAACCTTGGTATCTGGCTGGACAATAACCTTAACTTTAAGCATCACATTAACACTCTGATGACTTAATTGAGAACAATACTTAACAGAAATAAGAATTGTATCCCCACCCCTTGGCACTAGCTGACAGGATAAGCCATTGCTCCACATTCTCTTAATCAGAGCCAAACTCGGAAAAATGTCTTTCTCCTCTAGTGCACCTTATGTATAGAATAATCTGAGAAAGTTCTTCTGTTGTATTCACACCAGGTGCAAATAAAACAATTTGTGTGAATAAATTACATGTAAAGTCAACGTAGAGATGCGATTAGACGCAAAGTCTTGCCAGGGGGTGTGAATTAAGCATTGTGGATTAAGCGAGTTTCATGTCATATGCTTATTCATGACAGGTGAAAAATCTGAACTTCAGCGACCAATTTGCATTGAGATAGCCAATCAGCATTGAGATCCTCACGGAACGTATGATGCAGAGGATGTAACAGGGAAGTTCATTCGTCAATTCAGCGTATGACGCATGTTATTCACGCATATGAAGCCAGTGGACACAAAATATTCTTGCACGAATAATGCAACGCAAAAATTGACATCGCTTTTGGCGTGAACACAACATTAAACTTGTTCTCTCTGCTGCTCTTATGACAGTACAAATGCCTTATTTCAATCTTGTTCTAATTGATTGTAAATGCTTGCAGCTATGCATCTGTGTTTATTATCCTGTATTTTAACTTTTAGCTATTATATATTGTTATTATTGTTCGCTGATTTGTTTGATTTTATTTCTATCTTAACTGGGGAGCATTTTTATTATCTGTTTATTTTGCCTAATTTAACATTTGCTTATTGATTATTTGATGTCTTTGTTCGTGCTCAGCGTCATTGTAAATGAGGGTCTCAGTTGAATCCCCAAGTTTTTAATAAAGGTTTGAGATGAGATTCTAATCTTTGTCCATTTCTCTTATTTGTTCTCATCTGTTTGTCAGATATCAAACTAATCCAGTTTCCTTTCAGTTCTTCTACCATACTTCTCCTTTAGAAAATAGAGGGACAATCATTCAGTCTACTACAATGTCAGACTTAGATTATGGTGATGTTTTGTATATGCATGCAGCCCAATCCAACCTGAAATAATTTGATATAGTCTACCACAGTTCTCTCCTAACAAACTAACAAATACTGTCACTGAGGACTGGTCGGTGTTGTGAAAATGGTTGCCATGTTGTCTCCAAGTGAATCATTTTGATATGATTTGAACATTAGAACCATAACTAATTTACAAACGGCGAGAGAAGCACAGGCTCCACTTCACTCAACAATTTCTGTAAAAAAATAAACTTCAAACCGAGACCAGATTTTTACACAGGTTTTTACATCCATGTTGTTTTCTGCGTATTTTACCGTTGAGACTTCCCGAAACAAAAAAATACACTAATTTAGGCTACTAATTGCTAATATTGGAGGTATTTTCAATTCTCAGTGTAAATGAATCAAACTGGACTGACGTTTGACTGTTGTTTCCAAGTTTTATCAAGTAAATTTAATGTGCTGTCTTTAGTTTACCAACCGTCTGTTTCATCTGTTCAACAACTAGCATAAGCAGCGACAATAGTATTTAATCCTTATTATTAAAGTATGCTCATAATTCAAAATGTTCTCAATGTTTTTCACATTTTTCATTTTTTGTTAGTTTTATGTCATCATATTTGAGCTATACACAGTGAGTAATAGAGACGTGTCAAACAGCTGCAGAAAAAGAGCTGATATGGGGCTGACTCTCTGTCAGCAAAAAATCTTCAAACTGACACATTGTCAAAGGAAGTCTGGCATAAATTTGACTCTGTATAAGACAGCTAACTGTGTGTAGGCCTACTAGATGCATGGGTGACAGTGTGTCTCAGTGTGTCTATTTGACCTCACTTTGTGTCTTTTTTTTTGGCATTTTGTTTCTTTTTTAGGATTTTGTGTCACTTTAAGGTAATTTGGTGTCTCTTTAAGGTCATTTTGTGCCGTATCTGGTCCTTCTTGTCCATCTAAGGTCACTTTGTGTCTTTTTTGGTGCCTTTGTGGCTGTCCAATGTAATTTTGTGTCTCTGAGGTAATTTATTTTCTCTTTGAGGTCATTCTGTCTCTTTGGGGGGCGTATTGTGTCTCTTTGTTGTTGTTTTGCCCCTTTTTGTAATTTTTTGTGTCTCCTACAGTTCCTTTGTGGTAATTTTGAGTCTCTTCCCGGAGACATGTTAATTTGAGTTACATTTTGCATGTGAAGGCCAGAGGGGCCCCTCATACTCTGGGCCCCTGGGCCTGTGAGCAGTGGGCCCATTCAGTAATCCATCCATGACTGTATGTAGGCTGTAATACAGCTTCCAGACTCTTAGCAGGACAAAATGAGTTTAAAAATAACATAATTACAATATTATGCCCCAAAAAATGATATTGTAAATATGGGTGGAGGTCAGGTGTAATCTGAGTTTTCAAAAGTAGATTTTGACTGAATTTCATGAGTTTAGCAACAACATGCAGTCAGACATTTTACATTTCACTGTATTGTGTACAATTAAAGTTTCTCAGTGCTGACTGTGAGCTTATGGACTTGATGCTGTGTCAAATGACACTAAGAGAATAACAGAGTCATGTGTGCCTTCATGTTGTACCAGCATGTTGACATATAGAAGGCCTCCTGCAATAATAACACTGTGAAAGAAATGCACACATTTGGCTTCATGCTATTTTCTTTTATTGCAAACACTTCTATACTTTTGCCTGTGTATAATTTAATGCATGACATTTACATTGAATGAAGTTTGATTGCATTGTGGTGCTGATCCTTTGAATTCAATATGTGATGTCATTAATGTTCTAGACAGTCATTATGGTATATCAGTCCATAGTACGTTAACATGATGTAGCAGGGTCTCAGGGTTGTGTTTGTAGTTTACCTCCAAATGGCCCAGCAAAGTCCCCAGCAGGCCTGGCAGGGTTCGCCGCAGGGTCCCGGCATCGACCCCCCAGGTCGACTCACTGGCTGGTCCCCCCCCAAAGGACTCCACAGAGTCTGTACATCATACATTTTACACAATTTCTATAAAGACATGAGAGAGAAGAAAAAAATAAACAACCTCATTTTGACCTAAACAAGTCTGGGTCATAGATACTGATCTACACTGCAACAATGTAACCAAAGTGAGGATGTTCACATGATGTAGAGCAGTGGTCTCAGGGTTGTATTTGTTTTACCATCAGGCGAACCAGGGCTACACTTGGACCAGTGAGCTGATCCCACACCCAGACGAGGAAAAGAGACAAGAGAAGAAGAGGGTTGGGAGAGGAGACCAGACCAAACCAGACCAGACCAGAGGAATCCTGTCCTGTAAAAGGTAAATATCAAATTCTTTGACGTTATCAGAGTAATACAGATGGATATTTCATCTGATCACCTTTATTCTCAGAAGGGAGAAGGGAGAGATGAGAGGAAAATTGAATCCTAGTTTAAAGTAAAGTATTGTAGTTTAAGGTTAAGTGTTGGAGCTGTATGCTATAAAATGACAAAGAGTCAGAGTCAGAGTCTCCAACTCTGTCACTCTGCTGCAGCTCCAACCTCTGCTCTACGTCTACAGAAGCAACCTGCAACTGCCACCTCTACCTGCAGTTTTTTGCAGACAGCTGTGGCAAAACCTCCAACTACAGCCCTTTTCACCAACCTGAACCGCTGACTCTTGTCCTTTTGCCATGTGAAGACCTAGGCGGACCAGGTGGGATGAGAGGGGCACTGTGAGGTCCAAATTTCAGGTAATATATTAAAGGAGAAGTCCAGTATTTTGCACTTTGAGCCCCATTCCTGGGTTGTTTATGATGAAATAGAGTGGTTAAGACCAAAATCTTGAGGATTGCTCCTTCTCTGAAAATTTGCTTTCCCCTGCCTGGCTTAACAATGCTGTCTATGGCCATGTGTAAATCTGTCCTAAAACCACCTTAAACGTTCGTTTTCAAAGCCATGAAACTCACCGAGTGGTCAGTGGTGTTTGTTGATGTTCCGACATAAAAATCATAGCAAACTGTGGTTTCCATCTTGTTTTCGCTTCATCTCGATTATGGAACTATTTTTTCAGCTGCCTCACACCCGTGTGTAAACTTCTCCGTGATCGTTCATTTGACCCTGAAGCGTTATACACTCCAGCCCACTTGATGGCGATAATGCTCCTTTACGTGAGTGTCGCCAACTGGCAGGAAACCATTGCAATGTAATGGGACACAGAAAGAAGCAGAAGAAGAAGGTTGGCATTGTGTTCAAAGGCATTGTACTGCAAAGGTTGTTTACAAGCGAGTAATGATGGGCAAAAAAACAAAACAACAAAAACAAAAGTTTTTTGTGGTCAGTGACTGCGGGAGTCAGCGACTGATGAGCTGGCACTTTCGCTGAGCTAAAAGACTACAATGACTACAACCTTGTCGTAAACAACCCCCTTTCCATTTCCGGTGGCGGATTACTACCAACGGACAATGAGGCTTCCTATAGAAAATCAATGCAATGCATCTTTTTTACAGTATTGGTATGTATGCATAGGGTCTGACAGACAGCGGTGGTGGGGTGTGTGGCGTGACTCGCTCAGCTGGGGGGAAGGGGCGGCTGGTGCCTCCCCGCCTGGCCCTCTGCTGTGTGGCTGGGCCCCCGGCGGGGGTGGGCGGGGCTGTCCTTGATGGGTCTGCTCTCTGCCCTATTATTAGATCGAGAAGGAGGGAGGGATTAAAAAAAGACTAAACTAAACTAAAGACTAAAAAGAATGTCACTCCTCAGTGGGCAGATTCCCTCCTCAGTGGCCTGGGAGTTGTCCAGGGCAGGAGGTGGACGTGCAACGGACCAGCATCCTCCCACGAGTTTGGGTGCGGCCCGAAGCAACAATCACCTTGTATAAACAAATGAACACACAACAAAATTTAATTAAAATTAATAATAATTAAATGAAATGTTTCACAAAAAAAAAAACTCACAGACCTGCCCGGCCTGTTCCCCTGCTGGGGCTCCTTGGCTCCTTGATTATTTAGTTGTGATGGTATGGTATTATTGATAGTAATAATTAATTATTTTGATTATTTTTTTTTGTTTAATGCACACACACACACACACACACACACACACACACACACACACACACACACACATGTTTGTACTTCTGTCTTTCTGAGGGCCCTCATTGTCATAATGCATTTCCCAGCCCCTTACCCTAACCTTAACCATCTCAACTAGATGCCTAACCCTAACCCTGACCAAAACCTAATTCTAACCTGAACCCTAAAACCAAGTCCTAACCCTCAAACAGGCCTATGAAAAAGTGAGGACCAACCAAAATGTCCTCACTTTCCAAAAATGTCCTCACTTTGTTGCTAAAATACAGTTTTTGGTCCTCACTATGTAGCATGTACAAGAACACACACACAAACAACGTGCAGTTGATCGCTTCCTCTGGACTCTGCAACTACTTTACTGTTCTCTGTATCTGTGTGTACTCTATGTCCTCCATATTTGTATGTGTATTTGTATGTATGTACGTATCACTACTTTTTGTCACACTTTTTCACCAATTAAAAAAAAAAAAAAAAAAGAAAATCAATGCATGGACAAAATGTTGAATAATCATCACGAAAACCACAGTTTGCTACGATTTTTATGTCGGAACATCAACGAACACCACTGACCACTCGGTGAGTTTTATGGCTTTGAAAACAAACAAAACAAACGTTTAAGGTGGTTTTTGGACAGATTTGCACATGGCCATAGACAGCATTGTTAAGCCAGGCCGGGGAAAGCCAAATTCTCCCAAATTCTCAGAGAAGGAGCAATCGTCATGATTTTGGTCTTAACCACTCTATTTCATCATAAACAACCCAGGAATGGGGCTCAAAGTGCAAAATACCGGACTTCTCCTTTAAACACAGCTGCGTGATAATCATATGTATGGACAAATAAATTAAAGCCACCTTTCTTTCTATTTTATGTTAACATTGTCTTCTTCTTCTAACAGGTATTTCCTTATGTTGTGTGAAAGAAAAGCATGGACCCATCAACATAAACCTGACTGATAGCCTCTGTCGGCCACCTGCAGTGGCTGCCTCCACCTGCCGATTCTGGCAGACAGCTGTGACTAAACCTCCACCAACAGCCTCTGTCAGCAACCTGCAGGCTAAAACTTTGCCCGCAAGTTCTGACAAACAGCTGCAACCAGACCTCCACTTACAGCCTCTGCCAGCAACCTGCAGCCGCCACCTCCACCTGCAGATTCTTGCAGACAGCTGTGGCAAAACCTCCATTTACAGCCTTTTTCACCAACCTGAACTGCTGACTCTTGTCCTTTTGCCATGTGAAGACCTAAGTGGACCAGGTGGGATGAGAGGGGCACTTTGAAGTCTAAATTTCAGGTAAGGTAAACACAGCTGTGTGATAATCACATGCATGGACAAATAAATTAAAGCCACCTTTCTTTCTATTTCATGTTGACATCGTCTTCTTCTTCTCACAGGTATTTCCTTATGTTGTGTGAAAGAGAAGCTCAGACCCATCAACATAAACCTGATTCATTAAGATACTGAACTTCATATGCCAGAAAGATTGTCCAGCCACTCGTCTGAATCTAAGGTGGTGTGGATTATTCTGTTGTACAGCACTATGAGATATTTGGTAGTGTCTTAGGGTCTAACTGTGCATTTCTAGTTTGTCATTTTTCTGTGCATGTCAGAAATGATCAAGCCTGTAGAAGTTGTTGAGTGAAACCAGGGATGCTATATACCTGTGTAATGGAACATCTAAGAATATTATCTAAGGTGGAAACTCGTGTTTTTCTGCAGGCCCTGTAGGACTTCAGACTTCCAGATCAACTAGGATCTTATCAAGGGCTGGGAGGACAATTCCATCTACAAGAGCTATTTACCAGAGATGCTTATTCCACCTCGCCATGTAGAGACACTCACGCTCTCTCTCTGTAAACCCATCTGGTGGAGGCAGACGGCCGACCACCAAAGAGCCTGGTTCTGCTCAAGGTTTCTGCCTGTGAAAAGGAAGTTTTTATCTTGCTGCCATCTCCAAAGCGTTTGGAATTGTGGAAATGTATTGGGTCTCTGTAATATAAAGATTATAGTCTAAACCTGCTCAAAAGAAATATTAGGGCAATATGATGATGGTGATGGTGATGGTGATGATGATGACGATGATGATAGAGCTTAGTAATGATGGCTTATAAATGACTTGTAAAGAAAAAAATAAATTACTTATTAACGTTTAATACAGTCATTAATTCATGCTTATAAACCCTACACAAAACTTAACAGTGGTACTGAAAAAATGAGCCAAACTACATGTATTAAAGTACTGCACTACGTATGAATTTGAGGTGCTTCTACCTTAACATGAGTATTTCTATTTTCTGTTACTTTATACTTCTACTCCACTACATTTTAGAGGGAAACATTGTACTTTTCATTCCACTACATTACGCATTACGTTACTTTGTAGATTCAGATTAACAATACAAAATATAATCAGAAATTAATCATAATATCATTAAGGCTTTTTTGTTCCCCAGAGGAAATTCACAAACTTCCCAAAAGTAAAGTACTATATATTTTGAAATGAGCTCATTTAGACCTGCCAGCTGCACCATTAAAGCAACAAACATGTGCATCAATAATAATCATAATAGTAATAATAACAATAAAATTCATGATATATAATACAAGCAGGGTTTTCATTTGACCATGGTATGTTGGTATGTTGCACTGTAATAAACTATGGTGCAAGCTGACTGATAAAATCAGGAAATGTATATCGCAGTGGCATCAGGTAGTTTGGCTGGGCCCCAGTGCACGCTGTTATGACTGGCTCAAGAGTGTATGCTATCATGCACATGTCATCTTGTCACCTGATCAGAGACTTGGCACAGGATAACATCAACATGCATCCAGCCAGCAATCATCATTGCATGTCTGTATATCACCGAAAATACCAGAGAAATTAGAAATTATTAATGCAATTTAACAGTTTGAATAGTTTGTTATAGTTTATTTGGAATAACCAAATGATTTTATTACAGGTGCTATTGACTATTTTACAAAAAAAAGGGGAAAAAACGGAGACTGGTTTTCAAGGGCATATATAGCAGTTGGCACAATTTTTAATTTAATGAGAGTTCTTCTTTGAAAACAGGTATACTTCTAAGGTGGCAGTCATTCCTATGGGCCCCTTCTCCACCCAACACATTGTTGGAGGGCCCACACTCTCTCCACTCTCTCTCCCACCTCACGGGCCCCAGTGCAACCGCACAGACTGCACTGTATATATTTACGCCCCTGGTATCAGCTCCTCTGGCCTCACATTTCACCCTTTTTCAGTGTGAAACCTTCACACCTTGAAAGTCAATTTAAAAAAAAAAAAACCCTAATCGCTTTGTCCTCATTCGGCAAGTAGAGGCCACATTAATCACTAAGAAGCCAGCAGAGGGCGCCATTGCGGAGGAGGGTATGTCGTCTTCCTCACTGTGCGGAACCTCTTAGAATTTTGTTTCCACGCGTTTCACTACAACGTGACACTTACATACACTTCCGGGTCGGAGTCTACAACACACATGTGAGAACTGCAGAAAACTAACTCTGAGTGGGACCAGACTACAGCAGGTTTCTTTTCAGGTATTGCGACAGATTTCTTTTTTCTTTCCTGAACTTTTAATACGTGTGTGTGCAACTATTGAAAGCTTCTGTTTGTACCGGCAGAGAACCCGAACCGGAGTTCTACACAGACTGTAGGATGTATTACTAATGTTCCCTCACTCGTCACGTTAATAAACAGACACTGAAAGAGTTAAAGATGTTAATGTGTCCCTCCATAACAAGCTAACTGAAATACATAGTACCAATTTATGACCATTTTACGTTTTTGTTCCGCTGAGTTTAACCGGCACACAGACAAGTTGTTTTTTCTTGCTTCTCTTTGAATGGGCATTTGTTCTTGTAATGATGTACATGGCTTTAACAGATATTGCCTTTCCCAAATTATTTGCAACTACGTCTCAATTATTTACTATTATCCCAAACTAAACCGTTGCACAAACAGCTGGTGGTGTTGTTTTTTATTTTAAGTACGACGTTTGTAAAACAGTGTCCTACCCTCTTTTATTTATTTTATTTTATTTCTTATCACTTGATTTTTTTTTTTTTTATTCAGCCTTTATTAAGCCAGGAAGGTCCCGTTTAGATTCAAGATCTCTTCTTCCAGAGAGTCCTGGTCAAGACAGCAGCACAATTAGTTACAGCAGTAAAAATAAAAACTATGTCACATATTAAAATACATACAACACATTTAACAACACATTGGGAAAATAGTAAGAGAAAATGGGTACACAGGCCAAACCAGTGATGTCCATACACAATCCACCAAAGGCAAAGACTATATACAGTTGCATGCAAAAGTTTGGGCACCCCAGGTCAAAATTTCGTTTATTAAGAGTAGTTAAGTAAGTAGAAAATGAACTGATCTCCAATAGGCATAAAGTTAAAGATGAAACATTTCTTCAGTGCTTTAAGTTAAATTACTTTTTAATTAAACCTTTTCCTATTTAAAAAAAAACAAAAGAGGAAAAGGGCCTGAGGCAAAAGTTTAGGCAACCTCGTTAGTACTTGGTAGCGCCCCCTTTGGTAAGCATCACAGCTTCTAAACGCGTTTTGTAACTAGCTAAGATTCTTTCAATTCTTGTTTGGAGGATTTTCGATCGTTCTTCTTGCAAATGGCTTCTAGTTCTAAGATGCGTGGGTCGTCTTGCATGCACTGCTCTTTTGAGGTCTTTCCACAGATTTTTAACGATGTTTAGGTCGGGGGACTGTGAGGGCCATGGCAAAACCTTCAGGTTGCACCTCTTGAGGTAGTCCTTGTGGATTTTGTGGTGTGTTTAGGATCATTGTCCTGTTGTGATATTTGCTCCAAGAATTTGCTGGAATTTGACTGAACCCATTCTTTCCTCTGCCTGTGAAATGTTCCCAATGCCGCTGGCTGCAACACAAGCCCAAAGCATGATCGATCCGCCCCTGTGTTTAACAGTTTGACAAAAGTTTCTTTTTATGAAATCCTGCATCTTTTTTTCTCCAAACACACCTTTGCTCATTGTGTCCAAAACGTTCTATTTTAACTTCATCAGTCCACAGGATTTGTTTCCGAAAAGCATCAGGTTTGTTTAGATGTTCCTTTGCAAAATTCTGACAGTGAATTTTATAGTGAGGACACTGTAAAGGTTTTCTTCTGATGACTCTTCCATGAAGGTCATGTTTGTACAGGTGTCACTGCACAGTAAAACAGTGCACCACCACTCCAGTCTGTTAAATCTTCCTGCAGGTCTTTTGCAGTCAAATGTGAGTTTTGATTTGCCTTTCTAACAATCCGACAAGCAGCTCTCTCTGAAAGTTTTCTTGGTCTTCTAACCACAACTTTACCCCCACAGTTCCTGTTAACTGCCATTTCTTAATTACATTACAGACTGAGGAAACAGCTACCTGAAAACACTTTGCTGTCTTCTTATAGTCTTCTCCTGCTTTGTGGGCATCAGTTATTTTAGTTTTCAGAGTGCTAGGCAGCTGTTTAGAGGAGCCCATGGCTGCTGATTGTTGGGACCAGGTTTCACGAGTCAATATTGATAAAGAAATCTGCATCATGTGGCCTTTCCTAATGATGATTGTTAACAAGCCAGAGTCCTAACAGGCTAATGAAGGTCTCAGACCTTGGTAATAGGGTGCCCAAACTTTTGCATCATGCTCCTTTCCTTTTTTCACCCTAAAATTGTACAAAACAAAAATAATACTCTCATTTTGCAAAAAAATGTTGAAAAGCATGTTCCATTTTTAAGTTCATGCCTTTTGGAGATCAGTTCATATTCAACCCACATAATTTACAGTAAAAGAGGTTTTGACCAGGGGTGCCCAAACTTTTGCATGCCACTGTAGAGCAGCAGCATGCTTCCTTTAAGAAAGTTTTTAAAAGACCTATAAAAATGTTAAAGGAAGGAAGTGCTTCTAAAGTAACAACATCTTGGATCTCATTCCATGCCCAGGTTGCATAAGAATAGAAAGCCCTTTTACCAAGCTCTCTGCACACCCTGGGGGTATTGATGGGGACCCTGGTAAAAGTGCCAAAAGTCTAATTAAATCAGCCGGGCAAACCCGAATTACTGTATTGAGTTTCACACTGATATGCCTATCACGGTTTTTATTTATTTATCTATTTAACGGGGAGAGTGCACAGGTACTTAGCTGCACCAGAGTTAGCTATAAGCTAATTTTTATCTGTAGTCCCTGGGCAGGAAATAGAGAATAATGTCTCTGCTAAAAACACGTCATTGTTATTTTTTTAAGTGTTGTTTTATTCCACGTTTTGCAAATCCAGCCTCAAATAAATACAGATCTTTCCCAAATACCTCCATCATTTCAGTGACCTTACTCAATTGCAGATGACAACAAGGCGTGGAAAGAATGTACTTTTGAATGCAGTCAGCAGTCAGAGCATCAGATCATCTTTCCCACAGCTAAATTATTAGATCGCCTTGTTTTTGTCATGCTGCATGGTGAATGCTGCAGCCAACAAGGCTGTAGCTTATAGATTGATTCATGTTTTTCTCTACTGCCTTCCAGGCAGCTGCTGCTCTATGTTCATGTTTCAACAGTGAAAAAAATCAGTTCTGCAGACTCTTAATACTTGCCGTATTTCATCACAGTAAACAGCACATCTTTTATTTTTGTCAGTTGCCATCATTGCATGGTAATACCTGCTAAACACGCTCACTATTATGTTAACTCTTCCTCATTGGTACATTTAGGTGTTTGTAGGATCAGTGAATTATTTCATAAATCCCAGTAGTGGCACATTCATTGGGGTGCTACCTTCCCACTCTCTGTGAAGATAAACTTAAGTGAAACTGTTTGTGCTTTAGCAGACAGGATGGACGGGAAAGTGAAGGAACAGAAGCGACATCAGCAGAAGCACAGCGGGCCGAAGGCAGAGAAGAAGAAGCTCAAGAAGCAGGGAGGCTCCACAGAAGAGGATGGACGAAAACGCAACCCCAAAGCGTTCGCAGTCCAGTCGGCTGTACGCATGGCCAAGACGTTCCACAGGTCAGTTCCTATTAGCTGTACCGTTACACATCTTTGAGACACACAGAGACTTCAGTCGCCTTTGGCATCCAAGGTGTGATGTCACTTCTACTGCCTTTATGCTCACTTCCAATAAGGGATAGCAATTTGACATAACTTCACTCATTAATGAATCTAAAGTAGGAATAACCAATTATTAATTGAATTCCAGCGAAGTCGACGAATAAAAATGTGAGAAATGAAACAAAGGTGCAAAACTACTCTTCTTCATGTATATTTTTTTAGGGCCCAGGACATAAAGACCAAAAAACATCACATCCCGCTTGTAGACCGGACTCCTCTGGAACCCCCTCCAATTGTAATTGTAGTAGTCGGGCCCCCCAAGGTGGGAAAAAGCACCCTGATCCGCTGTCTCATCAAAAACTTCACCAGACAGAAGCTTGCAGACATATGTGGACCTGTAACCATCGTCTCTGGTAAGTTTGGCCTCTGATTTCTTCTTTATTAGATGGGTTAGAGACGGTCCACTTCTATCAAATTCTGCTGGTCACAGTATAACACCAAGTCATTTAATTCTCAGGAATATCAATCTGTCCATTTAGGAAGCACAAGTGATTTTGAATCACTTTCACCTGCTTTGGTGCAAATGAAATTAACAAAAGGTGCAATGGAGAGGCAAAAGAAAGATAACCCCCAAAAGGGGAATGACTTTGCATGGGGTGGCCACAGACAATTGCTCTCTCCTTCTCCTTCCTGACTGATTCTTCTATAGTTTTATTATTTGGTTTATTCTTAGACCAGCAGTTACACAAAAAGAGCTGGATAGGGCTGTAGAAGGGCATCAACCCAGCAGCAGGACCAGTATCTGCTCCTTTATGTGAGGAGGAACAGGAGGAGCACTGCCAGATCTTGCAAAATGACCTCCAGCAGGCTACTGGTGGGCATGTTTCTGACCAAACTGTCAGAAACAGACTCCATGAGGGTGGCATGAGGGCCTGACGTCCTCTAGTAGGACCTGTGCTCACAGCCCAGCACCATGCAGCTTAACTGGCATTCGCCAGAGGACACCAGAATTGGCAGGTCTGCCACTGGAGCCCCATTCTTTTCACAGATGAGAGCAGGTTCACACTGAGCACATGTGACAGGCATGAAAGAGTCTGGAGACGCAGTGGTAAACATGATGCTGCCTGTAACATCATCCAGCATGACCGGTTTGGCGGTGGATCAGTGATGGTCTAGGGAGGCATATCCCTAGAGGGTCGCACACACCTCCATGTCACAGCCAACAGTACCCTGACTGCTGTTAGGTACAAGGATGAAATCCTCAGAGTGATTGTCAGACCTTACACTGGTACAGTGGGCCCTGGGTTCCTCCTGGTTTAGGACAGTGCCCTGGCCTCATGTGGCCTGAGCGTGTAGGTAGTTCCTGGATGATGAAGGCATTGATGCAATTGACTGGCCCTCTTATTCCCCTGACCTAAATCCAATTGAGCACCTATGGGATGTTATGTATTGGTGCATCTGACTCCGTTAAGTACTGCCACAGACTGTCCAGGAGCTCACTGATGCTCTGATCCAGGTCTGGAAGGAGATACTTGAGGACATCATTCACCAACTCATCAGGAGCATGCTTAGACATTTTCAGGAGTGTATACAGGCACACAAGGCCTGTACACACTACTGAGTCACATTATGAGTTGCTGTAATGAAATTTACACAAGTTGGACCAGCCTGTGATTTCAGTTTTTACTTTGATTTTCTGTGTGATTTTGAATCCAGCCCTCAGTGGGTTGATGATTTTGTTTTCCACTGGCCGTTATTACATCATTTTGTTCTCAACAAATTACACAATGTACATCAGTAAAGATTTTCAACTTCAGTAGTTTGCTCATTAAGATCTGATGTGTGATTTAAGTGTGCTCTTAATTTTTTTTTGAGCAGTGTATTATTTAAGATTGCTTTATGGTTTAATTTCATCTATTTAAAACTTGAAAAAAGTGGTTAAGACAGATGAGACATTGGGCAATAATTGATCTTTTTATGGCCTCCGTGCACCTATTTTGTATATAAGTGACAACTTTTTGTATTTTTTAGGAAAGAAGCGTCGCCTCACTTTCATGGAGTGTAACAATGACATAAATACAATGATCGACCTTGCAAAAGTAGCTGACCTGGTGAGTCTTTCAGTTCATAGTAGAAAGAAGTGCATTGAATTAATATGTGAAGCAACTGACAAGCTGTATCACATACTTAAATGTATTTGATTGCTTTGTGATATAGTGATTTGTTCATACTTTGTCTTTTTTTAAGCCTTTAAGACATGTTAAAAGTACTGTATGTTACATTCAGAGCATTAATATAGCAAGAAACCACTATTTGCTATGTAAAGATATAGTGAAATATTGCCATCCTGACCAGTCTGTGAGCTTCTCTGTTCTCTGCTGCGGTTGACTGTCTGGCCATGTGTACATATTAGCGCATGTGAATTCCTGTGTGTGTGTATATTCCACTGGCTAGCTTGTCGCAGTTGCATGGCACCCACCCTCCAGTGTACCCTTAGGTTGACGATGTTAGCTCTGTGCAATTGTTCGTGCTATTTATCGAGTTAGCACCGATAGTGGCTAGCCGCTGGCACAGCCGCTTCCATTTTGAGAGCCGTGTGCAGACAATCCCGCCCCAGACTGTGAATCATGGATATGTTAAAGAAATGTCATTTAGTTGACAGACTAATGGTCCTTCAGTCTTTGTGAATAGAGTGGCAGGTAGTTTTAATTCAGCACTGTAGCTTATTAACTTGATTTGAATAGGCTCTACAGGGCTGAGTGAACTTTTATTAACTAAACTAAATATAGCTAAATGCATTGTTTTTTTCCTTCCAGGTGTTGATGTTGATTGACGCCAGCTTTGGCTTTGAAATGGAAACTTTTGAGTTTCTCAATATCTGTCAGGTGCATGGCTTCCCTCGTATCATGGGTGTGCTGACTCACCTGGATTCATTCAAGAACAACAAGACACTGAGGAAGACCAAGAAAAACCTCAAACATCGCTTCTGGACTGAGGTCTATCAGGTAATCACAACATCATCACATCCCTCCTGCTGAAAATGCCCCCTTTGCTCACATACACAGTCATTTACACTGAAGCTCTAACTCGTATGTGCTGTGACAGTATGACTGTGATCAAAGATGTTGTGTTTGAACCTGTCAGGGGGCCAAGCTCTTTTACCTGTCTGGTATGGTGTATGGTGAATATCAGACTCAAGAAGTGAAGAACCTCGGCCGCTTCATCTCAGTCATGAAATTTCGTCCTCTGGTGTGGCAGACCTCCCACCCTTATGTGCTGGTTGACCGGTGAGTGATAACCTAAGACTTCGTACTGCTGACTTACATTTGATTTCATCCAAATAATCCACTACAGTAAATTGCCCCATTTATCTGCAGCAGATTTACAGTATTTGCTGTGTGAACCATAGATGGATGATTTGAATATGTGAAGTGAAAGAGAACAGTGATCCATTGACTCCTCATGTAGTATTTCAAATACCACATTTTTGTCCATGCTAAGACATGAGTTGAGCAATTACAGCCTCTTCACATATAAATGTAACATTAAATTAAAAAAAACCCAGAAAGGATCTTACTCTTCAACAAAAAGGTCTGTCTCTGTAGGGATCCTTACCATAATGTTGTCAGACACTTAGAATAATAATCTGATCCTGTCAGTGGCCATAACAAGCACTTTTAGTGGACATATATTGATGGTGCACAATGCCCCGAGTGGTTGCATTACAGCCTGTTTTAGTGCAGTCCTCTCACTCAGTACTGCAACAGTTTCCAAATTTGTTGCTCCCATTAGTCACTTAGACACAAAAACATGGGAAAGTTGGGTCCAGATTGAAAATTACAGAAGGTACCCTTTTAGTCCTGCTAAAAAGAACAGGCCATTTCTTTGCTCAGTGCCAGTTTAAAAAAAGCAGATAAAACAAACTCAGCAAAATGACTGTCATTGTAGACTTATTAAATGCAGGTGTATGTCAAAATATGACAATCCATTTAGATGTATCAGTTCCTGGTTGTGGGGTATTTTGCATGTAGGATCATTGGCATGACTGTCACAGCTACATGAAACTATGTCTAATATGATATTAACATTAGTAACTGTCAGAATTCCTGTCAATAAAAAGATCTCTAGATGTCCAGCATGACAAATGACACTGCTATGTAAACTACTTCACTTGACAAGTAACTCACAAGCACTAAATTGGTAAGCTTGCTAGATAAAGACCAACTACTGAGCTGTTTTGGTGTTCACTTTTTATTTGAATGGAGAAGTTCATGTGTAACTAATATATTTAGTTATGTGAGTGTACTTGCATTGTTTAACTTTGTACTCACTCAATCATTATTTTCTTAATTCTCCTTTCTGCATTCAAACAGTATGGAGGACTTAACTGACCCTGAAAGAGTGAGGACAGATCCCAAGTGTGACCGGACAGTGTCACTCTATGGTTACCTACGAGGGACATATTTGAAAAACAAAAGCCAGGTCCATATCCCAGGTACATAAGCATAGTATTAGTTCTCTGTGATAACTCTTTAATACTAAACATCATGCTGTCTAAAGCAGAAATGCTCCAGAGTAGCAGAGCCCCCTGGAAACATGCACAATGATATATTGTGTGTTGATGCTTCCTGCAGGTGTAGGAGACTTTCATGTAGCCGACGTGAACTTCCTGCCGGACCCATGCGCCCTGCCAGATGCTCAGAAAAAGAGAGCGCTGAATGAGAAGGAGCGTTTGCTCTATGCACCCATGGCTGGCGTTGGGGGGGTCGTTTACGACAAAGATGCGGTGTATATCGACCTTCCTGCTAACCACGTCAATCAGCAGCAGGTGTGTGTGCTTGGCATGAGAGTGTGTGTTCTTCATCTGAATGGTTTTATTTTTTAACTCATCAGTGTTTTTATAGATGCTTCTGACAGCGTGTTTTTTGTATTTGTATTCCCTAATTACAAATCTGACCATTTAAATCAGATTACAATATTGTTTGTATCTGATGTGATGTGTATTCTCTTGCGGTGGTACAGGAGGAAGTGCGGCCCACCACAGAGCTGGTCCAGTCTCTCATTGACACACATGCCACCCTGGATGCCAAGATGGCTGCCAGTAAGGTGTCTCTGTTCAGCGGTTCAGCCACCCTGGAGTCTGCAGACATCAGTGAGCAGAGCGGGTGAGACACTTCACAGCCTCAGTCTCTTTCTCTTCACTTCTTTTGTACAGCAGATGTTCGTTGCCAGCCATGTGCAACCCCTTATGGCCACAGTCTAAAGGCTAATTCCAGCAGGATAATGTTCCATGTCTTCAAAGCACACACAAGCTCAAACTGGTTCCACCAACATGACAATGAATTCAGTGTATTACAATGACAGAGATTATTGGAATGAACGTGAGCTTCTTAATATGGAAGTTTGTTTGTGGAAATATAACCACAGTTAGTGAAATAAAACTAAATTCTGAGTAGAAGTTAAAGATTAGGTTTTGTGAATATGTCAATTTTCACATTTTATTTGTTGGAACACACAATTGGCAAAAGAATAGTAGAAAGCATCATGAATGTTCTGCTAATTCAGAGAAGATACTGCAGCCTTGTATTGACAAAGATGTGTCTTGTTTTGTGTGTGTGTGTTAGAGAAAAGAAGGGTCCTCAGGAGGAGTGTGTCTGGGATCCTAACACCCAGAGGAAGAGGAGGAAAGTGGTCTTCACTGAGGAAGAGGAGGACGATGCCAGCGGCTCCAGTGATGATGAGGACGATGAGGACAGTGACTGTGAAGACAGTGAGCAGGGGGAGCAGGAGGAGGATGAAGACAATGATCCCCTGTCCACGTTTCTCAAAGAAGCAAGAGCCAAATGTGACAGGACAGAGAAGACTGTAAGAGATGCTCCACCAGTGAAGAAACAGAAACTAGAGGACGGGAAGGCAGAAAGCGCTGAGGTGCCAGTGTTTGCTGACAGTGAAGATGACCTGGAGATGAGTGAGGAGGAGGGTGAAGATGAGGGGGAGGCTGTAGGAGCGGGAGACTCTGGACACTGTTCTGAAGAGGAAGAGAGTGATGATGAAGAGGAAGATGACGATGAAGAGTCTGAAGATGAATCGGTGGAAGAGGATGATGGAGCTGACGCGACAATGAAGAAAAAAATAGCGAGTGACAGTGAGGAGGAGGAGGAGGAGGAAGAAGAGCAAGGTAAATACACTGTTAAATCATTTACTTTAATTTTAGCGTTAATTTTTACAAATGGTTTCACTAATCCAACTTTTTCTCTTCTGACACTGGCTGAAAAAGGTAAAAGTATTGTTGGAGGTGTCTCTTTTTCTTCTTCCTTAAAACAGTAACAAATCAGCATTAAGACAAACTCCGCATGTTCGTTTGATGAAGAATAACAGGAGAGAAGGTGGTCTCAGTTAACTTCTATTTATTCCAAAATCAAAAAGATTACGAGATACAGAGCTCTGTATCCAACTTCACGTCCCTGTCTGCAACAGGTGCCGTCAGTTCATGAAGTCTGACTCCTAACTTTCCCTGGACACTTTAATAAGACGTTACAGTTATGAAATGTACACGCAAGATGATTGGCTGTTTCTCTGCTGCAGTTCCGCTCCCTCCTTCTGACTCCGCCACGCCTTACTGCTTTCACGTCAACTGCTCCTGCAAAGCAAGGTCAAACAAAAACATGCATGCTGCCAAAGCGTGACTTCAGCATCAGCTGTGTATACAAACTTGTTGTCAGTGATGTACAAGAAGGCTCACTATCCTAGGACATTCTGTGCTTATAAGGTATTTGTTATTGTCTTGGTGTTCTTTCTTATCTCTGGGTGCTGGCGCCTGCAGCTCTGTCTACTACACACACAGTAATTGTCCACTACAACTAAGCTTCACATCCTCTGCATATCACTCATTTAGAGAATGGGTACAATGATCAATATATAACCTTTTTACAATAATCCAACAGTATAAAAAGTTATACTGTTAGAAATCCTACAGCCTATCTGCAGGTCCTCCTAAGGTGGTTTTTGATGATTATGATGTATAAACAACTGCTGTATTTGTTGCTGTTTAAGTGGTTTACTCATATGGCATATCATTGGAAAGCTATGCTTCTGGTGGTGCCATTAATGCTTACCATTTCAAGATGCAACCACCACAGCAGGCTCAATAAATGCTTCTGTCAGACAAAAAACAAAGTTATAACTTACCTATGCAGTGTTAGCCTAATCCAAAGATCCATATTATCCAGACTGAATCACAGCTTCCACAGCTCCCACTTCATTTCCTACACTCAGTAAAATTACATGACATCAGAAAAAATTGATTTATTGTGTAAGTCCAACTAAAACCAGAGTTTTAAGGTATAGCTAAACATGTTAGTCCAACTGAAATCATACCAAATACAATTTCTCAAAGTTGGACTAACACACCCAGATAATGTGATTTGGGAGTTGAATTAATCCTGCATGTATACAGTCAATCGGACCCAAACTGGTCTAGGCACTCTTGGCACAGTTTCTGCCCCGGGCTTTGACCCAGAAGTCAAATAGCATTAAAAGCATAACAGAAGAAGCAGCTAATAACAGCATGGCGAAATCTACATCTAGAGCCTTACATTTTTGGATGGACGAAGGAGACACAGTTCATGCTGTGTCAGCTGAAAGACTATAATATTTGTAAATACATGGCTAACTTGTATGTCTATTTTTTATTTATTTTTTGTCTGTGATGTAATACGTCAACTGGAAAAAGGTCCAGTACTAACAAACTGACAGGGGGCATATTGCCAACTATCCTAGCGGAGTCAGACATACTTCAGTCAATAAATCAATTCCCCTCCCGTACTTGTATACTGGAACAAGGACAGTAGTCCGATTAAATGGCCTAGATGAGCTATAACCATGGCTCGGCTTAACTGTGCATGTAAACGTACTGACTAACAATAGTCACAAAGCCCTCCAGTACTATTGCTATGGCCTTGATAGCCAACACGGCATCTTTTGTCAAGAAAATATTGAGGCAAATATAAAAAAATATTATTTCATTGTGTTGAAACTTGCATAACTCAACATAACTTGCATAACTCAGATTCTGACTGTTTGGGAAAAAAAACTTTCAAATGAGATCATGCATTTTTTGACATTTTATAGAACAAAGAACTAATCGATTAATTTAGAATACAATCAACAGGTTTATCAACAATAAAAATAATTGTTAGTTGCAGCCCTAAGATTGTGAGAAATGATTTCAAGCTTCAGCCACTAATTAGTCTTTTCCACTATCACTTTTGGCCACGCCGAGTCAAGCCATGCTGCACCAATTTGCATTTCCGTTGCCAATTTAGACACACTGTGCTGTGATGGAAAAACAGATGCATTATAAATAACGGGGGACTTAAGCCATGGATCAGCCCGCTGCTTTTAAACGTCAACACTCAAGACAAGCTGTCATCAGTTAAAGACACACCTTTAAGCAGGTAGCACTGTGGTAATGGAAATGCAAATCTCTGCTGTGTTGGGCTGATGGTCCAAACCAAACAAAGCAAAGTCAAGCCAACCCATGACTGTCAAAAAAGGGGTATAAATGCTCCATGTGGTGAGAATGTTTTGTCAGCTGTTACCTGAGGTACAGCTCTATTGTTCAGCTATTTTTTATTACACTTTCACTATAATCTCCTGGAGATCTTTGATTGAAACTGATGAGAAAAACTCAGTGTAAATGTTCATTGTGTTAGCTCAGACCACACAGAAAAGTTGTTGTCATGTTGAGTAGTAGGACAGGTTATGTAAAGCTTTCATTGGTTAAGTAGAGTCTGAAGGTAGCTGAACATGTTTTGACAAACAGACAAAGTTTGTCAATGGTACTGAAGGCAGCATCTCGAGGTTTAGTGATTGCATTTATCATCCCTCGGGTTGATTTCCTTGTCCTGTTTCTGTCCACAGGGGCTCTGAGGTGGAAGGAGGGTCTGCAGCAGAAAGCATCCGAAGCATTTTTACGACAACAACAAGCTGCCCCCAATCTGAGAAAACTGGTTTATGGTTCAGGTAACACTGAGCAGAGGTGACACTCTGGTTGCATGTGCACATCGATATATATTTCTATAAATATTGTGTATTTTAAGTATGATTATATCTGCAGTATATCAGCCCAGCCAATTTATCAGTCTAGCTCTAATTAATATTAGCATATACTGTATGTCAGCAGGTAAGCACCAGGATGTCAGTATAGACATGCCAAAGATGTGTTTGAGGTCATTTAGAAACAGAAACAGAATTTAACCACAAATTATTTTTACACGGTAAAATGCAAAGCTCACTACATACATAACCTATTTCTGCACTAAAGCCTCGTTTCCACCAAACACTTTTGGTATAGTAATTTTGGAACCAAAAGTAACCCTTCAGACATGGTACCTAGACCCTAGGTCTGTTTCGCGTTTCCACTCTGAAATCGTACTCTTAAATGTGGGCGGGGTTGTTGTCACTCACTGCTCTGACATGGAGGGAAGTCTGCACCTCATTACCATCCACGAGGGGGGTTGCACACCAACATTTTCAGAACAAAATAGAACAGGCTGGAATAAGTTTCCCTCAGTGGGATAATTAAAAATAGCAGGTTTGTGCATTTAGTCTGTCTATATGTTTTTAAACGCTTGAAGATCGAAGATCCACTCATTACTAGAAGTGTATGTCATCCAAGAGAGACAATAAAAACAAATGGAATGGTCAAAGTTGTCATATTGAAATTTAAAGTGTGGTGATGGATTAATGTCGTCAATTTAGGCATTTAGTAACATTTCAAGTAAATATTCCACCTTAAAAGTTGCCAGCAATCATCACATCGAATTAGGTAAATTTTTTTCTCAGTATACATCTGCTGCGAGAGGGAGCAAAACATAATTTTATTTTATAGTTAGAGTTGGCTCATGTATGTTAAATTTGCCAAAGTATGAACAGTGGTTACATAAGCTTCAAAAACTCCGCTATTGACCAATCAACAGACTACAGTGTTGCTAGCTCCACTTTTAGTACCAGATCTGTATACTAGTTACCCAAACAGAGGGGTGACCAAAAATGGGGACAGTAAGGAACTGTTCCATTGGTACATCCACAACTTTTTTACAGTGGAAACAGAAAAAATGTGTTCCAAACTGAACTGAGCCGTATCGGACTGCTTGGTGGAAATGGGTCAAAGTTATCAGTATGTTCAAGATATCCTTGTTTTTGCCACAGTAAGAGGATGAGCGAGTACTCAATCATGTGCATCTGTTAAACCAACAAAATTATCTGTATCCTTATCCATATTTGGAATGGGGGGGGGGTTAAACTGGAAATGGTGGGGCCTAGACAGAAGTTGTTATTTTAAACCTGAAATTAATACACCAAAGTGGGTTTTCCTTCATCACGAGTATGAATTTGTACACATTTTACTTGGATCTTACTCATGGTAATAAAAAGTACATACTTGTTTGATCCTAGTATTAACACATCATCTGTTTGTTGCTAATATGGTTAGCTGTCTCTAGCTGTTTGTCATTTGTGACCATCACAAGCAAAAGTGTGCTACAAAACAACTAATTTTACCAAGTGACAGATGGAAACTGTGTATTAAGCCATATTTTGGCATTTTGCAGCAAATGTTAGAGGTGCTGAGGTGCTGTAAATGTATTTCTCAACCACATGACAATATACAAATACTGTATATATACCTCTGATTTTCAGTGTCCTTTGACAGTGACTTTTTGTTTTCAGTCGTAGAGGCTGAGGATTCTGAGGATGAGGATGAGGAATTGGGGGGGCTGTTTCGCGTCAGCCGCCCTCAGAAGAGCAAAAAGTCCCAAGCAAATGCTGTCGACTGCTCCCGTTTCAACCCCGACATCTCCCACAACTGGGACTTAGAGGAGGTACAGTGGTTACTAATACACCAGTGTTACTGGTACAGTTAGGCCTCGTTCAGACTGTCAGCTCAAATCTGTTTTTCGGTGTATCCAGACTGTATTCAGATTGATTTTAGAAAGTCTAGACTGCAAAAAAAAAAAACCCCAAAAAACCCCCCAAAAACACGAGATGCAGTTTTTTCAAAACTGATCTAAACTAGGGCTGGGCAATATGGGAAAAAAAATAAATATCATGATATTGTTGGGTTGACTATTGGTGCTTTTACAAAATGTTTACCCAGTGAGATTGGTGATAAATAGTTATCAGTAATGTGGATATAATGACTACTTGGGTAAATGCAAATAATAGAACAGCTAGAACAGTCTGTTAAGTTCAAATAATTACATCACTTTACTGAAATGTAGCCTTTATAACCAGGAAAAGACAACACTTATAATATTACGATATCTAAAATCTATGATGATACCTAGGCTCATATGACAGTATAATATCGATATATTGCCCAGCCCTAATCTGAAACACATCGAGAGGTGGTTTGAAATGGAATTCCAACAGATTCTACAGATGTGTTTCCTAATGTGCTGTTGATATAACAACAGATACAATAAGATGTTGAAATTAACCTTAAATACTTAAAGGTTGCCATGTTTTCTTCTTTCAGATGCTAAACTCCATCAGGGACTGTTTTGTTACAGGGAAGTGGGAGGAGGGCCAAGATGCTGCCACTCTACTGAAGGAGGACGGTAAGAGAGGAGAGAGAACCAACGCACTCCACCAAACACATGGATTGAAATTTTACACTTATGGTTGAAAAACAAAATGCTAAAAACCCTCAGTACAAGATACATGTGAAGGGGTTACTTTACATGGTTGAGCAGTTTGTATTTAGATATTCAGTTAAGAAGGATACTGGTGTAGCTGGGCTCTTTGAAGAGTCCCTCCATGGGAAACCACAGTATTCCTCCTGACCTTTGAAGCACACAAACCACATGGTAGCATAAAGGACCGTAATTTACAGTCTTTCATTGTTTTGCTGTGTCCAGAGGAGCTGTATGGTGACTTTGAGGATTTGGAAACTGGAGAAGTTCACAAGGGCCAAACTGGGAAGCAGGAACAGGCTGAGGTATGTGAAGTAGTTGAAATCAAGTTTATATGCCACTAACTGACTGACCATTGACACATTATACAATATTTTTGTGATTATGATATATTCATTTTTTATTCATTTATTTTCATTTTTTATTTTTTAAGGCAAGGCAAGTTCATTTGTATAGCACCATTCGTACACAAGGCAATTCAGAGCGCTTTACAGAAGCAGAGAAATACATTACAAACAAAAACATTAAAAGTTAAACATTACATAAAAAACATTGGAATTAAAATAGAAAAGCATCATATTAAGAAACAGTAAAAGTCTAATTTAAAAACAATAAGACAAGCAGATAAAATAGCTAAAAGTTATAGTGATTAAATTAAGTTTTACGGGAAAGCTGCAGTAAACAATAATGTTTGAAATTGCAATTAGATTGTTTCCCATATTATTCAGCCCTGATTTCTTGGTTTCTGCAGATTTGGATGTAAACACTCTGGAATTAAAACGGAAAGTCACTACTGTACACCAGTCCTGTAGTTTGCACAGTATTTACCAAAGTGTTCAGATACCTTACAGACTGCACTGTGTGTTTGGATGAGAAAACTAAGGAGCAGTGTGTTCACATATATATCTCTGAATCAACTCATTTGAAACTCCAATGTTTTAAGTCTCATAGAAAATATTTTACTTAATATTTCCTGTGACTTTCTGTGTTTTCAAGCTTGTACATATCACAGCGTACTTGGTTACAGTACCTTGTTTAAGTAGCCACAGTTGACATGATTTGAGGTGTTTGAATGTTTAAATGGTACAGGGTTTACAGCTCCTGACAACTCATTAATGCCTTTTGTTTTCTCAGTTGCATGATGTTTTTCTTGTAAATCTTGTGACCAGCAGGATAGTGAGAAAGATGAAGATGATGATGATGATGATGATGAAGGTGTTATGAAGGTGGATGATGACGAAGTTCAAAAGAACAAGCGTCTGGAGAAGAAACGAAGGCTGAAGGAGCGATTTGATGCAGAGTATGATGACGGAGATGCCACTTACTTTGATGACTTGAAGGAGGAGATGCAGAAGCAGGCAGAGGTATCTGGTTTGGCCCTTCTGTAGAGACATAATCTGTAATGCACAACAGATACTGGAATTCATTCATTTGATGGAGAGTCACTATACAGAAAATCCTCCACAACATTTCAAAAGGATGTATGATGAAGCAGTAATCAGATTTGTATATTCCTGTCTTTATTTGTAAGAATATAATGATGAGACATTTTTTCTGCATTCCGTGCTCAGCTGAACAGGGCAGAGTTTGAGGATGTGGATGATGAGACCAGAGTGCAGTACGAAGGCTTCCGACCAGGAATGTACGTCAGATTAGAAATCTCCTCTCTACCTTGCGAGTTTGTCACCAACTTCGACCCCCATTATCCCATCATCCTCGGAGGCCTGGGCTCCAGTGAGGGAAATGTGGGATACCTGCAGGTATGTTTTGTTTGCTCATGACTTGTAGTACCTCTGGATGTCCTGAGATGTTGCTAATGTTTTACAGCTTGTTAAGGCTTTTTCATAACTCAGCTATTGAGTAGGATTTCAATGAACTCTTATTCAGTTGCTCAATTACATAGCCCATTTAGTTTTTGCCAGTGGCAGTTGTCATTCAAACTGTACAGGGACAACAGAGAAGACGAAAGGGTGAATTAGACGTATAGATGATTTTAATAATCCTGTTTAATGATGTTTCACTAAATATTGTAGAAGAGATGCTGGATTATATGATTATATATGCAAGTTAGTGACTGTAATTTTGTTTGCTTTGCCAAATGTATAGAGGATGTGGCTGGGTATGATTTGGGAGAACTGATAGATTGACTGATTTCATTGAGGGTCAATTAGCAATGATTATCATAGGTCTTAAAGGGATACTTCACCAATTTTCAAATCGCTTTGTATCAAAACAATGTGGGGTTAGTATTTATAAATGAACTGTGGTTCGGTGAAACTCCGCTGGATGACACAAGACGGGTCACCTAGGCTGATTCTTGAACTACAAGCTGTACTTTTGCATTTTTGTATTGACCGCCACCCATGCGGGCACCATGAACAGAGTATACAAGCAGATCAAGAAACAAACCTGCCCCACTCTCTCTGTCTCTCTCTCCCTCTTAGACTCAGACTGAAATCCAATCAAACGACAAAACTAGTGCAGTGCTGACAGAATTTAAATCAAGATTATGTTATTGACTATTTCTCACTTAAAATGTTTTCATAAACATATTGTAGTGCCTTCTTTAGGTGTAATAGCCAGAGTTCGTGAACAAGAAGTGGGTGCTATACTGTTTCCCGCACAGTGAGAATGGAGGTCAAACAGTAAAACTAAGCAGTGCTGATCATGTATAACAAGATTCTCTTACTGTTGCCTTTTTCTCACCTAAACATTTGCAGAAACATGTTTTGGCTCACTGTTTAGCTGTAATATGACAGCATTTTTCACCAGCCAGCCTCCATCATGTCAAATGGATGAGATTGCATTACGTCACCTACCAATGGGAGGGTGTATTGGTCTGATGAGGTGCAGTGTATTCTGGTCACTGTAGGTTTGCTGTCTCCTGTGCAAAAGTGAAATGCCACAGTCCCTTTTCTGTGTTTTCTTTGGTCACGTATCACCTGTTTCAAAAGTATTTGCAACTTTTTACACTGCATAGACATCCTAGCTTTATGAAAAGATCATCTTTCCAGCAGTGAAATACTTCTTCAGTGGGACTTACAGTCTAATCAGCAGACGTAACCATGTTCTGAATTAGGTTTATTTTCAGCAGATTAAGTATTATTACTTACTATTCAGTCTTGTCCAATTAGTAGGCTACTGCAAAGTAACACTAGGTTTGCATTTCCACTAGTACCAACCATCTCAACCATTCATCCATTAAATAACCTAGTTATTTCACCTGTTTTGATTTTACCTGATTGTTTCACATTTAAATTAATTGATTTCACCCAACTATTTCCACTGTTTATCCATTAATTTTACCTAATTATTTCACCTTTTATCCATTGATTTTTTTACCTAATTATTTCCACAGTTTATCCACTATTTGAATTGTTTTCTTAGATTTTCTTGGTAATATTTTAAAATGGTGAGCACATTTCTAAAGTTGTGTGTGTATGTCAGATGCGACTGAAGAAACACCGCTGGTATAACCGCATCCTGAAGACACGAGACCCGCTCATCCTGTCATTAGGCTGGAGGCGCTTTCAGACCATCCCCCTCTACCACATCGAGGATCATAACGGACGTCATCGCCTGCTCAAATACACACCGCAGCACATGCACTGTGGAGCCTCCATCTGGGGTGAGACACAGTTATATTACACTGTTGACTGCTGCTGTACAGTGAAGAAATAGATTTTCTTTATGGACCTTAGCTAGATTATTTTTTTTTGAATGGCTGTGTTTACATGCAAATAAGAATCTTATTCAGGCTAGATATTAAAGTAAGGCATCACTATGCTGATACTGGATTTTTAAGACAGTACCAGTACTTAATAAGGATCCCCACAGTTAAATTTTATAAGAATTATTACAAAGATACGGTTTGGTTTGACAATATTGTGATAGAGTTAGAAAGTACAACATATATTAGACTTTGTCAGAGATATAAAATTAACTCCTGGACTTCTTGCCATTGTTGTCCCTGGAGTTTTCACAATCCACCAGTCTCCACCAAGACAGAAACGGACAGAAACATTAGAACTCTATTTGTTTTGAAAATATAATCATTTGGGCAAAGACATTTTTTCCCCAGAAAGCAGACAAGGTAGAATTATCGTAGATTCCCCAAAAACAGAGTACACATTATAAAAGGCAGTGGTTTTATTCCACAGTTCTTGATTAATTAAAAAAAAACATGCAAAAATATTAAGATCTCGACATTCTTTAGGGAATACCCTCTAGCAGCTATTGTATAACATCTGCTTTGCCGGAAAAGTTTACTCTTCTTTAGTTAAAGGAGGAATCTCATTCCATCTATGGCACCAGCACACAGAAATGAATCTCTACCCATCTTAGACAAATTTATAAAGATATGTGTTTGCTGCTCTCGCTATTTACTTTCTCCACCTTCTACCAAAAAATCATTGTAAAAGTAGCTGAGAGCTCTTTCAAAAAATCCTATAATCCATATTTCATTGCATATGACACACACAATCCTTCACCAGAGGCCCTGAAACTGTAACTGTACATTCAAACCAGAAGCTTCCAAAGAGGCAAAGTCTCTCACGGACGCCCAAGAAGCACAACTGTCAAAAATATTTTTGGTCGCTCTAGTCGCTCATCACGTGATTCATTCGAATGTTCGATCGTGCTTGTCAATTTAAAGGAGCCACAAAGCGAACTACTGGCTTAAAAGCAGCATAGTTGCTGCTTGCTGTTGTCCAGTCAAAAAGCTCATAGTTGGCCTACAGAAAGTTATGTTTGGTCAATGAAAACAGAAAACAGAAATAGAACACCTTAAAAAGGTCATAATTAAACAATAAAAAATTATGTCTAGTGATGCAGGCTTTTATCCTGCCAGCATCATGGTTGTCAACTCGAGAATTCTGTCCTCTGTTACTAACATTACACACTTTTAAACTCACCAGACCAGCCAACTTCCTCTGTGACGCGGTCCCAAGCCTCATTCTTTTTATTTTGGTCTCTGTAACCGAACAGCAACACCTTTTAAAGAACTGAGTGGGCGCGAACGCAAGTAATCAACTTCTCGATAGCCATTGTCAGAACAAGTGTGCCGTAGGAACCAAAGTTACATGGCTTGTTCTCTGGGACCTGCTTCATCGAAGCACGTCAGCATTCTGATTGGTTGTTGCTGAACCACGTCAGAGCTGAGCAGAGTTTTAACTCCCCTCTGGACCCACTCCGGTCGCTTTGGTCGTCTAAGACGCATGGCTGACGACCAGGTCGCCCAAGCCGCTGGGCTCTCATTGAAAATTCATGACTTCTGCCATTTTGGAAGCTCTGGTCGCTGTTGGTTTGAACATACAGTAAGAACAGAAACCTGTTGATGACTCTTAAGGCTAATTTATGCTCCCTTTACATATGAAAATAAATATGTTCATTTCAAATGGTGTAACCGTCACTGCCCACAGACTTCCATGTGTCCTTTATGTTGGCATAGATCATGGGAGTCCAAACTTTTTAAAATGTGGGCCACACTAGGTACTGCAAAAATACCTGGGGGGCCAGCTTCCTCTTGCATCATATTGTTTTTTTTGTTTTTTTTAAATCCATACAAATTGGGTAAACTGTGTCATCTTTCAATGAAAAAGAATTTGACTTTCCACCACTTGTGAATGCAGTGGCCCTTACTGTTGATTTTACACTTCTTTGCTGTAGGACTGTGTATTGGCAAGAATCTGGCGATACGATACATATTACAACACTGGGGATACGATTCAATATATTGTGATATATTGCAGTACTTTAAGCTAGGCGATATATTGTAGTTTGTTTAAATCTAATTTTAGATTACTGTCATAAAGAACACTCCACCATATGCATAAAATTTGAGTTAAAAAAGTTTACATATTTAATGCAGTCAGAACAGTAGGAGCTATATTTATTACAGCCGCTGTAATATGATAGCAATATGTTGTTACCTTGGAGTGAGAGAGTCAGATGGCTGGAGATAGATTACAGCACTGCTGTCTAGCAATCTGTGGTTTAAACATAACACGTGTAAACTATTAATTAAAAACTGTTAGTGTTTTTGAGAACCAATACAGAATCACAAAACATAAAGTTGCCATACTCAAGTGTGTCAATATTTTCTTACAACCCTACTTTGCTGTAGACATGCCTGCTACCTAGGAGGAAATGTCAGCTGTTAGGTTACTGTTTGTTTGCTTGTTTACTGTCTGTTTTGGAAAACATTAATTCTGCCCGCGTCGTTTCTATGTGGCACATGTGCACAAACTGTATGATAGTCCTGCCATCGTGAGGTGAACAGAAAAAATGTAAAGTGATCTTGAGTGATTAACCAATATTGTGTGGCGGGCCACATACAGTATATTGAACAACAAGCCGCGGGCTGTTTAAAATCAGTCTGCTGGCCATGATTGGCCCTGGGACGGACTTGGGACATACCTGGCATAGATAGATCCAACAAATGACACCAGAGGGCAAAGCTAAAAGACTGAAAACAATGAACATGGTGACAGTGGAATTTTTCTTACATATCACATAATTCTTACCTCAACCAATCATCTAACGTAACTGGATTATGCTGTGAACACCTACTTTACACACACCACTACCGTAATTACAGTATTGATGGATTATTGGTTTATTTGTATATGTAGCCAGTGTTACAGGTGTTGATGTACTGTCATGTGTTGTTTTTAAATGATAGAGACAAAGGGTAAGTTGTCTGTGATTCATTAGCATAGTCTGTCAAGTGAGTAGGAGTAATATATTCCTGTATAATGAGACTGTTATTGCTGTTAAGAAGGAATGTCTTATTATCAGCTCTATCTGATAATTACTAGTATTCTCACTCTCTTTTTGTTTCACTGAAGGTCCCATCACACCACAGGGCACTGGCTTCCTGGCTGTGCAGTCAGTAGCAGGAACTAAAGTAAGTCAGTTATTTCCTCTAGTTACAGCAGTTTAGCTCAGTGTGAGTGGTTGGTTCCATTTTAATTCTTCAGATCGTGTGAGGGTAACATTAAACTAATTCTAGTAGAAATGAGATCATTACCAGTTCCAAAATGGCAACAGCAAATATTAAAATGGCAGTATTGTTGTTTTTAAAATGTGTGCAATTTTGCATTGAAGGCTTTGGGGCAGTGTGTAAGTTACTTATAAATTCCTTTTTCTTTCACCAGGCTAATTTCCGTATTGCAGCCACAGGAGTCATCCTCGATCTGGACAAGTCTGTGACTATCGTGAAGAAACTCAAACTCGTCGGTTACCCCTACAAGATCTATAAGAACACCTCCTTCATTAAGGTAGGGAAAGTTCTACAGCAGTGGTTCCCAAATGGCCCAGCCATGAGGTCTAGATTTCTCCTTAGTCTGTAGTTCAAGGTCCACACAGTGTAATACATTCGGCGTCATACTTGGGTTTGGCCATGCCGTTAAGCTAGTAGGCTGTCTCTGTCAAATAGCTGTCCATTAGTCACTCACTCTAAATTCACTGAACTTAAAAATAAAGTGGGTTTTTTTTCTCATAAACTTGACATGTTTGCAAGTCACTTGCAGTCCATTCAGAATGGAACTGCAACCCACTTTTGGACCGTGACCCACCAGTTGGGAACCTCTCTTCTAGGGGGTTTCCATGGTTCCTTTAAAGTCTTGAAAGTGTGTGAATTTAAGGAAAAAATCAAGGCCTTGAAAGTTTTTAAAAGTAGACATAAATAAACATGGGTCAATGAATGTCACTAAATTCATGTATTTTGTGCAAGGTAGTGTATTTTTTTTTACTTAACATTAGTAAATAAGCTACACTCTGCAGTCTGCATGTGTGACTCCTACAGTTGCGTCATCATTTCATGCGCCACCTGCCTTGAAAGTGTGAAGGTTACGTGCTTGCATGAGTGATAGTCGAATGTTGCTGCTTCAACAGCGACAAGCAAACGAGGAAGCTAACAGAAAGCAAGCTTTTTGCTATGTCTGGGACATGCAAATTCCAGTTCACTCACCAAAGACATTCACAAAGACTGGATTGTTAAAGATCTGCAGGATATATGGCCCAATGCAGCACTGGCAGCAAATCACCAAAAGTTCATGCCATGGCTGAAGCAGCTTTGATGAGCAATGCTGCTTGAGCATCACACTGGACAGCACTCTGCAAGTTAAAGAAATACTTTACTTACAAAATGACCATTTGTGTGTCAGTTGGTCATTCTGTGTTACCTTGAATTTGTCAAGAAAACTTCCACGGAAAAAGGACAAAGGCTAAAACATTACTACTTAAAACTGAACTGGAAGTGAATATCATCTATGGTCTCCTCATAGCCGGACTTCAGTAAGGTATTTTAGTGAAAGTTCAGGTGGTTGGGAAGTACTGAGCATACGAGAGGATAAATGAGACTTAGATTATACTGCATGAGTTGGGTTTGCAAGGAGATGTTTTGAGAGAGTTTTGCCGTTGTTAAAGTTGGTCCCCAATCAATCAATAAATCAACATGTTTGATGTTTCCCGTAGAGGCATGTGAGAAATATGTTTACTTGACAAATGTAAGGTAACACAGCATGACTTATTGATAAACAAATGGTCACTTTGTGGATGAAGTATTCCTTTAATAGTAATTAACATTGATCCGTGTTTCATATAAGGCCGTGTTGAGTTCTTGAATTTGAGGTAATTGGGAATGGAAAGTCTTTTACAAGTCCTGGAATTTGATGTACAAGACAGTGTGGGAACCTTGCTTCTATTTATTTCAGTCCATCTTTGACTTTCTCATTTAGGTCTACATTTAATCTACAGCTCTGAGCTCTTAGGTAAAAGCTAAAAACAGGTGAAAGAAGATAGATTAATAATGAAAAAATCCACAGTGAAGAGATGGAATTTGCTTAAACACTCTTCAGTGGTAGTTTTGCCATGTGGATACTAACCACTAGAATCATGTAAGTACATGAACCTGCCTTGTAGTGAGGGAGTAGCAAGTTGATGGGCAGTAGTGGCGTGTAGTATATGGGCTGGGGTGTATTCTTTGACCATGTGTCCCCCATAAGAGAACATTTTCTAGGGTAAAGGAACTCCCTAAAAGACAAACATGTTACAAAAAATTAGACATCATCTGAAAAAGCAGTTGTATGATACTGATAGTACTGTAGAGTGTTTGGGTTGAACTCTCCCTCTGTGTTTCACAGGGCATGTTCAACACAGTGCTGGAGGTTGCTAAATTTGAAGGTGCTGCTGTAAGAACAGTATCAGGGGTCAGAGGTCAGATCAAGAAGGCACTGTCTACACCACCAGGGGCTTACAGAGCCACATTTGAGGACCGCCTGCTTATGAGTGGTGAGTGTCTGTTTGACATCTTGTGTTGTCATTTTGCAGACTTGTGACAATGTTTACATAAGGTAAAACTTTACCAAAATTGTCTTTATTTTATAGTCATGATGCAAAAGTCAGTGATATAATGCTTCTGAAGGAGTCCTCTGTAGTTGTATCTTAATTTTTTGTGTGTGTTGTTGTTGTTGTGCAGACATCGTGTTCCTGCGCTCCTGGTATCCAGTAACCGTTCCTCAGCTCTACAACCCTGTCACCTCCCTGCTGCTGCCTGTCGGTCAGAAAGACAGCTGGGCAGGCATGAGGACCCTGGGGCAGCTCAAACATGACCTGGGCATCCGCAACAAACCCAACACAGACTCTCTGTATAAGGTAGAGTGGGCTCAGCCTGACAGGTCTCTGAACGCCTGATCTGATGCAACATCATCCAAAAGGTCCTGTAGCACTGAGAAGGAAGCTTTCAATGTTACAGGCAAATTTATTTTGAGTCTCATTTGAAATTAGCACAGTGCTGCCTTTAGTCACCATTATGGATAAAATGATACGGGTTTCATGAGGTCAAACAGTGGTCAGCAATTAAAATAAAATACACTTAAAGATATAATATGCAACATTTTCAAATTAAAATGTCGAAAAACCACTAGACCTACAGTATGTCATATATTTCGTCGGGTTGTGTATGTACATCATCCGAAGTATTTCCATCAGTGTTTAAACCCAAGGAGTTCTGTCATTTTATCAAGGTAACTGTGTTTCATTTGGTCATCTGTCAGTGATGTCATATCCTCTTTACCCCCTCAAACATAGGAAACACCAAAGGAGCCGCCATTGTACATCATACTATGTAACAGAATTTTACTCAGTTACAATGAGATAGGTTTTTACTTATGTTTTTCATTAATTGGATGCCATTTTACAACACAGTAATCCAACAGAGTAGTAAATTATTGATATATTTCAGTATAAATCCAGCTTACTACAATGTGTTATTCTGACAAGTGGCTCATGCCAGCCACCATGCCCTGTATCTGCAGACCTGTGCTTCACACAACAGTAATGCTAAATCCTGACTTGATGTGTGTTGATCCATCCCTTTCCCCTCCAGCCGGTGGTCCGAGCGCCAAGGCACTTCAACCGCCTCCACATCCCCAAAGAGCTCCAGAAGGCCCTGCCCTTTAAGAGCAAACCCAAACAGCAGCAACCCAAAGGAAAGACACCCAGAGATCTCCAGAGGCCCAGTGTCATCAGAGAGCCCCATGAGAAGAAGGTGAGCAAAACCAGCTCTATCCATAGTTAGGAGAGAGCATTTATGACCTTAAGCTAATCACTGATTTTTGCCGATCTGACACAGAAACAGTATTGTGTGTTCAGATCTCACCATTAAAATATCAAACTGATAGAAATGATGTCCCAAACTATGCAAACAGGACCCAGTTTGTTTAACTACAAGATGACCTTAACTACTCTGTAGTAAAACATGGCTTTATGTCTAAGCATTTCTTTTCTTGATCCGTACCTTTAGGTGGCAGCTTTGCTCCATGCACTAAGCACAGTCCACAACTACAAGAGGAAGAAAGCCCACACAGTGCAGCACGCCAAACACAAGGAGTTCCTGCAGCAGAAGGAGAAACAGGAGGAGGCCAAGCTGAAGAGACAGAAGGAAGCACGTAAAAAACTCTACCGCGTCATGGGCCAGATGGACCAGAAGAAACACAGGTCCAGTCTGAAGGGGGCGCCCCAGGACGACTAACTTACTGAGGGTGGACTCATGATGAAACCTCAGCAGACTGTGACTGAGATGCTCTGTGGACTCTTAGCATGTGTTTCATGACTTTTGCAGAATCATTTTTATTGAATTTTTCTAGATGTGTTGATATTGAACATCAGTTGTAAAGAAGTTATCTGACTTTTGGAACTGGATTTAATAAAATATGTCTGTCTTTGGAAACTGTATTGGGGCAGTTCTCCCGATGGCTGGTGATTTTTAAGGGTGATCTCATCATGTCATGGAGATATTATGCCATATAGCTAGTTGGAAAGTATTCAAAATGTGACACTTCAAATGTAGCCGTATTAAAAATATGTTTTTTAATAACAGAAATGAGAACAAAACACTTTGTAATGACACTGAGCAAAAAGGGTGTAACTTATTAGTAGACCCAAATGGAATCTGTGGAATTTTTATTTTTCAGTTTCAGTTGTGATTCATAATGAAAATCTGTGGAATAATGTGGATTTTTTTTGCTTGTAATATGATTTAAAAAAATGTATTTAAGATAAAAAAAAAAAACGCAGAAGTGGAATTCTGCAGGCGCAGATTGCATGTGGGCCTGCAACTAACACGGTAAGATGTAGCCTTGTTTACTCACTACTTCAGTGTAAATATTGTGTACACCTGCACCCAAAGACACACTGCTACTATCTCTTACCAAACCTTGCAGGTACAGTTTGAATCCAAATTCTTCTTTGTGTATGCATACTGTACTAAAGAGTGCCATTTACTGTGGTCAGAGAGCACAGAGTCTCATACCAAACAAATGAATGAGTACTTAACTTGTGAGTATTGCACTGTGTTATCTGTGCCTGCTATGGTCATCAAGCACTGGTATTGTGACAAACTAATTCTTACCCTAGTGCACTACCATTTCACGCACATATCCGGACATTAGGCTCGTTCTAGATGACCCAGACCCATAAAATAACCACAAACAGACATAAAACCACCACAGAGACACATAAAACAACTACAAAGAGATGTAGAACCACCGCAAAAAGATGTACAACAGCCACAAAGAGACAAGAACAGGGTTCCCATGGTTATGAAATTCTGGGAAAAGTGATGAAATCAGAAATACTGTTTTCCAGGCCTGGAAACAGTTTTGAATTAACAGAATATTTTGCAAAATCTTTTAATACACATTATTTTGGCTATTGTTTTAAATATGTTCATAAAAACCATTCTAACGTTACACGAAATATTTTCTTTGCATTATTAATTTAATATCTAGTGCCTCTCTGTGTGACCGTTGAAATGCCACTAGTATCACGTCATACACAACGTCCAGATCAGCATTGTGTCATTGCCAAGGCCATGCCCCCTTTGGGGAAAAGCTGCAGTGTAGTGGGTTAACTGAGGCTTTACATTGAGATTTGAGGCACATAGGATACATGAGTATACCCTGTCCATGTGGTACATCAACAAGATGTTTGGTTTTCGGTCTCCAAAAAGGGGTGTAGCCTTGATGTTTTGCAAAGTACTGTCTGGTCTGGTCTATTGGCAATGGGCATAATCATGCAGCCAGTTGGCATCAGGAAGGTCTAACAAGCAAGTAAATGGTAAATCGAAATGGGGTAAAATATTCTGGAGAACTTATGGAAAAAGTTTTGAAAATTCATTAGTATGAATGTGTGGAAGCCCTGCCCTGTGTGGCTCCTATGTAGAGGGTTAGGGGCCTTTTTTAAGATGTCTGTGCCTGGGGGCCCACTGTCTCATAATCTGTCAGTAACTATACATATTTTTGTAACTTTAAGAGTAGCTCCCCCTCACTTTTGTGGGTTGAGAGTTGCCACTGTTATCTGACACACATCCAATCTGTGATGACAAAGCAGGAGTTTAATGTTACCTTCAGTCCATGCCACGTTAAGTTGGAAGATAAGCATGTAATTGGGTTGTTAATGAGGGGTTTGTGCTTAGGAAGTCTTCAGTTTGGTAAATGGTAGGTCGAGCAGTTGGACCAATGACTTCCCTTGCTGTTCTTGATGCTTCAGGTCAATCTAACTACATGTACTCTGTGACAATCACTTAACCATTGAAAGCCAAATGACAAAGTCATGGTTAAGTGTTACATCATCGCTTATGATGTGAGGTCACTGCAACAAGTTTCAGCCTCTAGCTGGCAGGATTTAAACCTGAATGAGATGTTGTTGTTGGTTAATAATGTTATTATATTTGTTTCCATCTGTTGCTGTGCATTAATAAAAGTGCTACACACTTATTTGTGAGTGCTAACAACTTTATTTTCTATTTTTGTCATTTTTGGATTGGCACCCATCATACTCTGAGGACATTTGAGTTGAGCATGCCACTTCTCTTTTTATCGTTATTCTTTTTATTGTTTGAACCTTTTTTATGTCCCAAATGAGCCAGCTGGCAAGAAGAAGATAGTTACATAAGAAATGCTGTGGTAGTTTACCAGGTGATTTATTTTAAAGGAGGGTTAAGTGTTAAAAGGTGTTGTTTTTAAAAGGTAGTATTTTCTTGATCTTTTGTTTATTATAAAAAAAACAAAAACAAAAAACACATTTTTTATGTCATTACCAAAACATGTTGTCATTACCAGAACACATTGTCATTACCAACACAACACATTTTTTGACAAAAAATGTTGTTTTTTGTTATCTTGGGTCTTACCTCAATCATTGTGGTAATGTTAAAAAGTCTAAATTTGCATTTTCTAAAAAGATATACATTGCAATTCAAATATTTTGATTAGTACACAATATTACAATAATACACAATTAGTACATAATATTGTTGAGACAAGGCAATATATTAAAAAGTTAGAGAGAACATGTTATTAAAATGTATTTTAAATGTACTTACAAATATTTAGAACATGCTTCTTAAAGAGCATGTGTTGTATTTACTGGAATGATTGTGAAAACTTTGCTTGTCATATGATTTTGTATTAAAATCAGTGTTTTGTTTTTGTGATGGTGATGACATTTTGCTGTGACAACTTTGAAAAAAGCATCATAAAATCAAAATTATAATGAAGTATGATCAAAGCTATGTTAAGATTGTTGTTCCAGACTAATTAATAAACCTTTTGAAATAGAAAAAACAGAGTTTAAAGAATATTGTTTTTTTTTTTTTTTTCAAAATTCCAAGAGTCAAAAGTGCCCTGAATTGAAGAATCACTCATATACACCTGTTCTGAAAGGCCCCTGAGTCTGCAGCACCACCAAGCAAGTGGCACCATGAAGACCAAGGAGCTCTCCAAACAGGTCAGGGATGAAGTTCTGGAGAAGCACAGATCAGGGTTGGGTTCTAAAAATATATCGGAAACTTTGAACATCCCATTGAGCACCATTACATCCATTATTACTAAATGACAAAAAATGTGGCACCACATCAAACCTGCCAAGACAGGGCCACCCACCAAACCTCACTGACCAGGTAAGAAGGGCATTAACAAGAAAGACAACAAAGAGACCAAAGATAACCCTGAACAAGCTGAAAAGCTCCTTAGTGGAGATTGAAGTATCTGTCTATAGGACCGCTTTAAGCCGCACACTTCACAGAGCAGGCCTTTATGGAACAGAACCCCCCTTTGCCTTCAGACAAACCTAGCATCAGAAGGGGCAACCATGCCCCTTTTGTCTTAATTGTTGGCAGCATAGATTCATATTGACCTGATAACATCACAGTTGCTGCAGATTTGTCGGCTACACATCCATGATGTGAATCTCCTGTTTCACCACATCCCAAAGGTGCTCTATTGGATTGAGATCTGGTGACTGTGAAGGCCATTGGAGTACAGTGAACTCATCATGTTCAAGAAACCAGTTTGAGATGATTTGAGCTTTGTGACATGGTGTGTTATCCTGCTGGAGGTAGCCATCAGAAGATGGGTACACTGTGGTCATAAAGGGATGGACACAGTCAGCAACAATACTCAGGTAGGCTGTAGTGTTAAAACAATGCTCAGTCGGTACTACGGGGCCCAAAGTGTGCCAAGAAAATATTTCCCACACCATTCTGCCACTACCAGCAGCAGCCTGAAGCGCTGATATAAGGCAGGATGGATCCATGCTTTCATGTTGTTTACACTAAATTTTGACTCTACCATCTGAATGTCACAGCAGAAATTGAGGTTCACCAGACCAGGCAACATTTTTCCAATCTTCTATTGTCCAATTTTGGTGAGCCAGTGCAAATTGTAGCCTCAGTTTCCTGTTGTTAGCTGACAGGAGTGGCAGCCGGCGTGGTCCTCTGCTGCTGTAGCCCATCTGCTTCAAGGTGGGACGTGTTGTTGGTTCAGAGATGGTCTTCTGCCTACCTTTGTTGTAACAAGTGGTTATTTGAGTTACTGTTTCTTTTCTATCATCTTGAACCAGTCTGGCCATTCTCCTCTGACCTCTGGCATCAACAAAGCATTTTGGCCCAGAGAACTGCCGCCCTCTGGATATTTTCTCTTTTTTGGACCATCCTCTGTAAACCCTAGAGATGGTTGTGTGTGAAAATCCCAGTAGATCAGCAGTCTCTGAAATACTCAGACCAGCCCGTCTGGCACCAACAACCATGCCACCTTCAAAGTCGCTATCTATCTATCTATCTATCTATGGTTTCTCATGTAGACCATTTAATATGAATTTTAAGAACTTCTTTAAACTTTGAAGAGAGTTAATCAAAAGTAAATATTCATCAACCGTTAATTTCTTTTTCCATTCAAAATCTTTTTTATTGTGATTTCTCAATATATAACAAAAGGGCAGTGCTAAATGGTCATTGTAGGAATGTGAGGAAGGCACTAGTGTGTATCAGCAGCAACTGGGATCAATTTATCCAAAGAAACATGGACTGAGTAATCATAGAACAGGGTAAGAGAAGAAAAAAAAGGAAAAAGAACACATCGGTTCAAATAATAAGTCACTGTCACACCTTGAGTCTGCGCTGAGTGAATGAATAGTGTGCAGCGAAGTTAAGCTGCACCTAGGAGTCAAACCTTTACAGGGTCTGGAATGTTTTTAGAAAAGGGCCCATGCTTTCTGGAATTACCCGTTTGATTGCTGAAGTGAGTATCTAATTTTCTCAAGTTTTAAGCAGGACATGATGTCCTCTGGCTATTGTGCGTAAAAGGGTGGGGAGGTGTCCCTCCACCTGAGCAGTATTGCTTGCCAGGCCAGGAGGGAGGCGAAAGCTAAACTGCGCTTTAACTGTTAATTTCTTATTTAGGAATTGTACATTTCAGTTAGATTTTTTCTCTTGTATGAAATATTAAGTGTGTAATGCATTTTATGCATTTTGTAATTCATTTGAGTAAACGTCTAAGTCTCAATAAGTATACACAAGGGCTGCAATTAACAAATATTTTCATTGTCAAGTAACGTCTTGATTATTTTTAATTAATGGATCAGTTGTTTGGTCTATGAAATGTCTGAAAATAGTGAAAAATGTCACTCGGTATTTCCCAAGCCCAAGTTGATGTCCGCAAATGTCTTGTTTTGTCCACAACCTAAAGATATTCAGTTTACTGTCACAGAGGAGAAAATACACCAGAAAATACTTACATGTATTAAGAAGCTAGAATCATTGATTAATCAGTTATCAAATTAATTGGTGATTAATTTAATAGTTGACAACCAATTTGTTGCAGGTCTGCAGCATCACCCCGAGCCTCCACCTACAGCATCCCTTGACCTACAGATTCTGCCAGACAGCTGCAGCCTAAACCTCCACCCACAGCTTAATACAGCAAGCTGCACCATTTTCTCCATCTGCAGAGTCTTCCAGCAACCTGTCACCTCATCATCCACTTTCCCATTCTGGCAGGTAGCTGCAAACAGCAGTCGCATTACAGTCCCTTTATCTACAGACAGCTGCAGCTCAAACCTCACCCCATAGCCTCTCCCAGCAATTTTCACTGCTGCCCCCTCCTACAGCTATCAACCTGCACCTCCAGCTGATTCTGCCAGACAGCTGTAGCTTCACCTACAGCCTCTTCTAGTAACCTGCACTGCTAACTGCTATTCTGTTGGCATGTCAATGACCTAGGTGAAGCAGCAGGGACACAAGCTAAACTGCTAAATAGAACCTTTCACAAAATATGCAGAAACATTGACTGTGTAATATCAGCATGCCTGGGCTGATACATTAAAGCCAGCTCTCTGTTGACATTCTCGTTCCATCATCTTCTTCTGACTGGTATTTCCTACCTTGTGTGAAAAGAGGGCACACCCATCAACATATGGTGTATGAGATATTTGGTAGTGAAAACAAGGATGTCATATACTGTATCTGTGTAATAGAATGTCTTTTAATATCTGAGGTGGAAACTGTTTTCTCCAGGCTTTTTTTTTAACCATTTAGCTATGTCTCTATTTAAAAAATCAATTGGATATGTCCTCTTTATTACCCTTGAACCCTCTAAGCAAAGCAGAATGTGCAAATTTTGAAATACCCATAGTTTCTCACTTTAAATGCCTAGGAATAAATCTGTATGCATTGTTAGAAAAAACATTCAAAAAAACAAAAAAACTACAGTAGAACTCTTGGCATGATTAAATCTGATTTGGCGTAATTTACTAATTTTCTTATCAGGCAGCATCTTAATAATTAAAATGAATGTGCTCCCTCACATAAATTTCTGTAGTGATGTATTACCTTTAGCCACGTTTTAATTTTTCTTTATCTTTTGTATTTCAGGTTGCCAGCAGATGTCTTTACTTAGTTGCCTTCTGATAAGTCAACCTTTATGAAAGGTTTTTCTTAATGACTCTAAAATGGTTTTGTCTTATAATCATGTCTGCAATTAGAAATGTAAAGTCATGAGGAGAGGGCCTTGAGTCTCTCAGTTTCTAATAAGCCATGAGCAAAAGCTTTTCGGTTAACAAAAGTTTTAAAAACGTTTTTAAAAAAATCATTTATGAGGATTCTTCTAGTAATCAAAAGGGCGTAATTCTACAGTTGTACATGTTATAAGTTGTTCATTAATTTATATTGTTTTTGATGACCTGCAGCCCTTTTCTAGATGTGCACTAACAGCCACCTTCTTGGTGAATTACAGAGTTAGCAAATGATGAAAATGGATGCTTTTCTACAGCCTGGCACCCCAAAGCTTATTATTATTCATGAATTATAAATTATCTATAAAAAAAAAAAGTAAATGACAGTATTAACTATTTAAAATGGCAGAGAATCTGATGTGGCCAATTCATTATTAACTAAGGCATGCAGGAAAAATTATTTTAGACCTCATGTTTTAGGAATTAACTACAGAAGTGCAATGCATTTAAATTCAGAAATACTTCTGCTCTGTTTTCCTGAATTAAGCAGATTACCATCTCAGAATTCTGAGAAAAGTTTTCATTGGAAAAAATATTTCCCCGTTTTTTTTTTTAATTGACAAGATCACAATGAGGTTACGAGAAAAGTTTTCATGGAAATGAATTGCTGATGTATTAATGAGATAATTTTAAGTCAGAACAATTAGAATTTAAGAGATTATTTAATTCATTTAGAAAAACGAGCAGATTTTTTTCGAATTAAAATTGTTCTCAGAATTCTGAGATGATAACACAGATTGTGAAATAATATTGTTAATTAACAAAATAGATAAATAAAATAAAGAAATATAAATTTTCTTAAGTGAAAACGCCTCCATAGAGAACAGCCAAAATATACAGTGTTTTATAACTGGCCATATGGTGGTGCTATCACATCAAAAATAAGTTATGCACTCATAGTTTAATCTTACTTTCTAAATTTGACTTATTTTGTAAATGATTTGTTGGGCTTTCTCAGTTTTTAAATTGCATAGCTAAAGACAGTATATGTTTGCTTATTAGGCCTATGTATTTTAAGAACTCAGCGATGTTACAATGTTTTAAACACAGCTTTTGAAGCAAAAAGTTTAGATGCCATGTTGCTGTGCTTTTACTGTGAAGGAGTCAGACCGGAAGTGCAGATGTTGCCGCGGGGGGAACTGAGACTGAAGCAGAGAGGCTCTCCGGGAAAATAAGAGCCTGTTGGTTGTGAAAAGTTGACTTGTAAGATTCACCGCTTGGTCTTCAGACGGACCGCAGGGCTGTTATCAAGGCTGGCTCTTCCCAAGATGGCCCCGACTAACATCATTCAATACTCTACAGAAGCCGGTAAATATACACTTTAGTTAGCTTTCCACGCTTTAACAGTTAGCTCTTAGCCTGTCATGCTATCTCTGTGTCATATTGACCTCACTGCTGTCTACTTGTAACACCGCGTGTGTTTGTGTGTACGAGCTGGCCATTACATGACATGTAACTGGATATTATTTTGTGTAGAGATATCTGTGATAGAATATGTATTACAGCAGTAACTTGTACAACGTGGCAGCAGGTGATGAAACAGGGAGAGAACTCTGACCAGTTTGATGATGGCTACTTATTGAATTCCTCAATGGCAGCCAGCTGGAGTGAGAGTCACTGATCAGGTCTGCAGGCTCATTTACATTTCACAGGGCGACAGTTGGACTTGGGGGGGTGATGGAGAGGGTTAACTGAAGCACAGGAGCAGCGTATGGAAAAGAGCAATTTGTTTCTCTGTTCAAGTTTCATTCATAATGGAAAGGACTTTGTTTATAAAGAAGGCTGCAACTAACAGTAATTGTCACCAGGAATTATGCTTTCATTCCATCTTGTTGAGTTTTTCCTGTGTGATATGCTTATTCAAGGTATAATATGTTTTAATTTACCTCAGTATGTGTCAGTCAGTCATACAGTGGAAGTTTAGAGCCCGACCAATAAATGAGCTGGGCAAATGTGTGAATGAAAAAAAAAATTTTCTTTGGTTACATACAGCTTGAGAAACAAAGATTATTTCAAGCAAATTGTCTTACAATGAATAACTGAAAACTGTATAGGCTGAATCTCAAAGCTTATTTTTGCCTATCCTATATCAACCACAGGATAACCCAGAATATCAACAATATGAAAGAAAGGAAACAGATGAATAAATAAATGCATTATATTCTAAATCATAATCCCTAATTACTTTACATTTTAATCCTTTTACATTATAATCTGTAATCATTTTAGATTTTAAGGCTTTTTTGAAACACACTTTTAACTCAGCACTGAGTCCATTCCATAGTTTGACTCCCAAAACTGAAGCACATCTGTATTTTACATTGCTTCTAACTGTACTTGTTTCATAAATAAACATCACTCTTAAATTAGGATGTCTTTCTCTTATGTTTTTTAAAAGAACTTTTGAATACAGACAGGTATCAGAACTCGAAAAAGTATTTCCAATGTTTTTAAATACACAGTATCTAGAAATTTTAAGGTATAGGACATTGAAAACAGTTGATTAGTAGATCCATGATAACCATTTGTACATATTATTCCAAGAGTTTTTTTCTGAAGTTAGTTATAGGGTCTATCTGTGTTTTATATGCAGTTCCCCAAATTTCAGCACAGCAGGACATACATAGCAGTACAGGTGAATAATACAATATATAAAACATTTCTAATTCAACAACTCCCTTGTCTTATAAAGAACAGGAATAGATTTAGATAATTTCCGTTTAACATGTTCTGTGTGGCTTTCAACATAGACTATGATCTATAATCACTCCTAATTTTTTTCCCCCATATACTCTTTCAATCTTAGCACCCTTTAAATTCAGTTTTATTTCACGATTAGTCCTAATACCACCGAACACCATAAATTAGTTATATTTTTATTCAGTGCTAATTTATTAACAGCTAATCATTTATTCAACATGATCAATCAGTCAGAGCTGTGTAATGAACTCTCCTCTCTTATGGATTACAATTATTACAACAGTCTGATTTACAGAACATAATGGCACCTTATTTGCAATATCATGGGACATTTTTGTGAACATTCCAAAGTAACCATACACATGTATCTGTACTTAAGATTTGATATTGTACCTACACAGTCAAATATATTAATTTATTGATACATATTAACTTTATATACTTGAAATGTTCTTTATACTCATTTTGTGCAGTATCAGTATACCAACACTAGCTGCATTTTCTTGCTCTGTCATATTGTTTTGTTTTTTAATACTTAATTGCAATGTTTCTTTCAGCATCTTAAATATTTTGTACAAATCATTACTAAAGTCCATTTCATATGTTTATACTTTTTGTGTAAGTTAAAGCCCCATACATAGATGCAAGCTAGCATGCACAAATGCATAAGGAAAGAAAGAAAAAGGTGCAAAAATATAAAATTTGTCATCTTCCACCTCTTCATTATTATTAATAACCAACAACAATAATTTAAAAAAAAAGAAGAAGAAGAAAAAAAAAAACGGGAAAGTGTGTGTGTGTGTGTGTGTGTGTGTGTGTGTGTGTGTGTGTGTGCACGCACAGCTGGGTGGGGGTAGGGGATGGAGGTCTTCTTGTTAATGTTTCGGCCTACTATACCACAGTAATTCTGATGTTTTCTGCTGCTAACCGAGAAATGTTGTTGTTGTCATGTTTTAATCGTGCTACTTTTTTATTTTCATAAAAACTTAGAATGAAATATACATTTTCCCTGTACTATTGAAAATAATGTAGAATATTAATATTAATATTTTTCATGGTTTTGTATTGAAGTTAGAAAGCACTACTATAAAATGTGAATGAACTGATAAATATGAAGTCCCATTTTTTTTGCCTTCCAGGATGCAGCTGCCCATTGGAGTCCGAGCTGCGAGCAGTGCTGCAGCAAAGGATTATGGTCCTGGACGGTGGTATGGGAACCATGATCCAGCAGCATAAACTTGAAGAGGAAGATTTCAGAGGAGAAGAGTTTAAAGAGCACCCTCTTCCACTGAAGGGCAACAACGACCTTCTCACCATCACACAGCCCGATATAATTTACAAAATACACAAGGTACTCTATCCAGGGCCTGTTTACCCAGAATACTGTGGCTGCCTGACACTGAGTAATGTCAGCCTTGCAGTTTATTTCAGTTTTATGTGTTGTGAATTTGAAATATCTGTCTCTTAGTTTTCTGCCACCAACTCAGTACAAATGAAGTGAATGGGATCTTGTTTTTGTTGCTCAAAGCTGGGCAGAGTGAAAACTGACAAACTTAAATTAGCATGTCTTATTCTGGTTAATCTGCAGACCTCATTATGAAGTACTTTATGCTAAGTCTTTATGAAAACAGTCCACAGTGTCTAACCTGTGCTCTCTGTGTTTAAAGGACTACCTGCTGGCTGGTGCTGACATCATAGAGACCAACACCTTTAGCAGCACCTCTGTCGCCCAGGCAGACTATGGACTGGAACACATGGTATGATGTCTGACACTGATGTCACACCACTTTGGACACATAATACACTGATGTGGTTGTAGAAACAAAGGTCAAAAACACAGACTAACTGATATGTACTAACTGACCACTGACCACTGTGCACTTCTTAGAACAACAGTTGAACTACCCTTTTACTATACACAGCTGTACACTCTTCATGTAGTTCTGTGACCTTTCTCTTATCTCCAACATAAACCACAATGTCCTCCCTGCACTTTGCAGACATGGCTGAGACACAGACCCTCTCGTCTTAATAAACCTCATACTTTTACAAATGAACAGATAAATATATATATTTGTCAATTTTAAGGTATTTTACAATTGTTTGGCTCCATATTAGTGTCAATTTGCAAAAGTCTTCACCAGAGTTTCTGTTGGTGCTGTTCCACGTGTCCTGGAGGATTTCAGTGTGCCAGAGAAAGTCCGGTCAAATATTATCTGTTTACTGAGCCTAAAAACAAATGCTTGTACTGTTACATCATGTAAACAAACCAGGTAGTTCTCAGATGTGTGCTCAGGTCATACTGACATGTAACCACTTAAAAGATGGTTGAATACTAGAGATGCTCTGATACCGTTTTTTCCTTCCTAATAATGATTCTGATTTCTGAGTCATCCCCGTGACCTCATTGGTATTGTGAACGTGATATTTCAAGTACACCTTGAGTGAATTACTTCAAATTCTGACCAAATGTCCACTTGGACTCAGTGATGAACTGATTAGATTTTGGTCATCAAAGGTCACAATAACCTCAAAAAACATGTTTTTGGCCATAACTCAAGAATTCATATGCTAAATATGACAAAATTTCACACAAATGTTGATGATAGGATAAAATAATGAAGTGATGACATTGGGATTGACAAAGGGTGAAAGGTCAGCTTCACTGTGACATCTTAATGTTTTGCAAAAACACTTTTCTGGCCATTACTCAGTGTCATAAGTCAGAAACAGAAGGGGAGACATTTGGTCATGTACTGAATTGGTGATACTAATTCTGGGTGCTCATCTTGAAACTGTGCTGATTGTATAGAGCTTATGTGCTGTCGGGTTAAGGATGTGTGTGAAGCATCCATTAGTTAATGTGTTAATTAAATTATTTGTTGAAGATGTAATTACTTTATCATATTCTCACCTTTATTTTCTGACATTATTTGCAGTTACTGCATCGACCTTCAGAAGTTGTCTTCATCTGTATATGATGTGTGTGTAACTTTAATGTGATTTGGGATTTATACAGTTCCCCAGTAAAAAGGCCAGGGTATTCCCAGTTCTGTGTAATCATAAAGAAAGTCATCAGCTTTTTTTCTTGCTTTAACATGTAGATGTGTTTATATGTGTGTTTTTGTTTGTTGTGCAGGCTTATCGTCTCAACAGGGCATCTGCGGAGCTGGCAAGCAGGGCAGCTAGTGATGTCACCAAACAAACTGGTCAGCTGAACTTTAGCAGCATATCACTGTCAGTAGATAGATGTGCCATGCCAGACTCTGTGGGATTTCCTTATGTGTGTAACATCAACTGCAAACTGTGTGTGTTATCAGGTTGTAAACGCTATGTGGCCGGGGCAGTGGGTCCCACCAATAAGACCCTGTCTGTATCTCCGTCTGTGGAGAGACCTGACTACAGGAACATCAGTAAGATGACTTAACATTTCTTTTTTTGTCTTTGTGCATTTTTGCACACCTTATAGTGATTCAGGGGGCAAAGAGTTGGACAAGGGCCTGGGAACACGCAAGGTATTATAGATATTTGTCCAGCCTTGAAAGAGAGAGAAACCCACATGATAGACAAGATTTATTGTAATGTATAACATTTATTTTGACCCACCAGGTAACCACAGCCATTCAGTGTGTATTATTCATGCTGGCTTGCTGTCACACTGTTGTGACTTGGTGGAACACTTATAGAACTGAGCCATTGTTAATGTTATTAGTAACTCATGTCCTTTTAACTATGACAAGTCAAAACGTCTGCTGTGAAAAAACCTTGTCAAATGACACCAACATGGGAGTAAGTATCACAGTAATGTAATGTACAGTAGATTATTATATTCACTGAAATGTGTTTGTGTGTATGTGCTTTCCCCAGCATTTGATGAGCTTGTAGAAGCCTACTCAGAGCAGGTCAGAGGTTTATTAGATGGAGGAGCAGACATCCTTCTGGTTGAAACCATCTTTGATACGGCCAATGCTAAGGTATCTCCTCTGATTGGTTTAAACATGTTACCTAATTAATTTGATTTCTTTAGTATGATTAATTCTGCCTTACAAAGGCAGAGAGCTGTCTACAGAAAAGCTGCAGATGATAGAAAGAGGTTTGAAATTTTCAGGTTGACTGGGTTTAGTGTAACTGTTAACTTATGTCTTATTTGATGTATTTTTAAACTTAGGAGAACAAAATAATTAATAAGGACCTTTGGAAAAATTCAATCAACCTTTTTTTTTAGTAATTACTTTGAGATGAATGTTAAAAAAAATTACAGTTTAATACATTTAAATATAAGATTTAAAAATAACTTAATTTCACAAACTAAAGACTCTAAAGACAAAAGCTGAGAGTTAGCTAGGCTAATTACCTTTTTGACAGGTGTTATTTTCCAAGATTGCTTTTAGATTGCTATTGCTACTGGTTTTGGGATAACAGACAAATTGCCCAAGAATAAGTTTACCAAAACTGATATATTTCAAATACAGGAGGCTAGGCAGGAAAAATAAGTGAATTTGACTTTAGTCAAGGTTTACCATGGCTGTCTTACTACCTACACTGTAAACCCCAGTTCACTCAATCAACTTAAATTTTTTTGAAAATAGCATGCACTCAAAACCTTTAGTTTAATACAATTTAGATTTTACAGTACAGTACAGTACAGTAGTTTAATACATTACAGTGTAAAGTCAGTGCACCTGACACAAAATAAATTTGTCACATGACCCTTGTCTGATAGGAATTTTATGTCAGTTTAACATAACTTATTTTTTGTTGTTGTTTTAGCATTTAATTCTATGTCATATGAACATGAACATAAAAACACTGAGTGCACATTTTACCACACTATTTTTTTAGAATAGTGGCACATTCCAGGCAATCCGTTACCTGTGTTTTTACAACTTTCTACCCGTGAAAGTGCACTGGAACCGCAGTCAAACCCGTAACTTACCACCCGTGAACTCGTACTAGATCGATGTACTCCCAGTTACGCTCTCTGATGTCACACAGCCCTCTAAACAACAGTGGCAGCCCCCATGGATGCGGTGCTGATGCAGGTGATACACGGTGAGAAATAGATAAAAAATAACTTTAGGGAAATGGTTGGTCTAGTCTCTCTATCGTTAGAGAAGTGCCAAATAGAGTATTATAGCAAGGTATTGCTCTAACGTTAACGTTAAATCTGCTAATGTTAACGCGTTAGTGGCAGCCGCTCTAACAGGTAGTTTCCAGTGCAAGAATAAATCAATACAAAATACGTTTCCAAACACACAGATAACGTAAAATATAAAGTATAATAGCATCTGTGACCTTATGCGACACGCGGTCCGCCATGTTGGTCTGACAGTTTGGCGTGACTTGCCTGTAAAGTTATGAAGTCGTGAATTGTGACGTGAAGTGGTGACTCACGGGCTCAGACACTTGCCTGGAACGCAGCATAAGGCAAATGAACTGATGAAATGATAAATTCTGAACCAGGAAGTGCTCTTTATTTCACCTCAGCACAACTTAATGTTAGACACTTAAACATTCACACAAGCGGGAGGCAATTTAGAGCACATTTAAACACAGTTTCTCTTGCTTATGGACTTAAACACATTGTCTCACAGCATGCTGGGAAACTCCACCCATTTAGCCTCAACATGCAACAACATGTTAAGTACACAATGATAGTGTTGTTTATTGGCCTTAAACTAAGAAGGTGATATCAGCTTAATAAATTTTAGTCAAATTAACTAAAAACTCAAAAAATGTTGACTTAACATAAATAAATATGTCAAGCTCACAATGGATGAGTTTTTGTGACAAGTGAACAAAGTTTTTTTGTGTCATTTTGACTATTTAGGGCATTTGTGTAGACTTAACATTAAGTCTTTGTCATGGATGGATTGGGGTTTACACTGTAGCTTCAGTGGATGTGGCACTAACCCTAACCCTATTTAACATGCTTTTTTCTTTGAATATATTCACTTCTATGGCATAAAAATGCATATGGCAAAATAAATTTCAACAAGTCAAATTCTGGTCCGAGTCATTTTTAGATACTTACTTAAGTATACAGTAATTTCTGTGATATACAATTCGTTGGACAATTAGAAAAGAGTATTTTCTGTGGACATGTTATAAATCTAGTTCAGAGTTGCTGTTACAATATAATGTAACCTGATGTAAGCACATGGATTTATGTCTCTACCTATGTTTCCCTCTGCAGGCCGCCTTGTTTGCCATCGACCTGCTGTTTGAAAAGAGTTACGAAAGAAAACCTATATTTGTATGTCTATAATATTGTATTCATAATCTATTTGATGCTTTCTTATAACAGTTGATGCATGGGCTGGAATGGTTGTAGTCAGATTCTTTTGGTTGGCACGTGAGCATACACAATTAATGTAAAAATGCTGTCTGTAGGTGACTTTTGTTATTGCATGTGTTATTTTCATGGTATAATTTCCTCAGTTTAAATTTTTTAGTAGATGGCTCAGAAAATATCTATATATCAAGATGAAAGTGCTCTGTAAGGTTTAGTTGAGATATTTGAATGCTTTTCTTGCTGTCTTGTCTCACTCATCATACAGATCTCAGGGACAATTGTTGACCGGAGTGGACGTACTCTGTCTGGTCAGACAGGAGAAGCCTTTGTAGTGAGTGTGTCTCATGCTAACCCTCTATGGTGAGTTACTGTACATCACACATAACTATACTTATTACATACAAAACAGTGTTGTAATACTAGAGTTCTAACAATGACATAACTCTTTTGCATAACTTCTGCTACTCCCACTCTGTGTTGCAGTATTGGTGTGTGTAACCTCATTTAGGTTCCTAGTGGCTGCAGGGGAGAAGCTCCTCCTGACCCTCTTAATTCTGGCCTGGTCTTACTGTTTTTTTCCCTTTCTGTGTTGCAGCATTGGTCTTAACTGTGCCTTGGGGGCGACAGAGATGAGGCCGTTCATTGAGGCGATAGGAAAAAGCACCACAGCTTTCATCATCTGCTATCCCAATGCAGGTAACCTTCACTCTGTCTGAACAACTACGTATGTTTGAGGCAGTACAGGCCTGAAATTTGTGGTTGATTTTTTTTTTTTTTTTACGTGAAGTTATATGGGATTAAATCCAAATTTTGCAACCACAAATGTAGTTCAGTCAGGAACACTTTTGTCAAAGAAAACTTTATTTTCATTTGCAGTATTATATTTGGTGGTATGGCTCTGTTCTGGGGCCCCTCTGCCTTTCCTAAAGCCTATGCAGAAGACTCTTCCACGCGCCTACGTGGAAAGCATAAGGCGGAGAGAGCACACCTCTCCGCCCTTCTGCGTGCTTACGTGGAAAGCATGCATCACGTGCAAATGAGGAAAGCCTGAGCAGCAGCAAAGATCCCCAGGGAACAGAACAGAGCCAGCATCAATGACAAACAGAAATGACATTGATAAGTCAGACCAGCATGAAAAGGAGGAGCTGGGGTGGAGGCGGGTTGCAAAGCGGCTTGCAGAGGAAACAGCAACAGTAGGCAGGCCAGAACAGTTTAAATAGGGCATCCTGAATGAGATTCACCAATTGGTTGCACAGAAAGGAATTATGTGATCAATCAGCTGACCGCCTTCCATGAATGAGCTGCTGCATCAGTTGATTGGCTGTTTGAGATCAACTGATGTAGCTGGGATGTGAGCTGAGCTTGACATCGTGTCCTGCCTGAACTAACGCTATGCTCAATTTGTACATGAAAGGTAGCGCCCCTGCTCAAATAGTTAATTAGAATGTCTTATTACAGCAGTAAACAAGATGTATGGAGTCTTAACAATGCCAAAACTCATATCTTAACTTTTTCAACATTAAATTATAGTCATGTTTTGAAAGGCCATTAAAAGTTGGAGATTATTTACAAGTACACTTAAAATGAAATGAAATGATGCTTTAATGTTTTTATTGATAAAATCATTAATTAAGTATTCCACTTAGATTTAATATATTGACGTTAGTTGTGTCAGATTGCTATGGGTTGGACTGAATTTCATGTTTTTGTTGTTGTTGTTGTTGTTGTTTTTGCTTTTTTTTTTTTTTTTTTAAAGGTTTCATTAAGTTTACACATATTTAAATTTAAAAAAAAAGTTTCAAATTAAAGTGATTACGACGTGGAAACATAAAAAGATTGAAAATCAAAATGTTAAATGTAAAAGCCTTGTAAGAAATTATTTTTATAATTCTATTGAAAAAAAAAGGAAATTTAATGTCTTCTGATTAAGCAATAAATTACATTGTAGAAGTCTTAAATAGTGTCATTGGTACACTCAAGACTCCATACAAATGTGCCAAATGCGTGTACAAAAATGTGTACAATGCACAATTTACCATACACGGTTATATATATATATACATAATAGATTCCAACTTAAAAATAAAAGTGAACATGATATATTTTTCATTCAGTCCTTTAACACATTTAAATATAACAGGGACAAAATGCAATCCAATGATACACCACCACCACCAACATAAACTACAGCCACAAAATGATTGGAGTTTCACATAGTGTGGATTTATTGCAGGGAAGTTTATTATTGGATATGTGTACACACTGTCAACACACTGTTAATGGTTCTGCTGCTCTTTCTAAGCAGCAGTAGCACACACTGACCCTTGGCCTAATATATGTTGCATCATGTGCCAGACAGATCAGGATGATGCAATGATGTCATGAGCTCTGTGTCTTTGTGTCTTTGTTCTGTTAGGTCTTCCCAACACATTTGGAGGCTACGACGAAACCCCAGATGTAACAGCAACTAATTTAAAGGTTCTATTCTATTTTTGTTTTTACTGATGTTTTATTTTAAAAACAACCTGGTCATTGTGGTGACCAAGATGACCAGCTTGAGAAGCAGATGGTTTTGAAGGTGATATCACGGCTTTTAGACTCTTACAAAATCCTAGCACCAAGGCAGCTCTTGTTGTAATATTTTTGCACCAGAGATAGCCATGGGTGGAGGGATTAAGTCTTAGGTCCTGTTCTCGTGAATACAATATCTCATGAAGGCCTTAAGGGAATTTCTTTAAGTTTGGCACAAATATCCACATGGACTCAATGATGAATTGATTAGATTTTGGTGGTCAAAGGTCAATGGTCAAGGTCACTGATTATTGTGAATGTGATGTCTTGAACACCTCAAGGTAATTTCTTAGATTTTTCTACATCAACTGATTAGAATTTAGTGGTCAAAGGTCAAGGTCACTGTGACCTTCGCCGGTCTCATTCTCATGAGCGTGATATCTTAAGAACCCATTAAGGGAAATCCTTCAATTTTGGCAAAAATGTCCAATTAGACTCAAGGATGAACTGATTAGATTTTGGTAATCAAAAGTTAAGGTTACTGTAACTGTACTGTAAAATGATGAAGTGATGACATTTGATATCCAAAAGGCCAATGGCCAGCTTTATTGTGACAATATAATGTTCTGCAAAAACACTTTCTTGGCCATTACTCAATGTCATAACTCAGGAACAGAAGGGGAGACATTTAGTCATATACTGCATTGGTAACAGGTGCCCACCTTGAAACTGCTGTGGTATCGACCTTCTGTGCTGCCAAAAGGGAGGATGTGTGTGAAGTATCGACTTTTTAGAATATGCAGCTTCTTAGCAGCAACATCCATATTTAAAGCATCGTCCACTGTCATGGCTGTACATGAGTCTGGACAGACATGGATGTAAACTGCAACTTGACTGGTTCATAGAGGCATACAACTGTAGGGCGATGAGAGGTGGAGCTGAAGAGGAGCGAGGGGTGGGTCTGACTCGTGCTAAGCAGACAGCCTGTCACATAAAGCGACTGCGCCCTTAAATATGTGTAACCTTAAGCCTTAATAAAATTTAAATGGGTGAGTTTTACTGAAATTCTTCCCCGCACAGTGGTCATGAATATGGAAATTAGGTATAGAGACAAAAAACTTTTTGTACCAGGATGTAAACATTCCCAAAACCTGAAAAACAGGTTTTTGATTCCTGCAGGTGTCTCCACACTGACCTAGGGTCTTTTGTTGAAAGCCTGAAAAACAAGTATTCAGCAAACCTGTCTCGGGGGGATACTGGTACCTAGCTGTTATTCAGAAATCAGAAATATTTTATCAATCTTTGTGGGAAATCGGGGAAAAATGATTTCACCACAGAGTCAGGCCATTTTGGTGTCAGTGTGAGCTTAACAACTGCTGCTGTGTTAGCTCATGCTAACCGGGCAATCACTGAGCTGACTGTTTACTGGGTGGAGAGTAGCCTGGGGCAGCAGTAACATTCAGTTAATATCTGTCAGGGAGTTGGATAAGAAGGACGTCAGCTGAGCAGGCGGTCCTTCAGTGTGGCCTAGGATAAATTAGCATACATACTGCTGAAAGCCCTGTGATTTTCTGGCGATCTGTCCAGGGTGTAACCCACCTCTCGTCCAGTGTCAGCTGGGATAGGCTCCATCCCCCCATGACCTCTAACAGGAAAAGCAGTTACAGAATAAATGAATGAATGAACTGCTGAAAGACTGTGAATATTTAGCCCAGACCACATGCCCTGAGCGGTTGGATCTCAAGATGCATTGAGGACTCATTGGGTACATTCCTACCTGTTCTTCAAACTGTCCACTTGTAATCCAAACACCCAAGACACATGCTAATACCAAGTGTAAACAGGGCTAGACATACATAAGATAAGATAAGCCTGTATTGATCCCTGGAAGGGTAATTCAGGTGTTCACAACACTGCAACCCCTGAACTCTCCTGGAAAAAGACCATTAGTCTCAAGAGACCATCCTGGTTGAATGAAAGTGAAATTCTAAATAAAAAATGTGTGCAAGGTAAGTCAAGCTGATCCTGGCTGCTTCATTGCTGCAGTTATAAATTTGTTTTATCTTTGCAGGAGTTTGCTATGGATGGACTGGTGAATATTGTGGGAGGCTGTTGTGGGACCACTCCAGGACACATCAGGTCAATGTCCTTTTTTTTCTCACAAGAAAATGTCTGTCTTCAATTTAATGCAAGTTTGAACATTCTAAAATAGTTTCCCCTCCCGTCTTCCTCCTCACTCAGGGCCATATCTGAAGCAGTCAAACACTGTCAGCCAAGAGTTCCTGCTGCTGATATTTATCAGGACTACATGCTGCTGTCAGGTATTAAAACCAACTGTTACCATCTGTGAAGACTGCTGTCAAACTTGGCAGAAAAGCAGTCTCTACTATGTGTGAATCTCATTTTCAGAAAGACTTTCATGTCTAAGCCAGTAAAATCCTGGTTGTTTTGGTTGATAATGAATATAAACTAATCAATTAAGGATGTTGACCAGATGACTTGAAATACAGTATACAGTTGCACCAGCCCTGAATTTGAAGCAGGCTTATATTAAAGGTTCTGTGTACCACACTCAGAACATTAATATAGCTGCAAACCACTATTTTATCTGTTTAAAGACATAGTGGAGTAATGGCGTCCTGAACACCCCCCACCAGGGGGCAGTCGCTGTCATGTGTCCATCTTTATATACAGTCTGTGATTGTTTCAAATAGAGGAAGTGTTGAGATTCATTATGGTAGCTAAACAGCAATTAAAAACAGGAAAAAAAAATGGAAAGAAGAATAATCAGTAATAACAGTCATAGAAATCACAGTACAGTCATTTCCAACCTCCTCAGTGTCTTTTTCCAGGTGCAGCCTTTATTGGTGCATGCACAACACACCCCTGGCTATTATTTAAATTCAGACTTTTATCTGAGAATATACGGTACACCTTTTAACACTGTTGAAAGCTTACAAAACAATTAAAGTTCAAATGTCCAGGCATGGGAGTTTGTTATGCTTTTATTTGGAAAATCAAACAGTGGTGCTGAAAAACTCCCTTCCCTATCCTTATCCCTGTTTGTCCAAACTGCAGGACACTAGTGTGATAAACATGTCTGTTCATTTCTAGGTTTAGAGCCGTTCAGGATTGGTCCTTACACCAACTTTGTTAACATTGGCGAGCGCTGTAATGTGGCTGGGTCACGCAAGTTTGCCAAGCTGATCATGGCAGGAAACTATGAGGTGAGAAAGATTTTCAGTAAAATTATTATTGTTATTAATATTATGTCATTTGTCATTTTCAGAGATTTCAGTCATATCATGAGCATAGATAAAATTCTAGCATGTGTGTGTATAACTGTTTATTTGGTATTTATTTTTCTGTTGTCCAGGAGGCTCTAAGCATTGCTAAGGCCCAGGTGGAGATGGGAGCCCAGGTCCTGGATATTAATATGGATGAGGGGATGCTGGAGGGGCCAACAGCTATGGCCCGATTTTGTAACTTAATTGCTTCCGAGCCAGACATTGCGCGGGTAGGAGTTTTAAAGAAGAGGAAATGTCTCAGAAACTATTTCATTGTCATATAATTTGATACACACATTCATTTCCCATTCAGGATGAATTGTGATTACTTTGACTTTTCCTGTAGCGCCATCATCAGGTTAACATTGTAATTGTTCAATAATTTGCTTTATGACCAACTATCTGCAAACTAATAACATTCCCATCAGCCTCAGCTGTGCTTTGTGTCTTGTGCTAATTAGCAAATGTTAGCATGCCAACATGGTAAACTAAGATAGTGAGTATGGTAAACATTATAACTGCTAAACATTAGTGTATTTGCTAGGGGTATGTGCAGTTAGTTGACTAGTTGCCAGAACTACTGCCAGAAATACTAGTCAGTTGACTTATTATTAAAATTATTATTATTTAATGCGATTGCATTCACCCAGTGAAAATGCCATTGTAATAATCAGTGACATTTCCTAACGATTTATTTTTCTAAAGAATATTGTTTTAAATAAATACAATTTCCTCACTTTAATTTTGTGAGTTGCTTGCATGTTTTTAGGATAATGTGCAATGTTCATAATGCACAGTGCAAAGTGCCACATTTTTAGCAGCATTTATAATATGATTTGGTTATTGAAAAATGTGATTTAACAATTTCAAATTGCTCTCATAATACATGCAATATTTTTTACGTTTAACTTTAGAATTTACATTGTGCTCAAGCCTGACTGTTTTGTGAGTGTTTTCTTACTTGTAGACTAGTCTAAGTTTGAACTTGCTTTAAATGTCAGGGTAATTAGTTGTCAGGAACATCTCTAATGTTAGCACTGGCATTTTGAGCATGTTAGCATGCCAGCATTAGCATTAAACTCAAAGCACAGCATTGCTGCAGTTCAGGTTCACAGAGTCACAAGCACGGCTGTAGACTCGGAGTCTTATTTATCAATTCTGATTGGTGCCTGAATGATGAATGCATTCCTTTGCATCAGGGGCTCTTGTGTGAGGCTAGCCAAGTTCCTGGCTTTGTCATTTCACTTTGTCTTTGGGACTTTTACAGCATTAACCATCAACTTCAGCTACGTGCCTACATTTTATCTCCCTTATTATAGTATATGAACCTTTTAATAACTAACATATGAATTCATGTGCTCAGTATATCAAAACAAGGCATTGAGGTTGTCCTTCTCCTCCGCAGGTTCCTCTGTGTATTGACTCCTCTAACTTCTCAGTGATCGAGGCGGGGTTGAAATGCTGTCAGGGGAAGTGTATAGTCAACAGTATCAGTCTGAAGGAAGGAGAGGAGGAGTTCCTGCACAGAGCTGCCACTGTGAAGCGCTACGGAGCTGCTGTGGTGGTCATGGCTTTTGATGAGGAGGGACAGGTTGGGAGGCAAACACACACAATCACATAACACTGACACAAAAACACACTATATTACTGACAAGTCTGCTATCCTCTCAAGGCCACAGATACAGACCGTAAAGTGGAGATCTGCACCCGGGCCTACAAGCTGCTAGTCAGCAAAGTGGGATTTAATCCCAACGACATCATCTTTGACCCCAACATCCTCACCATTGGGACAGGCATGGAGGAACACAACGACTATGCCATCTACTTTATCAGAGCCACCAAAGTTATTAAGGTAATGCACCTGTCAGGAAGAATGAACTTGAATTCAGCCATCCACATTAGCCTGTAAATTGGTCCACCTCACCTAACACAAAATGGTTAGAAATCCTAGCAATCACAGCCCTTCTCTGAATCAAACAACCTAATGTATAACCAATGTTATTGCTCATGTTTACTGTTCAAGGTGAAATAAATGCAAAACTCAACCTTTTCCTTCAGTAAGGCTTCTTCTGTTCCTGGATACTCCCTCACGAATCTCATTTCCAATACCTGTAACTAACCATTTGATTATGGAGGCTGTTTGCTCTACACAGTCCGTGGGAAACCTCCAGGAACTGGGGGCAACCATTACCTGACAGGTTGAATTCAGGGCAAAAAAGTGCTTTAAGGTTTTTTAACTTCCTGCCTAGCTTTGTGCACAAACTACTGAATACCAACAATAACATAAGTTCGTTTACTGTAAAGCCCAGTTCAGACCAAAGATTTGCAACAAGACAAATAGAATGTTGCAGAGAAAAGTTGCAGCTGTGTGAACCGTGTGGCCGGTCTGAACTCGACTTTAGCCAGCTGATGGTGTCACCTGCAACTCAGCTGGTCAAATCAGTGGCGGCTGGTTTTAGAAAGTAAAGCACGTCAACTGTTTCTACAGCCAATTGGTTTGAAGTGAAGTCATCTGTCCAAGTCAAAATGACTGAGGACGGTTTCCGAGTTTCTGCCGGCTTGCTGCAGCAGGTGCTCTGTCTCAGCTGAACCCTTTGTTTCCGTGACAACGGAAGGGATTATTTTCAAGTCATTACTACAACAACAACTATTAGTGAATGCATTTTCCAGCTGACCAGGTCTTGAGATCCCAGTAATTAATGCAAATGCAACAAAAGTCCACAATATTTGCGAGGGCTTGAATTTTTCAAAAGTCCTCATCAGACGCGTCATCAAATGGTGCTAATGGCATTGCAGTATGGAGAAACGCTCTGTATTGACATAAGACTTTGCACTTTGTTTAAATGCAGACAGTATTTGTTGAGTATATGTTGAATTTATTACAATGTTATGTTTACAGAAGATGTAGCTTACATGTTGGTTTACAGTCACATTGCCTGTATTGAGGGCGACAATATTCACTCAGGATTTTTTTTGCAACATTATTGGAATCCATGTTTTGAAACTAATTAAATAAAACTAAAGAAGAGGACTGAAACATTTGCAGCTGTTTTTGTAATATTCAGTATGATTATTATAGCAAGTGATTACATGACTTATTTTTTGGAGGCAGTAGTTTAAAAAAAATCACTTTTTTCGACTTGCAAATTTTGTCAGTAACAGCAATTTTTGTAAATTTTGCAATTTCTCGCAAAAATCACATAAAAATGCTGCATTTTTTAATCACAAATTTTGACAAAATTGGCCACAAATTCAAGGTTTTTTTTGCCGCGAGATCCTGGAGGGACTGATATATGTAACATGTGTGTGTGTGTGTGTGTGTGTGTGTGTGTGTGTGTAGGAGACATTACCAAGAGCCAGGGTGAGTGGGGGTCTGTCCAACCTTTCCTTCTCCTTCAGAGGAATGGAGGCCATCAGAGAAGCCATGCATGGAGCATTTCTCTACCACGCTATCAAGGTAAACACTGACACACAACTCTCCATCCACAGACCTCACTGTCAATGGAGTTTAAAGTAGAAAATAGAAAAAAGAAACATTCACAGTAAGTGTATGTTTTTTACTGTAAATAATAATGACATTATTTCCTGAAACGAGTTTACAAAACTATTTTTCTGTGCTCTAAATAAATGATATCACCTCATCTCTGTTGTATTGAAGTGTTGGTATAAGTCTTAACAGCAGAATTCTCAAAACTGGGAGGATGAAACCAAAACTGTCTGCATGGCTTCTGTGTAAAAATGCAAAGGAGGGGTAAACGCCACTGGTGTTCCCTATCTTTGTTCTATCCACTTTGCTGCTGTAGCACTGGAAATTTCCCCACTGTGGGACTAATAAAGGAACATCTTATCTTATCTTAAGAAGGTACTTTGTAGCGTGATCTCCTTGGAAAAAGGGCTATAGACCGTCTTTCTACTTGTAACACCCCCACCATCTGTCTTCTGTCCTGTTTCAGGATGGTATGGATATGGGGATAGTGAATGCTGGGAACCTGCCTGTGTATGATGACATAGATAAAGAGCTGCTGTTACTTTGTGAAAACCTCATCTGGAACAGAGACGCTGATGCTACTGAGAAACTTCTGGCCTATGCACAGGTATACACATATTCATAAAGATAATACAACAGGTTGTTATCTCTTTAGTTTGGTTAACAGATGACGTCTTCACTAATCTTGTTTATAGAACAACGCTAAAGGAGCGAAGAAGGTGGTTCAGACAGATGAATGGAGAGAAGGGAGTGCGGAGGAAAGGTTGGAGTACGCCCTCATTAAGGTAAAACATCCTGATGATCAGGTGAAATAAGTCCTGGGGGAGAATTTTCACACTGGTTTAAATTCTCCCAGAGCACCTTCGCACACTGGTATTACTAACATTCAAATAGCTTTTTTACAGCTATACTGATCAGAATGCTTTTCAAGTGACAAACTGGGCTTTAGACTCATGCTCACACTACGTCAGCCAAGCCTGCTCTCTCAATACTGTTGTACGGCTGCTCAGACATGGTTAGGTTAAGAGGCACATTGTCCCCTCTGACTTTCTCCTCACTGTATGTTAGTGTGGACTAACGAAGGATTGATGTGCTTGTAGCTGTTTTATCATGAAAATGATTGACATTTCAGTGATCACTTATTTTAAATGTTTGTATGCCAACACCTACAGTTTAAGCTGTATTGTATCAATGGATATTTATTTTGTGCTAGCAACTACATAATCATAAAACAGTGATTCTTTAGGCCCTGTCTACACGTACACAGAGTTTCAATCCATTAAAACAAAAATTTCTACAGACGACCTTCATTTTACGAAATAGCTCCATCCACATTAGAATGCAAAAACAATTCCAAATGCTTGCTGGCATTAACTGTGTACCTCAGTCTCATCTTACCTTTTTCAAAACACCAACTGGTGATCTCATCAATGATTCTGCTTTGATACAAGGAGAAAAGAGCTCACTCGGAGATATGAGTGATGTACTGGACATGAAAAAGTTTTCCTTTCACTTCTCATAGACAGCAAACTGGGCCTGATCCAAAACTGTTGTTGCTGGCAGACTTTAAACTGCAGACAGTGAGGAGGACCAAATAACACTGGGTGCAGCAGACGCCTCTGTTCATCCATGATTTGTACAGTAATACTAAGTTTAATTGTTTACGTGTAAAGTAATCATTAGACCAAGCAGTGCTTAAAAAAACATAAACAAACTGGTAGTCTTGGTGTTGATGTGATTGTTTCTGTGGACGAGAGGCTAAACGTAAAGGAAGTTGCTAGTTTAAACTTTGTCAGTTGTCCGACAACAGAAAATGTAGATGAATGGAAACTACTTTGTAAGTTTGGCTGTATTTAAACACATGTTGGCTGTGGTGCTCAGCGTGTTATCAGACAACATACACAGTGTTTTCACATGTAAGTGCAATAACTGATAGTTAGAAAATATTTTGCACGATAAAAGCATTTCACTTATTTTTTATTTTAACAAAATAAGAAAAAGTTTACAAAAACGTTTGAATAGAATCTCAAAAAAGTCTGAGTTTGCCCAATTATCAACTGAATTTAATCAAAGGCTTTCTCTGATGCGCTCCACCATTCTTTAAGCGATATAAAATGCTGATATTTATTGGCCATTCTTAAAGCTTGCAAGAATGGAAATTTGGAAATTTCCCCACTGTGGGACTAATAAAGGAATATCTCATCTCATCTCATCTCATCTCATCTCATCTCATCTCATCTCATCTCATCTTATCTTATCGTGCCTAAGTCATTAATGGGAAGCTGTTATTCAACCACGCTCCCAACAGTGCTGGCGATGCACTGTTCTCATTAAAAAGATTGTCTGGGACATGAACCTGTTGAGACATGTTACCTTAAGCATCATGCAACATTCCAGACTGGTTTCCAGTCTATGAATAATAACATCAGAATGGTTTGTTTGTTGTTTTAAAGGAGCATACACACAAAAAATTCTGGGTGAATTTTTAACCCAGTTTAGGTCAAACGTGGTACCCAGTAATGTCTAAAGTTTACACAGTTCCCATAGGTATAAAAACTACTGGGTCACCAATCACACCCACAGCAAATGGTTATATTATTGACTCAGTTTCAGTTCAGTGAAATTCAGTTCAGTTCAACTCAGTTTTATTTATAAAGCCCAATATCACAAATCACAATTTGCCTCAGAGGGCTTTACAGCGTATGAAATCTCTCTGTCCCTGGACCCTCACTGCTTTTCAGTGTTGTTTGCATCATTTCCCGTTAGGTTATTCAGCCATGCAAATATGTGGTTATTTTGACCCAGTAACAATGTCATAATAGCCCCTTTTACACTGCCTGTTCAAGGCAGGAATATCTCACTGTTATTCCGCCTAGCCATTCTGTATAAAAGGGACAATTGTGGAATGGGGGGACAGAGTGGTGTTGCCTATGAGCGCCAAAACGATGTCTGTATAAATGGGACAGCCAGCAGGACGGGATCATAGACGGCACTGGTGTGATGTTTTGATGATGTGTTACTAGGGGTCAACGGTACAAGTAGCCCACGGTTCGGTCTGTACCTCGGTTTTTGGGCCACGGTTGCGGTGCGTGTTTTGTGCGTAAAGAGAACAATTTTTTCCCCAAAATTATCTCTTTTTTTTGCTTGTCAGCAAAAGCTACATTTCACAGTAAACAAATTCCAGTATCACTGGTGTACTGAATAACACTTTTCCAAATGCAAACATACTGTAATTCATTTAAGTTAACAGCCTCTTAACCTTGACAACTCGTACAGTATACACTACAGTTGTTTTTCGCTGGTGTTACCTTCTCGAGTCCTGGACTGTCTTACGCTGGAGATGCATGCTCATATTGCTCGTGTTTCCTTTTACGTATGGGACATGTTTCAAGCAACGTTTGCAGACAGTGACACTTCTGTCAACTGTTTTCACTTCTTCATTGTTGTATTCAACAGCGAAACCGAAATGATTGCACACCGGAGATTTGTATGAAGCCTGGTGCTTCTTCCAACTTCAGTCTCTCAACTCCTCCACTTTCGCTTGCCATGGCTCTCTCTGTTTGTTTTTTTCCTCTTCTGTTCTGTGTGAGGCGAGCGCCACTTTCCCCGGCTCCAGTTACAACACTGTGAGGGGGTGAGTGAGCGGAGCCACAACAGTGATTGGACATTAACTCGTTGAGATGGCTTTTGTGCAGCAGGCTGACTCGGCCGTTCTCTACACATCCATGGACTCGGCCTGTGGACAGGCACACACACACAGACAGTGGCTTGTAAAGCATCAATGCAAAATTAATTGCAAAACCGAAAACCGACTGTCCATAAGGCCGTATTGATCCATGCAGGGCTGACCGAACAAGTCAATATTTTACCGAGAACCGTTGCATCCCTATGTGTTACGTGTGCGACCGACTGCGGGAGATAAAAAGAAGGTGGTAGCAGTTAGCAGCTAAGTCAAAGAAGAACAGCGGCTGAAATTGTCTGCAAATTTGGAAAACAATTTGGTCCAGAAGCTCCTTACCCTCCAAGCAGAGGACGAGATCAGCCGCCATATAACGAGACAGTAAATGATTGTTATTACGATAGGCCAATGCTGTTGTGTTACATGTCACACCCTTCATGCCTCTTTTGATTCTGTGATGCTAGCATGCTGTCTAAAATCAAAACTGGAGCGGCATGATGCTGTCGTCATTTGGTTCTGTGTAAAAATGCAAAAGAGGCACAAAGAAGTGACTGTGGAGTGGCCCTATAGCAAGCTGGTGCATAAGCTCACAGGCCTCGGACTACCAAACTCCATCTGCAGTTGGATTCTTGACTTTTTGTCAGACCGCTCCCTGAGGGTCAGGGTAGGCACCCACGTCACAGCCCTCAGCCTCAGCACTGGTTCCCCACAGGGCTGTGTGCTGAGCCCCCTGCTCTTCACCCTGTACACGCATGACTGCAGCCCCTCCCACTCCGGCAATGCCATCATTAAATTCGCGGACGACACCACCGTGGTTGGGCTAATATCCAGAGGGGATGAGTCTGCCTACCGGGACGAGGTGGAGAGGCTGTTTGGGTGGTGCAGGGACAACAACCTTGTCCTCAACACCACCAAGACCAAGGAGGTCATAGTGGACTACAGGAGGTGCAGAACAGAAATTCAGCCCCTGTCCATCAGCGGGGACTGTGTGGAGAGGGTGGCCAACTTCAAGTTTCTGGGCGTCACCATTGAGGAGGACCTAACCTGGGGCGCTAACACCACAGCACTGGTTAAGAAGGCTCAGCAGAGACTGTATTTCCTCAGACTGCTCAGGAAACAACAACTCCCTGTGAAGGTGCTGGTAGCCTTCTACCACTGCTCGGTAGAGAGCATCATAACATACTGCATCTGTGTGTGGTTTGCGAGCTGCACAGCCGCAGAGAGGAAAGCGCTCCAGAGAATCATCACCTCTGCCCAGAAGATCATTGGCTGCCCTCTCCCCTCACTGGAAGAACTGTACAGCTCCCGCTGCCTCAAAAAAGCTAAAAACATTCTGAAGGACCCATCCCACCCTGGTCACACACTGTTTGAACGCCTGCCATCAGGCAGGAGATACAGAACTCTTAAAGCAAGAACAAACAGGCTTAAAAACAGTTTTTATCCCAGAGCCGTTGCTGCCTTGAATGCTGTTTAAACTAAATCTAACTTATGTGCAACACATGAAGCTGTGGGCCAAGTGACATTCATTCTTTTAAGTGCAATACATGGAGCAAACATTATTTATTATTTATTATTAATTTATTATTATTTACAATGTGTTTTTATCTTTTCATCTCTTTTACTTATGCACCAAAGGATTGCATTCAATTTCGTTGTACTTGTACAATGACAATAAAGATTCTATTCTATGATCTCTGTCTAAAAAGGGCTATTTACATTGCTTTTGAGTCATAAACCAAACCAAAATGGGTGGTTAATTATACTCAGTGTAATGTTTTTTAATCTTTATATCAGGTTAAAAATTAAACAAAGAAAAAACTCTTTTTTTTTTTTGGACCCAGTTTAAGTTTTACTTTCATATTTCTGTTAGTTTATTGACCTATACTAATATGTGGTTCTTTTGACCCAGTAACATTATTATATATCTGCTTCTTTCAACCAAAAATGGTTATACCTTCCTAGTGGTTACGATTTGATACCATATTATATTAATGTTTTTCATTTTAATATTAATGTTTTTTAGGGTTCCGTTTAGATAAAAGCTCAAGTTTTACTTAAAAATAAAATTTCTTTTTCAATTTTTTAGGCTATGAAAAATTTATACGACCATTTAAATCATTCTGTTGAAAATTCCACAGTTTGGCACCAACCACCGAAATGCAACTCTGCTTCAATGTAGTCTGTGAAAACTGGTGCTAAAAATAAATTTTCAGTCTATGCTCCTCATCCTTTGAAATAGAAGCAAACAACTTTTGTTTTTCAACATTTCCTGTTGTTGGAAGAAGACACTGAATGAAGCCGTTCTCATGGGCACGAAATGCTTTCAAAAAAAGAAGTCAACAGTTTTTTGTAGAATTTACTTTTTAATCCCATTTACACCTTGCTTTTTTACTTTGAAATTAAACTCTGACAGAAATAAGTTCCATTTATTGGTTTATTTATTTTTTTGGAATATGAAAACAAAACATAATTTGCCCTGTTAACTATTCACCTGTTTTTACGTTCTCATTTCTTTTCTTCTGTGTTGCCGTTGACAGGGAATAGACAAGTATGTGGTGGAGGATGTGGAGGAGTGTCAGACTCAAGTTGACCGCTACCCTCGACCCCTTCACATCATCGAGGGCCCCCTGATGAACGGCATGAAGGTGGTGGGAGATCTCTTCGGAGCTGGGAAGATGTTCCTTCCACAGGTAGGATGTTAACTCAGTTTGGATTTTTTCTCTCTGTCTACCTGTGGTGCTCAGCTGTTGTCTCCTGGTGCTTGTCACTTCGAACACATAAATAACAAGACACCTGGATGCTAACTGCAAAATTCTTACACACCACTTTTGAACTCTCTAACTGGTTCCACCCAGAATTTTATCTTTTCCCCCCAGTAATGTCCTACCAGAGATTGAGAAGCATTAAGCTGAAATCTATACACATAATCAATGTTACATCAGTCAGCAAAAGGGTGTAGCAAAGTGCAGATTTTGGGATCATCAGTTCCAGGAAAAATATGTATTTCTTTGTGTTTATATTGGGTTACAGTATATTTCAGCCTTTTGAAACAGTAATAAAACCTTAATTAAGTCCTTGTGTGTTTGCAGGTGATAAAGTCAGCTCGTGTTATGAAGAAGGCGGTGGGCTATCTGATTCCTTTCATGGAGAAGGAGAGGGAGGAGATGATGGCATTGTCGGGCTCAACTGAGGACATGGTCAGTCGCTATTAAATAAGGATGCATGTAGTTGCATTTTATTGCAAATCTCATTTAGACCACAGTGTTCCCACAGAGATCAAAAACTCTTTTTACTGGAGTCCTATATGTGATGTCATAATGCTAGTTCAGTGTAGTTTATCTCTCTCAAACCACAAAAAGTCCATTCATTTATATAGCCTTCTTACAAGGAAGTCCCAGAAAACCGTACATGACCACATGTTCTTTTTAACTTAACCAAAGGTAAATTACTTTAAGAGATCCTGTTGTTAAACATCAGATTTTTGAAGCGTAAGTGAGTAATTCCTACCAAAGGTTACACAATACTCAAAGGTCTATAGTTGTTCATATCTGTAACATTTTGTTCTGATGGAAGCATAAAAACTAGCATAAAAAATATGAGTAAAGGCCAAAACATACCAGCGGCAAATGGCGCGCATCAAAAAATACGCCCCTATTATTATCAGCATACAACCCTACACCACTGGCGGCTAACACTTTCCACCACTGTCCTATTTCCAGCCATGCCGCCCCCGGAGTTAAATGCATTTTTCCCCCACTTGCTCTCTGCTTGTACATACCACCTCTCATAGCAGCTCTTCTTCTCTGCTCCTGTGGTAGCTCGACTCCTCACCACTGATGCATTAAGAAAACCCTGTTGCTGACGCTGCGTCTCGTCTGTTACAAAGAACTGATGAGGAGCGATTCATTATTGAGGTCAAGAAATATCCTGAGATAAACAACCCACAATCCCGTCATAAGATAAGATAAGATAAGATAAGATAAACTTTATTGATCCCACACTGGGGAAATTCACATGTCACAGCAGCTCAAAGTACAGACAGAAAGTCAAGAGTGGACAGTGTATTATAAAAAATTAAATAAAGATTAAAAATAGAAAAATATGTATGTTAAAAAAATACAAAAAATATTTTAAAAAGTAAGGCACTTTTGAAAATGAATATTAACAGAATTTACAATATATATACATATATACAAAAAATATTTATATGAGTGTCATAAAGACAATGGCTAAAAAGAAACTTCCTGAGTCCTAGCTCTGGAGATCAGCTTTTTAAGGTGAGAACTCAACTTAAATTTGTAGGCGTTGACACATGATTTTAAGCTAAGGCAGAGGTGGAAGATGCAGATCTTTTAGTAACAATATCTTTGTGTGGTCATCTGTTGACAAGCTTCAGCGCAACGTGCTCGGTGTGTGCTGGGGGCGGCACTTGATGCGCATCAACTGACGCACCATGTGTGTTGCCGCCGGTGTGTTTTCAGCTTAATGTGTCTAAAGATGTGACCTTTTAAAAAGATTAAAGCTTTAAAAAGTGAAAAGGTTGTTCAGATTATGTTGTTTGCCCTCGATCAGAGTCCCATTAGTATGTGTCAGTGTGATCAGACAATCCAATATTTCTTTTTATTAGATTTTTTAAGTTTGATGGGTTTGACGGCTACATTAAGACATTAAAACCTGCATCACAGCCTTTCTTTCATGGTTTCCTATAATAAGTGCTGGTGTCCTATAAGATTTGGTATGATATCAATGGAGAGTCGTTTGAAAAGGCATCTATTCATCCCCAGCATAAACAAAATACCAGAGTTCAGATGCAGATTTTAGCTGCTAGTTGTGCATTAGAGGTGTGGTTCACCTGTAGGATGTCACTAAAAATTCTGTCTAGTCATAACTGAAACTTGCCGGCTGCTGTTAAGTTATTTTGCACTCTGTGGTTTTGTGGCTGTTCACTCACTCACAATGCTGGTGGTGTGGAGTGATTCCAGTGATTTAGTGGAGTGCAATGCACTTAATGCAAACAGGCCACAGATTGAAAATGAATTGGTCTCTTGTAGCCAATATGAAAAAAGATAAAGTAGTTAGAGTGCCTGAAATCCCATGACAGAAGAATAATTCAGATTAAAGAGAACATAACCAAAGTATAGTCCTTCGGAGAGAGCAAGAGAGAGAGAGAGAGCAGCTTTGTAACAAACTGAAACATTCAGAAATGGACACATTTCATCCAGTTCTCTGGTCCTTCAACTCCTTATGTTTTGTCCTTGGTCTGCAGGATCCCTATCAGGGCACCATAGTTCTGGCTACAGTAAAAGGAGATGTTCATGATATTGGCAAGAATATCGTAGGTGTGGTGCTGGGTTGCAACAACTTCAGGTAAAACTGGTTTGCTGAATGACTATGTGTTGTAGAGAGCAGTTAACATGTTTCAGTATATGTGACTGTAATCTCATGAGGACATGATATTACTTGAAATGATTACCTATTGTATATTAAGGAAATGAACAGAGTAAAGCTTGTCTGAGTGCTTTGATGCCTCTTGTTTTTCAGAGTGATCGACATGGGTGTGATGGTTCCCTGTGATCAGATCCTCAGAGAGGCCATAAAACAGAAAGCAGGTACTGTGTACAACACAAATACTGTGCACTCAAGGGCGTCATTTCCACCCTCACTTCCCAAAATCCTATTTCTGTCCAACCACAGAGAAGCTTCAAGGTGGTCCAAATGTTATAGCGTTCGTCTGAGTGGCCTCCAGATATTACTGTGCCTCACAGCACTTAAGCTTCACATTACAAGCAGAAGCAAGTGATTAACTGGCTTTTGTTGCTCTGGAGGCCGTTGGGGTAGTATATTGTTTATGAAGAAGACTGCAGACACTACTGAGGGTGCAAAAAAGTCCCCCAACTCCTCTGCATGTTTGAATAAAAAATCCTTGAGCTACAGCTAATTTTCCTAAGCAGATGCTTGAAATGATCAACAATCAAACACAGTACGAGGACTGTGCTCTTAATAATGAATAAAATGAAACATTATTCATGAAAGGTGAAAGGAGCTGTATGTGACATTTTTGTGTCAAAACAGATGAGCTCCCATCACATCACCCAACAGTGGGAGTATTTGTTTGTCCGATGCAGCACAGAGCACCCTGGTAGTTCAGGTTTTCTGCCTTTTGGGCAAAAGTGAATGCCATGGTTTTCTCTGGTCATGTAGCAACAGTTTTTTTTGCGTCTTTCTACTGCATAGACAGCCCAGTTTTATGAAAAGGCTGTCTATCCAGCATTGAAATACTTCTATAATGAGTCACTGTTGACATTAGAAGTGGTAGTTTGAAAATTTTGTGAAACATTTTTATATAACATAACAATATTTACCAAAAATTATCACCCTAACAAGGAAATCATGGGTGGTTATAGGATTTCATTTATATTACTTGTACACTTAAACCTGACTTTGCCCTGTAGCTGACGTTCCAAATTCTTGCCTATCCAAATAATTGAAATTATTGTTAGCTATATTAATTGTTATTGTTTTATCATAGCAGCAGCAGTAATGTGGGGTGTTTGTTTGCTTTGTTTCTGCAGATATCATTGGTTTGTCTGGTCTCATCACTCCCTCTCTGGATGAGATGATCTATGTGGCCAAAGAGATGCAGAGACTGGGAATGACAACACCGCTGCTGATTGGAGGAGCCACCACATCAAAGTAACATCAACACACACACACACACACACACAGGCACAGACAGACATCCAAGACAAGGCAGAAAAATATCAGTCACTGATTAAGAAATATACAATAGGTAACAGGTGTTCTCAGCTAATCACACATTTTGGTCAAACACATATCAAATCTTTATGCAGCAAATTGGTGTCATATTTGATTTTGTGTCTAGACATGAATACTACTGAGACCAATAAGTGGAATATATATGGTATGGCAAAAAATTTGCAACCTAGCACTTTGTAAAAAAAAAAACAACTTGCTCACCACTGCTGGCCAAAAATGTGTTTCTGGCATGGACAAATATTACATCAATCACAAGTGACACTGAATGCAGATGGACAGCTGGTTAGGATCATGTCCTCAGAGATACACAACCCACTCCTACTGGTTGGTCAGGGCACCTCTGTGGGGAGGGGAGGCGTATATGGTGGGAGGCAGCACGGTCCACAGTGTTAGGTCCTTCTGATAAAACTCTTCACTTTAATGTGTAAAGAAGCAGCTCATGATGATGATGTGCATCACAGGAGACAAAGCTGGCTACACCCTCTAAAGCCCCACAAAGAACAGTTCTTTTACTGTGAAGAGTTAAGTGAGGAGAAGATGAACTGATTTCCAAAAGGCATGAAGTCAAAGATGAAACATGATTTACAACATTTTAAGGAAGATCAGTGTATTATTTTAGTTTTGTACAATTTTAGAATGGAAAAAAGGAGCACCATGCAAAGGTTTGGGCACCCCAAAATATTTGAGCTCTCAGACAACTTTTACCAGGGTCTGAGACCATAATTAACTTGTTAGGACTCTAGCTTGTTCAGAATCATCATTAGGGAAGGCCAGGTGATGCACATTTCAAGGCTTTATAAATACTCAGACTCCTGAAACCTTGTCCCAACAATCAGCAGGCATGGGCCCCTCTAAACAGCTGCTGAGCACCCTGAAGAGTAAACTGATGCCCACAAAGCAGGAGAAGTCTATAAGAAGTTAGCAAAGTGTTTTCAGGTAGCTGTTTTCTCAGTTTGTGATGTAATTAAGAAATGGCAGTTAACAGGAACTGTGGAGGTCAAGTTGTGGTCTGGACAACCAAGAAAACTTTCTGAGAGAGGTGGATTGTTAGAAAGGCAAATCAAAACCCCTGTTCGACTGCAAAAGACCTGCAGGAAGATTAAGCAGACCCTGGAGTGGTGGTGCACTGTTCTACTGTGCAGTGACACCTGTACAAACATGACCTTCATGGAAGAGTCATCAGAAGAAAACCTTTCCTGCGTCCTCACCACAAAATTCAGTTTGCAAAGGAACATCTGAACAAGACTGCTGCTTTTTGGAAACAAGTCCTGTGGACTGATGATGTTAATATAACTTTTTGAACACAATGAGCAAAAGTATGTGTGGAGAAAAAAGGATGCAGGATTTTATGTAAAGAACCCCTGTCCAACTGTTAAACATGGGGGTAAGTTGATCATGCTTTGGGCTTGTGTTGCAGCCCGTGGCACAGGGAACATTTCACAGGTAGAGGGAAATGACCCTAAACACAACTCGAAATCCACAATGGACTATCTCAAGAGGCACAAGATGCAAGTTTTGCCATGGCCCTCACAGTCCCCCGACCTAAACATCACTAAAGATCTGTGGATAGACCTCAAAAGAGCAGTGCATGCAAGACGGCCCAAGACTCTCACGGAACTAGAAGCCTTTTGCAGGAAGAATGGGTGAAAATCCCCCAAGCAAGAACTAAAAAACTCTAAGCTGGATACAAAATGTGTTTAGAAGCTGTGATACTTGCCAAAGGGGTCACTACTAAGTACTGACCATGCAGGGTGCCCAAACTTTTGCTTCAGGCCCTTTTCCTCTTTGTAATTTTGAAACTGTAAAATATTGAAATTAAAATGTAATCTTGTGTAAATTTTGAAGAAATGTGTCATCTTTAACTTTTTGCCTTTTGGAAATCAGTTCATCTTTTACTTGCTTAGCTACTCACAGTAAACAAAAGCTTGACCAGAGGTAGCTAGACTTTTCCATGCAACAAGGTAATTAGTCATTGTAAGTAGTATCTTCTCTGCTCACCATAAGATGTTATTTTGCAGTAATTTGTGTGTTTTATGTTTGATAGGACACATACAGCAGTGAAGATCGCCCCTCGCTACAGCTGTCCTGTTGTCCATGTTCTGGATGCCTCCAGGAGTGTAGTGGTGGTAAGACATCACTGGAACTGTCATAGGGCCTACAGTATCACTGGCAATTTTTAACTCTAGCATTAATGTGATGAATTATGAGATAAACATAATATATTACTATAACACTTTACCTTTGTAATGCATCCCCCTCAGCACTGATGATGACAGGCAAAGCCTGAGGATTTTTAACTAACATTTGCACATGCCTCCACTAAGGCTGTATGATGCTTTATATTTCATTTTTTCGTTAAATATCAGATAAAGTCAAAGTTTTAATCTGTACCTGGGTGCAGTTTCACTCACCAAGTGGGGCCAGCAGTTCATGAGTAAATATTTTAAAATTACTGTAAAAAATCTACAACAAAAACATGTTTCTTTGCAACAGTCTATAACATAGCACCACATTTCATTAAACTCTGGATCAGAAATTCAGCTAACCAACTAACCAACAGAGGAAAGTAACAAGAGAACCTCCTTGGGGGGAAATAATCTTTTATTGTACGTGATGGTCAAAGAGCTGACGTTAGTTAGATGCTTTAGCCGTTTCTGTTTGATTAGCCCAAGCCTGAGTGTGTTGTCTCCCTCTTTCTTTCCGTCTGTTAGTGCTCACAGCTCCTGGATGAGGCAGCAAGGGAGGAGTACTTTGATGACCTGAAAGAGGAGTATGAGGAGATCAGGCAGGAGCACTATGACTCCCTGAAGGTAAGAATGGCTGGTAGAAACACCTAATGAGGTAGGCACTACAGGAGGTTTACCTCAGGGTCCTGGGTCCAGTGACCCACATAGATGACCGTCTTTGAGATTAGCACTGCATCCACGTGTCATCTAAATACAGGCTGTACAAGTCGGTAGCCTACAGACAAATGAAAACACCTGAGCCCGTGCACACAGCTGCAGGAGGGAAAAAAAAGTTCAAAGTTTTCTAAGGTCTCTTCTGCAGTTTCAAACCAGCTCATTTGTCTAGTTTGTTTCTAAAGTCAAATGGGTATCAAATGTCCTTTTGCACAAGAAATAAAAAATAAGTGTTAGGCACGCTGGATAAAAAAAATGTAGATCACTATCAGTACTCAACTGATAGTGGCATGTTTATATAATCATTCAGATTCTTGACATAATATTTTGCCAGCTTTTTGTAATGTTTTTAAATTAGTAGTCACCAAAGTCATGATGCTGACAAGATAGTGCAAATAGGCCAATAGGGAGAGTATTCAATGTTATAGTTTAATCACCTTGCACAGAACTAGAGGACAGTGATCTTCTTAGGGGAGCAAAAAACCTTCATCTTGACCTTCTGTTGTGTACTAGTGGAGAACTTTTGAAGAGTCATCACAAAGGCATCAGACAAGACAACAGTGAGTTACTCTGAGTAAGTGTAATGAAGCAAAGAGACTTGTGTTCAGGATGTTAAACCACCTGTACAACTCCTCCTCTCTCCCATTTACCTGAGTCGCCAGTTACCAACAGTGATACAAACAGAATTTCTATTTTGCGTGATGTCACAACTGACTCAGAGAGGGTTGATTATGACATTTCAATGGAAAGACTTGCACTGAAGTTGGTTTGAGGTAGTCACAGGTGATATTCCTGACTTGTGTAAATATTGTATGCGCTCTCTCAGATCTCCACTGAGGTCTTTGGACTGTCCCAGTGTGGCTCAATCTAATGGTCAAACAGGCCAACCACAGTAAATCATAATCACTAGCAGGAAGTCAAGAGGCAATCTCATAAAGTTAAATTACATTTAGAACTGTCTTTTCAATATTATCTTAGTGTATCTATATCTTTGATCCATCAGATTTTATCATGTTTGCAGAAGTTAGTTTGTTTTGTAACAAAGAACATTTTCCCAATCATCTTGTCACAGAAAATAGCAATTTGCAGAAATGATTTAAATTTCCAAACTGCCATAACATATTTTAAGGGTTCCAGACAAGTGAATGTAAACTTAAGACCGCAACTGTATGTCCTTGCCATTCTTTTATGGATTACACATAACTGTGCATTTTTCTTTCTTATGATAATTTTCTTTTTCTTTTTCACAATTGGGCAGATGGCTGTTTGCATTTTATTTTAATGTTAGGCATATTGAATTTACTTTGAAATGTGTAATTTAAATGAAATTGCCTTGCTTTCCTCTTCATCTTCTGTCTTCCCTGTGTTGTTTTAGGATCGTCAGTATCTATCGCTTTCCCAGGCCAGAGCAAAGGGTTTACATGTAGACTGGCTCTCTCTGCCCACACCAGGTAAGTTAGCATCAATTCTAAAGTCATTAAAGCAAAACTCTACCACAGACACACTGATACAGTATCTGTCATGAGTACAAATGTCATGTAGCCTCAGTGAGGTGTTGGAACAAGCAGATACAGAGAACGTACTGTATGTTATACTTTGGTACATTGTAATGTTGCCACAATATAACAATTTTAGACTTTGATACAATGCTAGGATTGAAACACGATACACGATACTTCTGTCACTACCACAGCAAAAGTAAAAACAGTCTGAGTTGTCACACAAAATTAGATTTTATATACATTAAGAAAAAAATAGAAAGCCCCCTATTGGGGGTGATGTGTCTTCCTCAAGCTCTGGTCCTCTACCAGAGGCCTCAGAGTTTGAGGGTTCTGCGCAGTATCTTAGCTGCTCCTAGGACTGCGTTCTTCTGGACAGAGACCTCAGATGTTGTACCTGGAATCTGCTGGAGTACTTTCCTAGTTTGGGGGTCACAGCCCCCAGTGCTCCGATTACCACTGGCACCATTGTGGCCCTTACTCCCCACATCTTTTCTAGCTTCTCTCTCAGCCCTTGGTATTTTTCGAGCTCCTTCTGTTCCTTCTTCTTGATGCTGTTGTTGCTCGGGATTGCTACATCTATCACCACTGCCTTCTTCTGTTGTTTGACGATCAACACAATGTCTGGGTGGTTAGCCATCACCAGTTTGTCAGTCTGGATCTGGAGATCCCACAGGATCTTAGCTCATTCATTCTCAACCACCTTAGGAGGTGTCTTTCATTGTAACCTTGAGACTTCCAGCCCATACTCAGTGCACGTTTCATTCATATATATATCTCACTGTAGATATGTAGATTTGTTTTTTCGTAGCTTTGGTACTTTCAATACTATAATTAACAGAAATAGTATCATTTTAAGCACGTGGTTTCTGAAAAGTATCAATACTTTTGACAACTTTTGTAGAAAATGGAAAATTTATTCATTTTCTGTATGAAAACTGAAGCAAGCATGTAAACGCTGATTGTGCAGGCCACAACTTTTGATCACACATATAAAGACATGCACACTCATGTGTAAAGTACAATGCATGGACGTACATGTGTGAGCATGTACACATACACATACACACACAAACACACACTGACCTCATACTTCAATGACATAGTCATTGTTATGTTTTTTTGTTACTGTTCTTATTGTGGTCTCCTCTTTGACTTAGTCTCTGCCCATATTTTACTTTATATGTTGTGTTGTATTATTGTATTGAATTATCCCACGCTCAGTAATCCTGCACTCACTGTTTTAATTCTAAAAGCCTACCCAGGGACAGGGGTTGCAAATTAGCCATGGTTAGACACCTGAATGCATTGCATCTACTTTTTATTTTAAATATTAAGCAATGTCTTGTGCATTTGTCCTTGTCAAATAAACAAGTAAATCAAGTATGGACCTTTCCAACCAAGCCTTCTCTCTCTTTGTCTTTGTGTTTCAGTACGTCCTCAGCTCCTGGGCACCCATGTGTTTGAGTGGTACGACCTGAATAGTCTGCTGGACTTCATCGACTGGAAGCCTTTCTTTGATGTGTGGCAGCTGAGGGGAAAATACCCCAACAGAGGTTACCCCAAGATCTTCAATGACAAGACTGTTGGTAAGAGCTCGACCTCTTTCAGGATTCCTCAGAAATCACCCCACAAACATCAGTCCTGCTACATGATGTGCTACTCAAATCTTGCTCACACATTTTATTTTTGTAAATAAATGTCAATACACCGTTTTGGAAATACTAATGAGCAAGAAGAAAATCTCTGGTTTTAAAGATAATCAGTACCGTGCTAAATTGTTTTCCTTCTAGTTTATTGTAACAAAATGATCAAGTTGTCATTGTTAAAAATAATATTATTAATTTGGCTCATATTTTAATATTCATATAATTATTCACAAAAAGAAAAAGAAAAAAATCTCCCTTATGGATTAACATTATAAAATAGATATTATTGTAACATGTTACTGGATGTAAACTAAGCTGCACTGAAACAATACAGTGTCACTTATGAAAAAAAAAAAATGTATATTGAATGCACAGGTTGGGTGCAAATGATTATTGTTCAGTTTCTGGTGATTAGTGCAGTGAAGTTGACAGTGACAACATCTTGAAAATTAAAATAAATACACAAGAGGAACACTAAATCATTGTCAATAGTGAGTTGGTGGATTGACTTCCAGTCTTGTTGTCACAGAAGTAAAACTATGTCTTTTGTTCCGTGTAGGTTCTGAGGCTCGGCGAGTCTTTGATGACGCCCAGCGGCTGCTCCACCAGATGATTGACAATGGTAGTCTGCAGGGGCGGGGCCTGGTGGGGTTCTGGCGTGCCCAGAGTGATGGCGATGACATTAATGTATACAACGATGATGTCACAGTACGCAGAGACACCAAGCCCATCGGCACATTCCATGGCTTACGGCAACAAGTGAGTTTATTAACAGCTGCTGTCTTTTTAATTATATTTCTTTAAGTTCAGTGTCTGTCATGGGCAGGTACTCACATCCACCATAGCAGCAGCCTTGATTGGTGGTCAAAATGTTGTGGGGTACTCTGCTGTGAAATATCTGTCTTTCATTGTAATATCTTTAGTTAGGGATGCACGACTTATCGGCCGCATATTGCCATTGGGAAAAGGAGTGACATTCACTGACAGTGACTGATGTTTTTGTGTTATGTCACACCATTTACCTTAGAAGTAGGAGGTCAGAGCTGGGAATGACATCACACCCACGTTGATCGCGTTCCAGTACAAGTCAGAAAACAAAGATGTTGTTAGCAATACCAGCTCAAGACAAGGGTTGAATGACTATAAAACAGTTGTTTGTTTACAATGAAGATTTCTTTTTTTTTTTCCTGACACAAAATATCAACAAAAACAAAAACACTGGAATCAGCTATTGCCCAAAAGAAAACAAGGGGAATCTCTGAAAATATAATTAATGGAAACTAACAGTTTTAGCATTAATCTTTTCTTCCTGCATTATTGCACACCACCCTGGGCCTACTGAGAACTCATCTTGTTGTTAAATTGCCTAAAAGATTGAGGAGTGCTGCCTTACTATGGGGAGGCATCAGCCAGATGATGTGTGGTGCCTACATCTCTGCCAGATGTAATACTTTGGATTTTATTAATATCTTCTTATTCAGATTCTGAATGTCACCTTTAAGATGGAGTCAGAAATGGATGGTTGTACATTTCCAAAGTAACAACACATTTCTGTGTGTGTGCGCTCTGCAGGTGGAGAAGGACAGCTCTAGTTCAGAGCCCTACCTGTGTTTGTCAGACTTTGTAGCCCCTATAGACAGCGGTGTGGCAGACTACATCGGTGTGTTTGCTGTGGGTGTGTTTGGAGCTGAGGAGCTAAGTCAGCAGTTCCAGGCTCAGGGAGACGACTACAACAGCATCATGGTCAAAGCCCTGGCCGACCGACTGGCTGAGGTACAGTATGGACGGTTTCCTAACACCATCACAGCTGGTATTGCATCACTGATGCTGAATGGCATGTTAACTGATGCTGCCATGGTGTTTCCCTGGTTTCTGCTCCAACCTACTGTCCGTCCTCCAGGCCTTTGCTGAGGAGCTCCATGTTCGCGTGCGCAAGGAGCTGTGGGGTTACAGTAGTGACGAGGCACTGCAGGCCTCAGACCTCCACAAAATTCGATACCAGGGCATCAGACCTGCAGCTGGCTACCCCAGCCAGCCTGACCACACGGAGAAGACCATAATGTGGAGCCTGGCTGGGATCCAGGAGAAGACTGGTGAGAGCATCAACCATTTCACTGTCGTAACTGCAGCTGAAAGGCTTCCAATACTGTTATATTGTTCTTTCACATGAGACACAGTTCATATGTTTTCTTGGTAGCCTTTAAACTGCAAAAAATGACATCACATATATACATATTATACATATAAATGCAGCAGGTCACTGATCAGCTTTCTCCCCTACCCCTGACCTTACATTGGAAGCATGGCTAGCTTATTGTAACTGTTGCAGTTATAGAAGACGCTTCATTGGTCCTGATAATAGTCAAATGTTCACAGCTGGAAACAGACCTATGTGAAAGTCTAGTGGATTCTTAATGCCTACCATACACTAGAAAACTATGAAGACTTTGTGAAAGCACTGAGGTTTGACACACTCTCACATCTAAAGACAATGTGAGATTTTAGTCACACACTCTAAGATCTTGCAAAGACTGGGTCACTATTTGCAAGACTACAACTAGATTCATTTGAAGATTATTCCCCATCCTGCTCCTGGTGGATAAATATTATGCCAGACTCACCTCTGTAAAATATGACATATTAGCAATTCCTTATGTGTCTGCAAAAACATACAGCTCTAGAAACACAAGATAAAAGGCAATGTATGTTGAAAGTATTCTTGTTAATTTGTCATCAATATAATCCATAAAGACAAACTGTATTTGGCTTTTTTGGATTTTGTTGCCTCAACTCTCTACCAGTTTCTGCTTGTTAGCTGTAATATTCTAGTGAGAGAAGACCATGGGTATAAGAGGCAAACCATTTCAAAAATGAAGATTTCTCACTCAAATAAGTGCTGATTTTTGGATCAGATACACACCGAATTAAACACAAGCTCTTGTTCACTCCACAACTCTACCAATTTCTCCTCCTTTTCCACAGTACAGGAGAACAGAGACTTGTCCACATTCTTGTACCTCCCCAGAGTCCCCTCCATGTTTACTGTCTACCTGGTTTGCTGCTGCTATGCTAGAGAGAGTGCAGCTATTGGTTAAAAGTGTTCATAAACTTCATTATTTGCATGAGCAAAGACCAAAAACTTAATATTAAACATGTTTGAGTTTGACAGAATGTTAAAAGACTGACTTAAGACAGCTTGGACTGAGTTTTATAACCACCTTACGTCAAATGATTGTGATCATGGGATTACAGAAAAACTTTTATGATTTTAATATGTTGAAAATTTATCTGCAACAGTGAAGTCATTTGAGAAGTCGTTTGACTTAAGGGTGATATTAGAATTATTATTTTGTTAACAAAAATGCATCACTGTGTAATGATCTTTTAATTCATCCAGGTGTGCTTATACTTTGCCTGTGACGAGGTAGTCAGTGAGTTGTGTCAGCATGCGCTTTTTTCAGGTTTCACATGGCCTCAACAACCTTCACTAATAAAATAGGACAACCTGTACATAGCTTGAGTGGCAAAACCCAGTGTGAAAAAAAGTCTATGAAAACAAACAAGAAGTCCTAACTTCAGAACAGGAGATTTTACTGCTGCTTGCATATGTCTTTGTGTAATCATGAAATTATAACTGTACATGTTAGGGGAGGAGAAAAATAAATTGTAAAGTGGAATATGAGAGGCAGACACATTAGTGTCAGTAAATGGAATAACAAAACCTATTGATTCATAATTTAAAGACTAAATAAGGAAATGGAATCGTTCATTATGTTCTGTTTATGGTGTGCATTAACTGTGAGTGTATTTATGGATCAAGTAAATGCACATTTAATTAATCAATTTATAATAGCATTTTTAGAATTCATCTATTAATGGACTGTTATTTGAGAACTTAAGTCTTGAAGGTCGAGCGTGTAGGATTTAGGAGGATATACTGGCACAAATGGAATATAATAAGTATGTTTTCCATAGTGTATAATCACCTGAAAATAAGAATGGTTTTCATTACCACAGAATGACCTGTTTTTATCTACATAGAGAGTGGGTCTTTGTTTATGGAGATCGCCATGTTGCACCACCGTGTTTCTACTGTAGCCCAGAATGGATACCCCAAACACTGGCTGTAGCTAGGGCCATTCACGTTTTCCTATTTTTGCATTGGCCACTGTAGTTAAAAGCCCTGCAACGAGCAACGTTGGGAAAACACGGATTTGTTAAGTGAAACTGATTTATTCAGTGTTAATACCAGTTTTAATCACCTGCAGGAGACCTCTACAGATAATTTGGCTCACAGTAAAAACCTACAAAACAATGAACACTAAAGGAATTCTAACTGGGAGAAATTTCAACTTGATGCAGTGTGCAATCCTCACCACTAGATATCACTAAATCTCCTTAATCTGACACACTGAACCCTTAATACTTTTCTCGTTACACAGTCCACCTTCATAAACAGCAGTTGTAGCTGGGTGCTACTAAAACTAGGACTGGATGTTCACAATAGTGCATTATAGCAATTGCACCTTTCTGATAAAATATCAGTTTAACAATTTAAATTGACTGCACCAAAAATGTACATTTTTGTGGATGGAAATCTTGCCATTAGACTCAATCATACTTACCATACTGATGCGTGTTACCACAAAAACAAATTCCAGTGCATATACATGCTTATATCTGAGCGCACACACTGGAAATCTGTAGAGTTTCAAATGTAAAAATGTAAATGTGTCTGCTTGGCTGAGCCAGCATTAGCACAGAGAGATGCATTATGGCTGACAAATACCTTGTCTCTATCTGAAGGCAGGGTGTACAGTACACTGTATATCAGTTTGGCATGGTATCTCTTTAACTATCAGTCAATCTGTCTGTTCAGCTCTCCTCAGATCATTGCATCTCGTCAGGCTCAGCCAAGCTGCTGCCAGACTCATCATACTGTCTCTAGTGATCATCACAACACTGACAAAGTCCAATTTGATATACATACTGGGGGAGGGGCTCAGGATGTGCTGTTGGACCTCATCCCAGTGTAGTCCAGATGGAAAGTTAAGGTTTGCATCTTCATGTAGGTTTGTTGATGTGGAGCCACATTATAGATAATAACAATCTCAGTTTGACTTTTTCTTATTTATTTTGTATTAGCAATGGATCAAATGAATAATGTGAAAAGGGTGGCTCTTAGAGACGAACCCACAAAGAATGGCCATCTCCTGCACAGTTCTCCTCAGCTCTGCAGAGCTTTGTAGCCCATTGTCTTAGTTTTAGTCTATAGTTTTCTGTCCTGGCTTTGCAGCTGTTTACAGTGGAAAAAAGAACAAAGAGGAGAGTGAATAATGGACTTACATTTATCAGGTGGACACAAACCCAACTCCAAATGAATGCGTATGTTTCTGTTGAATATGTAGATAGGCAACTGTTTGCTACATAGAAAGCAAACTTTTTTAAAAATATGCCTCATCAAATCAAATCAAACTTTTCCTCAACTTGCACCTTGTCTTGTTAAACAAACTATTAAACAAAGATCATCCATGGAAAAGTGCTCTGCTAATGTCTGTTTGCTTGTTAGATGGTTAATTAGTTATTCAGCTGTGGTATTTAAAACAGCATCCAAACGTACATGCAAAAGTCAACACCAGTCAGTTCAGATGATCAGTGTTGAGGTCTTCAACACCAGCACTAACAGAACACTGTCTGCCCTTAAATTGTAAGCCACAGTTACCAGCCAAAGTTTGTTTACTTTTTGTGTCTTGGTGTCCCCATCGGCTCAGCTGTCAATCAAACACATTCAACACTCTGCCCACGCAGAGGCTTAGAGGCTAAAGGAGCATTTCTGATGTTTACCCCAAGTCCTGTTTATCTTAACAGTAAATTCAAAAATCACTTTGCAGGTTTGTATTTTAGCTTTTTTTTTTTTTGCACATAGCACTGGTGCTACAGAGGTTGAAAGTTTTGTAGCACAGGCCACAAAATGGTAAAACAAGTGTAAAAGTATCAAGCAAGTCCACTGTAGTTGAAGGCAACACAAATTCTGTGTTGGGGTGGGGGAGTTTATAAAGTTATTTTCACTGACCCTTCTAATGAGTAGGCTATAGCACTGCCATCTTGGATATTTGGAGCCAGATGTCACCATGATAGGAGGAGCTACCCCTACGCTAGCTGCCAGCTTAATTAGCACTGTGCATTTAAGATGGTTAACTGTGATAATGCAAATGCTAATTTTTTGCAAGCAAAAAACAGGTTTAAAATCATTTCAACAAAATGTACCAAAAAAAACCATCCTCCTAGAAAAGTTTTTTTCAGAGTTTAGTACTAACATACCCTCTGTATGTTAGTACTAAACTCTGAAAAATACTTTTTTAGACAACCAAAATGTTACAATTAACTCTCATGAACTGAAAACACACTGAAATAGCGACAGCTAGGGCTATGCCTGTACTCTGTGAAGCTGGGGTTACCCCATGGTCAAGTTGGCCAACCAATGTAGTAATGTAATCGGTAGCAACTTGTCAACAGACAGCACCCACCTGTCACTCAAAGTGGCCACGCCCTTAATTAGCATAACTTTAAGCCTTAATAACTTTTTAACAGGCGAGATATATAAAAATTCATCCCCTCTACAGTTGTCATGAACGTTAAAATTAACTATAGAGACCGAAACTCTAATTTGTTCTAGGCTGTAAACATGTTTATTTCTGCTGTAAAGTTGGAATTTTAACATGGGGGTCTATGGGGACTGACCCACTCTTGGAGCCAGCCTCAAGTGGCCATTAGAGGAACTGCAGTTTTTGGCACTTCAGTGTTGTCTTAATTTTTCAGCCCCGCTTGATATGAACTACACTGCAGACTCGATTCTGAACTAACAGTGGCAAACAGAATGACAGCTGACTAAAATGAACTGTTCCAACGCGGGCTGAATGTGCGCCGGAAGGTGCGCATTACAGTATATAGCATACATCTGGTGTATGAAATGTCTGTATTGCACAGCACTGCTGCAGTATTATTAACACATCATTTGGCCTCATCCAGGCATCATCTCACCAGCATACAATAGACCACAGCTATCAAGTGGAGTAGCAATGTGCTCTTGATTCCAGTCCCCCACAAACAAGCACACACACACATCCTCACCTCAAACAAACAAGTGGTTCTGTCTCACACTTCAGTTTTCATTCATTGCACAGACCAATTTTTGAGCATATATCTCACTATACATTTTCAATGTTCAACTTAAGTGTCTTAAAAAAAAAAAAAAAATTTATATATATATATATATATATATATATATATATATATATATATATATATATATAGTTTACAAATATCTATCTATCTATCTATCTATATATATATATATATATATATATATATATATATGTACAGTACAGGCCAAAAGTTTGGACACACCTTCTCATTCAATGCGTTCTCTTTACTTTCATGACTATTTACATTGTAGATTCTCACTGAAGGCATCAAAACTATGAATGAACACATGTGGAGTTATGTACTTAACAAAAAAAGGTGAAATAACTGAAAACATGTTTTATATTCTAGTTTCTTCAAATAGCCACCCTTTGCTCTGATTACTGCTTTGCACACTCTTGGCATTCTCTCCATGAGCTTCAAGAGGTAGTCACCTGAAATGGTTTTCCAACAGTCTTGAAGGAGTTCCCAGAGGTGTTTAGCACTTGTTGGCCCCTTTGCCTTCACTCTGCGGTCCAGCTCACCCCAAACCATCTCGATTGGGTTCAGGTCCGGTGACTGTGGAGGCCAGGTCATCTGCCGCAGCACTCCATCACTCTCCTTCTTGGTCAAATAGCCCTTACACAGCCTGGAGGTGTGTTTAGGGTCATTGTCCTGTTGAAAAATAAATGATCGTCCAACTAAACGCAAACCAGATGGGATGGCATGTCGCTGCAGGATGCTGTGGTAGCCATGCTGGTTCAGTGTGCCCTCAATTTTGAAAAAATCCCCAACAGTGTCACCAGCAAAACACCCCCACACCATCACACCTCCTCCTCCATGCTTCACAGTGGGAACCAGGCATGTGGAATCCATCCGTTCACCTTTTCTGTGTCTCACAAAGACACGGCGGTTGGAACCAAAGATCTCAAATTTGGACTCATCAGACCAAAGCACAGATTTCCACTGGTCTAATGTCCATTCCTTGTGTTTCTTGGCCCAAACAAATCTCTTCTGCTTGTTGCCTCTCCTTAGCAGTGGTTTCCTAGCAGCTATTTGACCATGAAGGCCTGATTCGTGCAGTCTCCTCTTAACAGTTGTTCTAGAGATGGGTCTGCTGCTAGAACTCTGTGTGGCATTCATCTGGTCTCTGATCTGAGCTGCTGTTAATTTGCGATTTCTGAGGCTGGTGACTTGGATGAACTTATCCTCAGAAGCAGAGATGACTCTTGGTCTTCTTTTCCTGGGTCGGTCCTCATGTGTGCCAGTTTCGTTGTAGCGCTTGATGGTTTTTGCGACTCCACTTGGGGACACATTTAAAGTTTTTGCAATTTTCCGGACTGACTGACCTTCATTTCTTAAAGTAATGATGGCCACTCGTTTTTCTTTAGTTAGCTGATTGGTTCTTGCCATAATATGAATTTTAACAGTTGTCCAATAGGGCTGTCAGCTGTGTATTAACCTGACTTCTGCACAACACAACTGATGGTCCCAACCCCATTGATAAAGCAAGAAATTCCACTAATTAACCCTGATAAGGCACACCTGTGAAGTGAAAACCATTTCAGGTGACTACCTCTTGAAGCTCATGGAGAGAATGCCAAGAGTGTGCAAAGCAGTAATCAGAGCAAAGGGTGGCTATTTTGAAGAAACTAGAATATAAAACATGTTTTCAGTTATTTCACCTTTTTTTGTTAAGTACATAACTCCACATGTGTTCATTCATAGTTTTGATGCCTTCAGTGAGAATCTACAATGTAAATAGTCATGCAAATAAAGAGCCTGTACTGTATATATATATATATATATATATATATATATATATATATATATATATATATATATATGTGTATATATATATGTAAACTCTGAACTCAGGAAGTGATTACAAAAAAACAACAAAGTGATTTCTTTATCTGTATAGTTTTACTGAGTTAATATCAATGTCTGATTTAAAATTCATGTGAATACCTGCATTGGATATATGTTAAAAGAAAAAAAAAGTTAATGTGTTGAATGTTTACTCCACTGTTTGGTCAATATTTCAGACCGCACAATTTATGTGTTTGTATGTTGGCTGAAAAAGTAAGCATTTTGAATGTATTTTCATAGAAATGGTGCTTAGCCTTTTCCTTATTGGTACTTCTTTGCATGTTGATAGTTTTGAATATTTACTTTTATATAGAGGACGTGGTTATGGCTGGGCTGGCTGTGCACCCTGCAGCATGGGGACCCTTTTGCATGTCATCCTGCTTTATCCGACAGAACTCTCTCCATAGAAGCATAACAATAAAAAAGAGTTAAATGTACCCAGTGAATCTTCCAGGCAGCCTAAAGGCAGACACTGCACAGCTCAGTCCACAGAGTACTCTCACTCTCTTTCTTTCTTTCTCTCTCTATTTGTCTCTCAGCCATCGCTCTCTGTGTCTTCGCTGGCATGTGTGTGTGTGTGTGTGTGTGTGTGTGTTTGTTTGTTTCTTTGTTTGTTTGTTTGTTTGTAAGCAACAGTGGAGAGATGATATGAAACAAAGGGGAGAGAGATGCAACAAAGGTCCCCAGCCAGCCCGGTTGGCATCTTAACCCATGAGCCATGGGAGGATTGAAATCGGGCTCTCACAGGGCCTGGATGTTATTTTTGGAAACGAATAACATGTGTTACTCTAAGCAGGTTAAGCTGTTTTAAGATAGTGTGTTTGACACTAACAATCATTTAATGTAAATTCTGCAGAAAAGACAATAATTTAAAAGGGATATAAGAAAATGAGACTACAAAAGGCTCAAAAATGTTGTCAGATGAAATACAGAACAAAATAAATTTAGACTTTCAGACTTTAAGGCTGATAAGAAAATTTAGATTAGTCAGATTTTACAAGTGTAAAAGACAAAACCCTGACCTGCTTCTATCATATTTTGCTGCGTGCGTGTGTGTATGTTCTCTTTTACATTTTGTGTGCATGTATGTTCGTAATCATGTGGATATTTGTTTTCTTAGCTGTATGCATATGTAAATAATAACTGTGTGTGTTTTGTCTGTGTGTAGGTATCTGTCTGACAGAGTCCCTGGCAATGACACCTGCTGCCTCAGTGTCTGGACTTTACTTCTCCAACCCTCAGGCCTCATACTTTGCAGTGGGAAAGATCACCAAGGAGCAGGTTCAGAAAACCATCCACATCTTTAACTCCTATGATGAACTAGAGAAAATGTTGTTAATGTTAATACGATATCCTGTCAGTGTCGGAACTCCCAAATACTGTGCAATCACACAGGGTACTGTTGATGTTGGTGTTTTGTCAGCTCTCAACTGAAAAGTAGAATGAACACAGGTTTACGATTTGTGTCACAACTGAATGACACATCTATTCCTCTTTATTTGGAGATCTCTGGACAAGACTCGCAGACTGATTTTAAAAAAACATGCAATAAAAGCCAGGAGGATGGTAGTATAATATTAATGTAACAGTAAAGGAATATTTTACGCACAAAATGATGACTTATGCATCTGTTACCCACAATGTTATGTTGAAGTTGTAAAAAAAAAGGTTTTTCTCGCATGCTTCCAGGATGAACGGAGGATCCAGAAAAGGGAAACATTCTTCATGAATTCAAGTAATCAGGGTCCACATTTAACACCAGCAAACTGTATCAAATATCCGTTCACAAACTCTCGTGCAACTCAAGCATTATAATCCAAGTGTCATTTATCCAGTCGTATACTCAGTACTTCCTAAACGCATGCCTTTTTGCTAAAATGTCCGTCTATGAGTAGTGTGCCCTGACCTGTGACATGTATTAAATCGTTACATTGTAGTAAAAATGCATGTGTTTAGAAAGTACTGAGCGTACGACTGGATAAATGATAATTGATAATTGTAATAATTGGATTATACCCCACAAGTTGTGAGAGTTTGTAAACAAATGTTTTGAAATCGTTATGCAGTTGTTAAATGTGGACCCTGATGAATTCAATTTATGAAGAATGTTTACCTTTCGCATTCTCTGTTCACCGTGGAGGTATGTGAGAAAAACAAAGCTTTCTTCACAATTTTAGTGTAACATATGGTGAGTGACTGATATAGAAATGATGAATTTGCGGGTGAACTATTCCTTTGAAATTGTGCCAGAATGATTTGACACACAATGATTTTAATATGGCATCAGAGGATAACACTTTCACCTTATAATGTAGGCTCCAAGTTTTGACAAGGAAGAGGACAGCGTGGAATAAAAAGAGACTGTAGCTCTTTTTACACAGGCATCGTGCTATGGGGCATTACGAATCGCTACAAAGTCACTTCTGCATTTTTACACAGAACCGAACAATGACAGCATCATTCCACTCCAATGTGTGATTTTAGATGGCATGACAGCATCTCAAAAGCAAAAGAAACATGACTGGCATGAGATGTAACACATCAGTGTTGGTCTCTAGCGTAACATATAACACACGTCAGCAGCGCTTTCTAACAATAACAAAATCGTTAACATGACAATAGCAATCATTTTCCGTTCCTGTTATATGGCGGCTGATCTTGTCCTCTGCTCGGAGTGTGAGGAGCTCCCGGACTTCATTTTTTTCCCAATTTGCAGACATTTTTGGCTGCTGTTGTTCTTTGAGTTATCTGCTAACTGCTATCACCTACTTTTTAAACCTCCTGTGGTGGGTCACACACATAACACGTCGTCAAAAAGTTACACCTCTGCTGCCCATGATCCTGTCCTGCGGGGTATCCTGCTTATATAGACATTCCTTCTGCATAATTACTACCTCCAATGCTAGCTTAAGGTTGAGACAACTTTGTTTCCCAATTCTGCGAATGTGCCTTTTACACAGCATGGGCGATATGGCATAACGGTGTGACATTCCTGTCTAGAAGAGGGGGCTTGCAGGGGCCGAGCTCTGGTTCTGCTGCATTGATTTTGATTTTGATTTTGAAACTGTCCATGTTTTAGTTGCACAATGTTATAGCAGTACAGTGCTAAATCACTGGAGTACTCTTTTAAGTCACAAGTCAAAGAGACTGATCTCAAAAATAACACAAAACAGAGTAAGTTTCCAAACTGAGATTTTGGTTTAAGTTTTAACAAATATTTTGTCGGAGGATTTGTTACAGGGAGGACTCAGGACACAAAATCATGTTAAACTTGTATTTTCTCTGCTCTTGTCTGCAGGTGGAGGACTATGCCAGGAGGAAAGAGATGTGTATGGAGGAGGTGGAGAGATGGCTGGCTCCTGTACTGGGTTATGACAGTGAGGCGTAGAGTGTGACCACTCCAGCAGTGAAATGGACCTCAGAGGGATCAGAGCAGGGCACAGCACACACACAGTCAGGTTTACAGTACAACCATTCCACTGTAGCTCTCAGAGGTTCTCACTGTCGCTGCTTACAAAGAGATTCACTGACATCCCATATTATACTTGTGAAAACACACTATGTCTTATCATTTTACTTAACATTTTTACTGTACATTTCAGAACAGTTAAACTCTGTTTTTTTTTTAGGTCCTCTGTCCCTGCAGGTTATGTGTATACTGTGAAATGCTTCGCACACACATACGTTGTATGTAATGATACAATCATCTCTTAATGCATTCCTTGATCATTCTATCAGGTCTCCAAATGGAGAGAAATAATCTGTTGCTGTTGCATCACAGTCACATCTGTCTTAAGTAGTGCTGTACAATCAAGCTAAAATGACCATCACTATTTTGCTCAATGTTGAGATCATTATTATTTTAGCACTGGTTGCTGGGCACGGTTTCTGTCAAAGCCAGTCAATACTTCGAATGGGCATTTTAAATATTTTTTTTTTATTAATTTGAGTACTTGTATTACATTATTATAAAGTACTTGAATACTTAGAAAAAAAACGCAATAAATAATTGTAAGAATAGAATGTAAATTGTCCAACAACAAAAAAAAAAAGTGCAAATTGAAATTAATCAGTTGAGCAACCAAACTTCAGTTAGCCTATAAAACCATAAATTTAAAGTTAACATAAGAAAAATTAGCAAACTTTCTGGCGCTGCTATTACTCAGGTTAGCAGCAGCACTGAAAGACCGTCTCCAAGGTCCAGAGCTGCTCTCCTCCCAGTAACCTCTGCATTTGCCAGGTTAACACAAGCTAACACAGCAGCAGCGACTACCATCCCAACAGCGACACTGATCTGTTGTTATAACCGTTAGGTAACGCTAGCAGTGTGATGCTTACAAGTTAGCCCTGCTGTGCGTGCCTGCGCAGGCTGACTCTCACAAACTGTGCCTGCATGGAGCTCACTCTGCTGCAGCAGTAGTCTCCTAGTGTCTTATAAGTAGGAGGTGAGGAGGCGCTGAGCGAAGCAGTGCACACAGCTCTACAATGTTATAAGATTGAACTAATTTTAATTACAGCAGCAATTAAACCATATGTTGAACAAATACTAAATTGAGTAGTTAAGTGAGGAATTAAATGCCCATCCCTAAATACAGTACCTGTGCCAACACGATTACTCACTGTTAGTAGTACTTCAAATTGTTCTTGCTTTTTTTCATTTTACTAAAATGAGACAGTGTGTCAGTGTTTATGTCTTAAAGGAATAACTCAATATTTTGGAAAATGTGCTGTTATTTTTTTTCTAAAAGAAAAATGAGAAGGCTAACTATTTTGCTAGGCTAACCATTTGCAGACTCTATACTAAACACACACATGAGACTGATATCAATATTTCCATCTCACTCTAGCAAAGGAGGTAAATAAGTGTATTTTCCCAAATACTGAACTATTATTTTACTGCAAACAGCTTCGGAAGACATTAGCTCCAGAGGGAAAGAAAGATTGTGATTAAAGTTCAGGAAATTACTGATCAAAGAATCAGTAAAAAAGACGAAAAATCTGTTTTCACATTAAGTTCCCATTGCCAATACATGACAGTTTTCAACTACAGTTTTTTTTGGTACAGATCAATTCAGTAAAGTAAACAGCCCAGTGTATAATGAAGCTTCATGGAGTTATAATCTTTAATTTAAACTAAAATGTGTATGTAAAAGCAGATTCATTTCATTACACCCATACATTTAACCCAAGACAAATGTTTACAAGTTTTAGATTTGTATATGGAAGTGAAAATTGAGGTGTTTGCATCCGGATTGTATTTATTTCAGTTTTTTGTCCTTCAGATTTTTAATTATTTTATTGTTCCTTGTTTAAAAGTTTTAATATCATCGACATTTGCATGGATGCTGGAGTGTACTATTTTTATGGCTACACATTTTCAGGGGTTTATTAATGTTGATTACTTAAAAGCCACATTTAAAAACAGTTTTATTTTATTAAATGGTACATTTAGTGTGGCTTAAAAAAGTGAAGCCAATGCACACGTGCCTTAAAACTGCATTCTGTCTAATGGTCAGCAGGGGGCGACTCCACTTGTTGTAAAATTAAGTCTGGTTGTATTTAGATCTATGAGAAAATGACCCTGCTTTTGACTTGATTTACTACCTCCGTAAACATTTCCCTAATAAGGTTATGGTGTATGGTATATATCACTAGTTCAAGTCTTAAGTGTGTGGCTATCTTGTGACCTTGCTACCATGGCAATGTCTTGGAGTTCTCTGTCAGATTCACCCCTCGTTCCTCCACAGCTCCACCAATTGATACAAATATGGTCACTCTTGCTTTCAAAAACCCAAGATGGCAATGGCCTAAATGCCGAACTCAAGGCTTCAAAACAGTATTTCGCAAATCGATGGCTGACATCACGATGGCTACATCCACATCTTTCATACAGTCTGTGCTTTTCACACAGCCAGGTACGAATACTTCTCTGTCAACAGCCATATATTGTTGACATTTTACCAGGTATTATCAGAGGCATCGTGTGTGTACAACATATCTCCTCATTCCATAATCCTGAAAAATCTCCACATGGGACAAAATGTCTGGTTGAAATTTAAATCAGGTTTCCATAAGATGCTGGCTGAATGCATTTCACATGTGTCTTAAAAGCCCTGATGTGCTGCAGTGGCCGATATCAGTTTGTAATCAATAATATTTTCTTATATTGCAAGTTCTGGATAAATTATAGTGGCATTGCAAACACTGTAAAACAGGAGAAATTGAACAGTGTATTTTGTTTTGTTGTTGAAAATAAATCATTTCAACATATGCTGTTTGTCTTTCTCTACATCTGCGGTCCACCTTTAAGAAAAAAATTGTTTCATTTGATTTAGGGGCAGTTTACTGATTTTACACAAAAATGTAAGCTTAGTTGTCACATGAGGTACCACTTGACCTATGTAAACAGTTGTACATCTTCTGAAGCTCTGGTGAAGCTTTGTCAAGTCTAAAAAATAGTATTGTTATGGTGATGTGAGTGATCTGGGGTCATCTCAGACTACAAATTTATAACAGAGATTCTGTGTCACAGATGGAGTCTGAACGATGTGGGCATTTATCTGACAGGAAGGGCCTTAAAAAGCTGTTGGTTGCATTATGGGAATTGTAGGACACTGCAGATTTGGAGGTTGACCCATAGAAACAAAAAGTAAGCACTTTTGCCAGTAGAAAATGTTGGCATTGTATGTTTGTGCAAACCACACGTTACATTTGCACAATTCATATGTATCATATCAGCGTTTTTAAAGTGGCATGGTATATGAGCTGACTTTGTCATTGGGGGGAGGAGGGGACGCTGGATGGCTTGACACCTGGACAAAACAATTGCCGAGCACAGTTTGAGACCAACAAGCAACAAATCTGGTTGTTTTAAAATAAGTCACGCTGTGTTTCCAGTGGATATTTAGCCACCTAATGTGTATGTTTTTTAGCGACCTGTTGGCCATTTTACTTTTTTTTTTTTTTTTTTTAAGACTTTTATTCACCAATTACTGCATACAAAACAAACAGTACAGAAAAAAAACAAACAAAAAGTGTAACAAACCGAGGTATTAGTTTACAGAATAAACAAGTAAATAACAATGAAAATAAAAATGAAAAGTGGTATGAAAAATAAAACTGAAATAAACAGACATAAGACGAAGACAGACAGTACACCAGGGATACTGCCACAAAAAGCAACGTTTCCTGACTGCTTTGTACCCCAAAACTTGTTTTTTACGCCCAAACGTGATCTTTTGTTAACCATGACCAAGTTGGTTTTGTGCCTAAACCTATCCTTCTAACACACTCCTGTTGTTGAAACATTTTATAACAAGTCAAGCTGTGTATCCAGCGGCTTTTAAGCCACCAAAGGTGAGTTTTTTTCAGCCACTCGTTGCTGTTTTATAATCAGTAGTGCCACAAAAAGCAGTTGTTTTTTACAGAGACAGTGCTGCGTTCCTGGCAGGATAGTGACATGAAAAGCAGTTCACTTTTAGCGAGACATTGCTGCATTTCCTGCTTGGATAGTGTCATGAAAAGTGGTTGTGTTTTACTGACACATTACTACATTTCCTTTTGGAATACTGCCAAAAGAAGCTGGTGTTTTTTTCTGTTGTATCCATGGATTTCAGAAACGTGAAGTGCCAACATTTTTTCTGGTGGTTGGGTTGCTCTTGTTAGTCCCTCAACTTAATGGAGATGCAATACTCAGTTGTTAGAGAGACACTTTAAAATGTTTTTATTTTCTTAATTCATTATTCGTAACTGCTTATCCTGGTACAAGGTCACAAGGGGGCTGGAGCATATCCCTGCTGACACTGGGTGAGAGGTGGGGTATACCCCGGAGAGGTCGCCATTCTATCACAGGGCTGACATATAGGCCTTGTTTACACCTGGTATTGACATGCGTTTTGGGAGATCCGAACACAGTTGGACAGCCGAGACACATTGCTGTTCACACCTGTGTCTCTCGTGTCTCCTTTTTGCCAGCTGCTCTGTATCATGATTGCTAGTCATGTTAGTGGTTGTATTGGTACATATAACGAAATATCGCTTTCAGCAGAATTCAACACATCTCCTTCTATAGGGCAAAACCATGGATGGTCATGCAACACTTCATTCAACTCAACATAAAATGGGTAAGTTATAGAGCTTTAGCATGCTGTCACCAAAACAACCACCACGTCCTGCACTGATGACGTAGTCATTATCGGCGATGCATTAGGACACATTAGCATTTATGCTAGATATGTTGTTGAATGCATCACAGACCTCCGTGGCAAGTGGTTTGAATGATCAAATCACTTGTACTTAGTGCGGTCCACTTGAGATCAGACCACCCAAGATGCATGTTAGTACCAGGTCTAAACTGGGCCGTAGGGAGGGACATCCATTCACGCTCACATTCACACCTATGGGCAATTTAAAATCATGAGTTAACCTAACCTGCATGTCTTTGGCCTGATGGAGGAAGCTGGAGTATATAATTTTGCTAATGATGAATACAAATTATGAGATATTCTTTTTAATACTTAATTAAAATAAATGAATAGGCTACAAAGTATTTAGTACACTATAGTTATTGTTATAACTAATTATATACTTTTCCTATACTATATTTTTGACTCACTGTGGTGTAATTGTACTATAATTCTACGTATTGACAGAGCCATGCCTACCACTGAGGTAATTTTTTTGGTCTTTTGAATTTTCTTCTGGCATTTGAGAAATTTTAGGAACCTGGAGGAAGTTGACATTTTGGCATTTAGACTTTTGTCATGAAATAAAAGTAACAGGTAAAGGGATAGTTAGGATTTTTTAAAGTGGGGTTGTATGGTGTATTTATCCATAGACAGTTTATTACAGAAGCACGCTCCAAGCTTGGAGAAGCAGGCTGGAGTCCAACACAGAAGCTAAGCAATGTGCTGCTGTGGTTGGGGATCAACAATAAAATATTTTGTAACCTATAAAAGTCACAAATAAAAAAAAAATCCGAACTATCCCTTTAAATAAAAAAACTGGACACACATTTGATAGTGTGTCTTGGTGGGGAACATTAAAGCAGTGGACTCCTGACTTGGTATGAATGATTTAATTGATTTGTGAACTTCATGGCGGGAATGAGCTTCCATACCTAACGGCCGAGAGAGGGGGCAAACTGCTCGCGCGCACACACACTCGCTTACACCTGTGCTGCTCCTCCCTCGGTGAGCGCGCGCCGTCCAATGAGAGACGAGTTCCACTGTGCGTTGGCTTTCTCCGTCTCAAACACGCATACACCGCCACACGCACACCCAGCCTGTAGTCCACACGCAGATACAGCACGAGCATCTCCGTGTGAACGCTAACCATGGCTGAAGGAGGAGAAGGCGAGGATGAAATCCAGTTCCTGCGAACTGTAAGTCCTTCTTTTCTGATGCTCTGAAGCCGAGTGCTGGACCGGCGCTGTGCTGGGTGTTACTGCGTCTTTCTGCTCGCCTCTGTGTGTATGTGTGTGTGTGTGAGTGTGTGTGTGTGTGGGCAGGGAGTTTACCGCATTAAGGATGACAGCTCCTCGAGATACTAGTCATTGGTCAGGGAGTCCGCATCATGCTGACAGAGGACTTAAAGGCTGGGAGAGGTGTGAAAACATGATGACTGACAGAAGGACAGACGGGAGGAGAAGAGATGGAGGAAGCTGTTTGTTGTAGTTGCTGTCATTGTCTCACAGAGAGGAGTTGAGCAGCATGCAGACTGTGTGTAGTCGCTGGTGTTGTGTGTTGGGTGGAAGCGGGGCGCAGTGCGGTGCAGACTGGCAGCATGAAGTCTGCTGCATCTGTTTCACTTCACTTCAATTAGCTTCCACACTGAAGCAATGCCACAGGATTCTGTGTGCCTCCGCGTGTGTGGTCATTTCATGTTTGCCACATCATGAAGGAAAAGCTTGTATTGGACATGCGAGGAACGTGAATAATCACGTGAATTCACTGCACCTGAGGATTTTTTCTTTTCTTTTTTTATGGAGGAAGGGGGCAGGCATATAAGTCTACACAGAAAAAGTCCTAATATTTATATTATTATGTAGGTAAGATAACCTGCAATTACAAATGAAAGCCTAATTAGCCTTTTTTCCGCCAAGCTGAGATTCCATTGTTGCCAGTGCAGTTTCCAGCATCAGTATCATGACAGCAGAAGGAAGGTTACTGCAATGCTATTAAGATGCCACAGCTTGATGCTAGAAAATCCTTGGAGCGAGATGAAACTACTCCACTGGAAGGAAATGTTGGAATTAGGTGGCGCTATGGATACTTTAAGTAGGCTATTCAGGCAGAGTGCATTTTAAACTGCACCTATGTACATGCATACATACAAACATACATATGTATATATATATATATATATATATATATATACATATATATATATATGTAGGTAACACGATATGCAATGTTATGTAAGAGGAGTCACTCATAGTGACAGACCCACAGAGAATTATCACCTCTGCAGTTTCTCTCAGCTCTACAGAGCTTTTTAAGTGTCTTTCAGCTCATTGTTTTGGTTTTATGCCCAACTTAAAGGGGAACTACGCCCATTTCCATAATTCATACATGCCATTGCTTTAATCAGAGACGGTCCAGATATACTAGTAAACTTGAACAACTCTCTCCCAAATCAAAAGTAGAGTGGTAAAGCTAAAATTTATGATATCATTGAGTATAAGGTCTGGAGCTGCTCCATAGACAATGAATGGTGAAAGATGCTATGTTGGGTTCACACTGAACGTGATAAGAACTTTCGCATTGCGTTACCCGCATTTTATGGCTCCTGGAGTGTTTTTTGGAGCATTTCATGAAAATTGGTGTTTAACACCTTTGATAACAGTTGTGCTAGCTAACTAACTTTGGGAGGCAGGTAATGGCAAACTTGGTTTGCAGTGAAGCATGACTGATAGCTGGATGTAAACATTGTAAACATGAAGGCACCGTGCCCTGAAGCAGCGTGAACCAAGTCAGCAACACTCTTTATTATTTATCTTACTGACACGGCGCCACATCACCGCTTCACGCCCCGCATCGCTTACCAACTTAATTTTGGCATTTTGCTAAAAAGCAGCTCAACAAAATAGCTTACACAAGTCACAGGTATATTTTCAGAACTTACCATGTAACATTATGACTTTGCTCACTAATCTCCAGGTCCTTATATGTGTCGCCTCTGTACTGACATTGAGTGTAGCTCAGGGTGCACATAGACAGCAACATTATTGTGCTTCATTTTGAATCTTGATAACAACAGGACAATCTCAATCAATCAATCAATCAATTTTTATTTATAAAGCCCAATATCACAAATCACAATTTGCCTCAAAGGGCTTTACAGCATACAACATCCCTCTGTCCTTAGGACCCTCAGCTAGATCTTAATGCTGATAGACTTTCGCGACACAGTGTCACCTGAATTTCTGTCTCAAGTTTGAAATTTTCAATTTGCGCAAAGATGCAACTACATTGTCATTCACGTTGTGTCCTTTGCCTCCATGGTGTCAAACAGTGCAAATTCGTGTTTATTTGCTTCTTTCCACTGACTTTGTGTGTAACCTTGCTGTGTGAAACACTTGCATCACGGTCAGTGTGAACAGATGACACTGAGAGCACCCAGGAGAATGTTCTTAGTATATGAGTACATTTTCTATTTCAGAACTGAACAAAATGAAGCTTGTGTGGATGTAAAAAAGAAAACAAGCATTCTGTGGGTCCACAAAGTCTCCTTTTCACTGTCTGACTGGAGCAGCTCCAGACTTTATACCCTTTGACATCACAAGTTTACGACTTACCACTCTGGTTCTCTCTCATATTCACAAATATTGATTGAACTATCCTAGGCCACGGAAATAACATATTTGAAGTCTTAATTTATGTGGTGTTCCCCTTTACCCGTTTTGGTTAATTCTCACTGCTCTCATCAATCTGGTGCAGTAGGCTGGCATTTTTAGTGAAGAGACTAAATCCAATGTACACTACCTGCCCAGTGCCAAATGGCAGCAATAGAGTCATGAACGTAATTTTCTGAGGTGTTGGTGGAGAGCAAACCAGAGCCAGAAGAGAGTGGATATTGGACTTGTATTTATCAGGTTGACACAAACACACCCTCTAATGAATGTTGATGCCACTCCATGCCTGTTGGATATGTAAGTTATTATTTGCTGCCACAATGTGCACATACATCCTGTGAAGTGCTGCACCCCGCAAAATAAAATAAAATAACAGATTAATGCAGCTTTAACAGAGTGTCTGCAGGTCCTTAAAAAGTCTTAAATTGAGTTTTATCAACATATGCCTTAAAAGTTGTTGAACAGTCTTATATATGAATTTCTGAGGTCTTAATTGCCACAAACCTTTCGCCGAATTTAATTTATACCTCTTTTCATTTTATGTTGTTGAGATGAGTCAATCTCTTCTTGTAAAAGCAAATCTTTGAAACTGGGGTGCCCACTAGCTCACCTGGTAGGTCCCCACAGACCAGAGCATGGTCCCAAGGCTATGTCCTTGGCACAGCGGCCATGGGTTCATTTCCAGTTCACAGCCTTTACTATACCCTATCACACCTTGCTTAAAAACCCTCTGATTGGCTCCAGATATCTTCTGTTTTTTTGTAAAATAAGACAAAAACTGACATTTGAGATTGTATGAATAAACACAACTGCAATAATTAGTTAATTAATGGATTACTCACTTTTAAAGAAAGAAGGCCAAAATTCTCTGGTTCCAGCCTCTCAAATGTGTATATTTTCTAATCTGCTATAATAGTAAACTGGATCTCTTTGGGTTCTGGACTACTGGTCGGCAAAACATAACATTTGAAGACATCACTTTGGGCACTGGGATGTTTGTGATGAGAATTTATAATAGGGCTGCACAATTAAATGAAATATTGTTGAAATCACAAGTGCAATGTCCAAAATGCAGAAGCTGCAATTTTTGGATAAAGGTAAAATGTGTCATAAAACACCATTATAACTAAAGCTTTGTAGTGCTACAGTGATGTCCCAGCCTACAAATCATATCCCAGACATAAAGGAACATGTCTTATTTTGGTACGGACCCCAGCAAAAATAACAACATCTTAATTTTTATACCACTGTCAGTGAAAATAAAATGCAAAAATTATCATTCCCTTTAAAATCGCGACTCATGTAGCAATATATGTAAAAAAAAAAAATTGGAATATGATTATTTTACATATCGTGCAGCCCTAATTTTTTTTTTTTACCATTTCATGACATTTTGTAGACAAATGACCTGTCAAATAATTGAGAAATAATCAGCAGATGAATTGGTAATGAAATTTGGCATTATAAGACACTTTTTTAGGCTAGACTAAATTCTTGGTAATTGTTGTGAACATTTCCAGCTACTCACATGGAAACTTGCAATTTCACACAAAAAGGCAGTCGTGTCAAAATACCATGTTCTAAATAGAAATGGTAAATTTCACATTTGAATATATAAAGGCATAAAAGACTTTGTACTTGACTGTTGTAGTGCAGCTGAGCCTGAAACCAAAGCTCCTCGTCTCCCCTGTGTTCATCAGCTGTGGTAGTGACTGAAGTGAAGAGATCTCTGATACAAGCAGCCCATATGAGTTTCCCTCACAGGCTGTCTGTGCTCAGACATTCAGGAGGATCTCAGAACTCAAACTCCTTTTGCATTTATTGATGTAGTTTGGTTTCATCAGGATGCCTCTCAGACGCCTCCCTCTGGGTATGTCCAACAGGGAGGGGTACACCCAGATCATACTGGAGGGTTTAAATATCTAGCCTAGCCTTGGAGCATCATGGTATTCCCTTTGGAAGAGCTGCTGATGTAGCTGAGGAAAAGGATAATTATTCTGCTGCCTTCAGGGCCCCGATAATCAGCAGAAAATTGATAGATTTGGAAACCAGCGCATTCAAAAAGGTGTCCTTTGAGCTGATATGTGGATTTTTATCCATGACTTTGAGGTGAGGACAGAATCACTGCAGTGGAGGTTTGTGGTTACTATGCAGAGTGGCTCCCAACAGGCCACCAGTCACCATCTCAGCATGCTGGAGCCTCTGAGCCATGCCTTGCAGTGTAATGTGCTGCTCTCTTGGCAAAGAATGTTATCAAGCCTAATTCCTGTACATACTGACTGAAGGGGCCAGTTAATTGTTTTTAATTTTGTTTGATTCACAAACTGATGAATGGTAGACATGGTGTCTCAGTTTTAGGACCTTACTGTTTGTTGAAAATAGAAATTTGTGGTATTATAACAAAAAGGGCAGTCCAATTGTTATGATACAGAAACTTGTTTTTCATAGGATACATAAGCTCTTACATGAGTTAATATGCCTGAGAGTGTTTCTAGTTGTAATGATTGGGAAGCAATCGCATGGAAAAAGGGTTAAAAAATCTGGATTTATATATAATTTTCTGACTAATGTTTAATTTGTTTTCTACAATAATTACAGCAGAACAGGATACACATATGCAAAAATAGCAGTTGCAATAAATAGCCTACATCAGAGCTGAAACAAGGAACTGATTTATTTTTTTGATCATCAGAAAATTAATTAGTAGCAGTTTAGGGGTCGGGGGAAAAAAATGATACAGCATAGTATTTTGATATTTTGCGTGGCAGTACTGTATTGATACATGGATGCCAAGTATCGATCTTGACTGCACTAAAAATGATTAAAGTCAGATGAATGGGCTGAAAACTTTATGAGGTAAAACTGATGTTGACAAAGTTTTACTTTGGGGAAATAATTTGCAGTTGGTAAAAAAGTTAATTAATCGCAATATATCGCAATATCCAGCATATTGTAGTATCCCAATGATATCACATTGTGGCCTAAGTATCGTGATGATATCGTATCATGGGTCCTCTGGCAATATCCACCCCTACAACAGTTTTTATAAATAACTGTTAGACTGATTTTTAAGCAGAAAATGCACTGCAACATTAGCTGTTTGTGAGACAAAGGGGAAAAACATAAGTAAATACATTTTCTTGCAATTTCACAGTCAGTGTAACATCAAAAATCTTTGAACCAACTATGCTGACCCTATTAAAACATTTTTTACATACTAATTAGTTGACCAGTGAATGGAAATAAGGAAATAAATGCCAAATAGTCTAGGCTCCAACAGCCCATTAACACCCATTATCTTCACTGACATTTCAGGGTCACATTAAGAAAGCAATTATTAGACCAAGCAGTGAGTATGTGTTGTAGACCAAAGCAAAAACATGGTACAAAAACATGCAATAGTGCATAAAATTGAGCTAAATATGTATGTCTTTAGAACACACTTTAACATATTTACTTCAACAAGGCAGCACGATCAATAACTCCAAATTAGGTGACATTGAAAGTCACCCTAAGGTTGATAATTATTAACCAGGGATCACGTTGTACAATCTGTTGGCAAAGTCATTAGATGAGCTGTGTATTTTTTAAACATGTAGTCATTGTAGTAGCCAAAAAGAAATAAAAAAAGGCTAATAAAGTGGTATATATTTAATATCAAGCCGCATCTTCAAAATTATTATTTTTTCAGTAGCAGTTCAAGATAGTAGTTGATTTAGATAAGTTTGTTTATAGTTTTTTTGTTATAGTTTATAGTTTTGTTGGTTAATCTTATTTTTATGTTGCTGAAAAATACAGAGGGTTAACATAAGGGTACTGCAGCCTTTAAAGGGACAATCTGCCTAAAAATAAAAAAAATTGTATTTCCCCTTACCTGTATTGCTTTATATCAGTGTAGATTGTTTTGATGTGAGTTGCTGAATGTTTAACCTTGTTGACCTTGTTGTGAGTAGTTTCATGTAGGAACTATTTTCTTTCTAATGAACTACACCTGCCAACCATATCGCTGTGCAGAAGGAAGACATAGGAAGACTCTACTTATGGACAAGAGACTACTAAAAGCTTAGCTTGGCTAGCTAACGTTAGCAAGTGTGTAGTATTTCCCATTTTTATTGCAGCAGGTTTAATGCAAAAAAATGCATTTCCTGCAGAAAATGCGTGTGAATGCTGACAGCTGAAAGTGCAAAGCATTGCTGAAAGTACAGGTATCTTAAAGCAAAAATGCCTTGTACTGCACTGCTGAAAAACCTGGAAACAAGTTGTAAAACAGGCAGAGTTGGAGCTGAACTGCAATGGTTTGTATAGCTGAAAGTATGCAGAAGGAGTAGTTGACAAAAAAATGTATGGAAGAAGTCAGTAGTCAGAATAATAAAGATTGGAAGAACAATAGCATGAATGCTGTATCAGTAGTCACACTACGCATTCAGTACATCACCAATCTGTTTTGTACCTGCCATTAAAGAGAAACGTATGAATTTTTTAACCTGGACCCTATATTTCGATGTTTTTTGTGTCTAAGTGACTAATGAAGTCAACAATTTTTGAAATTGGTCCAGACGGCTGCAGTCACAGCAGCAGCAGTAGCAGCAGCAAAACAGGCTGCAATGTAATCTCTAAGGACAATCTTGCATCGCCTGTTTACATCCATTAAAAGTGATGGTTTTTGCCACTGACAGGTTCAGATTGTTGTATTTTAGATGCCTGACAGCATTATGGAGAGGACCCTAAAGAGAAATTCAATGTTTCTTCTTACCTTCCGCTGATCTGGTCTGTTTGTTGGTTCAGAATAAGACATCTCTTTGAGTGAGACTTGGTCACTATAACAAACTGATAAGGTAACACCCTGCCAGTTAGAGGGAAAACATACAATTCTGGTACATGCCAGTTTGTACTTTGAGGAGGTTGTCCACAGAAGGTTGAGGCATCCATGGGATAAGGACCATGGGTCGTAAGAGAAGGTCCAACAGAGACCTAGTGTCCTGGTGAATCAAAACACAGTATACAGTCCAATGTGGTTAGTCAGCTTGACCCTTTACCCTTTTGATATGTTCTATAAAGGGTCCCCAGATATTAGAAAACTTGATGAGGGAGTTAAAGTATACAGGATGTATACTTCAAGATGTAGGCAAGAAACCATGTAATGTACCCATTTTGTAAAGCAAGGAGAGGAAGCTGATTTCCATTCTTGCAGAGTAACCCTTTTTGCTATGACTAACCAATCCTAAGAGCTTTCTGTAATGCAGGGGAAAGAGATGAGGAATAATTAGAAGAACCCTGTATCACAGTGGGACAGTCAGGGAGTAACTGTTTACTATAAATTTTCCTATGCAATTGAAAAATGTCTGCCTAGAAATTCCTGAGTTTAGGACAAGACCAGAAAAGGTGACCTAAGGTCCCCATGCCTGATTTATACTTGTCGCATGTAGCAGACACAGAGGGAAATATTTTGTTCAGTTTGGCCTTGGAGAAATGCAGGCGGTCAGACACTTTTAATAAGCCCGTAGGAATTACACTGCAGCCTGTTAAGCCACTGCGGCTGGAGTGGTCTCTCTCAATACTGGACCAATTTCAAAAATTGTTGTCCCCATTAGTCATCTGATTTCAAAAACTTGGAAAAATAGGTACAGGTAACAGGTTTCCCTTTAGCCTTTAGCCTAGCCCAGGTTAGGACTGTCTCACTTATGTAGTCAGACTATCCCCACAATACCACTGTCTTGTTCCCTCATTTATTCAGATCAGATGAGATTATAATATTGTGTGTAAATCATTCAGTGCACCATCAGTGTAATTGTGTTTGCTCTAGGAGATTTACTGGTTCTGATTGCAGTATTAGGTATGCATAGTTTTCACAGAGTAAGTGTCTGCTGTCACTATATTACATCTTGTCAGTATGTAATGTACTGCTGCAGTATTCAAGCTGTCAATACAGTGTGGTTTTTACAGTGGCACTGATAGTAAGTCAGGTAAAATGATGGATCTATCCACCTCAGAACATTTTAACACTGCTCGGAGGACAGGGAGGAAGTGAGCGCCTCTTCACAGCACTGAACCCAGGGAAAGGCACCGGAGCACTCTGTTTCATTTAATACTTCATTAGGCGCAAGTGACTAACGTTTGGACGTGCACTGCATCTTCATCAGAGTCAAATGGTATTGGCAGAGACAAGAGCAAAAGGCAGCAGCATAGCAACACTCATTCAACAATCCAGTGACACAGCACAGACAGGAAAACTATTATCTCAGGCAAAATGAAATCCGATGAAGAGCAACAAAACCAGAAAACTCATTTATCATCAGTGTCATATGGTAATGACATGGAAGGCTGTGGTAACAGACAGGACAGCTGTTACCAAGACATTGACTGTCAAAAGGTACTACCATATGATTCAGTTGTTTTCCTGTTAATTAGTTTGTTGATAGTTTGGACCTGAAACAGTCCATTTCTATAGTCTGTGTGTATACCAGTGACCTGTGCACTGGTAGCTTTGTGTTATTGAGTTGTTTTGATACTGGCTACCTGTCACCAGCTCTGCCATTGATATATACTGCAGCTGTAGAACTTAAGCTTCAATGCTGTCCTGAAAATGGCTCCTGATAGGTCTGTCAATATCAGTCTAACTGCACATTAACTCCCCTAAAGTCCCAATTTCTGGGGTTGTAGTACATTGCTGCACTTGCTGTTGACCATAGTATACATGACTACTCATAGTATATTATTAGCGTATTATATATGATTGATTGGCTATGTGTTTTGGGGTTGCTAAATAGATGTAAAACCTGAAATCCATGCTTTTTTTTTTTAAAACTATCTACTATTACTGTAAATGATCAATGGCTGAATGTCAAATAATAGCCAACTGTTACGGTAATGGCAACAAGTGAACCCAAAACGCAGCACAATGAGGTAGGTTTAAATGGGGTTTATTGAGAGCTGGCAAAACTGAGGCTGGTGATACTGGAGGCTGAGGGCAGGCTGAGCAGAGTGAGGCAGCAGGGTGTGGACGGACCGATGGCAGAGCAGACTGGAGTTGAGCTGGAGAAGATGGTGGTGACTGGGCAGGCAGGTAGATGAGGCCGCTGACACAGGAAGTTCTGAGGCACAAGAAAAGGCAATTAGGAAACAGGATCCAAACATCAAAATAGCAAAAAAATCCACAGGGGAAAAATGGCCTGAGTCTCACAATACCACTGAGGGTGACTGAACGATCTGGCGAAGACTGGGAGGAGAGCCGGGCTTGATATACTGCAGAGTTGATGAGATGATGATGATGAGCAGCTGTGCCAGCAGCAGGGAGATCAGGAGATGATGAGCAGGTGTGCAGGTGGCAGGTAGAGCAGGAGCAGTAGCCACGCCCAGACACACAGAACACAGAGACAGACAGGGGACAAAGCAAAACACAGAGGGAAAAACAAAACTGACCATGGCACCACCATGACAGTACCTGCCCCTTCAACGGGAGCCTCCAGGCGACCCACCAGGCTTGTCAGGATGGGACCGGTGGAACTCCCGAATGAGAGCAGGGTCCAGGACAAGAGAGCGAGGAACCCAAGAACGCTCCTCAGGACCGTAACCTGCCCAATCCACCAAATACTGGAGGCCTCGGCCCCTGGCGGCGCACATCCAACAACCGGCGGACAGTGTAGGCTGGATGATTGTCGATGACCCGAGCGGGAGGAGGGGGGTGTCGGCAGGAGGGCAAAGAGCACTGGAAGAGACAGGTTTCAGCTGGGAGACATGGAAAGATGGATGAACCCTCATGGTTTTAGGGAGCCTCAATCGGACAGTAGCAGGGTTAATGATGCTTTCGATTTCAAAAGGGCCAGTGTATCTGGGTGAGAGTTTCTTAGACTCAGTCCTTAAAGGAATATCTCTGGATGACAACCAAACTTTCTGACCTGGGACGTAGTTGGGGGCTGGGGTCTGATGGCGGTCAGCAAGGCGTTTGTTGTGATCTGCAGTGCGGAGCAAGGCAGCACGAGCCTCCCTCCAAACCTTGCGGCAGCGATGAAGGTGGCTCTGGACAGATGGTACTGCGATCTCTCCTTCCTGGGCAGGAAACAGTGGTGGTTGGTAGCCAAGGGAACACTCAAAAGGAGAAAGACCAGGAGCACAGGAGGGATGGGAACTGTGAGCATACTCAATCCAAACTAGCTGGGTGTTCCAGGAGGAGGGGTTGGAAGCTGTGATGCAACGGAGAGCCGTTTCCAGATCCTGGTTAGTCCTTTCAGCCTGACCGTTGGTTTGGGGGTGGAAACCGGAGGACAGGCTGACTGTGGCCCCCAGTGCTTGACAGAAAGACCTCCAAACTTGAGATATGAACTGCGGGCCTCTATCTGAGACAATGTCTGCCAGAATGCCATGGAGACGGAAAACATGTTGGACCAGAAGATCAGCGGTCTCACGGGCCGAGGGGAGCTTAGGGAGAGCAACAAAATGAGCCGCTTTGGAAAAACTGTCAACGATGGTGAGGATGACAGTGTGTCTTCCAGATGGAGGAAGACCAGTAACAAAGTCCAGAGCTATGTGTGACCAGGGACGACTGGGGACCGGCAGGGGGCGAAGCAGACCAGCAGGTGGACGGTGAGAGGATTTGCTTCGGGCACACACAGTACAGGCTAGAACATAGGCTCGGACGTCAGCATCCATAGATGGCCACCAAAAATGCCGCTTGAGGAAAGAAAGAGTTCGTCCAATACCAGGGTGGCAGGAGAACCGAGAAGCATGCCCCCACTGGAGGACCTGAGAACGGACTGGGTCAGGGACAAAGAGACGGTTGGGAGGTCCATTTCCTGGGTCTGGTTGGGTGCGTTGAGCCTCCTGGACTAAGGACTCCAACCACACAAGAGGGCAAAATGGTGTCAGGACTGGCAGGAACCTCTCCAGAGGCATACTGGCGGGAGAGAGAGCATCTGGCTTCACATTCCTTGAACCAGGTCGGTAGGTGATGGTGAAATTGAAGCGTCCAAAAATAGAGCCCAGCGGGCTTGGCGAGAGTTTAGACGCTTAGCAGACTGAATGTAGGCCAGGTTCTTATGGTCAGTCCATACAATAAATGGATGCTCAGCGCCTTCTAACCAGTGCCGCCACTCTTCAAGGGCTAGCTTGATTGCTAGCAACTCCCTGTTGCCCACATCGTAGTTGCGTTCAGCAGGGATCACCGACAAGAGAAGAAAGCGCAGGCGTGAAGCTTTGAGTCAGAACTGGAGCGTTGAGAGAGTATGGCCCCTACCCCCACATCCGACGCATCGACCTCCACAATGAACTGATGGGAAGGGTCAGGCTGGACGAGAATGGGGGCGGAGATAAAGCGTTTCTTGAGTTGGTTTAAGGTTTGCTCAGCTTCAGGATCCCAGGAGAAAGGTATGGCAGAGGATGTGAGTCTGGTGAGTGGAGCAGCAATCCGGCTGTAATCTCTTATGAAACGGCGGTAGAAATTGGCAAAGCCAAGGAACCGCTGCAGATGTTTCCGGGAAGAGGGTGTCGGCCACTGTGCCACTGCATGGATCTTCTCAGGGTCTGGCTTCACCTACCCAGTCTCGATGATGTAACCCAGAAACCCCACAGAACTCACATGGAATTTGCATTTCTCAGCCTTTACGAACAACTTGTTCTCGAGGAGTCGCTGGAGAACCTGATGGACATGAAGTTTGTGCTCAGAGAGATCACGGGAGAAGATCAAGATATCGTCTAGATAGACGAAGACAAAGCGGTTCAGGAAGTCACGAAGCACATCATTGACCAGGGCCTGGAAGACAGCAGGTACGTTGGTGAGGCCGACAGGCATGACGAGGTATTCAAAGTGGCCTAGTGGGGTGTTAAATGCAGTCTTCCATTCATCGCCTTCTCTGATCCGAACCAGGTGGTAGGCATTCCGCAGATCCAACTTAGTGAAGACTGTAGCTCCGTGCAGAGGTTCAAAAGCTGAGTTGATGAGGGGCAAAGGGTATTTATTCTTGATGGTGATGTTGTTGAGACCATGGTAATCAATACAGGGGCGTAAGGTTTTGTCTTTCTTGGCAACAAAGAAGAATCCAGCGCCGACAAGGGAGGAAGAGGGTCTGATGATACCTGCAGCGAGTGAATCATTGATGCATCTCTCCATAGACTCATGTTCTGGACGAGACAGGTTGTAGAGACGACTGGATAGCAGGGTGGCACCAGGCAGAAGTTCAATAGAACAGTCGTAAGGACGATGAGGTGGCAGAGAGAGGGCTTGTTCCTTGCTGAAAACTTCTGCTTAATCAAGATAGTCAGAAGGGACTGAATACAGGTCGGGAGCTTCAGGAGATGAAGTGACAGAGACCTCTACTGGGGGAAGTGTGGACTGCAAACAGGTAGAGTGACACAAGGAACTCCAACTTATGATGTTGCCTGCGGACCAGTCAATGTGGGGATTGTGCTGCTTTAACCATGGGTGGCCAAGAACCAGAGGGGTTTGAGGTGCAGAGAATATGTAGAACTGAATGAATTCAGGATGAGAAGCAGGGGTTCAGTTTGGTGAGTAACATGAGCCAGGAGTTGACCATCTAGTGCATTAACTCTGATGGCACTTTCAAGGGGCTCGACAGAAATGCCGGCCTGGGAAACCAGTGCTGAGTCAAGGAAGCTCTGCTCAGCTCCCGAATCTATCAAAGCTAATAGGGGAAGAGAAAGTTGTTTGTGACACAGAGAAGCCTTGATCTGAGTTCTAGGCAGGGTGTTGGCAGATATGTTGGGTTTGCTCACCAGTACCCCCACTGCTACTGATGAGCCTTGCCTTTAAGCCGGAGAGGACAAGCTGCCAGAAAATGGCCCAACTGGCCACAATAAATACACTCTCTGACTTGCATCCTTCTTGAACGTTCCTCTGGTGAGAGATGGGCGCGGACCAGTTGCATGGGCTCCTCAATCTGTGTAACTGGGCTGCTCACAGAGGTTGGAGGTGAAGGCCTAGAGCTGGAGGAAGTGTGGGGCTTGTAGTTCCTCTCACGTCGTCTCTCCCGCAGGAGGTTGTCTAGTTTTATGGACAGAGAAATCAGAGAGTCGAGTGAGTCAGTGTCATCATGGTGGGCTAGTTCATCCTTCATGTTATCACTGAGTCCATGCAAAAACACTCCACGAAGAGCTTCATCATTCCAACCCGTCTCTGCGGCCAGAATCCTGAATTCCACAGCATAATCTGCCACACTCAGCTGGCCCTGGCGGAGATTAAGAAGCCTTTTAACAGCAGCACCACCAGAGTGAGCAGGATGGTCAAAAACCTTCTTCAATGCTTCTACAAACTCGGAGTATGAGAGGGAGACTGCTCTACTCTGACTTAACACAGCCTCTGCCCAATTCAGTGCTCTTCCCCGTAATAATCCCACGACATATGATACCTTAGAACAATCCGAAGCATAGGTGAGTGGCTGCTGATCAAATACCAATGAGCACTGGAGTAGGAAGCCTTGACACTTTCCCAAATCACCAGTATAAGGTTCAGGAGCAGGCACATGGGATTCTCTGAGACTTGGCCCGGGTGGAGGTGGAGGAGGGGAAGCCTGAGTGGAAGCCTGAGGAGGGGTCAGCTGAAGAGCTAAATTCTCAAACATTGAAGCAATATGTTATACCTGATTAGCCAGGGATTGTTGCGTCTCCATGAGGCCCTGTAGAAGCTCATGGTGTTGACCGAGGAGGGTGTCATGGGAGGAAACGGCTGAATGGAGGGGGTCGGTGACTGCTGGGTTCATGTTGGCCAGATCGTTCTGTTACGGTAATGGCAACAAGTGAACCCAAAACGCAGCACACAGAGGTAGGTTTAAATGGGGTTTATTGAGAGCTGGCAAAACGGAGGCTGGTGATACTGGAGGCTGAGGGCAGGCTGAGCAGAGTGAGGCAGCAGGGTGTGGACGGACCGATGGCAGAGCAGACTGGAGTTGAGCTGGAGAAGATGGTGGTGACTGGGCAGGCAGGTAGATGAGGCCGCTGACACAGGAAGTTCTGAGGCACAAGAAAAGGCAATTAGGAAACAGGATCCAAACATCAAAATAGCAAAAAATCCACAGGGGAAAAATGGCCTGAGTCTCACAATACCACTGAGGGTGACTGAACGATCTGGCGAAGACTGGGAGGAGAGCCGGGCTTGATATACTGCAGAGTTGATGAGATGATGATAAGCAGCTGTGCCAGCAGCAGGGCGATCAGGAGATGATGAGCAGGTGTGCAGGTGGCAGGTAGAGCAGGAGCAGTAGCCACGCCCAGACACACAGAACACAGAGACAGACAGGGGACAAAGCAAAACACAGAGGGGAAAACAAAACTGACCATGGCACCACCATGACACCAACATAGCAAACACAAATAAAGGCTACATAAAAAATAATAATATATATAATATATATATATATATATATATATATATATATATATATATATATATAATAACCAGTCTTTAAATTTCCACAGCCTTATTTCGGTCAGTACAGACATGTCATACTTACCACTCTGCTGTTCTCACTTTGTATTATTATTATTATTATTATTATTATTATTAATAATAATATTAATAAATAAGTGAATGAAACAGTATTTTTTGTTAAAAAGGGAAATTCTGTATTACATAAATTAAGGGCTTAAATTATTATTTTTAATATAAATTAATTGATCAATTATTGTCTTAATTTAAGGGATACTGAGCCGAATTTAAACCAGCTTTGTATCATAAAAATGTGGGTAGAATGTGTGAATGAACTGTGATAAACTAACCTCCATCTTACCAGCGCCCAGATCTCCCTGCTCATTAAACATGACATACAGCAGATTTTCACTGACTCTCGGGTAGGGGTGTGCCATATCATATCATTCACATTAATACCGGTACAATTTTTAGTATGATATGAAAAATTCATATCGTGATAAGTGCAATATTTTGACTTGTTGACATAATGATGTCATACTGTTACACAACAGCAAAAATGGCTGAAAGCAAAATTAAGGACCCCCAAGGATGTTGAACTATGCCTGGGCAGGGCAAACCCAGAGGAAACTGGTGGAGATGGATAGCAGTCCTGATGTGCAAATCAGTCATCTGACCTGGGTATAGGGGCGAAAGACTAATCATCCCGCAGTCGTTCCAAAAATAGCTTCAGTGGTATGGAATAAACTGTGGCGCCCTGAGTGTTTAATGAACAGCCCCGGACTTCTCAGACTCTTTTAGTGACTTACCACCCAGAGGGAACTCATTCAGCAGCTTCTCTGGCAGCAGCACAGCATCGCTCCCTCTCCTCTCTCGCAATGTGCAATAGTTATGGTATCATAACAGCCTGTTGTAGGTTACAGTGTGATGATTAGAGGAGAAATGGCAGATCATAAAGGTCCAGGTGGAAAAAGAATCGTTTAAATGTGTAATTTGTGGTAGATTTTATTTTGTTGAACTGTTAATATTTTATGCAGAATCTGAATCTCACTCTGAGTTACTGTTGTTTACAAACCAAAGAAATGAGAGATCATTTTTGTTTAGTTTTTACTGAATATTTGAAGGTAAACTGTTAGATTGACATGTAAAACTATATCACTTATTTTGTTGCAATTCTATGTTCTTAAATTAATAATATATATATATATTTTTTAAATTTTTTTTACTAATTTTTCATATCGTCGAGAAGATCATTATCGCAGAAATACCCTAAAATATCATGATATTAGGGTCATATCGCCCAACCCTACTCTCGGGCAGTTGTTCAAGCTACACATTGTACTTCATCATTTTTGTAAGACACAGGACACAAAGAGTAAAGAGGTGGATTGAGAGAGAGAGTGCTGATCGAATGCTGATCTGTGTTTGCTATTTTTCTCCTAAATGTTTTCAGAAACATATTTTTGCTGACAGTTCAACTCGAATAGTTATAATATATAATAATATATAAATAAGAGGTTGTTACCAGGTGGTTGCCACATTGTTTTCGGATGATTTCGCCAAAACCAACTCACATTGCCCACAAGTGGGAGTGTGTTCAGTCCGGTGCAGTATATTCTGATAGTTGTAGGTTTTCTACTTCTTGAGCAAAATCAAATTCTAAAGCGCTTTTTCTGAGTTTTCTCTGGTCATATAGCACCAGTTTCAAAACTATTTTCATCTTTTACTGCATAGACAACCCCGTTTTGTGAAAAGACCATCTTTCCAGCAGTGAAATACTTCTTTATGTCTATTAAATGTGAGGGAATAGGAAAAAAAAATGCCTATTATATTTTACCAGAGCTCAGAGTTATGTCCTCAGTGTGTTTTTTTTTGCCTGTTCAACAGTCCTAAACCCAAAGAGATTCCATTTACAATGATGTAAAATAGAGAAAGCTGCCAGTCCTCACATTTACCGGATAAGGCTTGGCATTTTTGCTTGACAAGAGACCATATTAGGTTTGTCATATGGCAGCACCAATGCTTCCCACTCTGTAAAAATACTGTATGTCCACGGATTCTCTTGACACGAAAGGCAACAAGGTGGACTGTACAAAGACCACACTAGATCCAAAGTAACAGACAGTCAGATATTGAGGCTGAATGTTAATGATGAAAATGCAGTGCATGCAGTCCAGCTGGGTCTTCAGCTGCCTGCATGACGCACATAATGTATAATGATTTTTTCAGTTAATGTTGTTTTTTTTTTTTATATGTATGAGGTAATGGGATTCATTTATCAAGTCATTTAGTAACAAAACATGGTGAACTGAAGAATTAAAAGACAGGAGATGCATATATTTTAGATACTGGATAGTGTGTCCCATTGGCTTAGACTGTACACTCTAAACTAAATATGTTTTGTCCAGTATGATCTAAATGAAAACAGACTTTTTAGTGATCAGTCAATACTGTTAAACTGCAATAAAGGTTTTTGATTATGAGTAGTTAATATGGTAGGTGAGCAACCTAATGCAGCTATTTATTTATTTTTTTAATTAGCTTGGCCTTTTCACTACATCACCACTGGCTTTACCAATACCTGTGTGTCAGCAACCATTTGCTTCTGCAGATAATGTTTAGCTCTGCTGCCTCCATCTCTTTTCAGAGATAAACGTGCATTTTATATTTAAAATGCTCTAATAACAATAGCAATTTTACACACAGGCTTTTTGTCTCCCCCTTCTCTGTAGAGTTCTTCCTCCTTTCTGCCTTCTCTCCTCTCCTTCTGTGCCATCCCTACCTTTCATCCCGCCCCCCCTCCCTCCCTCTAATCCTGCAGCACTCCCTGCTAAGTGCACTTTGAATGCAGATCAATACATGGTTACTGGTGACTGCTGATGTCTCAGCACAAAGCAAACAGCATGGCAGCAGCCGTGTTTTTGTGTTCATTTAATCTCTGTTACAGAGAAATGTCTGTGTTTGCAGACTGTACAAATGGACTGAGTAGAGATTTCCAATGGAGAGCCACTGCAGGTCAATTAAAGGGACACTCCACCTATTATCTGTCTAATGAGTATCAAACACTCAATCCCTTTAGGCCTCAAATACAAACTGACTGTTAAAAAAAATCATTAAATAACATTTATTAATAAGCTGAATGTCAACAGTTTATCGGTGTATTTCACAATTTAATGTTTATGTATTGTGTTTGAATGTGTTGATATAAAGGGTGTGTTGACCGTGATATTTAAAAATGAAATAATAATATTATGTTAATACTACACATATGATAATATTGTGTAAGTACTCCAGTGCCTTATGAATAATTTCTGTTTCTTTCAGCTCTCACTCAGTCTCCCTCCTCCAACACCTGGTTGCCCTTTCACAATCTATTATGTGTAATTGTTCTTACAGACTCTTTCCATCTCCCTACACTTGCATTTTGAGTGAAATTTATTTGCCAAAAAACCCCCAACAAACTGACAAAATGCACAATAAACAAAGTTCAAGATGAATTTGACTGATAACATTATCATTATTATTATTTTCAAATTTTCTATAGATATCACAATAATATCATTATTCTGAACTCTTTTGGCCATGATTATTGTGTAGTGTAAGTCTGATATCATGTCAGCCTTAATTCATATCATTATTTATTTTTACAATATCTAATTGTAACATTTTGCACACATGAGAAAATATTTTAAACAAAATCAAATTAAACTTATTGTTGGTCCATGCACTCTACAATGCCACGTGGAAGCGTGACCTTACAATGCTCAGAGTTTAGCTGAAGCAAGCCTGAAGATGCAGGAAATAGAATGCTTTTCAATGTATGTAATTTTCATTCATTGTGCAAAATAAGAAAAAGCATGTTGGCCAATTCAAATAATTCATTTTAAAGCCAATATCAGCTGATACCAATGACATACCGGTATTATTGTGAACCCCTAGCTGACAATATCGATAAGACATCAGTATTTCATGTCTCCATCTGCTGATGGGCCATCACAATAAGAGTATGCGCGCATAATGTGATGTTAATTACACCATAGAATAGACTTGATGATCATTAAAAGTAGATTGGGTAAACAGTGGACATATCAATATCGGTATCAGTTATTGGTCAAATGAGTTGTTACAGATTGGCATATCCGATATCAGCAAAAAATCCAATATCATGCCTCCTTGTTCATATTTTCAGTTCATAACAGGATGAATAATACAGTTGTGTTGAATTTCAGTTAGATTTTTAATTAAATTGCATAAAGCCAAGGGTAACACTCAAAGTCGTTCCAGCTAATTACAAAATATGTTGTGATACCCTTTAAGTAAAGACCCATATTAGCATTTTCTGATGGGATGCCCCTCTCAGGAAAACCTAAGTGTTTAGTGTCCTCCAAAACAGTTGAAGTCCCTACTACGACATATATCATATGTTTTCTGATCAGTCACCACTATGGTTAGGTCTGGAAACACAAACTACATAATAAGGGTTTGGTAAGAGGGTGGTTTGCTTTAAATAAAACCTAGTACTTTGTCGAGGTTAGGAAAAAAACAAGTGGCAACCTCCGGGGCTGCAAAAATGTAGCCAACACAGAAGTGCCAAAAACCGCAGTCCCTCTAATGACCACTTGAGGCTGGCTCCAGAAGCCAATCCCCATAGACCCCCATGTTAAAAAGCCCAACTTTACAGATGCAGACATAACATATAATGCTTTTTAATGTGTACACATTCATTGCACAAAATAAGAAAACGTCAACTTATGTTACATGTAAAACATTTATTTATATGCAACATTTTCAAACTAAACTGTAAAATGAATCCTACTTTAACAGGCTGGGATTATGCTATTCCCAAGACTATCCAGCCAATAGCCACAACCAGGGCAAATGCGATGTATCTGACCTATCATATTGGCAGAAATGTTCATTTCAGGCTGATGCTGATTCTTTGCTTTGAAGCCTTTATTTGCAGAAACCAATGACATGGCGATATTTTTGTGTATCCCTAAACTGCACTCTCAGATGTCAAAGTCACATGCTTTGTCAACCCATCCATCCACACTGATAGGGAGGGAAACAGTGTTTGGGCTGGTGGAATGTGTCAGGTGGCTTACAGATGCCATCTTCTTTTTCTCTTGAGGACAGTCTTATAACTGCAGATGCTTTCATCCTGCTGCACATGGATACTTCCCACTTTCTGGGGTCTTTGTCATCTACAAGCGCTCACCTAGGAAAATGTATTCAGGTATTTTAATATTCCATAAGCTGGTGAGAGAGAACAGGTTTCTTGTTGACATGACTTGGAGGGATCAGGCCAGGGCTGAAAGCTCTGAATAATTTCACAAGTGGCTGTAACCACCATCAGTGTGATACTTGCTGGTGTTAGAATAGGTCGGAGCAGTGCATTAGAGAGAGGAATGGCTCGGAGGGTTCAGGCTGTGGTTAGGAGCAGCCATGCAGAGTTGTTTGTGTTAGTATAAAACTTACTGTACCCATTCTGCCACTTCAGCACTGTCCTAAATTCATCAAGGGAGCTCAGTTCCCCATGTAAGGACATGCTGACCGGCCTGTGGAGCAAAACAAGTTTTTATTATCGTACACTGCTGACCCAGTATGAAAACAACTGTTGTTTAAAGTATTAATAAAGCAGTACATACTGAGCAGAGGAGAATGTAAAACATAAAAATATAGCGGGTATTCTGGCTGAGTATCATTTAACACTGTTTGTATTCATGCTGATACCAGTCAGGTATATCGAATCGGTGCATCACCCCATGAGACGGAGAGTATGTCGGTGTAAAGGGGGACAATTTCAATATACATCCCACGTCTCCTAAATTGCATTCATGTTTCCCTCACTTGTATCTTTTCCTTCTGCTGAAGTCCCTTCCACCAGAAATGCATAGAGAGATGCAAGGAAACAATTTAAGGAGAGGAAATACGGAAATATGTTTTTTTGAGAAATTAGACATCCTTTCCTCTGAAGCGTCACATGAAGCGATGTCTGTTTCTGATGACAGTGGCAGCTGATCACAGCTGGATAAGCTGTCAGTCGGCTTTAACAGCTGCAGAGGCTTTTGATGGAGATTGTGTCACGTGCACTGTGCTAATACTAAAAAAGATGCACAGGCAGAAGGGCCAGACCAACAGTGTTTCCTCTTGGTAGCCTGTTACCTGTTTAACAAACACCTACACATGAATCTTAAACTGCAGGCTGTATTTATACAGTGTACTGTGTCCTGCTCAGAGGCACCAAAATGCCTTTATATTAGTTGTTCATTGATTATTTGCATCTGCATTTATTGATGTTCTGATTTTTAATTAGTTATTTAATAATCCCGAAAAAGATTATGGTGTCTTTTTAACACTGGACATTTTTCATTGGGTTAAATGTTTCAGAGAAATTATGTAACTCATCTCAAAGCGGACGCTCAGGAATTATCAGCCTCATATGGGACTTTATTGAAATGACGAAAAATGATGTAAAAGGTGTTTCTTGCTGACAGACGGAGTCTCTCAGACTTTAATTGTATCCATAATAAAATTTAATGGTTAATGGGGGAAATAACAGATCATGAAAAGAAGATCTTTCGAATAAATGTTGTTTATTCTCCGTTTGTTATTCAGACCAGCACTTAACACAGATTTTTCATTAGATGGTCAATCAGGAACTTGGAAGTGATATACTCAAGTTGAACCTGATGTTTTTCTTTACTCCAGTATGAAACTCTAGTGATGTTGAGATGTACCAGATCAGTCCGATCAGCTGCAGCGTCCAATCAATAACTGATATTCAGTAGGAGGGCATCTCATCTACACTACATTGGCTAGTAAAAAACCTCCGTCAAGGCTGATGTGTGTATCCTCGATCCTCACTCAACAGAGCAGAAAGACAAGTTATGAGATGGCCTTCAAGATGGTGGAATAGAACAACTATGTTTACAGTCTATCTGTTATTTCTCTCAATTTTTTGGGAGGGTACTTTCTTTATCTAAATTGGGGATTGGGCTTTAAGGCCCAGACACACCAAACCAGCATCAAAGAAGTAGTGGCTATGAAGGCTGACTGTTGCATCACCTCACTTCGATGTGTTGTGCTTGACCACTCCACACGGCTACAGTCATCAACCAACAAGCATGTACGTTCTGTGCATTGTGAAAGGAAATAACTCTCCACATTACCAGGCGGCAGTAGTGCGTATTTGTCATTCAAAAAGGGAAACCAGAGGACCGACAGAATGGATTCAAGAGGCTGTTTAGTCGATTGGCACATTAACAACACAACCCGATGTTGAAACAAGTAACAAGTTTGATTTGATCTCACGCCCTTTTGATTTTAGTGGTTTGTTGCTTTGTTCTCTTACATTTCTCTTCTCATGCTCTGAGCTAAACTGCCAATCAGAATGCCCTATCATTCTGACTGCCTCCACCATCTGTTCAACATGATGAATCAACTATAAAGCAACGGACAAGGTCTACTACTGCCAACAGTGCAGGACACACCTTAAAAAACAAACGTGACAGCCAACCGATGGCTTGGTGTGTCACGGCCCTAAGGACAAAAGTTTGCTGATTATAAAGCCCCTTAAGGTGAAGTTCTGGTATTTGACAATATAATAAAATAAAATTTTCATGACTCTATAGTAGTGTTTTATAAAGTCACAGCACCCAAACAGATAAATAATGGCGCCTCTGTTTAACAAAGATTTGAGGCGTAGGGAAACATTTTCTGGAGGTGCACTTTGGTGAAATATATTCTCTGAAGAAGCTGAAATTCTGTCAGTGTGCAAGCTTCTGTTTGTCTAATTCCCAGCACATACAGTATGTGCCCAAGTCTCATTTTCCTTCTACACTGCCACAGATAGATATAGATGCACCCTTAATCACCTTTTGTATATCAGTACATGGAACTGCTCTACCAGCATTTAGACTTGTCAATGAAAAGATGGAAAATAAAGTTTTCTTACAACAGCAAGAGAGGTCATCCTTTACCATCACACAACAGCTGTGGCTTTATATAGCTCCTATATTAATAATTCATCACATATACCTGTGCACCGCCACTGGCAGTGATGCCATCGTCATGAAAAGTAATCAATGATTTAGTTTATAGCACTCATTGAAACAGACTTCACAAACTGCTTCAAAATAAAGCTTAAACTGAAAAGAGCATGAACCCAGAGAAACCAAGAAGAAGAACTTTATTTTTTGTCATTATATGAGCAAGCAATGAAACTGCAAACTCCCCATGGTGCACAAGAGAGCTCCAAGCTGCTGCACTATTGTGCACTGCCATAGCAATCAAATGATGCTTCTAATGTAAATGAAAGGAATTAAAATTAAAATTAGATTTGGCGTGATACCCAATTTGTTCCACATTTTTACTCAACCATGGCTCACTGGGCTCACTCTAGAAAACATGTAGGCCATTCTGTTTTTATGAATACAAGTTTATGTTTGGGAAATGTATGGCTTTTGTGGTAGGTATTATTTGTACATCAGTGATAGTATAGTGTTGTGTCATTTTTGTACTACTGTGCAAACCACTTACAGAGATCACATTACAGTGATCAACTGCTTATATGTATCAAAAAGCTGTGGAAAGAATCATTCCTATACAAAATGTTATATGAATGATTCCTTGAAGTGATCAAGTAGTCCACTTAGTGTCCATTTTGGGTGTTTCCATTCATGACAATGACACTAGTGGTTTAATTAAGCTTTTTGAACAAAGCAGTCCTCTGTGTTGGTTGAAATTTGTGTTCTTGTGGCACCACTATTACCACACTGGCAAGTCACAGTGTCTGCTGCTGCCTGCTGACAGCCACAGCAGTGAAAGTTGTTGATTTTCTAAATTATCTTCACTAATGACAAACTTTGGCGTAATATATAGATACTGTTGACTATCAGCCAAATAACAATTAAGTTTTCCATGGTTAAAAAAAAAATCACTCCCATTTCACATACTTACCAGCAGGCCTGGATATCATTTGAAAAATTACAATACCAGAAACCTTAAAGTGATACCAATATCAGTAGAGTACTTCATTCAATACCCATTTTGTGATTGGAGTGGCATGTAGTATAGCCATACTTTTTAACATTTTGGTGGCATCTCTCATGCTGAACTGCCAGCTCCGTCAAATACACAACACTCAACTTCACTACACCAGACTGTATGGATTATAGCTCCTGCTGCAGGAGTGCGAGCTCTGTGCCGGGGACAGCTGTGAGATTCTGCATTGACTGCATACACACACACACACACACACACACATGCACACACACACACACACACACACTGATGGCTGACTTTTAGCATGGCTATCATTACATATCTGTTATTTATAGGTTTAACGACAGAGTCGAGCCGGTTTGGTGTCAGTGTGAGTTTGTTGGGAGTTTGTTTGAGTTTGATGTTGGATATTAGCCACTGCTGTTAGCTCATGCTAACTGGGCAGACCTTAAACTGACTACTCGGCAGGAGAAAAGCGGCACCAGAGATGGCAGAAACCGAGAGTTTGCTGATCTGATGGAAAGTTTGGACAATCTGGGATCAGACCCCTGACACAAAAAGGATATGATGCAGGTACCGTTTGACTAAAGCAATGAAAATATTCTAACTATGGCATACTCCTAAACTGATAGTGATTTTTTTTTTAGGTGGGACGTATTTTTAGGTGGCTAAGATTCATTTTGTTGCTGATCCTTCCACAGCAGTACATTGCTTAAGTTCCATGTTGGACTTTAGCCTGCTTCTCCAAACTGGGGACATGCTCCATTTAAGGTATCAAGTACCAACAGCCTACCCTGCACTAGTTGCCGGTGTTTGGTTTGATGTCCGTGTTAATTGGTGACTTTGAGCCGAATGCATCCGTGATTGCTTCTAGTAACTGTCATAAATGGTTGGCATTACTAACAGATGAGTATGTATTCAAATTGATTCAAGTAAAATAGAGGGCTTTTACCAGGACACCTAGACGTTCTGTTCGGGTTTTCAACAGCTGATGTCTTCGGCTGAGAGTTACCAGTTGGTTAACCAGTTGACTATATTGTGTTCAGTTTGTGATGCTTCCTGAATGATGTTTACCTCGTGGTCATTGTCCCAGTTAGAGCGACTATTATTAAAGTTCACAATAACACCACAGTTAGTTGATTGAGTTAATTTATTTTGCTAGACCACCGCAGTCAGTAGACAGTAACGTTAGCCCACTAATGTTAGCTACGTTAGCTAGGCAGCGTTACTTGTTTCACAATCAGTTTCACTTCCTGATGTTGTCAAAAGTAGCAATGCATAGTTAGTAAAGGTATAAGTAGAAAATTGTGCACTTTGTAGAACAGATTGCATTAATATGTGCGCCTATAGTAGGGAGATACCACTGCAGTAATGACAACTTGTTTACTTCCGGTACTTGCCCAAATATATACAGGGACATCTAATGGATTCAGTGTAGAAATCATCCTGTGTGGTGCAGGGTGGGGTGAGGGGGCGTTGCATTAGGGGGAGAAATGGCAGTGGAAAAAGCAATAGTCCTCCATCAGCTGTCAGTGCACTGCACACACACGCACGCACACAAAGAAACTGATGAGCCCTTTACTCAATATGAAAGTTTAATGACTTCCCTCCTAGTTTCATAAATGTTATGTCCTCTCTCTGAGCCACACAATTCCCTTACTATCAATCAACCAAACACTCTGCCTGTATTCCAGATCAGCTAAAACCCACCCACGCACAGTATGTGATCAGGGCTGACAGGGCGTGGTGCTCCATCCTTTTGGCTTTGAGGTCGATCATACCATAAGAGTAAAAGAAGTGCCAATCAGTCAAATCGCTGCTCTCCAGTGGGCTTGAGCCCTTTTCAGACATGGAATACGAAGCATTGGAGGCAGGTTGGCTGTTAGAGTGATGACTATTTGTCATTCAGACAGAGGTCATCAGTCTTTAGTCAGACATGACAGCACATTTACTAAGAGACTAGAGACAGAGACAAAGACAGACTTCCCATTGACTTTATATGCAATTGGGTAACCTCCGAAACACACACTGTGTTCCGGTACCATTCATTTTCTATGGGACACAAGCACATTAATTAGCAAGGCATTATGAGACTCACGTAGATTTATGATTATACCTAGATACCGCTCGCCTGGCGCACACGGCAAAAAAAAGTTTCTAGCTTCCAGGTTTACTTCCATGGTATGCAGCCCACAAAATATGCCAAGGTCTCCCCTGCTGGCACCGCCCCCGAGTTCCCACTATGCTCGTAGACTTAACATCGTGATGACATCACAAACTTTTAAATTGATTTTCTTGGCACCAGAAGAGTGTAACAAATATAAAACCACCATGGATAAAAAATGCATCATAGAAACGGTCACAAGTGACCTTGTTTACAGTTTGAGGAGTGACCTTCTTTAAAGTTTGAGGTGTCTCTTTTAGCCTATGGGTAAAATGCTTTTTGAGCCACAGCAAATTTTTAGAGTTACCACTGGAAGAATTTCTGCCAGGCTGAGCAGCGTACATGGGGGCCGAGGGATTCCAGGGAGATATAGAGCTGGCCAGAAAAAAAAGGGGAGGGGTTCAAAGTAGGGATGTCAGTTTTGGTTAATTTTGCTTTCAGTAGCCCAACACCCATTAACCTGAAACTATCTGATTTTTAAGACACACACAAAAAAAATACTAGAGGTCTTTTCTTTTTGTCCAATCCACATTTAAAAGCACTAAATAAATGTTTTATTTTCTGTTGCCTTTGCTGATAAACAGCCTTTGAGCCGCATTACCATGTGGAAACAGTGCCCACTGCACAGCCTCTGGTTTCCACTGGTTAACTAACATTAGCCTTTTCCGCTCTGCACTGCACACCATCATTTTGAGGTTGGAGCTAGCTGGTAGCTTATTTGCAATTACAACTAACCCACTTACCAACCCATTAGTCTCCTTCCAGGTAGCCCTGATGAGTAAGTGGTTTCATTTTGAGCGGCAAAACCCCCTCTTCATTGTTAAATATATTAGCACCACCACCTGTGCTGACACTGCTAACTTGGCTAACAGAGCTAACAGTGATAAGATGCTAAAGGGTGGTTGTGGCTCAAACTCGAGCTGCTTACTTGCCAGGGTGACCAGGTGGGGAGACGGGAGGGTGAGCACAATATTTCCACAGCATTGCTGTTGAATCAGGATGGTATTTCTAGTGGTAATTACTGAATGAACCGCTAGCTACGTCCCACCCATCTGGCTAGTGCGCAGTGCAGAGTGGCTAAGTCTAGCTAATCAGTGGTGTGTGGAGGAAGGGCAGCAGGCTTCATGTTTCTGCATCTTAAGGCAGCTAGCCGACTGTCTGTCTCCCACTAGATCCAACTGCAGTACAGTACACTGAAGAGCAGCAAAATTAACCTGTAGCGTGATGTCTAACTAATTTGACGGCTAACAGTAACATCCCTCGTTTTAAGTTAATCATTTTCAACTGTGTCAACTTTGGACTGCCTCAAATCATTTGCCAAAAAACGAACAATCAGAAACAAAGCAATGTAGGAAGTTTAGTTTTTACCTGCTGTGGATATATGAGACGCCTGCTCTCTGTCTCACACTCTCATGCTCCCTGAACAAATCTCATGTTAAATAATAAATAAATTCAGCCAATAAAATGATTTTGTCAACAATACAAACAACATATTTGCAGTATTATTGGTTGACATCATGCTTCACAAAGGTGAGCATTTTCCTCCTCAGCTACACCGCGGCCTCTCTCTCAGGGCTACTTACAGGGTCAGTTCTCCGTCTTATATCTGACTTGCACAAGCATCGACTGAGAGGACACTAAGATGGAACTTTCCTCTTTGTCCTCTTCATTCATATGCTGTATGTAAAGTGTTTTGTTGGATATCCATTTATTCATGCATGCAGAGAGACTATATACAGTCTTTGTTTGATGTGAGCTGTCCGTTCATCCTTCTGAAAGTGAAGGCTTTTGGTAAGACGGTGAATGAACACAAGATCTGATTAATTTCTGCCTTTGAAGAGCAGAAAATAACTTCCTTAGCTATTTCTGGATGTTTTCCACCTTAGGTACACAGATACTGTCAGATGACTGTCACATTGTGCATTACAGAACTGCCTGTGTGCCTGCACTTTTGTTACAGGCCTAATGGGGAAATCTTGTAAATATTTGTTGAGTCTGCCCAGTCAACAGAAGAAAATGTTGGCTTTGTATGTTTGCAAACAACAGATATGCTACTACATATGTACATTTTTTTATGTACCATATTAATGTTTCTAAAGTGACAATTAGGAGCTGATTTTGTTATTAGAAAGTGGAGGGGATGGTGGATGGCTTGACACCTGGGTGTGTTGCCTGCCAAGCTGCAGACCACTGCAGACCAACATCAGCATATCACTGGTTGTTTTTCAGCAAGTCGTATGTTTCCAGTGGCTTTTTAGGCACCAAACCTGGGTGTTTTTTTAGGGACGCTATTGCTGTTTTTTCCAGCGGGGATAATGGCACAAATAGCAGTTGTTTTTTATCAAGACATTTTTGTATTTCGAGCTGAGATAATGCCACCCAAAACAGGTATTTTAAGCCAAAACATGATCCTCTTCTAACCATATACAGGTGTTTTTTGTGTCTTAACGTAACCACAGCTTTGTTGAAATGTAAAAAAACATAAAGTATGCATCTGCTACATAGTAATTTACAACTATATGCATCAGTGGTTTGTAGAAACGTACAGTGCAAGCATTTATTCTGGCTAGGGATGTCAGTGGTTGACCATCTATCTGATCACCACTGAGAATATTTTTGACGGATTATGCATGGTGGTGTATAGGTTCATTTTGCTACGTGTCACTTCACTGTGCAATGCACCACCTGGGTCTCCTGGGAAACAGACAGCTGGTTAGTCGTCTTAACATATGGAACCATAGTAACCAGTGCTCCACCCTCTGGTCTCCACTTGTTAGCTAGTCCTGGCCACTCTGTACTGCGCACTAGCCAGGTTGGGTGGGAGCTAGCTACCGACGCCGCTCATTTGGCAATTACCGCTAGTAACACCATTCCTACCAAACAGCGTTGCTGTGGAAACATTGTGCCCACTCTGTGGTCACCCCTGTGAGTAAGCAGCTTAGTTTTGATCCACAAATCCCCTTTAGCATTGTTATCACAGCTAGTGGTGCTAACATAATTAACAATGCTAAAGGGGTTTTGCAGCTCAAGATGTAGCTGCTTACTTACCGAGGCTACCTGGGGGGAGACTGCGGGTGGCCACGATGTTTCTGCAGTAATTTTAACCCGCCGCTGGGGCAGTGTTACCAAGTGTAATTGTGAATGAACACAGCCGCTAGCTAGCTCCCACCCGACCCAGCTGGTGCTCAGTGCAGAGCGGCCAAGGCTAGCGTTAGCTAACCAGTAGAGACCAGAGACTGTGGGCACTATGTTTCCACATGTTAATGCAGCTCACCAGCCACCTGTAAGCAATGCCAACAGAAAATAAAATAAAATGCAGGACATTTACAACACAGAACATTAAAACTGCACCATGTCTACATGGATAGCACCTTAAAGCTCACACCGAGTCAGTGGAGCACCACACCAAAAGAAAAGGCCTCTTGTATTTCATATCATTTTGTGTTTGTGTGTGTGTGTGTGTGAGAGAGAGAGAGAGAGAGGGAGAGAGAGAGAGAGAGAGAGAGAGTTTTTCTTTTAATTAACCAGTTAATTACAGATTAATGGGTGTCAGGCTATCTGAGGCAAAATTAACCAAAAATGACATCCCTAATCCTTCTGAATGGGCTAGGTGAGGTGCCTGTGATTTCCTGTGGTGTGTAGATGCTGTAGTTGTGTGTGTGTACCACGCTACAGTGATGTGTTGTGACACTGGTTGTTAGGACACTGGTTATGCTCTGGAGCACTACACTTAAACCAGAGGCCAAAGTCTTGTTAATGAAGAGGCAGTAATGATAGATTGCCATATTGAAAACAACCTCCACTGGTTTAACAGTATTTTGTACACTTAGCATGCTAGTTAGCTTAACATGTTCATAGACGGTTGTTGTAAGCTGTTGCTTTGGAGGGTTGTGTGGAGTGTGTGGGAGCAGGTAAAGAGGCTCTGTGAATGAAAACTGTATTTAAAGAATGAGAGCAGCAGAGTGATAAATATAACATGTTGTACTGATGGAAATGCGCATTATAGCCTACTGAATTTATCAAGACAACAGGTAAACATGGAGGAAGTGTTGAATTTGCAGATTAAAAGCAGATCAGGAAACAGGGAGGCTTCTGTGTTGCTGTCTTTGTCCCTCCTCCACTCAACCCACCCACCCAGCCACACGCACACACACACACACACACACACACACACACACACACACACACACACACAGTCAATCACAGGAGTGGTTGACTGCTCTTCTTCAGGTCCGGTCAGGCTCAATTAACCATCGTGTGCCACTGCTGAATAATTCAAAAGCAGCGGTGAGGCTCATTGGTGGATTCATAATTAATGTTGGACAACATATTGGTCAATGCACTGCTGTGATTTAGAGCCAGTGTGTGTCTGTGGTTATTACTGTGTGTGCATTCTGGCTAGTGAACAGCTGAGTGTGCTTTTTGTGTTATACAGCAGCACTCACATTGTGTATTACAGAACGTTGTTTTAATAAAATGTGGTGTTATGGCTCATGTGTTTGAAGTGATGTGAGATTCCCACAGTGATGCAAGTTGCTTTTTCAGTTTTGAGGTGGAAAATCAATCCAGTGGATGGGGGAAAATGGTTTTGGTTGATGAAAAAGAAAGGGAAAGATATATCTTCATTTCTGACCAATTGTATCTTTTCCCCCTGTGTGATATGTAGAATGGCTCTAGATTCTAAAGTACCCATGAGCCTCATCAGCTGCTTCTAAGGAGAAGACTGAAATCAGAGTTGTAGCATATTTAGATCACTTCAAAGTAGAATTCTAAGTTAGGTGGTACCTGATATCCTCTATTTTTCTTATTCAACAACAAATCCCATGTGCAGACACGAACCATCAATGACTGTGGGCTATCTTTTAACGACTCTTGTGCGTGTATCAAAGCCTGATATATCTTATTTTTCTGTGTCATAGAGCTCCATTGTCCAAAAAACACATCAGAGAGCCACATTGCACAGGGTGACTTGTTACTTCATTACCATTAGGGGTGCCACAGTTAATAAACGCCAGGGGCGAGATATTGATTCAGCGATCAATAATCCAATATCATTGATGCAAAGTGAAAAATCCGTGCATGTTGTAATTTTTAATATACGCCTTTATTTTGAAATTCCCATGGCATGTGTGTTTCAACATATCTGTCCGAGCACACCTTCCTAAACAGTAAAAAAGTACTAGCAACAAAGCAGTCAAGAAAAGGACAATGAGAATATTAACTGATAGCATCTCATATCTGTCTATCTATTGCAAGCCCCTGAATTGAATCAAATGGAAATTGTGGCAGTCTATGTGATATCAGGATTTATCCTTTTGTTGTCCATAGAATCAATATAATATTGTGATGAAACCTGTGATTTACACTCCTAATGAACTTGTGATAACACTGGTGTTACCAATTACGATGGGCATTTTACATGAAAGGGTTTGTTGATGATGCTCAAATTTTGTAAAGCCCTAACTTTGACTTTGACTTTGACAACTGAAGATGTTTAGATCTTCTTCTTACTCTGAACAAAATGGAACATAAACAGTGGGTGTGGCTGTGGCATTGCTGTTCTTTATAACAAGCTTGAACTTTCTTTGGGCTGCGGCTCAGACTCTGCAGCAACCTCTTTCCCCTCTTCATCTTCCTCTTTGCTTATGAGGTGCTGTCTCCACCATGACTGCTTCTTCCTTTGTCATCCTCTTGGTGTCCTCAACATACAGGTTGGAGTCACCTCAGTCGTTTGTGTCCATGAATGTTGCCTTGCGCATAAGGTCCCAGCTTGCTTCTTGCAGAGACACCTGCCCCTCCAATGCTGACTGGTCAATCCTAGCATAGCATTGGCCAGCTCTGACAAGGGTCTGAGAACTACATGCCTGTGCTCCATAATCTCTCATGCCATTTTTTTTTTCAAACCTCCCTCACTTTTTAGGCTGCTTTTGTGGATTTTGAGCTAAACGTTGTGCCTGGGGCATGTCTTGTAATAATGATATTTGTTATCTGGAGAGGTTGGAAGGAGATATAAATTTCTTCCCCATTCCAAAACCAAAACCCAACCCTGAAAACTGTAGAGTTTGCTAGCTAGCAACTGAAGGTATAGCCTACTGAATGTATACACATGCTGCTTTTACTTTTTAATGATTATAACACTAAATAAAGACCTACCCTGCTTTTAACGTATTTTTGCTGCTGGTAGAGTTTGACATCCTGGATATATCCTTCAAACACATATTGCAGACTCCTTTGTCTACTTCTCTCTGAAATTACTTTTTTTTGTTTTTTTCTAAAAAATGTGATAATATTTATTATATTTTGGTAAGCCTGATTGCCATAAACACACACTGTGTTTTATTTTTTACTCAATCAAACATATATGGTTTCCTCCTGCTTGAGTAACGCTCTTCAGTAGGAACCAATGGGCTTGGTGATGACAGACATTGTAGGGAAGTCAGAAAGTATTCAGAGACAGACCAGCTAACACATTGTTGATCTTTTTATGGGATTTGTTGACGAGAAGAAAATACAGAATAACACCAGACTTATCCTTTAAGTGTTTATGTTCACTTGTATCCTTGATTATGTGTCAGTGTACTTGAGCTGAGCCTTGCTGTTCTGTACGGATAATTACACTGAGATCCATGCCCATCTGATAGAAATGTACCAACAGCCAACAGAATGATACAGCAAGATATAATCCAGCCTACTTTACTGCTCAAAAAAAAAAAAAAACCACACACATTTAGCAATTTAAGGGATGTGACAAACAGTAAACATCAAGTTTATTGTGTCTAAAAAAAAGTTTATTGTGTCTAAAAAAAAAAAAGAATTGCATAAATAATTTACGAACCCTACTTTGTAATAAACAACAGTCAGATAATTTACTGTACTGTAGAATCAGGGAATACGAGCTGAATACATAGCTCACACTTTGGCAAATTTGTTTGTGGATCTTCGTGCAAACAAAGCAGAAAGGAAGGTATCACAGTCAGACAGGGAGAACAGGGTGATTAAAGGGTCAGAAGGTGAGAGACAGCAGCACTGCCCCAGGTACAGAGGCCTGTGTTTGTGCGGAGGGGCATGTGCTTTAAAAGTGAAGCATGCTTTGAAGGTGACCTTTAAAAGGTTCAAAGGATGAACAGAACGAAAGAGGATGAGACATGAGTCAGACTTGCAGCAGGGGATGAAGGTTTCCCAGTATCATCAGCAGTGACATGATTGCTAATACAGTCAGAACCAGTGCAACAATGACAGAAAACTTACATGAACAGAGTAATGTGTAATACAGGCAGATTTACAGTTAAACCAGGCTAAGTGTTAAGAAATCCTGTTTCATAATATGGGTTTACATTGGTCTGACCTAAGTTACCATGGAAACTGAGGCCTCCAGACAAGCCTGGTCCCAGTCTGGCCAGTTATCAGACTTAGCTCTACCTTCAGACCAGTGTTCAAATCAATCTACCAGACTGAAACACAGTGTTCTCCACATTTCCTCCTTGGAGTCCCTCAGTACCGATGTACAGTGAACATAAGTCTAAGTCTAAACACAGCTCATGTCAAATTTATCACCACTTGACAGACTGACCTGCAGTAATTGCCAACGTAAAGTCTGGAGCTCACAACTACTGTATGTCAATCCCAAGTTATCTCCACTGTGTTGCAGTCCACACATGTGCTTCCAAAGGGACTGAAATCTATACCCAGTAGCCACTTTACAAGGTCCACCTAGCTAAAGCTAACGCAGTCTAGTTCAACAATTCTGTAATAAACCCTCCCTTCTCAAAGATTAAAATGTTCATTTATTGTTCAGAATGTTTTCGAGAGGTGTTGATTCAACTGATTATTTGGAGGATGTAGTCTGTGTCGTTGTATATGTACACACAGGCACACACACACACACACACACAATGGGGCTGCACAATATATCAAAAATCAACCTTCATTGCAATATCAATATGTGCGATATAGGAATCCCAAAAGACAGCTTGAGCGGTGATAGATTATGTATTTACATGTTCCATGCATTCACACACTGGATGTCATGTTGACACTGTCGTTTGGTGAGTTTGCTAGTTTTGAAAGTATTTCACATGTCACAGAAACTGCTGAGAGTGAAACTTATGTTTTGGATGTTATTATCATGCTGTCTGTGATGTGTCAGTGTTTTTGTTCTGGTGCTCTGCACAGATCTGACACCTGTCCAGCTGCCAACCTGTTCTCATCCCCGGCTCTCTGAAGCTCGCTGCGACGGTTTGGTGGCACGGAAATCCCTGGGGACTGCTGGTAGACAATAACCTCGTATTTTAAGGCTCGTAAAATGCATCTGAATGTGACAGCAGATGCTGTATTCACTCGTCAGTTTTTCCCCCGATAATGCTACAATGTGGTAATATGATTGTGCTACTGATCAATACTGTATTGAGTCATGTTGATGATGACACGATGATGTTTTAGTGTCCACAGAATGCGCCTATGCTGAAAAAGTATTTTCACTGGCAGCAGTCATTTTCTTACCGCGGTAATGATGGCACCGTAAGATGGCGGAACACAAAGAGAGGTCACTGGACTCCTCTATATCAATTTTTTAAAAACAGTAATACATAACATAAGCAAACAGTCCTGATACGGATCCCTTAGACTATTAAATGATGATGCCATTTCTAAATGACCTTAAACCTAATTAGGAATTTCTATACTGCATTTTCTAGTTACTTACTGGCTGACGTATAAACAGATGGTGATAAATCTGTAATAAGCTAATACTGGGCTAATATTGGCTGATATATAGACCTATCCATTTATCAGTCTAGCTCTAGTTTTCTGTTTTATCTTGCTTTTGCTCTTGTTCTGTCTGGCTGCCATGCTCTTCTGCTACTTGGACTGCTCCCACAGGCAAGTCATTTTTTAAAAATCTGCTATTATAAATTGTCTTGCCAGTCATTAATCAAGTATACAGTCTAAATATTTGGCTTTAAACAAATCTGTGTTCCAGCAAATTTCATCCCTGTACCCGTTCAACTAAGGATAACAGTCTGCTCCTCTTGAATTGCCCTCTTGTTTGTATTCCTCACAAAAATGAACTAACAACTGTTCTTATCGCGTCACTCCTTTCTCTGCCATGTTGAATCTGAAGATCTGCTGTGTAGCTGCTTTTAAGTGCTGTGTGCATTCATGTAATGATTCTGTACACCTGGAATTCATTAGGCTCAGCGGCTGAACAGTGTTTGCCTGTGGTAAAACTGCACGAGCTCTGTTAACATTGTCTTGCTAATTGAAGTCACTTTTCTTACCAGAGCCTTGAGTTTTTAAGCACACCTTAGGCTAATGTTTCAGCTTCAGTGATGTTCTTCTTTTGTTTTCTTTGTTTGTTTTTTTTGCCAGAATTTTTAGTTTACACACAATATTATAGATTTAAGATGTAGAAAAGACAAAGTACAAAAACATGATCATGCCTGCAATCATGCTCATAATCTCTATATGCACATATGTGTTTCAAGTGTTTTATTATGCCTCTGCGGGGGCAGCAAATGTGGCCGTATGCTTTACAGTTGTCCATCCACTCTCTCGTTCAGTTCTTGTGAATGTGGTGTCTCAAGAATGCTTGGAGGGATTTTTTTTTTCAAATTTGGCACAAATGTTCACTTGTACTGAATGATGAACAGATTATATTTTGGTTGTTTAAGGCCAAGGTCACCATGACCTTGCGTCCTCCTCATTCTCTTTAACACGATATCTCAAGAACACCTTGAGGGAATTTCCTCATATTCGGTACAAACATCCACTTTGAGTCAATGATGAACTGATTAGAGTCTGGCGGTCAAATGTTACTGTGACCTTGCATCCATCTAATTTTGTGAGCGCAACAAAATAGGATAAAATAATTAAGTGACAACATTTTATATGCAAAAGGTCAAAGGTCAGCTCCACTGCTCATAATGTTTGTAAAAACACTTTTCTGGCCATGACTCAATGTCATAACTCAGGAACAGAAGGGGAGACTTTTGGTCAGATACTGAATTGGTGACACTCATCTTGGGTGTCCATCTTGAAACTGTGCCGATTGTATAGATCTTCTGTGCTGGTGGAGGGAAGATGTGTGAAGCATCCATGTGTTTATAAATATGGATGTAAACTCTTAGTGCAACTTAATGGGTTCTTGAGGCATACAACGGCGAAGCGGCAAGTCTAGTTGTCATATGCACAACAATCTCAGTGAAGCCAGCTCTGATTCCTCCGTCATCAAGAACTGGTGCTTTGTCACACCCTTGGCATGTGATATTGATAGCAAAGGCACCCTATAGCGTATGTACAAGATGCAAAGTGCTTTCATTTAATTCAAATGTAAATCCATCCATGGCAGCACTTAATGTTGAGAGCAACTGACGTAGTATAAAGAGTGAGAAAGTCCGCATAGGGAGAAAGGGAGGGGAGGTGAATGGGTCAAACAAAATACAAAGACTTTAATTCAGGAGACCACAATTCATGTCCTATTTGAAACCAGAAGTCAGTGTTATTTTAACATAACTTATGTACATACCTACATCCCATTGTTTTAACATAACATAAAGTAATGTATGTACGGTTGTGGCACACCGTCATAACATATTTTTGTCACTTTACGTCACAAGCCTGGTTCCTAACCTGGGGGTCATGATCCACATTAGGGGTTGCCAGAGCTTCACTGGGGGTTGCAAGGCCTTCTTGACATTAGGGGAGAGGGACAACTTAAAAAAAAACAAATCAAAATTGTACACACACACACACACACACACATATATATATATATCTACAGTCATGGAAAAAATTATTAGACCACCCTTGTTTTCTTCAATTTCTTGTTCATTTTAATGCCTACTAACTAACTACCAACTACCAACCAACTAAAGGTACATTTGTTTGTCAGTCTGTGTGTCTGTGGCTCGCATATCTCTCTGACTATTTGTCAGATCAACCTGAGCTTTCGGATATGGCTTGCGCATGGCACGATGGTGTGCATCCTTGATTTTGAAGTTTTTTGGATTCATATTCACAACATTATCATTAAAAGTTAAAATCCCATAGACCTCCGTGTAACCAGTCAGCCTATCGTGCTCTCGCTCGCAGCTGTAGCCACGCCTCACGGAATAAAAGATCAAAGTATCCTACTGCTATACCGCTCTGCGTCACCCAAAACTTTGCACAGGCTTACCCCGGATGTCCACTGGATCCGTCAAGTGGGCGATTCAGCCACGGTGCGGGTGCTGGAGCTAATCGCGGCTATTCAAGTCAATGTAAACTGCTCCACCAGAAGCGGCTCAGCGCTCCGCTAAAAATACGCGCCGGGTCTATTTTTTGACGGACGCCGCGCGACGAAGCGTCAATTTCCACAGACCTAATGAGTCAAACAGGAAGTCAGGCGCAGAAAAGACGAGAGTATCCGGTCAATTTTCAAAATAAAAACACCCATGAAAACTCCGGAGCGTATTTCACATCGCTACAACAGCATGACGTCAAAGTTTGTGGCCGCCGGCAGGTAGAGAAATCTTTTCTTTGTTTGTTGATGTTTTTATACCTCCAGTGTTTCCGCAAATTATCGCGTGACATCATGATCTCGTGATCCCTTCATTCCAGCCGCTCACGTGTGCGCCGCTATAGATACGCTTCCAGTGGACATTGACACCTGGCACAGGACGGAGGAGTCCGTGCCACGGCCGGACCACGCACGCGACGGATCCAGTGTACACCCGGGGTTATGGCATTCCCTTTCGTCCCTCCCCCATATAGGAATAGATGAAGTGGTGCAGTTTGCATTAACATGACATGTCTCAGTAATCTCATGGGTAGTATTTTTTAGGTTTCACCACGCTGTTCTCATCTGCTCATCGTGTTTGCTGACATGGCTACAACATGGTTAGACTGACTAAAACATTGCCTAAACTTCCCATACCAAAGTATGGCTAGGTCGGAAACATTTGTTTTTCCTTTCAGGCGTGCAGGGTTACGTGCTTGCTAGCTACCATTTCAAGATTGTTCGCCTACGGAAAGCTAGGAAACCTAATGATGTTGCGTGTCTCTCCATATCTCAATGTACGTTCATGTCTTACCCAATGTACAGTTTGTCTATTAACACTGTGTAAGAGTATGTACACCTCTTTGTACATCCAACCATCGAACACAGCCTCATTTGGCCATACATGAAAAATCTACTTAAGCCTCCACTTTTCTATAGAAAAATATACTTCCTACGGGCACTGCACTAGTAAGAGTTTAATTTAAGAGCTGATATCTAGCCATTTTCCATGGTTTTCTTGATAATAACCAAAATCACTTAAGTTCTTACACCAGTAGCTATGGCATTGTACTGCTAAAAACAGTGCTTTTAGGCATTTCATGTTTTCTTTTTTGTCTGTTAGTCACATGACACACACAGGAGTTAGTACTTGATTGCATAACCATTGTTTCTGATGACTGCAGCCATGCGTCTTGGCATGCTCTCCACCACCTTCTGACATTGTTCTGCAGTCACAGCAGCCCATTCCTGTTGCAAAAATTTGCTTTGTTTTTGGGCTTGTGGTTCTCCATTTTGAGTTTGATGATGTTCCACAGGTTTCCAATTGGATTTAGATCTGGTGATTGAGCAGGCCAAGGCTTGGTGCGAATGTTCTGGTTCTCCATCCAGGTTTCAGCTGACCTTGCCGTGTGGCAAGGGGCATTGTCTTGTTGGAAAATCCAGTCATTCGAGGCAGGAAAGAGTTTATCAGCTGATGGAAGAAGACTGTTTTCAAGAGTAGCCCTGTACGTGACCTGGTTCATTCGCCCTTCACACAATTGCATTTGCCCTGTTCCACCCATACTGAAACAACCCCAGATCATCACCGATCCACCCCCATGTTTTACTGTAGGGGCAAGACAGTCTGGTTTGTAGGCTTCTCCAGGCTTCCTCCTAACCAGTAAGTTGGCTGGAGTGGGCATCAACTCAAAATTGGATTCATCACTGAAGAGAACCATAGCTCAATCATCAACAGTCCAATCCTTGTGATCCCTAGCAAAGCGTAAGCGGGCCTTCCTCTGCCTTTCGTTGATGAAGGGCTTCTTCTGTGCTCTGCGTGACGTCAGACCAGCTTCAAGAAGTCGGTTTCGACCAGTCCTTGCTGAACAAGTCACATTTCTCGACAGTGCCCACTCATTTTTATGGTCCCTGGGGGTCTGACGATGATTCTTGACACAGGAACGGATGAGTGCACGGTCCTCTCGTGGGGTAGAAAGACGTTTCCTGCCTTGACCAGCTAGCAATTTGGTAGTACCATGTTCGGCTTGCTTTTTCTTGGTGTAATGAACGGCTGTCTTGAAGATCTTCAATTTTTTGGCTACCTGTCTCTCACTCATGCCAATTTCCAGCAGTGCCAAGATGGCTGCCTTTGTGGCTTCACATAATTCTTTTGTTTTAGGCATTATGTGAGAGCTGACAACTTCTGAGTTGTGCTACGGCTTGAATGTAAGCAGGAAACCACTCTAGGCCTTTGCAAATTGAAGGCATGAAATGGCCTCTTATATACCCTTGGAATACAATTAAGCTTAAGCATGTCAAATAGGACATAAAGTATTATGGAATCAGCTGCATTTTTTGTCGTGTTCATTGTATTCTTCAGGTAATATACCTTTAGTGGTACCAGGCATTAAAATGAACATGGAATTGAAGAAAACAAGGGTGGCCTAATAATTTTTTCCATGACTGTATATATATGTATGTGCGTGTATATATACACATATATGACATATATGTATAGTAGGATTTTCATCATCATTTCAGTCATTTCTGTGAAGAAAACAAAATGCAATTATTAATTACCAAGATACAGATTAAAAAAAAAAAACTCACATAGAATAAGGGCATGGTACACACGAAAACAATTTATTTTCACAGAGCCTTAACTGTGCTAAACAGCCTCGTCTTGCATTAGAAAAGTATATGTTAAAAATATGTATGATTAAAAAATAAATAAATAAAATAAATATATATATATATATATATATATATATATATATATATATATATACAAAATACAGACAGAAAAACATAAAAAGGTAGTACAAATATCAGGAAAAGTTATCTCCAATGCAACATTCAAGGGCAATAATCTGCTTGACATTCATTCAAATCGCTCATTTTACACAAACTTCTTGCATTGACTGCATCACTATGAAATATCTAAAAAGACATCACTTAGTCAGGGGTTGTCACCTTACTCAATGATAAGAAAGAGGTCTTTTAAGGAAAAAGGTTGGTTACCACTGCGTTATGTAACAAATTTTGAGGCCAAAGTAGTTTTGTCGCCTAAACCTAACCGCGATCATTTTACAAAATCAACGACGTGTTACAGTGTGTTTCAGCTGTGCATCACATACGAATGGCAAAGAGTGCCCTGTGTGTTGGTATCACATGCCGAGGGGCGAGGCAAAGCGTCAGTATTTGATGACCTGAGAATAAGAATGAATCGTTCTCAGTCGTCAGCAAAGAAATTCTTAGCTGTCAGGCTCCCTGTGGACATAAAATATTGCAGCAGCAAAATATATAATATAATATCATAAAATATAAAGGACGATAAACAGGTGAAACGCCTCTAAACAGGTAGTGAAATAAATATACTGTGATGTGCACAGATATAAACAGGTAATGCTACTGAGATGTAAACAGAAAGATGTAAACAGAGAGTCAGTAAGCAGGTGGAGCCAGTGCAGTAGATGCTGCGGTATCCTCTGCCAGACAGCAGCAGACAGAACAGTGTGTGGCAGGGATGATTGTGGTCTCTGATAATCCTGATAGCCATCTTCCTGCACCGCTGGGTGGAGAGGTCCTTCACAGATGGCAGCTTCATCCTAATGATATACATGGCAGTTTTCACCATCCTCTGTAGTGCATTACACTTTAAGGCGGTGCAGTCGCCATATGTAGAAATGTCTTGGTTTGGTAACTGTTGAGTAATTGATATTCAGCTCCATCGACCCTGTAGATATTTTATAGCCTTCCTGTGCTCTGGAGCAGAATAAATCCTGCTTTTCGCTTTCTTCGAGCTGCCAAATGCACTTTCTTACAGTTGAAGGAACCACCTTTGTGTGACCCTCACTGCAGTGTGGATACTTGCAGATAGGATCGGGTGTCTATGTGTGTGTGTGTGTGTGTGTGCTTGTGTGTGTGTGGGGGGGGGGTGGGGGGTAGAAATAGTAGTGTAAAAGAGTGAAAGTGAGATGGCATGGCACCCCTCACTTCTCTGTGGTCTGTTTCTCTCTTCCTCGCTGCTTCTCACTGCAGTGCTCTTATGTAATCTGATTGATCATAGCGGAATGTTCTAGTGCAGAGTAGATGGGAAGAAAGGAGAGGAAAGGAACAAGGCTGTGGAGAAGTGCGTAGAGGAGGGAGAAAAATGAAATGAGATGAAAGCGCAGGGCAGATGAGAGGAGGCTCTGTGACTGAGGAACCATGACATGTAATTGTGAAGTCACACTGTTTTCCTCTTGCTGCAGTTACTAAATGATGCAGTTACTAAACCATAAACACAAACCGACTCTTCTTGTTGTCTGAACAGCTACCCAGTCCCCATTCCTGTCTCTGAAGAATCATATCCATATGCAACTACTTTGCAGTTTTGAATAATTTCCACATTTAATCAGTTTTCCCTCTAGCACCACCCTCAGGTCAAAATATCAATACGTAGAATTTGAAAACTGCTCCGAGGACACAGAACGAAGGACTGAGGGCAAAAGATGGACTAAATACATTTTCACTGGGATTGTGTTTTTCAGGCAATAATGGACAGAACATCATAGCATTTGCTGAGCACACTGATGATTCAAGAGAACTTTCACAAAGGGTTTTTCACCCTTGTCATTCTAATGAATATTACCTTTTATTTCGTGCCCTAGGAGTAGTAACGTTGGTTGTTCGGTCAGTCAGTCCACCTTTTCAGTTTGGACTGAAATATCTCGACCACAATTGGATAGATTGCTATAAATGTTTAAAAGGCATTCGTGGTCCTCAGAGAAAGAATCTTAATGACTTCAGTATGTGATTGGGACTTAAGTGTCCCAATGACACTGACATTTTTCATTCAAAGTTAAGTATCTTAACAATTATTGGAAGGATTGCCATGATGTGATTCAGACATTCATGGTTGCCACAGGATGAATTGTAATAACTTTGGTGATCACCTGTCTTTACCTTTGTCACCATCATCAGGTCTAAATTTCATTTTGTCCAATACTTCTGTTTATGACCAGCTACCTGCAAAGCTAATGACAATCCCATCAGGTCCAACTGTACTCTGTGTTTACTGTTAATTTTCATATCTTAACATGCTAACAAGCTAAACTAGGATGATGAACATCCTAGTCAGGTTGATGTTGGTTATAACAACATTATTTGGCCAAAGATCAGCATGTTAGTATTTTAACTGTGAGCACGTTAGTTTGCTGACATTAGCATCTAACTGGAACTGCTGTGTCTGAGTAGGCTACAGCCTAAAAGGTAGCATGGTTGTTCACCTGGCATCAGAAAATGGCAAACGTTGGTCAAGACCCAGACCAAGAGGTGGTTTTATCTGGACCCCTGACCAAATTCTGATAAATTAATGAGAATAAATAATATATTCAGAGTGTTATTTTTTGCAGACGATAGTGGCTATAAACATTGGGTGCAGCTAATTCAGTCAATAAGGCAATAATCTATATATCTGCATATGTAAGTAAAATCTGTTGACAACGGGACAAGATTTTGATATCGGAAGTGTTCTGGTTTCTGTTTGTGGTCCGTTTGTAGTTCAATTTGTATTGACCAATCATATTTGAGCAGCAGGTAAACAGTCTGTGTGAAAAGCTGGAATGCATTAGCCTAAATGCAGTCTCAAAACCCATCAGCTATTGTCTGATCACAATTTAACTTTATATTTATACTGTATATTTATATATAAGCTCTTTTTAAATGTATCTGCATCCATATGCAAACAGATAGGATATTTATTTATTTGTTTGTAGCATTTATTACCATCAATGCTATTGACGGCGAAACAGTCTTGTCCAGTGGTGAAGTGGTAGTTGATGAGGAGGGTGTACCACCATGTAGATGGGTGGATTATCAAGGAGGAGGTAGGTATATTCTCCTATATATTCCAATAGCTTTTTGGCTGAAAGGTGGGTATACTGTAAAAGGCCAGAAAAAGAAGTGAGTATACCCTTTATACCCTCTGCCACACCACTGGTCTTGCCATTGTGGCATTCTTTTGTTTGCCACTTCTGCCTCTTTTGAAATCTGTGGGCTAAACGAAGGAACAACATTATTTAATGTAGAGAGTGATTCTGATATATTTACACAAAAAATATTATATGCAGTTTAGACATTATGAGGTTTAGACCTTTGCTGGGAAGAACTGGACCTCTTTGAATTTTAAGTGACTACCCTTGTAGGTATGCAACCTACCAGTTTCCTTGAAGTGATTATAGCTTATAGCCATAGAGACAAGCCAGCAGTTATAGAGCCCTCTTCACACCTGGCCAGTCTTTGTGTAAAGTAGCAGTGTTGTTGATGTCAGTTTGTAAAGTTACAGAAATGTAATGAATACTCTTTTTTTTTTACCCGTAAAGAAAAGTTGATCATACAATAAATTATATTTCATTATGTTTATGGCAAAATGTTACCAGCTCATTTGGTCTTAATTTTAGTTAAATAAAGCTACTAACCAAGGTAAAATGAAACTGGGATCAGTGTAAGCTAGTGCACATTGCAGCCTTTTCATAGGAGCCTGTTCTGTACAACCAAAAGCCTGTGCTCCCTGTTGTCCTGCTTTTTAAAACAGGGAAAAGTAGGATAAAGATTTCCTTTTTTTATGTGCTGTGACCCTTAGCAGTTGTCGCAGCAACCTACATAATGTGAGTTGAACAGGTGAGCATGTGATTTTGTGTGTGTGAGAGTGTGTCAGAGAGGGAGAGCAGAGCATGCAAAGAGTTTGAATAATGGGCTCAGTGTAGTGTCTCATACATCATGGCTGATGTGAGGTGTGGATGTCTGGCTGGCTGTACTGGCAGCCTATTTCTAGGAGACCTACCTATGGCATAGAACCAACACACACTGACAGGTTACTGCTGCAGTGCTGTATTTTGCTCTGGTCCCAGAGGCTGGCTGCAGCCTCTCAAAGACACAAGTAAACTCTGTAAAGTCCAACTTCATGTGAAGTGTCCCATATATGATAGAGCTCAAAGAAAACAGCAGCAGGGCTCTGCAGTGCTAACTGCTGTTACTGTTGTCCAACAGGGGGATATTGCAGTCCATGGACGGCATCTCAGTCCCCAAGAGAAATAAGGCATAATGCCAAAAGGCACCTCGAATAAGTTTTATATTTGAGGGGAAAATTTTACAAAGAACATAGCCAAGATGTTTCTTAAATTTCAGCTCTATTCATTAGAAGGTTGTGAAAATACAGCTCTTTGTTTACTAAACTCTTTTCATCTCTTCTCAGATGTATTCTACACCTGCATTTGTGAGTGCCATTTACAGGTGTGAAACAAATGCATCAACTGAGGACAGTTTGTCTGTCACCTGTCATGTGATGAGTTTGCTTTACGATCAGTATGCTTTATGCATTTTTATTCAATGAAGAATTGCACAAGTATTTCTGTGCAGCATCACTGTAATATTTTTAATTTTAGGTTGCTGATCTCAGACAGATGCTAACACTGAATTGCACTCCTTCACTGCATTTCCCTGTCTGAGATTTCTTGATTAACTGCCACCTTAGTAAATGAAATACTAATTACACTTAGACTGCAAGTATAAATTGAATGATTCATTTATACAAATTGCTAATTCAATTAGCTGATCATTATTATCATTTGTCTGAAAAGGGCACACGGGACAGCAGATAGAAATCTCTCAATACAATACAAACACAGTCCCATCAGTTAAAAATTTATTTATTTAATCTTTCCTAGCTGAGGCAGAGGTTAATGGATGGGTGGCTGAACCTTTCCCACCTGTCTCCCTTTCTGAGCATGATGTCAGGAGAGCTTTAAAGCGTGTGAATACCAAGAAAGCAGCAGGACCAGACGGAATCAGTGGGTGGGTCCTCTGTGCTGACCAACTAGAGCTGGGGGATATGGCTTATTAAAGAAAGTATAGAGTATAATATTGCAGTATTTTTAGGCTATATCGCGATACACAACATATATATCTCAATATTTTGAAGTCTGCTTTAAACTACTGTAGACTACTAAAATACAAAATTATTAAATGAACTACAGTTATAACAAAGTTAAATAAAGTGGCTATGTCATAATGAAATTAAATAAATTACTGTCATGATATAGTTAAAGTACCATTATAATAAAGTTAAATAAAATACTGTAAGTATTGTTATAATTTCATGAATCAACCACTGATGCTTGTTTTTTGAAGCACCTGGCTTGTCTTGGGCTGGAAGTGTTGATGTTTTTGCTGTAAAGTTAAAGCTTCCAGTCAACATTTAGATGTTAGCAATTAGGAGAAAGTTAAACTGTAGCTGCTGGGCCTTTAAAGGTGAGGATTTATTTACTGTGAGCTGAAAACACACTAACAGCTCTTCGGTTCATACATTAATAATATTTGCAAGTCGCACTGGTGCTCACACTATTGTTAAACTCATTAAGTTAAACTTTTACTGCAGCGCTATTAAACATAAGGATTTATTTACTGTAACCTGAAAACAAGCTAACAGCTCTCCAGTTAATATATCAATGATAAGTTGCACTGGTGCTCCATAGTTGCAAAATGCCACTAAATAGTAGTGGTCAGGAGCTCTACAGAAAAGACTCACTACACCTGCTCACACACTGTCGCTCTGTGATGAAAGTGATTTGGATAGGTGGAAGAGTGTGTGTGACGAATCAGTTTTTGAGTCTTTCTTTGTGTGTGTGTCTGTGTGTGAGAGAGAGAGAGAGAGAGAGAGAGAGAGCCATAGGAGAGAGTGAGAGAACCGAAATGCCAAAGTGAGAAAAGACAATGTGACCATTTATACTTGATGTCCACGATGTAGTAATTTTATCTGATCTGCATTGTGAGCTGTGTCAGCTTCTTGTGTATTGACTACAGCATTTAACACCGTAGTTCCCTCCAAGCTGGTCACAAAGCTCAAGGAGCTGGGATTAAACACCTCACTGTGCATATGGACCTTACACACGACTGTGTAGCCACTTCAGACTCCAAAACCTTCATCAAGTTTGCTGACGACACAGCTATGGTGATCACAGATAGCAATAAAAAGGCCTACCTGAAAGAGGACCTGACCCACTAGTGTCAGGACAACAACCTACTCCTGAATGTCAGCAAAACTAAGGAGATGAATGTGGACTCAATGAAGAAGCAGGGAAGGAACTATAGTCAGGTTTCCATCCGAATGTCTTGAAATTTTTGAGCGAATTTAGTGAAAATGCGCAAAAAGAAAATGCGACTTTATGCCCGTTTCCATTTGTTATTATTTTGCGATTGAGAGGAGAGTGCGCCATGAGATGACGTCATCAAAGAGCGTCTCTCTGCCACAAAACAAACAACACACTCGGCTGACAGTCAACAACTGATCATGGACAGATTCTTGATCGACCTGTCGGCGTTTGGAAGAACTCTGGTCACCATTTTGTCAGCATTCACCGCGTACCGAGCCATCCTGAAGAAGAGACAACAAGGAAGAATTTTAATGTTAAGAGTACTGTCGGAAATACCTGGAAGGAGATCACCACGTCGTTCTCCATGTGTATGGGAAATTGTGAATTACACTCACCTGTCCTGTAGTAATCGGCTCTCAGGTGTCAGTTCTCTAATCAATTACCCCAGATTAAATGTATTTCATACACTCAATTATACATATATATTCCGGTCCAGTCATCGTTTATCCGCAAAACCTGTTTCCATAGCAAAAAGTCGTACTTTCCTTTTATCGATACGCAGACAAATCCACCACTTCCAAGCGTAAAAACTTTTTTGCGAATTTTCAGCCTTTTTTTCGAATTTCTAGTTTTTCCATTAATGTTTATTTTCGCTATTTTTGAAAATTCGAATAAGAATAGGTGGATGGAAACCCTATTTATGTCACCCTTAATGTTAAGTCTTCGGTAGATTTGGTGTAAAACTTCAAATACCTTGATGTCTGTATCACTGAGGGCCTGGCCTGGGTGCCGCACCTTGACTCAGCCTACCCTGGCCCAGGGTTGGTTACTCTACGCTAGGCCAGGAGAATCATTAAAGGTCCCAACCACCTGGATAAGTGCCATTTCTTCCTGTTGAGGTCGGGAAAAAGGTACCTGTTACACCAGGCTTGGACCAAGAGGGTCAGGAAGAGCTTCTACCCATAGCACACAAGGAACCTAAATAAGGTCACTGCCTAAGACTTTTTGTGGGATGACCAGATGACCAGTGCTCACTTGACATGTACTATACCTATGACAACAGCTAATGTATACCAAATTTTTCCCAAAAGAAGTATGGTGTGCTATCCCAAATTACATTTTGCATAAATAACAGAAGACTAGATTTTCATTTAGCTTCTGCAGTTAGTCAAGATAATTCTTTATGCATCTTACTGCCATAAGCACAGAAAGCCCAATGAAAAACCAATCTGGCTGCTCCGTTCTGTGCAATTTGAATTTTTTTGTTTGCAGCTGCAGTTGACCAAATGACTGGGCGGTACTCAACAAGTGAACAAACAGCATCAATTGTTACAGAAGATGGTACATAATTAGAACCTTTCCTTGAAATTGCAATGCCCTTTTCCATCGTGGAAACAATTAAATCAATCTGGTCAGACCAAGACAGCAATTTATCTAATTTAACATCCAGTAATTTGGTTTTAGAGATGTGCTCAACTGATATCCCTCTATAGACATGTTAAGTGCAGTGGCGTTAGCAAGAACATTCCTACTATCAAATACAATACATTTAGTTTGGCTACGTTCAGGACTAATTTGTTCATTTTAGTACTTAGTAATGGCATGTAACTCAACATATAGACTCTCTCTTAGCTCTACTAATGTTGATGAAGCACAGAACAAAGTTGAGTCATCTGCATACATAATTGCATCCCACTGCTGACTGATAGATTGACCAATGTTCTTAATACATCCATGATCTGTCTCCTCTGTCCCTGGGATACAGCAGCTTGGGTTACACTGAAATTACAATAATATTAGTTATTAGTTGTATTAGTAACAAGAAAAAACAGTTCCAGCTACAAGAACGATCAAATACAAAATGCCCCGAGCTGCTGTAGCATTTATCTGATCCCCAATCAGGTCAACTACTGAATGACCCGTGAGGGTGAGAGAGCATTGCTCTGTACGGCTGAGGTACTGGTGTTAATGAGAACACAAGAAAACTTTTCTCTTACTCCTCATCCACAAATATGATTCATTCATATATTTGTTTTAGCTTATGGATAACAATTTCTATCTTGTAACAAAACTGCTAAGGTTTTCCTGGTGATTTTGTGAGTAAACGAACAGCTTCAACAAAACAAAGACAGATTGTAATCAGATTTTTGATTCGGTTAACATGCATGTATGTGGCTGAGTATAGATGAAAGTGTCCTAATATCATCTGGATTCTATATGGCTATGAGACACTCATAATGACAAGAGGAAATTGAGCCTTTGACACTCAGCTGCTGAATTATTAATGCTGTCTTTGTGAAAGCTGCATTGAGTCTAGCACTGCATTACTGCTGATGCCAAAACACTAGAAGGAACTTGCTAGCTAGCTGTAGTGCTTGAGTAAAGAATACCAAATTCAGTACCATAATTTTATAATCTGTCTGCTAATTCAATAAGGACTCAGGTCACACAACATTCATGACCCACACTGCATGACTGTCATGCTGTCTCTTTCAGGAACAGACAGAAAAGGACAAATGGGTACAAGCCGGATTTCTGCCTATCCACCAAGTCACTGATTGGTGTTTCATGACAATATATAAAGTATTGCATTTATTTAGTAAAGATAACCTCAGTGTATTCTCAGAGCCAGTAACATTGGTTACTGCTGTTGCGTCACCTCACCTCGCCTGTGTCTTGGCCAAAAAGTTGCATTTGAACAAACTGCAAGACTACAGCTAGCAGCCAACTAGCACGAACATTCTGCACTTGCGTGAGAGGAAATAACTCTCCATGTCAGCAAGCGGCGATAGTCTGTATTTGTCATTCAAAAAGGGAAACCGGAAGACTGACAGGATGGATTCCAAACGCTGGATAGCTCAGATAGATAGGAACACATTAACAGCACAACCAGAAAAGAACAAAGGATATTTACTGTGCACAATTATGAACCATTTTTGCCAAGAGCTCAGTGGCTAAAAGAAATAATCTTAAATATAACAAGTTTGTTTTGATCTAGCATCTTCTTGACTTTGTTGGTCTGCTTTCCTCACTTCTGTTTCTCTTTGCATGTGCTGAATTGAACTGCCAGTCAGAGTGATTTCATTTACTGCCGGCCTCTGTCGACTCTGATGCTGATTCTGATGCCAATTCAACATGCAGAATCTGACGCCAGGCATAAAGTTAAGGGATTGTCAATGTTACATTAAATATATCTGATGAGGGACATGAATGTCTAACAAATTTCATGGCATTCTATTCAGTAGATGTTAAGATATTTCACTCGATTAGTGTAAACTTTGATTTGCTGGTGGCACTAGAGCAAACATCAAGAGATCACCAAAACATTGGGAGTCATCCTTTAGGCACCATGAATTCTCTACCAAAGTCCATCTTGTTGTTATTCAGATATTTCAGACCAAATAATGGACTGACCAACACACTAATATTGCTATCCCTAGAGCTGAAAAAAAAAAACCATCTCTGGCTAAGTTCATGTGATTTCACAATTATTATTATTGGTACATTTAGTGTCAAAACTAGGGCAGTTATTTTTATTTTTTCATGTTCTTTCTCGAGCTGCCTGGGGGGAATTAGCATTTTTTTGTGTCTCATATCTTTTCATTGACTTGAAATTGCACTGCTTCTAAACTTTGCTTCAGTCAATGAACACATTGAAATTGTAATGGCATTTTTTTTACTTATGTGTCGTGGCTTGCTGGCAAGTGGGACAGTAATAATAGTTTCATTTTGTTCTGAAGCATTAGCATTGGCAAGTATTCCTGTAATGGGTGGTTAGCCTCTGCTGTAGGGTCAGTGCAAAGTAATACAGCATGCATGCAACAAATCCATCTTTGTCAAGTTTATAATATTCGGTGTGTGTTGACAGTGTGGATAGTTCTATGATCAGATGGAGTTTGATTAGACTGAATATTACTCAGGAGTGTTTCTCTGCCCCCTCGTGTACAGTATGTTAAAGCAATGGACAAAACATGATCAATATGATCTTCCTGTAATCTGACTGATTTTGTCTTTGCCTAAGAGAAGTTGTGTAGATTTGATGCACTTTTACACTTTACATGCATTTAATTTAGGCTGAACTGTAACCATGGCATAAGAGCTGAAAATACCAGACTCTTGACCACTCACACACACACAAACACAACCCTCGCTGATGTCAGCTCATTTCCAAGGTCTGCCCAGTTGGCCATGGCACTGTGATGATAATTGTGGCAGGCTGCCAATACACACACATACACATACACACACACACACACACACACACACACACACACACACACACACATACAAATACACACGTTAATTTCTTGGGTTCAAACTGTTGGCTATGCTAATAGCCGTTGCTGCCAAAAGATATGGATCTATGCACACATGTGTGTGTCTGTGTTTGCCAAAAGTCTGAGAGGCTTTTTCTTTCTTATTGTGGTCTATAGCAGATAGAGATTATGTAGAATTAACTTCATTCTTTTACATATTGAAAATAGAGAAAATGAAGTAAATAACTGAACTACATTGGTTGTTTTTATAGGTAATAGTAGCACTGGTACACTTCAGTCGTATTGGGGCAGTTGTGTGTTCTTCAGTGTGATGCTCTGTACTCCAGCACATTGGATTGGGTGTTAAAGCCTATAGTTAAAGCTGATAGTTAAGACTTGAACTTCACAGCCACAGTTTCATCTTCAATCAATGAGTAAAACACAGTGCAGGTGTACTTGCATGTATATGAAATATGTAAGAATTTGCATCTGTGTGTTTCGGTGACTGTGCCTGTATATTTGGCCTGTAGTATTAATACAGTAAATGTATCTTAACAAACTAGACTGCGCAAGCCTTATTTAGCTGATTTAGCTGGCATATGAGTGCAGCCTGATGGCAAGATACACCAGTGACCGAGTGACCAGAAGGGCAACACTATGCCATTTTCACATATGCCGTGGATATTGTGCAGTGAGACTGCTATGCTCTCGACTGTTCTCCTCTCACTGAGCACAGCTGAAGCAAAAATTTGATGGATCTGTCACTGCGGCTGTCACTTTTTTCAAAAGAATCAACTTCAAACAAATGACAACTAAGACAGAATTGCAGTTAATTTGGTGCATCCCTGAGACTTCAGAGAGATGATGGGAATACCAGGTCAGAAAATAAATATTGTGATGGTCTGCATTCCAATGGAGTTCATTGCTTTCTGGTTAGCTGTTATGTAGGATGGTGCTATAGAAGTGCCCTTTCAGGAGTGGAGGGAGTATTGCGATCTTGAAAAGCACGTATCAAGAGTCCTTGTTTGGCAGCAGAATGGCCTATGTGAGAGTGTTATCACTGGATTATTATTATTATTATTGATCCATCACTGTTTAGAACGTATTTTAATGTTGCAGCTGGTTGAGTTGGCACTACTTTTGTTTCTGCTTTATTGTTGGGTAGTTTGTGACCATGCATCTTATTTAAAGAATCTTTATATGTTTAGTTTGTCAAATATTGATCTTTATAGTAAAATATAACCACAGCTGTCATGTAAATGCAGTAAAGTTTTATATTTTCCTCTGAAATACAGCACAGTAGAAGTACAAAATAGCATAAAATTAAAAAATACCCAAATAAAGTACATATATCTCAGAACTTGTAAGTATTTAAGAAAATGTACTCTCTAAAGTGAGCTTACTTGCATGTTTCGTGTGGTACTGGTAAAAGTCAATTATACATTACTTTCAATCTGTCTGTCCTCTAGTCTGAACCACCACAGGGCTATAAAAGAACACATAGTAGATAATGTACTTCTTCAGACTGTTTGGCTCACGTAAATACAAGCCGTCAGTATGCCTCTTTGCGGGCGTTAGTTGTGGCCAGAGGCATTATGTTGTCAGGTTGTCCATCCATCTGTCTGTCCGTCCGTATGTGTGTCCCATTCTCGTGAATGCAGTATCTCAAGAACACGTTGTGAGATTTTTAAAAATTAGGCACAGCTGTCCACCTAGACTCAACAACAAAGTGATTAGATATTGGTGATTATAGGTCAAAGTTCAAGGTCGCAGTGACCTTGTCTTTCTCATTCTTGTGAGTGCGATATTTAAATAACAGTTCAAGGGAAGTGGCGTTAATGCTGGCGTTAGCCGTGGTTGGAGGCATTATCTTTTCAGGTTGTCTGTTCGTACGTATGTACAGACATCCGCTCTATCCTTCTGAACTCAATATCTCAAGAATGCCCCAAGGGAATTTCTTCAAAATTGGCACAAGTGCCCACTTGCACTCAATGATGAACTGATTAGATTTTGGTAGTTAAGGGTCAAAGGTTGAGGTTGCCGTGACCTTGCATCAATCTCATTCTGTAGAATGTAATATCTCAAGAACAGCTTGAGGGAATTTCTTTAAATGTGGCACAAAAAATAACTTGTACTCAACAATGAACTGATTAGATTTAGGTTGTTAAAGGCCAAGGTCACTCTGACCTTGCATCTATCCCATTCTCGTGAGTGTGAATTTCTTCAGATTTGGCACAAACATTCACCGAGACTCAACAATGAACAGCTTCGAATTTGTTGGTCAAAGGTCAAAGTGATGCTGACCTCACAAAATGTGTTTTGGGCCATAACCCAGGAATTTATTTGCTTATTATGACAAAATTTTGCACAAATGTCTAATAGGATATAATAATGTATGATGACATTTTATATCCAAAAGGTCATCTTCACTGTGACATAATGTCCTGCATGAACACTTTTCTGGCCATTACTGAACATCATATTTCAGTAACAGAAGGGGAGACATTTGGTCAGATACTTAATTGGTGACACTCATATTGGGTGTCCATTTTGAATCCTTGGTGATTGTGTAGATTTTCTCTACTACCTTGGGGAATCTGCCATGAAGCATCCATGTTTTCACAGACATGGATGTAAACTCTAAGAGCAACTTGAGCAACTTCAAAGAGGCATACAACTGTGAGGTGGCAATTCCATTTCTTTTTTGTTTTAATTGTTTTGTTTTTGGGGGGTCCACACTGAGGCAGTAGAACAAGTTGTAAACACATCCTCTGACTTATTTTCACCTCATCACAGTGGCCTAAATCACCCCTAGAGCTGGTGGCAAAGAAAATGTTGGCATTGTACATTTCTGCAAACCAAGGATACATTACATTTGTCTATTTCATATGTATCATATCAGCATTTCTAATGTGATGTAGTATAGGAGCTGACTTTGTAATTAAAAGGTGGAGGGGATGGTGTGTCACCAGGATGAGATGTCTGCCGAGATGCAGACCAATGCAGACCACTGTTAGAGATCAACAAACAAACAAATTAAAACGGTTGCTTTTCAGTGAGTCATCGCAGTGTTTCCAGCGGATTTTTAGCCACCACACGTGGGTGTTTTATAGCCACCTGTCACTGTGTTTCCACTGGAGATAGTGCCACGAGACATTGCTCTGTTTCATGCCCGTATGCAACAAAAATCCCTGTACAAAACTGATAAATTTAATTATCAACATAATGGCAGGAGATTAACGCCATTTATGCTGGATTTCAATCACTGTGTCTGCTATTATTATCCATTCAAAACAATCATAATTAATTTTTGTTGAGAATAGCAAATGTCTTAATTCACGTAACTGTTGCAGCAAAAAAGTGTATAAAACTAAATGTCTAGATATTGTAATATATACCATTTATGTTTTTTTTCTGTTGCACACTGATGTTTCACAGTCTTTTTTTTTGTCTTTTATTAGACATTCTCCAAGGCTTTTGATCCCATCGTGTATCTGGAGTCACATCTCCCTTCTTAAGTGCCAGTGAGCAGTACAACAGCAGAACACAGGCTGTTTGTGTGTCCAGATTTGAGTCTAGACACAGATAGCAGTCTGTTTGAGCTCAGTGAATTTCTTTCCTCATGGTTATTAATGTTTTATTGCATTACAGACAACAGTTTAATTGGCCCTTTCTGCTGACACTGCACAAACATAGCAAAATGAAGAGTGAAATTGGCAAAGTGTGTGTGTGCATCACCATGAGCTGATTTGAAGTGTGGATGGATGGGATGGTGTGATGAACAGAGAGATTTAGATCCGGCTTGTTGGGTGAGGACAGAGAGTGATAGCTGATAATCTGATGTCTTTATTAGAAGGCAGATGGGTGTGTTATCCTTAGAACATCACAAATACCGCAGTCTCATTAAACATCCAACACTCATCAAGATAAATTGAGCCGCAAATGGCTAAAGTGCTTATATTCATAGATGTCTGACTTATGGACTTACTGTGGCCATTTTTACACAAAACATACAATTCATACAGGAGGCTGGAACTAGTAAATGTTTTGGCCAAGCTGAAACTTCCTGGGATGAAAAATTAAGCCAACATTTAAGTGCCAAAAACTGCAGTTCCTCTAATGGCCACTTGAGGCTGGCTCCAGAAGCCTGTCAATCCCCATAGATGCCCATGTAAAAAATGACAACTTTTCAGCAAAAATAAACGTGTTTACAGCCTGGTGCAAAACACAATTTTGACCTCTGTTGCTAATTTCATGACAACTGTACGAGGGATGAATTTTTAGATAACTCACCTGCTTGTATTTTATTAAGGCTTAAAGTTACACATAATTAAAGGGGTGGCTGCACCAGTAATGTAGCACTGGTGTAACCCCACATTCACAGAGGTGTATTTTCTGTCAGTTGACTAACTCTCTCTCTCTCTCTTTGGAGCACATTTCAACATCTCAAACAATAAAATGTTGACATACTGTAGCTGTTCAAGTATGTATATGTTTATTTATACACTTGATGTGTGTGTGTGTGTGTGTGTGTCTGTGTGTGTGTGTGTGTGTGTGTGCAGGGGTAGGTCTATTTATGTTCTTATGTACAAGTTATTTGTATAGTGTTAGTTTATTTGGATTACCTGTGTAAAACTATTTTGTAAAATTGTCTACCTACCTTTTGGTGTATACAAAACCAGAGCGGTTTACATCAAACTTTTTTTAAGATTAATATATGATAATAACATATGATAAATATCAATAAATATATATTACAGATATATGTCATATGATATACACTTAACATAAACAAAATAAAAACAAATGTTCCTAACATTAACTACCAAAACAAACTCACAAGATAAAAAACAACAACAATGAAGCTCAACTTCATTGTCTTGATATCAGATTGTTGCCTCAGTAATATTCTTGGTGGATCCTGGCATTATTGCCTGTTCTTCCTCCTGAAAACTCAGATAAGGTGTGGGATTTTATAGACTCACAAATTGCAATACTGCTCCCCATACAGGGTTACAGGGTATGTGTGTTAAATTCATATATATATCCTACAAAAAAGTGTCTAAACAAACAACATGTTGCTGAACGGGCATCAAGGGGGAGTTCCTGGACTGCACAGAAAAATGGAGAATTAGGATTTTATGACTCGCTATTAGTGTTTGCTGCCATACCAGTTACTGAAGGAGGACTACATCAAAAATACCACCCATCTCTGTACCCAACTGCTTATCCTGGCTGTGGCTATCTGATTGTCACTGAGTTGATACAGTCTGTCAAATGCCTGATGCTGCTGAGATCATTTCATGCATTTATACTGCAGTTCAGCTGTGCATGTTAGGCTTTTTTGTGATGAAAGATACTCACAAAGAAAAGGACAGATACATACACCATACACATAGACCACAACTGTGTACACACATTTAATGAAACCTGATTCTGTTGTTTTAGTAGATGACGGTGTGCAGAGCAGCTGACAACATGGAGAATGATTAACAGCTGCTGAAACATTAGTGTCTTTATGAAATCTATTCTCCTCTCCTCTGCGTCAGCACTAGGGTTCAAGTTTCCAGCAGTGGGAGGTGTGTGTGGGCTGTGTGTGATCGTAGTCTATTGATCTATCTGCTGTATCTGCATAATGCACAATGGACACATACACTGGTGGTAGATAAGGAAGTGAGAAGCAAATATGACAAAAGATAAATTCTTTGATTCTGTATCTGTTCATAAGTAGGATTTTCTGTGTAAAATCCCCTGACAAATACAAAAATATCACTGGTTAACCAAAAATGGCTTCAGCGGTTCTAGGTGTGAGGGGCCACTCATAGCTCTGTGTGAGAGAATTGTACTCCCACCAGCCTTTGGCAGGATGATCTGTGAGTGCTGGGTTAGAGAGGCAGAAAGTGAAACTAAAGTGAGAGCATTCCAAAGTGTTAGTCTTTTTAAGTTAGCACTCATAATAACAGATATATGTAATGATCTAACCTGAAAGCTTTGATGATGACATCCCCACTCTCAACACAAAGTCATACTGAAAGAATAGCATTATTTGGTTTTTGGATGATGTAACAGGAGTGAGGGGCAAATTATATAAAGCAATTCAACCTTATTGGATACTATGGGACTATGAATACAGGCAATACTAGGCTTTGGCGTTATCTAATATTTCATACCTTCCTAAAATTTCACTGAGGTATATGGTATATGATGGTATTAGTGTGTGTGTTTTGTGTAGTATGTAGTACCAGTTTCAAAAGTGTTTGAGTCTTTCTACTGCCTAGACAGCCTAGTTTTATGAAAAGACCATCTTTCCATTAGTGAAATTCTTCTATAGGAGAGACACTGTGCACATTTAAGCACCAGGAGCAGCATGACTTCATTGATTATTTCGGTCGCTAAAGTTTAGTTCTATTTCCTCTGTCAAGTTTTTAGTGTTGCTGCTTAAATGTCCCACAATATTTGCTGCAGCAACAATACTGCTCTTACTCCAATGCTCTCAGCTGAAAACCGCTCGCTGCTCCAATTCGCCAAACCCACCATATTAATTAGCAGTGCTTTAATTACTGCAACTGCAGAGATTACCAGCCTAATTTGAAACAGACTACATTAGAAACAGGCCTTTATTTCCAGATACAGACCTTTATTTCTCATTCCCTCTGTATTTTTCTGTTTTTATTCTTAATCTGCTGTCATTTCAAACTCAACACTTCCCGTTTCTGTTTAAAATTAAAAGCCCCCTATAGTTTTGGTTGAGACTCCCTTCATTTTCTAAAAATGCTTTTACTTTGAAACCTTTGCAGGAACTTGTTGTGGAGGATTCAGTGACTTGCATAGTTTTTATGCGGTACTTCAAATGTAGCTCCTGTCATCTGGTGGGCACTTTTTACATTCCTACAAAAGCAGTTCGGCCGGGACATGAACAAACACAGTGACTGAAGTAATGATTGTAATAATAATGAAAATAGGAAAAGAATAATCTGATGGCATCATACATGTTGTGAAAGATGACCAGGGATTATTGGTCATGGACCAATGTGTAGTCTGTCATGTCAGTCGGCAAAGTCATGACAACATTTTATGACTCCAGAATTGCCTTATCTGACATAGCGACTGTCAGAACAGACAAACATGTCTTGTAGTGTGAACATGGCATTAGAGGAAATGGCACTCTGATGACACTCTGATTGTACTTGTGCCCATTTGGGCCTCACTTTGTGCCCAGATTATGCAGTTTAACTTGCAAATGGAGTTGGACACGCCCTGAATGCACTTGTGTCATGCACTTTAGACCATCCACAATAGATCTGTTAAATAGAGCCCCAGCGTCCACACTAGCTTTTTCTTGTGCCTTCAGCCAGCTCATATGGTCTTCATCAGCAAATGAAGTTTGCCCAGTGGCCATGAAGATGTACATTCAAGCTCATGATTTTATCCCTAGCATATTGGGGCTGTACCCAGCTCAGAATTATGTCAGTCGAATAAAAGTCAGCTTTTTTCTACAAATATTTAATGATTTTTTTTTAATATAAAAGACCAGCTCAGGGGGATGTTTAGTGGAACAGCGGCATTCATGTGATATAGAAAACAAGCTAACAGTGCTAACAACGGAGAGGAAATGTGCAACAGCACTGAATATCACACAAAAGTCAGACTGTGTTGTATTGAGTATCTGTGAGCTGTAAATTCACCATCTCGATGCAGAAGGCAGAAGATAATGTTATCCTGGAGCCTTAATGTGGAAAGTTTCTCTTCCCCTGTGCCACTGCATCATGTCTGCAGCTCCTTGTACCAAAGAGTAGCATGAAAGTCAAGAGTGCTCACTCTGCAGCAAAGTCTGGAGACAAAAACGACCTCAGAAGTACACAGCACTGCACACTGGCTAGCAAAAAAACTGCTTGATTTGAAGCAATAGCAGTTGACTGAGGGGTCTCTGACTGACTATTCGAATCTTCGACTTTCAGGGGACAGCCCAAGTAGTTTAACAGAATTCCAGCTCAAGGTGTTGGTGCGCGGCACAGAGCACAGTCCTGGCCTGTGCCTGTTTGGTATCTTGGTGTGTTACTGTGAGGTGATAGAGGGTGTGGCAATGCTGATCCAGTGGTTCACTACAATCATGGTGCCAAGAATGAGTGTTTCCTGCACAGTCTGCTGCTCATCTGCTCACAGCAGGTTGAGCGCTTGTGTTAATAATATTTTGGTCACTTTTTTGGTAAAGGCACACCCATATAAACAAATACAAATATGCAAATGTGCAAATGTTATTGGCTGTCATTGTCACAGTGTCTAACACAGATGCACAGAGCCTCTAGAGTTAAGATTGTTTTGTCAATGTGGTATTTCCAGGGTAGAAAATTAACTTTGATGTTCAGTGGAACGATGACATTATTGACTGACCAGGTAATGTGGAAAAGAATGTATTATTTACTGTTGTTGGCCAAGTGCAACACAACCAACCCTACCGACATCCCTCAGGAGCACAGTATGGAGAACATCAGGATTAGTTTTTCATAATACTCCACCAAACAATAAACATACAGTACATTTAATAAATGTTTTATTTTTATGTTTTCTTCATATCTGTAATGCACAATTCCCTCTGCAATGTCCTTGTCCTTAACTGCTCCCTGCTGGCTCTACTGTTGACCCTGTGAGGGCTGCAGACAGACAGACAAACGGACAAGCTTTCTAAATCCAATCCAGCCTTGAAAAGACAAGATTTGACAGCTTTAATGTTTTCCTGTGTGAAAATTGAACAAAGCTTACCAATAGAAAGGGACTGATTTTGTTCAAAGAGGTATGATGTAATATTGAAGAAAAAGGTATGAAAACTGAAGAGGGTTGGAATGAACAATAAACTGATGATTTTGCTATTATTAGAGCTTTATTAGTAGTTATGTACTGAGAGCTGAGGGAGGTACTACAAGAAATGATGAGAGAGGTAAAATGGAGCAAGAATATGTTCAGTAAATATCATGGCAATCTACCTTTCATATTTTCATGTTCAAATAGAAATTTGGGCTTAGTGGTGACATCCCCAGGGTTGTCATTGTCGAACCTTTTCTTATTCTGAAGTTGTCAAATACTGCTGCTTGGTCAGTGATTTCCACATCAGACACCAATGAGAAAAGCCATCCTTTTGCTGCAGTATGATATGCGTCAGTTTGAAACTCCTCCAATAAATGGCGTAACGTAAGGAGCTGGGGAGTCTCTAAAGGGCAGGCTGCAGGGGTGGTTGATAGGTTCAACAAACACCGCACTTTTACTCAGGACCCTGATGCTCATTTCCCGTATGAATGTTAATTCAAACCATGACTTTTTTCTAAACCTAACCACATGCTTTTGTTGCATGAGGAAATAAACATAAATACAAGATGTTTTTCCAATAAATGTTAATTTTGAAAAAGATTGTATGCATACTGAGCAGAAACTGTTAATTTTATGTGTATTTAAAAAGACACTATACATGTAACAGGCATAAATTGGCAAAACACCCCAGAATGTCAACAACAGACACATTCAGGATACCTATTGCATAAAATGTAGACGTCAGTTGAGAGTGAGAATATGTTGCATTGTTAGTTGGTCACCAGCAGATGGAGACACAAAATAAAATGCTTTTCAATGTATGTAATATTCGTTCATGCAAAATGAGAAAAAAGCACGTTGGCCGACTCTGATTGATTATTTTAAAACCGATACTGGCCAATATTGATGATGTACCAACTTGATCATCGTGTTGGCTGATTCCGATATTTAATTTTAAAGCCAATATCGACAGATACCGATACCAATGCCGGAGTGATGTTATCATGCATCCCTAATTAGATATACTACCATGGATGTCTGTATAGGCATTCAGGGTCCCCTGTGAAGGAATCCTATCCACTTTGGTGATCCCTTTACTTTTTAAAATTTTTTTTAATTTTTTAATTTTTTTAGGGAAATCAATTATCGGACTGATTTTCGTACACACATTTATCATTCAACCCCCCCCCCCGCGCGCCTCATAAATGCCCTCTTGTTGGGAGTGTAGGATGCTTTCAGTGAAATGGTTTCCTTCTTAGCTCAGCCATATGTCTTAACTCCCACATCAAGGCATGGCTTACATAACAGCTGGCTGCACCTCCCTGCCTTAACCCCTCCACATCTGAATGTGCACAAGTTTATCCGTGTCTCTTTCTTTTTTGCCAGCATCACTTTTTCTCCCAATATCAATGTCCTTCTTGAAGTCCAGCTTAGTGTGGGGCAGCCAGTGCTCCTCTGTTGTTGTAATTACAGAGACATTTGGAATTGTGCCAGGAATGTCATTGGCCAGTCCTCTGTGTGTGTGTGTGTGTGTGTGTGTGTGTGTGTGTTTGCCTGATGTATTATTGCTGTCAGAGAAATGTTGGCAGCAGTTGTATGGTTAAAGTCAAAATCCTACAAATCCTGCTGGCAATTGTGACTTTGCGTGGTCTTTCTGGGGCCAGCTGGATGGGATTGTGTCAGAACATGTAGTAGAGTGTTGATGCAGTGGGAAATCAAATGAGTGGGACATGACTTTTAGCTTAACATTTAATTCTTGTCAAAACCAAAACAAAGAAAAGCAGTCACATTTTCCTGAATCACCTGAGTATTTGTACAAGAGCTTAAACACAAAGACAGACAATTTACAGTGATGTAAAAGTAAAACGAAGAACAGCTTTTTACTATACAGTCATTTAGCTGACACTTAAATTTAAGCAACTTACAATAGATGCATTCAATTATGTGGGAACAACTCATAGACTGAAGATAGACAACACATATCTACTTCCTCCCACTGTACAAAAATAACACCAAAATGTTCTGGATACGGGTGCTGTCATCTTCGTCATTTGGAGCCAGAGTCTGCGCAGTAGCGGTCTGGAAGAGGAACCGTAGTTCTTGCCCATATACCCATCTGACCCAGTTGCGAGCAGTGCCATAGCACACAATATGACACACACAGCTGTCTAATATGATGTCACACCCCCTTTGCACAGCATCAAATGACTAGTTAAAACCAAACTTATCAGAAGACAGAAAGACAGAAACCATCTTTAGGAAAAATGTATGTGACTTGCACTTTGATTTTGACCCATGTCCCATCCACTAACATGGAGGGGGCGGGATCTTTTGGCTTCACTTTTTGGGAGCTTTCATGATGTCAATCTTACTATCATCACGACCCTTCATATGGACTGACAAGGAAAATAATAGTATTATAATACTGGGGTGTCCAGTTCAGGAACCTCAGAATTATGTCTCTGCTTTTTGCAGATGATATGGTTCTGTTAGCACCATGACCTCCAGCAGGCACTGAGGCGGTTTGCAGCTGAGTGTTAAGCGAATGGGATGAGAGTCAGCACCTCCAAGTCTGAGGCCATAGTCCTCTGCCAGAAAACAGTGGATTTCCCTCTCTGAGTTATTGCCCCAAGCAAGGGAGTTCAAGTATCTTGAGGTCTTGTAGAATGGAGCGTGAGATAAATCGGTGGTTTGGTGTGGCGTCTGCAGTGATGTGGGTGCTGCGACACACTATTGTGGTGAAGAGGGAGCTGAGCCGGAAGGCAAAGCTTGCAATATACCGAAAGAGTGAGATCGCAAATACAAGCGGCCAAAATGAGTTTCCTCCTTGGGGTAGCTGGGCTCAGCCTTTGAGAAAGGGTAAGGTGCTCAGACATCTGGCGGGAGCTCTGAGTAGAGCTGCTGCTCCTTCGCTGTAAAAGGGGTTGGTTGAGGTGGTTCGGGCATCTGATCAGAATGCCTCCTGGGCGCCTCCCGTTAGAGGTATTCCGGGCACTTCCCACCGTTAAGAGGCCCGGGGTAGACCCAGAACACGCTGGAGGGATTACATATCTTGACTTGCCTAGGAACGCATTGGGGTTCCCCAGGACGAACTGGAAAGCATTGCTGGGGAGAGGGACTATTTGGGTGCTTTGCTTGGCATGCTACCCCTGTAACCTGGCCCCGGATAAGCGGATGAAAACTGATGAATGGATGGATAGATGTCATAATACCAGGCTCATCTGAGTATTTGATATAGACCATGTATACGCTGCAAGTATAGAGTATTGGAGCCCTTGCTTGAAATAAAGTTCCAAGGTGTTGTTTACAATTTCAGCAGTTTGTACTGGAGCAATTTGCAGTAACTGTTTTTTGCTTTTCTGTGGCTCAGCCAGAGAGTACAAGATATTAACATGCCACAACAAAAGATTACCAGGAAAAGTGACTTTCAAAACAGCTGTTCAGCTGCACTAGCCCCAAATAAAAATGGAAATATTATTACTAGAGACCAAACTAATAAATAAGAACAATATGGAATTAACTCCACCAATGAAACAGAGTGCTTTGTCTCTCCGCATGCTTCCTTTTATAGCCACAAGCCTGCAAAGTGACAAACAGTGAATAATGAGAACATAATGAAACATTATTCAGGTACAAATACATGACTCAGCAACAACAGTGTCCTTGCCCCTCATATGCATGACCTCAGGTTGAAAGCACAACATCCAACATATTAGTTACTGTTTAGAATTAGACATGTAATAAATATGAGGGCCTGCAGTCAGTGGGGAGGATAGTTGGTGAGTTTGAGGAGTTCACAATGATTTAGGGGGACTGACACAAGATCAAACCATCTTTTCAGTTGTATGGAGAACACGTTAATTTTTTTTAGAAATAGCACCTGGGTGAGTGAGAAGGACACCACTTTAGGTCACATCAACAGACTGTGTAAAAGGATGATCAAACAAAAGCAGTAGCTGCAGAAGTTCCTAACACCATACTGTGCCCAAAATAGTAAGATCCAGGTACAGAGAATAAGGGGATCATCTCAAGTTTAAGAAGAACAGGCAGCCTAATCACAGCCTACGACTGTTTTCCAAACAGTCCGTGGTAGCCTGGCCAGATGTAGACTTTACAAGATGTGCTCCTAGGATTGCATCAAATAATCAACCAAACACTTCTATTAGTTGATGCATATGTTCATTCCTAGCCCCATCTGTCACCCCATCTGTGATTGGGTCACACGGAGTTTGCTGTATGCAAACCTCCAGTGGTGGGTAGAGCATTGAAACTCTATTCTCTGTGGCAGCAACTGAAGATTATTTTCATTATCGACCAATCTGCTGATTATTTCCCTGATGAACTGATTAATTATTGTGTCGATAAAATGTCAAAGTTTTGAAAAATGCTAATCACAACTTCCCAGAACCCACAGTGACATCTTCACTTTGCTTCTTTTGTCCAACCCCCAAAACCAAAGGACTCTTCCTCTACTATCATAAATGACAAAGAAAGACAGCAAATTCTTACATTTAAGAAGCTGGAACCAGCAAAGGGAATTTCTGAAAATTTGGCACGAATGTTCACTTGGATTCAACAATTAACTGATTGGATTTTGGTGGTCAAAGGTCAAGATCACTGTGACCGTTCATCTGTCTTATTGTCCTAAACACAATATCTCAAGTACATCTTAAGGGAATTTCTTTTAATTTGACAGGATAAAATAATGGAGTGATGACATTTTATATCCAAAGGGTCAAAGATCAACTTCACTGTGACATCATAGTGTTCTGCATAAAATACTTTCCTGGCCATTATTCAACACCATATCTCAGGAATAGAAGGGGAAATATTTGGTCAGACACTGAATTAGTGACACTAATCTTAGGTGTCCACCTTGTAACTGTGCTGATTGTATAGATCTTTTGTGCTTTTGGGGGGACAATTGGTATGAACCATCCATGTTTTCACAGACATGGATGCAAACTGTAAGAGAAACTGGACTGGTGCATGGAGGCATACAACTGCAGGGCAGTAGTTCTAGTTCATAATTTAAGTCAAATATTACCAGTGGAAATATATTCAACTTTGTGGTGCAAAGTTTGTTACAACGCAGTGAGCGCACTCTGACACAAACTGAACTGTTCGGAAATTTGGAGCACTGTTAGAATATAGTACCATTTATTTATTCAGAGCACCACAACTGGAGCAGCAGAGCGCCAAGTGTAGTGAATGTGCTAAACTAAACCTTTTGTTCATTCATATAGAAACAGAAAGCTCTAACTGTTTTAACAGTAATATTCTCATTGAGGTGCAGGGCGTCAGATTGGATTTATGATTAATATACCAGTTATAACAAAGGTATTACTAGCAAATGTAGCGATGTAAAAAAAAAAGTGCTGGCTCCAAAATATACTCGAGTAAAGAGCAGTACAATTTAAAAAAGGAACATGAAAATTACTCCTTCAAGTACTTCTTAAAAAAATAATGTTTTACTTGAGTGCATTACTTGTAATGTGTTTCTATCCACCACTGCAAACTTCAGGGGAAGGATCAGACAGCTATGTTTTACCTGTTGTCCAGCAGCAGGTTGTATCTGCAGAAATGTTCTCATGATCTCACAAAGATGTACTGTCAAGTTGCCCAGGACAAAACCAATGTTCAAATCCAAATCCCCAACCAGCTCTGGCACAGCAGAGAAGAAGAGCAGAGCAGAACAGAGCTGTCTGTGGTAGTATTGGACTTTAAAGGTGCGTTCACACCTGTAGTTCAGTTCATTTGGTCTGTACCAAGACAAAAAATGATCCATCACGTCCTTGTAGTTCTGGCCCAGTTAATGTTCACACCGACTTTTTCGCAACAAATCAAGAAGAGAAAACATGAAGTCATACAGACTGACAGGTGACTATCATCCTATCATCCATCCCCCTGAAAGGGGAAAAAAACAGAATCACTTGAGTACTGGAATATTTCCTTATTCCAATTTTTAAAAATCATTTTTTAATGATTGATTCAATATAATTCAAATGTGGATGTGGGAAAAAGTTGCTGCTGCCATTGTGGTAATCTACGGGTAATGTGACATAATATCTGTTTGGAGAAAACAAAGCCCAAGTTAGATTTTTTTTTTTCATTATAGGAACATAACTGTAGGCGACTGATTTGAACAACTTGTCATCACAGAGGTAAATATGACAATTGATAGTGATATGCAGATCAGGTAATATCATCAGCCTTTATTTTGTTAAAAATGATATGAGATAGGCTAGATCATATTTTTACTAGATAATTACGTGACTGATGATCAGTATTTTTTCAGTGTACAGCAGCGTCTGATCAGAATGAAGTGTTTCCCTTTCTGCTCTCCTCTTCCCTCTGCTTTTCTCAGATTACATCATTGACGCTTTCCCCTCCTCCACACTCACTCTCTCTCTGTGCCAAGCTTTTAAACCCTCCTCCGCTGACCTGCCCACTGTCAGTGTTGTGTGTGTGTGTGTGTGTGTGTGTGTGTGTGTGTGTGTGTGTGTGTGTGTCTTCCAAATCCCTGACGCTCTATAACACTGGATACTTGGAATACAACTCACACAAACACCATACACACACAGTACTACAGTGCATACTGACACACAGCAGGCTGATCTGGCACATACAGTAGCTTACAGCAGCAGTGTAGCAGAAGCTGCTGAAATCAGTCTGTTAGAATTTGACTGATTTGATACAGACTTCTTTTTGGGTTGTGTCACCTACATAATGCTCATGACAGAGAGGGATGTACAGTTGCTCAACACATAAACAGGTGTCACTCTGTGGCTTGTGAGGCCAGAATTAGCATGCATCACTAAAACTGCAAGTTGATCATCAAAATTGTCATAATAATATGTATTTTAAAAAATATATTTTAATAGTATCACCAACTCTGCAGTTCCCCTCAGCTCTATGGAGCATTTTAGTATCTTTCAGCTCATTGTTTTGGTTTTATAGCCACACACTTTACTGTTTTGGTTCAGTCGACCAGCCCTCATCACTACTGTTTCCAGCAGTGGCAGGAGGGTTTTTTTTCCAGAGAAAAAACTCTAAAAACCCCACTGCACAATACTGATCATCAGCAGGCCTGTACAAAATCTGCATGTGCAAAACTCCTCAGATTTTCCGTAGATATTCTGCAGATATTCCGCAGATTATAGGAACATAGATGCTGCTTGTAAAAATCAGAATGTTGTCACTGTCTCCTCCACTCCTTGAGCATGTGTGTGACAATCGTGTGTTGTATTCAGTTAGCCTTAAAATTAAGTCAGTGGTGAAGTGAGAAGAAATGTCAGAAATAAGATTTACTCTTCGTAGATTGTTAATAGATTAGGCAATAGGCCTAATTATATTAGGTAAATTAATTTATGTTCTCTCTCCTCCATACTGAACCTTCCATTTTAGTGGCCATGTATCCCACATTTCGTTGATTGACTTTTCCAACAAATGTTTAAGTTTTCTCTTTAAGTATTTAGGTTTTATTTATGTTCAGAAACAGTTGTTGTTATAAATGAATATTGTCACATTATGAAAAAACAATTCCGCAGACTTTCACAGATTTTTTTTTCACAGGTTTCCTTTTGGGCCAGATCATCAGCGAACAACAAACATAGAAACAGAATGAGAGTAGATCGGACATTGATCTGTATGCCATGGTCATTTGATAAATTCAAAAGATCAGAGTGATTGTTGTCAGTTATTGTGGTGGTAACACATATCAGTTGGGCTGTAAAATACAAATCTGAAGCAATTAAATACAGCAGTACACAGTTCCTCTCTAGCAGTAAGATACATGCTTTGTGCTACTTTGCTGCTCGTTTAGTCATTACTGCAAAGCCTCAATTCAGTGAGTTTGCGTATTGCCACAAGTAGGTTTATACAGATGTTTGCCCACTACAGTGGTCACAGTTCTTTGCAATGACACAAATAAAAAATGGCTGCCACACTGACCTTCCTGCTACGAATGGGAATGTCCGTTCCGCTCTCTTTCCAGTTTTTAGTAAAAGATTAGCTGCCAAATGCTTTACTATTTTTTTCTTTGGGGTTGGTGGAGCCCAAATTAGAGCTGAAAGAAGATAAAATATTGGATTTACATTCACATTTGGAAGTATGATTCACTTAGATTGAGATGAGATGATTGATTGATCACTTTCGTGTCTGTGCTTTAAATACAGATCTGTAATCAGGATGTAGTTAGCCTAGCATAGGCAAATTGTGTCCTGGCTTTTGGAAGCTATTTCTTCACAAACAGCAGTGTATCCCTGCAAGCGGCACTTGGTACCAAACCTAGCAAACCCGTTAGACAAGACTCCAGGGAGCTGCACATGGCCACTGTGCCCAGCTGTTGTCCACCAAAGAATAGTTTCAGCATATAACTTTTACATTTTCTATTTGTACTGGCTAAACATACAAATAAGAACATGTTAATTGGTTAGCTTTAGTCTAGCTGTTTCCCCCTGCTTTCAGTCTGCTTTTCATTTCCCCTGGAAGCCAATACCAATAGCAGCAATACCAGGTTAGCCATTGTTAGCCACTTTTAGCAATATTTGTTGATAACAACATATAACTCTGTATTTTGTGCATACAAACTCATTAGAAACATGTCCACAGATAGACATAAAACAATACTGTGTATGTGACTGTTTTAATGAGACACAAAAGAGACAGAAGTGCAACTTAACAGTATATTACTACAGCTTTCACTACTGTTGATGCATGGAGCAGCCATGTTGGATTTTGGTCGAGGTTGGTGAGGTTTCACTTGGTGCAAATGGAACGGCCACAAGTCCTGATTCTTTCTGTGCATTAAAGGTCCAGTGTGTGAAATTAAGAGAGTATATTTGCAGAAATTGAATATAATACTCATAACTATGTTTTAATTAGTGTATAATCACCTGAAACTAAAAATCATTGTGCTTTATCATTACCTTAGAATGTACCATTTCTACTTTCTGAGCAGGTCCACTTCCACGGAGTATGCCACAGTGTTCCTACCAGTAGCCCAGAACACACAAATCAAACACTGGCTTAGACAGGGCCATTCATGTTTTTGTGTCTCCCACTGTAGTTCTCCACGCTTGGCACACGGGAGGAGTTTCAGTTTGTTGCAGTCTGCAACCGCTAGATGCCACTAAAACCTACACACAGGACTTTTAAAGGATAAATTTGGCAATATTCTGTGTTTTCTTCTTTTCATCAAATCCCTGCAGATCATTGACTGTAAAAAAATAATGAATGTAGCTACTGTGATACTACTGTCACTGGTTTGTGGACTCCCTTTTTGAAGCCTTAAGTTTGGCATTTCGTCAGTGGCCATCTTTGTGTTTTGGAGTCAGAGGTGACCATATTTAGGTGAGAGGCTGGAGCTGTGGACGAGAAGCCAAAGACACTATGGGCAGATAGCCTATGAAGATGGTCATGTAATGCTGCCACACAATTAATTTTGCATAAATTAAAGCTTTAATGTAAACTCAATAGAATTAGCTATAGAGACCAAAATTGTGGTTTTTGTACCAGGCTGTAAACATGTTCATTTCTGCTTTTAAGTCGGGCATGTTAACATGGGGGTCTATGAGGATTTACTCACTTCTGGAGTCAGCCTCAAGCAGCCGTTTAAAGAACTGCAATTTTTGGAACTTCAGCTTTGGCTTTTTTTTTAAGCCATGGAGGTTGCTGCTTGTTGCAAACACAAACCAACATTCTACCAGCAAGTATTGTGTGTGTGTGTGTATCAAAGCCTAATATATCTTCTTCCTCTGTGCCACAGAGCTCCATTGTTGTCCAAAATCTGTTAAAAACACATCAGTGAGCCACACTGTTGCACTGGGTCACATGTTCCTTCATTACCCTGATCACACACACTGTAGTTTATTTTTATTTCAATATTCTTGTCGCCTGAAATACTCACCAAAGCACCAAGTGTGAACTGGTAAATGGACTAGCATTTGTAAAGTGCTTTTCTAGTCCTCCAACCACTCAAAGCTCAATCCACTGCTGAAAATAGTCACCAACAAATGTACTATTCTTCCTGTTTGAATACCACTTGCTAAAAAACTAGTGAACAGCTGTTTTAGAAAATTGCTGTGCTATCCTACCTTTGGACTGGTGGATGCAGTGGATGGGATTAGAGATGTTAACGGTGTTGTTTACTTTCCCTATATTTTGTTCTCTTACTCTTAATCTCATTCTCTCCCTCTCTCTTGTATCAGAGGAGGATTAATCGTTGTTATGGTGTCTTTCTGTGATGCTGCGTGTCTACCTTTGGACTACAGACAGGCCTCTGTGGCATATCTCTCTCTCTCTCTCTCTCTCTCTCTCTCTCTCTCTCTGTCGGTCTCTCTCCCTTGCCTCCGATCCTGCACTGCGTTTCAGGAAGGTCGTATTTAATGTTTCAACTGACTGCTACTGTTGAATAAGCTGTTGTGTAAGACTGTGTGTATTCAACTCTGTGCTGCTTTTGAGCACTGACCATGCACTCTAATATGCTTTTGTGCGTGTGTGTGCACATTTCTGATTTAGTTTTCAGGTTGCTTTTATGCTTGTGCACACAGTTGTGTATGAGTGTATGTGTGTGTTTGTGTGTATGACTGTGTAGACTGTAGAAGACATGCTAATTTATGTCAGTCTATTTCTGTGTGTGTGGGAGGAGGGCAGATGCAGCCTAAGAGAGTGTTTTTCTCAAGCAAGGAAAGCCATTCTGTCGCTATGGCTAACACACACACACATATAGCACACTTATTAATGTTTTTTAAAACCCTTACATAGTGTAACACAAGATAGTTCATGCTTTATGTCTTGAAACTACATACATGAGTCTTAGTCTACATTTTTTCACATTAAATGGATGCCCACTCCATTCATTTGCTCCCTGAATGTATTTCCAGAGCGCAGCTCTCTGACCAGCTCTCCTGTCACGTGTTGCTGTAATGAAGTCCATGCCCCCTTTGCAATGTTGAAGAAAAGGCTTCCAATAGCACTCTTCGCATGACATTAATCAGAATTTCTAGACTCCAGCAGGTGTGGGAAGTGAAGATGAGGGTTCTGCAGCAGCCTCTGGTGGCCAACAGTGGAATACAGTAGAAATAACATGTTCATAACATAACGTGTAATAATGTCCGCTGTTGTGCATGTGCACACATACAGAAAACCAATATACTCTGCCGCCAAACAGAGTTTGCCATTTGACAACGGATCATTTTACTTCCAAAAACTTTTGGAAAATGCTATTAAGTGTAATTTGTTTTGTCTAACTTGTACTGCTTTTTATTGCTGTACACAAAGGGTGAGGATTAGGAGATGTGAATATTTTTTATGTTAAAGCTACAGTTGGTAACTTTTATGAAAAGAACTTTGTATATTTGCTTAAACTGTGCTACATCCACAAAGTAGTACATGAGACAGATAATCTGTTGGCTGCCAATCATGTTAATCACTTCTTGTTTACCTGTAATATGAGAAAAGTGGTGCGGCCGATGGGCAGAGCTGCATTTGGGTCAAAAAATTTTCTCATTTTACAGCTAAATATGTTTCTGAAGACATTTGAGGCAATAGACAATGCAGTAACAGAATCTTGATCCATTTTTGATCAGTGCTGTCTTGTTTGACAGTTAGCGTTCGAGATTCCTTGGCAGTGATTGATTGTTTTCATTCACATGTGTTAATGCAATTTTAACAACCACAAGGAGGCAGAGGAACATGATTTTTTTTCACACTTGATCTGTCTTATGTACTACTGTAAGGACAGTGGTGTACAGTAGTTAGGATGGGCCCCATTGCACACTATTATGATGAGCCCTAGTGCCAGATTTTCTGTAGAAACAGCTACTATATATTTCATAGTATCGTCATATGATCAAATACAGACTTGACGTTGGACAGCATCAACATACATATTACTAGTCACCACAGCAAATCTGTATATGACAAAAATACCAAATAAAATTAGACATTATTCATTAAATGGATTTTTTAAAAATAGTTTATATAGTTTATGTAAAATGAACATATAATTTTGGTGTAGATTGCTTTTGACAATCTCATAACAGAAAAAAAGAGAAACATTGATGGAGATTGTTTGCCTTCTTGAGGGTATATAGCAGATAACAGCATTTGCACTTTGATTTGTGTTCTTATTTGAACACAGGTATATTTCTGAGGTGGCAAGTTGAATCACTTGCAAGGGCCTGTTCTCTGCTCTAGAGAGACCACACACCCCCACTCCATGGGCCCCAGTGCAACCACACCGCATGCACTGTCTATATTTACGCCCTTGTGTCAGTATATAGTGACAGTTTCAGTGAATATGTCACATTGTTATTTTTATAAACGTAAGTGACTATAGCTTTAGTTAGATGATCATGAAAGCTGGAAAAAATAAACCCTCCAGGTTAGTCAAATTTATTTGGAAAAGAAACAAAGTCAAACAGTAAAATTACCACCAATCTAAACATCCATCATAGTAAAGACCTTTTAGACCTACTTCCTGGTTCAACTTTGACTTACCATGTTTACAACTGTCATTTTAGCAAGTGCCCCAAAACGACATGAGGCTTAAGTGACAAAACCCTCTAGCTGTCTGTTATGAGTGAAGGAGGAATTTTGGTGATATTATTATAGTGGAGGTGGGCTTGGACAGGTCAATCAGTAAGTAGTAATATTAACCCAAACAATGATGTTTCCCTTACCCTAACCAAGTTGTTTGTGTGCCCAAATCTAACCAAGCCTGAAGCATGGTGTTGTCACCTACAACAGACTACATTTTCAACAGTGATTTGTAATGGTGCTGGAACGTAAAGACAAATGATGTCATCCTGCTGATAGAGGCGTCTGGTCAGAAAACACTTCTGTTGTTCCACAGGACATGTAGGAAAGACATGCTCTTTAATTTGGATAACTTGTTGGTATTTGTTGTGGTTTTCCTGTACAAAAATGCCGGTTCCTCAGTGGGTTGTGGCATGGTACGATGTGCTATATAGCACTGCTGCCAAACAATGAACTTTTTTAAGCCCCTGTATTTATCTTTAGAGGTTCTCTACCCCACTCAACTCAACTCAACTCAACTGAGCTGAAGAACCAGTAGAGAACCTTTTAAGCCCCTGTATAGTTTTTAAAAGTTCTTCACTGGTTGTGTCCTCAGTAAACTAAATTAAACTAAACTACGCTGAAGAACCTTGTAAGCCCTGGTATGGATCTTGAGAGGTTCTCTACTTGTTCTTTCCCTAGTAAACTACACTTAACTAAACTAAACTGAAGAACCAGTCAAGAACCTTTAAAGCCCCCATATGGTTCTTTAGAAGTTCTCTACTGGTTCTTCACCTTAGTTAAGTTTACTGGGGAAAGAATAAAAGCAGTATATAAAAATGACCTACAAACAGTGTATTACCAGAGGTTAACACGTAAAAGCAGTGGCTCTTAACTTTTTTGCCCCCAGGTATATGAAATATTCCAGCTTTTAAAAATGCATTGTAATGTGTTTCCCTATAAGCATTTAGTACAGGATTCTGAATAATTTAAGCCAAAATTACGCAAAAAAAAAAAAAAAAAGTTTAACAGTCATTCATATTTTAAGTAAAGGTGACATTTTGAAGCATATAGGCTTGTCCATGGTATTATCTGACATTATTCAAGGCCCCCCCCACACTTAAAAATTTACAAACAATACATATTACATATTTGGTGCATCTAGTTTTGTAAAGCATTATTAAGAAAAATGCACTGCATAGCACCTTTAAAAGATGGGTGCCATATGGCACAATAAAAAGGTTTGCTTATGATTACAGTCAAAAAGAGAAGCTTTTGGGTGCTGTTTAGCACCATTTGTGTTTTAGCAGGTGTGCTCACTATCTAATTTACCTCCACATAAAGGTGTGCTGTATCTAATCTAACAAAACTGATTGCTTGTTTACAACCTGAAAGACTGTCTGACCCCCTCTTGCTCCTTGCCCTCTTGGACCTGTTCTGTTTATCCCTAAACCAACTAAACCTTAATCATAGAGGCATCAGATCAGCCTCTAGTGGCCTGTAGAGAAAATGCAGCTTGAGGCACGTCCTTTTAATAATTATCTAATGGTTTCTACTGCAGTTAAAGTGAGTGGACTATGCACTTACACACACATGCTAGAAATTTGAAATTACTACATGTTGCACAGAACGACTGCCGTTGATCTTCATCAGTCCCTCTGCGTCTGTCTCGTTTCCATTTTCTCTCTCTCTCTCCATAGAAGGCTGGAATGCAAACTACTGCTGACAGACACCAGACATCTTCATGTAGGGAACAGTATCCGTGTGTGCGTGTGTGTCATCCACTATAAATGTCACTAAGGCATTATTCATGTTAATGATAGCCATTGCAGATATCTCAGCTAGCTCCCAGTTTCTTGTGAGTGCATGTATGTGGGTGTGGGCAGGAGGGATTCTATGTGTCAGACATTAGAAGAGTCATTAAGATATTACGCCAGCTTCCAACAAGCCTTACATGGCTCTGTGTGGGTGGGTGGGTGTGTGTGTGTGTGTGTGTGTGTGTGTATGTGTGTGTGTGATGGTATTCCCTCAGCCCACACGTCTAGATAATTAAGCAGAACCACAGTGACTGATGAATTCCAGAGGCAGCTTATGACAACTACAATGTTCCCCAGTGGAACTCTATTACATTTAGTTATTTCCAGCTGTATGTATAAAAATGTATTCTGCTTGTACGGTATATTCACCAACATCATCAAGCAGCAGCCTGAGAGAAACACTGCAGACAATTCACCAAAATTGTCCCCCTGGGAGAGGCCTTCACTCTGTGGCCATTTTCCAGCCACATAGAGTCTGTTTTCATCTTCCAGTGGTAGAGAGCCCTCATAAATGATGAAACAACAAACGAAGCCCATAATGTATGCTGAATTATTAGAAAATTGTCTTAAAATGGGAGTATAGACTTCAGGTTACATTCTTATGTGCTTAGAACAAGTGAAGCATGAGCTTCTTTAATTTCTGTGTAGATAGCTGGATTAATTTAGATAGAAGCATATCCATTCTGTCAGACGTGTGTGACACGGATGTCGGACAACGTGGCTGTAATGCCTCCTGTGTAGACACATCGTTACTTTTTAAACTGGCACTTTTCTTACATCATTATGTAAACTGCTCCAAGCAACTGTTATGGCAGAAAATGCCATCAATGGGACCGATATATAAGCTGCTACTGACTGGTTAGAATGAAACAAACAAACAAACAAACAAATGAACAAACAGAGATCAGCTAACATGCACACAGTGTCAAGGTGCATGAATGAAGTGGGAAAAAAAGCAATTGAGATTATCAGGCAAGATATGGGCTGCTTGTCCTGCAGACTCCACCTACCATCTGACCATATAAGGTATTCCCATGGATGTATTACAGGAACTGGATATCAGACCCAAAGATGGCGCCCAGTCACTTGACAGTCAACTGCACTGCACATGCTCATTAATGTTTTGCCCACTGACTCTGACCATGCATTCCCACCAAGCTGGAACTCTCAGTGCTGAAAAATGGAACCAACACGAAGTGCCAAAAATTGCAGTTCCTCAAATGGCCACTTGAGGCTTACTCCAAAAGCGAGTCTAATTTAGATACCATCAGTCAAGGCTCAAAATTGTTTCTGGACTCCATACAGATTTTTTTTTCCTTTTTATGACCAAAAATGTCTCTTTTAATAGCAAAGGTTACCGACCCCTGTCATAAACTCTCATGTATATAAATGTCTATGTTTATGTTTACAGCCTGGTACAAAAAAAAATTGGGTTTTGGTCTCTATAGCTAATTTACCTGTCCATGAAGACTGCATGGGGAGTTACATTTTTTTTATGTAACCCCCCTGTTTAAATGATATTAAGGCTTAAAGTTATGCATGCATAAGGGCGTAGCTGCTTGGGGTAACAGGTGGAGGTCATCGGTTGACAAGTTGTTACCACAGCGACAGGGTTGGTTAGGTAACATACTATGGTGTAACCCCAGATTCACAGAATATAGTTGTAGCTGTAGCAGTCACGTAACCAAGTTGAACAGAATAATAATAGTAGAGTATTTTTATGTACTGAATGTGTCAGGGTGGGGGGGTAGTCATCTGTAGTTGTTAAGTATTAATATCAAACCTACTGATGGTAACATACAGTCCACTATCTTTCAGTTCAGTTCAATTCAGTTCAGTAGTACTTGATTTATCCCAAAGGAAATTCTTGTGCCAGAGAAATACTACAACTACAGTAACACAACTCATAATAGCAGCAATAAACACTCACAAGCCAGTCGCAACCAGATCAACAAGTGGGTTTTGCGGGTCAGGGCCACAAGCTGGGCCCAGTTTTTAAAATAATAGAGTATCAAGTATCAGTCAAAATATTCAAAATATAAAGTGCTTAAGGAAGTAGTGCAAAAAGTTGTAGTTCACCTATTGTAGATTAATCTTGCTGTCAGTGTCCTTTGTTTCAGCTCTCCTCCTCTCCTACAGAAGGGGGAGGAGTTATACAGTTTGATGGTCAAAGGTAGAAAAGATGTCCTGTAGTGTGCTGTGGTGCTCCTCAGTGGTCTCAGTCTATGGCTGAGTGTGCTCTGATATGACTCCAGAGTGGCATGCAGGGGGATGAGAGGTGTCTAGAATACTGAGTAGTTTTCTCAGCATCTTCCTCTTTGACACCTCCACTAAAGACTCCGAAGACTCATGTAGTTTCTTGTCCAGGGTTTTTCTGTTTCACTGAGGTTCTACTCCTTCTCCATTATCATTCACTTAATTTTTTACCTCTTGTCTTCTGGCCAAGGGATTCAAGGAGAGGATGACCTCGCCCAAACTTAAGACCAAGACAGAACTCGGAAGGAGGTTGGGGTTGATGGGGTACATATCCTTTGTCCAACCATGGTTAATTGCACACAGACCATTACTTAAAATGATGTTCACAGAAACTCCTGAGAAGTTGCTTTGCCATGACTTTAGTACACATGCCCATGTATGGGTAAACAGACATTAGGCAGACAAACAGATGTATGCTGATTAGATCTCAGTTACAGCAGGATTAGCTGCTGTGACATGTGAGCAGACAGGTTTTTAATTAATTGTAACACTCTGATGCAGGACATGTTGTAGTGTTGTTATTGTCTGAATGGCTGATAGGAAGCTATCACAGCCACAAGACAAAATGTGCCTGTGTGTGTGTGTGTGTGTGTGTGTGTGTGTGTGTGTGTTAGTAACAAAGTGAACGTATGTTGCTAGTTTGTGTTGTCTCCATTGATCTAACTCCTGATTAAAATGCACGAGGTGAGGAGAATGGAAAATGATTATCTGCCTGATCAGAGCAGACCTGGTTATCTGTTTATCTGCTGTTACTGTATATGGTTTTATCTTGGCAAGGTACAACAGCACAGAGAAGAGATTATCATGTCTATAGGAAATGTGACATTGCTAAAATGTGTGCTGAAAAACTGAAAAAATTGTCCAATATCTATGTTCCAGTGTAGCAGTAGTGTTACAGATACATGTACTGTTGCATGCAAAAGTTTGGGCACCCCTGGTCAACATTTGGTTTACTGTGAATAGCTAGGCAAGTAAAAGATGAGCTGGTCTCCAAGAGGCAAAAAGTTAAAGTTCTTCAATATTTTAAGCAAGATATATTTTTTACAGTGTCAAAATTTAAAAAAAGAGGAAAAGGGCCTGAAGCAAAAGTTTGGGCACCCTGCATGGTCAGTACTTATTAGCGCCCTCCTTTGGCAAGTATCACAGCTTCCTTTTGTAACTAGCTAAGAGTCTTTCAATTCTTTGGAGGATTTTCACCCATTATTCCTGCAAAAGGCTTCTAGTTCTATGAGATTCTTGGGCCATCTGGTGGACAGGTGTTTATTTATTTATTTTTTTGTAAAGGGACATTGTGTAGGAATTACCCCCATCTTACGTTGAAATCGTGTATCACATTCAAACATATAGTGCACTCTAGCACCTCACTTTTTCAAACACGTATTGCAACAACAGTAGCCACCATGTATCAAAAAGCCTCGACAACACTAATGAAACCATGTTATCCTCTGCTATCCAATAAGTACACATATAACAACACAGACACTACACATACTGAGAAATCCGGTTATACTCCTCTGGTGGAACTGTATGTTTACGTGGTTTCAGTAGCTTTCATAGTCGTGGTAAAGCTGGACTAAAAGCCGGTGGGAAGGCTTTATAAGCTGGCATTTACTGTGACAAAAAGCCAGCGTTTACCGCGACTTTGAAAGCTACTGAAACCACGTAAACACACACTTGTGTACCAACGAGGCTGGTGTATTTTAGCAGGATCTACTGTTATGCTGCTTATGGTAACGAGCAACACTGTCTAACAAAACCGAATGAAAAAAGTTAACTGTAGGCTAATTTAGGCAGTACAGTTGACTTACTTGTCGAGGAGAAAGCGAGCAACTTCAGCGTCCCTTTTAAAATCTTTCTCCTTCATGGGTTCCTTCCACCTGGGGAAGGCTAGCCCGATGTTAATCCTCTTTTTTTGAATGCTCTGGTCACGCTGCATTTTAAGTTCCCTTTTTCGCTTTCTTGGCGATGGTGAAACCATCTCCTGTGCTGCTGCATATGCATGGTCCTGCATTATGCTGCAGTAGTGCAGATTTTCAAACTTGGCGGGGTAGCAAGCCTCTCTTGCTGATCTTCTCCTCAGGCGTCTCAGTCACTTAGGTCATTCCTACTCTGCGCTGGCTCGCAGGGAAAACGCGTAGTTATTCCACGTTGGTGCTATTTGTCCCTTGCTGGCAGCTGTAGTTTCAAGTTTGGCAGACCGTCATGGCGCTTCCCACCGGCTTACCCGTCGTATGTATAAACAAATCTAAAATTCTTCGCTTAGGACAATGTGTCAGATTATTAGTGGAGGTCATAATACACCAATGATAACACAAATATAGATGCAGACATCAATTTTGGCCAGTAAACAACAGAAAATGTTACACAATGTCCCTTTAAGAAATTCTGTACCCTTTTTTTCTCCAGACATGTAAAGCTTTCAAGTTTGCATCAACTGGCCTTTCCTTATGATGATTTTGAGCAAGCCATAGCCCAAACAAGCTAATTAAGGTCCGAGACCCTGGTAAAAGTTGCCTGATCGCTCAAATGTCTTGAGGTGCCCAAACTTTTGCATGTTGCTTCTATACTGTTTTTTTCACTCTAACATTGTACAAAACAAAAATTAATTCAGAAATCTTGCTTTGATAGCATGCTATAAATAGATTGCAGTTAACAGAACATTATATGACAATACCACAGCAAAGCAGCAGAAGCGGAAGGCTATACATAGTTAGAAAAACAATTCCACATATACACACATATGACACAGTTAATACAGACATTTAATGTGTGTGTGTGTGTGTGTGTGTGTGTGTGTGTGTGTGTGTGTGTGTTTTTGTGTTTGTGTGTATGGAACTTTTTGTTTGTTCATACATTTGCAGAGGGGTAGGTGCAACAAGAAACAGCTTTTAACACCTTTTGATCTTTGTTCCAAACTCTTTGATTCATAATTTTTTTTGAATGGGTGAAATTCTGCTTTTAGTCTTCATTATCATTTACTTATATTATTATTTACTTATTTTTACTCTTCACGGTGATAAGAAGTAGTGCTAAACTGTATGGGCTTGATGTGGAAGTGTGTGTCTGTGATGGTCAGAAAGATGAGGTCACTCTGCAGCTTTTCGCCACCACCTACAATGAGCAAAAGAAAATGTCTGTTAGTGACTCCGGGTCACTGAGTGTCTTGATTTGTAACTGTACCTTTGTGTGTGTTTAGGATGATGAGGTGGTCCTACAGTGCTCAGCCACAATCCATAAGGAGCAACAGAAACTCTGTCTGGCTGCTGAAGGCTTTGGAAACAGACTCTGCTTCCTTGAATCAATCTCCAACTCCAAGGTACTGATACAAGCTCTAATACACTCCTTTATACCACATGAACAACAGAATGCCAGTCAACTGACATAGTAAAGGAAAACCCCAAAAATGAGTGATGGCATTAACATAAACAATGCAAATTTCCACACAAGGGGCGATTCATGTAGTTTTAATTTAAAAAGTCTACGGATTTACAATTTTGCCTCTTAATCCCCCAGAAAATAGTAGAGGACACAGAACTACACTTTAAAACTCTTAAATAATCAATTAACTTATGCTACTCCTCTTAATGAGGAGTCAGACAGCATCTCTGCAGCTCTACTCTGCGCTCTGCTATGTCCTAATTTTAGAGAATGTCATTTATATTTTCACATTTTAATGCAGTATTATTTCACCCACCCACAATCAGTCTACGCCTTAGACTAGGTTTTTGCTGGTCAATGGCACAATCGTTTTCTGCTGCTTCAAAACAGCAATACACCAACAATGCACACAGTATTAACTTCTGAAATAATCAGCAAGGCTACACTGCTCCCCATGCATAAAGCACACAGCATCTCTCTTAATGGAGAGTCTCTGCTGCTCTGCTCTGCTCTCGGCTATGTTCACATTTTACAGAATGTAATTAATATTTTCAACATTATTGATGTATTATTTCACCCACATGCAAGGGTGCAAAGGTTTGAATCCCTTTTGACAAAGGAATCCAAACCAGCAAATAGATGATAATGTTAAAATACAACCCCTATTCCAAAAAGCTGGGATGTTGAGTAAAACCTAAAACAAACAAACAACAAAAAACAAAACAAAACAAAACAAAAAAACAGAGTGTAATGATTTGCAAATCCTTTTTGACATATATTCAGTCGAATATAGTACAGAGACAAGATATTTAATGTTCAAACTGATAAACTTTATTGTTTTTTGAAAATCACACTAATGGGGACACACTAAAATACACTAATTTTGAATTTGATGTCTACAACATGTTTCAAAAAAGTTGGGAAAGGAGCATGTTGAGCACTGCGTGACATCACCTTTTCTTTTTGCAACACTCAGTAAGTGTTTTGGAACTGAGGACACTAATTATTGAAGTTTTAAAGTGAAATTCTTTCTCATTCCTGCTTGATATACAACTTTAGTTGCTCAATAGCGTGGGGTTTTCGTTGTGTTATATGCTTCATAATGTGCCACACAGGCAGTCCAGACCAGATAGCTCAGTCAACTACCTGCACTCTTACTACGAAGCCATGCTGTTGTAACACAAGCAGAATGTGTCTCATTGTCTTGCCGGAAAAAGCAGGATTGTTCCTGAAAAAGATGTCGTCTGGATGGCAGCATATGTTGCTCCAAAACCTGTATGTACCTTTCTGCATCAATGGAGCCTTCACAAATGTGCGAGTTACCCATGTTGTCATGAGCACAAACACACCTCCATACCATCACAGATGTTGGCTTTAAACTTTGAGCTGATAACAATCTGGATGGTGCTCTTCCTCTTTAGCCCAGAGGACACAAAATCCATGATTTCCTAATGTGGAAATGTGGACTCATCAGACACACTTTTCCACTTTGTGTCAGTCCATCTCAGATGAGCTCGGGCCCAGAGATTTCTGCAGCGTTTACGGATGTTGTTGATGTATGGGTTTTACTTTGCATGGATTGAATGTTTGTTAGCAGGTAGCCCCTTGAGATGAACCATCTCATTTTCGAAGGAGTCCACGGTAGAGTCTTTACTTGGATTTGTAGATGCAGCGACAAAATGGGTTTAGTGACAATGGTTTTTCAAATGGTTTCTGAGCCCATGTGCTAATATCCTTTAAACAGTACTGCCTGTTTTTATGCTGCAGTGCTGCCTGAGGGGTCAAAGGTCACAGGCATTCAGTGTTGATTTTCAACCTTGCCCCTTACATGCAGAGATTTCTCTGGATTTATTGAATCTTTTGATGACATTATGATATATGATTTTATGATATATATTATCCCTAAATTTGGTGCAGTTGTACATTGAGAAACGTTGTTAAACTGTTGGACTGTTTACCCACACAGTTTTCCGCAAAGTGATTATCCTTGCTTGTGAACAACTGAGCCTTTCGAGGATGCCCCTTTCATAGCCAATCTTGAAATTTTTATCTGTTACCAATGAACCTGTTTACTTTTTACTGTTGAATGTTCCAGGTGTTTTTTGAGCATTCCACAACTTTCTCAGTCTTTTGTTTCCCCTGTCCTAACTTTTTTGGAACTTGTTGCAGGCATGAAATTCAAAGTAAGTGTATATTTACAAAAACCAATAAAGTTCATAAGATTGTACATTAAATATCTTGTCTCTGCACTGTACTCAATTGAATATAGGTTGAAAATCATTGCATTCTGTTTTATTTACCTTCTACACAACGCCCCAACTTTTTTGGAATCAGAGTTGTGCTTTTAATAAAGGGGGAATAAAATGTCAGTATTCAAAGAAGTTGAAGAAGAGTGGAAAAGAGTTTAGTTTTGTGGGCAGTAGAGACTTCTTAGCATTCGGTGAACAACTAAGTGGCAGCACCACTTGACATCTCTGGCTTGCAGACATGAAGCAGAAGGCACTATTAGTCCCTGCAGTGTAATTATAGGAATATTGCAGTGACTAATATCAGTCAGTCACTATAGACTGCTGTAAATTCACTCTTGACAGCTGCAGGCACACACTGTCAGACTGTGTCTGTAGGAGCATTCTAGGGATGGTACAGGGCTTTTCCCTGAATTGCTGCTGCAGTAGGTTATAAGACATAAAAGAGATATTCTTATGTCTGATGATTGTAGATGATTACCATTACTATGCATTATCACAAGAAGACAGTCTTGGTTATGTCAAGATCGAGAAACTATATCCTGTTTTCCAAATCGTGAAATTATTATTGAGTTGTAACATTCAGAAAAGCCTTTCATTGTTTGCAAAATGACATTGTGTTTACAATTATATTTCATTTTTTTTTGTAGTGATTGAGTAAGGTAGTTTTGTAAAAGTAGTGTGGTTAGAAATTGCTATGTCTGCTATGTATTGCTATAAAAGGGCAAGTTTCCAACAAAGTATACACAAATTCAGTAACAAAGCATTCCTTCTTTGTTGATCTCACACTGTCCATAATGATCAGCAATCCTGAATGTTGCTGCAGAAGAATTGACTGTCTTGTAGAAAAGTTAAGTCAACATCAATAAATCATCTAAGTGTTCCTGTTTTTCCAGAATGTGCCTCCAGATCTGTCCATCTGCACTTTTGTGTTGGAGCAGTCGCTGTCAGTACGAGCTCTTCAGGAGATGCTGGCCAACACAGAGGAGAAGGCTGAGGGGGTGAGTGTGAAGAGACAGAAACACACATTAAAACAAACAAACACACACACACACACACACACACACACACACACACACACACACACACACACACACACGCACGCGCGCACACATTAACAAACCAGGGACGGGGAGATGAATAACGGTACAGTAGGTTCTTCTCAGATCAGAGTTTTCTTCAGGTGAGACTGGCAGGCTGAGACACCAGCCTGATGAAACACACAAAGGAGGAGGTGGTTGAAACCGGGAGCAACAGGGAGAGTGAGTCTGCTTACTGATCTTCTCATTATCTAAAGTCATCTACACTCTTCCTTTTGGTTCCTTGCTAGCACCAATGCACATTTCAAAGCAGCAGTAAGAGGCTACGGATCAGTTTCCATCAAGCAATTGATTTTATAACACACTATCAACATTGTGCTTCCATACAGTTCCTCAACAGTTATATTTAACTGCTAGTCTGATCAGCTATGTGCAGCAGCTCTCCTTTAATTACAGCTACTGGTGCAAATGCGATTCTGTTTGACTGTAATCTATCCTCCCAAGCAAAAAGACGTTCAAATGTTGATACAAGTGATTATATCTCAGGTTTTTTACATTAGAGACATGTCTAGAGGGATTTTTGCAGCAGTCATGTTGTGCATTTTTCTTTTTTCTGATATTCTTTTGTTTATATCAGTCTTTACCATTTGTTTTACTGTATTTTGCCTAATGAGCAAGGTCGTACAGATGTTAATCTCTCCAGGGATATTTTCCAGCTCCTTCTGGGGCGCTTCTTGGCAAGATGAGATATATATTTTTCCTACTGGATTGTATTGGAAAAAACTCCAAAGGAAGGCACCTCCTGAGTGCCTTTGATAAGATATCTGAAACACTTAAATTTGCTCATTTCGACACAGAGGAGCAGTGTCTCTACTGCTAGCTCACTCTGGACTTCTGAGCTCCTTCCCCATTTTCTAAGGCTGAGCCCAGCCACCCTACAAAGAGAACTCATTCCAGCTGCTTGTATCAGTGATCTCATTCTTTTGGTCAGTACCCTAAGCTCATGACCATAGGCAAGGATTGAAAAGTACATTGACTGCAAAATCAAAATCTTGTTCAGCTGCTGCTGATCTGAAGTTGCATTTTACACTCACTCATGAACAATTCCCTACCTGAAGGGATTGTTTTCAGGTAGAAAAGCATCTCCTCAGACTTTGATGTGCTGTTCACTTTATGCTTAAGTGAAAACCACTCCAGTCCATGCTGAAGATCATGGTCTAATGAAAGCCAGTAGCACCATGTAATCTACAAAGAGCAGGGAAGCAATTCTAAGGCAGAGTCTTACACTGGGTCAGGTTCCTGTCAGGTATATGTGGGAACCCGCAAAAAGCTGTGTAACGATTAAATAAATAAACTACTTGCAATGCGCAGTATGTATATATGTGTATATATATATATATATATATATATATATATATATCTGTTCACAGGCACAAGCACGAGTAAAAATGAACTACATGCAGGCGGGCAGCGGGTGACAACAAAAATATATTTTTTATTTTTCAGAATAAAACAAATGAAAAAGATGTGCATTATATGTGTCATATTTTGACATCTAAATCACTATTACCAAGCTGCAATTCCTTTCATTTTGAAAGTCAGTGACACAAATTGAACCTTTGACCTCGTTGTCGCATTCGTCACCGATGTGAAGGACTCCAGCGATAGAACTTTGTGGTCCAAGGATGAGGTGGCATCCTATGTCGAGTTTCAGGACATCCAAGGAGCATCCTTTTGAGGTCTTAAGGTGGTGGAAGGAGCATGCTATCATTTTTATCACCTGGCGTGAAAGTTTAGTCAAGGGTGTGGGTCAGGGTCACGGGACTTTTATTAACTGGTGTGGGCGGGTGCGGCTTTGACTTAGACATAATGATAAGGATGCGGGTTTTCAAAAATGTAACTGTGCAGGACTCTGAGGTTCCCAGACTGGATCTCCCCCTGGCTGTGCTTTGAGATCCTATCCATTAAGAATCAGTGATAAGGGGCAATCCTGGAGGAGCATCCACTGAAAGCCTGCTTGACTTCTTGCTGAAAGTATGGACTCACTTCTCACCCTGGTTATACAGTTACTGGATGGCTTGTGGTGATGGCTTCCGTACCCTATTCTTCAGCACTACCCCTGACATGACTCTGGGAAAAAAGATTGTACGCTTTCCTCAAGCCCACATAACCCCCCCCAAACCCCTGCAATGGTAAAGAGATGCTCCACTATTCCATGACCAGGACAGAATATGCATCTCTCCCCCTGGATCTGAGGTTTGACAAATGGTTGGAGCCTTCTTCTTGGCACCCTGGCATAAGCTTTCCTAGGGTGGCTGAGCAGCATCATACTTTGATAAATGGAGCACACCTTGCGGCCCCCCTTTTTAAAAATGGGGACCACCACCTTAGTCTGCCACTCTGCATGCACTTTCCCTGACCTCCACTTCACATTAAAGAAGCATGCCAGCGAAGACTGCCCAACAAGGTTGAGAGCCTTCAGCATTTCAGGGCAATGTTATTTACACCTGGCACTTGCCACTGAGTAGCTTTTTAACTATACTAGTGCAGTGCCCGTAGGAAGTATGTTTTTCTATCGAAAAGTGGAAGCTTAAGTAGATTTTTCATGTATGGCCAAATGAGGCTGTGTTTGATGGTTGGATGTACAAAGAGGTGTACATACTCTTACATAGTGTTAATAGAGAAACTGTACATTGGGTAAGACATGAACGTACATTGAGATATGGAGAGACACGCAACATCATTAGGTTTCCTAGCTTTCCGTAGATGAACAATCTTGAAATGGTAGCTAGCAAGCACGTAACCCTGCACGCCTGAAAGGAAAAACAAAAGTTTCCGACCTAGCCATACTTTGGTATGGGAAGTTTAGGCAATGTTTTAGTCAATGTAACCATGTTGTAGCCATGTCAGCAAACACCATGAGCAGATGAGAACAGCGTGGTGAAACTTAAGAAATACTACTTACCATGAGATTACTGAAACATGTCATGTTAATGCAAACTGCACCTCTTCATCTATTCCTATATGGGGGAGGGACGAAAGGGAATGCCATAACCCCGGGTGTACAGTGGATCCATCGCGTGCGTGGTCCGGCCGTGGCACAGACTCCTCCGTCCTGTGCCGGGCGTCAATGTCCACTGGAAGCGTATCTATAGCGGCGCGCACGCGAGCGGCTGGAATTGACGGATCGCGAGATCATGATGTCACGCGATAATGTGCAGAAACACTGGAGGTAAAAAGACATCGACAAACAAAGAAAAGATTTCGCTACCTGCCGGGGGCCACAAACTTTGACGTCATGCTGTTGTAGCGATGTGAAATACGCTCCGGAGTTTTCATGGGTGTTTTTATTTTGAAAAAAACACCCCTCAGCCGTTGTAAAATCACTGTAACCCACGGCTTCTCGGGGCTTATTGCTTAAACATATTTTCAGTTCATTTTGTGCCCCATCCTGCTCCTCTTTAGGAAAGTAAATTCGCTGTCCCATTTTTCGAGATATTTACAGGACTTCTTTGTTTTTTTTGGCAGGAATGCCTTCTCGTTCGTCACATCCGTCCATCTCTCTCTTTTGTTGTTCCGGGTTTGTTCCCGTTGTCGGCACTAACCTCGCAACAACTGCCACCCAGGCTACTGCAGGTGGCAGCTCTCGCGAGGCTAGTGACAGTTCAGTTTGGAGGGGTAGAGGAATGTTGTTGTTTTTTTATTATAATACGGGAGATTTACGGGAGAATACTAATACGGGAGGACGGCGGGAAAGAGGGGTTAAATACGGTAGTTTCCCGGCCAAAACGGGAGACTTGACAGCTATGTCCAGCACCCGCGCCGTGGCTGAATCGCCCACTTCACGGATCCAGTGGACATCCGGGGTAAGCGTGTGCAAAGTTTTGGGTGACCCAGAGCGGTATAGCGATAGGTAATTTGATCTTGTATTCCGTGAGGCGTGGCTACAGCTGCGTCAGAGAGCGCGACAGGCTGACTGGTTACACGGAGGTGTATGGGATTTAAACTTTTAATGATAACGTTGTGAATATCAATCCAAAAAACCAGATGCTTGACAGCAGCCCCCCCCCAGGTCTGGCTCCAGGAGGGGGCCCTGGTTTCCCTGTTAGCGGGGAGGTGCTGCAGCTCCTTCTTGGCCAATTCATAAGGGACACACTGTTTTCTGTTTGGTTTTTGTGTGATGTGAAACTTATTGTAAACTTTGATTGTAGAATATGTGCTATTCAGCTGGGAGATATGTGCAAGTGGTATGTTCATTATGTTCCACAAGCTTTCTTAGGTTTTTTAGTCTAATTAATAGAGAATTAAGTTACATGCCACAACAATATAAATGCAAGCAAAATAGCCTACAAGAACGAACCTTTTGTGAGCCAGTCTGGATTGGCCATTGTTCTTCGGGTTAGTGGGTGTGGGTGTTGTGTTGCTGAGCAGTGGCTGCGGCTCTCTTGTTCTTCTTGCAGACATGGTCTAATTTATAAAATTTGAGTTAAAATTTTATTCTAGATGGTATCGTAGCATGCTCATTTGTCAAATACAGAATTTGCAAAGTGAGAGAATATGTGGCCTAGTGAGGGAGCTGAGCAATGTTTTAGCCACAGTGTTGTTGATCTCACAGATACATATTTGAGCTTAAAAATGGGAACTAAAACATTTATTGAAATACTGTATCATATCTAAATTGTTCAAATGAGCAGCCTCAATCATGCACAGTTCAAGAAAAACAACACCAAGCCGCAGTGCAGATGTAGTACTGTTGTGATGGAGGAGGATCTAATAGAAGCTCTTGTCAAATTTCATCATGACTTGCAGTTTTTTTAATGAAGTGATGGCATGGTTATTAATTCGTCCTTTCTCACTGTCAGCAGACATCAAGACCAGAGCATGAGAGACAGTGACACACACACAGAGGTTCAGGCAAATGTGTGTTTTACAGGAATTATGTGTGTTTTGTAGTTCATTATTAAGCCAGGCATATTCCAAAAGTGTCTTGCATAAATTGTACGCATTGATTTAGAGTGTGCTCCAAAACCCGACTGGCACAGTGCTGCTTTAAGCTGGTTGGGAGTGGTTTTCCACTCAGATTTCCAGTTGGGACGTAAAATGACACAAGGAAATACCACATCAACTGACAGCATCAAACTATAGGGACCAATAAACACATTTCTTACATGGCTTCTAGTGGCTGACTCCAGTTGAATAAGGAGAAGAAGATGATAAACCACAGCATCTTTACTGACTGCCAATAGACAATAAATGTCATACCTGTGCAGGCCTTAGACCCCATTTACACTTGCAATTTAAAGCATTCACATGCAACACCTAATACTTCAGACCCAGATGCAATTCACTAGATTTTTGTTAATACTTAGACACATATAATACAGTACAGTACAGTACAGTACAGTACAGTACATGCATGTTAGACAAATCACAGATTTGATGACACTCCATCTTGGTGTTCCCAGGCTACATGAAAAACTGGGTAAGACCTACTCCTGTTCAGCAGCAGAAGAACTTGTGCAATTCAGCAGTTTAGCTACAACAGTAACTAGGAAATGGGGTATCAGCTCCTCACTGCCATGCAGGTAAAGCCTAATTCACATTACACAATTTTCACCCCGATTTTGAGGTCGCAGAAGGATTTTGAGAGCCATTAAGAAGTCCTGGGGTCGGAGGTGAGTCGGCTCCTTTCCTGTTTCTTCTTAGCGCGGACTAGGGCGCAAACGACCTGCAGAGCTCCAAGCTGTCAGACATCCATGTTTAAGTTTAGCGCCGGGGAACTTCATAATATCCTGTTTTGTTCACATGTGACAAAACGTAGTTTGGTGACGTCACCGTGTTATCTGGGGCTCTGTCGGCGAGGGCTCGCTGGAGAAATCTGGAGACTCCCGATGACAGAAACACACGTCACCAAGTATGAACATTCAAAAGATTACGATAGTCTCCGCAACTCTAGACTGGTTGGCCAGTCGTGTAATGTGAACAAGGCTTAACTGACATCGCCATTTAGGCAAACAATAACACCAGTGCAAGGGATGTGTTAACATGAGCAAGTTAGCCCTGTGCAGGGTACAGTTAGAAGATTAAAAATGTATACTCTTTTAAGGTGGTAGTATTAGGGGTGGAATCACCAGAGGATCCACAGTATGATCTAATCATGATACTTAAGTCATGATACAATATTATTGTGTTTTGTGATTTGCTGTTTAGTTGACTGAAAAAGCAACTGATTATATTATTCTAGTAGGCTGCGTTTTATTTGTATTTGTCATATTAATAATTTATGTAATAAAAAAAATCAACACTTGGCACTGAGTGACGATATTATATTGCCACACAAAAATATTGCGATACTATGCTGTATTGATTTTCTACCCCAGCCCTAAGTAGTATCAAGTATTAAAGGTTAATCAAAGCAGCAACATCTTTCTTTTCCATCATTACGCTTACAAGGTAAACAGTAAGTTATAATACAAGGTACACTCTTCAAGGTATTTCACTTATATATTCACTTGCACAGATTTGAAAGGGTCCTGCACTGTGTTGCTAGATTACACAGCGATGTGTGCAACAAAAGAGAGAAGATGAAACCCTTACCAAAGTAAACCTGGATAGGTTTACACAGACAGAGTAACAGACCCTGGGTTTTTTTCCTGCGGTGCCACTGTTCGTCTTAAGCCCAGTTCAGACCAAAGTTTCATGACGAGATGAAACCATTTTAAAACGTTGCAAAGAATAGTTGCAGCATTGTGAACTGGCCAGTCTGAACTTGACTCAAATTGGCTGCAACTCAGCTGGTCAAATCACTTGTGGCTGGTTTTTGCTCGTCTCCTGTTTCAAAATATATTCAGCCACAAAATAAGCCTGAAAAGCTGGAAATCAGAATGGAAGTACAGAGAGTTGTTGCATAGGGATGAAACACGGTCTCATCTAGTTGCATTGGTGTGAACCAGCAAGTTTTTTAGTGTTGTAGAATGGCGCATTGCAAGTAGTTGCTTGTTTCAACTCATTGCGAATCTTTAGTTTGAGCTGGGCCTTTATAGTAATGCTCACCCTGTGTTGCAGGTACTTAAGTGCTACTGCAGTGCATTATGTGATGTCCATATGTCGCAATAAGAATTATAAGTAAAGAGGTTGGGATGGTGGATGGAGTATTGTAGATTTCCCTTGTTTCCATAGACAGTATACAGTAGGTGAAACTGTATTTAGTTAAACATCAAGGTAGGGAAATACTTCTTAAATGGATGATCAAATATGATTGTCTTCCCCTATAAGTAAAAAAAAATTAAAACTGCTGCCTCGGTTATGTTGATATAAATTAAAGACACATTTGTGTTTTGGGACACCAAGACACAGAAGACAGGGCTGATATCAGTCACCTTTGTGTGCATCCCGTGCAGTGATACATGTACATGTAGGTCCAAGTTGTGTTTAGCCTTGCTTTAGCACTCCCTTACTCTTGATGGATTTAGCTGTTGGATTACCTACCATGCGCCATGAGAAAAAAAGGTTTTACTCTCCAATAAACACATCTGTCAACTGCAGACACTCTGACAACCTGTCTGCCAGAAGCAGATAAACTTTAAGAGGAAGGTGGCTGTATTCTGAATAGTCTTAACGACTTTTAAGGATAAACCTGCAGCAGTCATGAGCTTTTTTCAAGAAGTAAATGGATTTGAACACAATGAAAAGAACATCACATTACTTCCACATGCTGCATTTAAACAAGATTTTGTGTGGGATCACAGTAACAGCACAGAGAGAGCTTACTGAAAACTGTAAACCAATTTGATAATGGTTAGGAAGAGAAATATAGTTTGATGAGTGGAGAGACAGGATTACTAAGCTTTATATGAAAAAAAAAGATGTGCAAAAGGTACACCGTTTTCCAGGAATGAAACATAATAGAAGTCTGATCTAAGAATATAAAAAACAATTTAAACAGTTTTTCTGTATTCTGAACAAAAATTTAATTTCACAGGTTAAAGTTAAAAGTCTAACACTTTTTTACGCACTCAACAGATGTATTTCTCTCAAATTTTGGTCAGACATCTGTTAAAATCCATGTCATTGAGCACCTCTCCTTTTCCAAGACAATCCATCTACCTGACAGGTGTGACATATCAAGATGCTAATTAAACAGCATCATTACTACACAGATGTGCCTTGGGATGGTCACAGTAAAAGGACACTGTAAAATGTGCAGTTTTATCACACAAGTCTACAGATGCTACTAGTTTTGAAGAAGCATGTCATTTCCATGCTGACTGCAGGACTGTCAACCATAGCTGTTGCCTGTGAACTGAATGTTCATTTCACTACCATAAGACGTGTCCAATGTCATTTCCATGAATTTGGCGGTACATCCAACCGGCCTCACAGCCACAGACCAAATGTAACTACAACAGCTCAGGACCTCCACATCCAGCATCTTAATCTGCAAGATCATCTGAGACCAGCCACCTGAGCAACTGATGCAACAGTTGGTTTGCACAACAGAATAATTTCTGTGCAGACTGTTAGATACCATCACAGGAAAGCTCATCTTCATACTCGTCATCCTCACCAGGTCTTGACCTGACAGCAGTTTGTCGTCATAACCAACTTGAGTAAGCGACTGCTCGCCTTTGCTGGCATCTGGCACTCTGGAGAAGTATTTGCTTCACAGATGAATCCTGGTTTACACTGTAATGGGCAGATGGCAGACAGTGTGTATGGCATTGTGCAGGTAAGCAGTTTGCTAATGTCAACGTTGTGAACATAGTTCCCCATGGTAGTGGTGGGGTTATGGTATGGGCTGGCATAAGCAATGGACAACAAATTTGGGTGCATTTTATTGATGGCAGTGTGAATGCACAGACATACCGTGACAAAATCCTGAGACCCATTATCATGCCTTTGATCCATCGGCATGCCCTCATGCTGCAGCATGACAATGCATGACCTCATGTTGCAAGGATCTGTCCACAACTCCTGGAAGCTCAAACCATCCCAGTTCTTCTTGTTTTGCATATTTACCACGTGTCACCTATTGAACATGTTTTGGATGCTCTGGATCAGTGTTTATGACAGCGTGTTCCAGTTCCTGCCAATATCCAGCAACTTCACACAACCATTGAAGAGGAGTGGGTAACATTCCACAGGCCACAATCATCAACCTCATCAACTCTATGTGAAGGAGACGTGTCACACCGCATGAGGCAAATGGTGTCACGCTAGATACTGACTGATTCTTTGGGGTCTCTGTGACTCAAAAAATTGCATTTCTGTAGCTTTAGTTAGCTTTAGTATTCATGTGAAATCCTAGTAAATACCATTTATCAGAATATAACTACACATTTTACAGTGTCCTTTTATTGTGACCATCCCAAGTCACACCTGTGTATGATGCTGTTTAATCAGCATCTTGATAGCCACACCTGTCAAGTGGATGGATTATATTTATATATTAGTGAAAAGTGTTCACTAACATGGATTTTAAGAAATTTGCAACCACAATTTGTGAGAAATATATCTATGGAGTGCATAAAAAAAGTCTTAGATCTTTAACTTAAACCTATGAAAAATAGATTATAAACAAAATTGCTGCATGTAAATGTTTGCTCAGTCTAGAAACATTTTCTGTAGAAGTTTGGCTAATAAATAGAAAAAGACCTTTATCATCTTGTCACAGATCTAAACAATACTCTGCTTACATTAGCCTACAGGTATACAGCCATGTTCAATTACATGATTGTAATTTTTATATGGTAGTTGTGAATATAGAAACAGTTGTGGTGTGACGACTCATTGTTAGCATTGTTAGTAGAGATGATTGCCGATTGCTGATTGCCGATACCAATATCCATATATCTACATTTTCCCCCACCTAATTTTAGTGATCATCAAGTCTCTTCTGGAGTGGAATTAACATCATATAATGCATGTATACTGTTATTGTGGTGGCCCACCAACAGATGGAGACATGAAATATAATACTTTTCAAAGTATATAATATTCATTAATTGTGCAAAATAAGAAAAAGCACGTTGGCTGATTCTGATTCATGGTCCTATTCCTATTCTGGTTCATTTTTTAAGCCAGTATTGGCCCATACCAATGACATGCTGATATTATTGAGCATCTGTGCCAGGCCAGTTTTTTTTTTGTCCAGCTTCAAGTCTTCATGCTAAGCTAGGCTAACCATGTCATGACTCCAGCTGTAGTCAATACTTAACACATAAACATGACATTGATATTAATCTTATCATCTCACCTGGAAAACAGCAAATGAGTATATTTGCCAGTCACACCAAATCTTCATATGGAGGGGATTAAATCACAAGACCTTCTATTCACTAAGCTGTCATGACCTCCTCATCCAACAGTCTTATCTGTTGGATAGATGTGTGTTTTTATGTGTTGTCTGTAAAATGAATACAGCAACTTACTTTTTCCTCCTCTCTCTCATTTCCACACAGCATGTAGTGGTGGAAATATGGGTAGGTGTGCCTCCACTCGATGTCTGTGTTTGTCATGGTTGTCATCATCCTTATGTTGGTTATTACAGTCACCGTCATGAGCTTCAGCAGTGTGAACACTAGCAAGTTGCCATACACATTTGTGTTTTTGTTATCTATTGAGTGTCAACCTGTTGGAGGTAATGGAGATTTTAGATATGACCTTATCCACCTCTGTAATTGAAAGATGTGCTAGCTGATATGGAGGCAGGTGCTCTGCACATTTACTCACACACAGGCATGCACACACACACACACACACACACACACACACACACACACACTGACTCAGTAGGTACCAAGGGGCTTGCAGAGCCACAGTCATTTTAGAGAGTACTGAGAGATGCATAAGGTTTTGGTCTGCATATGACCACTGTATTACATTTCGAGCTGCAGTGGGTGTCCCTCATTTATATTTATATAAATGCAGCTTCATGAGCAAAAGCCCACAAAGATTTGATGTTATTTTCTCAACCCAATCGCCTGAAAAAATGTAGGCATTGTACGTTTCTGCAAACCATGGATACGTTACATTTGCATGTTATTACACTCACAGCCAGTTAATTAGGTACACCTGTTCAACTGCTTGCTAACACAAATAGCTGATCAGCCAATCACGTGGCAGCAACGCAATGCATTCAGGCATGTAGACATGGTCAGGACAACCTGCTGAAGTTCAAACTGAGCATCAGACGAAGAAGGTGATTTTGAATGTGGCATGGTTGCTGGTGCCAGATGGGCTAGTCTGAGTATTTCAGAAACTGCTGATCTACTAATATATGAGCGGCAGTTCTTTGGGCAAAAATGCCTTGTTGATGCCAGAGGTCAGAGGAGAATGGCCAGACTGGTTCAAGATGAACAAAAAATAACAGCAACTCAAGTAACCACTGGTTACAACCAAGGTAGGTAGAAGACCATCTCTGAACCATTAGCACATTGAACCTTGAAGCAGATGGGCTACAGCAGCAGAAGACTACACCGGGTTCACCAAAACTGGACAACAAAAGATTGGAAAAATGTTTCCTGGTCTGATGAGTCTGGATTTCTGCTCTGACAGATGGTAGTCAGAATTTAGTGTAAACAACATGAAAACATGGATCCATCCTGCCTTGTAGCGATGGTTCAGGCTGCTGCTGGTGGTGTAATGGTGTGGGGGATATTTTCTTGGCACACTTTGGGCCCCTTAGTATCAATTGAGCATCATTTAACACCAGAGTCCACCTGAGTATTGTTGCAGATCATGTCCAGGATAACACGCCATATCACAAAGCTCAGATTATCTCACACTGGTTTCTTGAACATGACGATGAGTTCACTGTACTCCAGTAATCTCCACAATCACTGGATCTCAATCCAATAGAGCACCTTTGGGATGTGGTGGAACGGAAGATTTGCATCATGGATGTGTAGCCGACAAATCTGCAGCAACTGTGATGCTATCATGTCAATATGGACTAGAATCTCGGAGGTACCTTGTTGAATCTATGCCACGGAGAATTAAGGCAGTTCTGAAGGCAAATGGGCAGAAATGTACGAGATGCCAACATTTTCTTCTGGCAACTGGGCTGATTTTCTATTAGTTGTAGTCAGGCCTGTTGATGGATTTGCTATTTTTTGATGTTTGGTGTATGCAGGACAAACTCTGCTCCACCCAGCATAGACTTGGCTAGGTGTTGGAAACATCAATAAGTCCAGGTAGAAAAGATTTCCACACACTTACATCTATGCAGTGTTTAAATTTATTGATGAGCTATTGGCCTGTTAGATCAGAGCACACAGTTGTTGCCTCATGTATGCTGATGAAGGTCTAATAGGTGGAAAGCTTAAAAGTAAGGTGAAACATAGATGTCAGTGTGCAAAAATCTTTTCTACCAGTTTGATCTTTGGTGTAAAAATTCTCTGCTTAAGTTGATTAGATTAAAATTTTATTACAGACACATCTGAATTAACCACAGACACTATGCTGTCCTGCTATTATTACAGACATGTGAACTAACCACAGGCACTCGACTGTCTGAAACTAACCGGGGCCTCACACACAGACTCACCTCTTCAGTGCAGTGTGCTCTTTCTATTAACAACCTCTCTGCTGCTCCCTGTGATGAGCACATGGGCCCTGCCACTGGCACTGGTTAACTCATACAGCACAAAAATCAAGTAGTAAATCAGAACTGTTCTGTTTGTGACACCTGTCAAATTTGCTCTTAAAAGCCTGCAAGCCTGAAGGTAATCAGCAGAGCACACAAAAAATATATTGGCCAGAGAATCAGCAGTGGTTGTATTAACTTAAAAGAGATCTGCCTTTAGGCTGAAATTATTTATTAAAAGGGAAAAGTTGGACATGCTTTTTCACCTTCTTGCCATAGTTGTCTGTATACTAAATATGAGGCTAGAGCCAGGAGATTGTTAGCTAAGCTTTGCACAAAGACAAGAAGAAGCGTGAAACAGCTAGCCCAGCTCTATCCAAGGGTGAAAAAAATGTATAAAGAAACACTCAACAAGCTCAGTATAAACAAGTTTGTTTAATTCATACCAAAGCAAAAATGTAAAATCGAGTTGTAGTCTCATATGGCTTGATCTTTCTGGGCTAGGAGCAGTGACTTCCCGGAGTCTGCAATGGTTGCTCATCAACCTAAAGTTGATGACAAGACTCCACAGATTAACTACACTCAGTCCCCTGCCTCTAGTTTTTATGCTACGATAAGCTAATGGACTGCTGGCTGTAGCTCCATATGTAGCACCCAGTCATGAAAGTCATATTGACCCTCTCATCTAACTCTTGGTAAGAATGACATAAGCATATTTCCCAAAATGTTAATTTATTCCTTTAAAATTAGCCACACTGTCATCATCCTGCCATGAGACCAGAACCAAAGGCAGTCCCCACTGAGAGCCAAAGAGAATTTTACAAACAGACGATTTCTCTGGAGGAAAGGTTCCAGTAAGGATGGCCAAAAACTGAGCTGCTCTCTTAGGGACGTTCTGTTTTGGTGTGGCAGACAGAACCATAGAAACAGATCCTTCTCTTCCCTCATCAACAAACTCCAAATGCATGACTCAGCATAGGAGAGCAAACAGTACAGGAACATCAGAACACAACACACTGGAGAGGCTAAAACAACAGCAAACTAGGTTGCATGATGTAGTGTCCGACTATGCCTAAAGCAAAGGAATAAAGAGAATTTAGTCTCAGTATTTGTGTCAAAGGCATGTATCATGATCTACAAATAAAAAGAAGATTTGCTGATGTGTATGATGCCTTGTAAGCAATATGTAATGTTCACAAATGCATTGTCCAATCCACATATACCAACTAATTTGAACAAATGTAAAACATTTTTACAAGTTCACATGCATACTCTGAAAAGTTGGATGCCTGAAATTTTTCCCAGCACTAAAAGGTTACATGCATTCATCCCACACAAGGCAGTCTCGCTCATGTCCCTGGCACAGGTTGCTGAACCTTGCCATTCCAGGTGTGGATGAGATTTGCCCTGAGATGCTGAAAGCTCTGGACATTGTTGGGCTGTCTTGGCCGACATACCTTTTCAGTGTCACATGGAGGTCAGGTACAGTGCCTGCGGAGTGGCAGACCGTGATGGTGGACCCCAGTTTAAAAAAGGGGACCGGAGGGTGTGCTCCAATTCTTGGGGTATCATACTGCTCAGCCTACTGAGAAAAGTTTACTCCAGGCGGCTGGAAAGGAGGCTCCAACCGATTGTCGAACCTCAGACTCAGGAGGAGCAACACAGATTCTGTCCTGGCCATGGAACAGTGGACCAGCTCTTTACCCTTGCGAGGCTGCTGGAGGGGTCGTAGGAGTTTGCCCATCCAGTCTACATGTGTTTTGTGGACTTGGAGAAGGCTTACGACCACGTCTCTCAGAGAGTCTTGTGGGGGTTACTGCAGGAGTACGGGGTACTGGGGTCACTGGTACGAGCCATTCAGTCCCTGTATGACTAAAGTGAGAGCCGTGTCCGTATACTCGGCATTAGGTCAAACACACTCTCTGTGTGGCCCTCACCAGGGTTGCCCCTTGTCACGATTCTATTTGTGATATACATGGACAGGAGGTGCAGCCAGAGGGAGGGAGGGGTCGAGTTTGGGGACCTCAGAATTACATCTGTAGTTTTTGCAGATGATGTGGTTCTGTTGGCTTCATCACACCTTGACCTGTGGCATGCACTGGGGCGGTTTGCAGCCAAATGTGAGAAGTGATAGAGATGAGAGTCAGCACCACCAAATCTAAGGCCATGGTACTCTGCCGGAAAACAGTGGATAGAGAGTTACTGTCTCAAGTGAGGGAGTTTAAATATCTTGGGATTTTGTTCACAAGTGAGGGTAGAATGGGGCGTGAGATGAATCGGCGGTATGGTGCAGCTTCTGCAGTGATGCGGGCGCTGCACCAGGTGAAGCATTCGATTTACTGGTCCATCTATGTCCCAAACCTCACCTATGGTCATGAGCTCTGGGTAGTGACTGAAAGAATGAGATCACAAAAACAAGTGGCCAAAATTAGTTTTTTCCGTGGGGTGTCTGGGCTGAGCCTCAGAGATAGGGTAAGGAGCTTGGACATCCGGAGGAAGCTCGGAGTAGAGCCGCTGCTGAGGTGATTTGGGCATCTGATCAGGATGCCTCCTGGGCGCCTCTGGTTACAGGTGTTCTGGGCACGTCCCACTGGTAGGCGGCCTTGGGGCAGACCAAGAACACGCTGGAGGGACTGCATATCTCATCCAGCCTGGAAACACATTGGGGTCCCCCAGTAGGAGCTGGAAAGCGTTGCTGGGAAAAGGGATGTCTGGGGTACTTTGTTTGGCCTGCGGCCCCCGTGACCCAGCCTCGGATAAGTGGATGAAAATGGCGGGATGGATGGGATGCAGCCCCCACGACAGAACATGCAACATGCTGTCTGCCCCTCCCACCCCCCATATAAGAACATTCTATTCCAGTGAGACACGCTGGGAGGCAGCTACGCTCTGGTAGCTTGTTGCAGTGGTAGTGTGGTCAGTGAATTGGCAATGGCCAATGTTTTTCTGTTGTCACATTAGTTTTCTGATGTTATTGCAGAAATATTGAATAGATGAGAGAGAGAATTATGACATGTAATATATCATAAAAACTATATTAAACATATTGTTTTAAGTAAAAAAAAAAAAAAAAAAACTTAATGATGTTAGTTTTTATAAATGCATGAATAAAACTAACAAAAAAACCCCCAAAACAAACAAACAAGCATTTTTCTGCCATTTCCACTTTTTTGCTGTACCAAAAATGTTCTGTGACACGGGTGTATCATACTAAGAAGAATATATCTATATCTATCTATCTATCTATATATATGTATGTATATATATATATATATATAGATAGATAGATATATAGATATAGATAGATAGATAGATAGATAGATAGATAGATAGATAGATAGATAGATAGATATAGATATATTTATTGATTGGACACTGCTTTTGTAAACACCACGAACGCATTATGTAAATCTGGTTTATAAATCTCTTTATAAATCATGAAACAGGCATTTATCACCAACACTAAGACTCTCCATACAAAAGTATTAAAGCTGTTCTCAATGGTCACACTCTTTGTGCATATCTCTTGATGGTCTTGAAGTGAGGTATTGCTGGTATTTCTGGATCAGTGTCTCCTCAAAAGCATTTTACTTCTTTCTACATGCAGAAAGGATGGATTGTCTTTCTAACTTCTGACATTCATGACTCTTGTACAAGTGAATTTTTTTAGTTACAGTAAATATTGGGCACAAACAGAAATTTGCTGCAGGCCTCACAAACACTTTAAAAACATCCATCATGTTGCTTTTCAGTCAGAGCACAAGTAAACATTAGGGAATATGTTGAAACAAAAATGTGTTCCTTTGTCATATCTACTGTTGCTTTGACATGTCTAAGACAAGTTTATTCTTCATCAAATATTTTTAATTAAGCTTTAACTCTGCAAGCCTGCATCCCATAACTGCTATTTACACACATTCATTAGTGTGTGTGAAAGTGAAGCAGGTCTGCTCTGTGAGGCCCGTGCTGCACTGTGTGTTCACCAGGAGCAGGCCAGGATGACTGCAGTGCACCAGGAGACAGTACAAGACCAGCAGACACAGGCATATGTTGGTTGTGTAGGAGCTCCTTCTGCTAAGAAGATAAATGTCAGTCAGAAGTAAGACTCCAGTTACATGGCACAGTCTCTTGGTGCTGCAGAGTCCTGCTGCTATCAAAGACTTTACTGTCACTGTCTAGCTTTGCAACACTGTAGAGTCCTGAGAAATGCTGGGGAGAGGAGAAGGGACCAGAAGCAAAAGGATTTGTAGATAACATGGTCTTTTTTTGAGGAACACTAGCACTGGTTTAATGTATTACTGGCATCGTCTAGTTCATTGAACAGGGCTGCATGGTAGTGACAAAAATAACAAATGTAATTATTGCACTTAGAGGAGTACTTCACCCACAAAATGATAATTTGTGTATCAGTTACTCAGTCCATGTTAAATTCATGAGGAGCATTTTGTTTTTTTTAACATTCCTCCATTGTGAATGAGGAAAATGAGGAATGAGGAAACCTTTTTAAAATTCTTAATGAATTAAAGTAAAATAGAGTCCGGATTTAAAAAGAAGACACAACCATATCAAAACATCTGTTTGCAAACTCTCACACAACTTGTGCAGTATAATCCAGTTTATCCAGTCATATGGTCAGTACCTCCCAAACACATACATCATGGCTAAAACTGTAATATTTAAACAGTTGCATTTACAAGGAGTGCACCTGGGCAACTCAGTGGTATGTACAAGCAAAGCTCAAATTTATGTGCTTGCCTGACTCATTAATTGTTGAAACTTTTTTTCCCCTGAAGATTATTTTGGCCTTTATTTGATAGGTCAGTATTAGTGTGAAAGGAGGAGAGAGAGGGGTGGTGGCATGCAACAAGGGCTGCAGGTTGGAATTGAAACTGTGGCCTGGTCTACTAGGTGAGCTACTTGGTGCCCCTTGGTGAAACGTTTTATGCGAGTATGTTTTCTTCAGTGTATAATCACCTGAAAAAATGTGAAAGAAAGAAAGAAATGTGTTTTTGTTGCGTTAGAATGAACCGTTTTTATCTACATAATTAGCAGGTCCTCTTCCATGGATTCATTATTGTTTCTACAGTAGCCCAGAATGAACAAACTAAACACCACAACTAGCCACCATAGTTAGCAGCCGCTCTGCAATGAGAGCATTGGAAAAACACTAATTTGTTTTTACTAGTTTAAATAACTGGGTCCGTTTGTTTTCAAGAGGGGGAGACCTCTGTGGATAATTGGGCTCCCAGTGAAAACCTGCTGGATGTTTGGATCTGAAGTCAAGAAAAATAGGTGAGCGCACATTTGCAGGTGTTGGGCCAGCGGCCTATCTGCGATGTGTCAAACAAGGTAGAGGAAACACAAATTTTTTATGTTAAACTGCTTTTTTGTGCTTTTACCACTTTTAATCACCTGGTCTATTTGTTTTGGAGAGGAAGAGACCCCCGAAGAAAATTTGGCTCATGGTAAAGCCTCCTGAAAAATAAATACTGAAGGAACAACAGGGAGAAGTTTCAGTTGGGTGCAGTCTACAATCTTCACTGCTAGAAGCCACAAAATCCTCCTAAATCTTACACACCGGACCTTAAAGTCAGAACATCTTGGTGAAAATTGGGAAGTGTTGGGGAAGTACACACTTAGCATACGACTGGATTAATTAGATTTGGGTTATACTGCTCGAGTTGTGTGAGAGTATGTAAAAAGATGTTTAGATATAGGCATGGTGGTACAGTGGTTAGCATTGTCCCCTCACAGCAAGAGGCTTCCTAGTTTGAACCCAGGGTGGGGAATCCCGTCTGTGCGGAGGCTGCATGTTCTCCCCGTATCAGCGTGGGTTTCCTCTGGGGACACCAGCTTCCTTCCACAGTACAAAAACAGGCAGGTTAATTGGTGACACTCACATTGGCCGTAGGTGTGAATGTGAGCGTGGGGGGTTGTCTGTCTCTATGTGTCAGCCCTGTGATAGTCTGGCGACCTGTCCACGGTGTACCCCGCCTTTCATCCAATGTCAGCTGGGATAGACTCCAGCTCCCTCACGACTCCCAGCAGGACAAGTGGTTACAGAAAATGAATGATTGTTTTGCTGTTGTCAAAGGCAGCTTCCCTTTTCTTCAATTCATTGAGACTTTTCACAGTTTTTGGATTCTTTGTGCACCATGGAGGCATGCTATAAAAACAAAGTTTTCTTTACAAATTCAGCGAAACACATGGTGATTAATTAATATGCAAATGATCATTTTGAGGGTGAAGTATTCCTTTTAACTGAAATCAGTATCATTTAGCATCATTTGTCATTGAAACAAGAGTTTTATTCCACATTCTATATCACTACTAAACATCCTTGAACTTCACATTGAACCTAATAAACCTATAAACCTAGAGATCACACCTGCACCAGATGTAAAATACACAAATCTTAAGTCACACAAAGGTCAGTTCATAGTACATGCCCATGAAGCATGCAGCAAAATCAGAAGTATTTACACATTTCATTTATTCCTTTTGCGGGTTTTTTCAAGTGGTAAATTGCAGCTGTTTGGTATTCAATCAGCTTGTGATTGGTCAGACAGTTTACCTATGAATGGGGAGCATTTGATTTGATGCACCAGAGGAAGCACTCTAAACACAAAGCATCAATAGTGTACCCGATCAGGTTTAATTAACTGTGAAGGCCCAAATCATATCCTGAATATTATTTCATTAGACAGCCCTGATGATGGTAATTATACTATCAGCTCGGGATGTTATTATGACAGTGATATATACTGACGTCTGAACTTCCTCACAGAGTGCCTTGACTACTCTGATAAAGTGATAGATGGATGACATTACGGTTAGGCTTATGTGCTTTTTTAAACTGTAGTGTACAGACTTTTGGGTAACATTTTTCCTTACAACTTTACAGATGAAGCATTCTTGTAGAATGGAATGATCCAGCTGGCCTCTCCCTCTCTCTTCTGTCTGCATCCGTTTGTTGACCTCTCTGTCTGTACTGTTTCTTGATATCTCTGTTTAGCTGTTTTTCCTCATTCTCTGTGACTTTCTGTCTGTTGTAACTCTGCTGTTTTCCTCTCTCCCTCTTGTCCATGTCTCTCTGTCAGACGGCCCAGGGCGGCGGCCATCGCACCTTACTGTACGGACACGCCGTCCTGCTGCGACACTCCTACAGTGGAATGGTCAGTGAACACATACCCACACACACACACACACACACACACACACACACACACACACACACACACACACACACACACACACACAAAACAATAACAGTTATAACTAAAATAACTCTAGATCTGCTAATATAATTTAATTAAAGGAACATTCAGACATGTTTAGAAATGGGTTTATTTGCTCTTTATTTCATACAGGTAAATAAAAATATACCTATCATCAACTCCAACACTGTCTTAAGCCTCATACTGACAGGAATAATATTCAAGTGAGTGATGGATAACGAAATATTTGCCCCTCTCCTCTGTGACTAACTTATTATTACAGATAACATTTATGCAATTGCCAAATTACAGGTGGCTCTGTAAGTGTTTCTGTGAGAGAAAATCCCTAAAAATCCAATTATCAAATTATTTGATTTAAGATTATTATTGATATTAGTAAAATTAAATGATTAATTACTTAGATGTTTCTGAGTTCCTAGTTTTTACAGTCTGAAGGATACTGGTGTTTGTGGGGTGACATGGTTAAATTCATGTAGTTCACTATATATAAAATATTAAATATGCTATATGACAGCAGACTAGCACAGACAGAATCATTTAAATGCATCTAATTGTTTTAAATGAATCATTTAAATAATTAAACAGAACTGAACTGTCCACAGAACTTTAACTGCACGCTGAACTGATAAAAATTTCTTTCTATGCAAGACCTTTAAAAGACATACTCAGTGCATCCAAAATGACATACTATCCACTTCATGCCCAATATGTGTATTATTGTTCATACTTCTGTGGGAATAAACAGTAGTTTGTATCTTTCTGGATGCACTGAGCTTTAATTACCTACGTCGCTTCCTAAGAGCCTCCTTGCCAGCTGAATGGAAAATTATAGTAGCCTGTGTCAGTGTTAGTGCTAACAGCAATTTAAAAATGATTTAAAATCTGAGATGCACTCCAGTTGCGACACTGCGATCCATGACTTAAAACCAATGTGGGCCAGGGGGGTTAAGTGGGAGGGCCAATGACCCCTAACCTTTTTCCTACCTCCCAACCTTAGACCACACCCATATTTGAATTTGGCCTTTATTCTGATCTCAACTACGCAGCTTTAAAGTTTTGTGACTTCATCTTGCACAGTTGTGATGTTATCGCCTTGAAAAAAATGGGTTGATTAGCAGACATATCACTGGCCAAAGTGCTCAAAATGGCCTATGTGGTAGTGCTTGCTACAGTTGGTGTCCCCAGGACCACTAAAAACTCTCAGATACTGGTTAAGTGCACTAAATAGTATGTTAGTATGACATTTTTTAAAGACACAGACACTGTTTCTCTCTGAAGCCTCTTTTACACAGGAATTGTGCAAATTTGCAGGAAAGCCCAATCCCTCTTCTTTCCGCATTGGCAGTATAAAAACAAAATCGGGGAGGGCAGCAAATTGCCGCCTGCCTTCTTTTGTTTATACAGAATGCGCCTTTTTTGAGGCAATGGGGGGCGTGAGCTAGTAACGGAACGTGCAGCTCAGCGTGTGACGTAAACAGTGACGTACCGAGGAAAGCCGCGGCTGGTCAGTCCTTCGGCGATTCTCTCGTACATCGGCCCGTCCTTTATGTTCCCGTCATCCGACGGTTAATAGCCTCCTCATTAGCGAGGGCAAGGAGGGTGGGCAATACTTTATCTCCCCAGTTGCTCATCCTCTGGTTTGCGTTTCCCTAGTGCTGCTAGATACTCATTCCTGCTATCAGCTGTTTCCTGGTTTGAAGTTCACGCCAGTGAGTCGAACGTGCGGCGTCATCAACAGCCCCTCCCACAAGTCATCAACAGACCCTCCCGAGGCGGAAGGCCGCCTTGCTCTGTTTATACTAAAACTGTTCCGCCAATATGACTGCCCTACGAGGCGGAAAATTGGGCGCCTCAGATCAACTCGCCAATCCGGCTCTGTGTGTGTAAACGCTCGCAGCTGGCCGGCAAATCGGCCGAACATTCGCGGAAAATCTGGCAGTGTAAAAGGGGCTTGTGTTAGACTTAAACTATGACAGTAGTAATGAGTAAACTAAGAAACAGTATGTAACTGAGGCTGTAACTATAACTAGAACAGGGGTAGAGAATCACACACATACACCCTCCAGACAAGATAAATCAACCTAATCAACTGCTACTGCTACTGTAGCTGGTAGATGTTATAGTTGATCAAATGGATTGATGAATGGATTGTGTTTCTCTGTTTAGTACCTGTGCTGTCTGTCCACCTCCCGCTCATCCACAGACAAACTGGCTTTTGATGTCGGACTGCAGGAAGATACCACAGGTAGGAGTCAAACACATTCCTATCACTGAGTTTGAATTTTGTTAATATTAAAACCCCCCAGTTATTAATAAACTTCTGCTGTGTTGCCAAATTTGCTGAACTGTATCTTAAAGCTGCATTAATCTTTTTTTTTTTTGTAGAAAAATCATGTGCATGTGTGTGTCACTTGAAATGAAAAATCCACAGAGAATTATATAGAGAATAGAGAATAGAGAATTATCACCAACTCTGCATTTCCCTCAGCTCTACAGAACTTTTTTAGTAGCTTTCAGGGTTTTGGTTTGACAGCCCAGACCTTTACTGTTTTAGTTCAGTCTCTCAGCTCTCATCAACACTGTTTTCAGCAGCAGCAGGCAGCTGTTTCCAGGAAAAAAGCTCTAAAAGCCCATTGTACACTACCTGCACAGCAGCAAACAGCAGACAGACACAGTCAGAGACCAGCTGGTGAACATAGTGGAGCATTCAGCAGCTAAATAGACAGATTCATTTTTTAGTGTAAGATGATTTTTCCAACTGTAAAGCTCTGTAAAAGAGTAGTGTGTAGGATTTCGTGGCATCAAAAAGCTGAAGGCCCTTTTCTTGTGCCAGTATTTGGTTTGTTTGTTCTTGGCTAATGTAGAAACATGGCAGCCCAACATGTGGACTCAACGGAAGAGGACCTGCTCCCTATGTAGAGATGAAAGGCTCATTCTAAACTAACGAAAACACACAACACAGTTCTTAGTTTCAGGTGATTATACACTAATTAAAACATAAATACTATGTTCCATTCTTGCCAATATGTACCCTATATCCTAGTTCACATTGCTCCTTTAAGGGAAAAAAACAGAAAAAGCCAAGGGCTTAAGAAAATTATACTAGTTTGCCTCGAAGACCTGAAAAACAAAGATCATGTCAAATGACAATCAAAGCAAGCTAACTCAGATTGGACCCAGGTTAGCCTGGTTACATTAGCTCAGGGCCTCTTTGTGGAATGACTCTAAGTTGGCCCAGTTTGATATCTCAAGCAGCACTTTGTTTTCACTATCTCCTCATAGAATCTACACTAAAACTCTGATCTGCTGTTGTCAGTGTTAGAAACTGTCAGGTTGTTTGTGTCTGCTTCAAACCAATGCTCTCCCATACCTGAACGACAGAGTAGATTGATTTCCACTGACCTCCAAAACAAACAAACATGTGACTGGCCTTAAAACAACATGAATGAATGAATGAATGATCTTTATTGTCATTGCACATGTTACAGAGCAACGAAATTTGTTTCAGTTTCAGCCCGTCCAAGAAATATAAAAGACAGTGACACATAACAGGGGGAGGACAGGAGCGGGAGAACTGTGGGTCGCCATACGAACGGCGCCCTGTTACTTAGATGAAAAAAGGGTAAACAAGAGGGAGGAAGAGGGGGAAAAAAGCAACTCCCAAACTAGGCTCCTGTAGGGGGGGCACAGTGTGGGATTAGGAAAAAAACACCTCAGCACATAAGCAACATAATAAGACATTACAACAAAACTCGAAGACTTGCACATGTGTTGGGAAGGGGGAGCACAGACACGGTGGGGGGCACGCAGCCACATTCGGGCGCATTGCCACCACCTCCCATGCTACACTGCGACGCAGGGAGGGAGGGGGGGAGGGGAGCCACGAAAGCGTTGAGTTGAAGGGTGTGTGCGTGTTAACCGGCTTTGGGAAGGCTGGTTATCTCATAACAATTGTTTTTGGTCAGGCAGACACTGCAATTTCCATGTGCCTTGAGTCTCTGAGTCTCCCGGTGGCTTTGCTTCAAATATGTCCGAATTTGGTGACCAATTTCAGCCGAGCTGAGCTGGCTGCTTCTCCAAGTTGAAATCCATCTTGCAAAGGAGTTCATAAATTGCATCCAGCCTGCGATTTTGATCAAGAATCGCATCCTGCTTGCGATTGACCTCACATATTGCTTGAGTCTGAGTGTTGACAGCCCTGCACATTCCCTCAATCATGATGGGCAGCTTCTCGATTGCCAAAAGTGCTGCCAACATCTTCCGAACTTTGCGATAAATCAGGAAGCTGCTAACTCCAAACAGCGGAATGCCTGTTATCATAATTCCAATTATGTACATGTCTTCAACATCCTCAACAGAAAGCATCGACAGGCACACGATCCTCCACTTCTCCCAGGAGTCCATCGTGTATCCGGCTGCAAACGTTCCGTCAGGGCAGGCGGGTTCTCCTTTACCCAGTCTCTTTGTTGAGAAAATTTGGTCAATTGTGTTGAGAGACCAGCTGATCAAATCCATGATGTAGGTTTTGGAGAGAAATGCAGAGAGAGGCTCCGATAGATCAGACAGAGACAGCACAAGACAAAGAGCAGTAAGCAGGGCAGATAAGGGCAGGGAGGGAGCGAGAGAAAAAGCGTCCGCCTTTGTTGAGGGCCAGAAGAAAAGCAGTTCTAACGGTTGCAGTTTTAAACATGTCTTTAACTTCATGAAATGGTCACACTTAAGCTCCAAAACTACCTGGTGAGGTTCAGGCAACAAATCTCCATGGTTATGTTAAGTTAACAAAACAACCTGCTTAGGTTTAGGCAGCAAAACTACCTGATCAGGGGGGTATTCCATCAAACCAGCTAACCGCAAATCCCGGCTAACTTCGATAAGCCGCGCTAGTTTTAGAGAGAGTCCGGTTCCATGACTCTCGCTAACAGGAACCTCAGCTGAGTTACTGGGGTAACATATGCTCCTGAACTAACCTGCTCCGTGGCAGGTTAACTATCAGGCTTAATGAATCGGTGTTACAAAGAATATGTACCTGTAGTAAACAGAGTCTCAGACAAACAGGTCCTCACACTTTTCGCTTGGTTTTCCGTGTTGTCCGAAAACGAAGTTAATAACTTCGGCAAAAATGAATTCACCGCACACTTTTGGTTAGTTTCGTCGAATTCCCAAGGATTAAAATAATAATAAAAAGTATCGCTGTCATGATGATATCTTGAAATATTAAAATTCTTCTCTTGTGTGAGCAAAATTTCTGGTAGCAGAGTGGTCTCGTCCCCCGACTGTCATGCAGGCATCTGGGGTTCAAGTCCATATTATGGCATCATTCACTTCATCAAATTATGGAAACTCTGTTGCAGCGATTATTCTGATGTTTTCACCAACAGCCTATAGCTTACATTTGTCACACATTACACGTATGTGAAATGTAATGCCATTTAGCCGACAATTATTCATCATAACTTTGTAGCCTACAGAACTTTTAACATCAGCTAGGCCTAACATTAACACTTGTCCATATGACTGGAGTAACACCTGCACAGCCGTGTGTTTAACATTGTTGACACCACTCCTGTGCAGAGATAACACAATTTGGCATATTAGTTGGTGCAAAGTACACTACACATTTAAAAAAAATTGTAAACCAAATAACATTTCCTTGCAGAATTCAATTTCTATGAATTAATACTGTGCAGGTATTGAGCCTCAAACCCGGGTCTCCCACGTTAATGACGGTGGCAACTCCTCTCCGCTACTGACAAGACATACTGTATATGATCAACACAGTCTAAACATAAGAGATTAAACATTGATGTAAAAGTTAATTTATGCATTTAAGCGGTTGGCAATCTTCTGCCACGCCATATCTCTTGCCTTAACAAAAGCAACAGTATTTCCTTTTCTGGTAATTGCGTTTCTATACTCTTCGTAAAGCTCCACAAGGAGCTTTTGCTCTGCGCTGTTGAAGAAATCAGCCCTAGTTTTTTTGTCTTTTTTCGACATGATCGCGTTTTCGACAATCGCATATTCTGGGCTTCTCATGCACCCTGTGCGCGTGCCTAATGAAAGATTTGATAAGCCTGGCTGAAGTTAGCGCTGATGAGGCGCGGCTGAAATGTGGTAGTGGAACAGCTTCAGCCTGAGGTGGAAGTTGACGCTAATTCAAACGAGGCTTAATCACTTAAGCGCCACTATCATTAGCGACTTTGATGGAATACCCCCCAGGTTTAGGCAACAAAGCTGCCTGGTTAGGTTTAGGCAGCAAAACTACCTGGTTAGGTTTAGGGAACAAAACTATATGGTCAGGCTTAGGCAACAAAACTGGTCAGGTTTAGGCAGCAAAACTACCTGGATAGGTTTAGGCAGCAAAACTACCTGGTTAGGTTTAGGCAACAAAACTTTGAGGTCAGGTTTAGGCATCTCCTCCTGGGTAAAAGTCCTGTGTTTGTTTGACCCATCCACCACGCCTTAATCCCTCCCCATAAGGGCTTCTTTGATATTTGTACCATAACTAAGACTTTGTCCCTTTTTTGCTATGTCATATCACTTCCCCCCCTGCTTCTGTAGTAATTACTACAGCCACTAGAGGATGTTACCTTACAATAAACATGATTATGAATCATAATAAGCTGCTTGCAGGGTGGACCTATGTGGTTGTTTTTTCTCTGAGAGTGAGCTGATCAAACAGTCTGACTGCTGACCTGCTGCTTCTCCACTGTAGTTTTCACTTTGGAACAAAGTCAGAACAATAAGCTACTGCAAAGTACACTGTCTGCCCTGTTCTTGTTCTTGACCTGCTTCTGTAAAGCTGGTGCAAAATTACAGTACAAGCAGAACAGCTGCAAGACAAATGTAGGCTACCAAAGTGGTACACAGGCTGAGGTGATAGGTACTATTAAAGGAATATTGCTTGCACTGTGTGTGTTTTCTAACTTTGTGTGTGTGTGTGTGTGTGTGTGTGTGTGTGTGTGTGTGTGTGTGTGTGTGTGTGTGTGTAGGCGAGGCATGCTGGTGGACCATCCATCCAGCATCAAAGCAGCGGTCAGAGGGGGAGAAGGTTAGAGTGGGAGATGATCTCATCCTGGTCAGCGTCTCCTCTGAAAGATATCTGGTTAGTAGCAGCTGTGTGTGGGAATATGTGTGAGGAGATTACTACCACTTAAATCTTACTACCACTTTCTCTTTGTATCTATGTTTCTTTATTCTTTCCTTCATTCTTTTTTCCTTCCCTTTAACTGTTTCTTTCCTTAGTTCCTTAGCCTTTATTCCTTCTTAGTAAGACTGTCTGGCCACAAAGAAAAATGAACAAAACTTAGTCAATGTATGACTATGTATGCACCCATGGATGAACTGTGGCTGGACGTCACACTGTGCCACACTCAAACATATCGAGCCTCTTCATTGACCTTCTGTTAATGGACCAAAGCCATCATACACATCCTTTTCCTCTCTAACAGTTCAGGAATTTAATTGGTTTAAAACTGTATGGTCACCGCTGAACTCAACTGTAGCCATACTGTAAATGTGAATTTTCCACAGGTTGCTGCTGGTGTTTCTGCCACACTCACTTAATTAAAATATTTTTGTAAAGTCTTGCATGATGACCCTGATGAAGACCTAAAGCCAAAAATGTCCACCTCACAAAAAAGTTGTTCTTAATGCTACAAGCCACTTACAGAAGTAGATCTGTAAAAAAGCTAAAGATGATTAGAGGATGGCCTCTACAACAGGACAATGACCCTAAACACACCTTGAAATCCACAATGGACTACCTCAAGAGGTGTACGCTGAAGGTTTTGCCATGACCTTCACAGTCCCCGACCTAAACATCATTAAAAATCTGTGAACAGACTGCAAAAGAGCAGTGCATGCAAGACAGCCCAAGAATGTCACAGAACTAGAGCCTTTTGCAAGAAAGAAATTCCCCAAATAAGAACTGAAAGACTCTTAGCTGGCTACAAAAACTGTTTAGAAGCTGTGATACCTGTATGGGCACTACTAAGTACTGACCATACAGGGTGCCTAAACTTTTGCTTCAGGCCCTTTTCATTTTTTGTTAATTTGAAACTGTAAAAGATTGAAATTAAAAAGTAATCTTGCTTAAGATACTGAAGAAATGTTCCATCTTTAACATTTTGCCTTTTGGAGATCAAGTCATCTTTTACTTGCTTAGCATTCACAGGAAATGGAATTTTGCCCAACTTTTGCATGCAACTGCATGCAACTTTAATCCAAGTGTAGGCTTGATTTCATTATCTGCAGCATGCACTTGTAAAGATTATTATTACTCTAAAACCTTAAAACACCTCAGGCAGCATCATATACAGTTGCATATGCTGGACTGATCTCAGCTATTTTTCCCTTTCTTCTTCCTCACTGTCCATATTCGGATCACTCACCGTACAGAATGCAAAACAATAGAAGACTATAAACATTGCTGATCACGTACTCACTGAATGTATCAGACCAATTGCACGGTCTGATGCACTGGGAGCAATGCACACTCTCTGGTGTTTCTGATGGCCAGACCAGGCCTGCCTTTCTGAATCACTAAGTCCTTGAGCCAGATGCATAAAAGTTTGTGAAGATTCACAACTAAAACAGTGTATAAGTGCAAAGACAGAAATCTGCATATGCATTCTTTTTGTCAGATTTTCATGGTTGTGCGCATGCCTGATACTGTTTTATGAATCTTCATCATTGTAGTACTGTGCACGTACGCACAAGCCTCATTTCCACAACCTCAGTTCACCATAAATGATTGAAGAAATGCCTATATGTTTGCATATTGATACATGTGCAGCTCCTCCATTTATTAGACCTGTCAATAAGAAGAACAGTGAAGAAAGTGCAGCTTCACTGATCATTTCACATCGCTAGGTACTCCAACGGTGCCAGAGCAACTGTCATTACACATGGCTGTGGATACTTGCAGTGTCAGTATCATTCATTTATCACATTTCTGCAAACATCATCATGGTAAAATCAAATATTCTGATTGTTAAACGTCAGAAGGATGATCAATAACTTATTCATATAGTGCTTATGTTGAAACTGACTTTACAAAGTGTGCCACAGTTCAGGATCAAATTAAGGGATCATTATCAGAGAGATGATGACTTAAATGTAAATAAAAAGAGTGATGAATCATAAAAAAATTTAAAATAAAATTTAGAAATGCTCCTTTGACATTTTAGAGATCAGTGAAATTGGCAAACAACCTAAAAATATTGTTTCCCTTCAGGTTACATCTCTCACCTTTTATTTATATATTAAATGTTTACCTTCACATCGCCTGCGGCTACCTCAGCTATAACGGTGTTTACACCTGGTCTGAGGAATGTATGAGGTAGTCACATTCTCACCTCATATTTTCCTCTATACATACCTGTTAATGTGTGGATAAAGGCGTATGTATGTTTTTGTGTGTATGCATTGTTTATACATCTGGCCCCAGGACTCAGATTCAGGAAGAGCCATAGTGTTTGACTGGTGCGTCAGTAATTTGTTTTTTTATTTGGCTCTTATGTCTCTGTCCCTGCAGCATCTGTCCTACGGTAATGGCAGTCTCCATGTAGATGCAGCCTTCCAGCAGACACTATGGAGTGTGGCTCCCATCTGTTCTGGCAGTGAAGTAGCACAAGGTACACCTGTCTATGTTTTTCTGTTTTCTCTTTTCCATCACTCTCTCTTTCTCGCTTGCAGCTTGTGGTGCGCTCTTTGCTATCTTATCTTCTTGTTTTTTTACATTCTCTCATTGTGGCTTCTTGTTTTTGCACAACATGCAATGTTGAATTCAAATTTCTGGACACAGTGATGCACCATGTTTACACGTGTGATGATGTACGACACAATGGTTAATCCAGTCGTGTTTTCATGTGAAGTTAGAAAGAAAAGTTTGTAGTGCAGTGAATAATCAAGATTCAAGGACTTTATTGTCATTATGCAAACCTAACAAAATTGCAAATGCATCATCCTCTATGGCAACATATTGCGGCCACGCCAGAACAAAAAAACTGATCAGTATCAGGTTATAACTTGAAAAGTTTCCTGTTTCACTAAGATGTTTTTCACATTTTTACAAGATATTTTCATGTTATGACAAGAAACAACTTCTTGTTATAACAATATACAATTTATCTTATCTTTTATTACATAAAACGTTTCACATTATGTGACAAGTGAACACGTTATACAGTGAAACCTTTTGTGTTACCACAAATCCCACAGTCTGCTCTATCCATCCATATTTATCTTGTATAAAAAAGTTTCATGTTATAACGTGAAACGTTTTATGTCATAACAGAATGAATAGATGATTGTTATAACACAAACCTTTTCACGTTGCCGGCAATATTAATCTTGTAAACAGTATGTATTACAGTATATCCTGATCATGCTGGAGCTGTTTTACCACCATTCACAATTTACTCTGTTGTCTTGCAGATGTGAGCAGCTCCCTCATTTCCTTTTTGCAATAAAGTGTGGGAAAATAGTGTTTATCAGCATCACCATTGAAAGTCTTTAGTCTGAATTTTGATTTCTTTTGAGTAGACTTAATTTAGTCACTTTTCCCAGTGTGAACACACCACAGAGTCAAGCCTGCAGTTTTAATATATTACACAGAACTAGGACACTGCAACTTTTTCTGGCTGCTGCCTGTTATTGTCTGTTCAGGACCACGATTCCCAAAATGCTTAGAGTGACATGATTTTAAGACACAGGTGTTCTTGATTTTGGCAGTCAGCTCTGCTGGTCTGTACATATCTGAACAGGTGGGTTTCAGCAGTGCTAATTCATGTCATGTTTGACACCACTGCCCTCTTCCCACGTCAGCACAGACAGGTTCATCAGAATACTCAGATGAGTTCTACATTCACTAACTCTGGTGCTTTGATGCAAATCTGACTGTCTGTTTCTCTGTAGTATAATCCCAAGTCATTTTCTTTCTCTAATGTCATTCCCCATGTTTCCCTTTCTGCTGTCTTTTCTGCAGGTTTCCTGATAGGAGGGGACGTCCTTCGCCTCCTTCATGGTCACATGGACGAGTGTCTAACTGTTCCATCTGGAGAGCATGGGGACGAGCAGAGGAGGTAATGTGCGCTGAAAATTACAACTGGACTGATAGCATATGAGCTCAAGGTTGTCATTTATCTCACAAAATCTATCTCCTCTGGTTTTATATGAAGTAGTTTACCTGCACTGCTTCAGCTGAGACATCAGATTACACATATACATTCACAAGTAACCAGGGGAACTGTGGTGCACCGAGTCAATAAATGTCTTGTTTAATTGCTGTCATGTAGTTATACACATTCATAAAGAGACCCAGCGCCAGCACCTGGAGGCTACGGTTTATAATCCTTCAATACCAAAGTGTTGGACAGAAAAAACAACATACTCATGATTTTGCAAGTAGAAGTTGAAATGAAAATTACATGCAGTAAGACCAAATATGCTTCTCCCAGCAAGTCATGATTGAAGATGTACTTGTTTGTTTAGTCTGGCTCTGTTTGGGCTACCTGCCTCCACAAAGTTGAACATCTGTGACCCTGCTATGATAGTTCCACCTGTCCATACTGGCTGTGAACAAGAGATGGGCTGGTCAAAATATGCAGAATGTAAAAATGCATCAAGCTCTTCCAAATACAATGGAGAAAACATTGATTTTTCCATAAATACAGAACTGACATAAACATTAGATCATAGCAACTTGACAATGCCAAACATTTCAACACAACAGGAGGAGGTTGGGCTGGTGGAGGGAGCTGCAGCAGCTAACAGTGTTTGCATGAGGGAACCAGAAGTGTGACACTGACTATGTTTACATGCACACTAATAGTCCACTGTAATTCAAAATATGACAATATTTCGAATTTCACAAATCATGGTTTTTGCCATTTCGTATTGAAATGTTAGTTTCTCAGGACTTTACAGTTCCAAATGAATGGCAAAGTCACCTCTGCAGTCAAAGTTTAGCCTGCTGCCTCTTCCTCTGCTGAAGTTTGGCTCTCCTTCACCCTGGAGTTTAGACCATTAGACACACAGTATTCAGCTTCTTTGTAGAGGAAATTCCCAGAGCCCGCAGGGAGCGAAAGTAGAAACTCTCATTACAGACTGAGCTCTCTGCTGTGACTGAGACAGGGAGGACTATTAATAATTATAGTTTTAAGATGTTCCCAAAGGGGACAGCCATGTTGTTAAACAATGCCGATGAGAACGACTGTGTTCTCCTGACTGTCTGCCGAGCTTTGGTACTGAGTCATCCATGTAGTAACATATTCAGACGTACATAAGCATCTGGAGTTGCAGTGGGAGAAAGTGAGTTATAGAATGCACAATGTTAGGTGTGGAGAGGATAAATAATCAGAATGAAGGTGTGATTGTTTTATTATCTGCCCCAGGACAGTGCACTATGAGGGGGGAGCAGTATCCAGTCATGCCAGATCCCTGTGGAGGTTGGAGACACTGCGGGTTGTGTAAGTACAACATACACATACAGGAAACATGTGGATTCGCATATATACACCAGCAGACATGCACCTCCACACAGACTAATCGGCACACATATACAATATACACCACGTTTTATTGTGTCTATATGTTACATGTGCTGTTGGTCTTTTGTCTGCTGTCAAGCTGCTGGAAGCCACTGCTGGGAATTCCTCACAGTGTAAAGAGTTCAGCAAGGACTGCTAGCCCTTACTGTACTGTGTACAGCAGATTGATAGAGTACTTACTAAAAATATGACAGCAACTATTGAAGCCATTGAAAGGTTGCTGACGTGTACAATGTGAGTAAAAGTTGCTAAGTAACAGCAGAATCAAGACGTGATAGTAAGTTGAATACATGGTTGGAAACCAGGCAGCAGCTCTTTGGTTCCCCAAGTTGACTGAATGGTTGACACATTTTAACCAGTTCAGGTGAAATTGGAGTGATAATAAGCTTTTGTACAACCATGATTTCAGAAAAGCTGTGACGTTGTGTAAAACATGAATAAAAACAGAATGCAATTATTTGCAAAAGGTTTTTGACCTATACTCAATTGAACACATTCCAAAGATGAGACTTAATGTTCAAACTGATAAGATTTATTGTTTTTTTGTTAGTATGCACTCAGTCTGAATTTAAAACCTGCAACATGTTTCCAAAAAGTTGGAAGGTGTTAGTAGGTGTAGTTTTAAACTTTGGACAGTGCCTTGCTTGCTGTTCCCCTTTGCTCCCAGCTGTGTAAGAAATCTTAAGTTGAAGAGAACCTCACTCAGGTTCTAAACTGAAGAAAATAATTTGAACTTAAGCTTAAAAAGGAAAACAGATGATTATGATGAAGCATTCATGTATCATGGAGAAAAGACACATTTGCTCCACTATGTTTACCAGCTGGTTTTATTTGCTAACTCTGTCTGCTGATTAACAGCTGTCTGCTGCTGGGAACAGGCTTGATCGCAGCAGAGTTTGTAGGCTGTAAAATCAAAACAATGAACTGAAAGACACTGAAGCACTCTGTAGAGTCATTACCAGAACCTGCTAGGAACCCCTGGGGCATACAGTAAATGAGCTGTGTATTGTGTATGTATTCTTGTTGCCATTAATGACCCATCAAGAACAATCATTTACCAACCAACACTCCTATTCTGTGATACTACCCTGCAGGTTCACTAGACTGTAGCAATTTAATTAAACACGAATGTATTTATAGATATATAAACTCAAATAAAAAAAGTGCATTATAACACAGGGCCCCTCTATAAGCTACTTATCGTTTCAGCTTATATTGTGCTTTGGTGGCAAATATTGCTTAAAGGGTAAATTTGTCATTTTTTTAACCTTGACCCTATTTTCCTATGTTTTTGAATCTAAGTGACTAATTGGATCAACAACTTTTGAAGTGGGTCCAGAATTGAGTGACAGGCTGCAGCCAGCAGCGGTGAAACAGGCTGCAATGTAACCACTCAGGGCATGTTCGCATTGTCAGTGTATGTCCACTAAAATTGCTTCTTTTTGCCACTGACAAATCATTATTCTATGTGTCTGACAACATTATTAAAAGTATCCCTACAGAGATAGACCTTTTTGTTAGAGGGTAAGATCATTTTTGTTTAACCAGAAACAGTCCCGAAATCACCAGACTCCATTGAAATAAACAGTAATTTAATCATCGTAAAACACACTTTACTCCAAGTCGACTCGACAGTCACACATGCACGCTTAAATGGAGTCTGGTGGGTTTGGTGATGGCAATTTCAGGGCTGGTCCTGGTTAAACCAAAACGATCTCACTCCTTAACAAAAAGGTCTGTTTCTTTAGGAATCCTTTCCATAATGTTGTCATACACTTATATTAACAATCTGAGCCTGTCAGTGGCAAAAACAAACACCTTTGGTGGGACGTAAATGATGTAAATTGATGGTGCGAATACAAAGTGGTTACACTGCAGCCTGTCTGTCACTGCTGGCTGAATTCCCATTAGACACTTAGACAAAAAAAAGGGAAAACAGAGTTCATATTGAAAAGAACAGAACTTATCCTTTAACAAATTTGCAGCTGATTATATTAGTACAACTGCCACATGGATAACCAGGACCATTTACATCCTCTGAGGGTCTGAGGCTCTGGGGAACGTTTCTGGTTTGCCCTGGCTGATAATCCAGCCTTGTGTGGAGCTGAAGGGAACTACAGAGTTAATAGGTTTGTTACTATGAGTAACAACTTTCATATTACACATTATTACACACATTTATTTGTGTAGTTTTAAAGGAACTTCATTCATGGCTTACTTTTAACCCTGCCTAGTTTGTTGATTTTTGCAGGTATATGTTTTTATTTAGAGTTCTTCATGTTTATTTGTACTTTCACTATTTCTGCCTCTGACTGTCTGTGTGTCCAGGTGGAGTGGGAGTCACATCCGCTGGGGTCAGCCTTTCAGACTGAGACATGTGACCACAGGGAAGTATCTGAGTCTAATAGAAGACAAGTCTCTGTTGCTGATGGACAAAGAGAAAGCTGATGTCAAGTCGACAGCCTTCTGCTTCAGGTCCTCCAAGGTACAGAGTCAACAACACTGTCTGTGAAGGCTATGATGTATTATGGCTTCATAATGAAGGGAATACTTCAGAGGGTCAACGAGTAAAACCAAACATCATCTTGTGTTAAAGGCTGTAGAGTTTTATAACATCCACATCATGGTTCTTTCTGTAATCTAATGAACAGAGATTGTAGTATGGCCATAATGTATTTATAACTGCTCATTGTCTGCCTGCTCTCTGTAGATAGAGTGCTCTGAGTTCACAAACTTTCAGTAGATACAGTAAGAATAACTTTAATAAAATCTTTACTTACAGCACCCTTTTATTACTTAATACTTTTCATTATTATAAAGTAGCAGAGTGAAATGATAAAATATGCTAAAATGATGAGACAAGATCGTAACAATTACAGTTAAACAATAAAAAACAAAACAGGTTGGCCAAAGTGAAATGGATGGTGGCTGCATTTGTGCAATATACTTCTTTGTGCTTCATCGGAGTTGTGAGTGTGTGACTTCCCTTTTGTTTGTGTCTGCCTGTGGGTTGGTGTGCATTTTCCCCTCATGTTTTTATTGTATTTATTGGCAATGGATGTGTCTTGATGAGAGGTAGCTTTGATGTGTTTGGTTGCTGGTGATGTAGTGTGGCTTGCTCGTGTCGGGAGGAGTGTAGATATCACAGACAGAAACCGGGGCTCATTGACACAGCAGCTGCATTGCAGTGTGGTGCTCTGCTTTTTTTGGCAGTGATGATGGCTGTGGTGTGCTGTGCAGGGTCTGCATGGGGACTCAGCGGGGTCCTTGTTTCTGACGAGTGGTTGTCGGAGATGTCTTTGTAGTGTTTAGGGAGCTGGGGTCTGTATTGCCTTGGAGTTGGGCACCGGTGGTAATTTGGTAATTTCATCATGTGGTATATTTTCTAACCTTTCTTATCTTTAGTTTCATGTAAGCATCAAATATTTATGGTCATATAATACCAAATGCTCCACTATCTCTCACCATTAAAACCCTGATTTTAGTCTAGATTTTATTTACATTGAAGAGATAATGTGCCTGTCTAAAAGCACCACACTTCTTTTGTCTTGTGATCATCCTTTATCCTGTTTGTTGTTCATGAACAACTCAAATGGTTTTGCATTTAATCAATTCTGATGAATCAACAAATGAATTAATCAACCAATCATGCCACAATCAAGAAAATTGTTTCCAGACTTTAGTCTTCAAATGGGAGATATATATTCTGGTGGGTTTAGTTTATCTTTATGGTAAAGCACACAAAGCACAGTAAAAATAAAGAAATATAAAAACCATAATAATACATTTTAAATGTACCAGTGTGTTTGCTGATAGACATATGATACTGTCAGACTGACAAAGTTAACTATCCTATTACCATCCAAATATGGACACAGTGTTCACAACAGTCTCTATTGACAGTACCATCTGACTTGTATTAACCAGTTTTGTAAATTAATAAAATTTAATAAAATTAATAAATGCATTTTTGGGGATCAAATGATAAACAAAAACTGCTGCACACTGAACTGAGTTGCTGTGAGTTGTTGCTTTGCTCAGTTCAGTGTGCGGCGGTCTTTGTTTATCATTTGATTTGAGATGTTCCTGCGGCCGACCAGCACCTGATTTGTGAGACTGGCTGTGCAGAAGGAGTTCTGTCTACATTTTTGGGGATATTAGTGATGAGTCAGTATAGCATGTGAAACCCCTGAACCTGAATCTTTAAATCCTGTGATTCTGCACACAGTTGTTTGCCATGGTGGCAACTAGAAGCACATGGCCCTGCTTTAAACTTACTGGTACCTTAAATCATGAAATTATCTGTTAAAGCAGTGCTATGTCTGTCATGTAACATTCATGCAGCGTTATCCAGTATTGATTACAGTATTCTGTTTTTTTTTCTCTTTCAGGAAAAGTTGGACCCAGGGGTGAAGAAGGAGGTGGATGGGATGGGTGTTCCTGACATTAAGTATGGAGACTCTGTGTGTTACATCCAACATGTTGACACCTGCCTGTGGCTTACGTACCAGACTGTTGATGCCAAGTGTGCACGCATGGGAGGAGTACAGAGAAAGGTACCCTGCTGCATTAAAGCATACTGCACTTTTTAGAATGTTTTATCATCTGCCACTTTTTTCTAGTGCAGTCCATGTTGGGGTTTCTTTATAGCAAGGAGTGACCAAGATGTGGCAACAAAATGTGGCAGCAGATTATGAAGTTACCACTGGATTTATGACTCTACAGAAGCGTAATCCATACACATGAAATCTTGCTGAATTAACATGATTATTATGTCAGGATTATGAGAAAAAAAATGTAAAAAAATAGCTTTGTTTTTCTGAATTAACAAGATAATAACTTTGTGAATTCACAATTAATCTAGCTCATAAGATCATCGGAGATCCACTGTCCCCTTTTTGGTCTGAATATGCACCCTTACCTTCAGGGCGTAGGTATTGCAAGCCCAGGATGTGGAAAGAGACATCACATCATTTATCCCATGTAGCGTTCAGCTGCTTTACAAGCATTGATCAGAGGTCTGGAACTGGAACTTCTTTTACTTAATGTTTCCAATGATTATGCTTTTTATGACGTTTCATTATGTTTTTTGCATGTTTTTATGTTGTGTGGTTGTTGTTGATGTTTTTTGGATACTCTTCATGCTCACTTGTACAAAGCAGATCCCCACTCAGGGCAGTAAAGGTTTCATTCACTCATTTGTGGAATTTATGTTTATTGTCAAATTTCTGAATGGGATTATTGTCTCATTAACTGCGAAAGACAAGCAGATCTTTTTTCTCAAGTGAATGCATTGCGCCGTCATATGAGCCTTTATTAACATTAGAGTAAAAATCTAGGGATGCCTGCATCCATGCGTTAAACAGTCAGGGAAGCTTTGAGTGATTTTACAACAGATCTGCTTTATGTGGTAAAGAAATGTCACTGGTGATATAGAGGAAGGCCTGAACTTATACATTGAGCCAATGTCAGGAAGTCAAGGGAGGAAGATGGACCTTAGCTAACAGTGAATCCTTCCACTTCTGTTAAATATACAATTTTATTAATTCCAAAGGTGATAACAAGATTTGCCATTTATCGCTGTAATGATTTTTTTCTGTTGTTGCAAAATAAAGTCAGTGTTATCATGAGGAATAAAAGTGAAAGCAACAATTAGAAAGCAGCCTGTATGATTGTAAATTTTAATTTTGATATTTTGGTAAATTGACACACAACGGCAGCTTCTTATTTGACTTCAACAACAGGGGTCCTGGATTACACTCTGACGTTTCCTCACTTTTTGACTTATGCCTGTCAAGGCTCAGGTTTTACACAATAGTCTTGCAAGAAACCATTTTGTTAACACTTTCAGATAGCCCGCCTGCAGATAGTTTATAGAGTATTTGTAACATTTAAACAGTTTATAAGTTGAGAATAGTTGAGCAATTCAGTTGTTTTGCTTTATTTTGACAACGACATTCAGCATTATATTAAAAGTAGAAGTCAGTGTTTTTCAAAACCTTTCATTCATATTTCAGGCCATTATGCACCATGAGGGTCACATGGACGATGGGCTGACGCTGTCTCGATCACAACATGAGGAGAGTCGCACTGCCAGAGTCATCCGCAGTACTGTGTTTCTGTTCAACCTCTTCATCAAGTGGGTTACTGCACACACAAGCACACACACACGCACGCACGCACGCACGCACACACACGACATAAAAGATAAGATGAGAGATGCCATAGCAAAGGACGGGAATAAGACAGTAGCAGAGGAGGAGGCTGCAGTGTGGATCAGTTTGGATTAAACCCCAGCAGCAGCTTACAGTAAGAATCTGAAAAGTTAACCTGACAGGAATTCATCAGAACAAATTGTAATGCACTCGTGGAAAGGGCTTTGCTCATGAGGTTTTATGAATCCAAGTAGCTGTGAGAAATTCAACGGGAGCGCCATGATTTTTGATGAATGAAATTAGTTTGAAATATATAGAACCCACTAACACAGTGATTCCCAACTGACGAGTCGCGCGTCCATTCTGAATGGACCACAAGTGACGCAAGCATGTCAAGTTTGTAAAAAGCACATTTGATTTTTAAGCACAGTGAATTTAGGGGACAGAGTATGACACTGGATGATTAAACCGTGTGGACCTTGAACTCATGACAAAGGAGAAATCTGAACCTTGTGGCTGAACCAGTGGGGGACCACTGCACTAACACAACCAGCCAGCTCCACCATTGTCCTGTGTACACCTAAACTATGTAACAAGCCTGCTGCAATTCCCCTTGCATGTCAGAGAGGTCCTGTTCACTCTGTGATTTTGTGACAACATATTGTGACTGTACTTGTGTAGAAACAAGCTTTTTTTAATTTCCCTTGAATGGTAGTGAAAATGAAGCTCAGGGGAAATGCAGGCTGCTCTGGAGTGAACATGAGGCAAGATCGTGAGAGTAACCTAATTGAAAGCAAATATCCTGCACTTAATGTACCACAGTATATGAGAAGCAGCAAGCATGCTGCATTCTGCTTTAGTGTCTTTTAATTTGAGGAGAAAACTGGAACTGGCTCCTTCAGTGAAACTGTGGCAGGATACCGCAGCTTGTGCACTGGGTGCCTTTTTTATGTAAAGCAACAAGCCGCTGTATTCCTGTTTGAAGTCTCAGCAGCTGCTCTCACTGTGTGCAGGAAACATATCGCTGCACACAGTGAGATATCGCAGGCTTAGGAAGAAGCATGTTCAGGGTTCACCGTTATTGTTTTTTTCTTTGACTTTCTCGGTCCGGCAAGAGGATCAGATATCTACTTGCCCAAAATCAGTTGTTACTTGCCCCTATACAAGTTGTTTTATTTATTAGCAGTTATCAAGTAACTACAAAGACTAAAGGTAATTGTCATGAAACACAACCCCATTTTTTCCACCTTGCTCTCAAACAACAATTGGAGGTTTGCCCACATCCTGTAATGCCACCCAACTACACCTCTGTTTCCAGGATCACTGAAATGCTCGCTTGTACTTCAGCTCATAAACTAGTTTATTCCCACCGCCAGTTTCTTGCCAGTGCTTTATAGGTACTACATGTTTATGACTTTCAACAGAAATGAGGATCCGAGATGGCTCACTCCATAGATACTCCCATAATCAGCTCCTGAAAAAATTCTCTGTTTAAATTTTTTACTGCGTGCCTGATCGGGAAAGTGAGTTGCTAGATATACTAGCCCAATGTGGCATTTTACTTGCCCTGGGCAATCGAGCAATCCTTATTGTTGAGTTTTGATGTCGCAGTTGCAATTCTGGAAGCCCAGTCAGGTAAATATTATTCATTTCAGCCCCAGTGTAGTACGATGTTGTTAACCGAACATTTGCTAAGTCCCGCCCCTGAATGCAAACTGACCAATCATAACATAGCAGGGTCTGACAACAACACAGCTGTGCTCCATTGACTCTAATGCAATTGTTTCAGATTGCTGTCATTTTCAGGCTGTTTTTGTTGATTTCAAGCTAAATCTTGTGCCAGGAGCACATCGTGTGTTAATTATACTTGTTACATGGAGAGACTGGAAAAAGATATATGTTTCTTCCCTGTTCCAAAACCAAAATTAAACCCTGAAAAGTGTAGGGTTAGCTAGCTAGCTACTGAAGATATAGCCTACTGAATGTAAGCATATGCTGCTTTTGCTTTTTAATGATTATAATACTGAACAAAAGACCTACCCTGCTGTACAGGAACCAGTGAAGGGAATCAGGGAAACTGCGCTGATATTCAACCACCTGTGTGTCATCACATTGTACACAGATGAACGTTGTTTGACTTCCCGTGGAGATCCCTGCCTGTCCAGTGGCAGAGGTCTAGGTGCTGGTAGTGGCATGGGGGCAAAGCAAAACACTGTTCATCTGCACACACTGTCACCAGCGATGTGGTGGTTCACTTTTACTCTGTGATCTGTAGCCTATAGTTCAGCTGTAGCTTCTAACTATCTTTGTCTTTTTAACCTGTTTTTGATGCTGAGTCAGTTTGACATCCTGGATATATCCTTCAAGCGCACTTTGCAGACCCTTCTGTCTGCTTCTCTTTGAAATCGCTTTTTTGTTTTTCCAAAAATATGATAATATTTCTTCAGGGAGTGCAGTTAGTTACAGTGTGGGCTATGTGCTTTCTCAGACAGGTTGACGGACCATCACAAAGGGGCGGGGGCTTAGCTAAAGGTCAATAGCGCCCAGTCATGGATTTATAATTTATAATTTATTATATCATCAGATACCACTACAGCTGTGAAACATTTGTCTGAAAACTACTTTTTACATGTGTTACATCACACTGCAAACAGAGAGAAAAATCTCTCCTCTCTTAAACTCTACATATAAAAAAAAGTCAAAAAAAGATTCTCCTCTTAAAAGACAACAAAAGTATTTTATTTTATTAAAAAGAACATTCAGAATGTCCCAACTGAAGATATCTCAAGTGAGGTGATGTTCTGACATGTCCATGAAAGTCTGAGAAGTGAAAACACATGTAGTCACTCATGAAATCTCTTTTGTGAGACAATATGAAACACTCTAAATGATAAATTAACAGGGTTAAGCTCACATGTCAGAGCATCAAGATGTCTAAAACTCTCAATATTCACCGCCAGCACACAGATGGATGTTTGTGTGTGTGTCTTTTGTTAAGTAAGGAGCAGGGCCTTCTGAGGAAGAATACTAAAAACACTAGAAACACACAAGCGAGCTGAAGTGCTAATTATTACTCACTGAACAACACACTGTGAGATACACTGAATTTTTTTCTCAGAAAATTCACTCTTGTCTTTTGGCCTATATAAGCCATTTGAATTGATGTAATGTACCTTAAACACTAAGTCTGGCACAATAGTATGGACCGAGGAATTATCACATCCATACATCAAACCAAAGCAGAGCAGCAGGGAGGTGTGCATAAACAATCAGCTCCAAATGCAAACTCAGTCTGAACACAGTGAGAGCCAGCAGCCTCACAGTCATTCTGAACAAAAACACACTGAAGAAATAAAATATGTTATTTCAGCCAATTACTCATTACACTGACTGGCTAAATATTTGCATATAAATTAGCTTACAGCAAAAGAGTAAATCCTAAAGCACATACATTTTAGGTCTCAGTCATCACAATCAGGTAGTAGACACCATCATTATAGCAGCAGTGACCATTGACCCCCCCCCCCCCCCCCCAAACCCCTCCCACTAACCTCATCAGACAGTTGGCTGGTCGTTGCCTTGATTAAGCTCACCTGGGCCTTCCGTACTATAACAGCCGCCCCAGTTGTTAACTCGCTCTCTCCCTTCCTACATCAAACTTCCACCCTGCATCACTGCCTTTTGGTTTTGCACCCTCAACACCTCCACAGTACACCTGACACAAGTTCTGTTTGTTTAAACTCCATACTGGTCACATTCACTGAGCCAGTTTGTGACAGACATCCTCTGCTCTGTATGCTCCAGGGGTCTGGACACACTAAGGAAAAAAGGGAAGAGCTCCACCTTAGATCTCCCAATAGATTCAGTCAGTCTGAGTCTGCAGGATCTGATTGGCTATTTCCAACCACCTGGAGATCACCTGGAACATGAAGACAAGCAGAACCGACTGAGAGCTCTAAAGAACCGGCAGAACCTCTTTCAGGAAGAGGTAGGGTATGTGTGTGTGTGTGTGTGTGTGTGTGTGTGTGTGTGTGTGTGTGTATTTGTATTTGTGTTCGAGTCTTGTTGAACAAGGTCATGAAGTGGCAATAGAATCTGTTTTATAATTTTACAAATTAATTCGTAAGGTAAGAAAAAAAAGCCTAAATGAAAGGATTATGCCAACCATAGAAATAGAGTGAATAAAGAGGACATTGAACTGTTTGCTGTGGTCACATACCTACTTCAACAGAAAATGTCAATTGTTCTTAGTTGTTATGGTGACAGCACACATCAGCGGGGCCATAAAGTATGTCACACTTATTAGTCTGACAACTCTGTTTACTCTGTGCCTAACGTACACAATAAGACAATGTTTTCATTTAAGGAAAAGCTTTCGATAACTTACCAATAAAATATGAAGCAATTAAACCCAGCAATCCTCAATTCCTCTCTAGCAGCAAGCTACAAACCACTTCACTGCTCAGTTGGCCATTACTGTAAAACCTCACCTCAGTGAGTTTGTGACTTGCTGTTAGTTGGTGTGTTTAAATGGAGATTAGCCTGCTACAATGGCTGCATTGACAATGGTTGCAATGACAACGGCAGACATAGAAATGGCTGCTACTCTGACCATTCTGTTATATTGATTTGAATGGGAATGTCTGTTCTATTAATTTTGTTTCTATAATGCCAACAGAAGTCCTTTATGGCAATTTAAGGGAAAGTAATATATGATGCCTGTTTAACTATGATTATGTTTCATCACACTCAATGGTTAGATTTCACTCCTGTATCAGTTTATCTCCTGTGCACATGCTACCTCTATGATTTGTTCCCTGGTATCTCTTTTCACTGTTTTTGTGATAACCTTCATGCATAATTCAGATAGAGTAATTTTTAACGTTACTGATCAAAATAAAAATATATCACACAAACAAAACTGAGATAAATGTCCCTGTATGTCTCCGTGTTTAATTCTAAGGTCTTTGCCATTTTACTCTTCCTTCACGGTGCTGTGTAATCAGTCTATTTATTGGTCCGTCACCAGTGGGTTTTTTAGTGATTTCTTAATGATTATTTAAACATTTAAAATACTGTACAATGTACATTTGCCTATGTACAACCAACAATTGTTCTGTTGCACTGTGACAATGCTACGTTCTCAAGCACACAGCGTACATACATGTGTAGGATAAGTTCTGCTAGGCACTAGCATTACAATTTGTACAATGTAAAATGCCGTAGGCTTGTACTAATAATGTTAGCATGTTGTATTTGTTTGGAAAACGTGTTCAGTATAATACAGTTGTAATGGAGCCAAATTTTGTAATGTTATCTTTGTTAAATGTTGCTGTTGTCCGTGGCTTCATATGAGTAAAGGAAAAGTCCGTTAGTGGCTTGGCTAATTTATACAATGTAAAATGCCTTAGGCTTGTGCTAATAAAATTAGCATGTTGTATCTGTGGGGAAAATATGTTCAGCAAAAGACAAGTGCTTTGTCTTTGAATCCTGAGAGTTATAGTGAAGCTGATTTGTGTACTTGTAATTGAAATTGTCACTATTAAGCCATGTTTAATGTGTGTTTTGAATCAACTCAACTTTACAGCACTTCACAGAAACTCCACCACTGACTAGTGTGTTGGAGGTGTAACTGCAGAGTGACAGACACACCACTGCACAAGTACAAATGCTCACATCGGTGTAGGCCATGGGCGAAGGCTACGGTGTAAGCCCTGCATAAAGCTGATGCACAAGTATAAATCTGCCCTAACTGCTAAAGGAAAACTCCGCTGGCCACAAGACTAATTTATGCAATGTAAAATGCTATAGCCGTCTGCTGATAAAATTTGCATTTGGTATTTGTGGGGAAAATATATCCAGAAAAAGACACGTGTTTTGTCTGTGAATCCTGCGAGTTATAATGGAGCCGATTTGTGTACCTGTGTTTGAAATTGTAGCTACAAAGCCATTTTTAATGTGTGTGTTAGGCGTTTTTTGAACAAGTGGCAACCTCGGGGCCTGAAAAATGAAGCCAACACGGAAGTAACACAAACTGCGGTGCTTTGAACATGTAAATCTGCCTTAAGAGTGGCCTTGGTTAAGTATTCAAAGCTGCAGATGTGACAAGTTGGAATCCGTTCTTTATCTGCAGCTGGGTCTTCACAGTGTTAACAGTTCAAGCCTCCTGCTGTGCACTGTGTCTCTCTTGTCCACTTCATTTGATTATACTGATGTGAATCAAGATGAAAGAAACACTAAAACCAATGACTTCTGTGTTTGTAGGGAATGATCAGCCTCGTATTGGAGTGTATTGATCGTCTTCATGTCTACAGCAGTGCAGCTCATTTTGCTGAGGCAGTAGGAAGGGAGGCAGGAGAGGCCTGGAGCTCCATCCTTAATTCCCTCTACCAACTACTGGGTATAAACACACATGCATGGCACTAACATTACAGAATATATAATTACAACAAATGTTATTATCTTCAGCAGAATTGTATGAAGAGCTTTACGGAAAGTAATTAAATTAAATTAAGTTAAGTTAAATTAAATTAAATTGCTATTCATATTATTTAAAGAGATTAGGTTCAAGTAGAAAATGTTGCAATCAAAGGACAGAAATCAACACAAATGTAGAAATGGTAAGAAAAGCTGTGTGTACAGGATTGTGGGTTACCATTAACCCATAATAGCAACACCTCTTGAGTTATGTCTGTCCTTTTTTGTCTCCTCCCAGCTGCACTGATCAGAGGTAACAGGAAGAACTGTGCTCAGTTTTCTGGTTCATTGGACTGGCTCATTAGCAGACTGGAGAGACTGGAGGCCTCTTCTGGTAAGTGAGCGTGTCATAATTAATTAAGTTAATAAATGAATACTTCATAAATTAGTACTTATCACCATTGGATGATGCTCAAGTGATTGAAATCAGATGGTCCAGTTTCTGTTTTGTCAAGAGATAACAGTAGGGGAAAGAACTCTGGTCAATATTTGGATATTTAAAAGCTGCAAAATACTTAAAGATACAAAATCTTTCTGGATGTGTTGATTAGTTATGTAATTCTGATGTAGAGGGTTGACACATTCCAAGTTCATCAACACTGCAAATTGTATTTTCAGTCACGGAAGTATGTGAACCTTCATCTGTTGTTTGAGTTTTGATTATTTTGGTCAACTGATTGGATTTTTATGTCCTTGTTCGCCTTCAAATTCTTACATGTAAAGTCCATTATCACTGTAGTTTTCCAAAGTGCATACAGATAGGGCCTCGTGAATTTGTGTTCTCTTAAATTTCTCTTATATTTTCTCTTATAGTTCTGTTAAGAAAATAAATTAGAGAAGTCCATTCCAGATGCACCAAATGTTGTTAACCACCCAAATCTGATCTTACCCAGGTGGGCTGAATGATGAATCCCACTTAATCATAAATAGAAGGGGTGTGTCAGGTTGTTTTTTAAAGGTAACACCCTGAAAAAACAATATAAGGCAGGTGTTCTGTGTGCATTTACTGTTGCATGTTCCCAAAGTTGGAGCGCTACCACCAAAACTGGCTGCAACAAGAAGAAGAACTTCTGAAATCTACTTACTGTTAAATAAACTTAAACAATGTCAATGTAATTTTGAAAGTGTCAGCTCTGGTTTAACAGGAAAATCAAAAACCCAGCAATGGCAAAACATTTGTTATGCTGTAAGTGTATCAGCAGAGTAGGTTACATGAGCCATTCAGAAGCTGAATGTATACAATATCATGCATGGTCACCAGTGTTGGGCAAGTTACTCTCAAAATGTAATAAATTACATATTAGGTTTTTTTTTACAGTTACTTTACAATATTACTCTCTGTGTAGAGTAATAAGTTACTTATTATACTACTTTTGCATTACCTCGACCAAAGTTAGTTCTGAAGAAAGCTCATTTGAAATTAATGGAAATATATCCAGTATATAGTAACATCACCCAGATATGCCGATCACGGGGACAAGGAAAAAACAAAGCAGAGGTCAGCTCCTTATCCCCGCTGCTTTCAGGCAGTCTTAGGAGGCAAAAGCAGAATGGGATACGGTGTAGATGTAGATGGTGCATTAACAGAAACACACTGAACATGATAACACACAGTGCATCATGACCCAGATGTGCCAGTCACCGGTACCCTTCCATAATGTAGTATGTAACGAATGACAACACACAACAACCTTCAGGGGATATTTTTTTCTGGTGGTGCACGGGTGGAAATGGAGCGGTGTGGATAAATGAGAAATAAAAACAATATACAGTTTATTTTGGGTGGTAACGCCTTACGTGACATTGTAAATGTAGTAATATTGCCAGGAATCCTTTTGGTAACATGTTATATTACTCCATAACTGCTGAAACATATTATATTACTGTAATGCGTTACTTTTGTAACACATTACCCCCGACACTGATGGTCACTATGACCTTGCATCTGTCTCAATCTCATGAGCACAATATCTCAAGAGCACCGTGAGGGAGTTTCTTCAAATTTGGCACAAACTTCCACTTAGACTCAAGGATGAAGTGATTAGAATTTGATGGTCAAAGGTCAAGGTCACTGTGACCTCACTAAACATGCTTTTGGCCGTAGCTCAAGAATTCACATGCTTATTATGACAAATCTTCACACAAATGTCTAATAGGATAAAGTAATGCAGTGATGATATTATATATCCAAAAGGTCAAAGGTCAGCTTCACTGTGACATCACAGTGTTCTGCAAAAATCATTTTCTGGCCATTATTCAATGTCATAACTCATGGACAGAAGAAGAGACATTTGGTCAGATACTGAACTGGTGACACTAATCTTAAAACTGTGCTGATTGTATAGATCTTCTGTGCTGCCAGGGGGTAGTGTGTCTGAAGCATCCGTGTTTTCACAAGTATGACTGTAAACTGGAATTGCAACTTGACTGGTTTGCAGATGCATACAACCGCAGGGGGTAATTTTAGTGTTAGTCGTAATTAGGATCAGTGGATTAACAGTGTCTTTAGACCACAGATTTATTAATCCAGTCATTATAGTTACTCTAAATCATTGTAATAATCTTAATTTGATGAGATTGTATTCATGCATTTTTTAAATGTTCCCCAAATATAACACTTCCATTTCCTTGTATTGGAGAAACAATTTGTGGACTGTGAAAATGAGATGTTTTTCTCTTATCTTGGTAACAGTGCTCTCAACCACTTGCATAATTTTCTCTCTTCATATAAGCAAAAACAAGATAACTATGGTCAAGCCCAGAAATCGGTAGGTACTAACAATATAAAAACGAACTGTGGACACAAGAGGAAGAGAAAAATTGTTTGAATATAGCTCCCTGCATGGGGCCCAGTTAGGCGCACAGCTGACTTGTGAGCAGGTCTCAGTGACTCAGGAGTTACTAAAATGCTTTGTGACTTATTCTTAGAACAGAGTCTACTTTTAGCCTTAGGTGATTTCTGAATAGGGCCCATGGTTTTGAGTGCTTTCTGTGCACATGTAATAATTTATACCACACATATTTTGTATTTTTAGGTATACTGGAGGTGCTTCACTGTGTGCTGGTGGAGAGTCCTGAGGCACTGAACATAATCAAAGAGGGACACATCAAATCCATCATATCCCTGCTGGACAAGCATGGACGCAACCACAAGGTATGGTCACTTACTTTATTGTTGTGATATACGTAGACATTTGTGTATTTATATTATTTTAAGTTTAACACACAGGCTTCCATTATACATTTTGAACCCAGCTGAAAAGGTTTGTGCAGATAATCCACATAGATGATTGTCTGGGATGGGAAAAGGCTTCCAAGCATCTATGGGCAGAACTTGTCTTTGTTAAAAATCCCACACAGAATAGCAATTCCAGGAAAGCACTCACCGAACAGGATGATAGAACAACAAGACAGCATGCAACATGGAGCTGTAACCAGTCCAATCACATCTTTCAGGAATCCTGCAGTTCAGCCTCTTCATATGTCTGTGTTGATGCTGTAACAATAGTGTATTTACAACACTGACATATTATGTGGTATGTGTGTACCATTTAGGTTCTGGATGTGTTGTGTTCACTGTGTGTGTGTCACGGCGTGGCAGTGCGCTCCAACCAGCACCTGATCTGTGACAACCTGCTGCCAGGAAGAGATCTGCTACTGCAGACCCGCCTGATCAACCACGTAAGCAGGTATACACACACACACACACACACACACACACACACTTTGCAGCATTTACAGAATCAAAAAACTGACATTTAAAAAATTCAATGGCAAATACATTTTGCTTTTAGGATTCACAGTAGTTGCCATTCTAACCCAGTGAAAGGTTGTGTTCCGACAGACCATTGACGGTCTCTGTTCTGTTTCATCCCCCAACAGCATGCGTCCCAACATCTTCCTGGGAGTCAGTGATGGCTCTGCTCAGTATAGGAAGTGGTACTATGAGCTGATCGTGGATCAGGCGCTGCCATTTGTCACAGCAGAGGCTTCTCACCTCAGGGTGGGCTGGGCTAACACCAGTGGCTACGCACCCTACCCCAGTGGGGGCGAGGGGTGGGGCGGCAATGGGGTGGGTGATGACCTCTACTCCTACGGCTTTGATGGACTCCATCTTTGGTCAGGTGAGGTCTTTGTGTGTGTGTGCGTGTGTGTATGTGTGTGTGTGTGTGTATTGAGTTGATGGTGACATACTGTAACTAGCTTAGGATTGGGCATGAATACTCAAGTACTTGATTTAGACATCAGTATTAGCTCACTGTATAGAGTAATTGCTAGAGTAATTGCTTTTTTTTTTGCTTAGTAAAAGAAAACATATATAAACTAGAATTACTGCCTTGTGGTTTTACTGTATGCCTCCGCCACCAATTCCGTATGTGACCAAATGTCTTTCTCTCTGTTCCTGAGATATGATATTGAATAATGGCCAGAAAAGTGTTTTTGCAGAACATTATGTCGTAGTGAAGTTGAACTTTGACCTTTTTGATATAAAATGTCATCATTTCATAATTTTATGCTATTAGACATTTCTGTGAAGTTTGCCATAATTAGCATATGAATTCTTGGGTTATAGCCAAAGACATGTTTTATGAGGATACAGTGACCTTTGCCTTTGATTAACAAATTCTAATCAGTTCATTGTTGAGTCCAAGTAGACGGTTGTTTCAGATTTGAAAAAAAATCCCCCTGGGTGCTCTTGACAGATGGCTTACAGATGGACAAACTGAAAACATATTGCCTCCGGCCACAGCTATGGCTGGTGCAGAGGCATTAGAACAGAAATGTAAAGTGACCATGTTTTATATAAAAGGTTTACATTTTTTGATAGGACACAGTGCTCTAACTGTTATCTATGAATATTTGCATGTATCCCTATAACAAAACTGCGCAGTCACAGATAACATACAGAGTTTTCAGTCAGACATCACCTGAACTAACGTTAAAGGCAGAATGGCAACCAGGTGTAAGACTGATGTTTGGAAGTATATCAACTCAGATTAAATGACCTTCCAGCTTTATGAATATGGAGTCAGATTGTTCCAGATGGCAGATTCAAAATTCAGATGCTCCCATATTGCAGACTAAAACTCAACTGTGTCCTCACTGTGCAGGCTGTATTGCACGGACTGTCAGCTCACCTAATCAGCATCTTCTGAGAGCAGAGGATGTGGTGAGCTGCTGCCTGGACCTCAGTGTGCCCAGTATCTCCTTCAGGATCAACGGCCAGCCGGTTCAAGGCATGTTTGAGAACTTCAACTCTGACGGCCTCTTCTTCCCTGTGGCCAGCTTCTCTGCAGGAGTCAAGTCAGTGCTTTACTGCAAACAGTTCACACCAAATGGAAATTCAGTTATTGTCTGCCCCCCATCAAACTATAAATTCTTCATGAAGGTGGTAAATGACCTTCAGATATTTCTGCAGAACGGAGACCCACCTTCACTGTGATGCCAAAAAAGGCTACAGTTCTCCATATTTTTGTAGTTCAAGTTACACTGTAGTGATAAAGCAGCCTATTTAACTGACTGGTCAGATGTGAAATTAATTAGCTTATATCCAACTAAAATACACAACATGTCATTTTCCTCTATCTACAGTAGAATAACACTACATTGCATATTTAGAAATACATTTTTGTCATATTTGCTGAAACTGTCACTTTATCCTGACAGAAGTACATGAGACAGTCTGTGAAAAAAAAATCATGTTCCTCATCCTGCTAGTGCTCCTAATGGCATTTACTAGAATCTCCCGCATCTAAATGAAAACAATCAGAGCTGAGGAGTCTATAACACAGCTGTCGGTGATGTCAGTCATGACAGAGACTCTTCAGCTCTGATTGGTTGTTTTTGTACGGGCGTGGTGGACTCTTGCAAATGCCATTAGAAGCACTAGGAGAAGGAGGAGGAACAGAAGTTTTTCACATCATCTGTCTCATGTACTACTGTCAGGATATTGTGACAGTTTCATCAAATACAACAAAGTTATTTTTATAAAAGTTACCAACTACAGCTTTAATTAGAATACATACTGTACATCATTTGTAGAACACTTTTCAGAATTAAAGTTCAGTATCACACAGTTAATTAACATATTTTACAGTGCTAATTAAACATCTGATTAAAAGTAAGTCTATGAATATAAAAAGGCAACAGGAATAATACAGTGGAATAAATGCTAGAATAAGTAGGGCAAAAAATAGACTGCTAAAGGACACTTTTTGACCTTCTGCACACCAATAGAAAATGCATTTATTACAATACTGCATTTGGTTTGTAGAATTTGTGGCTATTTTAATAGGTGTGGGTGGATTGATCCTAAAATATCGATGCTCTCAATACCACGTTTTTATTTCAAAGATTAATCGTGAAGAGTTCACTGGGAGAGTCTTTTCAGAGAGGCTCAAGGAATATCCAAGTATATAGAAGCCTAGTGAAATTAATATTTTAGTCAAATCAAATCCTCAGCATTGGTAATGTTACATTTTCAAACCATGACTGGTCATCACTTGCTGTCACTTAAGCAGACTGATTATTCACCTCATAAATCAACGATATTGTCCACTATATATTTTACCCATATGGCTTATACCTCTGTAACTATACTTTTCTGTAAATTGTCCAGAATGCTGGAATCTGACCAGCCATACTCACAAAAAAAGTCTATAGTTATTTAATTACTTTACTGGGTTTGGTTGTTGTACAGACTGTTTCCTTTGATGTTTGGAAAACTAAAAAATGTTGCGTTGTTCAAACTCACACCCTTCAAAATATAACTTCTCCTCCTTGATTTTTCTCGTGTCATTTGTCACCCTGCAGGGTGCGCTTCCTCCTCGGGGGTCGTCACGGGGAGTTTAAGTTCCTCCCCCCTCCAGGTTACGCTCCCTGCTATGAGGCGGTGTTACCCAGGGAGAAACTGAAACTGGAGGCCAGTCAGGACCAGACTGCAGCCAGAGACCTGCTGGGACCCACCGTCACCTTGAGCCAGGCAGCATTCACCCCCACACCTGTGGACACCAGCCAGGTATGCACCCCTGCCACAGCTGTTAGCAGCATAGAGTGTGCAATATTAAATACATAAGAGATTATGAAATAAATAATCATACAAAGAAATACAGACATAAATAGATAATATGGCAATCAAATTGTGAAATAAATCAATTCATTTTTAATCATGGCTTTAGTATAAATTATGTTATTTCATCCTGCTTTATGAGTTAACTTAGACTCATTTTGATTTAAGTCCATCAGTTTGTATATTCACTCATCTTTACAGTGGCATGAAAACGTTTGGGCACCCATGGTCAAAATTTTTTTTAATTGTGAATAGTTAATCAAGTACAAGATAAACAGATGTTCAAAAGGCATGAAGTTAAAGTTAAGTTTTAACATGGCTTTTAACATTTAAGCAAGATCAGTGTATTGTTTTTGTTTTGTACAGTTTTAGAGTGAAAAAAAAGGAAATTAATTAGCTTGTTAGGGCTATGGCTTGTTCACAATCATCATTAGGAAAGGTCAGGTGATGCAAATTTTAAAGCTTTATAAATAATCTGACCCCCAAAACATTGTCTCAACAATCAGCAGCCATGGGCTCCTCTAAACAGCTGCCTAGCACTCTGAAAACTAAAGTAACGGATGCACACAAAGCAGGAGAAGACTAAAAGAAGATAGCAAAGTGTTTTCAGGTAGCTGTTTCTCAGTTGTGATGTAATTAAGAAATGGCACTTAACAGGAACTGTGGAGGTCAGGTTGAGGTCTGAAAGAGCAACCAAAATCTCAGAGAAAGCTACTTGTAGGATTGTTATAAGGCACATCAAATCCCACAAGAAAGCTGTTGTGGACCGTTACTTTTCTCTATCTTAACCCATGATCCTCCTCTTGTCTTACATCAAGCAAAAGAGGTTATGTGTGCTGATGATGCAACACTGTATAGTATTTGGATCATCTTTTAGACTTAAACCTAAACCACAGTTAAACCTATCGGTACAGTGCCTGTGGAACAGGTAGAGGACACTAAACTCCTTGGGATGATAATAGACAGTAGATTGAAGTGGTCAAAACAGATAGAAAAAAAACTGTTGCAGTTATGGTAAGAGGTCTGGCAGTCATTAAGAGATGCACTAAATTCTAATTCTTATTCTTACTAGATTAAAGAGATAACTGATGGCACAGAACACCAGCCCCTCACAAATAGGGTTTATTACTTAATACCAAACTGTACGAACCTTAATTTGAAACCTTCCTGGTCTTTTCTACTCTCAATCACCGTATATGCTGCTTTTAGTAGTATTACAATAACCTTTGAGCTGTAAAATTATTATTATTGTTATTATTATCTATTTTTTTTCCTGACAATTTATGACTATTTTGTGGCTTATCTGTTTGTTTTGTTTGTTTGTTTGCTATCGCTTTGTTTTGTTTACTTGTTTGCATTTTAATTTTTGTTTTGTAGGTTTCCTGTTTTTTGGTTGTATTTTGTTCCTTTTCGTCTTGGTTTTTTAATGAATTAATGTTTGCTTGTGTGGACCCCAGAAAGAGTAGTTGCAACCTTGGAAGTGACTAATGGAGATCCAAATACTATAAAAAAAATAAAAACGGACTACATCAAGAGGCATAAGCAGGAAGATTTTGCCATGGCCCTCATAGTGCCCCCGTCCTAAACATCATTAAAAATCTGTCGATAGGCCTCAAAAGAGCAGTGCATACAAGACAGCCCAAGAATCTCACAGAACTAGAGCCTTTTGCAGGTGGAAAGGGTGAAAATCCCCCAAACAAGAACACTACTAAGTACTGACCATGCGGGGTGCTCGAACTTTTGCTTTAGGTTCTTTTCCTTTTTAGTTATTTTGAAACTGGAAAAGATTGAAATTAAAAAGTAATTTTGCTTAAAATATTAGAGATATGTGTCATCTTTAAGTGCATGCCTTTTGGAAATCAGGTCATCATTTACTTGTGTAGCTATTCACAGTAAACAAAATTTTGACCAGGGGTGCCCAAACATTTGCATGCAACTGTTTAAAAAGTTAAGTCCTCTCTAATCTATGATTTAAAAAAGCAGAGCTGGACTGAAGCAACAGAAGAGCGTTGTCCAAAATGATTGAATAGCTTGTTTTTCTCTGTGTGTGCAGATTGTGCTGCCACCTCACTTGGAGAGGATCAGGGAGAAGCTTGCAGAAAACATCCATGAACTGTGGGTGATGAACAAGATAGAACTGGGCTGGACCTACGGTGTAGTGAGTATCAGATAAACAGATCAGTTCTATGTATAAAACATTGATTTCAAGTTCCTTCCAGACACGTTTCTCTTTACATTGATCTGATGGCAATTTAACATGTTAGTCTGTTTGAATAAACGCCCCACATACTTAAATGTAAAAGTCATCACAGTTTGGCAGGTCGGACTTGTAACATTTTCGGGTCACTTTCAACACACAACTCTGAACTGAATGCCATCAGATTAATGTAAAAGCTGCATGAGGTTAAACATGCAGAGAGAGAAATTAAATGCAGGTCTTGTTCCACTAATTAAGAGCTGTTTTAACTTTCTCATCCTATGCTCAAAGACATTAAGATAAGTTAAACAATAAAAATGTGATTGAGCTAATCAGTAAGATTCCTGTCATGTCAGATCAGTCTATATAAATCCTTTTCCCTGTTCACCGTGCCTGCAAAAGAAGTAAAAAATATGGCCACAGTATACAGCCACAGTAATAATCAGATTTGCTGTTTCTTTCCATATATTGTAAACTTTAACACTAACTTTGTGGATGACTAAATGAATATCAAACAAAGCACTTTACATACAGCATGGGATCGAAGAAGACTTAACAAGTCCAACTTAACGTCCTGTCATTCAATACTTGGTCCCTGTCTGGCCGATGATTAATATGCAGAGGATATTTATTTGAAATTAAGATTCATTAAAATAAAGGCCTAGGCGGCATGGTGGTGCAGGGGTTAGCATTGTTGCCTCACAGCAAGATGGTTCCTGGTTCGAACTGGGGGTCAGAGAGCCCTCCTTTGCGGAGTTTGCATGTTCTCTCTGTGTCAGCGTGGGTTTTTCCCTGGGTACTCCAGCTTCCTCCCACAGTCCAAAGACATGAAGGCGAGGTTCATTGGTGACTCTAAATTGGCCGTAGGTTTGAATGTGAGTGTGAAAGGTTGCCTGAATGAAAAAAATTAGGGCCTCAATAGAAAAATAACTTTAGAAATCTGTCAATCCAGCCTTACACTCCTTCCAGCAGTGAATTCACACCAGGTGCCAAATGCACCTTGTTGGTCAATTACTGTCATGTTTGAATGGGATAACAGAACTGTCTGTGACAACCAACATAGGGGTTGTAACTCAAAAAGTAATTTATCACACATTACTTGTTACTTTAAATAAAGCAATGCTTTGCTTTATTTTTTACCTCCTGTAGAAAATAATTTGTTAAGCCACTTGTTACATGACTTTTGTGTTACTCTGCAACATCACCTGAGATGTACTCTCACAAAGCTACTTGCAAGGTAACAATAGTATAATGTTAAACCATATATGTTCTCACATATCAGCACAAAACAAGCTCTATAGGAGAGTCAAGACAGCACTGCAGTAGGTTATGACTGCCTTAAAATAAAACTATATCAATATATGAAAGAATACAAAAGAGGTTGGCCTTCCTAATACAGCATTGTACAATAATTTATTGCCTCAAAATATACTAAACAAAAATTTAAACACAGACTTTTGTTTGTGCTCCCATTTTCACATGTTCAAGTTAACGATCTAACTGCTTTATGCACTCAGTAGATATATTTCTCTTAAACATTGGTCGCAATTCAGATGAAAGCCGTGTCAGTGAGCACTTTTCCAAGATAAGCCATCCAGCTGACAGGTGTGGCAGATCAAATGCTGAATAAACAGCATCATTAGTGCAAAAGTGGGCCTTTGGATGGTCACAGTAAAAGGACATTGTAAGGCCTTTGCATACTGAGTGTGTGTTTTTTTCCTCTGAAACTGTCCCACATCTAAAAATAAATAGGACCTTACATTGAATCAATCATGTTTGCAAACTGAGTCTGAAACTTTCCTCCTTCATTGAAGTTTTCTGAAAAGGTTAGATTTTCTGCGTTTTTCACATCCATCAAAAGCGTTTAGAGAGCTCTTTGACCAAGAATCAGTAAAGAAAATTTGGCTGCGTGACACATCCATGACAAGACAGAGGAACAGGTGGCACAGCATCCTTCATAACTCAGATAGCTTATTTTCAACAGGTCAGAGATTCAGATAGATAATGTTGATAAGGAGGAGGATGTGGACCGTACAGACATACAGAGAGCAAAAGTGTGGAGACACAGAGGGAGAACACCTCAGCCCCTTCAGCTGCAGTGCCAAATGCAAGACACAGGGAAAGAGTGACAACAGCCATACAGGTAAATACAGTGGAGAGAGGCAGTGGAGGAAATGTGTCTTTTAATTTTGTCTGATTTTGTGAATTTTTGCAACAAATAGAACAATAAAAGACTCAGTGTGCAAGGTTTCTCTGGACAACCTTTTATTTTTTTTTTTTTTGGATGACGAATTAAATAATGCATCCGAAAAAAATGGACTGAGTCTGCAAAGTGCTTAAAATGTGCAATCTGATGACAAAACACAGTGCTACAGATGTCACATGTTTTGGAGGAGTAATTTTCATGCTGACTGAAGGAATGTCCACCAGAGCTGTTGCCTGGGAACTGAATGTTTATTTCACTACCATAAGATGTCTACAATTTTGTTTCCATAAATTTGGCAGTACATCCAACTGGCCTCACAAGGGCAGACCAGGTGTAACCATGCCAGCCTCCACAACCAGCGTCTTCACCTGCAAGACCACAGCTGCTATCTTGCTGTGTAAGCTGTCACCAATGTCGTTTTTGCTAATTTGACAATACATCTAGCTGCCGTCGCCTGCACAGACTATATGTAGCCACACCAGCTCAGGACCTCCACATCCAGCGTCTTCACCTGCAATATTGTCTAAGACCAGCCACCCAAACAGCTCATCCAACAGTTGGTTTGCACAACTGAAGAATTTCTGTAGAAACCATCTCAGGGAAGCTCATCTGCAGGCTCATTGTCCTTGCTGGGGTCTTGACCTGACAACAATTCATCATCATAACCGACTTGTGGGGTTGTGATGTACTGCCAAATTCATGGAAACAGCATTGTAGATGTCTTGTGGTCGCGAATTAACATTTAGTTAATGTGGAACAGCTCTGGTGGACATCCTGCTGTTGGCATGTCAATGACATGCCCTCTCAAAACACGCATCATCTATGTCTTGTGTTGTGAAATCAAACTGCACAGTTTTGAGTGTCCTTTTATTGTGACCATCCCAAGGCACACCTGTGTAGTAATGATAGTGTTTTAATCAGCATGTTGATATGCCACACCTGTCAGGTGGATGGAATATCTTGGAAGAGGAGAGGTGCTCACTACATAAAATAATACAAAAGACCATCCTTCCTAACACCATGTAATGATGACATACCTAAAAGGAAAAAAGATGGGATATGAACTGTATTTAATGGGCCAAACACACCCACTTGAGTTGCTTGCTCACCAGTCCATGGCCTTATAGTAGACTAGTCCAGCTTATTTGACATGTTTATCACCTAAGCAGCAGTAATACCTCATGAGGCGGAGCCTCTCAAATCCTGACATTGGGCGACATCACCTTTTAGAATTGTCCCAGTTGCCTCTGTGAGATTCAGTTCATTTTCATTATCCACCACCACGTGTCAACCGACACCTTTCCAGCAGGCTGAGGCTGAATGCTTATCTGGCAGAGCTTCAACTCTCCAACTCAAGGTCATTACATCTTCCGTTAAATCCAGAATTCTCCAGGCTCTGCAGTCACATCAACACCAAATCCAGGCAGTCAGTCATATCCACCTGTGTGGCTCACTCACTGCTCAGTGCAGCTGCTGTGTGAGCGTAGTCTGGCTCAGACTGATACATCAGCACAGCCACAGCCCCAGGAGGCTTCTCACTTGTTGCGCAGTCAGATGCTGGGCCTGGTACTTCTCGCCGGATATTCAGATACTACAAAACCCATCCCAAGCAGTCACTGGTGAAATCTGGTGGAGAGCGCAGCACTACAGACATTGAAGATATGTGGATTTAACTTTGGTTGCATAACTACATGCATCCAGGTGCCCCATTGTTCTCCATGTTCTGAGATTAACTTTGCTTGTGCCCATGTCTGTTTGTTTCAGGTGCGAGATGATAACAAGCGGCAACACCCCTGTCTGGTGGAGTTCTCCAAGCTTCCTGAACAAGAACGAAGCTACAACTTACAGATGTCTCTGGAGACTCTCAAGTAATGCTTTAGTGCAGTTAGCAACATATGACATGGCATTTAGGTCAAATATTTATCTGTGACACCATTAAGCCCTGTTGACACTTGACATGCTCATACTGTGCATGACCAAACTCTAAGATTCCTTTGTGTGTCAATATGAGGCACCTAAACAATAAATTGCATGTTTGATCGTTTGTGTTTGCGTGTGTGTTACAGAACTCTCCTGGCCTTAGGTTGCCATGTTGGCCTAGCAGATGAACATGCTGTAGAGAAAGTCAAGAGCATGAAACTGTCACCAACGTAAGTCACCTCAACCATCAGTATTATAAAAAATACAATGGCATGCAAAAGTTTTGGCACCACTGGTCACAATTTCATTTACTGTGCATAGTTAAGTACGTGGAAGATGGACTGGTCTCCAAAAGGCAGTAAGTTAAAGATGGAATGTGTTTTTCAACATTGTAAGCAAGATCAGTGTATTATTTTTGTTTTGTACAATTTTAGAGTTAAAAATAGGAAAGGAGCACCATGCAAACGTTTAAGCACTCTATGACATTTGAGCCCTGACAACTTTTACCAGGGTCTCAGACCTTAATTAGCTTGTTAGGGCTATGGCTTGTTCACAGTCATCGTTAGGTAAGGCCAGGTGATGCAAACTTCAAAGCTATATAAATAATCTGACCCCCGAAACATTGTCTCAACATTTAGCAGCCATGGACTCCTCTAAACAGCTGCCTAGGACTGCCTGAAAACTAAAATAACTGATGCCCACGAAGCAGGAGAAGACTATAAGAAGATAGCAAAGTGTTTTCAGGTAGCTGTTTTCTCAGTTTGTAATGTAATTAAGAAATGGCAGTTAACTGGAACTGTGGAGGTCAAGTTGAGGTCTGGAAGAGTAAGAAAACTTTCTGAGAGAGCTGCTTGTAGGGTTGTTATAAGGCAAATCAAATCCCAGTGTGACTGCAAAAGACCTGCAGGAAGATTGAGCAAAATCTGGAGTGGTGGTACACTGCTCTACTGTCCAGCGACACCTGTACAAATATGACCTTCATGGAAGAGTCATCAGAAGAAAACCTTTCCTGTGACCTCACCACATTTTCAGCGTCAGAGGTTTGCAAAAGAACATCCAAACAAGCCTGATGCTTTTTGGAAACAAGTCCTGTTGACTGATGAAGTTAAAAGATAACTTTTTAGACGAAATGAGCAGAGGTGTGTTTGGAGAAAAGATGGTGCAAATTTTCATGAAAAGAACACCTGTCCAACTGTTAAATACGGGGGTGGATGGATGATGCTTTGGGCTTGTGTTGCAGCCAGTGGCACGGGGAAAATTTCACAGGTAGAGGGAAGAATGGATTCAGTTAAATTCTAGTCAATTGTGGAAGCAAACATCACACCATCTGTAAAAAAGCTGAAGACGAAGAGAGGATGGCATCTACAACAGGACAATGATCCTAAACACGCCCCAAAATTCACAATGGACTACTTCAAGTGTAAGCCCAAAGTTTGCCATGGCCGTCACAGTTCCCCGACCTAAACATCATTAAAAATCAGTGGATTGACCTCAAAAGAGCAGTGCATGCAAGGCAGCCCAATAATCTCATAGAACTCAAAGCCTTTTGCGAAGAAGAATGGGTGAAAGTCCCCCAAGCAAGACCTGAAAGACTGGTTACAAAAAGCGTTAAAACCCGTGATACTTGCCCAAGGGGGCACTACTATGTACTGACCATGCAGGATGCCCAAACTTTTGCTTCAGGCTCTTTTCCTTTTTTGTTGTTTTGAAACAAAAAAAAAATTGAATAAATGTGTCATCTTTAACTTTATGCCTTTTGGAAATCAGTTCATCTTCTACTTACTCAACTACTCATAGTAAACAAAGTTTTGGCCAGAGGTGCCCAGACTTTTGCATGCAACTGTAAGGAATGCACAGGATGCCGAATTATACTTACATGATGTAATGATAAGATAATCTAGACAAGGGACATTTAATGAGGTGATTGATAAGGCAGAAACTGGTAAAACAAAAGGTTTTAAAGGACGAGAGCTCTTACACATGAGTACATGAAGGTTGTTGAGCAGCTGGCTAGCTAACGATTCAGCGATTCAACTCTGTCTGTGCAGCTATGAGTTGTCCGGTGGTTATAAGCCTGCTCCTCTGGACCTGAGTCACATCAAACTGACCTCCACCCAGGAGGCCATGGTGGACAAACTGGCTGAGAATGCACACAATGTCTGGGCAAGAGATCGCATCCGCCAGGGCTGGACCTATGGCATCCAACAGGTAGGAGACTGTGATGCATATTAAAGACCAGGCTCTGTGTGTGGGTTTGTTTATGTGTTGACGGGGAGCAATGACTTTGCTTTCTAAATCACTGAATGTTACTTGCTGAGGGACAGATACACAGTCAAATGATCTGAGTTATTGCCTGCTGCTCCACAAATGTAGTTAGTGAAGTGTACACAGCAGGATGGCAGCTGTGGTCTCCTTTACTACTGTCATTAAATCCCTAGCTGTCCTGTGTGTTTATGTTGTTGTTGTGTTAATTCATAGGGTCAATGATAGATCGTATAGTTCATGAGTCATTATAACTAAGTTTGAGTCAAGTCTGAAGACAGTAAGGAGTGAAGTTAAAGACTTACTTGCAGTCCTCTTTATCCGAGATCAAAACAAGACAGAGTAAAAATGCTGTTGATTCCTGAAAGGTTCAAAAAGTGGTCTTGAGACAAGATCAACTTTAATACTAAAACACTACTCTGAGTGGCTTGTGGATGTGGAACACTAAAGAAAGAACACTTTACCCAATTCATCCAGTTGGCCGAGTAGAACCAATGGTGATCTCCATACTCAAAGCAAGCTGATGTCTTACAGTTTGTTTGCTGCCCCACTACATCTTAAAGGGATTAACTTGTCTTGCCCATAGGCGGCTCATTGATGGTAATGAGGGAGGGGTAAGCACTACTGTTTCACTTTCCCCACCCAGCACTGCTTTTGTAAAGTAATTGGATATTGACTTTTTATTCTCCTGGCCTCTGTCTCCCTTCAGGATGTGAAGAATCGTAGAAACCCTCGTCTGGTCCCCTACATCCTGCTAGATGAGAGAACCAAGAAGTCCAACAAAGACAGTCTGAGAGAGGCTGTCAGGACTTTGCTGGGATATGGATATAACCTGGAGGCTCCTGACCAGGACCATGGTACAATACGTGCCTTCATTGAAACGCTTCATTCTATGAGTTTTCACTTTTAGGGATATTTGTATATTTTACTCTTTCAATGATGTACCCATGAGATTGCTGATTATAATGTTTACAACCCCCCACCACCTTCTTTTCATCCAGCAGCTCAATCTGACCACAGCAACATATCTGCAGAGAGGTTCCGTATTTTCAGAGCAGAAAAAACCTACTGTGTAAATGCGGGAAAGTGGTACTTTGAGCTGGAGGTAAGAAGACACATGATCGGAGATATGGTAGCATTGCTCTGAAATATACATTACTGTTAAAAAGTTTGAAATCTCCTGCCACAAAGCCTGACTGGGCTCAAAGAGATGGCTGAGGATAGGAACATTGTACACCTCTGGATGGTCTTTTGCTTTTAGGTTGTAGAAAGTCCTCTTTATGATTGTTATATGAAGGGTTCTGGAAGCTTAGCATCAAAATGTATGTAGATTTAAATAGGAACAGGTTCCTGAGTCATTGCCAAGGGCACAATAATTTCTACATCAAGCTGGAATTAACAGGCAAGGTGTTGCTTTAGTTAAGCTCCTCTTCAAATTTCACAATAAAATCTGAAGGTTAGTCTAGGCTTAGCACTATTCGAATATCGCCTGAACATACCATAGACTGACAAATCACAGCTTGAATTTATTCAATCCAAACACAAAGTAGACTGCAGAAGGCCAAGAGAAAAATGGCTTCCCAAAAAGATCTGGGGTCACCTGTGCTTTTCTGGACTGGCAAACAAATTCAAAACTTAAGGGTATTTGGGGTAAAAAATGGTTCCAACAGTATTCTCCCCATCATAAAATTCTAAGGGAACATCATCTAAATCATAGTTTGAATTACTTTTTTTTCTGGGGGGGGCAATACCATTTTAACATCAGCACAGCAAGTGATTCCATCAGCAAAGCAAGTGATTCCAACCTACCCACTTTCACTAAATGTTGTTACTATTTCTCATTTGTTTCTTGATCTACAAATCCAATATACCTTGCTTAGTGTCAAATATGTCAAAACTCCAACAGACTGCAGGATGTGGCTATTGTTCTTACACCAAGCTTTTACAGTTGTTTCACTGTTCCTAAACTAGATATTACCCCATTCCTGCTTCTCTTCCAGGTATTAACAGCAGGAGAGATGAGGGTGGGCTGGGCCAGGCCAGGATGCCTCCCAGACCAGGAGTTGGGATCTGATGACCAGGCCTTTGTCTTTGATGGTTTCAAGGTGGCTGGGTTTTCCTGTGCTGTACACACCCCATTTGTTCAGCTTCTCAGCCCTGCAGCGGTCCGAATTAGTCATAAATGGGATTTTTTTATTCTTTGTTTTTCATAGGTCCAGCGTTGGCACCAGGGTAATGAGCACTTTGGGCGTGCCTGGCAGACGGGAGATGTGGTGGGTTGCATGGTGGATCTGAACGAACACACCATGATGTTCACATTAAATGGAGAAGTGCTGCTTGATGACTCCGGGTCTGAGCTGGCCTTCAAGGACTTTGAAGTGGGTGAAGGTCAGTGCTGCGTTGTTGACACACACAACTTTAACACTGCACTGCTTTGTAGCCAGTAAGCCAGTAAGTAACAGTAAGAACCTCCTCCTCTGCCTCTTTTAAAAATTCTTTAAAACAAGACAAATGGCAATTATAGAGGGATGTCACTAAATGCTTGTTATTATTATAAGTGTTGAAGCTTAGTAATTATCTTCACACCAGCTGACAAACCTCTCAACCTCGGAGAATATCTCAGAGGATATCACTTCAATTTCTCAATGGATTAGGTGAATATTGAGTTGAACAAATGGTCCATTAAAAGGTTTCTCTATTCATAGTGTCACAGGTTGTAATGCACAAAAAGCTTCATTCAAGTATTTGATTTCGACTGTCCGTCTACAGGTTTTATCCCAGTGTGCAGTCTTGGTTCGTGTCAGGTGGGAAGAATGAACTTTGGTAAAGATGTGAGCACCCTGAAGTACTTCACCATCTGCGGCCTGCAGGAAGGCTATGAACCGTTTGCTGTCAACATGAACCGAGACGTCACCATGTGGCTCAGCAAGAGGCTCCCTCAGTTTGTTCCTGTGCCACCCAACCACCAGCACATAGAGGTGGGGGGAGTCACCTGCAGTACACACTCACATACAATTTAGCTAGCACCTGGTAGAATCTGCTGGAGGGTTTTTGCTAGAATTTTAGATGGCATGGGTCTGAGACAGACATTTTTAAATATGTTGTTGTCTCGTATGCCTTTTCCTCCAAAACTGTTCAATACACAGCTGAATAATGAGAGTACAGACAAAATTAATGTTTTAATTAATTAATGTTTAATTAATTTTTTTCCTTTATTTTTAGGTGACAAGGATAGATGGGACAGTGGAGTCATGTCCTTGCCTAAAGGTCACCCAGAGGTCATTTGGCTCACAGAACAGTTACACTGACATTACTTTCTACAGACTGAGCATGCCCATAGAGTGTGCAGAATCCTTCTCCAGATCCACAACGAACGATAGCCTCTTCTCACCAAAGAGGGTAACAGTGCCACAAACACCTTGACATGTACTCATATATACATATGTCAGACAGATATATATATTGACATTGAGGGACAGATACTTTGTGTCTAAAACAAACCCTAAATGCGATCCATCTGTTGTGTAGCAGTTTCCTCACTGCCCCATGGTATAGTCTGAATCACAATGTTTTTTTTTTTCACAATAACTTTTGGGTAGAAACCCCCCAGTGTGTGGTACATAAAATGAAAGAGCACTGAGCAAATGCTGTCTCAATGTTTTTAGCCACCTAAAAGTTTAAGTGTACACCATGTTTAAAATATTTTTATTGCTTTACCTCACCTAAACAGTCAAGGCCTCATAGTATGCTATAATAGTCCATGCAGTATTATCAGTTATTGTATTTGTTTAATTTTTTTTTTTTTTTTTTTTTTTTAATTTTATATACCCTTAATAGTCCCGCAAGGGGAAATTCCACGTTTTCACTCTGTTTTTTTTTTTACAAATACACACAGGCCTGAAATACACACATGCACAAACAGGGCCTTTTACATGCATCAAATAGAGAGATGTCAGAGTGAGGGGCCCATGGACAGGCGCCCCGAGCAGTTGGGGTTTTGGTACCTTGCTCAAGGGCACCTCGGCAGTGCCCAGGAGGTGAACTGACACCTCTCCAGCTACCAGTCCATGCTCCGTATTTTTGGTTTGGTCGGGGACTTGAACCGGCGACCCTTCGGTTCCCATGCCAAGTCCCTATGGACTGAGCGCCGTTAGGTACATTGCATCTGTAATAATGCATGCTCCATTATGATGTTTCTTTGGTGGTGGTAAATGATGTGTAATGCATTTTTACACACTTAAAATAATCTATGGTGCACCTTAAGTGATTTATGCCTACTACACATTAAAATACTTTGAAAATCCTTGTAAACTCTCTCACATCTAAAGACAATGTGTCATAGGTCATGAAGTTTTTAGTCACAGAATAAGATTTTGCAAAGAATAAAGATCTTTCAGGGTCGCTATTTGCTTGATTGCTGGCTTCAAAAGGGAAAAAAATGGACAGAAATTGTTGTGGCCTTTGTAATCACCTGTGAATATGCTATATACTATAACTAGCTAGCTAGCTAGCTAATCACAATTCCATCCCAAACAGCACTTGGTACCTGTTGCACTGTCAGTGTCTGTAACCACTAGTCTAAGCTAATTTTTTGTTTTCAGCAACTATATGTTAAACATTTAACCAGAACAAAAAGGGATTGTTCCTGTTGCCAAGGATACCATTCATATGAGAAATAAAACCACAAGGGTTTTACGAGACATTGCGAAAAAGTATTAAATTAGAATTTTCAGAAGAGAATAACACCTAGAATGACAAGTCTGTCACTCAACGTCAGTACATGATATCCCTGTTAAAGTTGACAATATTTAACAGAGCAAGGCAAGCTAATTGCTAGCCTGCTCAGTTGAAAAGGAAAAAAAAATACAGTGCCTTGAGATTGCTGTCAGAGATGACAGAGGTATGATCACTTAATCCTGTTTGAGCTATAACAGGTAGTGTGTTCCACGTTTGATTTCCCAGTTGCTCTTGGAAAGAAGAATAGAGTACTGCTAACAAACTGTTACCATTTAAAATCGCCGGTTTAAGTTCAACGCCAGAAGTCGCTAGGACTAAGGTGGATAAGCTAACGTTAGCTATTGGAGTGTTTGCTAATAGTCCACGAGCTAACCATACATTTCAGCTCAAGATTATAAGCTTACCTCATAAATGATTATTTTGAAGCTCGCAGTCCTCAGCTGAAACATACGTTTAGCTCGTAAGCTAACAGCAAACATTCCAGTAGCTAATGATAGCCTGCAAGCAGCCCTTATAGTGGTTAGCTAGCTAGCAATAGTATTTAACATACTTACTGAGGATTTTGAGGACTGCTGCAATTTCTGTCCGAATCTTTCTTCTCCTGCTATTGTGGTACAAATGGGAGGACAGGTCAAAGAGGCAGTCTTGTTCCCTCCACAACTTCACTTTCTCCTCCTTTTCCACAGTCCAAGAGAACAGACAAAGTCACAGTCTTTTCCCAAGCATGTTCCACCTGGCCCTGTCCTACTGAACTGCGACAAGCTACTACTGTGCTGTGATTTGCTAGTATTTGTTGCTTTCGTTTTTTTACTTTGAACTGCCACCACAATGTCTTGCATGATTTATGGGTGCGACGGACATTATCTTACCAGAAGTTGCGGCCATAATAATTTCTACAGTAGGGCCCTCAGGATTAAGGTGGATACAGTCTATGATTTAGCTACATTTCTCTTGGATTGTTACAGTCCTGGGTTTTTTGTTTGTGGTTTTTGTTGGTAGTAGGTTATCTTTGTTTTCTGGGTTTTGAGTTTCTGTTTGTTGTGTTTTGTTGTTTCATGTTGTTCATTCATGTTTGGTCTGTTTTCTGTTTTATTTTGTAGGTTCATTCCTCATGTGTCATGTCTGGTTTTACTTCTTCCTCCGCCTCGGTGATTATTGTCTGCCCTGCCCTGATTTGTTTTATCTGTTAATCCTCAACCCTGCTATCACCTGTCCCTCCTTATATCCCTACTCTCATTATGCATTTAGTCCTTGTGCTTCCTTTGTCTTTTGTCAGTCTCTTTGTGTTTGTTGTTCCAGTACAGGTTTGTTTTCCGTCCTTTTTTATTATTTCTAATTATTTATGTGTTTATTTTTTCGGTACTATGTTTTACCTCTGCTGTCTCTCTAGTTTCATTGCCTGCCTGTTTTTGTCTGGTATGAGTTTATTTCATTAAGCTCCCTTTTTGTTGATTCTACCTGCCTGCCTGGTGTACTGAATTACAGTCCTGTTTTTGACTGTGAAATGTGACGTGCTGTGGAAAAGGAGGAAAAAAGGAGTTGTGCAGTGAACAAGACTGCCTCTTTGAAATGTCCTCTCATTTGTACGATGATAGCACGGAGAAGGAAAAAAAGTGGACAGCTCTCAAAATCTCAAGTATGCTACATGCTATAGCTAACTAGCTAACCACTGTAGGGGCTACTTGTAAGCTAACATTAGTTACTGGAATGTTTGCCAGTAGACTGCTAGAGAAAGATATATATATATAGATATATAGAGGTATAGATAGATATGGCAAGAGGTCTTTAGCTGAAAGGTACGGTCAGGTCATGGACTAATAGCGCGCATGCCAGTTGCAGTCAGCTAACAAGTTACTCTGTTTTGGATGGGGACAGTGGTTAGCTAGCTAGCTAGTTACAGTGTATGCTCACTAAATTATAACACATTGTCTTTAATTGTGAGAGGGTGTCAGACTTTAAAGTTATTTCAAAGGTCTTTCAAAACTATTCAAATGTATGGTAGGCATTAATCACTTATTATGCAGCATAAATTCCGTAAATGCAGAAAAAATGCATTACACTTTACCAACAATGAAATAAGATGAAGCATGCATTCTTATAGGTGCATCTTCACTTTACTTTACTTATCACGTATAGTGATAACTTATGATAGTGCATGGTCTATTATAACATTCTATGAGTCCGTACAACAGTTGATTGTTGATTGATGTGCAGAGATATTCATAATGCATTAAAAGCCGCATCAATCAACCTCTAGTTCAACAGGCCATGAACACTGACACTTGTCACTGTAAGTCACATCGATAATGTTTTATGCCTGTTGATAGATAGATTTGGTTTATCAAAGACTCTAGCAAAGGAACACAGTACATAAAATAAGAACAACAGAAATATCCCATAGGTCAGAGCAAAAGGTTTAACTATATATCTTTAAACCTTTAGGTTACTGTTGAAATGACAACAGCATTCAACAAGTTTGTCGATTTCACATATCTCCGCAATTCAAAACAATTGGGAACCTCTCCACATCACCATTTACCGCTCGCATTAAGCTGAAGGTGTAAACTGTAGGCTTGTGTTTATGATCTATGATTGAGAATATGTGTGGTGTGTTCACCGTGTGTTTCCAGCAGGAGCTGGAGGACTTTGAAACTGTTTCAGACTTTGAGGTCCTGATGAAGTCTTCTCACGGGCACAATGGTCCCAACGGACCTGAGAGAGATGAATTCAACAACCACAAAGATTATAACCAGGAGAAGCCCTCCAAGCTCAAGCAACGGTAAAGCCTCTTTTTCTCAACACCGAAGATACACAGCTTTTGCACTCTAGTAAATTGTACCCTTCTGTCATTGTACTTTATGTTTTTTAAACTTGATGAAGCTTAATCAACCTTATAATCCACCAGGTTCATGTTAAAGAGAAACAAGCCAGACAATAGCTGTCCATCATCTACTCGCGTGTCAGAGGAGGTGATGGCTGATGACAGAGATGAATATGAATTCCTCATGCAAGCCTCTACTGTAAGATAATACATACACAAAATAAAAATTACAAAAACCTCACATGCAATATACATGTTACTGATGACAAGTAGCTCCCCACTCTAAGAGAGCACATAATGCTAAAGATGCACAAGATGGTTTGGGAATTAATAAAATATAATTTTTTCAAATTATGTTCATTCCAAACATCTGAGAGAGGTGTTTACCCAAGTGTTCTTAATTACATGCATTAATTTAGTGTTTCATAATACAGGTGTTGTGACAGAAACTTGATTGCACCCCTCTTTTTGTGCAGCACTACTACTCTGTGCGGATCTTCCCTGGTCAGGAGCCCAGCAGTGTTTGGGTGGGCTGGGTAACCTCTGATTTTCATCAGTATGACCCAGGCTTTGAGCTGCACAACGTTCGAACTGTCACTGTTACCCTTGGAGATGAGAAGGGCAAAGTTCATGAGAGGTCAGTCAAGTTGCAGCCAGCCCATAGCTTGTATAATTTGATGTTGATGTAGAGATGGGTAAGATGGGTGGCTTGTTTCATGTAGGCATCAGGTTTTCATTCTGAAGACTGCATCATATAATTTCAGTGACTAGTGCACCTTTAACCTGATATGAGGAACTTATCACTGCAAATAATTGTACTGAGGTGCTTCAGTGAAAACTTTACCATGCATTTATGTTAAAAAAAAAAAAAGTAGTTTGATGAGGACTGTTTAATCAGAACAGATTTTTTTATATTCTATAGAATTTGGTATTCATAGAATCCATTTGTTTACATCTAGCAACCGACCGGTACATTCCAACAGCGCTCTGATTTTATTAACGGTGCAGTTTGTCCAGAGTGTGCTCTGGCACTTGAAATGAATATTTGTGAATGCACCACTCGTATCATCTTCCTCCATTGTCTAAAACAAGCCAACACAACTAATGTCTGTGGAGAACTGTTTTGCCTCTAGCTAAACCCTGCCCACCAAAAGTGTCATACTGTTTACTAACAGTAAAAGGGTCTATAAAACACAGTAACTGTTACATGGTGTGTGTGTGTGTGTGTGTGTTTTCTAGTATAAAGCACAGTAACTGTTACATAGTGTGTGTTTTCTAGTATAAAGTTCAGTAACTGTTACATGGTGTGTGTGTATGTGTGTGTTTTCTAGTATAAAGTTCAGTAACTGTTACATGGTGTGTGTGTGTGTGTGTGTGTGTGTGTGTTTTCTAGTATAAAACGCAGTAACTGTTACATGGTGTGGGCTGGAGAGAGCAGCAGTCCTGGTCAGGGGAGGAACAACAACGGCTTAGAGATTGGCTGTCTGGTTGACACAACAAATGGATTGCTGACATTCACAGCCAACGGCAAAGAGCTCAGCACATACTACCAGGTAAATCTTTGATATTGCGTTACGGGTGATTGGGCATTTTCTTGAACTCCTGCTTCCTTTTCTTCATTTCTTTCATTTTGCTTTATTAAACCAAAAATTGTCTCCTTTGTTTCTGCCTTGCTTTGTCTCTTTGTTCTCCTGTTTTTTGTTTGCTGCTCTGGTTAGTCCCTCTCACTCCTACAGTTTTGTACTAGCTATATTGTAACAGCATTCTCATTTTAGTCAATATATCTTAGTCCAGCAGAAACCAAACTGCCTGTTTGTTCTTCCACAGCATACATGTGCTCTGGTCATCATATGGCTATGTTCTTCTTTAAGAAAAACTCAAACAAAAGGGAAACATTCTTTGGTTTCATGATGTAATCACTTATATTTTCATTAACCTTCTTTCTGAACACTAAGCACTTTCTCATACCCACAGGTGGAGCCCAGTACAAAGCTGTTTCCAGCAGTCTTTGCCAAGGCCACTAGCCCCAATGTCTTCCAGTTTGAACTGGGGCGTATTAAGGTGAGATGGACACACACACACACACACACACACACACACACACACACACACACACACACACACACACACACACACACACACACACACACACACACAGCTTTATTTGGTAGATTTTGGTGGTTAAAGGTCACGGTGACCTTGCATCCGTCTATCTCAGTCTCATGAAGGCCTTGAGGGAGTTGCCTCAAATTTGGAACAATTGTCCTGTTAGACTGAAAAATGAACTGTTTAGAATTTGGTGATTAAAGGTCAAGGTCACTGTGACCACTGTGCTGGGACTCAAGAACTCATATAATTATAACAAAGTTTCACACAGATGTCTAATAGGACAAAATGAAGCAGTGATTACATTTTATATTCAAAAGGTGGAAGGGGAAGGGAGACATTTGGTCAGATACTGAATCGGTGACACTAATCTTGGGTGTCAACCTTGAAACTGCACTGATAGTATAGATCTTTTGAGCTGGCGGGGGGGGAGAGATGTGTGTGGAGCATCCATGTTTTCACAGACATGGATGTAAACCGTAAGTGCAACTTGACTGATTTTTAGAGGCATACAACCACAAAGCAGTATTTCTAGTTAAATCCTCCTGTTACAGTTTGTCATTAGGATTTGCAACATCCCTCTGGTTTGATGTCGGTTTAGTGACACTCTGTGCCAGAAGAGCAAAGTACTCAAAATTACAGCAGAGCATTTCTTTAACATTGGAATTATCCTTTATTCATCATGATCACATCCTACAAACTCATATCAGTTTGGGATTTAGACATAACCAGACTGGATAACTCTAGATTGACAGCAAAAAATATGCACAATATGTCCACCTCCATATAACTGCGTCTTTGGTCTGTCCAGCTTTGTCATTTGTGATGTAGTATCATTGTCACTATGCCTGTTTCCTGTCAGAATGTGATGCCTCTGTCAGCTGGTCTGTTTAAGAGTGAGAGGAAGAACCCAGTGCCTCAGTGTCCTCCACGGCTACGTGTCCAGTTTCTCACTCCTGTATTATGGAGTCGTGTCCCTAACCACTTCCTTAAGGTACAGTAACAGTAACAACTCTTCTCTATTTACAGTAGGTCTGCATTTTCTGTCTTTTTTGTGGTCTTGATCTGGCTGATGACATTAGGGATATAAGTGAAATGCAAGTGGCTTATGGGCAGAATGTGTAAATCAATAGTTGTACTCTCTCTCTCTCTCTCTCTATATATATATATATATATATATATATGTATAAATGATGTAATATAGGATGTAATGGCTCACAGTTCTGAATAGAAATGTGATAACTGGGACAGCCTCCATCTTGTATTCTGAATTATTTTGCAGCATGAGACTCTTTTTAGAAGTTTATCTGAAACTTAATTAACTATTTCTTGGTTTGAACGGGAAAATTGATTGCCTTACTGATTTTATGCCTCTGTGCCAGGAACAGTCATGTACCAGGGCAATATGCTTTCAGGTTGTCTGTCCTATTCTCGTGAATGCAATTTCTCAAAAGTGTCTTGCAGGAATTTCTTCAAATTTGGCACTCAAGGGACTCAAGGATGAATGGTTTATAAGTTGGTGGTCAAAGTTTATTGTGACTTTACAAAACACATCTTTGGCCATAAAGGATAAAGGATAAAATGATGAAATGATAACATTTTGTATATAGCAAGGTGGAAATTCTAGTTGGATACTTTCCAATTTACTGTGCAAGCCCACCTGACGCTTGTCTGATAGTGCAGTAACTGTTCCATACTGTGTGGGCAGTATGCTGGGTGTGCTGCCACAGAGTGGGTGGAAAGCAACTCTTAATGTAGTGTATGCTGTCTATGAAGTGCTAACAGATATTTATTTTTTTCAGGTGTCAGCATCTAGAGTGAATGACAGACACGGCTGGCTGGTCCAGTGTAATGAACCTCTGCAGTTTATGTCTCTGCACATACCTGAGGAGAACAAGTAAAATACCCACAGCCACATACACACACACCTTATCATTCTCCTGCTCTTTCGTGTCTCATGTGGTGTCTGTCTGTTTGTTGTCCAGGTCAGTGGATATCCTGGAGCTTTCAGAGCAGAGAGACTTATTGAAGTTTCACTACCATACCCTCAGACTGTATTCAGCAATCTGTGCTCTGGGAAACAACCGGGTGGCACATGCCCTCTGCTCCCACGTAGACGAAGCACAGCTCCTGCAGGCTATAGAGAATAAGTACATGCCAGGTAACCCACACAGCATATAGAAAAAATAAATACATGTAATGTATTAAAGTCTGTCCCTGAATATTAAGTAGATGTCAGGGTCTGTCAGGGCCTGTCCTTAAGGCACAAGATGATACCATGGAAAAGACCTAGACTTTTTCCAAACACTCTCCCTCATTCACTCATTTACTATTCCCTTAAATTTGAACTGTCAATGCTTTACTCTAGTGATAACAACTTGCGGGACAAATCTGGCGCCTCTTAGAGTGCTGGGTGGCCCCCAAACCATTTTCTAATTCATAGTAAAAATAAATGATTCACACTGGGAATTGTATTTGTACTTTTAATATACATAAGGTGCCAGAGTACACAAAAAGCATCAAAACACAACTTGTGTATCTTAAAAGTGCCAAAGGAGGATCCCCCGTACCCCTTAAATCCTAGAAATGCTGCCAGGACTGGGCCCTTGCCTCCTGTCATTTTGCAAAAGTGGCCCCCAGGCAAAGCAGGTTGAATATCCGTGACACTTATGGATAATTTTTGCATGATGTAGTGTAGAGGTGTAACAATACATCTATCTGGATCAATATATTGACTCAATAATCAACGGTCCAGTATTATAGATGCAAAGTGAACCATTTTTATTAAAGCACACCTCCTCCCTAAACATTCAATCAGTGCTAACAGCCTCGTGCCAGACAGATGATTGCAAGCAGCCGAGAAGAAGACAATGAAGATATTTACTGATATCGTCTCGTATTGATCACAGGCTCCTGAACTGAATTGAAATGTAATCGTATTATGGCAGACTTCGTGATATCAGAAAATGTCGCACTGTTGTCTAAAGAATCAATATGCAATATCATTTTGTGGTGAAACTTGTGGTTTACACCTCAAATGTAGTGTGGCACAACTGTAGGAAGGGCCGAAAGAAGTATTAGGACCCTTTTGGTAATACTACGATGCAAAGATACGACACTACAAGGTCTCTTTAAACGAGAGGAAAATGTACTTAAAGGATAAGGTTCACATTATTCTGTACATTGTATTGTAAACAAATCCCATGTGACCCAAGCCAACATGTGTTTATGTGTTCTCAAAACTACTCAGTCTGTGGCTCTCAGCACCAAGCCCACTGGTTCTTCCTGAAGACACGAATCTTTAAAAAATGGCTTATAAATAATTCCATTTAAAGGCTCAGTAATATTCTAAAACAGCTAAACACTGTAGTTTTTAACAATTGTTACTCAAACAGGACAAACTATATCTTGTGTTTGGGACTATTTTCAGTTGCAGATACAACATAATTTGGTGCTGTAGTGAGTATTTGTATGTAAATAAAATCTGTGTGTTCATGCCAATGAACTAGTGTAACATTGTGGCTCATTGATGCATTTTTAATAGTTTTTGGAGAACAGTGGAGCTCTATGGCACAGAGGAAAAAGATATATCAGGCTTTGATACACACACATAGACCACGGGCCCCCGTGAAGTCTCCCACTGGTTTGTGGACTCTGTGGACTGGTTTGTGTTTAGCATTTTGGCTGTAGAAGTGACCATATTTGGGCTGAATCCAAATGTCTGGACTTCACTGCACTTGCTGACTCGCAGACTTTGCAGTCACATTTCCGGGAAGTGTTTTTTTTTTTTTCAATAGCCGACGAAAAAAATCAAAACGTATGTTTATGTAAAAATGTTACTGTAACCTATTAAAACAATACTTGCATCGTGCAGGCCAGAAATAATATTCAACAAAATCATGATACAAAATTATATAGAAATATAGGCTGTAGAGGGCAATCAAAATGCATTATATTATTACTGCCTCACTATAGGTTGTGCAGGGTATTGCCAAATACATAGGCTAGAAAAGTGGCAGAAAAACAACAAAAAGAGATCTTCTGATGTAACCAATAGGCCTATTTGATTTCTATCTTACTATCTGCAGGTATGGATGAGCAGACAGAATCTGACAGCAGTTACAATGATTGCAACTGTCGCTCAAACATTTCCATGACAACATTTCATTTGGATTCAGCCTTGAATAAGAAGGTTGAGCTAACCATAATGCTGTCTACAAGCTTGGTTAGCACGATGCACTTACAGCTATTGTTAAAATGGTTGTGCTAATTTTTGCTTGGTAAATACAGGCTTAGAACCATTAAAACAAAATGTTCTTACTGGAAAAACTGAACATCTGATTTTAGTTTTAGTGCAATCAAACATAGGACAAGACTTTTTTTAGGCTACCAAAATGTTACAATAAACAAACTGTAACAAGAACAGCTATGACTACACTTACACACTTAACACCTTGAGTTAGATCATGGTTACATCATCTAACCAACATTGTTGCCATGGAAGAGACTTGTCAACAGCTGGCACCCACCTGTCACTCAACGTGGCCACGCCCTTGTGCATAACTTTAAGCCTTAATAACATTTACGTAAGTGAATTATATAAAAGTTAACCCCCGAACAGTTGTCACGAACAGGAAAACTAGCTATAGAGACCAAAACTGTTTTTTTGCACCAGACTGTAAACATATTAATTTCTCTGTAAAGTTGGGCATTTTAACATGGGGGTCTATGAGGATTGACTGACTTTTGGAAACAGGCTCAAGTGGCATTCAAAGAATTTCAGTTTCCGCATCCACATTGACTTCACTTTACAGCCCTGGAGGCTGCTGTACACACACACATGGTAGTAGATAAATAGAATAATAATAGAATAGGATGTCTTAAGGTAAATGTTTTAGTTGAATGTTGATGTTTAAGTATGTTTCTGTCTCACGCACAGGTTTGCTACGTGCGGGCTACTATGACCTCCTTATTGACATCCACCTGAGCAGCTACACCACAGCTCGTCTCATGATGAACAATGAGTACATAGTACCTATGACAGAAGAAACCAAGAGCATCACCCTGTTTCCAGATGAGAAGAAGAAACATGGCCTGCCAGGCATCGGCCTCAGCACCTCCCTAAGACCCAGAATGCATTTCTCATCCCCAAGTTTTGTCTGTGGGACTGGACCATCGTATCGTAATAATGGCAACAACGGATCAGGAGACTGTTTCCAGTACAGCCCTGAATTCCCCTTAGATATACTGAAAATGAAAACCATTGAAATGCTAACAGAGGCAGTGCGAGAGGGAAGCATGCATGTACGAGATCCAATAGGAGGCAGCACTGAGTTTCTCTTTGTCCCCCTTATCAAGCTGTTCTACACCCTGCTCATCATGGGAGTTTTCCAAAGTGGAGATCTAAAGAACATCCTAAGACTGATTGAACCATCTGTGTTTTCTGAAAGACGGGAAGGGCAGGAGGACATGGAGCTGGAGGTGGTTAAGGAGGGGGAGACTGAGGGAAGAGGAGAGGATGGAGGGAGGAATATGCCTAAAGAAGGATTGTTACAGATGAAGCTACCAGAGCCTGTAAAACTCCAGGTGACACTCACTAAATCTTTTGTTTGTTGATGCTGTTACAGTTCTTTGTTTGGTTCTATATCAGATTAGTAGTATATTTACTGCCATAGTGATTTTTTTAAAATCATTTTCAATGACGAAGCGAGACACAAGTTTGACAATAGACATTATTTGTAGAATTCACTGTAGTTAAACTTTTTTTTTTACTGTGTGGTCTCATTGCGCCACGGTGCCAGCAATAGCTGTGGCCACTGTGGCCAGAGGCATTATGTTTTCAGGTTGTAAGGCTGTACCATTCTCGTACACTATATCTTAATAATGCTTTTCACTTGGATTCAAGGATGAACTGGTCATAGGTAAAAGGTCAAGGTCACTGTGACCTTGTTTGTCTCATTCTCAGGAATGCGATATCTCAAGAATGCCTTGAGAGAATTTCTTAAAATTTGGCACAAACATCCACTTTGAGTCAAAGATGCACTGATTAGAATTTGGTGATCAAAGGTCAGGCTTACTGTGACCTTACACCTGTCTCATTTCATGAACACGATGTCTTAAGAAGGCCTTGAGGGAATTTTTCCAAATTTGGCACAAACGTTCAATTCAACTCAGCAATAAACTGATTAGACTTTGGTGGTCTCAGGTCAAGGTCACCGTGACCTCACAAAGCATGTTTTTTGCTGTAACTCAAGAATTAATATGCTAATTATGACAAATTTCCACACAAATGTCTATTAGGATAAAATGAAGTGATGACATTTTATATCCAAACAGTCAAAGGTCAACTTCACTGACACTGTAATGTTCATAAAACATTTAGTCAGATACTTAATTGGTGACACTAATTGTGGGTGTCCACCTTGAAACAGTGCTGATTGTATAGATCTTCTGTGCTGAGAGGAAGATGTGTGTGAAGCATCTATGTTTTCACAAACATGAATGCCCTCGCTTCTGACACCCAAACAACACACAAATGTAGCGAAACAACATAAGACATACACTTAAGTGACAAAAATTCCCTGTCATCATCTGCCCTCTTGGCCCTGCTGGTATTAGTTGTCTTTTGCAGTTTATCATTGGGATCTTGAAGATGGTCCCCAACACCTGTTCAAGTGAAGAGCAAAACTTTTATGCAAAAAATGCACACACAGGCTCTCTCGGGGCTCTCCTGGCATCTGCAACAAGCATTCAATAAAAACTTGCCCACGCTGAAATTCAGTACAGCAGAATGATGATTCAGTATGTGTTGGCATCTGAGGGCAATTTAAACAAAGGCCCAGCCAGTTGTTTTTTTTTTTTCTCTTGGCAGCTCAGGTTCTGGAGAGTCCCCTCTGGCCATAACATCTTCTGCATTCACATTTTAGGATGCCATGTTTGCTGTTGGTAACAAAGGTAGTTTGTGAAGAAAACAAGCGTCATCTAGAGCACGCACCCTGGCTACCCAGAGGTGAAATCCAGCCTGTAGTTCTTCCTGCCTTCAACTATGTCACCACTATAACTAATGGCGGCGCAGGATGTGAACTCGGCTTTTACAGTCAATTTAGAACACACTGAGGAATTTATTGCTTCAATCAAATACATTTACCATCAGCACTGACTGGACATCCACATTAAAGGTGACAGATCTTCCCTTTAAGTTATACATGTGATAAACCGTGCAAAACATTTTAAGTTACAGAAAACCACAAATAACTAAAAAATCACAGTAGATCTGGGGCTTCTTAGAGCTCAAAGCGCTTCTAACTTGTCTTAAAAAATTAAGGTAAGGTAAAGTGAGGAGTCCTAGCTTAGGGGTGATGTAGGAAAGCTCTGAGAGGAACTCTGAGGGAGAAGGGGCCGGAAACTTTGACCTTAGTTAAGAGGTGTGGTTGACCCCTGTTGCTAGATATGATGCATTCTTTTGATAGATGCAATTGGTTGTCTTTTTGTGAGCCTGCAAGGTGTGGACACCCAGAGGAAGTGAAATGAACTGTGTCACAATATGAGACTGTGAAAGTGCTGTCACTGTTTGTGTGATCACTCTGCTGATGGAAGGTTGAGACAGACCCAATTCATCACTGCTGCACTGTTGTATTTTTTCAGTTGCCAAATGTCTTAGTGTTGTCATCACTTTATTTCTGGCGTTATATTGTGTAGCATTAGATCGAAAATGTGAGCGCATCTCTAATGAGATCGACCACAAACATTATCCTTGCACCATCTGATCTGTAGAGTTTCATTTACTCACTGTCATCTAGCGTTTTTTCCTCCTTGTCTTTCCACCTTTTTCTCTCCTGCTGAAGAAACTCTGAAAATTCCTCCTCCCGACTCTTAACAGTTTTTCACCTTAGGAGCACTCTTAAGGGCTGAGATGCTTTGTGAATAACTTACCTTTCCCAGGACCTGGTCTGAACTGTAAGGGGACATTCTTAGAAAACATCATACTTCTAAGAATTCTCTTTTTATTATAACGAGCAACTCTTTGTTCTAGGAAGCATTATGAATACTTCTCAAATGCCCATATGTATTCACCTTATTCCTGGTCCCCATAATGCTTTGCGTGAACTATGGGCGTGACTTCCGGTACTGACCCGTAACTGGCGTTTTCCAATGGTAACGAGAAAACCTGTATTGATTCAGAAAGGGAAAGCACATTTTATTTTTCAATACGGAACGATCCAGTATCAAGGTTATACAGAGCGGGTGGCAAACTGTTCCTCTCTGTAGGTAGGCGATGGAAATTGTACTGCTGGTTACAGAAACAATCACTTTTTGTCTTAGGTGCATGTTCAACACCCATGTAGTTGTTGAAGCCAAATATTTAGCTTAGTCTGGTTGGTAGTATTGTTACAGACATGGACAGCGTAACAGGTACCAGAGCTCCTCAAGGACATTTTAGAAAATGCATATTTAATGTTATTAAAGATCTGTTAAAACAAAGCAGTATTTGCTATATTAAAGGTGAATTACTAAAGAAAAAAACACTGTTGGTGGTTAGCCACCAAGATTAGTCACTGAAACAAATCATAGACAGTCATTGTCTCTCCCCGGAAGTTGCACCCATAATCATTCCCACAGTAGTGCCCTCAGGAAAAAAGTGGATAGGTGTTTTGATAAGATGCAAATAAAATCAACAAACACCATGACCAAACAATAACACTATACGGTGTAGGTTGCTATATCAACACACAAACATGGCACAGTGCAAAAACATAGCCATAAACTGTGCCAGAGGAGCCCCCGGACATAAAGAGCCAAAACACAGCAGAGTTCAACCTTACAAGAAGCCAAATGAAACATTTGTGCAGAACTCCAGAGAAATGAGGCTGGCTTTATGTGTCACGCAAACCAAAATAGCTTAGCAACCTCACGAATGACAAAACAAACTGTACTTCAGAGGCGATCCATATATAAAGAGAGGGGAGGTAATTTAACAATGCAGACAAGCTGTTTAACATGTAACAACTCAACTCAACTCAACTCAACTTTATTTATATAGCACTTTAAAAACAACCACAGCTGAAACAAAGTGCTGTATATAAATAGGCAAAACAACAGAGACATAAAACAATTAAAACAAACAAACAGTACAACAAATATTTCTGCCATTTCACAATTTAGAAAAACTCACTTGTGGCTGAGCTTCTAACAAATTCTTGCTAAAATTAATGCTGCACACAGGTTTTCTTTTTCTTCCTCACTTGGAGTAAGCACATTGGAAGATTTATGATGAAATATCAGCTAGATGTACAATAGTCCTGTAATAGTTCTTGCTTTGAAGCCAAGTTGCATCTCAACATTTTCTCTTAAGGGCGAGCAATTTCAAATCCTTCTTAAATCTGTAAGGAAATGCAATGACACTGACACCAAAGCTTGATGACATGTGGATGCACTGTATCTTAAAGTGTTGTCACCACCCTTAATATGTAGTTGAGCAAACATATGTTTCTGATCTGTGTGTCTGTGCAGATGTGCCATGTGCTGCAGTACCTGTGTGACTGCCAGGTACGTCATCGTATTGAGGCGGTAGTGGCCTTCTCTGATGACTTTGTGGCCTGTCTCCAAGACAACCAGAGGTTCCGCTACAATGAGGTGATGCTGGCACTCAATATGTCTGCAGCCCTCACTGCCAAGAAGACCAAAGAGTTCAGATCTCCTCCACAGGAACAGGTAGGAACACCACTGAAGGAGAGAGGATCTGGGTTGGAGGACAGAACTCTGCAGGGGAATAGGTTGTACAAGAGACTGGAGCAGATTGGAGAATAATAATGTGTATTAGAGAACAGCAGACAGTCAAGTAAAATGAAAGCTGAGACTTTAGAGACATTTTACATGGAACAACAATGGACAACTTTCCATTCTGTGCTGCTTTGGGTCTTAGTGTTGGTGAAGACATGATTACTTAAATGCAATTTCGTTCCCAAGTCAAATAGCATCATCCTGCAGACTTGTGGGAACATGTTACCAACATCCAAATCTACGAACAGATGTATGTTGATGTTATCGTAGCAGTTGTTGTGGAAGCATGTAATGACCAAGAATTGTGTCACAGTCACACTCACATGTGTTTCTGCAGATCAACATGCTGCTGAACTTTAAGGATGAAAAGCAGGATTGTCCCTGTCCTGAATACATCCGAGAACAGCTGCTGGACTTTCATGAGGACCTGATGAGACACTGTGGTAAACTACCATTCAGCTTCACCTACACAGCTTACCAAACACTAACTAAAATAATTCTGATTATTTTAAGTCTGACCTGCCAAATCCAATTTGGGCCCATTCTGATTTTCTTTATTGGAATTGTAAGTTAATAATGTAACATTGTCAAGTAACTTTTACATTTTCTCAAGAACTGCATCATGTTACAAGACCTTCTCTTACTCTCACTCAAATCTCAAAATAAAAAGTGCAAATAAAATCCAACTGATCATGTCTCTAACATGTATTACTTTTCCAAAAGAGAACAGGTGCAACAGATATATATATGCTCAGAGTTTTTAACATGCCAGAGACGAATAATCCATTCTTAATGTGTAGGCCTAATATAGAGATCAACCATATATCTCTCTAAAACTATGTATATAAAAACTATGTGGTATTTGATGGGAATTATAACAGGTTGTGACAATAGTCAGTTACTGTCTGTGCTGCTAGGCCTACAATGAGGGCCGTCGTGTGGCACGTGCATTTAAGTTTGTTGTGCACAGGCTCGGCTATACCTTACAGTGACTGGTCAGCAATCATGTCTAATGAAGCATACATACAGTATGCACTGTGGACTGACTTCTCCATTTGGCCAGGTATAGAGTTGGATGAGGAGAGAGGGATAGATGGTGACAGTGACTTCACCATCAGAGGTCGACTCATTTCATTGGTGGAGAAAGTGGCTTACCTGAAGAAGAAGATGGCTAACCTGCCAAAGGAGAAAAAAGACAGGAAACCTAGTAAGTCCTCTGCACCAGCTGATACACAGACAGACAGAGATGGGGTACATGTGAACATTTGACAATTTACGTTCAGGGAAAAAAGGTGACATCACACAGATGATGTCTCATAAATCGTCACCGAAATCATTAGATGTTCATGAAATGTGGTGAGTATATTCAGATGCCGGATGAAAGAATCCTTTTAAATGTAATGACCCCATGACTTTCTTCTAGCATTACCTACTGGACAACTTTTACATCTTCCATCAGACACTCCCTGATTGTGGAAGGTTACGAACATTACTGACTCCACCAGCACAAATTGTTTTCTTATATGGATTAACATGATTCCCGTTCGTAAAGTTAAGTCAAAGAATTTGGAAAATTTGTTGGAGAAGTCTTCCTCTGTCTTCAAAAATCTGTTTCCAAGAGTACTTACTCACCTTATATGTTTGTTCATTACCTGTCTTTCCATCCTTTTCTCTCTCTCTCTCTCTCTCTCTCTCTCTCTCTCTCTCTCTCTCTCTCTGTCTCTCAAAAAAGTCATTTCCATCTATATGTTCTTCATGACCTGCAGCCTTGCGTCACTTGTAAGAGGTAGAACATGAACTGAGTGTGGAGGCATGTTTTCTCTGAGATTTCTCCTTCATCTATTGCTACTTGGCGCTTTGGACAAAAGCATCTGTCAAATGAATAGATGTAAATCTAATGTCAAGGAATATCTTTTTTTCTGATTATTTCTTATTGTTATTTCCAACTTGTGTATGAGCTATTTAGAAGTTCCAGTGAAGTGAAAAATATACAAAAAATTGAGAATACATAAGATTTTCTGTTTATGGGCCCACAATCCCCCAGCACTCCCTAACTTCTTCGCTGTGTTTTTGTTTCTGCAGGTACGTTACAGCAGTTGATTTCAGATACGATGGTCCGCTGGGCTCAGGAGTCAGTTATTGAGGATCCAGAGCTGGTCAGAGCCATGTTTGTCCTGCTGCACCGCCAGTATGATGGCATTGGGGGACAGGTAGGTTTGTGGTTGTGTGTACCCCTTTTAGGAGAAACACCATAGTACTGAAGACCCTGTTTACACTGTTTAATTAGAATATGATATACATGGGGCGCCCAAGGGCCTGATTGTTAGGGCACATACAGTACCACATAACAGTAACGTCCACGAAGAAAGGAAAGAAAAATAAATGTTATATCTATTAGACAGATGCAAAAAAAAGATTAAAGAAATTTCCTCAACACTTATGTGTAACACTAATATGAGACAAGGAACAGTATAACTGGTTAGAGTAAATCATAGTAACTGTAAGGAGAATTCACTTTGTTGCATGGTCTCTCTTTAAGTATGATCACTGTGAACAGACTAGTCCTGCTCAGTCTGCAGTCGCTACAGCTTCTCACATTAATATAAAGTCGCTGACAGTAAAGGAAATGTGTGGACCTTAGCAACAAGTTTTATAAGATAGGAATCTGTCTCTATTTGTCCAGGTGCGGGCCCTTCCGAAGACCTACACTATAAATTCAGTATCGATCGAGGACACCATCAACTTGTTGGCTGCCCTGGGTCAGATCAGATCTCTGCTGAGTGTGCGTATGGGAAGAGAGGAGGAGAAACTGATGATCAGAGGGCTGGGGTGAGAACACACTCGTCTGTCAAACTCCTGAACACTGATTCTGATATCCTTTGGTCCACTCTCTTCTGTCTTGTTGAAGTTATTTTTCAAGTGACTTTCTGTTGGTTAGAAAATGTGGACAGATGTCCATACGGAGCTATCATAAATTAATCAACTAATAAATAATTGAAATATGCTCATGTTATGTTAAGAAATGTTTCATGGTTGTGTCAGCATGACATGTAATTCTCTCTAAGAACCTGTAAAATGCAGTTTAGGTCTAATATCACAGAAGTGTTTCAGCACGATTGTGAAGGGTAATTTAGATTCCAACTTTATTAACAGTGCTCATTAAAAAGACGTTTCTTGGTGAGCTATTTGACACCAGAGATGATGAATAATCACATGCTGCATGACCTGCTGTCAGTCAGCAGAATTTGATTTCTCCACATGGGTCCATGTAGTCTGATGATGTAGGACGACAGTCACCACAACTCTTCAACTGATCTGTTATCTGTTAGCTTGTATGTTAAGCTTTGTGATGAATCACTGTTAACACAAAATGAAAAAAAAAAACTACAAGAAAACTCCATCCAGCCATCCATTTTTTCTGCTTATCCAGGGCTAAGTCAAGGTGGCATCAGGTTAAGCAAGATATTTTAGACATCCCTCTCACCAGCAACATTTTCCAGCTCCCCCTAGAGGATCCCAAGGCGTTCTCAGGCCAGATTAAATGTATATGTTGTCCAGCATGTTCTGGGTCCACCCCAGGGCCTCCTACCAGTTTGACGTACCTTGTAAACCTCTAGCGGGATGCGCCCAGGAGGCAGCCCAAACCACCTCAACTAGCCCCTTCCGACACTAAGGAGTAGTGATCCTCCAGATACCTGAAGGATCCTCAGCCTATCTCAAAGGGAGGTCAAGATGTGAAGACAGCCCAACGATGTCCAGATTCTTCAGCATCTCAGGAGGAAGTCACCTGGTACCTTGTTGCTAAAGAACTTCTCGACTACCTCAGACACCTCTGCAAGGGATTTGTTAGTCTTCAAACTCTGCCTCCTCTGCAGAGAATATGTTGGTCAGGTTCAGAAGTTACTCAAGTCCTCTTTCCATAACTCCACAATATCCACAGTCGAGGTCTGCAGTTCTCCTCCACTGCTAAACAAAGCCTAAGCCAAATCCTGCTTTCCTTGCTGAGCAGTTTGCCAGAACATCCTTGATGCCAACAAAAAGTCCTTTTGCATAGCTCCCCCAAAACTCCTCCCTCATCTTGGTTTTGCTTTGGCAACCATCATAGCTGCAGCTCCTCTGGCCCCCCAGTACCTGTATGCTGTATCAGGAGAGTGCTGGGCCAACCAAGCATGAAAGGCCTTTTTTTCAGCTTGACGGCCTTCTTCACCGCTGGTGTCCACCAGCTGGTCCTTAGTTTGCTGTCATGAATGGCACCAACAACCTCACAACCACAACTCCGAGCAGCCGCCTCCACAATGGAGGATTTGAACTCTCTGGAAAAGAAAGCTGAAGACCTTGCCATCAGGGGCCTCAGATTGATGTTCCCACTTTACCTTAAGTACATGTTTGGGTTTACCATGTCTGTTAACATGTCTGTCCTGCAGCCTCCCCTGCTATCTAATCCAACTTACCACCAGGTGGCAATTAGTCAAGACCTCTGCTCCTCTGTCACCTGAGTGTCCAAGACATACGACCGCTGATCTGATTATACAACCTCAAAGTTAATAATCCATCTTTGGCCTAGGGTGTTCTGGTGCCAAGTACACTTATGAATCACCCTATGCTCGAATATGGTATTTGCTAGGGCCAATCTATGACTAGCAACAAAGTCCAAAACCAAAACACCACTTAGTTGTAGAGCACGCCCTTCCTCCCAATCACCCCCTACAGGTTTCTCCATCATTACCAATGCAAGTGTTGAAGTCTCTTAGTCGAACTATACTACACTATACTAAAACTGTAACACAGCAGTGCTCAGCCAGGGGTTTATGAGTATCCCCGCAGTCACCTAACGTCTCTCACTTTGGGCATTCCAGAGAAGCTGAGAGTCCAGCACCTTTCTAGGAGTTTAGTACCAGACCCAGTGCCATGTGTAGAAGTGAGCCCAACTACTGTATAGTTGGTACCACTTCCACCTCCCGAATCAGTTCCAGTTCTTTCTCCTTTAGAGAGGTGACATTCCACGTCCTTTGAGCCAGTCTGTGATGCCAGAGGTCAGCATGCTTAAGTCCCTGCCATTGCCTGCTGCCCACCATGCACCCAACCCCAATGCCTATCACTGCAAGTGGTGGGCCCACAGTAGCGCAACTCCATGTAGTTTTTTTGGGCTGTGCCCAGCCAAGCCACAGGGGTCATGACCAAACCACCAGACACTCGCCAGCAAGCTCCCAGGTCTGGCTCCCAGGTCTGGCTCCAGGAGGGGGCCCCAGTTTCCCTTTTCTAGACAAGGTGCTGCGGCTCCTTTTTGCCAATACATACAGGGTCTGTGAATTGTTTTGAGTCTGGCCCCTCCCCTGGGACCACTTTGCCTTTGGAGATCCTACAAGGAGCTATTTCACCAATAGCGGCTGTGGCTCAGAGGTAGAGTGGGTCGTCCACCAATCGGAAGATCAGCGGTCCACATGTCGAAGTATCCTTGAGCAAGATACTGAACCCCAAATTGCTCCCGATGATGCTTCCATCGGTGTGTGAGTGTGTAAAAAAACAAAACAAAACTGAGTAGCAGGTGGCACCTTGTACGGTAGCCTCGGCCACTAGTGTATGAATGTGTGTGTGAATGGGTGAATGTGACTCGTAGTGTAAAAAGCGCTTTGAGTGGTCAGACGACGAGAAAGGCGCTATACAAATGCAGGTCCATTTACCATCCAATAACACAGCTAACAGGGTCACAGGGAAATGTAGCCACTTCACGTTAAGGTGGTGATTATTAGAAAAGTGCTAGGCAACTATGGATTTTTCCCTAGGTCAGTACGAAATTAACTGATATACAAGTGTGAAAGATAACTAAAAACAACTGAAGTAGATATGGTTTATGTTTTGAACCAGTTGTCTGGCGTCTTTAAAAACTATCATGAAACAATTTGTTTTGAAATACCCCAAAGAAATATTGACTGATAATCCACTGTTGGGAATCAATGAATGTGAGGAATTCTGTGATCAATGCTTTTTGTTGTAACTTGTCATTAAGGAGAAATCCCTGATCCGCACATGCAGTACATGAGAGACACAAAATACCAACCAGTTTTGTAACACTGGACTTAATTTAAATACTTAGCATTGCAAAATACTAAAAGAAAAGCAAAAATATGTGGATTAAGATGTCGCACAACCCTAAGAGCATATTAGGGTTATGCTATGTTAAGTCACTCTGTTCTACTTTACTGTAATATACTGTGTATAACATGCTCAGTCAGTGCTTACATTGTAAACCTTGCTAGAGCCTTGATGATTAACAACTAAGCTAACCTTTAACTTCTCTCTTACCCCCCCTCCTTCCTCCACAGTGATATCATGAACAACAAGGTGTTCTACCAACATCCTAACCTGATGAGAGCTCTGGGGATGCATGAGACTGTGATGGAGGTCATGGTCAATGTACTCAGTGGAGGAGACTCCAAGGTATGAAGTATGTATTAGCTGAGGAGACAGAAAATATACTAAAGTACTGCAGCTGGACCAAGGTGTCGACAGAAACCAGGACCAGAAACAGTTTAACTGAATCATAAACGTGGCTCTCACACATTTTGTGTAGATGTGGTTTATCTCTTGTTTTTGGCATTTAGTATAGCATTCTCTTTTTAGCATTCTCTAAATAGAGATGTCTGGATGTCTCAAAACTGGATTGTTTAGAACTTGTAAATTTTTACTTAGAGCGCAAAGATGTTTAAATAAATACAGAAAGTGATAATGAAACTTTATGCACAATATCCCATTTATGATGAAAATACAATGTTCTTGCCTAAATTTCCGTGACATTAAGTTTCTTTTTGCAGGAAATCACCTTTCCTAAAATGGTGGCCAACTGCTGTCGATTTCTCTGTTACTTCTGTCGAATCAGCCGTCAGAACCAGAAAGCCATGTTTGACCATCTCAGCTACCTGCTGGAGAACAGCAGTGTTGGCCTTGGTGAGTGCAATTTATACTGTACCTGCTGCCTCTGTCGTTTTTACTTCTCCCCTGAGCTCTCTGTGGCTGGTGTAGAAGTAATACTGCGTTGTATTTCCCTTGTTGCGTACATGCTGAGTAAAGCCTGGATTTCACTGTCAGTCTATTTGTCCTTGTTTTCTTACAATTTTGTTGTTATGAGCTGTTGTTTGTGTATGGTGTTGTCTGTTATTTACACGGCTAACAGGTTTTTATATACGGCATTTGCTGGTCCTGCATTGGCTCATGTGTTCAACCAGTTACTATACACTTACATCAATTAAGGCTCCTGTTGTGCTGGGAGAGTACCTACTCTGAAATAGGAGCTAAAAATGTCCCTCAAAACAGTGTTGTAAGAACTACAATCATTCCTAGTTCTTGCTTTCCTAGTTCTCAGCTTAAAGTTCTTGAAGAAAATGCCTTTAAATTGACCTTTTGATTATCTTGTCAATATGATAAAAAATGTATTTTTTAGAAAATGCAATATATGATGAAGTGTTGTCTTCAGGGTTGTAAATTATTTTTTGTCTATCTGCCACTGTGGCAGGTGGATTCCAAAATCTACTAGCCACTTAATAGATTATCATTGTTTTTTGGCTGGTGAGTGAAACAAGTCTAGAACCCACTTACATCTTTTACCAGCATTTACCTCATGGCTAGTGCTGATTTCCAACCGTGGTTCTCTTCCTCTAAAATGAATAAATACTATTGATCAATTCAGTTCCAATTACTGTTTCTTTTCTAGGTTGTTTATTTTTGGTTTGATTTTGTGGCATTTATTCAGTTAGTCATGTTTCCTGTTTTATTTTGTTATATCCTCCTTATGTGTCATATTGGGTTTCACTTTCTACCTTTGTGTGTTTTCCCTCCAGTCTTGATAGTCTGCCCACCCTGATAAGTTTAACACGTCCTCACTAGTTTTGCATTTGAGTTTGGTTTTTCCCGGTGTTTTGGATGCAGTTTGGATTTTCTTCTACTTGTTGCCTGTTTTGCTATTACCTGCATTCATCTGGACTGTCTCAGGTTGTTACCATTATATATGTAATAAATCAAATTCTGCACTTGGGTCAAAACCTTCACTGTTGACCTTTATTGACACTTTGACACAGAGTGTCTCAAATGGCATACTTCCATCAGCACACTTATAGTATTAGTAGTAATGTAGTACACTAAGTACAGTATGTACTTCTTGCGTAGCGCACTAATTTCAACAGGGAAATGATGTCTCAAATCCAGCTCTGCTGTTTTGCACGCAGTGGAAGTGATAATGTCTTCTTTTTTTTTTTAAACTGCCTGTTCTTCTTCAACTTCTTGGTAAACGTCGAATTGCAAACAGACAGTGGAGCATTATTGCCGACATTTGACTGCAATCTCCTCCCACACATAAACCAAACTCATACCACAACATCAATGCTGATTAAAATGTGCCACTATAGCTAGAAGCAAGTTAGCTAGCCAGCGAACGATAGCACTCACATTGTTGTTTGTGGTACCAAATCATAACAGACCCAACAAACATCACTGACTGCTTCTATTCCACAACACTATTGGTACTTAGTGTAAAAAACATGTATAACCTGCATCTGTGTAACACGGCGGTGTTCACTGTAGGCAGCTCAGGCTCCTTGTTGTCCTCAGCCACCATGTCAAAAGTTGAGAAGTAGCTTCCACTACGTCACAACGATGGCGACTGTTGAGGGTTAGAAGTGTCTGTCAGTCCACACTCAACTTTTGGACCGCTTTTGAGTGCGTCAAAAGTACACTGCATTTTCCTGTACTATGGGGTGTGGATGCACTTAGCGCACTTTTGTACTCAAAATATTAAGTGTTTATGCGACACACAGACATCCTGCTGGCAGTCTGAAACAGTGAGAACCTATAATCCACAACACTTTGTTAGTCTGGCAGGAAAAAGGCTGGCAGGAAAAACACTAATGTGTATCCAGCTCATGGCTGAGGTAACGGCAGCATCCATGAAGCAACTACAGGTAGTGCATACAACAAGTTTAATACAGTCAGTATGTGATACACTCGAAATAATCACATTCAGCATATGTTTGAAAATGAAGTCCATCAGCTCACTCCTTCTGTACTGCTTTCACCACTGTTTACAGGCTGTGGGTTGTTTTCTCCCAGCATGTTAATGTGTGGACATGGAGGAGCTCTGTGCTGTTTTCTGACGAGGTTTTGGATACTTTGTGAAGATAAGATAAGATAAGATAAGATAAGATAAGATAAACTTTATTGATCCCACACTGGGGAAATTCACATGTCACAGCAGCTCAAAGTACAGACAGAGAGTCAAGAGTGGACAGTGTATTATAAAAAATTAAATAAAGATTAAAAATAGAAAAATATGTATGTTTAAAAAAATACAAAAAATATTTTAAAAAGTAAGGCACTTTTGAGAATGAATATCAACAGAATTTACAATATATATACATATATACGAAACCTAATTTGTTTACATAGCTTCATCCCTTATTGCTTACAGACAAAATTGACTTTCTGCATAGTGCTGTGTATCCAACAGTGCTGTATCCAGGAACAGATACACCTCTGTTGTTTTACTGGTAATAGATTCCCTTTCCTCGTAGGTGTACTTATATTAATTATATGTTTTTCTCCCCTTTCCTCACCTTCTCTTTCCTCCTGTCCTCAGCGTCTCCTTCAATGCGAGGATCTACTCCTCTGGATGTGGCTGCAGCATCAGTCATGGATAATAATGAATTGGCCCTGGCTTTAAGAGAGCCTGACCTGGAGAAGGTGACAAACATTAACCCAGCTATACACCAGTTATATACAGTAAATGGGAGTGGACTCCATGTTAGAATCTATATATTATTATATATAGACATATAGATTCTGACCGGTATATATAACATATACCAGTCATGCCTATCAGATTCAAACACACTGAGTTTATAATATATTTTTGCCTTTTTTTTACACATTCATATGAGCTTAGAGTTTTTATATTATTTGATTGGATGATGTAGTGAATCATGTGCAGAGTAAAAACGTGTCACTCTGTCTGCCTGTGCAGGTGGTCCAGTACCTGGCTGGCTGTGGGCTGCAGAGCTGTGTGATGCTGGTGCGTAAAGGATACCCTGACATTGGTTGGAACCCGGTGGAGGGTGAACGCTACCTCGACTTCCTGCGCTTTGCTGTCTTCTGTAACGGTAAAAAATTTAAACTGTCTCAGTTCAAAAGTCCTTTTTCTCAGAGTCGAAACTGTTCTTTTCAAAAAGAAACTGTTGTCCCTGTTTTTAATGCATTGACGTATTTGGCACCCAGCATGTTGCCATGAACACTTCTGTTATTTGGTCAGGTGAAAGTGTGGAGGAGAATGCTAATGTTGTGGTAAGGCTGCTGATTCGCCGACCAGAATGTTTTGGACCTGCCCTCCGAGGTGAAGGTGGTGATGGGCTGTTGGCAGCAATGGAGGAGGCTATCAAGATCTCTCAGGACCTCTCCAGAGATGGTCCCTCTCCTACATCTGAGAGCAGCAAGACACTGTAAGACAACATCCTTACCTCTCATTCATCTTTTATAGAATAAGATAATGAGAATTTGGGGGAAAAAATCCTGCATTTACAGTTAAATTGTGTATTTTTTTTTTTTTTTTTTTTACTTTAATAGGAGTTATTTTCAGTTCAATAGATCAATGCTAACAACACGCAGTATCTGTTCCAAACAAAACACATGTATTATCCCAGGCAGCTACCTCGGGGGCTGAAAATGAAGCCACTGTGGTAAGTGCCAAAAACTGCAGTTCCGATAATGGCCACTTGGGGCAGGCTCCAAGAGCAAGTCAGTCCCCATAGAGCCCCATGTTAAAAACCCAACATTACAGCAGGAATAAACATGTTTACAGTCTAGTACAAAAAACATTTTGGTCTCTGTAGCTATTTTCCTCATTTATGGACAGGGGGTGAAGTTCTAAATAACTCACCTGTTTAAATGTTATTAAGGCTCAACGTTATGTATTATTAAGGCCGTGGCTGCCTTGAGTGACAGGCAGGTGCTGTTGACAAGTCTATAACGTTAATTAGGTAACGTAATCATGATGTAACCCCAAATTCAGAGAGTATAGGTGTAGCGGTCACTATTTCAGTGGTTTATCAGTTCATGAAAGTTAATTGAGTGTTTTGGTCAAATAACATAGTCTTTTAAAATGTTAGGTTGAACTAGAAGACCCTCTAAGGAGTTGGTTTTCTAGTTTTTCTGGTGAGTAAATGTTTTAATGTTTGTAAGCTTATTTCTTGCTAGCGGAAATTAGCAGAAGCATTGCTGTAAAAGCATCAAACTAACCAAGCTAGCAGCTAGCGTTAGGGATATCTCTACCCTCTGGCTCCAAAAATCCACAATGGCGATAGCCAAAATGCCAAACTTTGGACTTCAAAATGTGAGTCCATAAACCAATGGGTGATGTCACAGTGGCTATGTCCAGTATTTTATACACTCTATAGTAGTATCCATACCAGAACTGTGTATCTAAATTCATTGAATGGAGAGAAATCAGTTGTACATCCACACTTTTTTTGGGGAGTTTTTCCTTATCTGCTGTAAAGGTCCAAAGGACAGAGGGATGTTGTATGCTGTAAAGCCCTCTGAGGCAAATTGTTATTTGTGATATTGGGCTTTATAAATAAAATTGATTGATTGATTGACTGTAGGTCTTTTGTGGCTTGAGTGAGGAATTATGAAACCTGCCCTGTTTGAGATAAAAAGTGCTCTGAACTATGAACTATCATAGCATCAGTGACGTGTGTGTGTGTGTGTGTGTGTGTGTGTGTGTGTGTGTGTGTGTGTGTGTGTGTGTGTGTGTGTGTGTGTGTGTAGCAGTGACATGCTGGAGGACGAGGAAGATGATACCATCCACATGGGAAATGCCATCATGACCTTCTATGCTGCTCTCATTGACCTGCTGGGTCGCTGTGCTCCAGAGATGCATGTGAGTGACCACACACACACACACACACACACACACACACACACACACTCATAGATACACACACACTAACCCAACCTTTTTGTATCAGTTAATCCATGCTGGTAAAGGTGAAGCGATCCGTATCAGAGCCATTCTGAGGTCTCTGATTCCTATTGAAGACCTGGTGGGAGTCATCAGCATTCCATTCTCCATGCCCAGCCTGAATAAAGGTAAGCAAACTGTCCAGCACCCACACTATCTGCATGACGTGCATTTCACAGTAATCCTGATGTTAAACAGGTCCAGGATTGGATCAAAGATGAAAATAAAAAGCACAAAAAAGCAGGGATTTGGGTGATGGTTAAATCTTGACTTTAATCTTGTTTGTTTGTGCTTTTGTGTATGTGTCTTATGTGATGCCTCTACATGCATAGATGGGTTGGTGGTGGAGCCAGACATGTCAGCTGGTTTCTGTCCGGATCATAAAGCGGCCATGGTCCTGTTCCTGGACAGAGTCTACGGTATAGAAGACCAAAACTTCCTGCTACACCTCCTGGAAGTTGGCTTCTTACCAGACCTGAGAGCTGCTGCCTCTCTGGACACTGTAAGTGTGTGTTTGTGTAGTCCTGTAGTGGTCATCTCTAGTCACCAGTACACCTTGCACCTCACTGCCCTTAGTGCACAGTTTTCTCAGACCAAATCCGATGGCACACTCAACTGTAGTCTTTTTCTCTCTTCTGTCACTATGTTTGTGTCAGGTTGCTCTCAGTGCCACAGACATGGCACTCGCCCTCAACAGGTATCTGTGCACAGCCGTGTTGCCTCTCTTGACCAAATGTGCTCCACTGTTTGCGGGAACGGAGCCGTTTGCCTCACTGATCGACTCCCTCCTCCATACGGTTTACCGCCTGTCCAAAGGCTGCTGCCTTACCAAGGCCCAGAGGGACGCTATAGAGGAGTGTCTGCTGGCTGTTTGTGGGTAAGACAAACAGAGAAACAAAACTGGCGTGCATGTATGAGAGTTATCAAAATTCTTCATTGTAAATGATTGTTAAAATACATGGGAGGAGCTTTCAGGAAAGCACTGCAAGATTCTGACATGTGCTTTTGATTTGGTATCTACACTAATTAAACTAAAATAAAACCAAATACAGTGCAAATAATCCTTATTTAAGCTTCAGTTTAGAACTCACTCACACTCTTATGGACCTCAGTCACAGCGTAACATTTTGAGTTTAGTTATTTAAACTAAATGATTATACTAATAACCAAATTATCGTTTAATTTCCCTACTCATTCGTGATTAATTTCTATTGAGGCATCTTTGTGAAGCACTTCCTCTATGTGTTTTGTTAAAATTTGATTGTCATTTGTCTGTCTTGTTTTGATTTGTCCAAAGATCTGTTCTGTCTCCACCCTTTTCATACTGTTTCTGTGTGTCGATGAAAGTAACCAACTAATGTACGTCATGTTAATCTTGTGCAGTAAGCTGAGGCCTTCAATGATGCAGCATCTGCTGAGGAGGCTGGTGTTTGACGTTCCTCTGCTTAATGAACACACCAAGATGCCTCTAAAGGTGAGAAACACACTTACAGTATATCACTTATATTTCTGCCCAATCAGTTCAATCAGTACTTTTCAATTGAATCTACAGAGACAATACAGTACCAACAGTAATAAGTAGGGGTGGGTGATATGGCCCTGAAATTATATCACAATATTCCAGTGTATTTTTGCGATATTTCTGACAATATTACAAATTAGTAAAAATAACTTTTATTAATAATGTAAGAACATAGATTGCAACAAAACAAGATAGAGTTTTACATGTCAACCTAACAGTTTGGCTTTAAAACTAAACAAAAATGATCTCTCATTTCTTAGTATGTAAACAACAACAGCAATAACTCAGTGAGATTCAGATTCTGCATACAATATTATTAGTACAACAAACTCAAATCTACCACAAATTACGCATTCAAACTGTTCCCAAATACAAAAAATGTACCCTAGGATCTATACATACAAATTGATTATAAAGTGATTTCCTTCTTTTTAGCAAAATCCTAAATGATTGCGTTGGGTTTTTTTTTTCCACCTGGACCTTTATGCTCTGCCATTTCTCCTCTAACCATCACACTGTAACCTGTGACAGGCTGTTATGCTTCTGTAACTATTGTACATTCACATATGTGTAGTTTTTTTGTCGAGGTGCGAGTGTCACGTAGGTTTACATTACCAAAGGTTTATGACAAAATCAGTTGACGACACTGATTCCCGTGTGCGCACGGCAAGTGAGGAGAGGAAGAGACGCTATGCTGCTGCCAGAGGAGCTGTTGAATGAGTTTCCTCTGAGCAGTAAGTTGCTAAAAGTGTCTGAGAAGTCCGGGGCTGTTCATAAAACATTCAAGACGCCACAGTTTATTCCATACTACTGAAGCTGCTACTCTTTTTGAACCACTGCGAAGTCTGTGATAATTTTGCTTTTCAGCCATGTCTGTTGTTGCCGTGCGTAACAGTATGACGTCAATATGTCAACAAGTCAAAATATTGCAAGTATCGTGACATGAATTTTTCATATCATATTAAAAATGATGCTGATATTGTGAATAATATGATATGACACACCCCTTGTGATAAGGATATCCATTTTACACTACAATCTGCAACATGCACAGTTTTACTGTTTTACCTCAGCTTAGACAACATTCACAAAGAGCAGGATTCTTCACTTCAACATGAATCTGTGATGATGTGTGATTGTAATATGGGAGAAGTTTATTTGATTGTCTTTAATAGAAGTTCTATTCTACAACACATTCAGAAAACAAATTTATTGTCATACAGTTATCAACAATACAATCAAAGTGTGCATGTCCTTCGCATCAACATCTCTGATTTCAGATTAAAATACCATCATTGACAAGTGATCTTTCACTGTGAATGTGTACCATGGGCTACACTGCTGAATTGAAATTGGTTTGTAAATCCAGCCAGATGGTTGATGAATGTCCTCCTGACTTTCCCCAGCTGTTGACCAATCACTATGAGCGTTGTTGGAAGTATTACTGCCTGGCTGGAGGCTGGGGCAGCTTTGGAGCTGCATCAGATGAAGAGCTTCACCTCTCCAGGAAACTGTTCTGGGGAATATTTGATGCTCTGTCACGCAAGGTAAGGCTCTAGTCTTGGCCTGCTTGTGGAACATGAAGTTAAAATAAAGGGAACTACGTGGAAAATGAAAAAAGCAAATGTGCTGGAGGGTACTCCTAATTTTGTGTTACATGTTAGTTTGAATACGGACAGATGTAATAAAAAATTATCAAAATCTGTGCAATCGAGGCTAAGATATCATGATTTTTTTGTTCTCAGTTCGGGTCAAGCTGAATCCTACTGTACATCTCCCATAATACAGCCAATACTGTAGCATCTGTTTGCTAGACCTCCCCTATTTGTTAAATAGTCACATCTTTCAAACCCCACATCTCCCAGTTTTTAATCATGATTTTTTTGTAAGTATGTACTCTCACAGCTGAAGCTGGGAAAACCTTGCTGACATCACTATGACATCAGAAGGCTATTTTTTTCAAACTTGACAAAACTCCTCCAGAGACACAGATGACATTACAACAGTTTTCACAGGCAGACAAACTTCAGTGTCATAAAGAGTGTACAAATTAGTATTTCATTAACTCTCGAAAACCGGAATACTGTGGTGATGATGAAATTAGTACAGGTCATTTCTTTGTTTTTATAGTTGGGGTTGCTCATAGGGTACCATCAAATTCTGTGGCTGATCTTTTCCATCAGTGCAACTTTGGGCATTGTTTGCTGCAAATTGTAACTGTACATGCAATAATGTAAAAGAAAAGTAACATAAAAGGCCAGGAAGTGTGGTGTAAACATGACAGTGCTGTCTAGTGATGTTTAAAGCTGTCTATGTGGTTTTTTTTTTTTTTATGTAGCGTTATGACCAGGAACTGTTCAAGCTGGCCTTACCATGTCTCAGTGCTGTGGCTGGAGCTCTGCCTCCGGACTACATGGAGTCTAACTACATGGCCATGATGGAGAAACAGTCATCCATGGACTCAGAGGGAAACTTCACTCCACAGCCTGCAGACACTACCAAGTATACAGCTGATTTATTTCTCCTTTGCTAAATAGAATCAGTTTCCAAAGTTATTTTTTAGTGCAGATCCACATTCAGATTCTTATGAAGATACGGTTGAGAATTTGTCAAAACAAAAACATCCAAAGATGTGCTTTCATCAGATTTAAATTCTGTGGATTGTTGGCTTGACTTTAATTGCAGTTCAAATAAGCCTTGACAGCAGGTGAACTCTCTCTTGAATGTGTTTTATGTTTTATCCTTCCCTTTCAGTGTGACTGTCCCAGAGAAACTGGACTATTTCATAACCAGATATGCCGAGCACAACCATGAGAAGTGGTGTATAGAAAGGGTAAGGAGGCATAATGTTCACAAGTTAAATATGAAGAGTGGTGGTCCTGCCTCTGGTGTGTTTTAAGGCAGTGCTTCCCAACTGGTGGGTCATGGTCCAAAAGTGGGTCGCGGGTCCATTCTGAATGGAATGCAAGTGACTTGCAAACATGTCAAGTTTGTAAAGAACACACTTTATTTTTAAGTACAGTGAATTTCTGGCACAGAGCTTTTCTTTTGAAGTGCTGTTATCTGCTGTAGAGTGAGTGACTAACAGACAGCTACTTAACAGAGACAGCAAACTAGCTCAACAACATGGCCAAATTCAGGTATGATGCTAAATTTAATTTGATCTAAAATGAATTACTAAGGAGAAATCTGGACCCCTTGGCTGGACCAGTTGGGAAACACTGATTTAAGGAACGCTGAACTAACATCTCAGTAGTTACACTCTGCAAGAAAACTGAATGAATTTTAAAATATCTCATATGTATGTTTTATAGTTTTCCAATGGCTGGTCATATGGGGACCAGATCTGTGAAATCTCCAAGAGTCACCCTTTACTGAAACCTTACAAAGGTCTCTCCGAGAAGGTAGTCTGCATGCAACTGTCTGAGTCCCACTTCATGTTCTAATTGTTAAGCTTAATTGCAATATTTTGACTTAAACCAGGTACCAAAGTGTTAATGCATTCAACTGTGTCACAGCATACTGTCACCAAATGTTAGCCAGATCTGGCCCAACAAATGGCTGCAGGATTTGGATAGGTTCTATGAGTGCCAGTTTTTAAACAGTGTCAGCTCAATGAATCCTGATTCTAGTGTGCCATTTATCACTACCTTGTCTAAATCTGAATACTCAGTGTTAGGGTGAACTGGGTAAGTTAGATTTAAGCCACCATTGGCCCAAGCAGTTGCCTGCCATGGCTACCGTTTCACGTAAAGGTACCCTGTCAAGTTTTCATGTGCATGGGAACATATTTTGGCTGAGGGGTCAGAGCCATCAGCCTCGTGCCAGTGAAAATATCATGGAAAATATCTTTTTGGAAACCTTTCAGGAACAATGGCAAGGAAATACTGTATCTCTCACACTTGAGGTTACAGTATCTTGTGGTTTATTGTAGTTTTGTAGGTGAAATATTTTGTAGAGGTACTAACTCACTGTCAGGTTTTGTCTAAAGTTTGGTTGTCATTTTGCAGGATAAGGAGGCATATTGCTGGGCAGTCAGAGAGTCTCTGAAGACCATGCTGTCATGGGGCTGGAGCATTGAAAGGATCAGAGAGGGCGACCCTGCCAGCCTCCACAACAAGTCTAGGAGGATATCACAGGCCAGCCAGGTATACACAAACACACACACACACACAAACACACACACACACACACACACACACACACACACACACTCACACACACACACACACACACACACACACACACACACACACACACACGCGCACATGCACATACAAATGCACTTCATGTTTAAAAAAAGAAAAGAAAAGAAAACCACATGAAAAATGACATCAACATACAGTTTATCCTGTCTTCCACAGTTGTCTTTTGAAGGAGCTCCAGCTTTTAGCCCCAGACCAATCGACATGAGCAATGTTACACTGTCTAGAGACATGCAGGTAGGTTATTGTGCATAAGAGCTGTAATTAACCAAAGAAAATCTTGGTCACCTAAAATTCTACCTACTCTTCAACCCATTGGTTGGTCAATGGGGTAAAAATTCTGCACTGGTTATCTTAAGGTTATCCTAATTACCACAGTGCACCGAGTGCACTCTTCTTGGTGGTGTTGTGTGTCCACCAAAGCGTTTTTTTTTCTGTTGACATTAACACTTGCCCAAGGCAAGTTAACTCTGTGTTGCGGAAAGTGGAATGCCTCGAGTGGGGAAAAAATGTGATCTCTTTTGAAATACTGTCTGGGAAAAAAAGTGCACATTTAACACTTTTCCACCTGATCTGTTGTGCGCGATTTCATCACACCACTAAAGCACTGAACAGGACTGATGAGAAAGATCTGACATACTGGACACATTTACAAGTTAACTTTGGGGTTGTCAATGTCATACACAGCATAATGTTACTAACATTAAATATTTGAAATATATGAATCATGGTTAAAAACCCAGTCCCCTGAAGCTCTTGTATCTATGCCAGGTTACAATGTGTTCAGGAAAGACAGGTTGAAAGGTAAAGGAGGAGGAGTACTGCTTTATGTAAAAAACAGCCTTACATGTAGAGAGCTTGTTTGGTCAACTGCTTTCAATTTTGATTGTGTCGGTGTTGAAATCACTCTCTCCAAAGAAATGTCCTTCTCCCTGATTTGCGTCTATCGGCAACCTACTGCTAAGATAGATTTCTATGATCAGTTAAAACTCTTGCTAAACTCATGTGACTCAAACAGGGAGAAAATAATTGTAGGTGATTTCAACATAAATTGGGATGATAAACAAAGCAGAAAGAATCTTAAGCAAATTATGGATGCTCACAATTTAACACAACTTGTTGAAAAACCTACTAGAGTGACAAACACCTCACAAACCAGAATTGACCTTTTATTCACAAATTACAGAGACAGAATAAGTAAAATTCATAACATTCTAACTGGTATCTCAGATCATAACTTTATTTTGTTCTCGAGGAAACTAAGGAAAAATCGCTCTCTGAACACTTCCAAAACAATGTCCCCTCCCAACGATTACATCCCCAAACACATGCAACAGCACTTTGGGGATGAAATAAAAAGGACAGACTGGCAAGTGATCCTCTCCTCTAAAAATACAGAGGAAAACTGCAGGTTGTTTTTAGATAAGATCTCTGAGATAAAATCTGCTTTCTGCAGAAGGGGGCGAAAGAGAGCAAAAAACACAAATCACCTTCCTTGCTTAGACTCAAATTGTAGAGCTATGATGAAGAAAAGAGACTCACTCCTCAAGCAGAGTCTCAAGTCTGGGCTGCTTGTTGACAGACAGAAATTTACCCATGCACATAACAAGGTAACACAGCTACTAAGAAGGACCAAAGCTAATTTTTTTATGAATGCTATTGAAGGGGCCAAAGGGAATGGCAGAAAAGCCTGGCAATTAATAAATAAGTTACTAGTTAAAGAGAACAAAGAGGCGAACACTAATCTAGCACTGAAAATCGGCAATATCCTGGTCAATGACTTTGCAGTATTGGCTGAAACTTTCAACCAATATTTCCTAGACAGTGTAAAAGATATAACAAAGCTCTTTGCCCCCTCCAATGTTCTTCCCAGACCAATCATAAATGACCATCCTATTTTTATATTAAAGCAAATCACTGAACTTGAGGTGAAGAAGATTATATCTGCTCTGAAATGTTCTAAGGCCAAGGATACATCTGACTTGGACACCGACTTCATCAAAACATACTCTGATGCACTGATAAAACCAATAACTATCTTAGTAAATCAGTCAATCACCTCAAGAGAAGTACCACCATCCTGGAAGATAGCCACGGTGACGCCTGTTTTTAAATCAGGGGACAAAACATCAGTTGCCAACTATCGTCCCATCAGTATTCTCCCGGTGTTATCCAAAGTGCTTGAAAAATGGGTATCGAAACTACTAATTGAACATCTAGATAAGGGATTTAACCCACTCCACCCGATGCAGTTTGGTTTTCGTCCCCACCATTCCACTGAGTCAGCAAACTGTGTGTTCTTAGAAAAGGTGAAATGTATGTTGGATAAAACTTCGCATGTGGGTGCTGTGTTCCTAGACCTCAGAAAGGCATTTGACACAGTAGACCACCAAGTCCTCCTGAGAAAACTACCATATTTTAACTTTTCAGCTGAAACAATGGAATGGTTTGAGTCATATCTGTCGAACAGGAAACAGTGTGTCATGGTAAACGGTGTAAAATCCCCCTTTCTTAAAAACACAGTTGGTGTCCCACAAGGATCGATCCTTGGACCTTTGCTATTTTCACTGTACATTAATGATTTGCCTAATGTATGTACTGATTTTAATGCACAAATGTACGCAGACGATGTGGTCATTTTTACTTCTGGAAATGATGCAAAAGACATCTCTCTAAGGCTCACGGATGCGCTGCACAGCATTCAACATTGACTGAAAAACACCTGCCTGCTGTTAAACACAAAAAAAACAGTGTGTATGATGTTCAGCAAACGCCCTACTGACATTAAAAGGTCCAATGTGTATCTTGACGGGGAGGAATTAGAGCTGGTCTCCCACTTCACATACCTCGGAGTCGTCTTGGACTCAAACCTGACTTTCAAGAAACACATTAAAAAAGTCAGAAACACAGTAAACTTCAATCTATTAAATTTTAGACAAATTCGGCCCTTCTTAACAGATGATGCAGCTAAAACCTATCTTTTCAGCCTGATTCTCTCTCATATTGACTACTGCTTCACAAACTGGGCGTTTGCAAGCACTTCGACTTTAAAACCCTTAGAACAGATGTATAACAGAGCAGTAAAGATATTTGACCGGAAACCAAATTCCCATCATCACTGTAAGGTCCTGGAAAAGCACAAATTTCTAGACTTTGGAAATTTAAAAGTATTCAAAAATGCCTGTTTTATATACAAATGTTTACACGGACTAGCACCAGCTTCTGTCAAAGAGTTCATCCATAAAAAAAGACTCACAGGACATGGTACTAGATCAGGCACAAGAGGTGACTGTGAAATTACACACAGAAGAACCACCTTTGGTCAGAATGTCTTATCCATAAAAGGTGGGCAAAGTTGGAATAACCTCCCAGTCATTATCAGAGAGAGCACCACTCTTAGCACTTTCAAAGGGAAGCTGAAAGCATGGTTACTAGAAAATCAAACATGCGACCACCTGTAACCTGTAATGCAATGCAATGTTTGGGTCATCATCAGAGTTTCTGCTTTTTCTATTACATGTATTCAATATTACACATTACTCTTGTGTATGATTTTTTCTCATTAGTAGTGTATACATAATACATTTATGTATCACATTTAGTGCAATAATTACACGCTTCTGCATGTGCAACTGAGTGTACTGGGCCTCGTGCAATACAAACTGGCACTTTAAACTGATGTGCACTTTAGGGCTTTGTGTAATTTCACCTGGCACCTTTGGGCATCGTGCAATACAATCTGGCACTCATGCGCTTTAGCACTTGTCACTTTATCCAGCACCTATGCACTTTACTCCTCAAAATGAAACTCTTATGGTCTCCCTACCTGTGGGCTAGCTCTCCACCCACAGTCAATCTGTATTGCAATTTGTCTGTCTGTCTGTATATTATGGTTTGTGTTTTTCAATGTGTTTTTCACTGTTAGTGCTTATTTTATTGCTATTGCTCCTTTTTTTTTTTTTTTCTTTCTTCTCACTGTGAAATGTTGTACTGTCTTAATTTGTTTTTATGTTAATTGGGACTACGGATGAAATAAACAAATAAATTTCTGTAACCCTGCATGCGAGGGAGAGACTCACTATTTTCAGCCCAGAAGCTAATGTTAGCCATCCTGCTGCTCCAACAAGGGCCCAGGTGTGATCTTATCTCTTTCAGATGCTTTTAAATCTCGCCTTGAACTGCTGTGTTTTTTTGGAGACTAAGTAAAATAAATCCATAATAATAAATCTAACACTGAATGTCTTTTGTGAAATTTTCATTTGTTTTTCCGATTAAAAATGACAGTTGAAAAATGTTTTACCCTGGGTAAAATGCTGCGCTCCTCACTGTCACCAGCCAATCATCACAGAGGACAAATACATGTATTGAACAACAACAGGTTTTTTTTTAGCTGGTTAATGAAACGCTTTGGTGGATACATGGCCTTATTAAAGTAACACCAGTAATTGTCTGACCAGTGAGAATTTGGTCAGGCAAGAGCATAACGACCAAACAATCGACCAACCGACCAGAACTTTAAAGCTCTACGCTGCACACAGAAAGATAAAACAACAGATATAAAAAAGTATAAGAAAAATGTGTTTGATCCCTGAGCTTAACTGGGCTGCTGTAGCACTAATGAAGAGTAATGATTAGTATTAAACCTAGAAGATATTGTGATTTGATAGATGAATTGATATGTGAGTCTTGTACATGTAACATTATGTTTGTCCAGTCTATGGCAGAGCTGCTTGCAGAGAATTATCATAATATCTGGGCCAGGAAAAAGAAAATGGAACTGGAGGCCAAAGGTGAATATGACACATACACACACACACACGCAGGCACGCACTACGTTTCCCGAAACATTTTCCTTTTCTGCTATCAATCAACACTGACTTTATTTTGTTTCTGTTATTGGATGACAAAAAAACAATGTGTCAGGATTGTGGACATAAAAGTCTGAACAAAATAATTAAACACTGCTCAAAACTGCATTTAAACTAGAATCTACTGATCATTCAGTAATCACAAAAATGGTAAACACTAATTTCCTGAGCTGATGGCAGTGCCACTCATATAGTTAGCTATAATTCATGCTTTTGAGGTTCCTGTAGCTTTACAAACAAGAGGTGCATAGATAAACAAGAGTCTGCTTTGTGTCATCCTGTTCTATTTTCATTCTCCATCCTGCTGTGTGGCTGTTGTCTCCAGGTGGAGGGAACCATCCTCTGCTGGTTCCCTATGATACGCTGACTGCCAAAGAGAAATCCAAAGACAGAGAAAAAGCACAAGACATCCTCAAGTTCCTCCAGATCAATGGTTACACTGTGTCCAGGTAGGAGGCAGACTCCACACTGAACACACAGTGTGCAGTTACTCTAGGATGCATTTGAATTTTGAATGAGTTTGATTAGTTAAATTTAGGTTAGAGAGGCAGCGGCTGTCAGTGATGGAAATAATTATTTAACATGTCAACATTTTTTATTACATATTTCCAGTGCAGCTGTTTTCAGTAAATTTAACCCAGACATTGATATTAAATGAATAAGTCTACCCAGGAAAAAGTACTGAACCCACTAACTGATATCTATTTAATACTTCGTGGAGAAACCTTTGTTTTCAGTGCCAGTTTCAAAACGCTTCCTTTACAAAAAAAAAACAAAAAAAGAAACCTAATGTGTCACAGTGTTCAGGTGGGATTTTGGCACATTCTTTCACACAGATCCACACAGTCTTTAAATCTAGAAGATTCTGCAAGTGAATCTTGATCTTCAGTTCCTTTCACAAATCTTCTATTTGTTTTAAGTCTGATGATTTACTGGATCATTCAAGCACCTTTATTTTCTTCCTCTAGAAGCAACTGACAGTCACAGTATGTTTTGGATCGTCCTGCTGGGAAGTCCACCCTCATCTCATCCTCATTGTCCCGGGGGATGTTGACAGATTGTTATGAATTTTCTGTTACATGGCTCCATTCATCTTTTCTTGATGTTGTAATTGATTGGAGTATACTGGTACTGTGAGAAACACTGTGTTACCATAGTGATTCCACCTCTGAACTTCACCTTAATTATGGTATTTTTAGGCTTTAATGTAGAGCCATTTCTCATCTGAACATGACGTGTTGCATTGTTGCTGAAAAGCTTGTTTGAACTAATTGGATTTCGGTGGTCAAAGGTCAAGGTCAGTGTGACCTTGCATATTTCTCATTCTTGTGAGCACGATATCTCAAGAACACCTTAAGGGAATTTCTTTAAATTTGACACAAACGTCCACTTGGACTGAAGAATAAACTGATTGCATCCATGTTTTACAGACATGAATGGAAATTGTAAGAGGAACTTGACTGGTGCGCGAAGGCATACAACTGCGGGTGGTAATTCTGGTTTAGAATTAAAATTATCAAAAGGGAGATGAATGGAGCCATGTCACTAAAAATTCTTGAGAAGAATCTGTTGCCATCCACCAGGACAGTGAGGATGAAATGGAGATGGAGATGGAGCTTCCAGCAATACTTTTTTTCTGTGTCATTCCACTTTATTGCACATAACTATTTTTTACAGCTTGGAACGTTACAATTTCTGTATCTGGTTATATTGAGTTAATTCCAATGTCAGGTCTAAATTGCATGTGAAAAGCTACATTGGACATATGTTGAAGGACAAAAATGTTGACTTGTTGAATACTTATTTTATTCATTGTATGTAGTGAGGTTTGCCTAATGACATACAGAGTGTGTGTGTAACAGTGTGTATCTCTACTGGGTGTGCTTTCACACATTTAATGGAACAGTTTGACATTTTAGGAAATGTGTTTGTTTGCTGAAATGTATGAACCACAGTCAACTCAATTTCATCTCTGTGTGTGAAAGCTTTGGGATGTGTTTAGCCTAACATACCAGAGAGGGTGTAAGAAGAGGGGAATGCTAGCGTAGCCAGTCAAATAAAAATGCCTTCAGACAAATCGATAGGTATGTTATACCATGTGATATCATGATAGAAAGAAACTACAGACTTTTGAGACTTTGTGTGCATTCAGTGCACCTTGCTGTTGTTAGTCAAGAAATAGTTTCAAGTATCTCAACATGTTAAATAAACAAGACACAACTGTCAGATAAGACAGCTTCACAGCCGTTGGAAGGTATGTTTTCACCTTTGATAGAGCTAAGCTAGCAGTATCCCCTTAACATAAATATGAAACTGATATACATATGTCCTCATGTGAATCTGGGTAATATAAAAAAATCTGAGTATTTTGCAAAATGGCACGTCATTCCATTAAGAGTGTGTATGTTGTTTCCAGAGGTGTGAAGTCGCAGGAGTTGGACACTCCAGCTATAGAGAAACGATTTGCCTACACCTTCCTGCAGCAGCTCATCACATATGTAGACCAGGCACACCAACACATGATGGAGTTTGGTGAGACTTTTCTGTTACTCAGTCAATAATAAACAAATGAATGTAATGCAGTGTTCATGTCAAATGCTGTCTAACTTAACTCTGGTCTAGATTCATGAGGCTGGTGCAAAGAGGTGCCATATCACCAAAATAACAGCAGAGTGCAAAGCTGGTGGCTACCTGATAGTCATACAATAACCACAATTTAGCGTTGTTTATTTTGCTTACATTTACCATTTATTTTTAGACAAGGCCATGCAGTTTTTTGTAATGGACAGTTTGCACTTGACAGCATTAATAGCAAGGAGCATCCTTTGAAAGGTGGTGCAGAGGTTGTGTGCAAGAGTCACCGCCACCCATATCTACACACCACGGTGGGAGGGCATGCAGTCAGAATAGCTAATGCTACTGATGCAATGTGCAGCATTAAGACTGGGTCCTTGGACTAGTACCAAATTATGTTTACTCCTTCCGTGATTATACCTGCAGAAAGAGAGATGTGTGGGATAAATTCCTTTATCACATGGTGTACCCTGTCCAGTGTGAAAATGGTACAAGAAAAGACATTTTACATTTTGAGTGTACTTCCCTTGGCGCAGTTTTAAAAACTGAAGAATATTTGCTCTTTAATGTTTATTGGCTGCCACACTGATACTCTTTTCAATGGACTCTTTGCAACACAAATTGATATTAATATATTTTATATTTTATTAAATATTTTCGATAATGAAATAAAAATCTTGCTCCTAGCTCAACCACCTGAGGCAAGGTGTCAGATGAATGTCACTATGCAAATCTGTTCAGACCTTATTGTCTTTGATTGTTATTTCTCCGTCATTTAGATTTGGGAACAAGACCAAAGGGAGAGAAGGTTCCTCATGAGCAACAGATTAAGTTCTTTGGCAAGGTCAGAACTCATCATTTGATTTGATTCATCAATCACTTGGGTTTTGGGTATGTTTATTTTAATCTTGGAGGGTTTTTTTTTTTTTGTTTGTTTGTTTTTAAATAGAAGCATTGCCCAGTAACAATGTACTTGATGATGTGCAATATAAAAATTGTTATCCAGCAGTAATCATCAAGCCTGTCTTGAGAGTTAACCCAGTCTCACTCCGAAGTCAACAAATACCGGTACTTAGTCAGTGAAATCCGGTGTCAGATAATGATGAAAAAAGCTGTCCTTTCATGTCAGCATAATAAATGGCTAGTCACCATTATTGTTTAACAGCACTTGGTGACGTCAGAGGGAAACGACAATGTAAGTTAAGGGGGCGGAAGTCCAAGTAGTGTGGGTGGGAAGGGTGGTGGATGGGTCCAACAACTATGGACTTTCACCCAGGAGGCCAGTTTTCACTTTCTGTAAGGTTGTAAAGTCAAAGCCTGCTTTTTTTTCCTAAACCCAACTATTGTGTGTGTTGTCTAATTGTAACCACGTGCGTTTGTTGTTGAGGGGAAAAAAAAAACCATCAATTTGCGGTGTTGTACCGACATACTGCATTTATTTTGAAAGAGACTGTATGCAAACTATACATTTCCAGTGAAAACAGCAGTGTATTTTGAAATCAGACAATGCATGTAACAGGTTGAAATTGACATAAGTTGACGTGCCTGGGAGCAGTGAGGGGAGTGAAGCATTGAGGTGCTCTTGATCCAGTCCTTTAACTCCCAGTTCCTTTAGTGGAGCTGTTTAGTGACCAATAGATCAGACTGTGGGTGTACTGCGAAGGGCCGCGTGTGAGTGTGTGTAACAGTAGGAAAAACGGGGGTTTTGATCAATCAAAGTTAAAGATATCTTAATTAATTTAATTTACTTTTTTTTTTAAATCACATCTTTTAATGTATGTATGTTGTATTGATCAATATTTTCCTGGCGATTAAATCAAATTCTTTGCATGGAAAGTCCATTCCTAAGACCTATTGTTTAGTATTTAAAAGACAGACAGATGGGTAATTACTTTCTGTATTTTTGTTATTTAACCCTCAGGTCGTCTTGCCATTGGTGGATCAGTACTTTAAAAACCATAGGCTGTACTTCCTGTCCACAGCCATCCATCCAATCAGCAGCGGAGGCCACGCCTCCAATAAGGAGAAAGAGATGGTGACCAGGTGAGTGTGACAAATGAAACAAATTAGACAGCCAAGATGCCACTACTGCAGGGTGCTTGTACTTATGTTTTATTGTTGATTAAACGCTTAACTGTATGTTGGAGACTTCTATATCTAATGGACTCCATGTGTATGACAGGCTGTGTGCATTTATATCTCTCCTGCTCTCTCTGTGTCTTTCTCTTGGTTGATTGTCTCACACTATTTTATCTCTTCCTCTGCTTCCCTCTCTACCTCCTCCTCTCTCCTTTCATCCAATCTTTTCAGTCTTTTCTGCAAACTGGGAGTTCTTGTCAGACATAGGATATCCTTATTTGGTAAGGAGGTTCATGCCTACTGCTTTGACTTCTGCTCCTTCTCTGCTGTGGTTCAGAGTGCATATGACTGCAGTATGAGTGGCTTCATATTATGCTGGCTCCAGAGTATTGTGTATACCACAGACGTGTCCCCAAGAGAAAAAGTAAGATTTATAGGGAAGTCTTTAAATTATTCTTACAACTTGTAGTAAAACAAATGATACATTATCTCTAGCTGTTCCTGGGCCAATGGAAAAATGCCATCATTCACACTCTTTATGTTAGACGTTACAACTTAAGAGGTGATATGGCAGTGTTGAGTCCCAACCATAGACAATAAAAAGATGGTTGTAGCCACTGTTACGTCACTCATCAGTTTGTGGACTGCCATTTTGAAGCATTTTGGCTGTTGCTGTCTTGGATTTTTGGAGCCATAAGTGACCATGGCTGCGTTCCATTAGTTGATCAACATGCCCTTATTGACTTCCCCTTGGCACTTGCCCTTGGAGGAATCCCCGTCAACATCATAAGCATCATTCCATTTTCTGAAAAACTGAAGGCCTTTGTGTGATGGAAGTTGTTACGTAATACCAAGGGCCAAAGGTAAGTGAATGGGGGTAACCCTAATGAAACGCAGAGCATAATGCACTGTGCATATATAATGCACTTAGCAGAAAACTTTGTGTTTTAGTACAGCCATTTTTTAGATGACCCAAATGTTAAAATGAACCTTAATGAACTGAAAACACAGTGTAATAGTGACAGCTACGGCTAAACCTACACTCTGTGAATCTGGGGTTACATTACCTACCCAACATTGTCGCCTCTGTGGTGACTTGACAGACAGCACCCACCTTTCACTCAAAGTGTCAACGCCCTTTAGTATGTTTAACTTTAAGCCAAAATAAAATGTTAGTGAGTGAGATATATGAAAATTTAACCCTGGAGAGTTGTCATCAGTGGGGAAATTAGCTGTGGAGACCAAAACCATTTTATTTTTTACCAGACTATAAACATGTTTATTTCTGCTGTAAAGTTGGGCATTTCAGCTTGGGTGTCTTTGAAGTTTTACTCACTCTCGGAGCTTCAAGCGGCCATCAGAACTGCAGTTTTTGGCACGTCTACATTGTCTTGATTTTTCAGCACTAGAGGTGGCCAAAAATCAGTTATTGCAGGTTAACAGTCAGTACATCATAGTCCCCTAAATGCTGCTGACTGCTGGAAGTGACACCTGCTGGTATAAAGTGACTAGTCATTTTTATATTGGTGCATTCTGGTACATCTTGTCTTCATGTAAGTCCATAAACCATCACGTCATTTCATATTTTCCACATATTTGCGTTCAGCTGTTCATCTGTCACTGGTAGGGCTGTGTATCGCTTAAAGACTTTCGATCCTGGTGTTTCTCATACTCAAGTACCTCAGCACTAAACAAAGTATAAACGAAAGCCAAGCATAAGCAGAACTCTTTCTTGCTATGTTTTTAATGATAGAGCAGCACTATTAATCAGGTCTGTATTTACCATTGTGTGTCCATCACGTGTTTAAGACTAAATTTATACTGTAAGCTTGCGTAGTCTTCAGGTCTTGTAAGTTAGTCAAAACTGAGCTGTGGAGTTTTCTTCTAAACAAAGTTTTTGTTTACATCCCTTATGTCTTTGAGGACTACTAAGCATGCTGAATGCATTTCTTTCCTCATGAAATCTCTATTGTTTGCATCCATATTTACTTGCTAACAGTATTCTTCTCCCATGCCCTTGTTGGCACATTGCTGTGTTTCTTGGCTGTGTGCATAAGAACAAACTAAACAGGGACCCACATGTATAGACATGGATACTTTGTACTACTAGTGTTCAAAAACTCCACAGTTTACCTTAAAATCAGTGCTCAGGGACTGAATATAACTCAGTACTATATTTTAAACAAATGGTTAAACCAATAACCAATTGTGTGATCAGTACTGAAGACTGAGCAAAGATCTAAACATGCTACACAATGAAACTTCTTCCATGTGAGACATTTTATAGAATAAGTTGTCCTGCATCTATTGTTGATATTGAACTGTGATCATAAATGACAGCCGTGTGTTTGGGGGACACAGATAGGGGATGAACATGATAAAGCTCTAGAACATCCTTAAAAGGTGTGTGCAGGAGTGTGTGTGCATGCATGCATGATATCATAGTTGTGTGTATGCTCATCCTCTGCTCAGCAGCTGTGTGTGGTGTGTAGTGAAACTTGTTGTACCATATCCATATGCTGAGAGCATTTCACCATGTCATTCTCCTCAAAGTAAAACAATGTTCCACCCTTGATACAACTGGAAACAGACAGACACATTTGGGCAAAATTTGTTTTTTATTGATATGTATTAGGCTGTCAGAATTTTTGCTTCCAGTACGGCTGACAGCAAAAAAGGCCTGGAATTAATAAGCCTGTAATATCTCAGTGTATGACTTTTGAACCTTTTATTTTTAAAGGAACATGTTTTTACTTTGAAAATGATGCTCTGCTGTGTTATTTACTAAAGAACATACATGACAGATGTGCTCTTCAGATGTGTTTTCATCAGACAGACAGCTCCTTCCTATTGATTTGATCAGGGCTGTTGTTTTGTTGTGTTAGTGCACTGTAGTGTTTCACATCCCTGACTCACAGGAACCTCAAACCCTACCCAGTATGTTCACAGGGTTCTCTCTGTATTATGTGATCCTGTCTACTTTTCAGGTAACAATGCCACATCCATCGTCAACTGTCTGCAGATACTGGGACAAAGCCTGGATGCCAGGTGAGGAAAGACATTAACTAAGTTAGATATGTCTTTCTGTGTGTGTTTGCCCCTTGTCATTACACTACGGATGATGTTGAAGCACCATAGACTGTATAACTGACAATGCAGAAGTGACCATATTTAAATAAGAGGATGGAGCTATCCCTCATGCTAGCTGCTAGCTTTGTTAGCACGGTGAAGTCTTACCAAGTCTATGGTGCATTAATTCCCACTACTGCAGCGAGCAGGGTCCTCCCAGCACTGCTTGTATGGCGGGGGAGGAGACTCAGTCACTCTGAGCAGCATGCATTGGAATGAATTACAATTTTTTTTTCCTGATGGTTTGAATAAATTGCTAAATTTGTCACTAGATGCCTTTCAGAAAAAAAAGTAACTAAGAGGGTCTGCAAAGTTTTTTACGAGGGGGCGTGACTAAGTGTTGGTATTTGACGCCCTGGGAATAAGAACAGGTTGCAGCAGTTTTAATATAAGTCAGTTAATGTCTGTGCTGCTGTGCCTGCCACAAGAACTGTTGTGCGGCATGCGTGTAAATTCGATTGGCACACAATCAGCTGTATCTGCGACTGACAGGCCACTCAGTGGTCATAGCTGATCAAGATGAAAAGCGGTGGCCAGTGATTGAGCCTCATATCAAACGAGCCTATGAAAACAGTAGACTGTATGTGTTTTCCTGCACTGTCTATAGGATACAGCTGGTTGAAAGATGTCAGTCTTATAAAGATAATCATGGAAAACCCATCTCTTCCCATTTATCAGGACAGTGATGAAGACTGGTCTGGAGTCAGTAAAGGCAGCATTGCGGTTGTACTTCGACAGTGCAGCAGAAGATCTGGAGAAGACACAGGAGAACCTGAAGCTGGGCCAGTTCACCCACAGCAGAGAGCAGCCACGGGGTGTCACTCAGATCATCAACTACACCACCTTTGCCCTGCTGCCCGTCCTCTCCTCTCTGTTCGAACACATTGGACAAAACATGTTTGGTGAAGACCTCATATGTGCGTACTGACTTGTGCTACTCATTATGTTTGCCTGAGACATCAACGGTGAAATCTAAACAGTTAATGTTTCAATTTTTTTCTTCTTAAAGAACAAATGCATGCATTTACATATTGGTTAAAAATTATATCTAAAGGATAATATCACATTTCCAGCATGAAATTTCATGTTCAATTCCGATGCAAAATGTAATAGTTGGTCATTTACAGGGAAAAGGATTTCTTTCTTTTTCATTAAAATCAAAGGAGAGAGCACCCTGATATGTAAAAAGCAAATCTTTTTTGTGCACCTCTCTTTCTCTTAGTGGATGATGTCCAGGTGTCCTGCTACAGAATCCTCAACAGCCTCTACTTTCTGGGAACCAACAAAAGCATCTATGTAGAGAGGTACATTACACCCTACAGTACACATGTACAGTATGAAGGTACAGTAATCTGTTATAAAATCATGTTTGTTCCACATCTGTATGGAGGTTTACATGTACTGAGAAGAGCATTTGAATTTACAGAGATCATGGAATACAACTCAAAATCAGCATACATTACTCTGAGTGTTCTCTCTGACGTCCACACACCATGATGGTACAGTTATTAGATGCATATAACATCTGCGAAAATAGCAAAGCCACGTCTTATGTGACTATGACAACACACAAACCTTGCGCACTGTGGGTCCGCACCGTTACCACCCCAGCGTACGCCTGCTGTGCACACGAGTCTGCACACGATTGGACAGCTAATCCTCTGCTAAATTTGAGTGGGGAGAGCAATATATACGTCACCACGACCACATGGCCCATGCAAACACAATCAAACCAAGAGAGATTGATAAAACAGAGAACTGATGAATGTCATCCAGGTTTACATAAAATCATATTGTGAACATTACTGTCCATACAGGCAATTATTTGTCAGCAGGGAAAGCTACCATGGCCTTTGCCCTGTAGGCCAACATTTATGTTTGTTTTGTAAGCTGACAGTTACATGGTTGTTGCCACTGGCTGACAGATTACACTCCATGTGAGCAGCTATCCCCCATCGCCATTACATGTTAAGTGGTGCACCAGCATACTGAAAAGGAGCGGCCCCAGTGTAAAGGTAACAGAGAAATCTCACAGCCATAAACTGCTTTGAACCAACAAAAAAACAAATGTGTGTTCAAAAGAGAAAAGGTACCAGCATTAGAACCCCATTAATGGGCTGATGTACTTCTACTCCAGCAAGCTCAGTATTTCATTGCTTGTGAAAAATACTTATGGCAGAGTGAGAGGAATTAATTAATTTAACATCTCAGATGTGCTACAGCTGTGACACTAAAACTTGTAACAAACACAGTATCACTGCTAATTCACTATTACCTTGTAAAAAACACACCCATCGCTGAGCTTCTTAAAATCCAAATGCCTTCTCCTGCATTAAATCTGGTTTACCTCCAGTTTATTTGTGTTCAGTTCTGCTGATTTCACACTGCGCAAATGTTCCTCCTCTAATACACTCCTGAACAAAATCTTAAGACCAGGGGAAAAATCACAAGTATTCGCATTCCATGCTGGACAGGCTACATGTTTCTTATGGTATTCTTAAAGAGAGCCTGCTGTGCTATCAGAAGACCGTAAAAGCCGAGAAGAATAAATACTTCTCAGAAATAATTGCTTCAAACTGTAACAATCCTAGTGTGCTGTTTAAAACCATAAATACTGTCCTTGAGGTTCCCAAGTCTATTGGTTTTGGTGCCTCCACTGAAATTTGTGAGCGATTCCTCCATTTTTTCACCGATAAAATTGTGTCAACTAGAGCCTGTATCTCTCAGCCTTCTTGTGACCCCTCGATTCCTTTGCTCTGCACATCTGTATTTGCTCAGTTTGAGCCGGTATCCCTCTCCATTTTAAAGGACACAGTTAGTCATATGAAGCCCTCTGGTCCCCCTGCAGATGCCATTCCCCCTCGCCTGTTTAAAGAGGTACTGGATACCATTGGACCAAGTGTCCTTGAGATTGTAAATAGTAGTCTCTTCTCTGGTACAGTACCAGGGGATTTTAAACATGCAGTAGTACGACCCCTACTTAAAAAAACGGCCTTGATCCCACCGTCTGCTCAAATTTTAGGCCTATCTCAAATCTTCCATTTATTTCTAAAATCTTAGAGAAGGTTGTCCACAACCAGTTGTCACTATTCTTACAAGATAATGGTATTACTGAGCTGTTCCAGTCTGGGTTCAAAGCTCTCCATAGCACAGAATCAGCACTCTTGAAGGTGTCAAGTGATGTACTTTTGTTAACTGACTCTGGGAAATTTGTCGTCCTGGTGCTTTTAGATTTGTCTGCTGCATTTGACACTGTTGACCACAGCATTTTAATTTCTCGCCTCGAGCACTGTGTGGGCATTAAGGGTATCGCCCTTGACTGGTTTCGGTCTTACCTAACTGACAGACGTTTCTGTGTAAAAATTGACAACTTTGTGTCTTCAAAAGCTCTTCTTCCACATGGGGTCCCCCAGGGCTCAATCCTCGGCCCTCTTTTATTTGCTCTTTATTTACTCCCCCTTGGTTCTGTTTTTAGGAAGCACAGTATTTCATTTCATTTTTATGCTGATATTTGCCAGATCTATGTTCCACTGGCACAAAACAATGCCCACATTGAACGTGGCAGGATTGTTGAGCTGCATAAGCAAGGCCTCTCACAATGCGCCATTGCTGCAGAGGTTGGACGCAGTAACGCAGTCATTTTAAATTTCTTAAAAGATCCTGAGGGTTATGGGACAAAAAAAGTCAAGTGGCAGACCCAAAAAAATTTCACCTGCACTGAGCCGGAGGATCCGACGGGCTGTCCGTGAAGACACAGGCCGATCCTCGACCCAAATTAAGGCCCTTACTGATGCTGACTGTAGCCCAATAACCATAAGACGGCATCTGCGACAGAAGGGCTTAAAGAACAAAAAACGTCTTCAAAGGCCATGTCTCCTCCCACGCCACAAACTTGCCCGTTTGCACTTTGTAAAGGAGCACCAAACATGGGACATTGAAAGATGGAAGAAAGTTTTATTTTCTGACGAGAAAAAATGTAACCTGGACGGTCCTGATGGCTTCCAACGTTACTGGCATGACAAGGAAATCCCACTGGAGATGTTTTCTGCGCGGCACAGTGGAGGAGGCTCCATCAGGACCTTTTCCTTCAATGGAACAATGGAGCTTCAGGTTGTGCAGGGGCGTCAAACTGCGGCTCGCTATGTGGAGATGTTGCAGCGGGCATCCTTCTTGACTGAGGGCCCTCGTCTGTGCGGCGATGACTGGGTCTTTCAACAGGACAACGCTGCAGTTCACAATGCCCACTTGACAAAGGACTTCTTCCAGGAGAATGACGTCGCTGTTTTGGACCATCCTGCGTGTTCCCCTGATTTAAATCCCATTGAGAACATTTGGGGATGGATGGCAAGGGAAGTTTACAAAAACGGACGTCAGTTCCAGACTGTGGATGCCCTTAGTGAAGCCATCTTCACCACATGAAGCATTGTTCCCACCAGCCTCCTGGAAACACTCGCATCAAGATTGCCCAAACGAATTTTTGAAGTGATCAACGAGAATGGTGGGGCTACTCACTACTGAGTCCTTTTTTGACACTTTTAGTTATGTTTTGGGTTTTTTTTTTTTTTTTTATTTTGCTTTTTTTTAGGTTTTTTGGGCTATGGTCTTAAACCTTTGATGAGCCTGTTTGAGTTTAAATGCAATTTTCAATAAACTGCCTACTCTAGTTTTTTGTCTCTTGCTCCTGTTTCCTCTGTTTGCATTTTGAAGAGCTCTACTTACAACCTGGTTACCATCCACCAGCATGGAATGCCAATACTTGTGATTTTGTCCAGGAGTGTAGTCGTTACATTGCAAATGACAGGAGTCAGCATGTGTTCCCTAATGGCATCTTTTCAGTTTGAGGAAAACACTGCCAAACAGTTTTCAAACCCAACGTCTGAACCAGAAGGAAAAAGCATAGGAAGCAGGTAAAGTAAGATGAAACGGGCAATTAACAATTGATGGTATTTCTAGCTGACGAAAGACCAACACAATTAACACTGGTTTAGTTACAAATTTACAGTTTTGAGTTTGCTCAATTTATAAGACGAGAGAGGAAAGGTGAATCTGAACTTATTTAACAATATCAGCAAATGTATTATTACCAAACAATATTACAAAGCTGCCTATTGAACATTTAATGGTTTTTAGCGTGTTAAGACAAAATAGGCAATGTTGCATATTATTTTTGACATTGATTAATCAATGGCTTAGTTTATCTCTGCCAATACATGTTTGATATGGAAATAATAATAATGAAATAATTATTTATCTCCTCTCCTCTGCTGTTTCCTTTCTTCTGCTGTTTCCTCTTGTCTCCTTTCTTCCTGTTTCCTTTCCATCCCCCTTCCGTTTACTTTTGACACTTCATCTTCTTTCCTCACCTGTCCTGTTTCTTTCCTCACCTGCCCTGTTTCCTTCCCTCTACTGTCTCCCCTCCCCTCCCCTCCCCTCCTCTCCTCTCCTCCTCTCCAGACAGCGTCCAGCATTGGGGAAGTGTTTAGCTGCCTTCTCAGCAGCCTTTCCTGTTGCGTTCCTTGAGCCTCACATCAACAAATTCAACAGCTTCTCTATCTACAACAGCAAAGGAACTAAAGACAGAACAGGTACTAAGTGTGGTTTGTATTTCAATGCTCTGTGCACTTGAATTCTACAAATATGAGAAGATGGAATAACATCAAGTCAAATTATAAATGTCTTGTGGTAGTTGTATCCTCTGAGAATTACAATGACTCAAGAAACTGAGATCATTGTGTGTTACTGTGAGATGTGAGAAATGACAGAGTAATGTATAAAGTACTGAGATTACAGGACCATCAGTTGCTGTTAGTTGTGGCAGTCTGGTCATTTATCATCACCACAATCATAAAAGATAACTTCAGATATATCTCCTCATTTCTAATGGAGGACAAACACAGCACTGACTGTTCAATAATGGCTCAGCAGGTGTTGATATGGCATTAGCAAAAAGTAACATCTTGTGGAAATCAGTGCTAGTGTTAGCAGACAGACTAGGTAGCTTCTGCTTTCTGAGTGAAATGCAAAGTTAATAGTGTGTGTGTGTGTGTGTGTGTGTGTGTGTGTGTGTGTGTGTGTGTGTGTGTGTGTGTGTGTGTTTAATTATTGAGCTATATATTGATGTGGATATTCATCGTTTAAGTACATTGTCTTTCCACCTCTCAGCTCTAGGTCTGCCAGGGCAGGTGGGGGAGGTTTGTCCTCTGATCCCAAACTTAGAGAAGTGTCTGGAGGAGATCATGGAGCTGGCAGAGTCTGGCATGCGATACACTCAGATGCCCCATGTCATGGAGGTGGGACATATAACTAACTAATAAACTTGAAAATACACATCAACTTTGAATCTGTTGTACCCTAAACCACATGAGTTTGTTTTCCACTGGGTGCTCTGTTTTTTCTCATACCAAAATCATCTATTTAAGGTATTATCACTAAACCTGAGCTTCCACACCTGAGGTGCTTGTTCAGCACTTCACCGTTGGCTGCCCACTGCTGCTGAATAGTTCAGTGGGTTAAATGCAGAAGATTGATTTCCCCACGGAGGTTATTAAAACTCAACATAAACCTCATGATAGAAGCATGGATTTTTTCTTTTTTCTGTAGGTGGTGTTGCCGATGTTGTGCAGCTACATGTCTCATTGGTGGGAACATGGACCAGAAAGCAACCCAGACAAAGCTGACAGCTGCTGCACCTCAGTGACTTCTGAACACATGAACACTCTGCTGGGAAACATCCTCAAGATCATCTACAACAACCTGGGAATAGATGAAGGAGCCTGGATGAAAAGACTAGCTGGTAAACTTTGTGTGTGTGTGTGTGTGTGTGTGTGTGTGTGTGTGTGTGTGTGTGTGTGTGTGAGATGATGACTTAACATATTTTAAGATATATTGGATGTCGTCACGTTTTTTTGTTTAAACATGATTGTCAAATTGTTTTCAAATATAATTCCAGGTAGCATTAAAAGGTTCAAAAAAGCGGGCACATGCGTTTTTTATGCTCTCATTAAACCCCTCCTCCCTCCAAAGTCTTTTCTCAGCCAATCATCAGCAAGGCCAAAGCCCAGCTGCTCAAGACCCATTTCCTGCCTCTGATGGAGAAACTCAAAAAAGTGAGTCCCGTCATTTTATTATGTTACATATTGTTATGTAGCTCATTAGAATATCAGTGGACTCAAATAACACACACAGTATATACATATATACACGCAATACCAACCTAAGCTATCTGAGGTGTGCAAGCAGTGACTTAAAGCTGGGGTATGCAAAAATCTGGAAGGCAAAAATAAAAGGCAGAATCTGAAAATACACCCTCCTCCTACAGCTTTCCCCTCTCTGCGCTAAGCCCCTCCCACCAGACAACAGTGTGCATATGTACACACTTCACACAGTAGCTTAGATTTTTCCATACACTGATGTATTTAATCTTATTTCCATGTACAGTTACAGCGCATTCACTCAGACAAGCTTCTAGCCACCTCCTGATCCCTTGCCACTGTGAACTACTTGCCCAAGAGGACAGCGGACAGCAGTTCTGGAGACGGACCTTCCATCATCAGCTTTAGCAACTCAAATTCGGCCTGCACAAACCCCCCAGTGCCAGGTATCACAGTGGGCTGATTGTCAGTGGCAGCATTAGGTCTAACCTGTGTAATGACAGCAACAGAAAGTTTGCTGACCTGGTGGGGAGTCAGGGCTGTCCAGTCCCCAGGATATGGGGTTTGTGCTGGCTGGAGTCGGGTTGCTGTAGCTGATGACTGGGGGTCAGTTTTTCAGAACTGCTGCCAGCTCTCCTCCCAGCAAGTTGATCTATAGTGACCGAGACCACGGCAGAGGACACACTGATTTGAGGCTCATGCTAATGTTAGCTATACAAAGTGAACATGAAGCCACAGCCATGAGCCTTTGGCTGTGGTTGGGCTAAACTATTAGCAACATTTTTTCAAAATCTCTTAAAACTTTGCTGATATGGACACTTGTTTAATTTTGTTTATTGTCAGACTCTCTTTTTGATAAGTCTGTCTTCCTTTGTGGGTGTAGGCAGTTGTTGTCAATGCTGGAATAGCAACTTTCTTTGCAGCATTCTACACCATCGAATCAGGTTTTCACAGAAGGGACGTGCATTTGCATCTGAATTTGTAGAACAGCCAGTAGGAGCTCCCTCTCTCTGAAATGACCTTGATTGGCCAGAGTCTCCAGCCACAGGCTAGATTTCCATGAAATAAATGTCATGAGGAGGTGCAGAGGTCCAGTTTTCTTTCAGTCTGCTTGAATTACAATACACTCAGAGTTTACTATGGAATTCTTGCCTAATGACACCAAAATTAAACTGCCTACCCCATCTTTAAATAATTTGATAGTAAGTTTGTAAGTCTAATGCAGTGTTTTTGCAAAGAAGAACTATAATACTACTACTAATACTACCACTAAAATGACAGTATATTTGTTGTTGAAATGGAAACAAAGCTATGTGTTACTGTGTCCTGTAGAAAGCAGCAGTTGTGCTGATGGATGAGGAACACAGCAAGGCAGAGGGGAGGGGGGAGATGTCAGAGACAGAGCTTCTCATCATGGACCAGTTCACCATACTGGTCAGAGACCTGTACGCCTTCTACCCTCTCCTCATAAGATTTGTTGACTACAACAGGTACAGTGTGCTTATTGGATGGTCCCAATGATTCTCTTCTTCTACTAGAACATTTTTAATGAAAAAACAAATCTGACCTACATCACTTACTGTAATGTGATACTCACCTGTATGCTTTTGTCCTGAAGATGCTCCTTATAACCAATAATAAGCTGAATATTTGCTTCATTTTGAAGAAAGAATGAGGGATATGGGGACTGGTAGTCTATGTCTACAATGTAAGGATTTGTTTTTCTTAAAGGGACCCTGTGGAGTTTTTCTGTAAACAAAAGAAGTTATGTTTATATTCAGAGTTGCTCACCAAAACACACTGGGTCTCATTCATGAGACATGAGCAGAACGAATTTGTATGTAAACTGTTCGCAGAAGGAAATTTACTTGTATTTTGGCAATTCATCAAAATGTTAGTAGCGCCGATCTTTCCATAGGTACTAACAAAATCTACACCTGCTTGTAGTGGTTATGTAAATAAGGAATGCTCATAAATATTTCTCGTTATTAGTTGCCAATTACAATTTTAATTCGTATTGTGTTCTGTTATGTTCACAATACACAGATGCCTTTGAGACACATTAGTTAAACATGGCAAAAGATTGGAAATGTAACAGATTTAGCTGAATTAGTAGGCCATTAGCAGATTTAAGCTTCATATTAGGTTTCTTAAGAATGTGAGTGGGTTATCTAAATTGACTTAATACATGTGATTTCTACATGACTGACATCCTGTTCCCACTTCATTTAATCAGGAGAGAGAATTCCACAAATTTATCTTATGTTTGAGTGGTGAGACTGTGAGACCCAAGTTACTGATCAAACACTAAGCTAACAGTGATGACTGTCCAAATGTATAGTTGTTTAACACTTAATATAACACGTACATCACCGTACCTTCTGAGTTTGCTGTTGACTGCTCGAGTGAAGGCATGTCACTGTCTCCCCTGACAGAGAGGTCTCTTTGATGATGCAAGCAATGCACTCATCTGCAGCAGAAAGCTGTGACTGTGAAGAGCCTCCTGTAGTTGTTGTGGTTTTTGTGTCTAGTAGAGCGTTTCTTTTGCATCAAGTTTCATATCAAACCATTTTTGTTTAACTTCTTTGATGGTTCTTACAACAGAAGATACGGAGTTAACAGCACCTGTTACCTACTACCAGGCATTTGATTTACCTGTCCCTGTCACACCACTACTAACAGAAACATATAAAATGTTTTTGTCAACCCCACTTAACCTTAAAATAATTTTCAATCCTTCAGGTTTTTCTTTCTTTCTTTCTCTCTCTTTTTTTGTATGCTCCATGATCTCAGGTTGACAAGATGCGCCTATCCATAGTAATTATCACCTCCATACATGGGTGGGGATGTATGCTAATTACTGACTACTGGGAGCACGCCGTCAATTCACGATTGATTGGCATTCATGAACATACACATGTGCCTAGGATCAAATCGGCAGGGTTCATAAATCCGGTGTAGATTTATAGAACCAATGTTTTGTATGTGCAAATCTACTCACATATTTACTAACATGTCATCCTTGGGAATCCACACTTATAGGCTTTGTACGGCGGCACCATTAATGTAGGGAATCTACATTAATAGGCTTCACATGGCGACACCATAAATGTAGGGAATCTACAATTTAAATATCAAATTGGCTATCAGAAATGATTAGTAATTATTAGTAATAATTATTAATTGTATTAAAAAACGTGACTTAATTAACATTAAATCACCTCGTGGGGCACCATTCCCAAAAAGGGAAAAATGATTTATGATAAATGATATGATGATAAATAAATGATGCCAGTTAATGATATCAGTCTCATAAAGTTCACTAAATATTAATTTTGGAATTTGATTAATAATTAAATTAATAATAAAGCCTGAAGGATTTCGGAGTTCTTGGCGCAGCAGGGGTTGGCTATTCATTCACTGTTGTACAACATTAAACAGACAGCAGGGCGATTAAAAAATTATATTTATTCATAAAATAAAGCAAAGCAAAACCAAAACACACAAATCCTAACTATATACAAGCATGTATGTGTGTGTATGCAGTACAGGCCAAAAGTTTGGACACACCTTCTCATTCAATGCGTTTTCTTTATTTTCATGACTATTTACATTGTAGATTCTCACTGAAGGCATCAAAACTATGAATGAACACATGTGGAGTTATGTACTTAACAAAAAAAGGTGAAATAACTGAAAACATGTTTTATATTCTAGTTTCTTCAAAATAGCCACCCTTTGCTCTGATTACTGCTTTGCACACTCTTGGCATTCTCTCGATGAGCTTCAAGAGGTAGTCACCTGAAATGGTTTACCAACAGTCTTGAAGGAGTTCCCAGAGGTGTTTAGCACTTGTTGGCCCCTTTGCCTTCACTCTGCGGTCCAGCTCACCCCAAACCATCTTGATTGGGTGCAGGTCCGGTGACTGTGGAGGTCAGGTCATCTGCCGCAGCACTCCATCACTCTCCTTCTTGGTCAAATAGCCCTTACACAGCCTGGAGGTGTGTTTGGGGTCATTGTCCTGTTGAAAAATAAATGATCATCCAAGTAAACGCAAACCGGATGGGATGGCATGTCGCTGCAGGATGCTGTGGTAGCCATGCTGGTTCAGTGTGCCTTCAATTTTGAATAAATCCCCAACAGTGTCACCAGCAAAACACCCCTCACACCATCACACCTCCTCCTCCATGCTTCACAGTGGCAACCAGGCATGTGGAATCCATCCGTTCACCTTTTCTGCGTCTCACAAAGACACGGTGGTTGGAACCAAAGATCTCAAATTTGGACTCATCAGACCAAAGCACAGATTTCCACTGGTCTAATGTCCATTCCTTGTGTTTCTTGGCCCAAACAAATCTCTTCTGCTTGTTGCCTCTCCTTAGCAGTGGTTTCCTAGCAGCTATTTGACCATGAAGGCCTGATTCGCACAGTCTCCTCTTAACAGTTGTTCTAGAGATGGGTCTGCTGCTAGAACTCTGTGTGGCATTCATCTGGTCTCTGATCTGAGCTGCTGTTAACTTGCGATTTCTGAGGCTGGTGACTCGGATGAACTTATCCTCAGAAGCAGAGGTGACTCTTGGTCTTCCTTTCCTGGGTCGGTCCTCATGTGTGCCAGTTTCGTTGTATCGCTTGATGGTTTTTGCAACTCCACTTGGGGACACATTTAAAGTTTTTGCAATTTTCCGGACTGACTGACCCTCATTTCTTAAAGTAATGATGGCCACTCGTTTTTCTTTAGTTAGCTGATTGGTTCTTGCCATAATATGAATTTTAACAGTTGTCCAATAGGGCTGTTGGCTGTGTATTAACCTGACTTCTGCACAACACAACTGATGGTCCCAACCCCATTGATAAAGCAAGAAATTCCACTAATTAACCCTGATAAGGCACACCTGTGAAGTGAAGACCATTTCAGGTGACTACCTCTTGAAGCTCATAGAGAGAATGCCAAGAGTATGCAAAGCAGTAATCAGAGCAAAGGGTGGCTATTTTGAAGAAACTAGAATATAAAACATGTTTTCAGTTATTTCACCTTTTTTTGTTAAGTACATAACTCCACATGTGTTCATTCATAGTTTTGATGCCTTCAGTGAGAATCTACAATGTAAATAGTCATGAAAATAAAGAATTGAATGAGAAGGTGTGTCCAAACTTTTGGCCTGTACTGTACATGTGTGTAGGTGTGTGTCTGTGTGTGTGTGTGTGTGAGAGAGAGAGACAAAGGCGGTATGGTAATCGAAGGGCTGTTTGGCCTACAAAACAAAATGGCTGACAACAGAAAACTACAAGATGGCCGAATAAAAGCTGGCCTCAGATCGGGGGAGGTGTTTGTCTGACCGTGTGGTCAGGACAAAGACAAAAGAAAAGAAGCGGGAACTTTGAGCTGCCTGTTTGGGTGTAGCTCTGTTGAAAGCCTATTTGTAAGTGAGTCTATGTGAATGGGATTTGTGTTACAAAGGGTCTGGCTTAGTGCAGAAGATGTTTAGTTACATGCAAGACGTTGTCTGAGAACAGCATTAACAAACTAAACATGACTTTGCTTTGGTGAAACCAACTAGTCAATAACCTAATTGCAGACAAGCACAACAATAACTCAATAAACAGCATTGAATCACAAACAATAATTTAAACAGTCCTGCTTAGCCTGTACAGCTGTGATAAAGCTATGCCCAGTTGTTACATTACCAAATCCTGAATGAATGGAAAGAAGAGTTGGTTTGAGGTGTGCTGTTCTTGTTAGCCACCGAAGAAGGCTGGAAAGAGCTGTGGCTCTAGAAGCAGTCTTTGTTGTGTCCTTGTTCCAAAGGTGCAGATCCGAGGAAGCCGGTTGCTTGGAGTTAGACATTGGGGTGCTAACTCAACTTGATTCTCCTTATTGCTGGGAGGCTAGTTGCAAACCTTGTGTTTGCCCTTCTAACCTCTCTGGTTTCAGTTATGCACCTGCCTTGAGCTAGGGCATGAGAGTCTTAGGAGAAAAGGAACAAAAGTCTGTAGAGCCAATTGTTCCCCCCCTTGATAGTTCGGGACGATGAGCACATCTGGGCTGATCCAGGGCCCAGAAGGGGAGAGGTGTGAGCGGCTTGGCCACCCCAAGAGCAAGAGAGAGACTGTAGTGAAGGGAGAAGAACTTCTACAGTGTGTCTGATGACATCACAGAGTCACATGACACTGTAAAGGTACTGACCAATCACGTTTTGAGACTTGTCTCTCAAAGAGGTGTGAGGTGGGCATCCTGCTGAGATGGGTGTCAGGTAACTTCTTTGTTGAAGAACAAAGAACATGAGGTCTCTTCATCTCAGGAGGATAAGCCTTCACATGTCCAGTTTAGATTTTAACAAATGACAAATCATCTGTGGTCCAGTGAATCCCAACATCATGAATGAGACTGTGTGTATCCCTGAGCTCTAACAAACATTAGGACTGTATATTACGACACCAGCGTGTGCGTCCTCATGTGAGATAAACAAACAGGGATTCTCTCATAGAAAAACACCTCCATAGCACAAATATTGGTCTAAACTCCACAAGGAACCTTTAAGTATTGCTACTATCAATAAACTGTCTTGATATACTAACAGGGCCAGATGGCTGAAAGAGTCCAACCCAGAGGCTGAAGAGCTGTTTCGCATGGTGGCCGAGGTTTTCATCTTCTGGGCCAAGTCTCATGTAAGAAAATCACTGAGGAGGATACAAAGAAACACAATAACATGCAGCTGATTTACACTGTGTAATATGCCCTTTTTCAACAGAGATTGCACTACAGTAGAGCTGTTACAAAGTCCCTGCTTTATGCTGCTGTTGCATTTTTGCACAGACCCTGAACAACAGCGGCATCATTCCTCTTCGGTGTGTGCTTTTAGACAGTATGCCGGCATACCAGAAGCGAAAGAGGAGTGACAGGTATCACGACAGCGTTGTCTCTAGTGTGACATATAACATACGCATCAGCAGCGCTTTCATGAACAATAACAATGGCAGAAACATGGCAATAACAATCATTTACTGTCTCTGTTATATGGCGGCAGTGAACAGGCAGTGTAAAAAGGGCTATTGAGACGTAGGCTGTCCAAAATCACTCACTATTCACTATAAACAGTAGTCCACTATAGAGTGACTTCACCATTTTGTAGTGCTGTCGGAATGTATAGTGGGAGTTATTATACTACCTGTAGCTCAATTACAGCCTGCTGTACATGTGTAACTTATGATGACATGTCGAAGTTTGCTTTATCAGTTTCCTCACCATGTAATAAACTGTCAGTTTGATGTGTAGTCATCAGTTCACGAAGAGATCAAAATAAATCAGCTAGTGCTGTACAGAAGAAGGCTAACGCTTGCTATCGTTAGTGAGCTGGGTTGCTAGAAGCCCTTATTTGTGATGTAATGGCGTAATGCATCAAATTGCACATTAAATCCGCAAAACTGCTAAAACAAACTTCAACATATCAAATGTACTTACATTTGTAGGACAGGCTACAATCGCGCTCCTCTCTCTGCTCTTGTCTTTCAGACAGTATAATGTTAATAATATGTTTAGTGTGAGCAGAGCAGTGCATCACAACACAAATGGCCACAAAGTACTTTGTGGCATTATTTATTAGTTTGGGGAAAATAGTATAATATCATGTATCACAAATATACATTTAAGTGCAGAGTAAATGGCACAAGAAGTGTCTGAAAGTGTTTTTTTTTATGTTCCAGATGAGCTCACCTTATAATCCTCTACATAGAACTTCCTATATAGTGAGTAGAAAGTAGTGAAAGATGTTGGACACAACCATAGACAAAGGAGCACTAGACAAGATCTAATAATACGTGCAACAGAGCACATAGTCATTTTATCGAGTTCTTAAAATTCAACATATTGTTATTTTTGATAATTAAACTGAATCAGATGACTTTCCACAAAGGACTGGTTGTGCTGCTGATCACACTGAGAAACACCAGTCCAGTCTTCTGCTCCATGAACCTCTTGGACAGCTGTGGAACTGCAAACCACACATGGGCCCAGAAAAACATGACCTCAAATCTAATTTAACAGTTGTAAAAGTCTACAGCCATGCTAGCAGCTCTGACAATGTTAATATGCTTATGTTTAGCAGGTACAATCTTAACCATATCCAGCAAAACATGGGATTTCTAAATCTGGATCATCCTGGTCATGATTAAATTTTTTTGAACAACTGGGCTCTGGGGACCGTGAATGTCTGTACAAAATATCATGTCAATATCCATCTCGTATATGTTGAGATGTTTCATTCTTAACTGAAGAGGTTGATAAACCAATCGACAGACCATCAGATATTGCCATCACATTTTTTTGGCATTTGTGCCAACAGTTGGCCAGAATATGAAGCCATGACCCATGCCAAAAATGACAACCTTTTGGAATGTACCGTACTTTAGGTCATGAGTACTGCACTGTGATGGTATCATTCACCTGCAGAGGATTTTATGAGGCGAGGGGAAAAGGCTGAAATCTTATCCAACAGCTACTTAGCAGACCTTAACTCCACTCAGACAAATGACAATTTCATTTGTTACTTAACCATCAGAATGTATTTACAAATCAGACCTTGTTTTTAACCCAAGAGTCTGAAGCTTATACAGCATCAGACAGCACAGCAGTAAGACCTTGGAGTGATGAATGTTGTTATCTTTCTGCAGAACTTCAAGAGAGAAGAGCAGAACTTTGTGGTCCAGAATGAAATCAACAACATGTCCTTCCTCATCACTGACACCAAGTGTAAGATGTCAAAGGTATGGACACATGGATAGAAGGAGTGAATCGAGGTTTACACATCAAGTTTATTGCTTGTCACTTCTGTGTTGTGTCAGTGCACATTTAAAGGAATACTTCACCCTCTAAATGACCATTGGTATGTCAGTTACTCACCCTGTGTTATGTTAAATTCGGGAGGAAACCCTTGTTTTTCTCACATGCCTCCATGATGAATGAAGAAACCGAAAATTCTTGATGAATTGAAGTCCTAGGAGTCCATGTTCAACAATAGTAAAACTATATTAAAGCATCCGTTTACAGGTGCTGCATAATCCATCTCATTTTTTCAGTCGTATGCTCAGTACTTCCCAAACACACTACCTTTTACTAAACTTTACTTTTTAAAACTAAAATGAAGGTGAAAGTTACCTATGCTTTCTTAAAAGCCAGACTCCATTGAGAAGAGCAGTAATTTTACCTTGGTAAACACAGGAGCTGCTGGACTACCGCTGCCTAGATCAGTTTGTTTGTGTTATTGGGTTACTTCGGTGTTTTTAAAGGGTTCGTTCAGATGCACCAAAGTCACACAATAACACAAACAAACAAACTGAATGAGGCAGCAATAGTCCAGCAGCTCCCGTGCTTAGCAAGGTAAAATTACAGTTTTTGTCAATGGGGCTTTGAGGAAAGCATAGAGAAGTTTCACTTTCTATTCAGTTCCCTATCAGAAAGGGCTGTCTGTTTGGGAAGTACTGAGCATACGTTTGGATAAATGAGACTTGGATTATACTGCACAAGTTGTGTGACAGTTTCTAAACTGGTGTTTTGATATATTTTGCTGTTGGCATATGTGGACCCTATGACTTCAATTCGTCAATGATTTTCTCTGTTTTTGGATTCTTTGTACACTCTGGAGGCATGCGAAGTAAACAGTTTCCTTTACATATCAACACAGTGAAAAACATAATATGACACTTAATAGACCAGTGTGTGCATTTCTTGTCTACTGTTGTTTGACTTTGTCTCAGGGAATAGTTTCAGACCAGGAGAGGAAGAAGATGAAGAGGAAGGGTGATCGATACTCAATGCAGACGAGTCTTATAGTTGCCACTCTGAAGCGCCTGCTGCCTGTTGGACTCAATATCTGTGCCCCGGGAGAGCAAGAGCTCATCGCACTGGCCAAGAACCGCTTCACCCAGGTAGGAAAAACATCAGTTCTCCACTAGATTGTGAAAATTGATCTGTTTTCTGATATGCTATGGGACAAGGGGCTACCACTTGAGTTGATGAATTCATACGACTTCATAGATTAATTAGAACATCCCTCACATTTACTTTTGGTCACATGGTTGCTTTAGTTTTCAAGTTACGTCATACACCAACACATACATGTTTAATTTGGCATATGTATTTTTTGCTGATGATCTAATTACAAATGTTTTATGTCATACAAGACCTGCTATTTAATGGTTAGCTTTGTGTCACAATGAAGCATGCATTTTTCTCTGTACACAGAAAGACACAGAGGAAGAAGTTCGAGAGATCATCAGGAATAATCTCCATTTACAGGGAAAGGTAAGAATACTTTGAGCTTGAGAATTTAGTCTGTGCACTGTGAGTACATATACTGTATATTTGGGATAAACTAAACATAACTCTACACAACAGTGAAAAAACAACTTACACAACAGAGAAATAAAAAATGCTTTGTAGTGGATAGACTATATGATAACAGCCACAACATTTGTAGCTCAAATCCACCACATATAATAAAGCTAAAAGTTCATAGCAGTGCACATCTTAGATACATATTGTAACGCAGTGTGTGTTTGTGACTGTATGTTTGTGTTTTGCACAGCTGGAGGACCCAGCTATTCGTTGGCAGATGGCTCTGTACAGAGACCTCCCCAATCACTATGAGGACACCTCTGACCCAGAGAAGACTGTGGAAAGAGTTCTGGAGATCGCTCATGTCCTCTTCCACCTAGACCAGGTGTGTGTGTGTGTGTGTGTGTGTGTGTGTGTTATTAGAAGAATAAAAGATGAGTCAGGTCAGAAGATATTTGCAACATTGCCTTTCAGTAACTAAGGGAGTACAGACAATGGAACTACCCATATAATATCTACAGCTCCACATAATCATTGTTTGGGTTGATGAACTGTATCTTTGTGCTCCTCTTGCAGCCCCCTTTTAGAAGACCTGATTGGCCATTATTAAAATTTCCCCTGGTCCAAAAATAGACAAAAGCATGTCTGATGGTGAACTGTGTCAAGAGAAAGACTGCCATAGTGAGTGGTTGAGTTTGTGTGTTTAGGTTGAACATCCTCAGCGCAGTAAGAAGGCTGTGTGGCACAAACTGCTGTCCAAACAGAGGAAGAGAGCAGTGGTTGCTTGCTTCAGGATGGCACCACTCTATAACTTGCCCAGGTACAGTTATGCACCCACATACATCAACGCACTCTTACAGTAGGGTCGGGCTGTTGGACGAATGGATCGGCTACAGGCAGTTGGCTGAATTAATCGCCGTTTGTGACATTTTATATTTTTAACAGGTTTACTGTTTTCTTTATTCCAAAAACAGTGTAACCTCTAATTCTGTGTGTACAAAAATAGACTGTAAAATGTCCTTTTGAGGGAAGGCAACTCATTACTCTATTTTTTGTAAAATAACCACACAGAACACACACACACATGCACAAATTTATGGGCACTGGTTGTTGGGCTGAAGGTGGCCGGCTGAAAATATTTAACATATCCCACAATCCTTATATACAGAGTGTGCATGTCTGTGAACTGTACATCTGGTGTATCTTGTGAGAAAGTTTTTATTCCTACCCATTTTTCCCCAAACTAGGCACCGGGCTGTTAACTTATTCCTGCAGGGCTATGAGAAGTCCTGGATTGAGGCAGAGGAACATTACTTTGAAGATAAACTCATAGAGGACCTCGCTGTAAGTTTATTTTAATACAAATGAAATTATTTCAACCCCTCGCAGAATTTCTTTTACTCTGAGGCTATTGAAGGCCGATGTATTTTTTCTCTCAGTGTATCATAAAGTCTCCTGTGATTGATAAGGTGTTTTTATTTCAGAAACCAGGAGACCAGGAGCCATCTGAGGAAGAGGAGGGGTTGAAACACATTGATCCGTTGCATCAGCTCATTCAGCTGTTCAGCAGAACAGCTCTCACAGAGAAGTGGTGGGTTCCCATGTATATATGTGTAAGATGCAAGGTTCTACCGAGTGTTTCTGCTCCAGCATAAGTTACAGTTAACATGTTAGCAGTTACATACAGTATCTTGTAAAAGAAGGGCTGTCTTTATCTGGCCACGTCAAGCTAAACATTTACCGGTGTTTTATCCCTGACACCACCTGAAAAAAGCATTTGGATCAGTCTGACTGTTGACTGATGTTCAACTCCCTTTAACAGTCACTTGTTTATCTCACTGGTCTTTGCTGTTTTACATCGGGTGGGTACAGTGTGCAGCACAGGGAGAGGTTGCTCACTGATTGCTTTCAGCCGGCATGTCGTGAATCAAAAACATTAGCTAGCGAAAAGCTGTAATCGAGCAATGCTTGATTTTCAGTTGGATCAACAGTACCAGTGGACCCACTTATACAGCCATATAGTCATATGAGTCAATGCTGCATAAAAAAAGCTTAGAGGGACATTTATCCAAAATCAAAAATAAATATTTTTATACCTCCTTGCTGTCAACAGCTGTGGCCAGAGGCATTATGTTTTTGGGCTGTCCGTCTGTTCCATTCTGGCGAACACAAACACAATATCTCAAGAACACCTTAAAGGAATTTCTTAAAATTTGCAAAATGTCCCCTTGGACTAAGTGATTAACAGATGAGAAATTGGTGGTTTAAGGTCAAAAGTCAAGGTCACTGTGACCTCACAAAACCTTTTTGTTTTTTTGTTTTTGGCCATAATTGAAGAATTCACACAAATTATGACAAATTCTACAAAAATGTCTAAGGGTTAGGGTAAAAATGTGTGTGAAGCATTCATGTTTTTACAGATATGGGTATAAACTGTGAGTAGTATAAACTTGACTGGAGGCATACAACTGCAAGGCTGTAGTTCTAGTCCCTCTTATCTATAGTGTTATTTATCAGTCCAGATTAAAAAATGAAAAACTCAGCAGCAATGTCTCCTTCCAGAAATCACGACCCAGTTACTCAAGATAATTCAAAGACCCTTGTAGTGAGCAGGTAATGTACACCTGTTACCATATCACTGCACAGAATTAAGTGTGCATCCAATCAACTCGACTGATAAATAGCTCTACAGGTAAGGGGAAAAATATGTATTGTTTTATTTTAGGGTTAACTATCCCTTTAATGCAGCTATGTAATAAAACCTGTTCAGTTATTTGTGTAGCCAATCAACTTGTGCTAATGTGTGTGCATGTATTTCGTGTTGCAGTAAACTGGATGAGGATAATCTTTACATGGCCTATGCTGACATCATGGCTAAGGTACCAGCTGCATAATACCAACTAGAAACCTTTTCATTGCCAAGAATCAGAATCTGGTTTATTGCCAAGTAGGTTTCCAGATACTAGTAATTTGCTTTTGTGGTTTGGTGCATTACAGTAAATACAGTAAGAGAAAAGTCAAGAAACAAATATAGAATTGGAAAAAATACCATAAGGATAATTTAAAAATACTCCACAAAATATCACATTATATCTGTTTTGCAAGATATCATCCCTCTGCTGTCCACATGTAACTGTCATCTTTGCTCCCTCAGAGTTGCCATGATGAAGAAGATGAGGATGGAGAGGAAGTAAAGAGTTTTGAAGTAGGTGATCATCCATTCCCCATGTCTGTCTGTCAGTCTCCATGATGGTTTTGGCTGTGAACATTTTGCTGCTGCCTGTCAGACATGTATCTTTTTTCACATAAATAGGAGAAGGAGATGGAGAAGCAGAAGCTGTTGTATCAGCAGGCTCGGCTGCATGACCGTGGAGCTGCTGAGATGGTGCTTCAAACCATCAGTGCTAGCAAAGGTTGGTTATACTTACTGAATGTCCTGTATACCACTATAACTGCTATATACTGTAACACTGCATATGATGATGAATGTGCTGTATAGTCACTTTCAGTGTTCAGGTTTATGCATGTAGGTGTAAGCCATAAACTGTAAAAAAAAAAAAAAAAAATAGATGTAGCCACCGTGACATCACCCATTGATTTGTGGGCTCAGGTTTTGAGCGCCGAGTTTGGCATTTTGGCTGTCGCCAATTTGGATTTTTGGAGCCAGAAGTGACCATATTTGGATGAGAGGGTAGAGTTAACCCTAATGCTAGCTACTAGCTTAGTAGCACGGTGCATTTACAGCTCTTGTTAACTCTGATAATGCTAAAGCTGAATTTTGCTAGTGAAAATTAGGCTTAAAACCATTAACACAAAATGTACTTTCTGGAAAAACCTGTCTTAAAATACAACCAAACTTTGAGCAACACTTTTTTAGGCAACCAAAATGATACAATAGACCCTTATTGTGTTTGTAAACAGAGATGACGTATTTTGTGTGCAGAGCTGAACTGGTGTCAGATAGTAGTGTTGGGGCGGGCACCAAATAAAATGTGAAAAGCACTACAATTTTTATATTTCTCAACAGATTTCTATGAGTTGTTTTTTTAATCCAGGGGTGGACGATCTATGTGTAGTGGAAAAAAAAGTTTTGTTTTCAGTTAAGGGAATTTCGATATTTAGGCTAATCACTGCTGCTTAATGCTCAGTAAAGGGGTGTGTTAGGCTTATATGAACTAATAATTTATTTTATTAATTATGGAGAATTGTTTAAACTCATGTTTGTCAAGCATGAATTTGGCTTATTCCTTAATTAATAGTTGTGGAGACATTCCCATGTAATATAATTTAATGTGGAAGTACAACTTATCAACTTGCTAGCGCGCTAGCTAGCTAGCGCTGTCTGCATATTAACACCTCGATCATAACAAAGTCCTCCTCACTTTAGAAAGGCCACCACAAGGAAACGCGTTCTTATGTTAACGTAGAGACTATATTGTGTGTTAGATCGGTTTCCTTCTGTGTCCAGGCAGGGAAAATGAAAGGCTTGCCAATGTTAGCGATGTAGCTAATGTAGCTAGCACGCTCTCTATCACAAAGTAGAAACAAACATCTATGATCCATCGTCCATTTAATAATCTAAACAAAGAACATGTTTTCTTGTGGTGTCATTTCTAAAATGAGCAGTGGTGAAAGTTTCTATATTTTGTAATGATCAAGAAGTTAATAAGCAGACAGCATCAGCTAGCTAGTTGAAAGGTTGTCTAATGTTACTTCCACATTAAATTTTATTATATGGGGACATCTCCACAAGAACTAACCAAGGACAGTAAGACAAATCCATGCTTGACAAATGTGAGTTTTTACAGTTCCTTATGATGATGAATTATCTTGTGTGTGTGTGTGTGTGTGTGTGTGTGTGTGTGTGTGTGTGGTGTGTGTGTGTGTGTGTGTTTTGTGACACAAGTGTAATACAACCACTAGTCCAACTAGTAATATCTTGGCAACTCTTTCTATAAAGACCACATCTATAATGCATTATGAGGGCATTTATAGTGAATTATAATGCATTTATAATGCTCTATGAATGCACTCATTAACACACATACCTGATGGACTGTATTAACAGTCATAAAACATTATTGATTATTTTGTTAGCTTCATAAAGGGGAAAAAGTGGACAGAAGTTGTTGCAGGCCCTGAAATCCCAAGTGAGTATGCTATATGCTATAGCTAGCTAGCAAGCTAACCACCGTCCCCATCCCAAACAAGGTTAGCCGATTTTCAACTAACATTATATATTTTTTTCCTTTGATGCGCCAAGGAGGCTCGATAGCACTCCCTAGAAAATTTAAGCAATGAAGCAGCCCCCGCAGTATGTTTTGCCTAGGAGTATGAAAATTGGTAGGCATATGTAGCATCCCAAGGTGCACAAAAAAGCCTCTTAATGCCATGCCCCAAACCCAACAGGAAGTCAGCCATTTTTAATTTAATGTTTCAATTACATGCATTTTTTTTGGCCATTTCCAGGGGTGGTATTTTAACAGATTCCTTCTACAGACTTGATCCGATTTACTTAAAATTTTTGTCTGTACCACTTTAAGACCTTTGAAATCAAAAGTTGCTTAAAGCATGAGTTTTTGTCAAACTGTGTGACCATGGTATGGTGTCAAATTCCCATGTTTCGCCACCAAACAGTACGTTTTGTCAGACACATTTTTTGATTTACATGACATTTACAAGGTGGGGTCTACAATTGAAGTGCAGCAATATGACGTATAATTGGTGTCCTCTCCAGCGCCACACAGTGGAAACAGGAAGTAGTAAAAATGTGAAATAGGTCATTTCAGCACCCACACTCCATGGAGGATATGCCATCTCACTCCTGCATGCAGTGTCTGACTTTCAAAGACATGAACTGCCGTGTCAGTCAGCATCCTGCCAGCACCCCCACATTGTGCAAAGGTGCGAGGGCCCGTTCATCGCTGCTTGCAGCTTTAATGTTGTTTGTAATGATTGTATAATCATGTTTTACACTTGAGGGGAAACTTTACCATCACTACTGTGACTATAACAGTGTGCCAGGTGCTTGCTCACACTCTAGTGTAATGTTTAAGGTTAAGGTAATGTTTTTGTTTAAAGTAATGCGGAGTAAAGTGGTTGTAATGGATTAATGTCTGCTTGTGACATTAGCAGACATATGCAAACTAGATCACACACACGCGCACACACACATACACGCACACACACACACACACACACACACACACACACACACACACACACACACACACACACACACATACACACACACATAAGTTTTCATGAAGGGGAAATTTAGCTATAGAGACCACAGCAGTTTTTTTTGTTTGTACTAGTAGTGTAAATATAATTTTCAGGACTCTGGCTCTGACATTTGACCTTAAATTTTATTTACTAATATAGACTAATAGTATTGCCATATGTAATCATCCAGCGGCAACCTCGGGCTAAAAATTAAAGCCAACAAAGAAGTGCCAAAAACTGCAGTTCCACTTGAGGTTGGCTCTAAAGCCAGTTAATCCCCATAAACCCCCATGTTAAAATGCCTGACTTTACAGCAGAAATAAACATGTTTACAGCCTGGTGCAAAAAGCGGTTTTAATCTCTATGGCTAATGTCAAAATTCATGACAACTGTATGGGGGGGGGGGGGGGGCTTACCAATTTATATTTTATTATGGCTTAAAGTTATGCGAAATGGCCAAAATGTCAAATTTGAGGCTTCAAAGCAGGTGTCTAAAAACCAGTAGGCGATATGCGACATTCTTATACAGTCTATGGTGTTGGTGTTCTCTGCATAAGAGTGGGGGCTCACTAATTAAAAAGTTAAAGTGCACTGATTCATTTTTGGGTGAGACAGGGACTTTTGAATGGCCCTGGTAGATAAAGGACTAATTAGTTTCCTCTGTGTGTGTGGTTCCTTTTCACAGGTGAGATGGGTCCCATGGTGGCCTCTACTCTGAAGCTGGGCATAGCTATTCTCAATGGAGGAAATTCTACTGTACAACAGGTACTTTACTGTTCAGTCACTTATTTTTCTAGCATACAAATAGACAGTTTTATTGTGATTTTATATTTGTTACTGTTTGCAATGTATTAAAAAAAAACTACACTCAGTTGTCACTTTATTAGGTACACCTTTAAAGTTTGTAAATCCAAAACAACTGTTCTGCTGTAGTTTCTATGTTTATAATGTCCATAATATCAAAAACTGTTAATAAAATGATGTGCTTCAGCAAAATGATGTGTTTCAGCATTGAGTTCATAGTAAGCAATGATGTTATGCTGGACTGTATTCCTAATATTCTGCCCCCCTCGTGTGTGAAAATAGGGAGGACAAAACAATGGCATCTCACAATATAATGTTATTCAGGACAGCACCACCTTTAAATATGACCTTTATAATGAACATATAATTGAATTTACATACTTCTGACAACGTCAACAAAAAAAGAGTATTTTGAGCTTTGTAAAGGCAGATGCAGTGGCAAGTTGGTTGTGTTGGACTGAACAGCAGGAACATGTGTATAAAATATGCAAACCAATCCAGTATTCTTGTGAAGTGTATTGTTTGTTGAGACTCTGTCAGAGAGGTGCTGTTCTTCATGAGGGATTAAGACCATACTGTATTCATATTATTGTGTCCACCTCCTGTACTTGTTTAAAAGCAGAATGTGGTCTCAAATATATATTACAGCCGTCCCATTGTTCTCTGTGGTCTCTCTCCATCTCTGACAGAAAATGCTGGATTATCTGAAAGACAAAAAGGATGTGGGCTTTTTTCAGAGTCTGGCTGGTCTGATGCAGTCATGCAGGTAACTCTACAAACTCTTCCTGCTTCAAGACTGAAACAAATACAACAGGTGGGTTGGTTAATGGGTTCTGATTGTGTGTGGTGTTTGACAGGCTCAATCCAAGAGTCAGCAGTATTTAGCTCAAGGGTGTTGAATAACTAAATGTAAAAGAAACAAAGAAATCAGAGTTAGAATGACTGTGTGTACATGCATACTTATCATCTGGTAATGGCCAATAACAACAGTCGGATTCCTTGAATTTCTTCATGGACCTTCTTTGTATTCATGTTTCAATTCATACTGTAAGGCATATTTTTGTATGCAGTTTGCACATACCTGAAGGTAAGAAAGGCTAAGATGTAGTTAGAAAATATAGCTAATTTAATATTCTATAGATCTATCTAAATCTTACTAACATCACCATTCTTAATGCAACAAAAACAAAGAATAGTTCTGACTCTTCAAATGTTAATTTATTATTTCTAGTGTATTTAAATAAACTTCCAAAACATACTTTGGCTTTTATAGAGCATTTTGCCTAAGCATAGAAATTAAATGCTTTGCCATAATCTGTCAAAACAGACATGTTAATGTGTTATGCCCAAGTAATTTAAACAAAATAAAGTCCTTCCGCTTCCCCGCGGAGACACCGAGAGACTTCTTTTGCAGTGGTGTGTGCTCTGGGCCAGGGACAGTTTGTGACAGTCTGCCTGCTCACACATAGTGTCAGAGTTAACTGTAACATCACACGCCTAATGCTACCTAATGGTAATTAATAGGTTAAGGCTTTTTGGTGTGAGTTTGCTGGGAATGTTTAAAGGCCTTGGTGTCGAATATGAGCCGCTGCTGCCCTGCTAACAGGACTGATGTTCAACTGATCATTCACTGGGAGGACAGCAGCTCTGGAAACAGTCCTTCAACCCAGTGTCTAACCTGTTAAACAGCAGCAGGAATTTTGCGGATCCGGTGGGGAGTCGGGCGGTCAGGGATCAGACCCTAGGATGCAATCATGTTGTCCTCCTCTGAAGGCGGAAAATTGGGCACCTCGGATCAGCTCGCCAATCCGGCTCTGTGTGTCTAAACGCTCGCAGCTTGCCGGCAAAACGGCCCAACATTCGCTGAAAATCTGGCAGTGTAAAAGGGGCTAAGGATGAACTGATTAGAATTTCATGGTCAAAGGTCAAGGTCAGTGTGACCTCACAAAACATGTTTTCAAACAATTATGACAGAATTTCACAGAAATGTCTAATAGGATAAAATTATGAAGTGATGACATCACATTTCCAAAAGGTCAAAGGTTAGCTTCATCGTGACATGTTATCATTCTATAAAAATACTTGTCTGGCCATCAGTCAACTTCATAACTCAGGAACAGAAGGGGAGACATTTGGTCATATAGCAAATTGGTGACACTAACCTTGGTAGTCCACCTTGAAACTGTGCTGGTTGTATAGATCCCCTGTGCTGGGGGAAAGATGTATGTGAAGTATTCATGTTTTCACAGACAGGGATGTAAACTGTAAATGCAACCTGACTGGTGCATGGAGGCGTACAACTGCAAGGCTGTAGAGGCATGTACAGTGGTCCAGTGACAGTTGTTTGTACATCCGTGGGTGCTAGAGCTGCAATAATTAATCAATAACTTGTCAACTATTAAATCATTTGCCAACTAATTTGATAGTCTATTAATCAGTTTAAGTAATTTATTTTCAAGTTGATGTTCTTCAATTCCACTTTCTTAAATGTGAGCATTTCCTGGTTTCTTTACTCCTCTATGGCAGAACACATTTTATCTTCGGGTTGTGGACAAAAGAAGACATTTGAGGGTGTCATCTTGGGCTTTGAGAAACAGTGATTGACATTTTTCCACATTTTCTGACATTTCATAGACCAAACAACTAATCCATAAATTAAGACAGTAATGAACAGGTTAATCGACAATAAAATATATCATTAGTTGTGGTCCCACTGGGTACATTGCAAACAGGAACTGCCAGTTGCTAATTTGCCATACTTTAATTGTTTGTAACAACAGGGCTCAAGGTGTAAGCCCACAGCGTAATTCACTGAATCCATGGCAACATTATAATTCCTGTTTACATCACCCAAAGCACTGTGGGAAATTGGGACATGACAAAACATCAGGGCTTTCTTTAATAAGTAAGTATCAAACGCTGTAATGATCCTACAGTGACCCTGATTATCTCGATGCAATTACAATTTTCTTTATCTATTTTTTTTTTATTGGTAAAGGTAACGTCAATGTGATAAGAATGTGGTATTTTTTGCAAAATTTGGGGAAAACTGGTTACAGATCATTAGAGGAGATATCTTTTCCATTAAAATGAAAATTGCAGTTATGAGATGGTACTTTGGACAAAGGTGTATTCAGGACAGTGCTCAGCCACTGGTCAAGTTTGCAGGGGGAGGAAGGTCATTGAGAGAGGACATAATAAGAGATTCACAATTTGTCTTTGTTTCAGTGTTCTGGATCTAAATGCATTTGAGCGGCAGAACAAAGCAGAAGGACTGGGGATGGTGACAGAGGAAGGATCAGGTAAGCCTGCCCACAGTATGTTTACATACATGTTGGTTTATATTTTTGAATGGTCATAGCAATAGAAAGAAAAGCTCTTTTTCTTATTTGCAGATAATTGGTTTGTTGATATTTAAATGCTTTTCTTCACCAGGTACAGGTAAAATTCTTAAATGTCACTTTAATTAACTTAAGGATGGTAAATTTAAACCTACCTATAAAAACCCAGAGGGTTTCATAGAGGAATGATAAGCAAAAACCTCCAACTGAAAATATCACTGTTGAGACTGAAAGCGTTAACATTCCAAAACATGTTATTTTTAATACATGAAGGTTATTTTTACCCTCCAGATCATCATTCTTTATCTTGCTTTGTCCCACTTACCCTGTCATCACTTTGGTTGAGCAATTTGTTGATTTTTACCAAGTGGTAATGCAGTACTACCCGTTTTTCATATGCATTATCAAGTATGATTTCCTAGTGTACATGTGTATGTGCCTTTGATTTGCCTGTTACATCTTCTGTGTGTATACATGTGTTACAAATGTTGACAATCATCTTTTAGATTGCATACTGATACTTTTAAGAAATCTCAAATTCTCAAATCAAAATCCTCCTTTGTTTTACAATTTTTTAGTGCTAGACTTTAAAATACAGTCATACCTAGCAAACTAAGCACTGGATAATAATAGGTAATTATGAGGTATTGATATTGCATTATTTGGCGTAGACGTTGTTATCATGTTACAATAGGTGCAGCGATTATATAAGAGTTTGTTTTAAGTAATTTCTGGTTTAAAAAAGGCAAATACCTGTAGTTATTCTGTAACAGTAAATGACATTACTGACTTCCTTTCACTTCTTTCTCTCACCTCACTTATACATGAAGATTTTAATCTCCACGTTAGGACAGCATGGGGTCCCTACATGTGTACTTACATGGATTATAGAACAAATCATCCATATTGTATAAAATAATTTTCTTGTATGTTTAAATGCTTAAAATGACGCACTGTATCTTGAAAATATCCTGGCAAGCACCTTTTTGCAGTTGTGCATTTACTGTTATGACTCTTTCCTCCGAAGGGGCAAAGACGGGAGCAGCGTGATGTTGTCATACCACCATTAAACCTGTAAGGTCACAATTAATTGTTGGGAGCACAAACTTTTTAGGCATGAGGACTTTCAAATAAATTAAGTTGACTGTTCTCTAAAACTGGACCACATAGACTTTTGTATAAGCAGCTTATTATGACTCATATCTATGTTTGTTAGGCTGCGACCTCCTGTGGCTGTGTAATTATGAAAGGAGCAAAGGCTGAGGTGTGGTTTCAAACTATTAAAATGGCTATCAGAAATAATGAATGATTATTAAAAATAATTATTAATTATATTAAATAATGTTGTTTTATTTACATTAAATCACCACCTGGGATACAGCCTTCCAAAAAAGGGAAATGTCAGCTAATTAATGATCTCAGTCACATGAAATATACTAAACTATCAATTTTGAACTTTGATTAATAATTTAGATAACAACTATAAGCAAAATTACCACATCATTAGTAAAGGCTGACTCCTGTGTAACATTAAACAGACAGCATGTGTATTCTTAAAAAACATTTATTAAAAAACAAAGCAAAAAGCAAAACACACAACACATACAAGACAAATGTATTCTAAACTAAATAAACCTAACTAACAGAAACTAAGTGTGAGTGAGGCTGGGGGGTTGAGACCAAGGCTGTGTGGCCTACAAAACGAAGTAGCGGACTAGCTGAAAACTGCAAAGATAGCCAAATGATCGGTCAGATGAAAAATAGAATCAAGGAAATGTATGAATAGGAAACTTTCCACTCCGTGTGTTAGACTATTACTAAAAGCCGAATTACAGTATATATGCGTGATGTGTGTAGAATATAGATGCTGGGTTAATACAAAGAATGTTTAATTGCATGCAAGACCCTGGGTCTGTGCATAAGTTTAATAACATCAACTTAGCCTGATAATCTGACTACAAAATGGTAAAGTAAGTAAAATAGTTAAATAAAATGAACAATAAAACTCAGTGAACACAGTTAGATCAAATCAATGACTTTACATATATATTGACAAAAGGTACACAGTGTTGAGCTTATCTGTGTACAGTTGTACTAATGCTATGCTTAGTAGTTACATTCCCAGTACATGAATTTAGGGGGGAGAGCTGCTGTTTTGCGGTGATACTTTCTTAGCCAGTAATCTTGTCCATTGCCTACAGACTTAGCTGTAGCGGCTGGCGCCACCCTGTCTAGTGTCAGCTCCTGCTAAGAATTGTGTGTCTGCTTTTAGCAGGTCATGTGGTGATCGGGGAGCCGTGGTGGAGAGTCTTTTCTGCTACTCTGGCAGAAGAGAGGTGAGGAAAAAGAGGAGGAGGGACAAGCAGGTCCTCCTGTAGTAGTGACTCTCCTTTGGGAGGTCCATCGAGAAAAAGAAGCATTAAATAAAGAAGCTGAGGTATTGTTGGCCTCATTATGTTGTGGATCACGTGACACAGAGACCAATGGTGATTGAACTTGGCTCCATAGGCAGGATTTCACACATTGGTGTGAAAATCTGGAGAACCGTGGGAAACGGAGTTTAATGGCTGTTTTTTTTTTGTCTGCATAAAAAAATACTTTAGATGCCATGTTGAGTGAGCTGAGGTTACATTAAATATCTTTTTAAACTACACAAATCAAAAACTCATCTGTAGGGTCCAGTGGTCTCAAAAGGTCAGGTAGTGTAATGAGCAACAAAGTCTGTGAGGGGCAAAGGTTGGGGTGGACAGATGGGTCAAACAAACACAGGACTCCGGCATTGAGTTATTTTAATGTACATACATAAGTTACTGGGTAACTTCTGTATTTTTATGCCTGCCTGCCTGCCTGCCTGCCAGTGACAGCCATGACCAGAGGCATTGTGTTTTTAGGTTGTCCGTTCATCTGTCCCACTCTCGTGGATGCAATATTTCAAGACCTCACTGAGGGAATTTCTATGAATTTGGCACAAATGTTCACCTAGACTCAGCAATAAACTGATAAGAATTTGGCGTTCAAAGGTCAAGGTCACTGTGACCCTGTTTTTGGCCATAACTCAAGAATTCATTTGCTAATTGACAAAATGTCACACATATCTCTAATATTATAACATGAAGTGATGAAGGGGACATGTTTGGTTAGAGGCTGAATTGGTGACACTCATCTTGAGTGTCCACCTTAAATCTGTGCTGATTGTATAGATCTTCTGTGCTGCTGTAACAGTGGAAAGACGATCCGAGATGGCTTTTATGTTTTGTTTCTCTTGCCTTTGAATGAAGTGTGTTTTACGCTCATAAAATTACTAAATACCAAAGTTACCCTTTAAGTTATGTAACAAACACATTTATTTGAACCAAAACCATGAATAACTTTATATGGACCCTATTCCACTACTAATCAGAATAATAGCCCAGTCAAAATAAACATTTCTCATGTAACCACCTCAATTCGAAGAGACTGGCCAGATCCAGCCAGCCTTTTAATTGAGTTTAAAGGGTTAGTGTAAACCTTGCCCCACATCAAGGTAACATTAGATGACAGAGGGGATGCATGCACCAGACACAAAAGCTGTTTCTCTTAGCTTTCTTCTGTTGATTTTGACATAGGTTTTCATGGATTTAAAAAATATTTATCGCTCGGTTAGAGGTACATTTCTATCTGAACGCTCTGATTAATAAATGTATTTAGATTTTGAAACAATAGCCTTATGCAGCATTGTTGCTACAGGCTGAATTGTAGAGCTGCTGGACACAACAATTGTCTATTGCTACTAATAACATTTAGGAGACATTTAGAGAACTTTGGTAAATTGTAGCTCCTACTGACAGTCTGCATGTAAGGTGTTCAGGGGACATCTGAAATTTGTAGCTACAGAAAATAAACTTAACATTGCTAACTACTGAACTATATTAACAGGCAGAACCACGTCTCCTCATATACTTGTTGTATTGACTGAAGTTTCTCAATAAGGTTGGAAAAAAAAACTGCTTCAGTTATTTTTCTGGCAGATTAGACACTTCCCAATGGACAGAACCACTTTGCACGAGTCAAAAAAGTTATATTCTGATCAAATGCTTTGGTGCATGTAAACACACATCTTATTGGGTCATTTTATTTAGCATCCGTGTAAACAGTTAAGTTGGTACTGTATTTCTAATGAGAATAATTTCAGTCAGATTAAAGAAATATTGTAATTCATGATCTTTTTTCTAAACCAAACCAAGTAGTTTTATTGCCTAAACCTTAAACATTAACCATGTGTCTAAAACCACAAATTAGTATGAGGACATGTTGATCTCCTGCCACCGCTATGGGTGGCAATTTAGAAAACACTCCTGTGGGTCATATTAGTGTGTAGGAACAAATGATCTATGTGGTCGTATGGATTTGCGAACATGTTGATAAACTTAGTTTTAACCCAATAACTGAAGTATAACTTATAGATATACTTTATATTTTCCTCGGGTAAATTCCTAATTTCATGAAGAAATGTTTAATTGACAATCTTTGCTCATTTTATGTACCCTGGATTTTTTGTTGAAGTTTTAGACTACAGAGTCTCTGTACTAGTTGATTACTGGTTTGTAGTACTTAATAATTAAATTAAATAAAAAGATAATTAACACTTTATTCTAACGATTGCTACATAATATAAGGATTTTTTTTCAAAGTATGAGGGACCTCCCCAGTGGGACACAGAAACGTGATGCAAAGACACTGTGTGAGGTGAAAGGGACAGCTAATGAGGTGTTCATCCGATTGTGCTGAATTATATTGTACAGCAGGTGTTGTCATATTTGTCTAGCCCTGTATGCAAAGAATGAAGAAATAACCCTTCCTAAACCAGTGATTACTTAAACTGACTTTGTATAAATCATTACTGCACCTATTATAGCATAAAGTCATGGTACAGCTGATAACGGGTTTATACTCATAATTTCCTCATCATTGTCTTGCAAACACAAAGTAATAACCATCTAACCAGTTTTTTTAAAAGGCCCTAATAACTAAGCAGGTTCACTTTGAGAGCACATCCACAATCAAAAAGAAAAAAAGCAAAAGGTCTTGATGTTACCAATTTTTAAAAAAATTTCTTTAAGATGACTCTCATTGAGTTTTAAAGAGCTGTACAGGTTTTCTGTCAACACATTATTTTTTTTTCCATGTTGACCAAACAACTTAATTCGGAATTTTTAAAGCTCTTTTCCCTATATGTAATCTTTTTCTTTGTTTCTTTCTTTGTTTCTTACTTTCTTTCTCTCTTTCTTTCTTCCCCCTGTTTTCCTTTTCTCATTTTGGTTTACTGCACTTTCTTCCCTTCCTCAGTCATCACTCATGAGCGTGGTAATTATGCCTTCTGCCATTTCCTTGTGTGTTGGTTGGTCTTTCTCTCTCTCTCTCTTTCACTACGGTTGGTTAGTTGTTGTGTCAGTTCTGTCCAGGTCCTGAGTGTAGACCTTCAAACCTCGTCCTTACCTGCTCTGTGCTTGTAGCTACTTCTCTGCCTTACCGTCACCATTCTAATCTCTTTTTTTCCCTTTTTTTTTATTTAACTAGGCCAATTATACCTCACTCTCTGGTTGGTTATGTAGTTGGTCTTTTAATACTGTTTAAAGTCTTAGTCCACTTCTGAATTTTGACGTAAAATGTGTCACGTCTTCCTCTTTCATAATAAGCAAACTGAAGATAATATGATGACTTCTTTTGGAATATACCACATAGATGTTAAGACTTAAAAATCCTGACATGTCCAGGCAGAAGTAGAAGTGTAGCTCGTGTCACAACCTGCTGTCTAAAACAGAACCCATGTATGCCTTCCTCTCAGGATTTGTACAGTATCTGGCACATTTTAAATATTACTAATATTTACCATCCTCCACCCCTACCCTCTCGGTCATGTAGTCAACCTCAAGTCAGGTGGTTGTTTTGTCTTTCGAGTATTGGAGATGGTTATTGTGCTGGTTGTTATCTGTTGTGAAGTGTACAATCCCATCTGTGTTCTCGGCCTCTATCTCTGTCCTTTCTGACTCACTCTCTTAGGGCTGCAATGAATACAAAAAGACCACAATCGGCTAACCAAAATGTTAGATTAAGCCTCCATTTAAGCTGCACTCTCTGCAGTATTATGCATTTTAGTGTCTTTCATCGCTTTGGTTTTTACGGTCTGCAGCTTTACTGTTTTGGTTTGTCTTAGCACTCTCATCAACCTGCTTTCCAGCAGCAGCAGCAGCAGCAGCAGTAAACTGTTTACAGTAGAAAAAGTTCTGATAAACACACTATACTCTCTAGCAGCTAAAGAGCCCCAATTTCCCTCAGAGGTTGGTGGACCAAACCAGAGCTAAAAACAGAGTAAATATTTGAGTTACAATCCCAGTTCTCATGAGTTTAAATAAAGATCCAATATTCAAATTTTTTCTATGCACACAAAAGGCTTACTGCTCTCTTTGTTCACAAAATTGTTTAAATCAGTGTTTTTTGCCAACACAATCCAGAATCCAGCCACCTGACGGGTGTGACAGGTGTGCCTTGGGATGGTCACACTAAAAAGCCACTCTAAAACGTGCCTTTTCATTACATTACACAATGCCACAGATGTCACAAGTTTTAGGTGAGCGTGCCATTGGCATGCTGACTGCAGGAATGTCCACTAGAGCTGTTGCCTGTGAATTAAATGTGAAAATTTGGCAGTACATCCAACCATCCTTACAACTGCAGACCACATGTAATCACGGCATCTCAGGACCTCAGTATCCCGCTGTCAGAAACAGTCTCAGAGGCCCATCTCAGTGGCTGCAGACCATCTTGCAGGTGAACAAGTCAGACGTGGAGGTCCTCGGCTGGCCCTCTAGATCTGTTGTATGTACTGCCAATGTCACGGAAACGACAGTGAAGACAGTTTATGACAGTGAAATGAAAAGACAATTCACCAGCAACAGCTTTGATAGATATTCCTGCAGTCAACATCCCAATGGCACGCTCCCTTAAAATGTACAACACAAAATTACAACAAAAAAATTTACAACATCTGTGGCATTATGTTGTGATAAACTGCACACTTTAGATTGGCCTTTTATAGTGAACAACTCAAGGTACACCTGTAGATGCTGTTTAATCAGCATCTTGATATGCCACACTGTCAGGTGGATGGATTATAATTTTTGCTGGTAAAGTGCTCACTAATGTAAATTTAAACAAATTCATTAACAAGGTTTGAGAGAACTACACCTTTTGTTGGCAAAGAAAGAGTCTGTGATCTTTGATTTCGACTCATGAAAAAAGGGAGCAATAAAAGGTGCTGCATTTATTTATTGTTTGTTCATTGTACATTCATCTGGTGAACCAAAAACACAACTCCTTAATGCTAATGCTGCTCTGTGTCTGCTGGAATGTGTAATTAGGAACTTTCTGTTAGCACACTCAGCAAATAAGTTTATGATGTGACACTATGCCAGAATTATGTTACCTAGATAAAACTAGTGCAGTCTAATCCAACAGTCCAAATCCTCCCTTCAAGGTTATAATGTTCAGTTTATAACTATTTTAGATAGGTGTTGGTTTTTGGAAGATGTAGTTCGTAGTGCTGTTGAACTGTCTTGCATTATATAGAGGTGTTATAGCCCCATTGATGTAAACAGGGTGGACAAAATAATATAAATATATTTACTGTTACAGTATGGTTGATCTTATGTTATGATGGACAAGAAGACAAAAGATGAGGATTCAGCCTTAGTACAAGTAAAGTGACATAAGTGTTCTGAACAAATTTCAGAACAGTGTAATTTTAAAGAAAGCATATTCTAAGATTTTTAAGTAAATTATAGATTAATCTGCAAAAGAAAAAAAACAGAAAATAGAAATTGGCGGTGGTTGCAGCCCTGCTTATTTTTCATCTCACCTTTTCATCTGTTCTGTTTGGTCTATTCCTCCTCTTTTTCTTTGTAAGTGTTTGCACTTTGGACTTTAAAATGGCTGTTTTTGGCCATGCTGCTCTGTGCGTGGAAGGGGTGTGAAATCTGATTCATTTCTCCTTCCTTCCTTCCTTCCTTCCTACCTTCTTCTCTCTGTTTACTGGCTGAGCTGTGGTCTGTAGTCAGTGTATATGTCCTTCATGACTGTTTTGCTTAAGTGAGAAAACTTAATTTGAATAACCTGTCTGTTTTATATGATTTTATGTTTTGACTTATTTTCAACCCAGTATTGTTTTTTAAATTTATGATTTGGTTGCAGTTGTAGTCATGCATTATACTGTGTATAGTGTTATAACCTTACATATTGGACAGATTGACTAGAGGAAATTTTATGTGCATTTATTGTACACAACATCCTTAGCTTGCCATATTTTATAATCCTATTTTTAATTATTGTTAAGATATTAAGACTAAAAAGTTTACATGGTCTCATCATTTTTTTCAACTGTGAAAAATATATTCCCCTCATCTGGTTTATTGTTGTGTCGGGAATAAGCCTGAAAGTGTCGAAGAGACGGATTTTCGGTTGACCTCTGAACGGTCCTGGAAAACCATCAGAAGGATGCAGATTCATTCCTCAGAAGGGAGCAAATTTGCAAATCCAGGGAAAGCAAAGGAATGGCCCACCTTACTCTGCCTCTGATTGGCATACCCTGACATTCTAACCCTAACCAAACTCGCTCCTCTTGCCTAAACCTAACCAATCCAACCAATGAAGCAATAAGCCCTAGCCAATCAGAGGGAGAGTAGAGAGAGTAGATCTGCAAATTTGCCAGAAGGGAGGCCCGGACCATTGTAAGCAGGGCAGGTGAGCTGCGATATTCTTTGGCAGTGGAAGGAACATTTTCAGGAACTTGTGAAACCAAGCAATGCATCCTTTGTGGAAAAATGGAATTTAAACCCGTTACTACAAAGTAACAAATAATAGCAATGGAATTGTGATATTTGTTAGCAGATGCATACAGATGTATTTTGGTTTTGCATTACACATGCTGACATCAGTAGAGTTGGGTCGATATCCGGCTTTGCCGATCCGCTGTACAAGCTTAAACCAAACTGGCTGAACTTACATTAGTCATTATGACACGTTCTGACACATAACAAAGTAGCCAACATTAGCAACCTGTGCCAACGGTGTCACAGCACCAAATCCAACTGGTATTGCATTATTATTAAGCAGTATGACCATGTGATTAACATAATATTATGTAGCAACTAATGTCTGACAGGCCGTGTGCAATTTACTGCCAAGCCAAGGCCGGCATCACAGAGATCAAATTTAAGTAGGGGTGGTTAAAAGCAACGCTTATTGTGTATGTTTACTAAAGTTAGTGTTACACTGTCTTATTGTGATCTGATCACCTGAGACGCATGGTAATACTAGGTATAAACGGGGCCATAGAGACCCAAACTGTTTTCTGTACTAGGCTGTAAACATGTTTATTTCTGCTGGCATTTTAATATGGGGGTCTATAGAGACTGACACACTCTTGGAGTCAGCCTCAAGTGGCCATTTGATGAACTGCCGCTTGGATATTTCTAGTAAATATCAAAATATAAAATGTGTGTTTTCTCTTTAAGAAGTACAACAGTACTCAACCATCTATAAGTGGTTACGTCTCCAGTCTGATCTCGAGTGCACAGCTGATAAGTATGTGGTTTGTTTACATGGCATAACAGAGGCATGTATTTGTTGGATTCAGTGTGGACAGAGAACTCTAATGCTCCTTGATGCGACAAGATAGTCAGTCGCTTATTTGCTGTTGGGACACCATGTCATTATGTTATACTTAAGAGCAGCTGCTGAGTCAAGTGCTACACCTAGTGGGAAAATTTGGTATACCAGTCCAGTTTAATATCAAACGGGTTTGGAAATTCTTACTTCATCAGATGTCAGCACAAATTCGGTCATTTTGGGCCATAAGTAAAGCTAAACCTCTGACAACCTGTTGGGACAGATCTTTAGAAAATGTTGCACTTCCACCAAACTGCCTCCATTGAAAATAAAAAGAAAACTGCACTTTCAGCCTTGTTTCAGGCCTACAGATTTTCCTCCCCCAGCCCAGTCCCGTTTGTTGTCATATTGTATGGATGTATTCTGTTAATGTTTCTGTTATTGTGTAGTGTCTCATCTTCACTTCTCTGCCCCTCTTTTCTTTTTGCATTTCTTGGTTTAAAGCAGCATTTTAACACAGTCAGAGCAGCTGTCCTCAGTGTACTTGTAATCTGTGCAGAATCTACAATGGCGAGCAATAAGCAACACCTTTTTTTAAAATCAAAACTGCTTTGAGACAACATAAAAATAAACTAAACCCAGTCCTGACTGTAAAATGCTGCAGTTTGAAAACCAGCCCACTTCAGTCCACCACCAAGTGCTGTGGCTGCCCACTGTTCATCCAAGAGTGTGTGTGTTTGTGTGTTAGGTCAGAATGGTGTATTATGACCCTACACCTTTCACTGACTGAAAGAAAACATGGGGGGATTTCCTCACATAGCACCATCTCTTTTTAATACTTCCTCACTCTCCATCTTCTTGTCTGTCTATCCCTCTCCTATATGTCGTCTGCTTCTGTCTCCCCTGTTCTCTGACTTTCTTTATGTGTTTGTGTGTCTGTTTATATGAATGTGTGCGTGCATTCATGTGTGTGTGTTTGCACATGCCCGTGTTCTCGTGTGTACGTTTGTGCATACCTATGTATGTGCTCGTGCATATGTGTGTCTGCATGTGTGTGTGCGTGTCCGTGTGTGTGCATGTATGTGTATGGGTGTGTTTCTTCTCTCCGGCCAGGTGAGAAGGTCATGCAGGATGATGAGTTCACCTGTGACCTTTTCCGCTTCCTGCAGCTGCTCTGTGAAGGACACAACTCAGGTGTGTCTGCAGGTTCTGTTATTTATTTTAAAAGAAATTGATGGAAAATTTGTTTCTTCAACCAACAAAACTTTTTTTCCATGTTTTTATTAACCCACTGATTGATGCAGATTTACTAAGAAGATGATCCCTTATATTTTTGATTCTATAAGCTTTCCTCTGTGTGGATTTCATTCAGACGTCTGAGGCATTACATAACGTCATACAATAATTTACGGAAATGTTAATGTCTACTTTATTGATTCATTTCAGCCCTCTTTACAAGCGCAAAATTGCAATATCATGTTTCAGACTTCCAGAATTACTTGAGGACACAAACAGGCAACAACACAACCGTCAACATCATTATCTCTACTGTGGACTACCTCCTCAGAGTACAGGTTAGTACATTATGTATTTTCTAGTGGTTTAAATCACTGTGTATCATCACAAAGTATTTTTTAATTTAGATACCAGAAACTGGTTAAATGTATTAATGTTTATTTTAAATTAACTCCACTGGCACAAACAAACAGCCCATGGGATAAGTTAACCTTCAGGGCTTTCAGTCAGAAGGCCTTTCCCGAAAGCCCTTTGTGGAAAATATCTTGTATTGCAACTGCTGGGATCTCATGGTTCAATGTGTCACAATGGCTATCAGAAATAGGAATTGGTGAAAATTATTAATTACGTCAGATAATGTGATTTAATTTACATTAATTACCTTGTGCGGCACCTTCCCTAAGGAGGGGAAAATGAGAGCCAATTAATAAAACTGTTTCATAAAATACACTAAACTATCAATTTGGAACTCTGATTAATAATTGAATTAATAACTATAACCAAACAAATGAAACAAAACACACAAAGCTTCACTGGTAGCTAAAGAGGTGTGTGTGGTAATGAGTATGAACACAAAACCAGAGGCAAATGGCTGACAACAGAGATGACAAATGGGTTGGCCACATCAAAAATGGCTGCTGAGTTACTCAAGATAATCCACAGACCTTGTTGTGAGCAGTTTCATGCACAAACTTTTTTTTTCTACCAAACTACCAAGCTAACTAGGTCCGTGGATGGGTGTATTTTTGATTTAAGGGTGATCTGCACTTTGGAGCAATGTAGTTTATGAGTGAAATAAATAGTGGATAGAAAATAGTCAAATTGAAAGTGTTTTGCTTGTATTACTGGATAGAAAGTTCCTTGCAACCCTGATGAAAAAAAAATGCAGGTAGTCAAAAAAAATTTTAACAGACAGACTTTTATGTTTCTCTTTTGCTTGTTGTTGTTTTACTGAGATTGCTTTTTAAAAAATATGTAAATTACACATTCTGCTCCACAGTAGTATTCTGCTGCTTCTACTGCTGCTGCTACTACTACTAGGGATTATAATAATCAAAACTGCTGAAACTTTGTCTTCAGTTAATTTTTCATAGTTAATCTGTCCCATTCTTGTCTTCTTTTCCTCTTCTTATCTGACTGTCCTTTCCCTGCTCCCTCTCGACCTTCCAGGAGTCCATCAGTGATTTCTATTGGTATTATTCTGGGAAAGATGTTATTGACGAACAGGGCCAGAGAAATTTCTCCAAGGCAATTAATGTGGCCAAGCAGGTGTTCAATACACTCACAGAGTACATCCAGGTATGAGAAAAAAAACTGCATTTATCACTGTTGATACTATTATATACTGTAGAATGAACTAGTAGTAGTTATCAGAGTATTCTCAAGTGTTGATGAAAAGGTCTTTCATAATCCAAAGTGAAGTTCTTTAAAAGTCATAATTACTCAGTAATAGTTATTAGAGGTCCTCTTCACTGCAGTGAGCTGTTGCTCTGATCAGGTGCTAAAAAAGTTAGAGATTTTGTTTTACTTCAGGTCATAATTTGGGGAAATGTTTGCAGTCTACGTTATGATAAGAAAAGGATTATGTTAGAAGAATCCATGACTATTTGTTTTTAAGTTGGACAAGAAATCAGAGATCCTACCATGTAGGATAATGGGCAGCTTAAAAAGCAAAGTAACACTAATATTATACAGCATCTGTAGGCTGTAACTGTGGCAAATACTCATTTGAATGTAGGAAAGCTGCTGAGTAAAGATATTTGTTGCCTGTGATGTGACTGTGATTGTTGCTAATGATGTTATAGGGTCCGTGTACTGGCAACCAGCAGAGTCTGGCCCATAGTCGACTGTGGGACGCTGTGGTTGGATTCCTGCATGTCTTCGCTCATATGCAGATGAAATTGTCTCAGGTGAGTTAAAGTCACTGTGTCTTCCCAGTTTTAACCATGGACCTGTCTTACACCCTCTCTCTACCCTTATTCCCTGATTTCACATTTCCACTGTAAACAACCAAATAGAGGGCTCCACTTATCCTGCAGCTCCCATCTACTCCTGACTGGTGTGTTAAAGTCTGTCTGTACCAGCCCTCTGTGTGTGACTGTCATTCAGGCTTTGCATGAAAGCGTGTTGCCTCACTGGCTTATCACACACACTTTAGTTAAACCGCTTACGTCATTGGCTCCACCATAGCCTACTCAGTCACTACTGTTGTCGGAAGTTAATTTAAAAGAACTGACACGCAGAGAGTGAATGAATTTGAGTGTAGTGAATTAAAGATATGGGGGAAAGGAAGAAGGACAGATGGCAGAATGAAAGCAAGAAACAAAAGAGGGAATGAAGACAGATTAATGCTGCTGACTGAGGCTATTTTTATCTAGTTAGCATTCAGCTTTATAGCAGGTATTTTAGACATGAGGGACAAAATAATGTCACAGGAAGTGAAATCTATAGCTGATGATGATCACAGGCTCTAGTAGTTTGTGATAAAGCACAGATAACTGGAAAACAGTTTTTGTTGTTTTGTTGAATGAGAACTTTGGAACAGAATGGATAGGAAGTTTTTTCATTAGCAACCATAAAGCACGTTTATCCTCATGATGTCCCAGTAGGACAAGCCCCGCCTCTGGCCAATCTGGACGTTGGGGTCGGGGATGGGGGTGATGCTGTCCCTGTTGTACTGGATAGAGAAGGCTGTTCTTCCATAGTGCATGATGGAGGAGTAGTCGTAGGGAATGTTCAGGTTGTTGGTGTTCTGCTTGTAGAAGTTGTAGGCCATCTGCGGGTTGATGTTCTCCCAGTTGATCCTGACGTAGTTGTCGTGGTCACTCCTAGTCTGCTCGTGCTGGAAGCCCAGAGCATGGTTAATCTCGTGCTGGATGATGCCGTGGTAGAGGCAGCCCTGCTTGTTGAGAGAGAGCACCTGTCTGCCTCCCTGTCTGCCCAGAGCTGAGAAACATCCGGCTTTGTTCTCGATGCCGATGTAGTCGTGCTCGCTCTGATGGGGGACCAAGCGGAGACAGGTGCGGCAAGGCCTTCATGGTGTAGTCAATCTTCTGCCTCTCCCAGCTGGTAAACTCACTGCTCACGGTGAAGGGGATCATTACCAGGCCATTGGAGGCTGTCCTCCACAGGCAGTTCTGGGACCAGCACATTATGGCGTTTCTGGTTCTGGGAGCCAGCAAGTCTCCTTCCAGCAGGATCTCATTAGTGGCATTGTTGGTGGTCAGAATCCTGGTGCTGATGTCGATGGTGTCTTCTTTGTCCACTTGGGCCTCTGCTGTACTTCCTTCCTCCATGAGAGGATGAGCCTGAGAGAGGCCGAGCAGGCGCAGCAGCAGCAGGCTGGTAGAGAGAGTCATCTTCAGGGTGGCTGTGGAGCTTCTGTGGAGAGTGTTAGCTCAATAACTACGGAGATAACTGTATGTTTTAAGAATTTACTCAAACTTCAGCGTGACAACAACAACTCCTCCGTACATGTCTCCCTCAGAACATACAAGCATTTTGCACATGCGCAGTGGGAAACATAGCACACAACGAACTCCTCTTATTCTCTTTAAAGAAATACAGTGCAAAGAAAACATTTCTTTTCCTTTTTGGGTGAGTTTAACAGATAAACAGGTTTAACTTTTCAGCTTTAATAACTAGAGTTGAACAGTACAAAAGTCTTTGTTGTTTAGTCCATTTAGCCTTTAAGCTGCGATACACCAACGCTGAGAGCCCTCAGCAGAACAAGCGCAGATGTCCCCTTCTTGGTCAAGCAGTCATCAAGCTGCTCTTTAGTAGATGACCACATGATCTGCTGAATAGTCCCAGAGTTGATGAGCTCTTTGATACTGCTGATTTCGAGTCGAAGTCTCTTCTCTGTGACTGATTGAGTGGACTTGACAGCATCAAAAAGAGAGTGGTTGTCTGTTAAACACACGATAGGCAAATTGTTCCTTGTACAGTCACCTGTGGTGAGCTCTGAGTAGAGTGTAGCTAAGAAAACGGCACTGTCGATGCCATCTCCAAGTGCCAAAGTCTTTCCCGCTAAAGTGCTTCGAACAACTCTCCTGATCCTCTTTGACTGCCAGCATATAGGCGAGAATCTTCCATCCTCTCCCATAAGCATGATTAGGTGCCCACCTTGAGTGCCTCCATCTGGAAGATTTCCCATGGATGAATCACTGAACACCACCAGTGTTAGGGAGCTGTCTTTTCCCAAGTACTAAAACCTCAAAGTTACCTCCTCTGATTTCAGTTTTCTGATCGGTTTATTTGCACAGTGCAGTGTCTAAACAGTGGCATGCTTTGTACTGGATGCCAGGATGGATATGTCACACATTATGTTGGGTCTGCTCTACCTTGCCACCAACAATATTTAGCCAATCTTCGACTTAAGCATATCATTTTCCGTGTCTGTTAGAGGGGCCTCTCGCTGTGTGGCTCTGGTGGGGTCCACAGGAATGGGTTGGAGATTTTTTATGTACATGCATTGTTGCACCTGTATTTCATCCTCCACAGAGTGACCCTCCATTCCAATGTAGCTGAAGCTGTTGTGTTCTTCACGTCCAATTTGAAATGCAGCTTTCAAGTGAGGGATGACTGTTGTGGAGAATGTTTCTGAACCTCCCCAGATAAAGTCATCCACATGACAAGCAAGGACTATCATCACATCCAACCAGAAGAACACTGCAGGGTCGACTTTTGACACAGTACCCCCTGACTGCTGCATAGTGTCTTTCACTCTGTTGTACCAGTACAGAGAAGTGTCTGCCAGGCCATAAAAATACTTCTTCAACTTCCACACAGTTCCTTTTCTCTGAGCTTCTTGGGGAGGCCGAATGTAGACATTTCGGGTTAACTCTTTACCTTGTAAAAAGGCTGCTTTAATGTCCATGGAGCTCAGCTGCCATTTCTTTTGACATATAACAGCCATGATCATTTTTAGAGACTCTGAGGCACACGTAGGTGAGTCTTTTGGGAGCTCCTCAGTGTTCATTTCCTCAAAGCCTCTTGCAACTACTCTGTCTTTAGGTACTACACCATCTGGTGTCTCCTTGAGTGTGCACACCCACCTCGTAGAGATGCATTTCTGACCTTCATCTCTCACCTCTTCAAACACATTGTTCTGTTTCCAGTTGCTGAGTTCAACATGTTTGGCAGGCATGAAGGTATCATCATTCACAATCAGTACATCCTCTTTATAGCAGTCTGCACATAACTCAGCATGCTCAGATGGAACCACTTGAAGATTGGCTATTTGTCCTAGGTTCACTGATCCAGTTGTGCCAGCAATGTCCTCAGGCTCTGTGTACTGTAAATTGTACCAGTTTTTGTATGTTCCCGTGGCCTTTCCTGCGCGGCTGAGGATTTTTCCAGTGTGTGCTTGGCCAGTTCCGCTGTCTGTGTATGTAACTACTTGTCCAGTTTTGAGCTTAAGTCCTTCACAAGTAGTATTTGAGTGTGTTTGTGATGAATTAGATTGATCATGATTACCCTTTCTGGGGTGTGTTGATGTGTGAGAGGGCTCATCGTTATCCTCAGCATGTCCATCATTTGGGGGTGCCTCCTCCTCAGTTTCATTTTCAGTGTTATAGTTATTTTCATCGAGTCCGGTTTCTGGTATTGTGGCATTTTCAGTTCCCGTTAACTGATTGTCCCTTTCTCTCAGCATACCTTGTGAGCCATCAACCTTTCGAAGTCTGGAATGATGTACATGAACATAAGTGCCCCCGTGGCGAACAAATATCACCACACCATCTTGGCCGATGACCACACCCGGACCTTTCCACTATGTAGAATCCACCCGCTTGTAGTAAACCTTATCCCCTGTTTCATATCGGTCATCAGTGGGTCGCAGTTGTTTATGAAGGGCTCTCCTTGCAGCATGTAATGCTGAGATGTGCTGGGCTATCCAAGTAGCCATGCTAGTCCCTTCTAGAGCTGGCGGCTTATCAGTGAGAACTCACGGCCGATTTGGGTTCTGCCCAAACACTAGCTGGTAGGGACTATAGCCATGCACTTTGTGCATAGAGTTTTTTGCCATCAGGGCCCAGTCTAGGGCTGTCCTCCAGTCACATCTGTTGTCTCTCTTTACTTTCAACAGGATTTCAGTGAGGGTTTGATTATGACTTTCTAAGAGGCCATTGCTCCATGGGCTGTAAGCTGCAGTTGTTTTCACTTCAATGTTAAAATTTTCAGCCATGTCCGTCATTTCACCATTGTTGAATTCACCCCCACTGTCAGTGAACAGTTTGCGTGGAGGACTATGAACATTTATCCAGCAGTGAATAAAGTGCTTCACTATCTCTTTGGGTTTCTTGGTGGTAATAATGCTCCCTGCACTGAAGTGTGTGAAGTGGTCATTGGCGTGCAGATACCACACTCCTGGCTCTAGCTCATGTAAGTCCATAGCTACAGTTTCATTGTAGGTTGAAGCCATGGGTAAACCTACTGCTGGCTTTTGCTTTGGTTTACTGTATCTGGTGCATGTCTCACAGTTCTTTACAATATCCTTCAGGATTGTGGTGCACTCATCATCAGTATTACCTGAGCAGGTCAGTAGTTTTTGCAGTCTGCTAGCTGAGGCATGTCCAAATTGCTTGTGCAGTTTCAATAGAATTTTTTGTTTTTCCTGTGATTTCATGCTTTCTGTCACAATGAGGATGTCATCTTCATTTTGGATGTCACTTCCATCTGGGGTACTCTCATCCCTCAAGGTCAAACAATAATGTCCTGACGATGCTAGTTCAAGTTTCACAGGTTGCTTGAATATTATGGCTTTGTCATTCTCAATGTCTAAAACTGCACCTGCTCTTTTCAGTGAAGTTTTGCTTAAAAGCAATGGGATATCTGCTGGGACAACGTCTGTCTCAATTTGACATCGCCAAACTTGAATGGTCTTGCACTTTTTATGTCCTTCATTTTCAGTAACTCATCCTGTGTTAGTTGACTGACATAATGATGTAGCCATTTTTCACCACACACTGTTCTGGTGCAAGCTGTGTCAGTCACAGGGGATCCCAAAGACTCCACCATGAAAATCACTGTGTTAGACAATGTGTCCTTTGACAACAAAGTAACGTTGCATTCTTCAACATCTGTTAGTCTTTCATCTTCTGTTAGTTTTACGTTTTCATTTTTGTGGGGGCAGTCCTTTGCCCAGTGATATACGCTTTGGCAGACTGCACATCTTGTTCTCCTACCATATTTGTTGAGCGGATTGGTGCCTTGAACAGCTGTTTGATGTCGCAGTTTTGACTTACTTTCTCTCCTGCCGGTAAACTTTGTGTAGTAGGCAGCGTCAGCTGCATCTCCGCTCACCTGTAGTTCACCAGCGCCCCACTGTGGCATATTATCACCAAAGATCCTTTTCAAGGCGGCCTTCATGTTGTCAAACGTGAGGCTCGGACAAGTGGTAAGCGCCAAGTGTTTGTCTTTAACATTAAGTCCCGCGGTGTCTAGCAGCTTGAATGCTAAAACTGCATTCGGGAGCTCCATTTTAAATTGATGAATTCTGTTTTACCTCCGTTCAAACTCGATAATGTAATCCACCATTGAAGCGCCATTGTCTCTCGAAATCCAGTCAGACTCTGTGCACGCCTCGTATTGGCGGTCCTTTTCCTCTTTCAAAAACACAGAGTCAAGTTTTATCAGAAGTGTAGTCATTCTATCATCTTTGTTCAAATCCCCTGCAGCCATTTCCAGGGCGCTATCCCTCGCTCTTCCCATTAGCAATAAAGTAACCACCAAGGTCTGCTTCTTTTTATCCAGGTCAGTAACCAGTCTCCAGATTTCGACTGCATTTTTACAGCTTTCGTAAGATTTCTTCTCATGAAACGCTGGCGGAACTTTATAATTACCAGCAGCCATCCTCTGCTACCAATATTGTTAGCTCAATAACTACGGAGACAACTGTGCGGTTTAAGACTTTACTCAAACTTCAGCACAACAACAACAACGGCTCCTCCGTACATCTCTCCCTCAGAACATACTAGCATTTTGCACATGCGCAGTGGGAAACATAGCACACAACAGAGAGCTGCTGCGGAGGGACTCCTTGAAGCTCAATGTTTGACTCAGATCAGTCCAGACTCTTTATACTCTCCTCTACAGGTGTGTCTGCAGGAGGATTATGGGTTGGGGTCCACACTGCTAGGCCTAAATAAACCTATTCAGGGAGGACTCCACAGACATCCATCATTAGATGGGTGAACACAGAGGGGTTACTGGGTGCGACATGTTTGACTGGACATCTTAAAGTGTCTTCTATAGATGTGACACCAACCTTTTATTTTACGTTCTTATTCTGCAAAGTGAGATAACCATAGCTGAACAATGACTTGATGATGTGGAAACTGTGTATAGTGTTTACAAATGTTCTCAGCCGCAGCTAAATACCGCTAATGGTAATGTGAGACGGACAAACAACAAAAACATATTTTTTCTTGTTGTTTTGCTCTCTCATAAAACAATTTAGACACATCTCACCTGTAGTTTATCATAACTGCGGCAACTGGCCAACAGTGTTCATTTTGGCAGCTATTTTAGATTTAGTCTCAGTCTTGAGATGAAAATGCTTATTAGTTTCAGTGACATGTTTTTAATTTTTATCCTTCATAGTTTTAGTCGACAAAAAAATCATGACATTTTAGTCATTACTTTTAGTAAAAAAAAGGTGTCTCTTAAAACGTATCTAATTTGGCTAATACAGATATCGGAAACTAGAATTAAGGGGACAGGTTGTATAAAAATTTCATTTTGACATCATTTTTTTTCTACAACTACAAATAATTTCTACACACGTACAAACTGTCATTTCTCCAGCAGTTTTAAACCAGTTTAAGAGAGAATCTATAAGGACACCCTTACTGATCGTCATTTGAAAAGTTCAACATCTCTCTATTTATTGTCTCAAAAACTTTGATACCACAGATAACTAATTGAACCCCGGTTTACTGTAAACTCTGACTTGACACTGTTAAGAAGCAGAAAAATAACTTTATTAAAGCTTGAATTCTTTCTTAATCTGCAACATGTTGGTCTGTAGCTCTAAACTTGTATCCTCTCACAAAGTTGCTAATTAAAACTAAACTGTCAACTCTATCAGAGAAAATTCTGCTGAGTTCAGACTACTTACAGATAAATGAGCCTCCTACCTGCCTGTCAAACAGCACCAAACCATAAACCTTCTCTCCATCGGACACACACAGCTGATTATTTACTGCTGAATTACAGCTCACAACTCATGTTAACTGCTGACACTGCTACGGTGTGAGTGTCTTGGATGCTAGCAAAACATCCTGGTGCAGACTATTTACCGGAGTTTACAGCTAGTTTTCGCTCCCATCTAATACCGCCCATAGGGCATTAGGAGTTAACTGCAAGCTCAGCAGTTATCGTCTCTCTAGTTTAAAACATTTAGTCTGATAGTCCACCATTAATATTTTCATCCCATCTTGTCAATGAAAATTAAACATAGATTTCGTCTTAGTTTTATCATCAAGATCTATTTTTAGTTCCTCAACGTCTCGTCTTTGTCATGGGAAAAAAAAGTCATTGACAAGTACTTTTCCTCATAGTTTTCATTCAATCAAACAATCAATTTTATTTATAAAGCCCAATATCACAAATCACAATTTGCCTCAGAGGGCTTTACAGCATACGACATCCCTCTGTCCTTTGGCCCCTCACAGCGGACAAGGAAAAACTCCCTTTAACAGGGAAAAAAAATGGTAGAAACCTCAGGAACAGCAACTGAGGAGGGATCCCTCTTCCAGGACGGACAGACGTGCAAAAGATTTCGTACAGAACAGATCAACATAATAAATTAACAGTAATCCATATGACACAATGAGACATAAAGAGAGACAGAGACAGATTAACAAAATTAGCACTGCTGGCCAAGTATGCAGCTGTTTAATGAAATAAGCTTTTGAATGTCATGATAATATGTAGCCCTTTTCACTCTACACTTAGCTCCAGGCCAAGGCAGCTGTTAGCCTGAGGCAAAGAAAGCTTTCACACTAGTACAATCCTGACACATTCCAAATTGGCTAATCCCGATTTTAACCTAGGTTTTGCTGACCCTCCTCTAGAGCAAGGTTTGTGTCTAATTTGTGGGGTTATCCCCTGCAAATTGACTACACACAAGGGTAAAAGACCTTATGTTTATGTTGTAACCATGTCAGCTACTACTAACCAAACCAACAATACATCAGGAAAAGACTTGCTCAAAGGTAAAACAACAGACATCTTATTTTCAGTCTTTCCTTTCTCTGTTGTTCATCTCCTTTGATGTTTCAGCACCACTTTTACATTAAGCCCTGCTAATCTAACATCTTAGCACTGCTGCTGTAGTCTCTTAATTTTAGAATGTTAACATCAGTCACATGTTCAAATGGACATTTTACCCAGGGCCAGTAGAAGTGCACTGTGAATCACATAGCCCTGGGTTTAGGTTAACCCTAAGTAAAAAATGTGTGTGTAAAAAAAATAAAATAGACAGTGTGAAAAGTCCTTTTTTATACAAATGACTTAAGTTAAGCATGCCACTAATGTAATTCAGTCAGGAACACTTTTGTCAAAGAAAACTTTATTTCCATTTGCAGTATTACATTTGGTGGTATGGCTCTGTTCCGGGGCCCCTCTGCCTCTCTTAAAGCCTATGCAGAAGACTCTTCCACGCGCCTGCGTGGAAAGCATAAGGCAGAGAGAGCACACCTCTCCGCCCTTCTGCATGCCTACGTGGAAAGCCTTCCACACGCCTGTGTGAAAGACATAAGGCAGAGAGAGCACACCTCTCTACCCTTCCACGTGCAAATGAGGAAAGCCTGAGGCAGAGAGACAAACCTCCCTGCCCTTCCATGCGCCTACATGGAAAGCCTAAGGCAGGGAGAGCAGCAGCAAAGACCCCCCCGGGAACAGAACAGAGCAACATCAATGACAAACAGAAATTACATTCATAAGTCAGACACAGCATGAAAAGGAGGAGCTGGGGTGGAGGTGGGTTGCAAAGCGGCTTGCAGAGGAAGCAGCAATAGTAGGCAGGTCAGAGCAGTTTAAATAGGGCATCCTGAATGAGATTCACCAATTGGTTGCATAGAAAGGAATCATATGATCTATCAGCTGACCGCCTTCCATGGATGAGCTGCTGCGTCAGTTGATTGGGCTGTTTGAGATCAACTGATGTAGCTGGGATGTGAGCTGAGCTTGACACCGTGTCCTGCCTGAACTAACGCTATGCTCAATTATCTTGATAAATATTGGCTAAATTGGTCAAATTCCCTATAGAAAGTAAGTAAGGCAGAAGTTGAGTTCTCTTTCCACCTCTTTCTTTCTTTAACCATCTCTTTCTTTCTCTCCTTTCTTACCTCAGGACTCCAGTCAGATTGAGTTACTGAAGGAACTAATGGATCTTCAGAAAGATATGGTGGTCATGCTGCTGTCTATGCTGGAGGGTAAGTTTGCTTCCATGAGTACTCCTGTACTAAATATTAAAGCAGGTGTGGCTTACTGACAGAACTGACACCATGACAGAAGCACAAGATCATGAGGTCATCACAAGGGTATTTGCCCTGTTTACTGAAATTTGTGAAATCAGTCTTGGCAGTGATTTTGTAAGACTCCCTCTGCTCAAAAATTTGTTTTCTTCTATTTATGTCCCATAAAATATCTGACCTTGACTTTACTGAATCTTGTATCTGTGCAAAGTTTGTCGTTAGAGAATTGTTTTCACATAGCTTTACTGAAGGGGGCGATGGCTGTTCACTTGTTCAAAATCTTACATTCAAACAAATGCCAGGCAAGCTAGATTACTGCAGGGGGCACAGTCTTTGACACAACACCAGCAAAGCACCTGAAACCTCCAGTACAGAGCAAACGTGGTAGAGTGAATGGTTTCTGGATGTAAACCGGATCAAAGTGAACACAATGTGGCAAATATTGTATGTTTAACAACCACTAATGCTCTGTAAGCCACGACCAGTAAGCCACAAGCTAACAAGCAGCATACACAAACAAAAGATGACAACTACTCTTAACACTCTGTTACATCTGGTAGTCTCTGATTTTGTTGTCCAGCAGACTCCTCATCTGAGTCTGGCTCTGACTGTTTCCTCCAAGGCTAATGTTAGACATCTTGATGCACACTGCTCTGCTCTGTTAACCAAGTGCTAGTGTGCGTACAGGTGTAACAAAACATCGATCTGGATTAACGTATCGATTGAATGATCAACAAGCCAATATCATCTATGAAAAGTAAAAACATTGCTACATTTGTGTCACCATTTCCATCCAAGTGCACCACCTCCCTAAACACTGACAGTGCCAGCAGCCTAGCACCAGGCAAATAATGACAAGCAGCCAAGAAAAAGGCAGTGGGGGTATTTACTGATACAGTCTCATATAGATCACAGGTCCCTGAAAAATTATTTAGACTTTGTGAAATCAGCAAATATTTTCCCAAGAATCAGTATAATATTGTAGTAGGATGAAACTTGTGATTACACCCTCAGTATCAAGTGCTGGAGAAAGTGGAAACTGAAAGCAACACGTACTGCAAGCTGCAGTGGTGGCCAGGGCATAGGCTGGTTCCAGAATTTCTCATTGGGGGAGAAAGACTAGATGTGCTTCCAGCTCCTTTTCAGAGTTTTTTCTTTTCTTTTTATGTGGGAAAACCATGTTAAAAAAATATTAATCATAGCAGTGTATTTTTACATAGGTTACTTTAATGCCGGGTTCACAATACACACTATCAGCCCGATTATAGCCCGACATTGCGTCGTGCAGTGTCGGCTCAGGTCATGAACAACAATGAGTGTCGTACAGGAGAATCCATTGTTTCATGTCGTGTGGTGTGTCATAGTGGACAACAATCGGCGCAGTGTCTGGGACCCCTTACTTATTTTATTTTTTATCATTGTTTTACTCCTGTGTAATCTATTGTCCTATTATTACTATTATTGTGCATCTTCTATTGTTACTCTGACCTTCTACTTTTACCTCGGTGTTCCTCTTTGCTTATTTTATCTGCCTTGTTGGTTTTATTTTCTTTTGTAAAGCACTTTGTAACATTGTTAAGAAAAGTGCTATATAAATAAAATTTATTATTATTATTATTATTACAACGTCCCAACAGAAAGTCTACCATGTTTGATTTCTTTTTGTCGTTCATGACTTTTGTCACAGCCGTCACTTTGACCAATAGAAACACAGAGAGATCTGCTGCCATGGGCAACTGTATGTCAGCAACACCCCAGCTTTTTGATATTTCTTCTAGTGACTTTACCATGACAGACTAAAAAAAGACAAGTGGTGGTGTAAAACAACAGAGGCACTTCAGCAACCCAGTGAGCACTGCCAATAGCATTAGGCTAGCAAAGAATGTTCTTTCTTCTTAGTGGAAAGGGATGAAAGTAATACAATTCACAAATAGTGTTTGGGCTTTTCTGTGTTGCAACTGCAGAGGACACTCGCTTAATTTGAAACAGACTACATTAGTAACTGGCCTTTACTTCGCATTCCCTCTGTATTTTTCTGCTTTTACTTTTAATCCACTCCCGTTTGCCCTGTTAAAGTTATGCATCACGCAATAATTTTGAACTCAACACTTTCTGTATCTGTTTAAAATTAAAAGCCCCTTATAATTCAGTTTAGAGAATCCCTTCATTTTCAAAACAGGCTTTTATTGTGAAACATTTGCAGGAACTTGTGGAGGATTCGGTGACTTTAATACTTTTCATGCCATGCTTCAAACATAGCTCCTCCCATCTGGTGGCACTTTCTACATTACTACAGTAATATTTTGGCTGGCACATGAACAGACACAGTGACTGAAATAATGGTAATAAGAATAAAAATATGACAAGAATAACTCGATGACATCACACACGTTGTGAAAGACAACCAGGGATGATTGGTCGTGGACCATCTCGCAGTCTGTCATGTCTGTTGGCCAAGTCGCAAAACAATTTTATGACTCCACAATCCCCTAATCTGTTATAGTGACTGTCGGAACAGACAAAAACGTCATGTAGTGTGAACCCAGCATAAAACATGTTTGGAGGGGAACTTTAAGTTTACTATTACAAATTCTTGATTGTCTCTCAAAAAAGCACACATGGCTATCCAAAGGCTTTTACTTATTGCTGTCTATAATGCTAGACAGGCCGATGACAAAGTAAACAGACTTATCTGTCTACTTACATATTGTGTAGTAAAAGACATGCATTCCAAAGATAAACGAAACCAATGGTACATATTAAATCCATTGTGCTTTGAATCATCTCATTAAGTAGATCCTAAATTTTTCCCACTACGGTACATTGCTCTGGATGGATGTCTTGGTGGACAAACTGAAACCTGTTCTGTTAAATTATTGTGGTAGGTCACTGTACATTCAGTTGATTGTCATGTTGTCAGTGTCCTAAGACAAAATGAGCAGTGTCATAAGCAAACAGGTATCACACACTGAGATCTGAGAACATGATCAACCCAGCAAACATTTTTCCGTCGAAAAGACGTTTAAAAAGTCAAAAGATGTTCAGAACTGATTCAAAACTGAAAGTCTTCCACTGACGATTTAAAGATGATGATTGAACATTCACATTTAGACCATAATTCACTGGGATTTACAATAGTGAGATGATTCATCTCACTGTTCATCTTTTGGAGCCTTACTAAGAAAGCACGTCTAAATTTCTCAGTTGAAATTCAATATGAAATATGGTCTAAATGTAACTGTTAAATTAACATCTTAAAATAGTCTGTAAAAAAAAAAACGTACTTTTGAACCTATTCTGAACGTCTTTTCACCATCACCATTTTAAACACCTTTTAAACCTTAAAATGCTCATTGCAAGGTAATCTCTGCTGTGTATGGTTCAAAATGTGGCATGTTGTGGTGTCAAGGGACTTCCTTTATGGTAAACGTTCATGTTGTCTTGTTTGGCAGGTAATGTGGTGAATGGCACCATTGGGAAGCAGATGGTGGACATGTTAGTGGAGTCCTCCAACAATGTGGAGATGATCCTGAAGTTTTTTGACATGTTCCTCAAACTGAAAGACCTGACCTCGTCTGACGCCTTCAAGGAGTATGACCCTGATGGAAAAGGCAAGGCTCTAAAAACACATTTTACTTAGTCATATTTGTCACTGGGGTAGCATCAGAATTATGTGAATGTACCACAATTTCCAGTTACTTGGAGAAAGCTGCTGATGATTTATAGATTTATGATTGAACTCACAGGTGTCATCTCCAAGAGGGACTTCCATAAGGCCATGGAGAGCCACAAACACTACACTCAGTCTGAGACAGAGTTCCTGCTCTCGTGTGCGGAGACTGATGAGAATGAACTCCTGGACTATGAGGAATTTGTGGAGCGTTTTCATGAGCCAGCCAAGGTAACAGCCTTGATGTTTACAGATCTTACAGATCTCTAAGAAAGTCTTAAAGGGGCCTTATATTGTCCAAATATAAGCCCTTTAGTCCTTTAAATCTGATATTAAAATCTATTCTTAGAGAATGGTTTCAACATCTCAGAGGGGGTTTAGTAGGAGAGCCCTCTGCTTATTTCTATTTCTGTCTCATTTTTCAATTTTTCTCCTGTCTTTCCCCTTGTTGGACTGGATAAAGGAATTGGGGATAATTTTTTCTTGCAATATCAGAGTAGAATCAGTAATTGTACAATTTTTGTATTTCTTTAGCCTGGGAACCAGATGAAAGTGTGAGGTCATGTTTTAGTTGCTCTTGCAGATGTGTCTGGTCCCCCTCCCATTTAAACAGATTTCCACTGGCCAGATCCTGGGCAGGCCAGTCACAACTATTTATCTAATATGGGGCGGGTTTGATATGATGATTGACAGAGGAGCCTCACTGGTCTCTGCTCCATACAGTGCAATGCACCAGGCTCACGATAGAACAGATAGATAGAACAATGCAGCGCTCCTCAATTATGAATCAAGGTTCTGTTTCTGCATTGCCTATTTTTTGCCTCAAATGTTTAAAGAAACACAACGTTTCATTGCTCTAATTGGTTGTAGGTCACATTTTGTTGCTCTGATTGGCCTTAAGTTTATTTTGGTTTGGGGCATTTTTTTGTCTGTGCCTGTTAATAAGGCCAAGAAATGGATTGAGAGGATGATTCTGGACTAGTATTTCTTACAAATGCAGCACACACACTGTAAGGGGAACCTAACATGGTACATCCCTTGTTCTTGGGCTTCTTTATTGGCAGCTTAGTCAGACACTAATTCGTCCCTTTGTTTTGTTGATTCTGGGGAGCATAAAGTGGCTCTACTTGCCTGAATTACAGTGAGGTGAGATAAGAAAGACTTAGTGTTGAATTAGTTTCTGAGCTCAACTGGGACAGCACTCATTATAGAGAGATTAACAACATACTGTAACAGACTTTAATACTGCAACAACTTTTTACTTACTTGATTCAACATGCTTCAAGAGACAGTTTTTTCTCTCTTCCCTGTAGTGCTATTTATCTTTGTTTTGGTGTGAGTTGTCAAGTGTTGGAGATATCAACTGTAGGGATGTCTGCCTTCTCTCTAGTATAATGGAGCTAGATGGTATGTGGTGCTCAAAATGCCAAAAAGAAAAACTCAACAGCAGTGTCTCTTTCCAGAAATCATGACCCAGTTACTCAAGACAATCCACAGACCTTATTGTGAGCAGTTTCATTTAGGAACTGTTTTCTTACTACTGAACTACACCTGTCAACCGTATCACCACGCAGAAGAAAGGGTGCATCTACTGATAGCTCACCTAGCACCACTGAGCTGTTGTTGATGTTACTACTCTGGTACCATCCTCGAGGGCCTCTTTTATTAAAGATTTTCAGAGGTTGAGTGTTATATCCTGGAGAACATGGTGAAAAAACAAGCTTTTATGCAAAAGAAAGAAAACACTTTGAATTGTCATTTAAAAGGACATTGGCTTCAATGTGGCGGTTTTGCTGACCAACCTGTCAGAGCACATGCCTCATGACACACGGCTGCAGACCTTCCTGGAGCTGGCAGATAGCGTCCTCAACTACTTCCAACCCTACCTGGGCCGGATCGAGATCATGGGTAGTGCCAAGCGCATCGAGAGGGTCTACTTTGAGATCAGCGAGTCCAGTCGAACACAGTGGGAGAAACCTCAGGTAAAGATGGCACAGCACATCAAACAATTAATATAATACTTGGCATTTAATTGTCACACCACTTGATTTGGTTACAGGGTTGAGCAGTGACTAGAAATCTGCAAATTTCCTCCCAGCTCCTTGTTTTCACTAATATATCTTGTCCCCAGGTCAAAGAATCCAAGCGTCAATTCATCTTTGATGTGGTGAATGAAGGAGGGGAGAAGGAAAAGATGGAGCTGTTTGTGAACTTCTGTGAGGATACCATCTTTGAAATGCAACTGGCGGCTCAGATGTCTGACACTGGTGAGCGCTCGGCGGTGAAAGAGGAGAGTGAGCGGGAGAAGCCGGACGAGGAGAACCCTGAGATGGGTTTCTTCTCTGTTACCACTGTCCGCATGGCTCTGTTGGCTCTGAGATACAACGTCATGCTGCTGATAAAGGTGAGAGCACAAACAGCCCCAAACACAGCTAACAGATTTTTAAATCTGTTAATAAGATTGTTGTTGGGTGGGGTAAGAGGACTGATACAATCTCATGTCTGTGTGTTAAAGCTGGGGTCGGCAGAAATCTAGAAAAGGCAAAACAAAAAGGCCAGAATTTGGAAATGCTCCTGCTGCTGCTCTCCTCTATGTATCCGAAGTCCCTCCCTCCAAAAGACCATGGGCATTTACACATGCTTTATATAGTGACCCAGTTTTTCCCATACATTGATTTATCTATTTTTTTATTTTTTATTATTGTACAGTTGCACACAGCGCATTTGCTCAGCCCCTCCTTGCTCCACTCTCTCTTTCTATCAGATCACAAATGACAAAAGAATTAGCTGCTAGCCACCCTATAGTCACTTCTCCTCACTTCCCACCACTGTGGACTGCTTTCCCAGAGAGAGGGCAGCAGCTCTGGAGACGAATCTTCGCTTGGTGACTGGTGGCCAGTGGGAGTACCGGGTCTAACCTTTGTTACAGCAGCAACAGAAAGTTTGCTGTGAATGAGGTGGAGGGCACACTGTGATTCAAGGCTTTAGCTAACGTTAGCTACATAAGTATAAACTTAAATTAGCTGCAGCCATGACCCTTTGACTCCAGTTAGCAAAAGACGTAACTATTAGCAGCAACTTTCTCTCCATCTTTGAAATACTTCGCCGATATTGACATGTTTTCTTGTGTTTATTGTCAGACTCTCTTTTAAACTCTGTTTGATAAGTTTGTCTTCCTTTTTTGAGTTGCTTTGCAGTGTAGGCAGTTGTTGCCAATGCTGGAATTGCAACTTTCTCTGCAGGATTCTCTGAATCAAGCTTTCAACATCTGAAGGGACTTGCACATGCATCTGCATTTGTAGAGCAGCCAATAGAAACACCCTCTCTCTGAAATGACCTGTGATTGGCTGAGGTCTTGTGTCAGGGGCTAGATTTTCTGAAGCCTAAAAACAGAGCCAAGAGGAACTGAATTACAATATGGTCAATGTTTAATATGGGATTTTTGCCCATTAAAGCCAAATTAAATCTGCCTACTCCAGCTTTAAGTATCGGTTATAATTCCAGCACATAACCTTTAACTACAAATGGTCACTTTAACAATTCTGTTTTCTGTACAAGTTATACAAAAAAGATAACTGTGTTCAGAAGTAAGCTTTAGAGGTGATGGCGGGTGTATTTGAACATTGGACAATGCCAGTGTTATGCTAATCAAGGGGTTAGCAACATTTGGCCCCAGTGCCACCACTGGCATGCAGTATTAACTGATGGCATGCTAGCAAAAAGCATGAAACAGAGTTTTTTGAAATGTTTAAGTGCAGGGATTCCCATACATTCATTTATTTGTGGTGGCCCATCATCAATGACAATATGTTCCTCCATGTATTGATTTCTATTTTTGGACCTCGACCATTCACCGGCTCAATGTGTAAATGTTGGGCATTGAACAGTGCTTGTCACTACTCAACAGTAAGCAGTTGTGTACCACTCAATAGACCATCTATACCTTTTCTCTTTTTTCAGGTCCTGTCCATGAAGAGTTTGAAGAAGCAGATGAAGAAGATAAAGAACATGACAGTGAAGGACATGGTGACCACCCTGTTGTCATTCTATTGGTCGGTACTGCTGGGCCTCCTTCATGTGGCGTTCAGTGTGGCCAGAGGATTTTGTAGAATCTTCTACAACAGCTTCATGGGAGGGAATCTGGTGGAGGGGGCCAAGACTATAAAGGTTACTACACATAATTCTAAAACATTAGAGCAGTGTATCCACAGGTCATTGAAACTGAAAGAGCTTTTCTTTAATACATGAACTGCCTATCCCAGGTGTCAGAGCTGCTGGCCAACATGCCTGACCCCACCCAGGATGAGGTGAGAGGTGAAGGGGAGGACAGAGAGAAGAGAACCTCTGACCGCAGCTCCGCAAAAGAGGACCTGGCTGACCTGGCAGTCAACACCAGTGAGACAGAGCTGCTGTCTGACATTTTTGGCCTCGACTTAAGAAGGGAGGGAGGCCAATACAAGATCACCCCACACAATCCCAACGCCAGCCTGACTGAACTGCTCAACTCCCCAGTTCCTTCTCCAGCCCCCCCAACCCCACCCACAGCAGCACCTGAGCTCAGGCGGAGGCATCACGTGAGTCTTCAGTTATTTTTTCATAATCTTTTCTTTCTTTCCTTTTTCAGTCTTTCATAGAATCCTGACACTTTCAGATTATTGACAAATCAGTTATCCCAAATTTTAGCTTCATGTCATTTTCGACTGGTCTCTCAAAAATATCACTGATGTGGTCAGTCATACAGAAATACAACCTGTAGACTAAAAGCAGTGTCAACAGAGTGATGCGAAATGCAGTGCAGGAATACGGAAATTCTCAATGCAAATTTTCTGTGTGACAACTGTGCATACTGGGTCCTGTGCAAATTTTCAGCATTGACGTGTTCTGCATATTTCATGCATGAGGCCCAGCAAGTGTTCTCTCCGCACAAACTCGTCCGGACAGAGAATGTTTAAAAAGATGACGTTAACTACACAATACATAAACAAATTGGACTCCAAATCTGATGCTCATGCTAGCTGTTGTGGTTAGCCCTGTTCCGTGACCAGCATATGAAGTTAGCACCTGTTGGTGAATCTAAAGCCATATATTGTCCTTTAATTGGTTGTTGTGGTGTTTGTTGTACAATATTGGGCGCTGAAAAACCAAACTGATAATACATTCCTCCAATGTGGCAGCAAGCTAGATATGACCTGCGCTGTGTTTCAGTAGTAGTTCTACATGCCCTCATTGACTTCGCGTCGGCACTTGCCCTTGGGGGACCAACCATCAAGTGTCAAACCAATTGTCTGGAAAAACTGAAGTGAAGTGATTGACCCTCCAAGGGTTGGGGGAGCAAATGAATAACGATGGTCACTGCAGAGGTCTATATCACCCACAATGCATTGCAGTCATGCATTTGATTCAAGAAAATGCATCCATAGTTTGGTGGCAGTAATGTAAGTAAAACTCTAGTTGCACCACCAAAGAAGGAGAAGATCAATAAATTGGAAAATACATAAAATTATAAATAAAAATAAGTTTCAGTTGCTCTAATAGATCTGTATGTATAAGTAGACATTCAGGTGCATAGATTCACTCGTCTATCAGCCGATAATTTCTCGAGAAAGTCTCTGAACCGAAAATTTGTCATAATGAATTGCACTTAATATTTACTTTGATTGTTACATTGTTGTGTAATTTCTTTATTCTATCATTAACTGTAGGGATGCAGGGAAAATTTGCTGTTTTACACAATATAAACCCATAGCAATAACGGTTTTATTATGACACAGATCACAAACAGAAATTTCTATACCAGAAACTGATGCAGCTAATTACCAAGTGCTTGCTGATATGTTGCAATTATCCACAGAAGGAGTCTGCATGCCCATGTGATGATTTGTAAAAAGAAAACATTTGCATATTAGCACTAAACATAAAATACAGATGACGCTGATTGGAATGCCATCAGGTTTGCAAATTAAAAAATTAAAATATTGACCAGATGATGGCACTTGAGGAAAAGTCAGAGAATCACAAATGTTACACAGTTCATCCTGAGGGGAACATGAATGTGTGTACTGAATTTCATGGCAATCCATGCCATAATTTGTGAGATATTTCAGTCTGAAGCAAACTGGTGGACTGACCGTCAGAGAGACATTGACAAACAGTCGTGACTAAGTAAGAAAAAAATCACATATCAAGTCCAGGGAAAAAAACATCCTCCGGTATAATAGTAAACCCTTGTGACCTGCATCTTTAGGACTGTGTGTGTGCACAGTCGGATCAATGTCTTCAAATTTTGATTAAAATGTGAAGTATATAACATGTTTCTCCAATTTCCAAGTTCCGCCTACTTCCAAGCAGTCTGAAAAACACAGATAAAGAAGAAATACAGTCCTGTGTCAGATTTGGCAGAAAATTGTGTGTCCATGAAGGATACTGTCAGCCAAAAGAAGAAGCTGATTGAGAAAATAGGTTTTCAGGGCTTTTGAGCCATGCAGCTAGCATTTATAAAAATGCCAAAATACAAATAAAAAATGGCTGATTTGTCCAATGACATTTTCTGTTTCAGTCAAAGAGCTCTACCTCAGAGGAGAAGGAAGCAACAGCAGAGACAGAATGTGAACCTGAGAAAACATCAGAGTATGTACATACTTTTGTCGTGTAATCTATTTACTACAGTAGTAACCAGTTACAGAAGAGGTACAACCTGATACCACTACTTGTTAAGTTGGTCCTTAGAGGGGAAAATAACAGTCAGAGTATTTTGACTAAAACAAAAACATAACCCTCAGTCCACTTTCTAGTTTTTTTCCAAAGCTTTCCACCACATTGTACAGTGAGGTAAGAATTTGTCAAAAGCAAATGTGTTTAGTAGATAATGTTGTCCACAAACAAAACAATTGTACATTCTGAATACTTCAACCTTGTCTTACATTTGCCACATGCTATCTCTTGAAAGGAAACATGATGATCAGTGGGAATATGTGGATGATGTAGATGTAGTGACTTATTAATGTACACACCTTTACAATTTAGGTTTTTGTTGAAAGACCATAATTGTAAAAATCATTTCTTGGCCAGTTTATTCACTGAGCCCTCAAAAGGAAGCCACAGTGAAGGAATATTTTATTGTTAGCTGTGTGTAAGTGTGATTTGTCTCGTGATTCCAGGGGTGGACATGTAGAGAAACAAGAGAAACAACAGAAGAATGAGAAGATGAAGCCAAAAGTCAGAAGACATCACACCTCAAAGTCTGATGAACCAGATCTGCAGGAGTCTGCCTTCTTGAAGAAGATCATAGCCTACCAGAGGAAACTACTGGTACAACTTTTCCATTGTCCATGGACAATTTCCATGGTCAACTGTCACTGCTAACTCAGTATTTTCCAGTCGTAAACATATTCACACAGTTTTATAGTTTTTGGTTGCTGAAATCACTGCTCTTGCTCATACGGGCCAGAGAGAGGTCCCCTTCATAATGTAATTCCAGTGTGGTGAGGACCAGCGCCCAAGACAATCTGAGCATCAAACACTTAATTTCCTGCATTCTGGTGAATTTTCCTTCATCAGTTTGTGGTGAAAATGTCTTGATGCTGCTGTGATGCACAGACACACTCCAGATTGCTTAAAAAAAGAGTCTTTTGGGGGGAGGTTTGGTTCATTGACATTAAATCCAGCCTTCTACAAACATATTTATTTTCTACATGCCTTATTGCAGGGTTTGTTTTTATGTTTTTTTAATATTTGCTTTATTCCCTGTTAGTTAATAAACAATGACATTTTGTATGACGGAAATCCACACAAATTCTTGTAATTATCCTCTAAATATGCTTTAAATATTCTTAACGAATCCCAGAGAACAGACCCCCTGCAGCAGCTGTTGTTTAGCACTCTTCCTGCACTCTTTGCACCCAGAATTTTCCTGCAGCGCCAAACCACGCCAGATTTCTTTAAACTGATAATTAGAGCTGTGTCGTGGAAACCACAAACACTATTTTATGTTAAGGTCAGGTTTCTAAAAACACAGAGAAGTGGGAAAGCAATTAGGCATCGGTCTCCACTCACACTGGGCAGTTGGTAAATCAGAATCAGCCAGTGAAGGGAGACTGTGATTTTATGTCAGACTGGCTTGCTTGTTGTTAGCTTAATGTTGCGTTATTTGTTTGTTTTGTTTTTTTAATTTCATAGCAGTGACAGTCAATGCTGAGGCTTAGGGCAAACACTATTGTTACCTGGCTGTCTGTGAAGGCAGGTCAGGTAGATGTGGATGCTGCTCAGCAGGGCGCTCGGTTTGTATGAGTTAACTGTTTTGGCTGTGACAAAAAGGAAAGTCGAAGAGGAAGGGTCAGGGACTCCTGCAGTCTCACAGAATGAAACTCAAATGCAACACACTTTCAACCGAGAATTGACGCCATGGGCCAAACTTAAAGAATAAAATATAAAATAAAAAAAGAAATGGGAAAAACTACATCTCGCAAAAAGATGGTTTATGTCTCAATTCAGAAAAGTCAAAAATTGGAAATTTAAAACCCAGTTCTTAATGTTATGACTACCTGTAACACGTTGCCTGTAAACATGTGTCACTGCATTATGTTTACATTTCGCAAGTGCCTTTCTTTAGTTACTAGTATTGTGTTAACAAACGGTCATGGCTTTTGTACATCACGTACTGTAACAAATTGTCGTTAACTTGAGTAACGTCCAATTCACCTGTTTCTCCTCTCCTGTCCAGTTCTCCGTGAGTGTGTGGATGGAGCAGAGCAGAGCCCCGCCCTTTGCAAAACAGAGTTGAGAGAAAATAGCGTGACTGTATATGACAGCAAAACACAATTAAGATTCTCATACTGAGCTGAAATTAAACAAGTGTATATAAATTACATTAACATATATAACTAGTGAGTTATTACTTCTTTTACTGAACGATCTTTACCTCTTCCTTCTCTGCATTAGCTCAAAGTCATATGTGGACACCCCTAATAAATGTTGATTTCTCACCTTACCCGTGCCAATCTCAAGAGCTATGACTATGAGGATTGTGGGTCATTTAGCTCGAAATATTTCTTGACCTCAGCTGTTGAGCTGCCATAGGAGCAGAGAACAAGAGTTGCAACGGGGGTCGGTATGTATAAGTAGAGAGCAAGTGAGGGAAAAGTGCATTTTATTCCGGGGGTGGCAAGGCTGGAAATAGGACAGTGGCATGAGGTGCAGCGCATCCAAGAGCAGCAGCACGTCAAGGAGTGCTGATGCGCGTTTAGCCACCGCCGGTGTGGGGTTGTACATTGAAAATAATAGGGGCATATTTTTCGATGCGCACCATTTGCAGCCGGTGTGTTTTGGCCTCAATAGATACCCACTTATTATCACCAACTCAGACTGCTGAAGCCTCATCTTAACTTCTGTGAGCCTTAGAAGTCATTTTACATAGAAAGAAGACACTATATTTTGATCTTCACTTACATTGGAATCTGGTTAGGAAGGAATCTCATCATAGACAATATGGCCCGGAGGAATGATGACAGCAACCAAAAGCAGCCTTAATATAGGAGGATTAACAGGCAATACTCACATGCAGTTAAAGCAGTTGATTTATTTAGAAGTTTGGTTGTTAGTCCAACATACAAAACACATTAAAATCTCTTCTCCCTGTCTCCCCTGCAGAACTACTTTGCCAGAAACTTCTACAACATGAGGATGCTGGCGCTGTTTGTTGCCTTTGCAATCAATTTCATCCTCCTGTTCTATAAGGTAATGGTGTAGCAGGGATGTTGTTATCAGGTTAGAGATGGGTGGCAAAAGGGGTTTAGTGGGAATAGCCTCTAATTAAAAGGTTCATAACTTCCCAATGGAGTTGCAAGATTTTGTGGAATGATTGGTCATGAGCTAAAGGACAGCTGATTAACTGTTCATGCTATTGGATATTCCACCTGATGTCATCACTTGGATTTTTTTTTTGCCACAGTGACAGTGTAAGTGTGAGAGGGCCCCAATGCAAAAAATTGCACATTGATAAGAGGGACAAGAAAAGATTTAGATGAAAATTTTGAATTTCAAATTTTTAAAGTTGCATTTATCAGTATTTTTATATGCGAGTCAGATGGCTACATGTAAAGTGGAAGTTGTTGCCAACAGTTATGGACCCACAGAGAATGATCACCCAACTCTGCCGTTCCTCTCAGTTCTACAGAACTTGTTAGTGTCTGTCAGCTCACTGTTTTCATTTTATAACCCACAACTGAACTGTTTTGATTTAGTCTCACTGCTCTCATCAGCTGTGTTTCCGTGCAGCTGTGTTCAGTAAAATAAAATTCTGGTGAGGTGACTGATGAGGTGACTTTATTTCATGCCTCTAATGTGTGTATTTATGTTTGGTGTCACAAAGAGTTCACGAAGAAATAACTACTTATGAGCACTATTATTTTATTAGACTGCAAGTTGACCGCATGTTGAATAATGACTATGACGAAGAGACAAAATGAAAAGGAGGTGTCCTGTACAATAACGACTTAGGGCTCATCACTGTGGGACTGCTGTCACGCACTTTGTAACAAAATTAATGAACGAACAAAATGCACGGGGTCCAATACACAGCAGTATTAACAGGTTTTTAATCAGGGTAAATACCCTCACTGACATACATACGTGTCACCATGGTTACCAAATGATTTGCATAAATAGGTTATATACTAAGCCTCATAAATATCAGTTAAAAGATCTCAGACAGATTTCACAATCAGCTGATGGATTTATCTATAGTTTAGCTTTTAAAATTATGTTAAGATCACATTTGTGCTATTGTAAAATCCTATGGGTTGTTCATTTGCTTTCACACCACATACAAGCCGCACCAAAAAAATCAATTAAGCTAGCTTGAGGTTGCCACTGCAGTCGGTTTGTTTTCACCCCTTACAATTAGTAGGGGTTGGACACAGTCACAACTGTGCAAAATAATGCAACACAAAATATGGGCAAAAATCTTAAAAAAATAACAAATCAGCACCCTCTGGACAAAGTCTCAACAACACAACATTAGAAGCATTTAAAAGCTGTGTGTGCGGAAGAACAATTGTGTTGTATCACTTTACATTACTTCAGATGCTCTCCATTTATTATAAGGCAGTGAAGACCTCTCTGACAATCAAACAAAACCCTTAAACAAAACCCTTAAATATTCTCAGCTCTACAAAGGTAGTATATTTTATTATGAGGCTAAAGTATAGTATTACATGTGTTTTATATCCCGCTTGTGATTCCGTCATCAGTTACATCATTTTATTGTCACACACTCAGCTTCATTTCTCATTTTTAAGACCGATAAATTGTCCTTACCAGGTTTCTACATCCTCGTCTGTGGTTGAGGAAAGGGAGGTGGTGTACACCAGCAGCCAACCAGACAGCAGCGTTCAGTGGGATCCTCTGGGAGGAGAAGCATTGGAAACAAAGGAAGACGTGGTGGATGAGGCTGGAGAGCCGCTGAAGCCTGTCACAGTGCGGTTTGTCCTGGAGGAGAGCAGTGGATACATGGAGCCCATGTTACGGATCCTGGCTGTCCTTCATACTGTCATCTCCTTCTTCTGCATCATCGGATACTACTGTCTCAAGGCAGGACACTGACTGTTGATACAGCAGAAGTCATTCACAAAGTTGGAATGTGTATCTGCTATTAATAAAAACCTTTACCAGCTAAATCCTAAAAAGTCATCTATTTAATGTTTTCCCAGATGTTTTCAAATATTTCCTATTCAAGGATTTGCATTCTTGGTAATCACATTACATTGTTTGTTATTTTCAACTATATTGGTGTGTGTGTGTGTGTGTGTGTGTGTGTGTGTGTGTGTGTGTGTGTGTGTGTGTGTGTGTGTCTGTGTCTGTGTGTGTCTGTGTGTGTAGGTGCCACTAGTGATCTTTAAGCGTGAAAAGGAGGTGGCCAGGAAGCTGGAATTTGATGGTCTTTATATCACAGAGCAACCATCTGAGGATGACATCAAAGGACAGTGGGACAGACTGGTGATCAACACACAGTGAGTACACCCTGTGTGTGTTTGGGAGTATGTAGTTTACATTGTACAGTATATGCTACAACATCGATTAAAAAGACAAGTGCAATTAAGAGGGAGATGTGTGTAGAACCAGGAGGGAGAACAAGAACACAAGATGAGGTTTGAGAAAACCCAGCGCAGGTACAGCAGTGCAACCAAAGATTAGAGGTACCTCATGCATTCCAATGTACAGAGTTAGCAGCAACAAGGACAGCAGGGCAGAGGGAACATTATGATAACAGTAACTATTACCATGTCCATGACAAATTCTGGGAAAACCAAAAGTTAAAGATGGAGCAAATGTATTTTCTCTTGTGTTTTTTGTAAACAGTTTTACAATAATTCACCTTTATGTGACTCATGAGCCTGTTGTCCTATGATTTTCAGATCTTTCCCCAACAACTACTGGGATAAGTTTGTGAAGAGGAAGGTAGGAGTCACTATTTTTGTAGACCTGTTTCCATATTCACAAAGGTTCTTATCTTACCACCAGGTGTCCTCCTGAAGTTTCCAGCCAATAGTTTTCTCTTCAGAGCTATTCACATAGCTGCTGAGAGACACTTTTACTAATAGAGCAAAGACAACTGCTGAGCTAAAAGAAGGAGCAGAGTTGACCGTGTTGCTATGGATGACATCATGTTTCTTTCCTGAACTTCACCATGTCCTTAGTGATTGGTGTTTGATGAGTTTCCCGTTTGTGTCAATGAATTTGACATAACATATTCCTCAATATAGAGAAATGTGAAGAACAGAGAAAATCTAAATGGACAGACAGACAGACGGATGGATTGATTGATTTATGGACTGATTGATTGATAGACAGATTGATTGACTGATTGTTAGATAAATACTTCTGACTGCAGATTCTGGCATCATCAGCTGCAAACTGTATTTTAGAGCCCTACCAACACTGGATTTTTGAGGCTGATGCTGATAACAAGTAAAAATGTATATATTGACCAATATTGAATATACTTTATGTATATATATATATATATATATATACATATGTATGAATATACTAAAACACACATTATTTTGAGATCAAACACTTGTGATAAAGAGATGTAATGAAGGCAGGATATTACACAGTTTAAAGCCTAGTTCAGACCAAAGATTCACGATGAGACAAGTTGAAATAGGCAGCTACTTGAAATGCACTGTTCTGCAACATTCTAAAAACCTGCTGGTTCACACCAATGCAACTAGATGAGATGGTGTATCATCTGCAACAACTCTCTGTACTCCCGTTCTCATTTCCAGCTTTTCAGGTTTATTTTGTGGATGAATATAATTTGTAGCTTCTCAAAATATGAATGAGAATAGTAAAAGTGAGATACTGGCTACAGCTGCATTTGTAGTAGTGATGAAACGGCAAAAAACGAGCAGTCATTTTGACTTGACCAGCAGACTTCACTGCAAGCCAATTGGCTGTTGAAACAGGTGGTGCCTTACGTTCGAAAACCAGCCGCCAGCGATTTGACCAGTTGCAGGTGACATCATCAGCCAGCTTGAGTTACACTCAGACCAGCCATTTCACACAGCTGCAACTTTTCTCTGCAACATTCTAAAACGGTTTCGTCTCATAGTGAATCATTGATCTGTACTGGGCTTTACAGTAACCTTTACTGTTAAGCATGACATCATTGCACTAAAACAGTAAACTTCATTGGGGAATTAATAATTATAAATTATTCCTATTTTCATATCTTATCTACTTTTCATATCAGTGCATATCAGACAACATATACACTGATAAGGATAAACTGGTCGGGCTCTAGTGTATTGTCCATATATTTTGCAAATATGGATTAAAAGTTCGTTATCCTTCTGTTTTTACAAAGCACTGATTTGATGAGGCACCTTACCTGCAGTATATTACTGACTGTGGGCAGGTCTTAGGGCCAGGTTATTCTAGAAAAGAAGTGGTTCGTACATTGTGTTGTTCGACTCGGTTGGAAATCAGAAGTGTTTATATGTGATCCGAACAACAGGGCAAAAAGCCAGCCATCCCAAAGAGGGGGAGAGGTGAAATCATTTAAAAAGTGGCGCACATTTTCAGACAGGCTCTCCTGAAAGACATTCATATTGCACTCAATTGTTCACATGGAGAGAGCCAGAAATAGTTGTGTCAAGAGTGAAAAAAGAGAGCTTGATGAGAAGTTCAAACTCTGGCTCCTTCCTCACATCTACACAGCTGACTAATCACAGTGCGAGATCGGTTCTCTCAGAGTAGGGAGCTACTTTTAGCATTAACATGCTTTGTGAATTACTCATAGGCCAAAAAATTAAGAGTTCCAAAGTTAGGACTGTGACGCTGCTCTTATTCTCAGGAGTTTCTCCAAACTCAACCTTTACTGAGCTTCTTTTAAATTCAGGATATCTTGTGAATATGGCCCCAGACAGTCTCCTCCAGTGCATGTGAATCCTGAAAGTGACAACATGGTCCAATTTATCATGGTTTGACTCTTCCAGTCAGTTATTAACTTGTGGGACAGGGACGACTTATGACTGAGCTACTATGGACTCAGGACAGGTGTTGGGAGATGTTCATTGGTTTTTTAATATATTCGTTGACTCTGTTATATTTAGGTTGGTTTTAGACCACAGGAGTCATTAGACAGCTGGTTGTATCACACTCATGTAGATATATTTTACTGAATTTCTTCTCTATAATCACTGACATACTGTCAGACATGATCTAACTCCTCTTTGTCTCTCACACAGTCACACACACACAGAGTCTCTTTCACTCCATCTCTCTTTTCTCTGTTCAGTTATGTCAGACATGTTATATATACACATTATTTGATAATTTATGCCACATTTCAGTGAGGCCCTCTCCTGCCTGATCAGCTGTTTGGTGAACCCACAAAAGCAACCAGTTGCTCTTTCATTTCTATTCCTCCCACTTTGGTGGTTTGTATGGAAGCGCACTGCATTCACAAAACAAAAAAATGTTTTCTGAATTATGAGAAAAGATAGTTATCAGTCGCAGCTAACCTTGGCCAGAGGATAAGACGTTACACAAAACAGATGGAAAAAAATGGAAGGGTACTTATTGGATATAACTTCATGCCTTTCCAGTTTCCACTATGAGATCTTTGCTCATAAATACAAGATCCTGGTCTCATGTTTACGAGATAGTAACTCATAATTATGAGAGAAGATGTCTATTTTTTTTTCTTTTGTAAATGCAATGCGCTATTTTAGGCTTGCCTAATGGCAAATGCAATGGCTAATGCATAATTTAGCTAATGCTGCTGAGAAAGTAGTGACATCACGAACAGGTTCAGAATAAACAGGGTAGCTCTTTTACATCTGTTTAGTAATATAAAAATAATAATCTTAATTTATAAAGAGCTTACAAAGCGATTTACATATCAGCAATTAAAACAGACAAGACATTAAAACAACAACTTTTAAAAGAACTGATAAAAACACTTTGGTCTCTAAAAACTGAGGAAATGAAAGACAGTTTAAATGAACTTCCTACTCAAGTAAAATCAGGAAACGCTCTCTGATAAAGTACGTTTTAAGAAGGGACTTAAAAGAGATCACTGACTCGGCCGACCTGATTTCCTCGGGCAGATTGTTCCAGAGCCTCGGGGCCCTGACAGCTTTGTCACCTTTAGTTTTCAGCTAGGCCTCTGGAACAGACAAAAGACCTCTGCCCAAGGATCTCAAAGTACATCCTGACGTGTATGATACTAAGAAGTCAGAGATACAGCTGGAAGAGAGACCATGGAGAGCTTTAAAAGTAATGAGTAAAACCTAAAAATTATAGATCATATAGACAGGTCAGAAGGTCAGTATCAACTGCTATAATCCGGATTACATTGAAGATTAATCAGGCAAAACCCTGTGTGTCTCTAGGAAAACACAGTGGATGTACTGGTAGCCATAAATTGAGGATAGTACATGTACTAGTATCTGCCCTTGTATGACGGAAGTTTAATGTGAAAAATACAGTCCATTCTATCTGAAATGTTGTCCCACTGGTAAGTGTTTCTCCCTGCTCCTCCTCAGGTGATGGATAAATATGGAGAGTTCTACGGCCATGACCGCATCAGTGAGCTGCTGGGAATGGACAAGGCTGCTCTGGACTTCAGTGACTCTCACAAAAAGAGAAAGCCCAGGAGAGACAGCTCACTGGCTGCTGTGTAAGTACTGTGTGTGTGTGTGTTTACGAGACACAAATATGTAATTATATGTACCCGCACACTAAAGCTTGATTTTAAATAATGCATTTTACAAAACATTTTACACCAAAGCATATTTATGTTAACAGTGGCATCAGCATTTCATGGTGGGCTGACTATAGTTATCATACACTGCCAGGACAAACTTAGTCAAAGCGCATCCACATCTATATTCTTAATGAATTTCCTTTTATGCTGTTCAAGTTAGTTCCCATACATTGCAATAAATACTACATGAACGAATGAAAACTGAATTTTATTTAACAAGACATAAATATATAGTTCAGGAAAACAGCAACGATTGTTAACATCCACCCCTTACTAATACAATGTTTTCATCCTGACCTCCCATGCATTCATTGAAAAATGGGACAGTTAAAGTGTCCACATATTTAAACAACCATTTCAGATGACGTGAGTCATTCATATCCAGCAACTCACTTGTGTCCTGTATGTCATTAACAAAAGTTCACAGTACAGTTAACAGTATAAAGGGCAGTAAAGAGGAAAATTAAACTCCTTTTTTATTTATGCCAGATCACGCACTGGACAAAATTTACTTCTTCCAAAGCAGCCCACCAACCTGTTACAATATGAAGAGGCAAAATAGCATCTATAATCTGAGAACAGATAGACCTGTTTTTCTTTATTGGTATGAATCATTTCCAGCAGGCTGATCTGTACACACATGGAATGGTATTTGGAGTTGATAGTATCAGGTTTTACTAGCGGGACTTTTATTCACTCTGAAATGGGTGGTCATATGGTCTCACACATGATCGTCCTCTGTGAGCCTCTTCTCCATCTGTTTTCAGGCTGAACTCCATTGATGTCAAGTACCAGATCTGGAAACTGGGGGTTGTGTTCACGGACAATGTAAGTATGTAGAGGCACAAAATCATTTAGCAGCCATGTCTGGCTCCATTATGTGGATTAGAAGTAACAGGGTTTCAAAAACATTGCCTTTTTACATTTAAGAAATTAAATATTATCATGATGTCTGCAGGCATTCCAGGGGTATTTATTCAATAATAAAAATTAAAAAACTGTTAATGAATGATAATAAAATGTCAAACTGAGGCTTGATTTGCCATCTTTGCAGACATTTTCATATTTCTGATTCAAATTAACAGCACTTTCAATCTGCCTTTCACCGAATTAATGAACAAGGTTGCAGATATGCGGATATTTTGCAAGCAACAAATAGTGAAACTACACAAAGTACATCTTTAAGATTTTTTTTTAAAGAAGCATATCAACATTATATACAGAAATATAGTAAATATCTTATAAATACAGGGCTTAAATCCAACTTTTTCTAATGTACTGTTGGCTCATTTATGAAGTTTTGGTCCTGTCACTTCATGTTACATTTTCATGAACTGATACACTAAGCTGGACCAATATTGAAAAGCCATGTAAATGTAGCCAGAAACTGAACATAGATTTTGGCAGTTGTCCTTACGTATCTGTATTAAGTAACCTCTCTGTCCCTTGCTCCGTGCAGTCCTTCCTATATCTGGCCTGGTATATGACCATGTCCATCCTGGGTCACTATAACAACTTCTTCTTTGCTGCCCATCTGCTTGACATCGCCATGGGCTTCAAGACACTCCGAACCATTCTGTCCTCAGTCACACACAATGGCAAACAGGTAAACTGCGACACACCCAGCTACACTATGGTCAACAGCATATTACATATTACATATTACAGGATTTGCATGTTTGTACTCAAACACCTTAGTGCAACTACTGTATGTTATACATAGTAACATAGAATCCTTGTCTGATGTTCCATTGTCAGACTTGATAAACAGTTAACAAACTGGCAGCAAATGCCACGCATCAAAAAATACGCCCCCATTATTTTCAATGCACAACCCCACACTAGCGGCAGCTAGACAAGTGTTGCTGCACCTGGACACGCTGCGGCCCCTGATGCCACTGTCCTATTTCCAGCCTGACCGCCCCTGGAATTAAATGCATATACCCCCACTTGCTCTCTGCCTTTTACGTACCAGCACCCATAGCGGCTCCTATGGCAGCTCGATTCTTCTTCTTACCATTGATGTATAAAGAAACCACTGTAGGTGTTGCTGTGGCTCTTGCGTGACAAAGAATGGATGACGACAGACTGGTTGTTGAGGTCGAGAAATATCCTGAGCTAAATGACCCACAGTCCAGTTATTATAAAGACAATGGCCAAAAAGATATTGCCTGGCGAGTCATAGCTCTGGAGATTGGCCCCTCAGGTTAGATTCAGCGGCTGTCTACAAATGATTTTAAACTAATGCATAGGTGGAGGAAGTACAGATATGTCACTAAAAGTAATAATAACTTTGTGTGGTCATCTCTGATGAGCTGCAGCGTCACGCATCCAGTCTGTGCCAGGGGTGGCACTGGATGTGAGGGACATGACGCACCACACTGCCGCAGGGGTGCCGGTGTGTTTTCAGCTTAAAGACCTGGTGCTGGAGTGGTTTCTCATTCTCCTTCCGGTCTAATTGCATTAACTGTAAAACTGAAACAGATCAACGCCGTATAAAAAATGTTACACAAATACATTCCAATCATATATTTAAATGTTGCCACCTTTTAGCAATCTGTATTATATTACCCCTAATATACTGTATCCATATTATAGCTTGTCAATTAACACATTCAACGATTCTCTAAAAAAACATGTAAAGACAGGTTATCTTGAATAAAATGTACCTTCCCAGTGTGTTGCAGACTGTCTCTGCAATACTTATAGGCATATGTAATCCAAACTTGAAGTAAAGTGATCAACTGCATGCTTGTTAAAGCCACCCTGCTGCCAAATAAAGGTTCTTTCTACTGTTGTCCACAAGGGGGTTTTAAAGTACCTTAAATGACACTAACACAGAAATAATACATTCCAAGTGTCCTGTTGTGTTTCTTCTGTACGCAGACTGTTGTGCATCACAGCAGCCTTGTCCTCTCTCCCTGTCTTCCAGCTGGTGTTAACAGTTGGCCTGTTAGCAGTGGTGGTGTACCTCTACACAGTAGTGGCCTTCAACTTCTTCAGGAAGTTCTACAACAAGAGTGAAGATGGAGAACTGCCAGACATGAAGTGTGACGACATGCTGACAGTGAGTATGACAGGTGTATAGCTTTCTGTGTTGTAGTGTAGTCAGACACTTTCCCAACATATTGTGCTTTACGAGAATGGCAAATTCAGTTGACTTCAGTCTAATGGCTTAAGGCAGCATCTTAGCATGAAGGCATTACTTTGTTAGTAAGTGTTAACTGTGAACATAATGACAATATTTGAAATGAGGACAGGAACAAATATCTGATGTAACATGTAAGAGGAGATGAGGTTAATGAATGAACTTGAAATTGATAACATGTAGATGAAGGATTAGTTGGTGTATGCTGTCTTTAAGCAGGTAGCAGTTAGATGTATGGATACTGGGCAGCAGTCCTGTTATATGAATGAAAGTGTAGGTGGCACTGGTGACAGGCAGTAGTGTTGGATATAAAACACTGATGTGGACCAACGACTGTCCTGAAATGGATAATTTCTGTTGACCTTTCAAGCAATAATGTGAAACTAAAATCTGCCCATTGCTTTTGTTAAATACATCTATTTCTCTCATCTGCACAGTTGGGTGTTGTGAAATGTCAAAAGGTAACTTCAGAATTTTTCAGTCTGGACCCTATTTCCCATGTTTTTGTGTTCTAAGTGACTCATGGGTTCAACAATATTTGAAATTGTTCCAGTACTGAGTGAGAGTCCTGTAGCCGGCCTCAGCGAAACTGGCTGCAATGTAACCACTCAGGGCTTGTTCACACCGTCAATATACATTCACTAAAAGTGCTTATTCTCTACAGAGATAGACCTTTTTGTTTAAGAGTAAGATCCTTTTTGTTTAGCCAGAAACAGCCCTGATATTGCTATCGCCAAACCCGCCAGACTCCATTTAAATAAACATTAATTTTATCATCATAAAAGACTCCTCAGTCAAAATCAACAGAACAAAAATTGGTTCATCTTTCATTTGTTCCAACAGTTATCAACTTTGGTTTGGTTAATATAAACTCTTAATATACCCAGTTAAATTAGGTTTAGAATAGAATAGAAACAACTTTGTTGATCCCACGAGGGGCGATTCGTTTGTAGCTTCCCCATCCCACAATGTACGAACAACAAACAACAACTCACTAATCCATGCCAAGCACAATCCAGTAAAAAAGACAACCAGGTCGTTGATTGGGCACATAAGTTAAGTTAAATGTCAGTAAAAGATACAAGTATAAATATCAATATAAGAAAGAAAGATCTTAATCCCTTCTATTCTGTCAGGACATTATTTGCTAAACTAATTACCATCTAAGTTTAGTAACCAAATAGCTGAAGGGATAAAAGATTTAGAGTAGTGATTAGTCTTGCTCAGAGGTACAAGGTATTGACGACCAGAAGGTAACAGTGAAAACTCTTGAGACAGGACATGGAGAGGTTGATAAATAATGCTCTTCGCCTTCTTAACCACCGGATTCTCCTAGAGGGAATGCAGGTCTCTCTGTCTAACTCCAGTAATTTTGGAGCAAGCCTTAACTATACTTTGAAGGCTGTTCTTATCCTTAATGGATAATTTATTAAACCAACAAATAAAAGAAAAAGTTAAGAGACTTTCAATGAAAGAACAATAAAGTGTACTCAAGATTTTCCCATTGACATTAAAGGAATTCAGCTTCCTCAGCAGGTAAATCCTCTGCCGACCTTTCTTGACAATGGACTCTGTGTTCATATTGAACTTAAGTTTACAGTCAAACACAGTACCCAGGTATTTGTAAGACTCACAATCTGAACATTATCGCCATGAATGACACTGACCTGATGATCAATGTTATGTCTCAAGTCAATTATCATGTCCTTGGTTTTAGAAACATTTAAATCGAGGTAATTATCATCACACCATTTCACAAAATCGTGTAATGCAGGACCATGATCAGTCTCAGAGTGCTGCAGTAAAGATAAGAGGACGGTATTGTCAGAAAACTTCACCAGATGCCTGTTGACCTGAGAAGATCTGCAGTTGTCAGTATACATAATAAATAAGAGAAGTGACAACACACAACCTTGAGGAGAACCAGTGTTAGAAATGGACATGTTAGACATTTGTCCATTGACAAAGACCTGCTGGACCCTGTCTGTGAGAAAATTTAAAATCAGAATGAGAAGCTGGTGTGGGAGATTAAATTAAGTGTCACGCCTCTCAATTAAAATGTGAGGCTGCATTTTATTGAAAGCAGAAGAAAAATCTGCAAATAAAAGTCTTGCATGAGCTCCAGGTGTTTCCAAGTGTTTGTGCAGAGTGTTCAAGATAAAAAGCTTAGTGTCCTCCACACTTTTACCTGGCTGGTAAGTGAATTGCAGGTGATCCAGTTTTCCTGCTACCGAAGACACAACAATGCTCTTTATAATTTCCTCAAATAAATTTTTTGTTGAATTTGGCGATTTTCCAGCTGTTTCTAGTTAAACAAAAAGGATCTTACTCTTTCACAAAAAGGTCGATCTTTGTAGGGAACCTTTCTATGATGTCAGACACTTAAAATAAGTTTGCTGAGTGGTATCTATTTTTTCATGCCTTCCTGAAATTTTACTGGGGTATACAGTATATGACTGCATTTGTCTGCCGTGCTAACCCACCCCTAACATCCCAGTCTTCACTGTTCCATGAGTAAAGGCTGACCCCTGGAGGTGCGTAATGTGCACTACATACAATACATCCTCAATACAGCTACCCAAAGATGAGCATCTGTAGTTTTGATGGTATTGAAGATTACCATCGGGATTTCTAAATAGTAAGTAAGTAAAGTTTATTTATATAGCACTTTTCACAGATAGGAGATCACAAAGTGCTTTCCAGTAAACAAAAACAAATACAACAATATAACACATCATCAAACACAAGCAAGGTGTCTTGCAAAGTGCAAAATGTAGATAAAACACAGAACCATGAGAAAGCAGGAAACATAAGAGTTGATGGGGTACATGGAGTTGATTAACCAAAGGCCTGACTAAAGAGCAGTGTTTTCAGTTGTTATACCCTGGTATACCATAATACCATGATGTCACCCAAGCCTATAATCTGAGCCTGTCAGTGGCAGTAACATGCACTTTTAGAGGACATAAATTGAGGGTGCGAACATGCCTGGAGTGGTTACATTGCAGCCTGTCTCGGTGCTGCTGGTTGCAGCACTGTCACTTAATACTGGACCAATGTCAAAAACCTTTTTCCCATTAGTCATTTAGACACAAAAACATGGGAAATAGGGTCCAGGTTGAAAACACAGAAGTTACCCTTTGAGACCATGGCTTGACTTTCTCTCTTGACTACTATTTAGTCTCATTGCTCTGGGCCGTGGCTCACTGCTGTTCTTGCTGCTAATATCAGTAAAGCCTGTCTCATTGAAAGTAGGAAGCATCTTGAGGAGCCTGTCTGTAAAGAGGGTCCAGCTCCATTTATGGACAGAAAGTCATGGGTCAGAGCTTTTAGTCTGACAGTGTTCACCCTCAGGCTCTGTCTGTGGTTCAGCTGAAATGCTGTAAGACTACATGCTTTCTTTTGTCAGATTCTTTTCTGGGCATCTGTTAGCTTTTTAGGAATAGCAACAGTGTGTGTGACTATAAGAAAGATGATTTTTTTTATTGTTATCAACCTGGGTTTGTTTTCTCTGATGCAAGCTCAGTTTAAGGCTCTTTGGCTACAGTAACAGTGATGGTGCAGGATAATGGGATCTGAAAAGGAAAAAGGAAACAGGTCTCATGATGCTGGAGCAAGTTGGCTACAGCAGCAGCATAAGCTACAGTTATGAGGTAGCCTGGTTAAAGGTGACCCAGCTTTGTGGTACAGGATAGCGATACTGGCACTGACTTCATGCTTAATGCCATGGTACAGTGCTAATAGGTTTATCATACATTTTAATCTTTGGTAGTGTAAACTACTTACTACTAATCTAAACATTTACAGAAAGGTCTGTGCCTTCAATGCATATTAGCTTAATCAGGTAGGAAGCATAAACATGTGTCAAATCAAATATCTAGACACATCTTGTCAGTGATGGAGGAAGGAAGCAGGTAAAGACAGAGTGAATCACTGCTGTGATGAGGCTGTTCTCTGCTACCAAGCCATCTGAAAGAAATACTATATAAGGGCTCTGTGGTGTGTGTTTTCTGGGGGTGGGAGGGGGCCTTCTGTCACCCGGAAATTTCAGGACACACACACTCTAATCCCCTATAGTCAGTCACCCATAGCATTCCATAGCGCTCTTCTGTTTCCTATTAAGGGGCCGCGGGTGGCAACTCTAACTGGTGTACAGGAAGGTGACAGGGGCTTAGTGGGATGGAGGGATAGACTGATGAAGGGCCACTGCCCCAGGCAGGTTTTTGCTCTTTCCTCTCCTCCCTATATGTGATTAAATCCCTTACAATAACACTCCCAGCAGGATGAGAGGATCTGAGCTGATCTCTTCTTTTCTGTTCCACTTGTTCCCCTCTTAGCCTCTGTCTTTCTCTCAGTGTGCTGGGGTTTTACAGTCTTCTTTCCTCTTTCTCCTTTCTCCTCTCTGCATCTTGTTCCTTTTATATACACAGTATGTCTGATTTAAGATTTCTTCTCTTTCCTGTTTTCCCATTAATACGGACTCATTCCCTTTCTTTAAACTTGATTTTAAACTGATAATCATTTTTTTTACTTTGTTGCTCAAATTATGATGGTAATACTGAAAAAATCATTGTGGAAACATAGTTGAATGTACTGGGACACAGACCACATGACTGACACAATAAAATCATTCCACGGATGAAGACTGACTATCAAAGATTATAGTTTCCTTTTTTCCTTTTACTGAAACTAAATACATAATAAATCAGTTCCATTTCTTTATCATCCTGACCTGCACTTTTTTTTAAATATTACTTGAATTTAGTTTCCTTTTTTATAATATTTCAGTGAAGCTGCTATAAATTTAGTGAGTTGAAATAATCACAGCTGGTCCTCATTTAAAATCCGGCATGTTAATTCTCTCTCTCCCTGTGTCTCTCACCCTCTCGCAGTGCTACATGTTCCACATGTATGTTGGTGTGCGAGCAGGTGGAGGGATTGGTGACCAGATTGAGGACCCAGCAGGTGACGAGTATGAGATCTATCGCATCATCTTTGACATCACCTTCTTCTTCTTTGTCATCGTTATCCTCCTGGCCATCATCCAGGGTGAGAGGTCCAACACACACACGCATGCACACACACACAGACACACACACACACACATGCACACACACACACACACACATGTGCGCAAACACACACGCGCACACACATACACACACACACACTGTCCCAACTGTAAAGAAGGGTGCAACCCCATAATGATCACTCCATTTTGTTGTTAAGCTGGTTTGTTAGAATTATCAAAGGGGTCTGTAGACCTTATACAAGTCTTAAGCCTACATCATAGTCTGGGTCTGCCTTAACAGGCATGATCATAGGTGTTTGTTTAAAGAATTATACTGTAGACTGTAGAAAATAACTGACGTAGCCACTGTGATGTCACCCTATTGGTTTGTGGACTCCCATTTTAAAGGCTTGAGTTTGGTATTTTGACGGTCGCCATCTTGTATTTTTTTGGAGCCAGAAGTGACCATATAACAGGGAAAAATCAGCTATTGAGATTGAAACTGTTTTTTTGTACCAGGCCGTAAGCATGTTTATTTCTACTGTAGAGCTGTCCATATTGCAGCATCATATTGCAGCTAGAAGTAGCAGGACTTTTCACAGCAGACACGAGCAAAAGCAATAGCATTAATTTGCACCTGTGTTTTGCTGCACTGACATGTTTTGGGTCATGTATTGTTTTTTTCTTTTTTTTCTTAGATTGTATCGGTCAAATATGATATCTTAAGCTTCACATTTTACATGTTAAACATCGTAGTAGCATTGTTTTAAAGCTGCTTTTAACATTCTGTCTTAGATTCCCACAAACCCAAATAAAATTGTGATCATTATATGATAGTAATATAAACACTGTAACATGGAGATCCACTATTTTCAAAGGTTATTGAGTAAAACAAAAGGCTCATGCTTTTCAGATGGTTGTGGTCCGGTTAGTTAATTTCTCCACCATCTGTGGTCTGAACATTCTAGGGTTGATCATTGATGCTTTTGGAGAGCTGAGGGACCAGCAGGAACAAGTGAAAGAAGACATGGAGGTGAAAAGAAACACTCATGCATTCTCTACCACCTAAAACAATGCAGTATTATACAGCATGTGACTGACAGATGCTGGTTGCACTTTAACAGCTAATATGCTCACAAGTAAAGAGTGTCAGGTAAAGGTTTTGTATAATGAGAATCACTTAATAACACTTGCATCTTTCTCTTCCAGACCAAATGTTTTATCTGTGGAATAGGTAATGACTACTTTGACACAGTGCCACATGGCTTTGAAACGCACACGCTACAGGAGCACAACCTAGCCAACTACCTGTGAGTACATTTGTAGTTTCTGTGTGTTTGTATGTGTGTACATGTACCTCTAACAAAGTGCAATCCGGTGTTTTATAATTATGCCTGCCTGATGCAATACACCTGATTGAAAGACTCAACAAGTGTTGTGTTCTCTTTGGTCTTTGCCTCCAGTTTGACTGGGAATGTTTTGAGCAGTTACATCAATCATTTAAACACCAGTGTGGCTGTTTGAGGTTTCTTGTACTGGACCCCCACATTCCCTAATGCCACTCCACTACTTGTACAAACACAGCAAACAACAAAATAGTGGATACAGTTCTCAGCTGTATGATTTTAGACATGTCTTAAACCTTCCTCTGAGACAGACTGACTACAATTGAGGAAACAGAGGCTGTATCTTAGAATAATGGTAACATTTGTCAGAGGCAGTCAAGAAGAAACATTTACTTGTCCTCCTTATTTAAGAACTCGGAATAAACGAGAGGTTATTCCGGGTTAACCGGAACCTTTATTTTCTATATTTTGTGTAATTCTTGTTTGGCCCAATAATGGAAAAAGACTTGCATTAGAGCTTGAGCTCTGTGCTGATAGTACAACCAGTAATTGTAGTAGTAAGTGTTGGCGTTATTTAAAGGATAAGTTTAGTATTTTTCAACCTGGACCCTATTTTTCCATGTTTTTATGTCTGCGACTTTAATGGGAACAACAATTTTTGGAACTGGTCCAGTACTGAGCATTAGCGTAACAGGCTTAACCACCCAGGGCATGTTTGCACCGTCAATGTATGTCCACTAAAAGTGTTTGTTTTTGCCACTGACAGACTCAGATTGTTATTCTGAGTGTCTGGCAACATTATGGAAAGGATCCCTGGAGAGACAGACCATTTTGTTTAGCAGTAAGATCTTTTGTGTTTAACCAGAAACAGCCCAGATATCACCATCCCAAAACCCACCAGACTTCATTTAAATAAACAGACATTTTAGCAAGTATTAAGCCAGCATGCAAAAACATGGGACAATAGGGTCCAGGTTGAAAAACACCATATTTACCTTTTAACATCAGGTTCTGTTGGTGTATGTTTGTGCATGTGGGTGTATGTGTGATAATACTGTCAGTGGATATTTTCTTCTAATGTGTGTGTGTGCGTGTGTGTGTGTGTTTCAGATTCTTTGTGATGTATCTCATTAACAAAGATGAAACAGAGCACACAGGCCAGGTAAATCAGCTCTTTTTCCTTTGGTCTCATTAAATATACATTACTGTGATATTGTAATGTGGTTAGTACATCTCAACTTCAAATTCTCCTCCAATGTTTCTGATCCTTGCTGTTTGCATAATTAAAGCCTCAGTATGCTTCAAACAAAGTGTCTGTCAGACCCTCTAACAGCATCTGAAACCGCTGTCCAATGGTGGAATCTCACCTGTCGTATGGTTTCCTTTAGAAAAAATGTGAGCTGCTCCATGTCCTGAAAGATTTTAGTGTCCTGGACAAATAGGAGAGATTCCAGTAAAATGTCATCAGTGTGTATTGACCTTAAAAACAACTGGAAGGCAGGCTATGTAAAGACGTCTTCAAGTTAGGAAAACATATAAAGACATTTAAGACTTAAACAGATTTCCTGACCAAAAACTGGTAATTAACAGATAACAGTAATCCTGCTGCTCTGATTTATTGTGTTAGTCCAACTAAAACCTGACTTTCAAAATACATGTAAACATATTATGCCTGAAATCGCACTAAATTGAATTTCTCAAAGTCGACTAACACAGCCAGATAATGTGATTTGAGAGTCGAATTACTCCTGCATGTGTACAGTCAGTCAGACCCAAACTGGCCTCGGCGCGTGCACATGCTCCACAGTTTCCACCCCAGGCTTTGCCCCAAAAGTCAAATAGCATTAAATGTGTCACAGAAGAAGCAGGTAACAAAGTGGTGAAATCTACATCCCAGGACTGTGCATTTTTGGACAGACGAAATATACAGGGCTGTGGCGTTGTCCACCAGGTACCAGTTTGCCACTAGCTACTCGTAGCTAACTTTGTCAGTTGTTTGAACTGTGACGTTATAGGTCAACTGGAAAAAGGTCCAATACTAACAAGCTGAGAGGGGGCATATCGCCACCCATCATAATTGACTCAGACATACCTAGGTCAATAAATCCTTTCTCCTTCCCAAGCTTGTATACTTGGACAAGGGCAGGAGTCCAATTAAAAGGCCTAGATGAGCTATAAGAGTAGCTCTACTTAACTGTGCATATAAACATACTGACTGAGTTTGGTCATTCGGAACAGGTAGAAACACTTCTGCCCTGGTCCTACGACAATTTGTTTGAATACATACTGGGGCCTTAGGTGGCTCAGTGTTTGAGGCTCACATTACTGTAACTAACCTCAGTAGGTGACTCTAAATATGTTGTATATAATGTAATCCCTTCCTTCCTCCTCCCATCTGTCTGTCTTCAAGGAGTCTTACGTATGGAAGATGTACCAGGAGCGTTGCTGGGAGTTTTTCCCTGCAGGTGACTGTTTCCGGAAACAGTACGAAGATCAGCTCAACTGATCTGTTCTTGGGCAACAAGCTTTCATACTGTAACCTGTTCAATGCCCTCTACAGACATCTTCCCTTTGCTTATCCCTCAAACCTTTCTTACTGCTCTCTGAGGAGTCCCTGTTCTAGTGAACGATGGGTTCCACACTCGGCTCCCAGTCCAGGAGGAATCTCCAGCCTCCTCTACAGGCCCCACCCTAAGCCTTCCTCCCAGCTCTTCCTCATCCAGACACTCAACTCGCCAGCTCTGCCCCAACTTCCAGCACACTTTGTTTGGAATGCTTCTAACTCTGACTTTGTACATAAAAAATATCAGAGTATATGCTGTACAATATGTGACTGGTGGCACGTCAAGGTTTTTGGCTCAGATGATGACTTCTTTGCTTCATCTTATTCTACATTCACAATAACAAGCAAAAAATACAAAGGAATAATGGAGCAAGAGCAAAAGGAAGGACCCAGAGATGGACAGAGGAGGAGAGTGGAGGGAAAATTAAGAGAGAATTTTTCCTGAAAGACTTTTAGGACAATGATCGATCCAGAAAGAGCAAACATTAGTATGATGATGTTTATGACTTTTCATGTGTACAATGCACGTTGCATGTAGGTACAGGGGGTGGACACAAAGAAGGAACACCTCTACAACCCTCCTGTAATCCAACACAACAGCTCTGCAATAAATGCGACCTTTGAGAAGCCTATGGGTCTGCTTTTGTTAAGGCTGTCAAAGAGGTGAGGGATTAAACTCTAAGGTATCCTTTTTTTTAGTGGGAAGATGTAAGGTGCCTCTACATAATCTAATCCAGCACACCACCAAACTACACAATTACCACAGAGTCGAATCAACACCTCTATGACAATGTTACAAACACTGAACATCCCGATCCTCACAAATGGAGCCGTTGTACTGGATTGAATTAAAGTGTAGTTTACAGATGTTAATATCGTGTCCACACCCTGTACATGCCAACACTGTGTGTGAAGGGCTCCTTAACTAAGTGTTCACATCATTAGCAACATGATCAGCAGTCCATTTTGTTCCAGTGGAGCTGAGTGAGCTGGAAACCCAGCCAACATACGGACGTCAACAAGTCATGATTTTCCATCAGCTTGTAAGTTATCATCCTTTTTTAAAACTACAGAAATGAATAAAAGTCCCGAAAACTATGCTTGCAAAATGGTTGAATCCATTGTTGACATAATGTTTACTATTTTTTTTTCTTTTATTTGATCTTTTGCCCCAGTAGCATCATGGTTTTAGGATAGTGTCCAACAAGCTGGTTCAGATCAATTATGTGGGCAACTACTGGTCAGATTGCAGTGGAATTTACTGAACACACAATTTAACATCACCATTCAGACAATCGTCTAGCCCCGCTACTGTTCAAGGCTCTAAGAATAACTAAATTCTGCATGTTTGTTCTGTCCAACAGTATTTTGGTGTGTAAGAAACATCATAGCCTCTAGGTGTCCCTGTTTGAGCTTTAGACTGTCTTTTTTCAATTAATGCTACTTAATTAGGGCTTGCTCCGTACATTTGTTAATCAAACAATGTAGTTTTATGAAAGCAATACCAAAGCAGCAAAAAAGTGATTTGTCTGTTTCAGACTTTATAGCTGCCGATAAAGTTAGTGCGTGCTTATTAGCTAAGATAAATAATCAACCAGGCTGGAGCAACTCATCAGTCAGATCAGGAGGACAGGCTTAAGAGAGATGATGATCAATGTTTGGATGAAAGCAGGAGGAGGGGAGACAGGAGGATACAGTGCCTTACTAAGACAGGGGTGAGTTATGCAAGCTGGAGGAGGAGAGAGGAATGTCAGAGAATATAATGTAGAGACTGAAGATAACACCTAGAGCTGGGTGACGGGGTGTTTATGAAAGACAGAGACATACCACATGTGAGCACTATAGGAAAGAAGAAATTCAGACGGAAGAAGGACGGAGAGAGAAATTCCCCCCAGGATATTGTTATTACAAATATAACATGACTGGCATTTCTCACTGGTTCTTTCGCCATTTGGTGCAGACCTTAGAATAAATATCCACACTTAAAAAATAATTTCAATTTTCAGTTGTGCTTGCATAATAGCTTTATACAGTGCAAAAAGGGGTGTTACAATTTTATTTAAGATATGTTTTAATCAATTCTCTTTTACTTTACATTACAGTCAGATGATTAAGTTGTCATGTAAAGTTCTGGGATGTCAGATTTCAGTTTGAAATGACCGATCCAATCGCCAAAATAAATGTTGCCATTGTACATTTCTGCAAACCACAGTTATGTTTGTATGTTTCATATGTTGCGGATATGTTGAAACTTCATGTTACAAATTTATGCTATAAAAACACTGTGGTTAACATTTGGTTAGGATTTTGTACAAAAAAACCCACTTGGTTAGGTGTAGGAAAACAACAGGTTTTGCTAAAGGGTAAGGATTAACAGTTATCCTCTAGTCCTAACCTCCTAATGCTACAAACATTGCTGGAAATGTCCCAAACTTTTTTGAAAATACCTGCTTTTCTTGCTACAAACAAGGCTGCATAAGTCCAGAATTCTCGTTTCAAAATACCTTCTTCTGTTGCTACAAACACGGCTGAACATCATCCAAACCCCCCTTTAAAAAATACCAGGTCTGGTCGCCACAAATAAGGCTGGAAATGCCCAAATGCTTCTTGAAAATAACCACATTTGACGCTACAAACACAGCTGGACATGTCCCGAAAACTTGCTTAAAAACACCAGGTCATGTCACTCTCATTAAAAAAACATAATTGGTATGATGCTACAAACACAGTTGAATGTTACCCAAACCTTCGGTAAAATCATCTGGTTTGGTCACTACAAACATGGTTGGAAATATTCCATTTACATCTAAAAACATCTGCTATGGTGCTACAAACTCAGCTGAACATTACTCAAACCCTCATTAAAAAATACCCAGTTTTGACATTACAAACACGACTGGACATGTCCCAAACTCGTTAAAAAATACTTGCTTCATTTGCTACAAAAACGGCTGAACATTATCCAAACCCTTGTTAAAAAATACCTGGTTTGGTCACTACAAACATGGTTGGAAATATCCCAAACTGGCGTGAAAAAACATTCCCATTATGACGCTACAAACACAGCTGAACATGACCCAAAACCTCATTAAAAAATACCTGCTTTTGATGCTACAAACATGACTGGACATGTCCTGAACTTACATTAAAAAACACCCACTTGTGTTGGTCTTGAAAAGTGGTCTGGTGCTGTCTGCTGCCTGCAGACATCTCTTCTAGGTGTCACACCACCCCCACCCCCTCCTCCCTGGATAAGAAACTCTGCTCATGTCCATATAATCCCACTGCATCACTTTAGAAATATTTTTGATATGTATGAGATGTACACATTTAGAAATCTGTGGTTGCAGAAATGTACAGTGCTAACATTTATTCTGGAACCTGGGCTGAAATGACAGCAGCAAATGAGGTCATGCTTCATCTTGACTGTAAATTGGGTGAAGGCGTTAAACAGCAGGCGTGGAGTGTGGCAGTAGTGGTAGTGCTGTAATGAGAGGAACCTCAACTTTCCTTAAACTTAGTATGCTGTTGTGCAACTTGTTCTGTGCATATGGCTTTTTCATTTTAACAGAAGCATTCAGTTCCTTTGGATGGCTCCATATACACTTACAGTTGTCAGTTTACTTGGTTCACCAAATTGTACTAATACAGTTTAAGAGAGGTGTTGATTCAACTGTTTTGTGGTGCTTTTGAATCATACTTTGTTGTTTGAGGTGTTTATAGTATTTAATCAACTACTAATAATTTATCTAAATGGGTTGGACAAAATATTAGAAATATTTCTGAGCATAGACAGGCAAACAATAGTCTATAGTAAGCTGTATTGCTGGGTTGTTAGATTGCATTAGTTTTAGCCAGGTGGACCCAAAAAACTTGCAACTGAGTGTATACTACAATACTTCCAGAACAAGCTCCATATGGTTGAATGCTGTTCCAACAGCATGAACAGTTTCCATAACATTTAACAGTATTAATCCTTTATCAGGCTGCCATACCATCAACTTTAAATGGATTCATCTTGTTAGTTTAGCTTTGTTTTAGTACACACTCTGCTGCAGACACATACTGTATATATTCTGTCTCATGCAATATAGGAGTCAACACCGAGAGACAGAATTCCATCATCCATATCAATATGTTGGATTGTATGCTCTTTTTTTTTTCAACTTTTGTATTTTAATTGTTACACCCCTCACTGCAAGACAGAAAGATTCACTGACAGTGTTTAAACCTTCCAAAGAAAACATTTCATGACTCAAAGTTTGACCTTGTAGGACTTCAGTGTGCAAAGGCCGAATGAATAATATCAAAAAATTATAGTATCAGAAACAAAATAATCTATTCAAAGTATAATTATTATTACAGTATCGTTTATTTTCATATTTTTACTGATTCATTCCTCAGTGATATGAAGTGTGTGTTGTTATGATGAATGCTCAGAGCTGGCAAATGTTCAACAAACATGTCCTGGAAACATTTTCAAATAAGGATTGTTTATTTCAAGTTTCTGTATTTTTTTTTTATTACTATTATTTTTTTTTGGTGGTGATCTTATGCAATACAGCAAAGAGAGTTTCTCTTTTTGTATAGACATTCTCCAAAAAAATATCTCAGAAAAAAAAAATGCCATTGCATGTTTATTATGCGGGTTTAATTATCAAGTATAACAAAGACACTAAATCTATGTCACCCATAAATTGTTTGATAGGATTATTTAAGATGAATTAAGATTTCTGTATTATTGTATTTAAGTGTTGTGGGCTTCATTGTAACTCTTCAAGTCATTTGCCACGAGTGCATCCCTCCGAAAAAAAAAGAAAGTGGCTGCTGCTTTTCTCTCACTTAACCATCTCTGTTTTAATATACTATGAGTCAGAGGTTTGTTTAAGTATCATTTGGTTTTAAGCTCAAGCAATAGCCCTTCAGGGAGTGTATGGGAGGTGACCAACCATTGTAAATTGCAAACAAAGGCGAAACAAATAAAAGCTTGCTTAACTTTGTCTCAATTTAAAAATAAAATTATTTATTCATTTATTATCTATGTATTTTATTTACTTAACAGATAATGGTAAGGGAATAAAGCTGAGGCTCTGTTCAATTAGTTTACCACTTAATCTTAAAGGTGCAATATATATAAAAATATTTTGTTGGCTCTTTGCACAAAACCACCATTACATACATATAGCTTTATCTGAACATTGCCTGCCATTCTTTTGTTTCTGCTATCAGCTGTCTAAAACAGGTACAGAAAGTCCTATTTTGTAAACCTGCTGTGAATGGCATGGCATATACTGGTTTTTCTAAAACCCAAGTTACCATGAGTGAAGTTTGTAAAAGGGGAATTGAGCTTCAGACTCTGAAATACTTCAATAGTAATGAATAAGGATCATGTTTCTTCGACCAGTAGGCTATAATGACCCAAAATGTTTAATATTAAACAAGTGAACAAGACAGTATAAAATAATAGATATACTGTAGCCACCGAGACGTCATGCATTGGTCTGTGAACTTCTGTTTTAAAGCTTCTACTCTGGCATTTTGGCCGTCACCATCATGCTTTTTTGGAAGCAGAAATGACCATATGTGGATGAAATGGTGGAGAAAACCCTAATGTTATCTGCTAGCTTAGTTAGCACAGTGCATTTACAGCTATGGTTAACTGTGATAATGCTAATGCTAATTTTCAGTAACAAAAACAGGCTTAAAAATAATAAAACAAAATGTACTTACCAGAAAAACTGAAGATCTGACTCCTTAGAGGGTCTTTTAGTACAACCAATCACTGCACAAGACTGTTTTTAGATAATTGGTGAATCTGGGGTTATGCCATGGTGCCACCTGTCACTGAAAGCGACTACACCTTTAATTATGAAGAACTTTAAACAACATTTAACTGGATGACTTGTATAAAAATTCATCCCCATTAGGTTGCCATAAATGTTAAAATTACATATAAAACAAACATAACATAAGACCAAAAACATTTTTTGCACCAGGCTGTAAAGTTTGGCATATTAATATGGAGGTCTATGAGATTTACTCGCTCTTGGAGCCAGCCTCAAGTGGACATTAGAGGGACTGCTGTTTTTGGCAATTGCCTGTTGGCTTAATTTTTTAGCCCCAGAAATTGATGAAACAAAATGTATAATTTAAACATGAAACTGTGAGATAATCGAAACGTTTTTTAAAACTCATTATTATGGAGTGATATTAAATCCAGAGGCAGGGCCAGTTGTGTGATTGGCTGTTCACTTATTCAGAGCCAGTTTCACAACTGGTTCTGCCTCATTTGTCTTGATCAACTTTGTGAGACAAGTGGAATTATGAAATAAAAGAAACTTTAGTAAGGGCATTTAATGGTTATATAGTTTGTATTTATTTATTTATTGATATATAGTAATTTCTGATTAAATATTGAATGTTTTGGGTCCTCATAAGAAGCGACCTACATGATGCAGTTACCCATATGGTCCTAGTTTTTGCTACGTGGCCAATATCAGCTCAACACAGCTAATAAAAGCAGTACTCCTGCTGTAAAAAGCATGGATGAAATATGACTGCGAGGCACTGAAAGTTAATCTGTAAGTTATCTCACTTGAGTGAGTTTGTACCTGACATTATGTCCAAAGTGCTGTACGCAAAATTCCATCGTACAATTTGCGTGCAAAGACATGCTGCCAACTAGAGGCTGCTAAAGAGCCTCCTTTACTGATTGCACCTTTAATGTTGAGTGAGGATGCATGTGCGATTTACATTTAGCACATATGACTATACAAGTATGATAATACAGTGTTACAGTTGCAACCAGCCAGTGTGGGTGTTATGTATAATGCAGTATGCTCATTATGCCATGCTGATGTCATGCCTATTTTTTACTTTTTATTTTCATTGCAATACCACATCAGACCGAATAATGCCATTACTAAGTGGTATTTTGCTCATGTAAAAATAAATATTTTCATTATGTACCACAGAGGGGGCATGTTTAGTTTGCCACACAGTAGTGCATCATGTAGACTTTTTGAGTAGGCTGTTGCTACTTCTGAGAGATAAATGTATACAGAGGGACTGAGTCTATGAGTAATGAATGGATTTGCATGATTTTGAAAATAAAACTTTATTTATTAACTTGTGAAGAGCAGAATATTCTTGCTTCAACATTTTGGAAGTCTGTCCCTGCTTTGTTGGCTACTTTTCATATAGAACATACAGGCTCTGGACACGATGACATACACATACGACTCACCTCTGACAATGTCTCAACAAATGATAACTTCATTGCAGGGCTGCTGTCTTGGATTACGTTTGAGGCTCATCATTTTACGCTTTATTTTGAAAAATGTGAAAAATTACCTGTTATTTTGAGTAATTATGTTTTAAAGGTGGATTAAATAAATACTGATATACAAATCTAGGTACAAATTGATTTTGAAAATTTTTCCAGTACAAGCTCTGCAGTTTAGCCTTTTGCTCATTTCCCTTTACTCATTTTGAGCGGATAAGGTGCATTATCAAGCAATAATTAAACGGTTTCTGTTTCTGTCATTTTTTATTCATTGAAACAACAAAGTTCTATTCAACTTCAATTTCAGTTCCATTTAAATTTTATTTATAAAGTCCAATATCACAAATCACAATTTGCCTCAAAGGGCTTTCCAGCGTACGACATCCCTCTGTCCTTTGGACCCTCACAGCGCCGTGCAATGGACTTGGTCAGGCTACTGTAAGCTGTGGTTGAATGAAAATCTGTTAAAACATTTAGTAGGGCTGTCAGTGTTAACGCGTTAATCGCGATGCAATTAAGGTCCAAACATACTTTTTTTTGTTGCTGTTTAAATGCATTAATCATATGATGCTTCCCTTCAATGCACCCTCCCTGCTTCCTGTTGCCACAATGATGGTAATAACTACACCACTGTACTTTTGAATGGCCCATTTCACTTAAAATAAAAAAAACTCCCAGATGGCTCAGTTGACAAGACAAAGTAGTATGCACTTTGTAACAAATGTATTAAAATATCATGGAAGTACACTGCTCAAAAAAATTAAGGGAACACTTAATCATCACAGTATAGTCCATTTAGAATGCACAAGTGATTGTGAATCAGTTTCAGCTGCTTTGGTGCAAATGAAAGTGACAACAGGTGCAATGGAGACACAAAAGCAAGACAACTCCCAAAAAGGGAATGGTTTTACATGTGGTGGCCACAGACAGTTGCTCTCTCCTTATCTTACCTGACTGATTCTTCTCTAGTTTTGTGTTCTGCTATTGTCCTTGTCACTATTGGTAGCATGAGGCGGTACCTGCAGCACGATTAGGTTGCACAGGTAGTCCAGCTCCTCCGGGATGGCACATCCATACGTGCAGTCCCACGAAGGTTTGCTGTTTGCGTAACATCATTTTGCTCTCAACAAATTATACAATGTACATCAGTTAAGATTTTGAACTTGAATAATTCATTCATCAAGATCTGATGTATGAATTAAATGTTCCCTTAATTTTTTTTAGCAGTGTACTTTGAGTTTTAGCTACCACCTACAAGCTGAGCATACAGGTGCAACTAATCACACCGATGTCAGCGGGCAATTGCATCACCAAAGCCAACAAAGCACTATTTTGGAGAGGGTAGAACCCCACAGACCGGTGGATGAAACTAAATCGAAGAAGTTAATTACAACTCTTGCTAAATGAGAGGCACCTGACTGCAGACCAGTCAACATCAGGAAGACTTGGGTCTAAGCGACTTCCTCAGGTATGTCCATTTTAAACTGTAGTAAACGTAACTACCCTCATACTTCCATGCGTCCTTTATGTTGGCATAGATACAGCCAATGGGTGGCACTTGGAGGGCTTAGTCAAAAGTTTCACACAGCAACAAATGAGGTGATAGTGAAGGAGGTTGTGATAATGGACCTTTAAGTGGAGGCAGCACTGTAGACGATGGTGGTCTGCATGACCATTATTGACATATCTTGACATGTGGAGAATTAATTTTACTTTGTTACCAATTTGTTCTGTTCTGCCATTATTTAAAATTCTTTGTCTTCTCCTACGGTCATATCTCACTTAAACGACGCTACACTGCCTCCAAGATCTACAGTGGTACAGCTCTGTTTTGTCCGTATCCGCAAGCGTTCACAAAATGTTCACAAATAGAACAGCTGCAGAAATATGCAAGAATACAGACAGAAGGCTCCATCCGTGTCCTGTCTCTATATCTAACATTGATCCAAAATGAGCACTAACTGGGGATCCTAAGACTTCAGTGAGTGGTCAAAATTATCTCTTATCTCTAAAAGTATCTGCACACCATACTGACACTGACTGGACATTGCACTCCTTTGCTTTAATGGTTTGACCAAAACCGCACTGTTGAAGCAGTACAGCACTGATTTGAAAGTAATAATTCCAAAAGTCAAGATCATAAAGTCAATTTCTTTACATTAATTCGATTCCCAATCAAGACACTCTGGTAAGAATTGCTTCACCTTGTTAATATGGACTTCAAAACTGTTTTGAAATGCAAAATAATGGAGTTTATTACACACAATTAAAAAATGCAATTAATCACAATTAACTGAAATTCTGTGATTAATCTCATTTTAAAAAAGTTAATCATTTAACAGCCCTAACAATGTTTTTTTCTAGTTAAAATTGGCCAAGCTACTCTCTGTATCTGTCGAATTCACTGCAACATCTGTATTATTGTACAGATACACAGCAGCTGGAAGCTGTTAGAAATCATCTAGACTGCTTCATTTTCTGTGTTAAATTGATTTTCTTTGCTAAATTATTAAATAGCCATCACAGTAGCCAGTTATCCTTAATAATATCCACAAATGGAACTCTGTTGTGATTACTCTGTAAATATAAATTGATTGCAATCAATGCAGACTTTAGCTCAGACTTTGTCTGCACACAATTTTCAATAATTAATTATTTTATCATTGCCTACCTTAGCATTAACTGGCAGGTGACCTGATGTCCTGTGGTCTGTTGTCCTGTAGATAAGCCACTATGTGGTTTCATGTGGTGATCTCACAGCCTGCAGAGAAAGGTGAACACTCTGTGATGAAATCCAGGTGCACTGATGACTTACTAAGGGTTCAGGTGTGGCAGACTGGCAGAGCCACGAAGTAGTCTCCCAATCTGAGAGAAGTCTGCTGCCTCATCCATTCTTTCTCGAAGTCTGACACAACTCAGAGTGGAGTGGTTAAGTTTAAAACATTTACAACATAGCTCTTAAAGGAGCAGTGTGTAATATTTAGGGGGATTTAGTGGCATCAGCATTGAGGATAGCAGATTGCATTTTTTCACCAGGAGCCAAATTATCCAGGAGATCTCCTTTCCTCCAAAACAAACAAACCAGGTGATTTAAACTGGTAAAAAACACTGAATAACATAGTTTCATGTTAGAAATACGCTACGCTGATACGTAGGCAATGGGACACAAGCCCAGCATCTGCTAGTGTGCGCTCACCTTATGTCTGAATGAACTGAATTATCCACAGAGGTCTCCTCCTCTCTAAACAAACAGACCTGGTATTTTAAACCAGGAAAAACACTGAACAAAGTAGTTTCACATGAAAAAATAAATGTTTCTTTAATGCTACTCATCATGTAGGGGCTGCTAACAACTGTGGCCAACACAAATAAGTGAATGGCACTATCTAGAGCCAGTGTTTGGTTTGTTCGTTCTGGGCTACTGTAGAAACATGGTGGTGAAACATGGCAATCTCTGTAGATGAGGACTCATTCTCTATGTAGATATACACTGCTCATTCCAAGGAAATGAAAACACAACAATTATAATTTTCAACTGATTATACAATAACATAAAACATATTTAATATATCATATTCAGTTCCTGTCAACATACCCCCTAAATCCTACACACTGGACCTTTAATGTGGATAAAACAGCAGCATAATCTTCAATTAAGTCCTTAGATATAAATATTAAATATAGTTACATTACACATGACAGGTGCAACAAAGTGTGTTTTGACTGTGAAGTACCTATCCAGGGGAAAAAAATATTTTTTTGACACTACTTAAACACCAGCTGTGCAGTAATGTGCTGTCAGAGTAGGCAAGTTAGGCAGTGCCTACCCTGTCTCCCTTGTAAAACCCATTTTCTTAACCAATAATATACTACGTTTTTTCCATAACCGCTTATCCTCTTGGGGCTTTATTAATGTCTAGTTTGAAGACATTGCGACTTTATTATTGTCTTGTTTGAAGACATTGGGACTGTTTGAGAACATTGGGACCTTATTATTGTTGACAGTGTTTCATGTTTTATACTTATGAGGTCCTATTAATCCCAAACAGCTAAGAGAAATTAAAAATTGCATACCAAGGAGGATATCTGGTGATTTTATCTACGCACTTCACAATCACTTCATTTCTCAGTCTATTTTCTGTGCTTTGTACAAAAACTACTCTACTCACTTCCTCGTTGGACACTCACTGTTCTGTGTGTGTGTGTGTGTGTGTGTGTGTGTCTGTGTGTCTGTGTGTCTGTGTGTCGGTCTGTGTGTGTATTTTGAGGTCATGAGAGTCTGGCCATTGCCTTGTTTCAACACACTGTATAAAAGTGGCCAATTATATGGCCTTGTTTGGTCAGGAGAGCTCCTGAAGAATTCATCAAGCATCTTTTACCAGTCAGTCTCTGAATGTAATGAAGCAACTGTGTGTGTCAGGGTGCATGCATTTGAGTAAGTGTGAGAAAAGCAGAGAGAAACAGACAGAGACAAAAGCATACAGGACTGGCCTTAATTTGCTTGGGCTCCCTCCACCTCGAACCTTCCAATCACTTCATCCTTACAAGACCACCAATATCACAAGTGCTAAATAAATATGGCCTCAAAACACGCTGTCTCATGTTTTTTGTACTTTTAATGAACTGCTAAATATATTTATATGAACTGGGACTGCTCATAGTGGGCATTCAGACTAAAATCATCCATGGGGCTGTGTTGGTGGGACCATGGTGCTTCAGGTACCAGGGGGACATGATTTACAATCCAGGAAGTCCTGTTTGAGCAACAGATCTATGAATCTGAAGGTTTATTGGATGTCAAAACACAACTATTTTATCCTTATCTTTTATCTCACAGCCCAGTGAAATACATTTTGAAAGTTTAAGTGACACAAGCTCCAGTTTATGTGACACAAACTATACATATGAGGGATGTTTATTACTGAGCAACTGTCAGTGAACGCCTGTCTGAAGTGAAGTCAACCAATAGATATAATGGTTTGTACAATCGGTTTATGCAAGGCCAATGTCTATCAAAGCTCAGTGTTCACTGGGAATTTTATGGGCAATTAAGGGCCTATTTAACTTTGCCAAATCATTTGAAAAAAGTGCCTTGCATGTGCCAACGTCAAGAATATCATGCTTGCAATGCTTGCAGAGAGTTATTTTTTCAGACCCAGTTCACCACTGCACCTCTACAAAGTTTAATGTACTAATGGTGGGGGTTGTTCCACTACTGGTCAACTGCTGGGTTTAAGGTTCACATAGCAAAAAACATTGTTGTGAGGACTAACCTATAGAAAAGCCTGTCACAGGAACCATGGCATCATGAAGAAACCATTGAAAGTTTTCAAAGAGCACCTGAACAAAGACTTAAACCCTGGACTTCCTGATTGTACTCTGATTGTGCTCTGCTGTCTGTGTTAACCAGACTCTGAAACACACATGGAGGTGTTTTTTCCCCAAAAGAAATCATCTGCAGATATTTACAGACAATGCACTTTTTGTCTCTGTGTTTGTAATGCATAAATAAAACATTTCAAAAGATCACCCTTTTATCATATCCACAAGACATCATGTCTTACTGGGGAATACATCTGAAAATCACAGACAAGATCTCATGATGATTTGTTGATGTGTTGGTTATATTGCTTTCACAACTGAAATAGTTTAAAGAAAAACATCTTGGCCAGTTGAAGTGCAACCCAAAATCATTTCTACAATCTATTTGTGCAGGCTGGGTCTGAGTTTCTAAAGTGACAGCCCCTCCCAATTCTTTACAAAAAATTCTTGGCAAAGTAAACAGGGTGGTACGATAACCTGCACAATTCTGGTTGCCTTAAATACAGAATGCTGTATGCTCTTGCCAAAACCCAAAATTGAACTAGGGACCTTTAGATCGTTAGTCTAAAACTCTACCAGCTGAGTGATCTTGGCCCGCAAGTACAGTAAGTAATTTAATATTGCATTTTATTAGCCATCCAGGTACTACTGTAAAAAAAGGTGTAACTCTTCCACCAAGTTGGACAACCACAGAGGCACTGTTCAAGTGCAAGTCTATCCGTTACATTGCCATTTCACAAGGGTCAAGAATTTTAAGTGTGCAAAAAGGTTTTTTTGAAACCAATTCTCATGGACACTGCACGGGAATATCTACAGATTCTAAATAATGTGCTAATGGAAACAGTTGTTCCACTACAGGTGAGATAGTGTTTTTTCCTCAAAGAAAGCATCTGCAAAGATCAGACTGGGATCATTTCCACAGGACATTATGCCCTACTGGGAAATACATCAGGAAAGTGAGGGCAAAACCTTTTACACTTGAAAGAGTTGTAGTACTAATCTTGACCAATTAGAGTCAAATGCAAGCTATACCTTTGAAGAACATTGACTAATCAGCAGTTCTCTGTAAACCTCTGTCAGAAATGAAGCCAGTGAATAGGGAAAATAATTTCTACAATCGACTTTTGTCAGGGAGGTTCTGAGTTTCGCAGATTGCAGCTGCTACAAATTGTTTAAATAAAGGTTGATGTACAGCTCTTACAAAGGAGAGAAATAGTTTACAAGTTGATGTACACACTCTTGGATATGCTCTTTGCTATAACCTTGAATTGTGACACTTCACAAGAGCAGTTGAAGGAATGGGTCACAATGCAAGTGTACACATTAATGTTGCACATTACCTTACACAAGTGTGGCTTCTGTAAATACGGAATGCTGAAACCTGTTGCTGAAACCTAGGATTGAACGTTAGATCTTCAATCTAATTCTCTCCCAACTGAGCTATTTCGGCCACCCTGTGTATGGACAGTGAGGGCTGTTACAATGCATTTCATCAGTCACCTAGGTACTACCCTCAGAAAGGCACAACTGTTCCAGCAAGTCACCAATACACTTTGAATAGTTGGAAGAAACCAAAGGCGCCATAAAAGTGCAAAGCCACCCATTTGCATCTGATGATTGCAAAGAAGCTTTTTCACACTGCAATTGTCATGGACATTGTGGGGGAAGTTGTAGAATTTTTCTTAGATGGGCCAATGTTCTTCAACAGGTCCAGTGTTGGGTTTGAAGTCAGACAACATTATTTCAAGCAGGGCCCATTCAGAGACATACTTGAGAGAAGCATTTAAAGTGTGAACAGAATGCCTGAACAGGGACTTGAACCCTGGACCCTCAGATTAAAAGTCTGATGCTCTACCGTCTGAGCTACCCAGGCTCTGACGAAGTATGATTTTCCCTGAAAACAAAAATGCACAGTTCAGATTGTTATCATTTGTGCAAGACATCAAGTCTTCCTGGGGAATACTTCTAAAGAGCAGAGACAGGATTTCATATTGACTTTGAAGACCTATATGTCTTGGTGATATTAGTTTCACACTTGAAACAGTTGGAAAAAACCCATCTTGGCCAGTTGGAGTGCAATGCTAACTATACCTCTAAAGAAGGCTGAATAATCAGCAATTATCCATGAACCTCGGTCAGAAGTGAAGCCAGTGAATTGGCAAAGCCATTTCTACAATCAACCTGTGTCAGGCTGTTTCTAAATTTCACAAATTGCAGCTGCTCCAAATTGTTTAGATAAAGGTTGATGTGCAACTTTTGCGCACGAGGGGAATAGTAGCCAAGTTTCATGTTCACAGTCTTGGATATGCTCTTTGCTATGACTTTCACTTGTGCCACTTCACAAGAGCAGTAGCAGGAATGCATTCCAACGCAAGTTTACACATGAATAAGGCCCATTACCCTACACAAGTGTGGTTTCTGAAGTCTCTTGCCAAAACCCAGGATTGAACGGAGGGGTCTTTAGATCTTCAGTCGAACAGGCTCACAGCTGAGGTATTTCAGCCCTCTGTGTTGCCAGTGAGGGCTGTTACAATATATTTCATCAGTCACCTAGGTACTACCCTCAGAAAGGTGCAACTGTTCCAGCAAGTCACCAATACACTTTGAATGGTTGGAAGAAACCAAAGGCACCATAAAAGTGCAAAGCCACCCATTTGCATCTGATGATTGCAAAGAAGCTTTTTCACACTGAATTGTCATGGACATTGTGGGGGAAGTTGTAGAATTTTTCTTAGATGGGCCAATGTTCTTCTACAGGTCCAGTGTTGGGTTTGAAGTCAGACAGCATTATTTCAAGCATTGAGACACATACTTGTGGGAAGCATTTAAAGTGTGAACAGAGCAGCCTGAACAGGGACTTGAACCCTGGACCCTCAGATTAAAAGTCTGATGCTCTACCGTCTGAGCTACCCAGGCTCTGCTGGAGTATGATTTCTCCCTGAAAAAAAAAATGCACAGATCAGATTGTTATCATTTGTGCAAGACATCAAGTCTTCCTGGGGAATACTTCTAAAGAGCAGAGACAGGATTTCATATTGATTTTGAAAACCTATATGTCTTGGTGATATTAGTTTCACACTTGAAAAAGTTGGAAAAAACCCATCTTGGCCAGCTGGAGTGCAATGCTAACTATACCTCTAAAGAAGGTTGAATAATCAGCAATTGTCCATGAACCTCGGTCAGAAATGAAGCCAGTGAATTGGCAAAATCATGTCTACAATCAACCTGTGTCAGGCTGTTTCTAATTTTCACAAATCGCAGTTGCTACAAATGGTTTAGATAAAGGTTAATGTGCAACTCTTGCACATGAGGGGAATAGTAGCCAAGTTTCATGTTCACAGTCTTGGATATGCTCTTTGCTATGACTTTCACTTGTGCCACTTCGCAAGAGCAGTAGCAGGAATGCATTCCAACGCAAGTTTACACATGAATAAGGCCCATTACCCTACACAAGTGTGGTTTCTGAAGTCTCTTGCCAAAACCCAGGATTGAACTGGGGGCCTTTAGATCTTCAGTCTAACAGGCTCACAGCTGAGCTATTTCAGCCCTCTGTGTTGCCAGTGAGGGCTGTTACAATGCATTTCATCAGTCACCTAGGTACTACCCTCAGAAAGGTGCAACTGTTCCAGCAAGTCACCAATACACTTTGAATGGTCGGAAGAAACCAAAGGCACCATAAAAGTGCAAAGCCACCCATTTGCATCTGATGATTGCAAAGAAGCTTTTTCACACTGAATTGCCATGGACATTGTGGGGGAAGTTGTAGAATTTTTCTTAGATGGGCCAATGTTCTTCTACAGGTCCAGTGTTGGGTTTGAAGTCAGACAGCATTATTTCAAGCATTGAGAGACATACTTGTGGGAAGCATTTAAAGTGCGAACAGAGCGCCTGAACAGGGACTTGAACCCTGGACCCTCAGATTAAAAGTCTGATGCTCTACCGTCTGAGCTACCCAGGCTCTCATGAAGTATGATTTTCCCTGAAAAAGAAAAATGCACAGATCAGAATGTGATCATTTGTGCAAGACAGCAAGTCTTCCTGAGGAATACTTCTAAAGAGCAGAGACAGGATTTCATATTGACTTCGAAGACCTATATGTCTTGGTGATATTAGTTTCACACTTGAAAAAGTTGGAAAAAACCCATCTTGGCCAGTTGGAGTGCAATGCTAACTATACCTCTAAAGAAGGTTGAATAATCAGCAATTGTCCGTGAACCTCGGTCAGAAATGAAGCCAGTGAATTGGCAAAGCCATTTTTACAATCAACTTGCGTCAGGCTGTTTCTAAATTTCACAAATTGCAGCTGCTCCAAATTGTTTAGATAAAGGTTGATGTGCAACTTTTGCGCACGAGGGGAATAGTAGCCAAGTTTCATGTTCACAGTCTTGGATATGCTCTTTGCTATGACTTTCACTTGTGCCACTTCACAAGAGCAGTAGCAGGAATGCATTCCAACGCAAGTTTACACATGAATAAGGCCCATTACCCTACACAAGTGTGGTTTCTGAAGTCTCTTGCCAAAACCTAGGATTGAACAGGAGGGGCCTTTAGATCTTCAGTCTAACAGGCTCACAGATGAGCTATTTCAGCCCTCTGTGTTGCCAGTGAGGGCTGTTACAATGCATTTCATCAGTCACCTAGGTACTACCCTCAGAAAGGCGCAACTGTTCCAGCAAGTCACCAATACACTTTGAATGGTTGGAAGAAACCAAAGGCGCCATAAAAGTGCAAAGCCACCCATTTGCATCTGATGATTGCAAAGAAGCTTTTTCACACGCAATTGTCATGGACATTGTGGGGGAAGTTGTAGAATTTTTCCTAGATGGGCCAGTGTTCTTCAACAGGTCCAGTGTTGGGTTTGAAGTCAGACAGCATTATTTCAAGCATTGAGAGACATACTTGTGGGAGGCATTTAATGTGTGAACAGAGCGCCTGAACAGGGACTTGAACCCTGGACCCTCAGATTAAAAGTCTGATGCTCTACCGTCTGAGCTACCCAGGCTCTGATGAAGTATGATTTTCCCTGAAAAAAAAATGCACAGTTCAGATTGTTATCATTTGTGCAAGACAGCAAGTCTTCCTGAGGAATACTTCTAAAGAGCAGAGACAGGATTTCATATTGACTTCGAAGACCTATATGTCTTGGTGATATTAGTTTCACACTTGAAAAAGTTGGAAAAAAACCCATCTTGGCCAGTTGGAGTGCAATGCTAACTTTACCTCTAAAGAAGGTTGAATAATCAGCAATTGTCCGTGAACCTCGGTCAGAAATGAAGCCAGTGAATTGGCAAAGCCATTTTTACAATCAACTTGCGTCAGGCTGTTTCTAAATTTCACAAATTGCAGCTGCTCCAAATTGTTTGGATAAAGGTTGATGTGCAACTTTTGCGCACGAGGGGAATAGTAGCCAAGTTTCATGTTCACAGTCTTGGATATGCTCTTTGCTATGACTTTCACTTGTGCCACTTCGCAAGAGCAGTAGCAGGAATACATTCCAACGCAAGTTTACACATGAATAAGGCCCATTACCCTACACAAGTGTGGTTTCTGAAGTCTCTTGCCAAAACCCAGGATTGAACGGAGGGGCCTTTAGATCTTCAGTCTAACAGGCTCACAGCTGAGCTATTTCAGCCCTCTGTGTTGCCAGTGAGGGCTGTTACAATGCATTTCGTCAGTCACCCAGGTACTTCCCTCAGAAAGGTGCAACTGTTCCAGCAAGTCACCAATACACTTTGAATGGTTGGAAGAAACCAAAGGCGCCACAAAAGTGCAAAGCCACCCATTTGCATCTGATGATTGCAAAGAAGGTTTTTCACACTGAAATTGTCATGGACATTGTGGGGGAAGTTGTAGAATTTTTCTTAGATGGGCCAATGTTCTCTTACAGGTCCAGTGTTGGGTTTGAAGTCAGACAGCATTATTTCACGCATTGAGAGACATACTTGTGGGAGGCATTTAAAGTGTGAACAGAGCGCCTGAACAGGGACTTGAACCCTGGACCCTCAGATTAAAAGTCTGATGCTCTACCGTCTGAGCTACCCAGGCTCTTATGAAGCATGATTTTCCCTGAAAAAGAAAAATGCACAGTTCAGATTGTTATCATTTGTGCAAGACAGCAAGTCTTCCTGAGGAATACTTCTAAAGAGCAGAGACAGGATTTCATATTGACTTTGAAGACCTATATGTCTTGGTGATATTAGTTTCACACTTGAAAAAGTTGGAAAAAAACCCATCTTGGCCAGGTGGAGTGCAATGCTAACCTATACCTCTAAAGAAGGTTGAATAATCAACTATTGTCCGTGATCCTTGGTCAGAAATGAAGCCAGTGAATCGGCAAAGCCATTTCTACAATCAACTTGCGTCAGGCTGTTTCTCATATTCACAAATTGCAGCTGCTCCAAATTGTTTAGATAAAGGTTGATGTGCAACTCTTGCGCACGAAGGGAATAGTAGCCAAGTTTCATGTTCACAGTCTTGGATATGCTCTTTGCTATGACTTTCACTTGTGCCACTTCACAAGAGCAGTAGCAGGAATGCATTCCAACGCAAATTTACACATGAATAAGGCCCATTACCCTACACAAGTGTGGTTTCTGAAGTCTCTTGCCAAAACCCAGGATTGAATGGGGGGCCTTTAGATTTTCAGTGTAACGTGCTCCCAGCTGAGCTATTTCGACCAGCTATGTTGCCAGTGAGCGCTGTTACAGTGCATTTCATCAGCCACCTAGGTACTACCCTCAGAAAGGTGCAACTGTTCCAGCAAGTCACCAATACACTTTGAATGGTTGGAAGAAACCAAAGGCGCCATAAAAGTGCAAAGCCACCCATTTGCATCTGATGATTGCAAAGAAGCTTTTTCACACTCATTTGTCATGGACATTGTGGGGGAAGTTGTAGAATTTTTCTTAGATGGGCCAATGTTCTTGTAACCCAGTAAGAACAACACTTAATTGACTACTGTACTATGGTTCGACTCAAGGAGCGAGGAATGGTTACTGTAAAAGGTAAATGCAGGTATGTTTATTCTCACAATCAACATAAAGTGGAATCAGTTCAGATTCAAAATCCCAGATAAAAAAACAAAACAAAATAAATTGTCCTTCCACAGCCTAACGCTGTCTGATATCAAAGTCTGTCAAAGTCCAGCACAAAGTGTTCAGTTTGTATCCATGTCCGTCCAAGTTTATTCGGTGTGTGTATTTTGTGCTACCCGGGTAGTATGTGTGTATTTGTATGGTTACTGCGCGCTGTTTAGGTCTTATCTGCCCAGGCGTGAATCTTCACGAAGATGATGAAGATGGAGAATTCTGGATCCTCTTTAACCCTGCCTCGACTCAGATGGGAATCCTGGCTGGAATCACCGCTGTCCACTGAGTGTAGATTCAGCAACTCAAAAAAACCAATCTGCCGTAGCAGAAAACAAAATCAATTATCAATCATCAATTTCTGTACAGTATCGTATCTAATGTTCTCTTGTTAACTCAAATGTAACATAATACTGGCCACAAAAGGAATGATAAACTATATCATGAGCCATTAAAACCTCAGTCACCATTAATGTGTGCCCCTTTAACAGTATTATATCAATCATGTTACACAAATGATCTTTTATCTCTAATCAGTCATGTTTTTTCCTCGTTCACATTGACATTTATGCACTTTCAGTTACCTCAAAATGAACTGTAACATATAATTTATATCACACAAAATCAGAAAACCCTGTATGTGTACCTATCATGAGCTTTAGCGCACATGTAGCACTTGTTTTACTTAACAACACTGAACATGGCGCCCAGAAATGGCACGGTAAAAATGACTGTTCTCACATGAAAATAAATGCATTTCTGAAACACAAACTCAGCATACTGACTCATTACAACATCCTCATAATATTTACAGTTAACTCCGATTGGTTTTAGATTAAAAGAAACGCTCAATATTGCTCACTCATTATCGAACGGAAAATTGCGCACGCCCGTTAGCAACGTAGCATGCTAAACCAATACACTCACCGGAGTCCTCGGTGGGAAAAAAACAACAGAAAGCAATCCTCCGGTCGCAGCCGTCTGGGACTCTCTCGTGACAACTCAAAACATGTGCAGACTCGTGACTTTGAAAATAAAGCAGTATCTCTTCCATAAAATAACAATAGCTTCTCTTGTGAACACATACATTGTGGCAGCGCTAGCATCTGGCTTAGCAGGAGTCTCTCAATCCCAACATGCATTGCACACATCCACTAGATTTACTACACCAAATGCACACAGTGCCATCTAGCGGCTGCTTAAAGCAACTACAGTTATCTAAAAAAAACAGTGAACATGAATTCAGACATTAAAATGAAAGTTATTTAAACCAGACAAATAAAATATAATAAGTAACCCGAAACTGTATTTTCATAGAAGTTACATTCTCTTACAGGTCCAGTGTTGGGTTTGAAGTCAGACAGCATTATTTCAAGCATTGAGAGACATACTTGTGGGAAGCATTTAATGTGTGAACAGAGCGCCTGAACAGGGACTTGAACCCTGGACCCTCAGATTAAAAGTCTGATGCTCTACCATCTGAGCTACCCAGGCTCTGCTGAGGTATGTTTCTCCCTGAAAACAAATGCACAGTTCAGAATGTGATCATTTGTGCAAGACATCAAGTCTTCCTGGGGAATACTTCTAAAGAGCAGAGACGGGATTTCATATTGACTTTGAAGACCTATATGTCTTGGTGATATTAGTTTCACACTTGAAAAAGTTGGAAAAAAACCCATCTTGGCCAGTTGGAGTGCAATGCTAACTATACCTCTAAAGAAGGTTGAATAATCAGCAATTGTCCGTGAACCTCGGTCAGAAATGAAGCCAGTGAATTGGCAAAGCATGTCTACAATCAACCTGTGCCAGGCTGTTTCTAATTTTCACAAATCGCAGCTGCTCCAAATTGTTTAGATAAAGGTTGATGTGCAAATCTTGTGCACAAGGGGAACAGTTGCCAAGTTTCATGTTCACAGTCTTGGATATGCTCTTTGCTATGACTTTCACTTGTGCCACTTCGCAAGAGCAGTAGCAGGAATGCATTCCAACGCAAGTTTACACATGAATAAGGCCCATTACCCTACACAAGTGTGGTTTCTGAAGTCTCTTGCCAAAACCCAGGATTGAACTGGGGGCCTTTAGATCTTCAGTCTAACAGACTCACAGCTGAGCTATTTCAGCCCTCTGTGTTGCCAGTGAGGGCTGTTACAATGCATTTCATCAGTCACCTAGGTACTACCCTCAGAAAGGTGCAACTGTTCCAGCAAGTCACCAATACACTTTGAATGGTTGGAAGAAACCAAAGGCACCATAAAAGTGCAAAGCCACCCATTTGCATCTGATGATTGCAAAGAAGCTTTTTCACACTGAAATTGTCATGGACATTGTGGGGGAAGTTGTAGAATTTTTCTTAGATGAGCCAATGTTCTTCTACAGGTCCAGTGTTGGGTTTGAAATCAGACAGCATTATTTCAAGCATTGAGAGACATACTTGTGGGAAGCATTTAAAGTGTGAACAGAGCGCCTGAACAGGGACTTGAACCCTGGACCCTCAGATTAAAAGTCTGATGCTCTACCGTCTGAGCTACCCAGGCTCTGATGAAGTATGATTTTCCCTGAAAAAAAAATGCACAGATCAGATTGTTATCAGTTGTGCAAGACATCAAGTCTTCCTGGGGAATACTTCCAAAGAGCAGAGACAGGATTTCATATTGACTTTGAAGACCTATATGTCTTGGTGATATTAGTTTCACACTTGAAACAGTTGGAAAAAACCCATCTTGGCCAGTTGGAGTGCAATGCTAACTATACCTCTAAAGAAGGTTGAATAATGAGCAATTATCCGTGAACCTCGGTCAGAAATGAAGCCAGTGAATTGGCAAAGCCATTTCTACAATCAGCTTGCGTCAGGATGTTTCTAAGTTTCACAAATTGCAGCTGCTCCAAATTGTTTAGATAAAGGTTGATGTGCAACTCTTGCGCACGAGGGGAATAGTAGCCAAGTTTCATGTTCACAGTCTTGGATATGCTCTTTGCTATGACTTTCACTTGTGCCACTTCGCAAGAGCAGTAGCAGGAATGCATTCCAACGCAAGTTTACACATGAATAAGGCCCATTACCCTACACAAGTGTGGTTTCTGAAGTCTCTTGCCAAAACCTAGGATTGAACGGAGGGGCCTTTAGATCTTCAGTCTAACAGGCTCACAGCTGAGCTATTTCAGCCCTCTGTGTTGCCAGTGAGGGCTGTTACAATGCATTTCATCAGTCACCTAGGTACTACCCTCAGAAAGGTGCAACTGTTCCAGCAAGTCACCAATACACTTTGAATGGTTGGAAGAAACCAAAGGCGCCATAAAAGTGCAAAGCCACCCATTTGCATCTGATGATTGCAAAGAAGCTTTTTCACACTGAAATTGTCATGGACATTGTGGGGGAAGTTGTAGAATTTTTCTTAGATGGGCCAATGTTCTTCTACAGGTCCAGTGTTGGGTTTGAAATCAGACAGCATTATTTCAAGCATTGAGAGACATACTTGTGGGAAGCATTTAAAGTGTGAACAGAGCGCCTGAACAGGGACTTGAACCCTGGACCCTCAGATTAAAAGTCTGATGCTCTACCGTCTGAGCTACCCAGGCTCTGATGAAGTATGATTTTCCCTGAAAAAAAAATGCACAGATCAGATTGTTATCATTTGTGCAAGACATCAAGTCTTCCTGGGGAATACTTCTAAAGAGCAGAGACAGGATTTCATATTGACTTTGAAGACCTATATGTCTTGGTGATATTAGTTTCACACTTGAAAAAGTTGGAAAAAACCCATCTTGGCCAGTTGGAGTGCAATGCTAACTATACCTCTAAAGAAGGTTGAATGATCAACTATTGTCCGTGAACCTTGGTCAGAAATGAAGCCAGTGAATCGGCAAAGCCATGTCTACAATCAACTTGCGTCAGGCTGTTTCTAAATTTCACAAATTGCAGCTGCTCCAAATTGTTGAGATAAAGGTTGATGTGCAACTTTTGCGCACGAGGGGAATAGTAGCCAAGTTTCATGTTCACAGTCTTGGATATGCTCTTTGCTATGACTTTCACTTGTGCCACTTCACAAGAGCAGTAGCAGGAATGCATTCCAACGCAAGTTTACACATGAATAAGGCCCATTACCCTACACAAGTGTGGTTTCTGAAGTCTCTTGCCAAAACCCAGGATTGAACTGGGGGCCTTTAGATCTTCAGTCTAACAGACTCACAGCTGAGCTATTTCAGCCCTCTGTGTTGCCAGTGAGGGCTGTTACAATGCATTTCATCAGTCACCTAGGTACTACCCTCAGAAAGGTGCAACTGTTCCAGCAAGTCACCAATACACTTTGAATGGTTGGAAGAAACCAAAGGCACCATAAAAGTGCAAAGCCACCCATTTGCATCTGATGATTGCAAAGAAGCTTTTTCACACTGAAATTGTCATGGACATTGTGGGGGAAGTTGTAGAATTTTTCTTAGATGAGCCAATGTTCTTCTACAGGTCCAGTGTTGGGTTTGAAGTCAGACAGCATTATTTCAAGCATTGAGAGACATACTTGTGGGAAGCATTTAAAGTGTGAACAGAGCGCCTGAACAGGGACTTGAACCCTGGACCCTCAGATTAAAAGTCTGATGCTCTACCGTCTGAGCTACCCAGGCTCTGATGAAGTATGATTTTCCCTGAAAAAAAAATGCACAGATCAGATTGTTATCAGTTGTGCAAGACATCAAGTCTTCCTGGGGAATACTTCCAAAGAGCAGAGACAGGATTTCATATTGACTTTGAAGACCTATATGTCTTGGTGATATTAGTTTCACACTTGAAACAGTTGGAAAAAACCCATCTTGGCCAGTTGGAGTGCAATGCTAACCTTACCTCTAAAGAAGGTTGAATAATTAGCAATTATCCGTGAACCTCGGTCAGAAATGAAGCCAGTGAATTGGCAAAGCCATTTCTACAATCAGCTTGCGTCAGGATGTTTCTAAGTTTCACAAATTGCAGCTGCTCCAAATTGTTTAGATAAAGGTTGATGTGCAACTCTTGCACACGAGGGGAATAGTAGCCAAGTTTCATGTTCACAGTCTTGGATATGCTCTTTGCTATGACTTTCACTTGTGCCACTTCGCAAGAGCAGTAGCAGGAATGCATTCCAACGCAAGTTTACACATGAATAAGGCCCATTACCCTACACAAGTGTGGTTTCTGAAGTCTCTTGCCAAAACCCAGGATTGAACTGGGGGCCTTTAGATCTTCAGTCTAACAGGCTCACAGCTGAGCTATTTCAGCCCTCTGTGTTGCCAGTGAGGGCTGTTACAATGCATTTCATCAGTCACCTAGGTACTACCCTCAGAAAGGTGCAACTGTTCCAGCAAGTCACCAATACACTTTGAATGGTTGGAAGAAACCAAAGGCACCATAAAAGTGCAAAGCCACCCATTTGCATCTGATGATTGCAAAGAAGCTTTTTCACACTGAAATTGTCATGGACATTGTGGGGGAAGTTGTAGAATTTTTCTTAGATGGGCCAATGTTCTTCTACAGGTCCAGTGTTGGGTTTGAAGTCAGACAGCATTATTTCAAGCATTGAGAGACATACTTGTGGGAAGCATTTAAAGTGTGAACAGAGCGCCTGAACAGGGACTTGAACCCTGGACCCTCAGATTAAAAGTCTGATGCTCTACCGTCTGAGCTACCCAGGCTCTGATGAAGTATGATTTTCCCTGAAAAAAAAATGCACAGATCAGATTGTTATCATTTGTGCAAGACATCAAGTCTTCCTGGGGAATACTTCTAAAGAGCAGAGACAGGATTTCATATTGACTTTGAAGACCTATATGTCTTGGTGATATTAGTTTCACACTTGAAACAGTTGGAAAAAACCCATCTTGGCCAGTTGGAGTGCAATGCTAACTATACCTCTAAAGAAGGTTGAATAATCAGCAATTGTCCGTGAACCTCGGTCAGAAATGAAGCCAGTGAATTGGCAAAGCCATTTCTACAATCAACTTGCGTCAGGCTGTTTCTAAATTTCACAAATTGCAGCTGCTCCAAATTGTTTAGATAAAGGTTGATGTGCAACTTTTGCGCACGAGGGGAATAGTAGCCAAGTTTCATGTTCACAGTCTTGGATATGCTCTTTGCTATGACTTTCACTTGTGCCACTTCACAAGAGCAGTAGCAGGAATGCATTCCAACGCAAGTTTACACATGAATAAGGCCCATTACCCTACACAAGTGTGGTTTCTGAAGTCTCTTGCCAAAACCCAGGATTGAACGGAGGGGCCTTTAGATCTTCAGTCTAACAGGCTCACAGCTGAGCTATTTCAGCCCTCTGTGTTGCCAGTGAGGGCTGTTACAATGCATTTCATCAGTCACCTAGGTACTACCCTCAGAAAGGTGCAACTGTTCCAGCAAGTCACCAATACACTTTGAATGGTTGGAAGAAACCAAAGGCACCATAAAAGTGCAAAGCCACCCATTTGCATCTGATGATTGCAAAGAAGCTTTTTCACACTGAAATTGTCATGGACATTGTGGGGGAAGTTGTAGAATTTTTCTTAGATGGGCCAATGTTCTTCTACAGGTCCAGTGTTGGGTTTGAAGTCAGACAACATTATTTCAAGCATTGAGAGACATACTTGTGGGAAGCATTTAAAGTGTGAACAGAGCGCCTGAACAGGGACTTGAACCCTGGACCCTCAGATTAAAAGTCTGATGCTCTACCGTCTGAGCTACCCAGGCTCTGATGAAGTATGATTTTCCCTGAAAAAAAAAATGCACAGTTCAGAATGTGATCATTTGTGCAAGACATCAAGTCTTCCTGGGGAATACTTCTAAAGAGCAGAGACAGGATTTCATATTGACTTTGAAGACCTATATGTCTTGGTGATATTAGTTTCACACTTGAAAAAGTTGGAAAAAACCCATCTTGGCCAGTTGGAGTGCAATGCTAACTATACCTCTAAAGAAGGTTGAATAATCAGCAATTGTCCGTGAACCTCGGTCAGAAATGAAGCCAGTGAATTGGCAAAGCCATTTCTACAATCAACTTGCGTCAGGCTGTTTCTAAGTTTCACAAATTGCAGCTGCTCCAAATTGTTTAGATAAAGGTTGATGTGCAACTTTTGCGCACGAGGGGAATAGTAGCCAAGTTTCATGTTCACAGTCTTGGATATGCTCTTTGCTATGACTTTCACTTGTGCCACTTCACAAGAGCAGTAGCAGGAATGCATTCCAATGCAAGTTTACACATGAATAAGGCCCATTACCCTACACAAGTGTAGTTTCTGAAGTCTCTTGCCAAAACCTAGGATTGAACGGAGGGGTCTTTAGATCTTCAGTCTAACAGGCTCACAGCTGAGCTATTTCAGCCCTCTGTGTTGCCAGTGAGGGCTGTTACAATGCATTTCATCAGTCACCTAGGTACTACCCTCAGAAAGGTGCAACTGTTCCAGCAAGTCACCAATACACTTTGAATGGTTGGAAGAAACCAAAGGCACCATAAAAGTGCAAAGCCACCCATTTGCATCTGATGATTGCAAAGAAGCTTTTTCACACTGAAATTGTCATGGACATTGTGGGGGAAGTTGTAGAATTTTTCTTAGATGGGTCAATGTTCTCTTACAGGTCCAGTGTTGGGTTTGAAGTCAGACAGCATTATTTCAAGCATTGAGAGACATACTTGTGGGAGGCATTCAAAGTGTGAACAGAGCGCCTGAACAGGGACTTGAACCCTGGACCCTCAGATTAAAAGTCTGATGCTCTACCATCTGAGCTACCCAGGCTCTGATGAAGTATGATTTTCCCTGAAATAGAAATGCACAGTTCAGATTGTTATCATTTGTGCAAGACATCAAATCCTCCTGGGAAATACTTCTAAAGAGCAGAGACAGGATTTCATATTGACTTTGAAGACCTATATGTCTTGGTGATATTAGTTTCACACTTGAAAAAGTTTGAAAAAAACCCATCTTGGCCAGTTGGAGTGCAATGCTAACTATACCTCTAAAGAAGGTTGAATAATCAGCAATTGTCCGTGAACCTCGGTCAGAAATGAAGCCAGTGAATTGGCAAAGCCATTTCTACAATCAACTTGCGTCAGGCTGTTTCTAAATTTCACAAATTGCAGCTGCTCCAAATTGTTTAGATAAAGGTTGATGTGCAACTTTTGCGCACGAGGGGAATAGTAGCCAAGTTTCATGTTCACAGTCTTGGATATGCTCTTTGCTATGACTTTCACTTGTGCCACTTCACAAGAGCAGTAGCAGGAATGCATTCCAACGCAAGTTTACACATGAATAAGGCCCATTACCCTACACAAGTGTGGTTTCTGAAGTCTCTTGCCAAAACCCAGGATTGAACGGAGGGGCTTTAGATCTTCAGTCTAACAGGCTCACAGCTGAGCTATTTCAGCCCTCTGTGTTGCCAGTGAGGGCTGTTACAATGCATTTCATCAGTCACCTAGGTACTTCCCTCAGAAAGGTGCAACTGTTCCAGCAAGTCACCAATACACTTTGAATGGTTGGAAGAAACCAAAGGCACCATAAAAGTGCAAAGCCACCCATTTGCATCTGATGATTGCAAATAAGCTTTTTCACACTGAAATTGTCATGGACATTGTGGGGGAAGTTGTAGAATTTTTCTTAGATGGGCCAATGTTCTTCTACAGGTCCAGTGTTGGGTTTGAAGTCAGACAGCATTATTTCAAGCATTGAGAGACATACTTGTGGGAAGCATTTAAAGTGTGAACAGAGCGCCTGAACAGGGACTTGAACCCTGGACCCTCAGATTAAAAGTCTGATGCTCTACCATCTGAGCTACCCAGGCTCTGCTGAGGTATGAGTTTCTCCCTGAAAAAAAAATGCACAGTTCAGATTGTTATCATTTGTGCAAGACATCAAGTCTTCCTGGGGAATACTTCTAAAGAGCAGAGACAGGATTTCATATTGACTTTGAAGACCTATATGTCTTGGTGATATTAGTTTCACACTTGAAAAAGTTGGAAAAAACCCATCTTGGCCAGTTGGAGAGCAATGCTAACTATACCTCTAAAGAAGGTTGAATAATCAGCAATTGTCCGTGAACCTCGGTCAGAAGTGAAGCCAGTGAATTGGCAAAGCCATGTCTACAATCAACCTGTGTCAGGCTGTTTCTAAGTTTCACAAATTGCAGCTGCTCCAAATTGTTTAGATAAAGGTTGATGTGCAACTCTTGCACACGAGGGGAATAGTAGCCAAGTTTCATGTTCACAGTCTTGGATATGCTCTTTGCTATGACTTTCACTTGTGCCACTTCGCAAGAGCAGTAGCAGGAATGCATTCCAACGCAAGTTTACACATGAATAAGGCCCATTACCCTACACAAGTGTGGTTTCTGAAGTCTCTTGCCAAAACCCAGGATTGAACTGGGGGCCTTTACATTTTCAGTCTAACAGGCTCACAGCTGAGCTATTTCAGCCCTCTGTGTTGCCAGTGAGGGCTGTTACAATGCATTTCATCAGTCACCTAGGTACTACCCTCAGAAAGGTGCAACTGTTCCAGCAAGTCACCAATACACTTTGAATGGTTGGAAGAAACCAAAGGCACCATAAAAGTGCAAAGCCACCCATTTGCATCTGATGATTGCAAAGAAGCTTTTTCACACTGAAATTGTCATGGACATTGTGGGGGAAGTTGTAGAATTTTTCTTAGATGGGCCAATGTTCTTCTACAGGTCCAGTGTTGGGTTTGAAGTCAGACAACATTATTTCAAGCATTGAGAGACATACTTGTGGGAAGCATTTAAAGTGTGAACAGAGCGCCTGAACAGGGACTTGAACCCTGGACCCTCAGATTAAAAGTCTGATGCTCTACCGTCTGAGCTACCCAGGCTCTGATGAAGTATGATTTTCCCTGAAAAAAAAAATGCACAGATCAGAATGTGATCATTTGTGCAAGACATCAAGTCTTCCTGGGGAATACTTCTAAAGAGCAGAGACAGGATTTCATATTGACTTCGAAGACCTATATGTCTTGGTGATATTAGTTTCACACTTGAAAAAGTTGGAAAAAACCCATCTTGGCCAGTTGGAGTGCAATGCTAACTATACCTCTAAAGAAGGTTGAATAATCAGCAATTGTCCGTGAACCTCGGTCAGAAATGAAGCCAGTGAATTGGCAAAGCCATTTCTACAATCAACTTGCGTCAGGCTGTTTCTAATTTCACAAATTGCAGCTGCTCCAAATTGTTTAGATAAAGGTTGATGTGCAACTTTTGCGCACGAGGGGAATAGTAGCCAAGTTTCATGTTCACAGTCTTGGATATGCTCTTTGCTATGACTTTCACTTGTGCCACTTCACAAGAGCAGTAGCAGGAATGCATTCCAACGCAAGTTTACACATGAATAAGGCCCATTACCCTACACAAGTGTGGTTTCTGAAGTCTCTTGCCAAAACCCAGGATTGAACGGAGGGGCCTTTAGATCTTCAGTCTAACAGGCTCACAGATGAGCTATTTCAGCCCTCTGTGTTGCCAGTGAGGGCTGTTACAATGCATTTCATCAGTCACCTAGGTACTACCCTCAGAAAGGCGCAACTGTTCCAGCAAGTCACCAATACACTTTGAATGGTTGGAAGAAACCAAAGGCGCCATAAAAGTGCAAAGCCACCCATTTGCATCTGATGATTGCAAAGAAGCTTTTTCACACTGAAATTGTCATGGACATTGTGGGGGAAGTTGTAGAATTTTTCTTAGATGGGTCAATGTTCTTCTACAGGTCCAGTGTTGGGTTTGAAGTCAGACAGCATTATTTCAAGCATTGAGAGACATACTTGTGGGAGGCATTTAATGTGTGAACAGAGCGCCTGAACAGGGACTTGAACCCTGGACCCTCAGATTAAAAGTCTGATGCTCTACCGTCTGAGCTACCCAGGCTCTTATGAAGCATGATTTTCCCTGAAAAAGAAAAATGCACAGTTCAGATTGTTATCATTTGTGCAAGACAGCAAGTCTTCCTGAGGAATACTTCTAAAGAGCAGAGACAGGATTTCATATTGACTTCGAAGACCTATATGTCTTGGTGATATTAGTTTCACACTTGAAAAAGTTGGAAAAAAACCCATCTTGGCCAGTTGGAGTGCAATGCTAACTATACCTCTAAAGAAGGTTGAATAATCAGCAATTGTCCGTGAACTTCGGTCAGAAATGAAGCCAGTGAATTGGCAAAGCCATTTTTACAATCAACTTGCGTCAGGCTGTTTCTAAATTTCACAAATTGCAGCTGCTCCAAATTGTTTGGATAAAGGTTGATGTGCAACTTTTGCGCACGAGGGGAATAGTAGCCAAGTTTCATGTTCACAGTCTTGGATATGCTCTTTGCTATGACTTTCACTTGTGCCACTTCGCAAGAGCAGTAGCAGGAATACATTCCAACGCAAGTTTACACATGAATAAGGCCCATTACCCTACACAAGTGTGGTTTCTGAAGTCTCTTGCCAAAACCCAGGATTGAACGGAGGGGCCTTTAGATCTTCAGTGTAACAGGCTCACAGCGGAGCTATTTCAGCCCTCTGTGTTGCCAGTGAGGGCTGTTACAATGCATTTCGTCAGTCACCCAGGTACTTCCCTCAGAAAGGTGCAACTGTTCCAGCAAGTCACCAATACACTTTGAATGGTTGGAAGAAACCAAAGGCGCCATAAAAGTGCAAAGCCACCCATTTGCATCTGATGATTGCAACGAAGCTTTTTCACACTGAAATTGTCATGGACATTGTGGGGGAAGTTGTAGAATTTTTCTTAGATGGGCCAATGTTCTTCTACAGGTCCAGTGTTGGGTTTGAAGTCAGACAGCATTATTTCAAGCATTGAGAGACATACTTGTGGGAAGCATTTAAAGTGTGAACAGAGCGCCTGAACAGGGACTTGAACCCTGGACCCTCAGATTAAAAGTCGGATGCTCTACCGTCTGAGCTACCCAGGCTCTGCTGGGGTAGGTTTCTCCCTGAAAAAAAAAATGCACAGATCAGAATGTGATCATTTGTGCAAGACATCAAGTCTTCCTGGGGAATACTTCTAAAGAGCAGACACGGGATTTCATATTGACTTCTAAGACCTATATGTCTTGGTGATATTAGTCTCACACTTGAAAAAGTTGGAAAAAACCCATCTTGGCCAGTTGGAGTGCAATGCTAACTATACCTCTAAAGAAGGTTGAATAATCAGCAATTGTCCGTGAACCTCGGTCAGAAATGAAGCCAGTGAATTGGCAAAGCCATTTTCATAATCAACTTGCGTCAGGCTGTTTCTAAATTTCACAAATTGCAGCTGCTCCAAATTGTTTAGATAAAGGTTGATGTGCAACTTTTGCGCACGAGGGGAATAGTATGTTCACAGTCTTGGATATGCTCTTTGCTATGACTTTCACTTGTGCCACTTCACAAGAGCAGTAGCAGGAATGCATTCCAACGCAAGTTTACACATGAATAAGGCCCATTACCCTACACAAGTGTGGTTTCTGAAGTCTCTTGCCAAAACCCAGGATTGAACGGAGGGGCCTTTAGATCTTCAGTCTAACAGGCTCACAGATGAGCTATTTCAGCCCTCTGTGTTGCCAGTGAGGGCTGTTACAATGCATTTCATCAGTCACCTAGGTACTACCCTCAGAAAGGCGCAACTGTTCCAGCAAGTCACCAATACACTTTGAATGGTTGGAAGAAACCAAAGGCGCCACAAAAGTGCAAAGCCACCCATTTGCATCTGATGATTGCAAAGAAGGTTTTTCACACTGAAATTGTCATGGACATTGTGGGGGAAGTTGTAGAATTTTTCTTAGATGGGCCAATGTTCTTCAACAGGTCCAGTGTTGGGTTTGAAGTCAGACAGCATTATTTCACGCATTGAGAGACATACTTGTGGGAGGCATTTAATGTGTGAACAGAGCGCCTGAACAGGGACTTGAACCCTGGACCCTCAGATTAAAAGTCTGATGCTCTACCGTCTGAGCTACCCAGGCTCTGATGAAGTATGATTTTCCCTGAAAAAAAAAAATGCACAGTTCAGAATGTGATCATTTGTGCAAGACAGCAAGTCTTCCTGAGGAATACTTCTAAAGAGCAGAGACAGGATTTCATATTGACTTTGAAGACCTATATGTCTTGGTGATAGTAGTTTCACACTTGAAAAAGTTGGAAAAAACCCATCTTGGCCAGTTGGAGTGCAATGCTAACTATACCTCTAAAGAAGGTTGAATAATCAGCAATTGTCCGTGAACCTCGGTCAGAAATGAAGCCAGTGAATTGGCAAAGCCATTTTACAATCAACTTGCGTCAGGCTGTTTCTAAATTTCACAAATTGCAGCTGCTCCAAATTGTTTAGATAAAGGTTGATGTGCAACTTTTGCGCACGAGGGGAATAGTAGCCAAGTTTCATGTTCACAGTCTTGGATATGCTCTTTGCTATGACTTTCACTTGTGCCACCTCACAAGAGCAGTAGCAGGAATGCATTCCAACGCAAGTTTACACATGAATAAGGCCCATTACCCTACACAAGTGTGGTGTCTGAAGTCTCTTGCCAAAACCCAGGATTGAACTGGGGGTCTTTAGATCTTCAGTCTAACAGGCTCACAGCTGAGCTATTTCAGACCTCTGTGTTGCCAGTGAGGGCTGTTACAGTGCATTTCATCAGTCACCTAGGTACTACCCTCAGAAAGGTGCAACTGTTCCAGCAAGTCACCAATACACTTTGAATGGTTGGAAGAAACCAAAGGCACCATAAAAGTGCAAAGCCACCCATTTGCATCTGATGATTTAAAAGAAGCTTTTTCACACTCATTTGTCATGGACATTGTGGGGGAAGTTGTAGAATTTTTCTTAGATGGGCCAATGTTCTCTTACAGGTCCAGTGTTGGGTTTGAAGTCAGACAGCATTATTTCACGCATTGACAGACATACTTGTGGGAAGCATTTAAAGTGTGAACAGAGCACCTGAACAGGGACTTGAACCCTGGACCCTCAGATTAAAAGTCTGATGCTCTACCGTCTGAGCTACCCAGGCTCTTATGAAGCATGATTTTCCCTGAAAAAGAAAAATGCACAGTTCAGATTGTTATCATTTGTGCAAGACAGCAAGTCTTCCTGAGGAATACTTCTAAAGAGCAGAGACAGGATTTCATATTGACTTTGAAGACCTATATGTCTTGGTGATATTAGTTTCACACTTGAAAAAGTTGGAAAAAAACCCATCTTGGCCAGGTGGAGTGCAATGCTAACTATACCTCTAAAGAAGGTTGAATAATCAACTATTGTCCGTGATCCTTGGTCAGAAATGAAGCCAGTGAATCGGCAAAGCCATTTTTACAATCAACTTGCGTCAGGCTGTTTCTCATATTCACAAATTGCAGCTGCTCCAAATTGTTTAGATAAAGGTTGATGTGCAACTTTTGCGCACGAAGGGAATAGTAGCCAAGTTTCATGTTCACAGTTTTGGATATGCTCTTTGCTATGACTTTCACTTGTGCCACTTCACAAGAGCAGTAGCAGGAATGCATTCCAACGCAAATTTACACATGAATAAGGCCCATTACCCTACACAAGTGTGGTTTCTGAAGTCTCTTGCCAAAACCCAGGATTGAATGGGGGGCCTTTAGATTTTCAGTGTAACGTGCTCCCAGCTGAGCTATTTCGACCAGCTATGTTGCCAGTGAGCGCTGTTACAGTGCATTTCATCAGCCACCTAGGTACTACCCTCAGAAAGGTGCAACTGTTCCAGCAAGTCACCAATACACTTTGAATGGTTGGAAGAAACCAAAGGCGCCATAAAAGTGCAAAGCCACCCATTTGCATCTGATGATTGCAAAGAAGCGTTTTCACACTCATTTGTCATGGACATTGTGGGGGAAGTTGTAGAATTTTTCTTAGATGGGCCAATGTTCTTGTAACCCAGTAAGAACAACACTTAATTGACTACTGTACTATGGTTCGACTCAAGGAGCGAGGAATGGTTACTGTAAAAGGTAAACGCAGGTATGTTTATTCTCACAATCAACATAAAGTGGAATCAGTTCAGATTCAAAATCCCAGATAAAAAAACAAAACAAAATAAATTGTCCTTCCACAGCCTAACGCTGTCTGATATCAAAGTCTGTCAAAGTCCAGCACAAAGTGTTCAGTTTGTATCCATGTCCGTCCAAGTTTATTCGGTGTGTGTATTTTGTGCTACCCGGGTAGTATGTGTGTATTTGTATGGTTACTGCGCGCTGTTTAGGTCTTATCTGCCCAGGCGTGAATCTTCACGAAGATGATGAAGATGGAGAATTCTGGATCCTCTTTAACCCTGCCTCGACTCAGATGGGAATCCTGGCTGGAATCACCGCTGTCCACTGAGTGTAGATTCAGCAACTCAAAAAAACCAATCTGCCGTAGCAGAAAACAAAATCAATTATCAATCATCAATTTCTGTACAGTATCGTATCTAATGTTCTCTTGTTAACTCAAATGTAACATAATACTGGCCACAAAAGGAATGATAAACTATATCATGAGCCATTAAAACCTCAGTCACCATTAATGTGTGCCCCTTTAACAGTATTATATCAATCATGTTACACAAATGATCTTTTATCTCTAATCAGTCATGTTTTTTCCTCGTTCACATTGACATTTATGCACTTTCAGTTACCTCAAAATGAACTGTAACATATAATTTATATCACACAAAATCAGAAAACCCTGTATGTGTACCTATCATGAGCTTTAGCGCACATGTAGCACTTGTTTTACTTAACAACACTGAACATGGCGCCCAGAAATGGCACGGTAAAAATGACTGTTCTCACATGAAAATAAATGCATTTCTGAAACACAAACTCAGCATACTGACTCATTACAACATCCTCATAATATTTACAGTTAACTCCGATTGGTTTTAGATTAAAAGAAACGCTCAATATTGCTCACTCATTATCGAACGGAAAATTGCGCACGCCCGTTAGCAACGTAGCATGCTAAACCAATACACTCACCGGAGTCCTCGGTGGGAAAAAAACAACAGAAAGCAATCCTCCGGTCGCAGCCGTCTGGGACTCTCTCGTGACAACTCAAAACATGTGCAGACTCGTGACTTTGAAAATAAAGCAGTATCTCTTCCATAAAATAACAATAGCTTCTCTTGTGAACACATACATCGTGGCAGCGCTAGCATCTGGCTTAGCAGGAGTCTCTCAATCCCAACATGCATTGCACACATCCACTAGATTTACTACACCAAATGCACACAGTGCCATCTAGCGGCTGCTTAAAGCAACTACAGTTATCTAAAAAAAACAGTGAACATGAATTCAGACATTAAAATGAAAGTTATTTAAACCAGACAAATAAAATATAATAAGTAACCCGAAACTGTATTTTCATAGAAGTTACATTCTCTTACAGGTCCAGTGTTGGGTTTGAAATCAGACAGCATTATTTCAAGCATTGAGAGACATACTTGTGGGAAGCATTTAATGTGTGAACAGAGCGCCTGAACAGGGACTTGAACCCTGGACCCTCAGATTAAAAGTCTGATGCTCTACCATCTGAGCTACCCAGGCTCTGCTGGGGTATGTTTCTCCCTGAAAAAAAAATGCACAGTTCAGAATGTGATCATTTGTGCAAGACATCAAGTCTTCCTGGGGAATACTTCTAAAGAGCAGAGACAGGATTTCATATTGACTTTGAAGACCTATATGTCTTGGTGATATTAGTTTCACACTTGAAAAAGTTGGAAAAAAACCCATCTTGGCCAGTTGGAGTGCAATGCTAACTATACCTCTAAAGAAGGTTGAATAATCAGCAATTGTCCGTGAACCTCGGTCAGAAATGAAGCCAGTGAATTGGCAAAATCATGTCTACAATCAACCTGTGCCAGGCTGTTTCTAATTTTCACAAATCGCAGCTGCTCCAAATTGTTTAGATAAAGGTTGATGTGCAAATCTTGCGCACAAGGGGAACAGTTGCCAAGTTTCATATTCACAGTCTTGGATATGCTCTTTGCTATGACTTTCACTTGTGCCACTTCGCAAGAGCAGTAGCAGGAATGCATTCCAACGCAAATTTACACATGAATAAGGCCCATTACCCTACACAAGTGTGGTTTCTGAAGTCTCTTGCCAAAACCCAGGATTGAACTGGGGGCCTTTACATCTTCAGTCTAAGAGGCTCACAGCAGAGCTATTTCAGCCCTCTGTGTTGCCAGTGAGGGCTGTTACAATGCATTTCATCAGTCACCTAGGTACTACCCTCAGAAAGGTGCAACTGTTCCAGCAAGTCACCAATACACTTTGAATGGTTGGAAGAAACCAAAGGCACCATAAAAGTGCAAAGCCACCCATTTGCATCTGATGATTGCAAAGAAGCTTTTTCACACTGAATTGTCATGGACATTGTGGGGGAAGTTGTAAAATTTTTCTTAGATGGGCCAATGTTCTTCTACAGGTCCAGTGTTGGGTTTGAAGTCAGACAGCATTATTTCAAGCATTGAGAGACATACTTGTGGGAAGCATTTAAAGTGTGAACAGAGCACCTGAACAGGGACTTGAACCCTGGACCCTCAGATTAAAAGTCTGATGCTCTACCGTCTGAGCTACCCAGGCTCTTATGAAGCATGATTTTCCCTGAAAAAGAAAAATGCACAGATCAGAATGTGATCATTTGTGCAAGACAGCAAGTCTTCCTGAGGAATACTTCTAAAGAGCAGAGACAGGATTTCATATTGACTTCGAATACCTATATGTCTTGGTGATATTAGTTTCACACTTGAAAAAGTTGGAAAAAACCCATCTTGGCCAGTTGGAGTGCAATGCTAACTATACCTCTAAAGAAGGTTGAATAATCAGCAATTGTCCGTGAACCTCGGTCAGAAATGAAGCCAGTGAATTGGGAAAGCCATTTTTACAATCAACTTGCGTCAGGCTGTTTCTAAATTTCACAAATTGCAGCTGCTCCAAATTGTTTGGATAAAGGTTGATGTGCAACTTTTGCGCACGAGGGGAATAGTAGCCAAGTTTCATGTTCACAGTCTTGGATATGCTCTTTGCTGTGACTTTCACTTGTGCCACTTCGCAAGAGCAGTAGCAGGAATACATTCCAACGCAAGTTTACACATGAATAAGGCCCATTACCCTACACAAGTGTGGTTTCTGAAGTCTCTTGCCAAAACCCAGGATTGAACGGAGGGGCCTTTAGATCTTCAGTCTAACAGGCTCACAGCTGAGCCATTTCAGCCCTCTGTGTTGCCAGTGAGGGCTGTTACAATGCATTTCGTCAGTCACCCAGGTACTTCCCTCAGAAAGGTGCAACTGTTCCAGCAAGTCACCAATACACTTTGAATGGTTGGAAGAAACCAAAGGCACCATAAAAGTGCAAAGCCACCCATTTGCATCTGATGATTGCAAAGAAGCTTTTTCACACTGAAATTGTCATGGACATTGTGGGGGAAGTTGTAGAATTTTTCTTAGATGGGCCAATGTTCTTCTACAGGTCCAGTGTTGGGTTTGAAGTCAGACAGCATTATTTCAAGCATTGAGAGACATACTTGTGGGAAGCATTTAAAGTGTGAACAGAGCACCTGAACAAGGACTTGAACCCTGGACCCTCAGATTAAAAGTCTGATGCTCTACCGTCTGAGCTACCCAGGCTCTGCTGGGGTAGGTTTCTCCCTGAAAAAAAAAATGCACAGATCAGAATGTGATCATTTGTGCAAGACATCAAGTCTTCCTGGGGAATACTTCTAAAGAGCAGACACGGGATTTCATATTGACTTCTAAGACCTATATGTCTTGGTGATATTAGTTTCACACTTGAAAAAGTTGGAAAAAACCCATCTTGGCCAGTTGGAGTGCAATGCTAACTATACCTCTAAAGAAGGTTGAATAATCAGCAATTGTCCGTGAACCTCGGTCAGAAGTGAAGCCAGTGAATTGGCACAGCCATTTTTACAATCAACTTGCGTCAGGCTGTTTCTAAATTCCACAAATTGCAGCTGCTCCAAATTGTTTAGATAAAGGTTGATGTGCAACTTTTGCGCACGAGGGGAATAGTAGCCAAGTTTCATGTTCACAGTCTTGGATATGCTCTTTGCTATGACTTTCACTTGTGCCACTTCACAAGAGCAGTAGCAGGAATGCATTCCAACGCAAGTTTACACATGAATAAGGCCCATTACCCTACACAAGTGTGGTTTCTGAAGTCTCTTGCCAAAACCCAGGATTGAACGGAGGGGCCTTTAGATCTTCAGTCTAACAGGCTCACAGCGGAGCTATTTCAGCCCTCTGTGTTGCCAATGAGGGCTGTTACAATGCATTTCGTCAGTCACCCAGGTACTTCCCTCAGAAAGGTGCAACTGTTCCAGCAAGTCACCAATACACTTTGAATGGTTGGAAGAAACCAAAGGCACCATAAAAGTGCAAAGCCACCCATTTGCATCTGATGATTGCAAAGAAGCTTTTTCACACTGAAATTGTCATGGACATTGTGGGGGAAGTTGTAGAATTGTTCTTAGATGGGCCAATGTTCTTCTACAGGTCCAGTGTTGGGTTTGAAGTCAGACAGCATTATTTCAAGCATTGACAGACATACTTGTGGGAAGCATTTAAAGTGTGAACAGAGCACCTGAACAGGGACTTGAACCCTGGACCCTCAGATTAAAAGTCTGATGCTCTACCGTCTGAGCTACCCAGGCTCTGCTGGGATGTGTTTCTCCCTTAAAAAAAAATGCACAGTTCAGAATGTGATCATTTGTGCAAGACATCAAGTCTTCCTGGGGAATACTTCTAAAGAGCAGAGACAGGATTTCATATTGACTTTGAAGACCTATATGTCTTGGTGATATTAGTTTCACACTTGAGAAAGTTGGAAAAAACCCATCTTGGCCAGTTGGAGAGCAATGCTAACTATACCTCTAAAGAAGGTTGAATAATCAGCAATTGTCCGTGAACCTCGGTCAGAAGTGAAGCCAGTGAATTGGCAAAATCATGTCTACAATCAACCTGTGTCAGGCTGTTTCTAAGTTTCACAAATTGCAGCTGCTCCAAATTGTTTAGATAAAGGTCGATGTGCAACTCTTGCACACGAGGGGAATAGTAGCCAAGTTTCATGTTTACAGTCTTGGATATGCTCTTTGCTGTGACTTTCACTTGTGCCACTTCGCAAGAGCAGTAGCAGGAATGCATTCCAACGCAAGTTTACACATGAATAAGGCCCATTACCCTACACAAGTGTGGTTTCTGAAGTCTCTTGCCAAAACCCAGGATTGAACTGGGGGCCTTTACATCTTCAGTCTAACAGGCTCACAGCGGAGGTATTTCAGCCCTCTGTGTTGCCAGTGAGGGCTGTTACAATGCATTTCATCAGTCACCTAGGTACTACCCTCAGAAAGGTGCAACTGTTCCAGCAAGTCACCAATACACTTTGAATGGTTGGAAGAAACCAAAGGCACCATAAAAGTGCAAAGCCACCCATTTGCATCTGATGATTGAAAAGAAGCTTTTTCACACTGAAATTGTCATGGACATTGTGGGGGAAGTTGTAGAATTTTTCTTAGATGGGCCAATGTTCTTCTACAGGTCCAGTGTTGGGTTTGAAGTCAGACAGCATTATTTCAAGCATTGAGAGACATACTTGTGGGAAGCATTTAAAGTGTGAACAGAGCACCTGAACAGGGACTTGAACCCTGGACCCTCAGATTAAAAGTCTGATGCTCTACCATCTGAGCTACCCAGGCTCTGCTGGGATAGGTTTCTCCCTGAAAAAAAAAATGCACAGATCAGAATGTGATCATTTGTGCAAGACATCAAGTCTTCCTGGGGAATACTTCTAAAGAGCAGACACGGGATTTCATATTGACTTTGAAGACCTATATGTCTTGGTGATAGTAGTTTCACACTTGAAAAAGTTGGAAAAAACCCATCTTGGCCAGTTGGAGTGCAATGCTAACTATACCTCTAAAGAAGGTTGAATGATCAACTATTGTCCGTGAACCTCGGTCAGAAATGAAGCCAGTGAATCGGCAAAGCCATGTCTACAATCAACTTGTGTCAGGCTGTTTCTAAATTTCACAAATTGCAGCTGCTCCAAATTGTTGAGATAAAGGTTGATGTGCAACTTTTGCGTACGAGGGGAATAGTAGCCAAGTTTCATGTTCACAGTCTTGGATATGCTCTTTGCTATGACTTTCATTTGTGCCACCTCACAAGAGCAGTAGCAGGAATGCATTCCAACGCAAGTTTACACATGAATAAGGCCCATTACCCTACACAAGTGTGGTTTCTGAAGTCTCTTGCCAAAACCCAGGATTGAACGGAGGGGCCTTTAGATCTTCAGTCTAACAGGCTCACAGCTGAGCCATTTCAGCCCTCTGTGTTGCCAGTGAGGGCTGTTACAATGCATTTCATCAGTCACCTAGGTACTACCCTCAGAAAGGTGCAACTGTTCCAGCAAGTCACCAATACACTTTGAATGGTTGGAAGAAACCAAAGGCGCCACAAAAGTGCAAAGCCACCCATTTGCATCTGATGATTGCAAAGAAGGTTTTTCACACTGAAATTGTCATGGACATTGTGGGGGAAGTTGTAGAATTTTTCTTAGATGGGCCAATGTTCTTCAACAGGTCCAGTGTTGGGTTTGAAGTCAGACAGCATTATTTCACGCATTGAGAGACATACTTGTGGGAGGCATTTAATGTGTGAACAGAGCGCCTGAACAGGGACTTGAACCCTGGACCCTCAGATTAAAAGTCTGATGCTCTACCGTCTGAGCTACCCAGGCTCTTATGAAGCATGATTTTCCCTGAAAAAGAAAAATGCACAGTTCAGACTGTTATCATTTGTGCAAGACAGCAAGTCTTCCTGAGGAATACTTCTAAAGAGCAGAGACAGGATTTCATATTGACTTTGAAGACCTATATGTCTTGGTGATATTAGTTTCACACTTGAAAAAGTTGGAAAAAACCCATCTTGGCCAGTTGGAGTGCAATGCTAACTATACCTCTAAAGAAGGTTGAATAATCAACAATTGTCCGTGAACCTCGGTCAGAAATGAAGCCAGTGAATTGGCAAAGCCATTTTTACAATCAACTTGCGTCAGGCTGTTTCTAAATTCCACAAATTGCAGCTGCTCCAAATTGTTTAGATAAAGGTTGATGTGCAACTTTTGCGCACGAGGGGAATAGTAGCCAAGTTTCATGTTCACAGTCTTGGATATGCTCTTTGCTATGACTTTCACTTGTGCCACTTCACAAGAGCAGTAGCAGGAATGCATTCCAACGCAAGTTTACACATGAATAAGGCCCATTACCCTACACAAGTGTGGTTTCAGAAGTCTCTTGCCAAAACCCAGGATTGAACGGAGGGGCCTTTAGATCTTCAGTCTAACAGGCTCACAGATGAGCTATTTCAGCCCTCTGTGTTGCCAGTGAGGGCTGTTACAATGCATTTCATCAGTCACCTAGGTACTACCCTCAGAAAGGCGCAACTGTTCCAGCAAGTCACCAATACACTTTGAATGGTTGGAAGAAACCAAAGGCGCCACAAAAGTGCAAAGCCACCCATTTGCATCTGATGATTGCAAAGAAGGTTTTCCACATTGAAATTGTCATGGACATTGTGGGGGAAGTTGTAGAATTTTTCTTAGATGGGCCAATGTTCTTCAACAGGTCCAGTGTTGGGGTTGAAGTCAGACAGCATTATTTCACGCATTGAGAGACATACTTGTGGGAGGCATTTAAAGTGTGAACAGAGCGCCTGAACAGGGACTTGAACCCTGGACCCTCAGATTAAAAGTCTGATGCTCTACCGTCTGAGCTACCCAGGCTCTTATGAAGCATGATTTTCCCTGAAAAAGAAAAATGCACAGTTCAGATTGTTATCATTTGTGCAAGACAGCAAGTCTTCCTGAGGAATACTTCTAAAGAGCAGAGACAGGATTTCATATTGACTTCGAAGACCTATATGTCTTGGTGATATTAGTTTCACACTTGAAAAAGTTGGAAAAAAACCCATCTTGGCCAGGTGGAGTGCAATGCTAACTATACCTCTAAAGAAGGTTGAATAATCAACTATTGTCCGTGATCCTTGGTCAGAAATGAAGCCAGTGAATCGGCAAAGCCATTTTTACAATCAACTTGCGTCAGGCTGTTTCTCATATTCACAAATTGCAGCTGCTCCAAATTGTTTAGATAAAGGTTGATGTGCAACTTTTGCGCACGAAGGGAATAGTAGCCAAGTTTCATGTTCACAGTTTTGGATATGCTCTTTGCTATGACTTTCACTTGTGCCACTTCACAAGAGCAGTAGCAGGAATGCATTCCAACGCAAATTTACACATGAATAAGGCCCATTACCCTACACAAGTGTGGTTTCTGAAGTCTCTTGCCAAAACCCAGGATTGAATGGGGGGCCTTTAGATTTTCAGTGTAACGTGCTCCCAGCTGAGCTATTTCGACCAGCTATGTTGCCAGTGAACGCTGTTACAGTGCATTTCATCAGCCACCTAGGTACTACCCTCAGAAAGGTGCAACTGTTCCAGCAAGTCACCAATACACTTTGAATGGTTGGAAGAAACCAAAGGCGCCATAAAAGTGCAAAGCCACCCATTTGCATCTGATGATTGCAAAGAAGCTTTTTCACACTCATTTGTCATGGACATTGTGGGGGAAGTTGTAGAATTTTTCTTAGATGGGCCAATGTTCTTGTAACCCAGTAAGAACAACACTTAATTGACTACTGTACTATGGTTCGACTCAAGGAGCGAGGAATGGTTACTGTAAAAGGTAAACGCAGGTATGTTTATTCTCACAATCAACATAAAGTGGAATCAGTTCAGATTCAAAATCCCAGATAAAAAAACAAAACAAAATAAATTGTCCTTCCACAGCCTAACGCTGTCTGATATCAAAGTCTGTCAAAGTCCAGCACAAAGTGTTCAGTTTGTATCCATGTCCGTCCAAGTTTATTCGGTGTGTGTATTTTGTGCTACCCGGGTAGTATGTGTGTATTTGTATGGTTACTGCGCGCTGTTTAGGTCTTATCTGCCCAGGCGTGAATCTTCACGAAGATGATGAAGATGGAGAATTCTGGATCCTCTTTAACCCTGCCTCGACTCAGATGGGAATCCTGGCTGGAATCACCGCTGTCCACTGAGTGTAGATTCAGCAACTCAAAAAAACCAATCTGCCGTAGCAGAAAACAAAATCAATTATCAATCATCAATTTCTGTACAGTATCGTATCTAATGTTCTCTTGTTAACTCAAATGTAACATAATACTGGCCACAAAAGGAATGATAAACTATATCATGAGCCATTAAAACCTCAGTCACCATTAATGTGTGCCCCTTTAACAGTATTATATCAATCATGTTACACAAATGATCTTTTATCTCTAATCAGTCATGTTTTTTCCTCGTTCACATTGACATTTATGCACTTTCAGTTACCTCAAAATGAACTGTAACATATAATTTATATCACACAAAATCAGAAAACCCTGTATGTGTACCTATCATGAGCTTTAGCGCACATGTAGCACTTGTTTTACTTAACAACACTGAACATGGCGCCCAGAAATGGCACGGTAAAAATGACTGTTCTCACATGAAAATAAATGCATTTCTGAAACACAAACTCAGCATACTGACTCATTACAACATCCTCATAATATTTACAGTTAACTCCGATTGGTTTTAGATTAAAAGAAACGCTCAATATTGCTCACTCATTATCGAACGGAAAATTGCGCACGCCCGTTAGCAACGTAGCATGCTAAACCAATACACTCACCGGAGTCCTCGGTGGGAAAAAAACAACAGAAAGCAATCCTCCGGTCGCAGCCGTCTGGGACTCTCTCGTGACAACTCAAAACATGTGCAGACTCGTGACTTTGAAAATAAAGCAGTATCTCTTCCATAAAATAACAACAGCTTCTCTTGTGAACACATACATCGTGGCAGCGCTAGCATCTGGCTTAGCAGGAGTCTCTCAATCCCAACATGCATTGCACACATCCACTAGATTTACTACACCAAATGCACACAGTGCCATCTAGCGGCTGCTTAAAGCAACTACAGTTATCTAAAAAAAACAGTGAACATGAATTCAGACATTAAAATGAAAGTTATTTAAACCAGACAAATAAAATATAATAAGTAACCCGAAACTGTATTTTCATAGAGGTTACATTCTCTTACAGATGCAGTGTTGGGTTTGAAATCAGACAGCATTATTTCAAGCATTGAGAGACATACTTGTGGGAAGCATTTAAAGTGTGAACAGAGACTTGAACCCTGGACCCTCAGATTAAAAGTCTGATGCTCTACCATCTGAGCTACCCAGGCTCTGATGAAGTATGATTTTCCCTGAAAAAGAAAAATGCACAGTTTAGATTGTCATCATTTGTGCAAGACAGCAAGTCTTCCTGAGGAATACTTCTAAAGAGCAGAGACAGGATTTCATATTGACTTTGAAGACCTATATGTCTTGGTGATATTAGTTTCACACTTGAAAAAGTTGGAAAAAACCCATCTTGGCCAGTTGGAGTGCAATGCTAACTACACCTCTAAAGAAGGTTGAATAATCAGCAATTGTCCGTGAACCTCGGTCAGAAATGAAGCCAGTGAATTGGTAAAGCCATTTTTACAATCAACTTGCGTCAGGCTGTTTCTAAATTTCACAAATTGCAGCTGCTCCAAATTGTTTAGATAAAGGTTGATGTGCAACTTTTGCGCACGAGGGGAATAGTAGCCAAGTTTCATGTTCACAGTCTTGGATATGCTCTTTGCTATGACTTTCACTTGTGCCACTTCACAAGAGCAGTAGCAGGAATGCATTCCAACGCAAGTTTACACATGAATAAGGCCCATTACCCTACACAAGTGTGGTTTCTGAAGTCTCTTGCCAAAACCCAGGATTGAACTGGGGGTCTTTAGATCTTCAGTCTAACAGGCTCACAGCGGAGCTATTTCAGCCCTCTGTGTTGCCAGTGAGGGCTGTTACAATGCATTTCATCAGTCACCTAGGTACTACCCTCAGAAAGGCGCAACTGTTCCAGCAAGTCACCAATACACTTTGAATGGTTGGAAGAAACCAAAGGCGCCACAAAAGTGCAAAGCCACCCATTTGCATCTGATGATTGCAAAGAAGGTTTTTCACACGGAATTGTCATGGACATTGTGGGGGAAGTTGTAGAATTTTTCTTGGATGGGCCAATGTTCTTCAACAGGTCCAGTGTTGGGTTTGAAGTCAGACAGCATTATTTCAAGCAGGGCCCATTGAGAGACATACTTGTGGGAAGCATTTAAAGTGTGAACAGAACACCTGAACAGGGACTTGAACCCTGGACCGTCAGATTAAAAGTCTGACGCTCTACCATCTGTTCCTCCCTGAAAAAAAAAATGCGCAGATCAAATTGTAAAGTTTTTTCACATTGAATTGTCATGGACATTGTGGGGGAAGCTGTAGAATTTTTCTTCGATGGGCCAATGCACTTCTTTAAGTGTCATTAATGTAGTAATGGAAATGGTTCTTCTACAACTGTTCAACTGTCTGGTTTCAAACAGAAAATATTAAGAGCAGGACACAGCTAGAGAAACATTTCTGGGAATCACAGAATGTGTCCACAGAGCACCTGAAGAAGGACCTGAACCCTGAACACTCAGATGCTCTACAGTCTAAGCTAGACAGGCGCTGGTTGAGCACCTTCTTCTAAAACAAAAAACCTAAGAAGTCTAAAAGTCACAGTCTGATCTGCAGAGATCAGACTGTGATCATTTCGACAAGACATTCATTTTTGTTAATCGCTTTCACACTTAAAATCATAAAAAAAAGAACCAAAATCTATAAGCCAGTGAGTGCAATGCAACGTTCAATCGTCAGCAACTTTTTGTGAACCTCTGTCAGAAATGAAGCCAGCAAATTGGCAAAATTATTTCTACAATCAGTTTGTGTTTGTCTGTTTAGGTGCAGCTCTTGCACATGACCAGAAGAGGCGCTAAGGTTTCATTTTCTTAAACTGGCATTCACGTGCAGAAGGTTATTTTATAAATCACTGTTACGACAAATAAAATAGAGTGCTGTTCAACACAGAAAACAGGGCTTTCTTCTGAATTTTCACCATGTCAATAAAAATGAACCAAATTTTAAAAAAGAGACATCACACTGGGTATTTCAGCTGCTGTACTCATATTTCATATACTCTTCTTTCTGGTGATCATTTTCCCCTTGTTTTTATTTTTTCTCTCATCTATGGAAAAAGCTGAAAATTTTTATGCCTCCATGCCGGTGACAGCGGTGGCTGGAGGCATTATGTTTTTGGGTTATCTGTCCATCCATGCGTCCATTCCATTGTCATTAACACAATATCTCAAGAACGCCTTATGGATTTTTTTTTTTTTTTTTTTTTCAAATTTGGCACATGTCCACTTTGACTCCATGATGAATGGATTAGATCTTGGTGGTCAAAAGTCAAAGGTCAAGGTCACTGTGACCTTGTGTCCACATCATTCTTGTGAACCGATATCTAATAGGATAAATAGGATCCATCTAAAAGGATAAAATAATGAAATTATGATATTTTATCAAGTCAGAGTTCAAATTCACTGTGACATTTCAATGTTCTGCAAAAACACTTTTCTGGCCATTACTCAATGCTGTAATTTAGGAATAGAAGGGGAGGCATTTCATCAGATCCTGAATTGGTGACACTAATCTTGGGCACCCACCTTGAAACCGTTCTGATTCTATCTGTGCTGCCAGGTTGAAGATGTGTGTGAAGCATCCATATTATAGAATTTGAAGCTTCTTGCAGAAATGTCCATATTTGAAGCACTGTCAACTGTCATGGCTATATATATATGAGTTCGAACAGACATGCATGTAAACTGTAACTACAACCTGACTGCCTCAGGGAGGCGGCAATTTTATTTATTTATTTTTCCAGTATAATTTTCCCAAAATTCTTACTTTTGGAAAAATCCTAAGAAAAAATATACTGGTTTTCAAAGATTGAGGTGGTGGGAGAAAACTGTTAAAAAAAATCACATCAAACAAACATCTTCACTTGCCTCTCAGGGCTTCTGCAATTTGCTCATGATCACTTGGAAAAAAATGTTTACATTACTACGCTGCAACTTCTTATTTATTGTTTGACCTCTCATATCCTTCCTGTCTTTCATGGTGTCCATGAACATCTGAACAAGGCCTTTAATATTTCTCTCCAAGTTCCAACTGACCTGAAAACTTGGGAGATAAAGTGTTTTGGCAGCACGTTTGTGTCATCAACCACAAAAGTCTTTAGAATCAGCATCAGTTTATTTGACCTGCCTAATGTGGTTGTGTGGTGTTAAGGTTGTGCTGAGGCTTTGTCACAGCGCCTGGTTCAAATATCTACTGCAAGCCTCTCAGGCACAGAGCTACTGTTCATTTTCCTCATTGTTCTCAAGACTGATTTGGTCATAGATACTTTGTTGCAATATTTTACTCAGAGCTGAAACACATACATATATGACACAGTGTATACTGTTAGCCTATCTGTACAGCTGTGTTATTTTTAGTAAATTGTCTGCAATGTCACAGGCTAGTCAGGTTTGTCACATCCCCCCTCATAGGAGTTCTTACAATCTCCTCTGTCATGAAACAGTCCACATCTGAGAGGTTCTAATACTGACAATATCAAAGCAGCTGTCAAAGGCGGAGCTGGAGGTTCCAGTCACACACCAACAGAAACAGCCTGAGCCAGAGCAGAGAGAAGCATGCTGCATGAGCAGAGCTGAGCTCCCAAGCAGGATATCATATTGGATACTGGGAACCAGAGTGGACTGGTAAGTGCATTTCATTACAGTAACTCATCATTTGGCTTTTGCTTTTTTTTTTTTTAATTCTTAAATATAATAAGTGCTTGAGTGGCACACATGGTTATACAGACAGAGAGACACAGACAGACAGGGTCCTTTAAAACAACAAGAAAAAAACCCACTTAATAATAGTATCAAATATCTATTGTAGTACAGCCATAAAGAGTAGTCACTTGTCTGACGCATGTAAATATAGATGTTCCCATTTCATTTTGGCATTTTTAGGCAAAACAAATGAAGTACGATTTCTTTGGAGACTCGTGTTTATGAAAATATCCAGGACATAATGTTACAGTAGAGACTATTTCCAATTGTAGAACAGTAATATAAAGCACAAGTGACCAATAAGAAACTAGTGATATTTGATGAGTATAGCAGAGGTTTCTCAGTTTTTTATGTTAAAGATGTTAAAGGGCACAACATTGTGTTGATATTTGGTTTGCAATTGAAAGCACTGTGTTGATAAAGAACAGTTAGGTGACCTGGTTTGTGATGAGTAGGATATTTAGACTAAGACATAAGATTTAACACAGTGATTTAGTTGTTACGTACTGAGTCATGGCTGAGATGTATACACCATATACATTTCCCTTTTCTTTAACACACGAAAAAAGTCACTTCAATTTTTTGCGGTGAAATCTCCAGGCATGTTTGTGGGTTCTTGAAATTGCCACAATGTTTGGTCAACACTAGCTGCTTATTTAATAAAAACCACAACTCCAAGCCATTATGTTTGATATTCTAATGTCATAATGTAACATGTTATATTCCATAAGATTATGGGAATATCAAACAAAGCTTAAAATGATAAGGAGGGATATTTCCTTAGCTTCAAAGTTAATGCTGGCTATAAAATTAGGGCTTCATTGGCCTTGAAATTATTCCCTTACTAAAGCCCTTCTTATGCTGTGCTCACAACAAACATGAAGCAAATTTTCACGTCCCGTTATTCACACATATACGGCCACTGGAGTGTTTTTTGGACTATTTTGCAACCACTAAATATTCGCCCCTTCACAGCTGTGCCAACAGTTGTACTAAAGTTGTTAGTTGTTTAGTTGTGCTAAATGGCAGCTAATGGCTAACTTGGTCTGCAGTAAAGTACAACGATAGCTGATAGAAAGTAATGACAACATGTCAACCCCGAGGCTCCGTGCTCTGAACCAGTGTGAATGAAGACAGCAACGCTCTGTATTATTTTTCATACTGTCACTGTGATGCATCACCGTTTCACTCCTTCTGTTGTTTACCTTCAACAATAAAAGACCAACTTATGTTAATCAAAGCATTTTGCTAAGAATCAACTCAACAAAATAGCTCACACAAGTCACAAAAACACATCTTAAAAACTTAATGTGTAGTCATGTGGCTTCACTCACTAACCTCAGGGCCCTTTCCTTTTTTGATCGGTCTCTGTGCCTAACTTATTTTGAGTGGTGGAGTTCAGTTTGTCCACAGATGACTACACTGTTTGTCCTCCATCTGGGTAACATCAGGGAGATCTCAACTAGAGCTCAACCCTGATAGGCTATCACCCTAGAGTAACATAGAGTAAACATATTTGTAGTTTAAGAAAAAAAAGTCTCTCACAAATTCGCATTTATTTGCATCTTTGCTTTGTGTGTAATGTTATATGTGCAAAATGCTCACAATGCGTTTGGTTCAACACACCATTAAACTGCTTCCACACCGCCACACAGTAAGTGCCTAATAACCACCTAACAACCACCTATCTGCAAGAGGGTTAAAAAGCAAAGCGTTTTAAAAGCGGATGTAACTGCGTAGTCCACGGCTGCAATAACAGGCAGTTTGCTCCAGTGAACACTAGCAGAAGTGCAAGCTAGCTTGTAGCTGCATACTGCAGCAAAACAACGGAAATTACTGTAACTACCACAGATTCCTACGGATTTAGTCAATTTACCTGTCATCGAACGTTTGATGGAAATGTTATACCAGGCCCAGTTTTTCTTTTTTTTGTCCTTTTAAGTTCCTAGTGCTGTAACTCCAGGTATTCAGACACCAACTTTATGAGCTCCTCCATCTTGTCTTGTTCTGCTTCGGCGATTCCTGCAATTTGATTGGCCAAAGCCGGATGGCAACTGGTATGAGTTCAACACAGGTGAACTCTGCACGCCAGAGCACAATCTGTGTGTGTGTTTACGTGGGTAGCAACTGTATCTTAACCCAACCACTGTATTCGAGACAGCTTCACTTCTGCCCTCTTCCGCTCACAGAAATGACTGTAAGTGGCGAGTTACCACATTGTGTGAAAAATAGCCCCATTAAAGCAAGTTGGTTTTTTTTTGCACCAAGTCTTTTTATTTATATTTGTACATAGAAAGATAGTGTACAAAGTGCATAAATTCAGGAACATGGATGAACAAAAATAATACAAATATAAACATCAACACCACATTTGTATGTTTTACTCTGTGATTTATTTATTAGATTTTCAATGCGTCTTGTTGATAGCAGATTGAACTCTGTTTGGAGAGTCAATCGCAGTTTGAATAAATCATCTGATGGGGTGACAGCAAGAATAGTATCTAATTTAAGAATATCATTTGTTAGCTGATCAAGTTTCATATTGTGACATTTTCTTTGTTGTGCGCTATATGATATTATTTGTCCCCTCAGGTACGCCTTCATGGATTCCCACACTGTTAAAGGAGACATTCCTGGGGTCTGGTTATGTTCGAGGAAAAAAGTTATTTCGGAGGAAATAAATTTAACGAAGTCTTCATCTGAAAGTAGTAAAGTGCTAAGACGCCAGGGGTGATAGTTGGCATGGGAAATTGGTATACTTAGAGTCATCAACAGGGGAGCATGATCTGAAATAACTATGGCTTGATACTCACACTTTCTTATTAGTGAAAGAAGGCTTTTGTCCAAAAAGAAATAGTCTATACGCGAGTATGTTCCATGGACTGGAGAAAAGAAGGAGTAGCTTCTAGTCGTAGGGTTTTGAAAGCGCCACACATCAGTTATACCATTCGTATTAAGAAAAAGCTGCAATTGAGACGCTGCACTGGATTTGGATACAGTCCTAGGCGAGCTACGGTCCAGAGTAGGTGATAATGTGCAGTTCATATCGCCTCCGTGTTGGGGATATGAGCAAAGACATTTATAAAAAAAAGAACTGTCATCCCATTGTGGTGCATACACATTGGCTAAGATAACTGGCGTGTTATACAGTCTGCCCACCACAAATATGTAACGCCCTGAGGAGTCTGTTTCAACCTTTGACATTACAAATGGGATGTTCTTATTAACAAGGATGGCCACACCTCTAGATTTGGAATGAAAATTAGAATGATATGATTGCCTGATCCATCCTCCCCTGAGTCGAAAATGGTCAAGGTTTGGAGATGTGTCTCCTGGAGAAAGCCAATTCCCACCTTTAACTTTTCCAAATGAGTCAATACTTTCTTTCGTTTAGTGGGGTGATTTAAAGATTTTACATTCCAACTTACAAAGGTTACGTCACAATTGGTTAATTTGTTTGAAAAATCTGTGTTAGTCGTAGCCCTATTCAAAACAGGGAAAGATTAGCGGTGCATTAAGTCCACCTGTATTTATACTTTCAAAAGTGTTGAAAGGACTTTTAAGAGATAAGTAAGCATGAGCAATGAAACAAGAGAAAAAAGTAAAAAAGGAAAAAAAACTGACTGTAGACCCAGGTACAGTAATTCCCCAACCCTCACCTGAAGGAACAAGGTGATTCCCAAACCCCTCGCAACAGTATCTACACATTTAAGTGCTTGTGTGAGGATACACTAGCTCTAAAGGAACAAGCTCTGCTATAGAACATAGTTTTGTATGAGGCACCTTAGAAAATATTTCAATATTTTTTTTTTGTTTTTTTTTAAAGACAAAAGGGATTTCTTCTGTTGTCTAAGTGCCGAGTATAAACAGGTAATAAAGTGATACTGATAGAGGCACGCAGCAGTATTCTAATCAAACTATTATATCTATTGTAAACAAAAATGAAACAGTGAGAAACAGCACTGTTTTGATACCGTAGGTGCTCTCTACTACCTCATCTGGACAAACTGGAGCCATTTGGCTCTGTATCAGTCAAATTGATGTGTTTACGTGACAGAATAGACAGCACCAACCTTATTCAAATGTGGGATTTACCTATTCTCACTCGTTTCAAGTCAAGGTCAGTCTTTTGAAGATCCCGATAGGATTCTGCTTTTCACGTAGGCCATGGCTTCTCCCACGTTTTGAAACTGCTTCTCAGTTCCGTTATGCGTGATCCGGAGCCGTGCTGGGTAGAGAAGACCGTATTTAACACCATCTCATCTGCGAAGTAGTCGTCTCACCTCGCTGAAGGCGGATCTGGCCTGCATGACGCTGGGGGGATAGTCCGGGAAAATGGAGATGTCGGTCCCTTTGAACTGGAGTGGCCCAGATTCCGTGGCGCGGCGGAGGATGTCGGCACAATCCTGGTAGTAGTGGACTTTTGCCACGATGACACGGGGTTTACCGTCTTGGCTCTCGGCTGTAGCCCCCTGTGAGACCGATCGATCAGGACTTCTTTGTCTACTTTTAGCACTTCTCTTAGTAGTTTGGAGACAGCTGTGTGCTTGAGCCTGGGGTTTGACATTTAGTATTCGGATGTTGGAGCGTCATTCCTCCTTCCATGTCAAGGCACTTCTCCCGCAGGTTGCTGACTTCTGTCTCGAGTTTCCCCACTTTTGTCAGCAAAGAGATCACGTCGTCTGAGCATGACGAAAGCCCCTGCTCCATGTGTGTCACTGTTGTTTTCATCGTCTCCACGTCGGAGCGAATCGCCGCAGTATTGTTTGCTAATTCCGTTTTTACTGCCTGTAGCTCGGATTTAATGTTCAAAATCTTCGGCTAGAGCAGTCTTGAGTTCCGACCTGAGCACCATAGCAATGTCCATTTTCAGCTCCGTGAGGATTTCTGCTTTCAGGTCCGCGACCTCCATTTGGTCTTCAGGCTCAGGTGTGTTACACCTGGGTGGTAAATCACTCGAGCTTGATGCTTTGGGCCCAGTAGCGTTAGCTCCTTTGGTGAACTCGAATTTCCGCAAGTTGTAGGCCATTTGCGCTACGGCGTCACAATGAAAATAGCACGTGTTGAAAAAGAATTTACTCAGAGCGATGTGTAGTAGTTTTTCGTTGGTATAAGGTGCCTAAAAAACTTTTAACCTGAAATTCAGCAGAGCATGTTGCTTGTGCTGCCTACTCCATTGCCTGCTCGCTAGTGCCTAAAGCAAGTTTAATGCAAAAGATGGGGGGCAAAATCTACAGCCCTCTTCCTGTGAAAAAAAAAATGCATATTCAAGTTCTGTTAAAGATAATAGTTAATTACACACATTAACTGGGTAGCTTCCAAAGTCACAGTCTTCTTAGTACAAAATTCTGTCTCTGTTTTCTCAGTGTTGTCTTGCTCAACTGTAATGAAGGGACAGCAAAATGAGGGAATTTTGTACTGAAAAGACTAGCATTTTTAAAGATAGCCACTTGTAAATTTGCGAACACAGACTGCTTAAGTCTTTACAAGGCATTTTGGCACTGGAATGCATTTGATATTGACCCCCATCACCGACACTGAAATTCCTACAGGAAGGGATCTTTTCACAGCCAGTATGGACAAGAGGAACAATTACCCAATAACCCTTTTCATGTAATGAGAGAACAGTTTTAAGACACGACTGAGAAAATGTCACCTATTCTTTAAGATCATTTACCAAATGCTTCACCTCAGGTTTCTGTGAGTTTGACATCAATATAATTTGAATGTCATAAAAAAAATGTTCAGTTTTCGAAATTTAAATCACTAGGAACAACCCATGCAGCTCGTTATATTTCATTTTCCAACCTTTCTGGTCTTTCCAGGAATAAAAAACTTCATTCACTCTTTTGCGCACTTATTTTCCATTTTTCTCGTATCTTTTTCTTGCCGAAATGACTTTCAATACTGTACAAGTGTTACATGGAAATGTGAAATAGGAACAAGGCTGAAGTATCAGCTTTAAATCTGCTTGAGATTAATTTCTTAAATCTGGTTTTGTTGTTTTTTATTTTGTGGACTGCTTTGTTATGTTTTTAGTAGATTTCTTTGTGCATTGTTTTATGGAAACCCAAAGTGTTCAATACTAATTTTTAATAATTATGTTATTATGGAACAGTCATAAGAATAAATCATGTATAATATATAAATGAAGCAATGATGTGAAATAATAAGACAACTCAGTATAATGAATGATAATATTATTTCATTTTGTTTTGTCTCAGAGTCAATCAAATTTTCCCATAGTCTGTTTTTATTTTGTAGTGTCACTTCACATGTCAGTGAGGTTGTCACCACCCCTTCACCTTTCAGCCAATCACTAGAGCAACTAGCGAGAGTAACAACAATGTCAAAGTGATTTTGTATCAACTTTCTAGCCGCTGTTGTTAATTAACACAGTAGGTGTAAGCACACACAAAAACTAGCATCTCATTTGATTACTTATCTTAACAAGGCTGTATATGCCGCCTAGTTAGCTGGCTAACTAGCTCAGCAGGGTTGTGCGCTTGGCTTATTAGTCTACGCAGCGTATGAGCCACCTTTGACTGCAGCAGCTAACATTGGCTGGTTAAGTTACTTTGGCTTCGTTTGAATTCTAAAGATGTTCCTCAAGACCCTTTCCCATTGGACCAAAATCCTACTAAAACCCACTAACATTTGGTTTTTGTTTGTAATGGGAAGACTTACGATTAGCATTCAATTCCAGAGCAAATGACTCCATGGTAGTCACGGCTTCAGCTCTAATCAGTCATGGAAATATGACATACTAATTGTAGCCCCTTTACCGGTGGAATGCAATGACTGGCTGTCACAAAATACCGTCTGTCTCTTTCCAAGCAGTGCTCAAACATCATTCAAAATTTATTCAGCACAGAGTTTAAAAGAGAGACTGAATAAGTAAGAGATACGAAAAAAAGACCACCATAATCTTTCTTACTTACTGTCCTCCATGCTGTTTTCTACTATTTACTAATCTGTTTTGCAACCAGTCTGTGATGTTGAATGTGATTTACCAAAAAGGAAAAAAGAAAGGGATGGGAAAGCATCTATTGCCCATATTTAAGGGATGCATACGCATACTAATTTTGGTGGAAAAAAGGTATAAGACGTACAAATATGGTCAGGAGCAGGAGCCAACTAACACTGCTGTCACAAGCTCTTCCCTTGGATACCAAGTAATAATCTGTTTACAACTCAACCCACAAAGGTAATAAACTAGTTATGTCAAAGCTTAAAAGCACAATAGACACCAGTGTCTGTATTGTGTTTATGTACCAGTGCTGCCAACTTGGTGACATTCTCGCAAAATTTAGTGACTTTTCAAACCCTCTTTGTGACTTCATTTATAAAAAGCGACTAGAGACAAATTCAGGGACTTCAGACTTGATTCACACCATCACGGAGAAAAAGAGACATATGATATTGTAATTCATTCCTATTCATGCTGCACAGAGTACTGCCCTTTGCTATTAGCCAAGGGTCTCTTCCCATCTTTCGTCTTGTGCTGGGCAGTAGGTGTGGGACAGGCAGAAGGAGAGGAGATGCCACTTGCCACAGAAGTGAGTTCAGTTGTAGTGAGTGTCTGTAGTTACACTGATGCTCTTGCTTTCTGGATTGTGAGCATGACAAAGTGGTTTCCTCATATAAGCGGCATTAGCTCAAATCATATTCAAATGTTTTGAAGATTTTTCATTTGAATTTTCCTGATACCAGACAGACTTGTAGACTCGTTACACTTTGTTTCCGTCTCCAGTCTGATATTGCATTCGCTCTAACCAAATTTTGAGGGGGAGTGGGGTTCGATTCTCACTAAACAATCACAAGAGAACCGCATACCCACCTGACTCTGACATAATTTTAAGTCTACACCGATGCACAGCCCCGCTAACATAATTGTTTTGCGGGGGTATTAAGAGTGGATTACTTTTTATTGTTTCCAGCGCACTACTTGACAGCCACTTGACAAGAGCTTGACAATGGCATTTCACCTACCTGTGGCTCTGATTAGCTAATCTTTTAAACAAGAAACTGCTCTTTCATGCCACAATGCTGAATCAGTCAACTCAATTTTGACAGAATCTGGTGTATTTAAAGGTCTGGACCCAGGCAACTATTGAATCTAATTTAGCAAAACTTTAATGTTTCCATTATGCTATATTTGTGCAATGACATCGGTGTGATGTCATCTGGCAACTCTTAGTGACTTTTGGAGCTAGTGCTAGTGACTTTGGAAAAGAGTTGCTAACACTATTATTTACAGCAACAGCCAGTGACTGTGGCATTGTCAGTGCTCTATAGGAGCTAACAATGTAATTTTAGAGGCAGTTGTAAAGCTCTACAATAAAGGTAAGAGGGTGATGACAGTGGACCTTTGTCACAGCAGACATTTTGATTTATCATAGTAGGAAAAGCACAGGTGAAATTGATAACACTGGTTGTGGCTCGGTTCCATTAAGTGTCCCAGTAAGCTATTTAATTGAGTCAGCATGCACAAAGCCAGGGCCTCCTCTCTGTGGAATGCAGCTATTATTGATGTTGTTGAATACATCTGTGCTTCCATGACATGTCAAAATGTGTCTGCTGTGAAAAAGGTACCTGAAATTTGTCATCATTACATAAAAACTGCCATGTCATAAAATTTTCACTGGGACATTGACATTATGAAACTGATATTATGAAAATGAATGATTAAATAACATTTTAGATTTTTAAATCTTTTACTGTTATTTTATTATTATTTATTTTATTTATATGATTATTTCTTAAAGTCTCTTTTATCTATTTAGTATTGAACACTCTGGGGTTCTATACTGTTTAAAATGTGTTCATTTTATTGTGTAGAAATGTAGCCTTCCAGCAAACCTTTTTCTTCCAACATCAGAGCTAAAGGTGTGGATTGAAGACATTTTCTAAGGAGATATGATGGTTCTGGCTTTAATTAGTACAGCCTGTATTAGTAATGTCATCTATTCTTTACAGGCTATGCTAATCTATGCCAGAATCAGCAATGCAATGGAAGCTGAGGATTGAACTCGAAATGATAAGCATGGCTAGATAATTTTCATAATGAAGGAAAATGAAAGGAATTCTTTTGTTTGTGTCTGTAGTTGTTCACGTGCAAAAACACTGCACAAATAAACAGAGCCAAGCACTGAGCCTTGGGGTACTCTTGGTTGACAGGAGAGGGTGGGATTAGAGCCCCTCATTTTGACAAATTGAATCATATCAAAGAGATAAGAGCAGAATCTGCAACTTCTCTCAAATTTTTAGCCAGTGCGAACATATCCTCATACAGTGGTTCATATAATTAGCACCCTTCGAATGATGTTACACCATTAACATAAAGTTACATAATTAATGTAAAGTTACAGAAGTAAGGTTTGGACCAGTAAAATTACTGTGGTTAGGTCTAGGAAAAAAATCATGGTTGGGCATCTTACGGTTATTCTGGTTAGGTTTAGAAAAAGAAACATGGTGAGGATGTAATGTCACCTTAATATGAATCAAAATTCACTCACAAGTTGACAAGGTTCCAACACCAGTCTTCTGGGGAAAGTTACGGGGTAAAATCTAAGTCTAAGTAAAGTGAATGTGGTAAGGTTTAGGGAAAAAAAACATGGTGAGGATGTACCTTAAAATATATCAAAGTTCACTCAAAGTTCACAAGACTCCAAATACTGGTCTCCTGGAGAAAGTCCTGTGTTTTGTGACCATCAGCAGTGCCAGCCTTGGCATCGACAGTATAGGTGAATGTTAAGGCGCCTGTCATCCATAGGGGCACCACAAATGGGAAGGGTTGGCCTCGCCTAGGGCACCAAATGTGTTACAACTGCCACTGCCAACCAGCCTCCTAACTGGACCACTTGGTCCGAATTTTACTTTATACTTTATTTTACTTTCTGTAGGAAACTGTGCATGAGAACAGCTTGCCAGTGCAGATTATATCAGCTGTTGCCAGTCAATTCCATGATTAACTTGATGACAGGCCAAACTAAAACTTGGCTGTTGTTTGGTTTCAGGTATACGATACAGGATGTTGGTTACTGTTTGTAAATGATTGTCAGCAAAAGAGAAAATAAGAGCCAACCCTAGATTCACTGTTGTTTGAGGGAGATTACTTCTGTATGGGTGCACACTTTGTTTCCTGCATAGAATACCTGTTTGGAAGCCATTGTCTGTACTCTGTCAATGATCATTTGAGAGGAAAGAAGCTTCACTCTTTAACACCATTGTACAAATAGTCCCAACGACTCCAAGTGATGCGTCTTAAATCAAGGTGATCACTTCACTCCCCTGCATTAGTGTGCCAGCCTTTTCCCCCCTGCCTGTTTTTCAGACCCCTGTCTGCTTTTTTGATTTTTTGACCTGATCCCAGGTCGATTTGTTTTCCATAGACTTTGTATGCCTGCTTTTTGCCAACCCTAGCTATGCATGTGTGTTGTGGTCTGTCAACCTTGACTTAATACATGGTCCTTACAGCCTTGATGTACACACTATTGTCACATGCACTGTTCCACATGCTTGTTTCTGCTGTCTTTTTACCTCTTTATATATACACCAGTGTCTTCTTTAGAGTCGCTCTCACTAGTACTTAAATTTGTCTTCATCTGGTACCAAGGATTCAAATGTTTTTCCCCCATTAAAGGGTTTTTTTGGGGGGAATTTTTCCTCATCAGCTGTGAGGGTCCAAAGGACAGAGGGATGTTGTATGCTGTAAAGCCCTTTGAGGCAAATTGTGATTTGTGATATTGGGCTTTATAAATAAAATTGAATTGAACTGAATTGAATTGAGGAAAGACAAGATGGAGGAACCTGTGGAGGTGTAGAAACAACTAACATTAACACTATTAGCAAGCTGAGTTGGAATTACCCGAATTTACTTTGTTTGAACCAATCCGACAGCATCGAAACAAGTTGCAAGAGAGGACTATGAAGAACTAATGTGATGTTACTGAATGCCAGTTGAAAAAAAAGATACCTAAGATAATATTTGCATGCAAAAACTAACCAGTGGTCAACAATAAACAATTTGCAGTATGCAAAACTTGTTGGTCAAAAATTACAGATGGAGACACAACTTCCAACTTTGTTTGACATCTGAAGTTGCACAAAGAACGGTAAGTCAAGGCTAACATTAACATAATGCTTAGCCAAAGTTATGACTCCATTGATAAAATGGCATTACAATTTGTAAACATTATGAAACATCATTGTTTGGGACTCGAAACTCAAAGTGGGGACTTGGGATTTGTCTCCGGACTTGTCAGTCTTGGGACTTGCCTGTCTTGACTTGGGACTTCGGGACTTGCTTGTCTTAATTCGAGACTTGACCTAGGACTTGCCTGTCTTGACTTTGGACTTGGCTTGAGACTTGTTAGTCTTGACGTGGAACATAAGATAAGATAAGATAAGATATTCCTTTAGTAGTCCCACAGTGGGGAAATTTCCAGTGCTACAGCAGCAAAGTGGATAGAACAAAGATAGGGAACACCAGTAACAGACAATAAATAGCAACAAGCAATATAAACAATATATACAAGTATGAAAATTTTAAGAATTTAAAAGAGGAACATATGGAGTATAAAATATAGAAATAATGCACAATATATACACAATATATACAGTCTTTCCAAATTTGCACTGTGAGTGAATGTGCATTATAGTGCGGTCTATTTACAAGTCTTGTTGTGTGTGTGTGTGTGTGCGTGTGTGTGGTCTACTGGGAGCACTGCTGGTTGTAGAGTCTGACAGCTGCAGGAAGGAAGGACCTACGGTAGCGTTCCTTTACACACTTTGGGTGAAGGAGCCTGTTGCTAATGGAGCTCTCCAGTGTTCTCAAAGTGTCCTGCAGGGGGTGGGAGTCATTCACCATCATGGATGACAGCCTAGCCATCATCCTCCTCTCTCCTACCACCTCCACCGAGTCGAGGGGGCATCCCAGGACAGAGCTGGCCCTCTTGATCAGTTTATCAAGTCTCTTCCTGTCAGCTGTTGAGATGCCGCTCCCCCAGCAGACCACTCCATAGAAGATGGCTGATGCCACCACAGTGTCGTAAAAGGTCCTCAGGAGTGCCCCCTGCACTCCAAAAGACCTCAGTCTCCTGAGCAGATAGAGTCTGCTCTGGCCTTTCTTGTAATGACTTGACATGATGACATGACATGACTGACATGACTTGAAACTTTTCAGTCTTGACTTGGAACTTGACATGGGACTAGTCAAGTTCAGTCTTGATTTAGGACTTGATGTGGGACTTGCCTGTTTTGACTTGGGACTTGATCTTGGACTTACCTGTCTTGACTTGGGGCTTGACTTAGGACTTTTTAGTTTTGACTTAGAACATGACTTGGAACTTGTCGGTCTTAACTCGGAACTTGACTTTGGACTAGTCAAGTTCAGTCTTGATTTGGAACTTGACTTGGGACTTGCCTGTTTTGACTTGGGACTTGATCTGAGACTTACCTGTCTTGACTTGGGGCAAAGACTTGACACTTACTTGTGACTTGCCATACAATAAAGAAATACACACACACACACACACACACACACACACACACACACACACACACACACACACACACACACACACACACACACGCACACACACACACACACACAAACACACCCACTACTATCTCCCAGTCCAATAAATGGACTACTGACTGCCTTGCACTCTTGATACAGACTATTACAATCTGTATCTGCTGTAAATATTCTAAACTGCACCTTATTTATAGTATTTATTACATTATATTTTATGACAAGGACATTGTAGCTGCTACAAGAGATGTGCCGAACGGAATTTCATTGTACACCTTTGCAATGACAATAAAGCCTCTTATCTTATCTTATCTTAATGACTTGGTCCCACCTCTGGCATAAAGAACACAGATCACTTTAGTCAGGTTCTAATGACAAGTCACTGGGTCAAAACCTGGTCAGTAATTACTACTCAGCATATAGAATACAGTGTCTGTGGCTACAGCACCATTTGCTCCAATTGACACACAACGTGCCAAGTGATGGTAACACTTGCTGTCTTCAAAACGGCAATGTCTACTGTTTGAAATATGTAACAACCTTGGTTTTTGAATTAAATAACTATATTGCCCAAAGTATTTTGTAGAAAATGTTAGAATTAAGTTGAACAACTTCATCCTTCATTTTTGCATCTCAGTGTCTTTTCATTTTTCTTTCCTTCAAGATGTCCATTGGTCATCATGAACCTGACCTCCAGCTCTGATTCTGTCCACTTCCTTACCAACAGCTCTCCTGGTATGAGAGACCAGCCTGACACTACTTTCATAGCTGAGCCTGCCATCTTAGGTACTGCACTACACTATAGCACTTAGTATCTTAATAACAACAGAGTAATTCAGATATTATAAAGTTTTGTGTGATAATATGATAAAAAAGCGTTCAGAAGGATATGCAGTAAGAATATGTCAACAAAGCAAAATGGACATACAGTCAATAACAAAAAAGTAGGTAAATAAAATGAAATGGGGAAAAAAATCTATTTATGACTCATGCAGATGTTCTTCAGATCTGTTGATAAAAGATTTGCAGCCTTTTTCAGATTTTTTGATTGATGTTTCTCCACATCTTTAGGTGGCTCTTACCAGGAGTTGGCCATATTGTCTGACAGTGTTGGTGGGTGGAAGCAGCACAATGTCAGTCGTGTCTCAAGGCATGGAGGAAACTTCACTGACTCACCAGTTAACAGCACGTTAATGTCGCCAGCAGAGGAGTTTGACCCATTAGGAGGACATACTGTCTGGCAGGTAACGATCGGCTGTGATGTTACTGAAACCTCACAGTTTTACTTTTACATTTTTTCTCATTCCATCAGTTAAAGTGTTTTTGTGATACTGTAATACTAAATAATCCACCAACAAACCATCAATGGACTTTTTAAAAACATTTTTGCCATGTATATGTATATGTAATGTTAGTAAATGGTATGTAATATGGCTTACTACTACAGTTTTTAACACCTAAATGACATAAGACGTGCACACTGCTGGTTGAGAACACTTCACAGCAGAGCAAGCAGAGTATTTTTGTTGCTCACTGTGTAAATTCCACAGCTTCAGTAGCGAGGAATTCTAACCACCTGACAAACATTTAGCTGTGCTCTTCACATGGCTGCTCCAAAGCTCCAGGGATTCTATGGCTCATTTGAACCAGTTGAATATAGTTGGAGTTCCAAGATAAACTTTGCCTCTATGGAAAGCTATGAGACTTGTCTACATTAATTAATGACTTGAGTCCTCCTGTAATAAACAAGTAGTTCCATAAGTCTGGATATATTTTAGTTATCCATCCATCTATCCATCCATCCATTCTTATTAAAACAAAGATATATTTAATGAGACAAACATGACAATCATCAAAAGTGCACTGTAGATTTGCAATAGCCATTTTAAGAGATGTGATGATAGAGATGTTCTATAGCATATAAGACAGTGTTCTGTAGAAAAAGTGCCCAATTTACAGTGAGTGGTAGATGACTTTGTAATATTTATTGTATATTAACAGAAAATGCCCCAGAAAAGGACATTGTTGGACACCTATAGCAACTTTAACATAACTTGATTTGAGACTTCTTTCTGACTTCTTCCTGACAGATGGTCATGAAATTATTAAATGTACTGTTCATCTAAACCCTACAAGGAAAACCTTAAAATAACAGTGCAGCAGAAAGTTACCAATTGTCCTGGCACTGACAATGGCATTTGGTACCAGTAAAGCAGCAGTTGTGCCCTGACATGGTTTAAGTCATGACTGCTGAAGTTGTAATAGTCGTAATACCCCAGATAAAAATTCACCATAAACCCTTATTGAAATGTGTGTCAGCCCACAGTTGACTTTTTTAGATTAAATACAAACAGCTGTGGGTGCTGGCATTAACTAAAGGCTTTGTCAGTGTATGTGGCTTTACTTATAGCCTGGTAAGACCGTCCTGATGATGTGAGCTCAAAATTCTGTTTTGGTCTCTGTATCAGTCTGGATTTGGTGCCACTCACCTCGTATCCAGGAATTAAAATCCAATCAGGGCTAATCAGTGATCCGCACCATAGTTAACAATGTAAGCAGCCAATCAGGGACTGTGTTTCAGCTGTTGATGTAAAATGCAAGCCACAGCTTGGCTGAAGGAGTTTGTCTGTCAAGGCGAGTACTCCCCCCCTCTGAAAGTGTTTGGAGCAGCAGTCCAGACTGATATAGAGAGCAAAACAGAATGTTGAGCTTACATTATCAGGATAGTCTTACCAACAAATCTAGCAGCCACTTGCATATTTAACCAGCATTTGACTGGTGACTGGTGCTACTTTCCAACCCTGGTTCTGATTTAGCTGACAAAACCTACATACAATGCCATTTGCAGATAAGTAGCCTTTCGCCTTCAAGAAACACAGTTCTGTTTTTAAGGGTAGTTCATAGGCTCCCTAACTTCCAAATTGTTTCTCAGCTTACTATTGATGTTGTCAGAGTTAACAATGTTCAAACTTGAGTTTGTGAAAAGTAAACACTGAATATGTTTTGGGAAATTGAGTCACTGTAACAAAATCTGTACGTTTCTTACACATGGTCATGCGCTTAACTACCCTCCTTGGTTCTTTCTCTTTTTACCTTTTCATCTTCAGGTCATCATAATTGTCTTCCTCACTGGATCCCTTTCTCTTGTCACTGTTGTTGGCAACATCCTCGTCTTGGTGTCATTCAAGATCAATAAGGCACTGAAGACAGTGAACAACTACTACCTGCTTAGCCTAGCATTTGCTGACCTGACCATCGGCACATTGTCAATGAACCTGTATACCACCTACATCATCATGGACCAGTGGGCATTGGGGCCAGTGGTCTGTGACTTGTGGCTTGCAATAGATTATGTGGCCAGTAATGCCTCAGTCATGAATCTGCTTGTTATCAGCTTTGACAGGTAACAGAACATAATTTATAATATTTTTTTGCTGATAAACTTAACTCAAACTTAACTCAAATGGAGTTCATAACCACCTCCAAAATTGTTCGTACTACCCTCATAATATCCTCATCAAAAAAACTGACTCCTTAAAATAAAACAGCACACCTGTTAATGCTGTTATCTGCTAGAGGATTAGTTTGTAAGAAGGGGGTACTCTGATTGCTTAGTATGTGCCTTTTTTTCTGATGAATGTACAGACAGATAAGATAAGCAAAGCGTAGCGTAGATAAGCAAAGTTACTCGGCATGATAACCATCAACTTTTATACCATGGTATACCTTAAAAGCAGTCACTACAATCACTACATCACTACAATCGTACTCTGACCCATGCGCACAAACATTTTTGAGACAGTGCAAATTGGTAATGCAGTTGGTGAGGTGGTGAATTGAAGCCACATTGTGGAAATTAAATGTGAGACATCATTATTTGTATAATGATACATCACGTTACTTTTAGATCCACTTTACCATAAATGTTCAGTCCAGGGGTGTCATTAGTGCTAGTGCCAGTGAGCCATAACTTTTCCATAAACACCTCTCAGTTGTAAAAATTCTAAGCTTACTCAAATCTCATCTCGAATTCTGCTCATTATTTTATGATACTTGTGGTCAGCAGTGGAGCGCACATTAAATAGCATGAAATAATTGCAAAATAATTGCAAAACAGAGCAGCAACAGTTTCCAATAATATCTCTGAATACTGTAAATACATATCACTAAGCATGATTTAAGTTTTCAGATAGTTTTTGTGTGTAAAATTGCTGCAGTCAACACAACTGTGTGTGCACAGACATTGCGGTGGCTGCCAGGCACTTTTCCCTCTTAAAGTCTGGAAATAAGGCCAGCACCAGCTCAATTATTAAACTCCATATCCTCATTTTGAGTCTTAATCATAATGCAGGCCAAGATTTCCACAACAAATTTAGACAAATAAATAAGGTGGCACATTGATGCAGTGGTTAGCATTGTTGCCTCAAAGCAAGAGGGTTCCTGGTTTGAACCAGGGGTTGGGGGTTAGAATCCTGAGGTGAGAGTGCCCTTCTGTGTGGAGTTTGCATGTTCTCCCCGTGTCAGTGTGGAGTTTTCTCCAGGTACTCCTGCTTCCTCCCACAATTCAAAGACATACACGTTAGATTAATTAGTGAATCTAAATTGGCCATAGGTGTGAATGTGAGCATGAATGGTTGTCTGTCTCTATGTGTCAGCCTTGTGATAGTCTGGTGACCTGTCCAGGGTGTGCCCCGCCTCTCACCCAATCTTAGCTGGGATAGGCTCCAGCCCCCACCTATGACCCCTAACAGAATAAGCAGTTATGTAAAATTAATGCAGGTCAGGGATACACAGACTGTCACAATCATTTTGGCACGGTGTGAGGCAGTCAGTCTAAATGCTGTAAAAATAAACATTGTAGTGACACTTTGCTGTTGCCGTGATTCACCCGAAAAGTCCCATTGTGCAGCAGGCTCATTTCTATACATCAGTGTTTGTGAGGGGCTTTGCATTGACTAATTATAGTTGAATGGGGGCATGTAGATGGTGGGATATGAGGTTGATGTATGTACAGACATGTACAGGCGATTCCAAGTTGATTTGGGATTTATAAAAGGAAATAGCACACTGTCAGGTATACGCACGGTTTTATAAATCAAAATATTTTTTGGCGTATGCCATTTTCTGCTTTTGTCCACATGTAAACCTTTAGCATGGATCCTATGCACTGTTTTATAGATGAGGCCCCAGAGCTGTTGCAAACAGGACATATTTAAGGTCCCTTGTGAAGAGTTTTAAAATTCTGTTTCTGGTGACTCTAGGTGGTACAATTGAGAAAGACTTTTCTGTAGACATTAATGCATGGCACATTCACAGTTACTCTGTATGTGGAAAGTTGCCTATTTTCTTTCTGTGTTCCTTTAGGTATTTCTCCGTTACCAGACCTTTGACCTATCGGGCCAAGCGTACAACCAAGCGAGCCATGACCATGATTGGATTAGCCTGGTCCATCTCTTTCATTCTCTGGGCCCCAGCCATCCTGTTCTGGCAGTACATTGTGGGAGAGCGGACAGTCCAGCCCAATGAGTGTTACATCCAGTTCCTGTCTGAGCCCATCATTACATTCTGCACTGCCATTGCTGCGTTCTACCTACCAGTAACAATTATGGCATTCCTGTTTTGGAAGATCTATCAGGAGACAGAGAAGCGTGCTAAAGATATACAAGGTCTCAAGGGTTCTGGGGCAGGCAACAGTCCAGGCCAGGCTCAGAATCAAGGCAGTGGTGGTGGAAAAGGTGGTGGAGAGGCTGCAACTAACAGCCAGAAGGATTCATCAGCCATGCTTCGCCAGATGAGCTCTCAAAGCTGCAGCAGCTATGAATTAAATCAACAGGGTTCAGAGAAAAGCAACATTGACAATGCCAGCATACCAGGAGGAACAGGAAGCAGAGGGAGGTGCGGCGCATTGTGCTTCCAGTTTTCAGCACTGCTGCCAGGTCGCCATGCATCCAAGAGGTCCGTCAACACCACAACAACTACAGTGGGTGAAGCCGAGCAGAGCAGCTGTGACAGCTTTAACAACAATGAAGCTGGTGCCACTGGGGACCAGTCAGGGTCAGAGGAGGAAGCTGACGGTGCAGACCCATCAAAGACTCCAACAGGTTGGACATGACTCCACTAAGTATTTTTGTTTGCATGATATGTATAACAATAATGAAAATAAGATAATACATAGTGTCATATCTATCTATCTATCTATCTATCTATCTATCTAGATGGTAAGAAATCTAGGAAGGGGAAGAACAACAAAGATAAACAATCATCATCCAACAAAAGTCGAAAAGGGTCACAATCAAGCCCTGTCACCTCATCACCAGCTGACCAATCATCCACAGCCATCACCATGAAAGATGCAGCGATGGCCAAACGCTTCGCCTCTAAGGCCAAGACAGAGATCAACAAACGCAAGAATGAAAAAAAGGCAAATGAGAAGAAAGCAGCACGGACACTCAGTGCCATTCTCTTTGCCTTCATCACAACGTGGTTACCATACAATATCATGGTGTTAGTCAACACTTTCTGTCAGGACTGTATTCCAGAAACTCTTTGGGCACTGGGCTACTGGTTGTGCTATGTTAACAGCACAGTTAACCCCATGTGCTACGCCCTGTGTAACAAGACCTTCCGGACAACCTTTAGGGATATTTTGATGTGCCAGTGGAATCAAAAGAAGAAGCCACATTTTAATCAGAGGAAGGCTGTGGCTTTCAAGAAAAAAGACCCAATGTAGAGAACAGTGGCAAATCATTGGTAGATTTGTGTTTAAAGTTATAATTTCTGATCTATATTCAGATTGGGAACGCAGCATACAAGCCCTCTATTTCAGGGAAAAGATGAAGAGTAGAAAATGCTGACCAAAACTAATTCTACAGGAATTCTTGCCAAGCTACCAATGGGGCCAAAGGCTGGTTTGGTCATGCATCCATATTTGGAACTATTCATGGTCCCAGAACATAATTGCATAATTTGGTAACTCCTTCAGCTGTTTTTTTTATGTTCACCAGTATTTTTGGCGATCACTCAGAAAAGTAATCCTGGATTTTCATGATGTTTGCTGTGGATATTCATGGTCCCCAGAGGATAAATTATAGTGTTTTTGGCGGGGCTGTGAACTTTCTTAGGCTATCAAAATCAAATGGAAAGTTTCCAACAGAATTTATGAAGCATGTTCCTGCTCCCAGATGATAGACCAAATGCTAATTAGGCTCCACAAACAGCAGTTTTCAGTATGCTTTTGTTTTAACATTTTGCACTGTAGAGTATAACAAAGCACCCAAGAACAGTGCTGGCCTTTGAAGCCAATTTGACATATAGGCCAAATGTGGAATTACAACTTCCGCATCTGTCATACGACGCCAGTAGGCCCAAGAAGACTTTTTTCCCAAGACTTACATTGTAAAAGAGATGTCTGTAAGTCAGTGGATACATTTTTTGAGCATCACAGCCCCCAAAAAATGACTCGTTTCACCACTGGGATTTGATCCATTCAGTCCAATAACATTTCTTTCAGTTCAGAAGAGCTGTGCCAAAATCATTTTATCCCTATTCAAGTTAGCTTAGGGCTCAACCAGAACTTAGCTGCTCAGCTACCATAAGTCACTTATGCACTTGCTTTTATGGGCCCAGTGATGTAGAAGATCCAGGCAATTTCATACTGCGGAAATCACGTTTTTTTGGTCTCATGCGCCACTGAGCACTGAACTTTTTAGGAATAAATGTGGCCCCACCTCCAGTGCTGTATCCAGTTGTGATTATACATCGATGGCTATAATGAATGAATGCAGCCTTGTTGAGCAACGAGCAAAGACCCTCTTTTCAGATACAAATCTAGGCAGAGTTGTATTTAATTATGTTGTGCTTTAATAAGAGAATAATGTAATTATAATTTGGTATAGTGAACTTCCTCAAGAATGTGAGAGCTTTGTAGGGTTATTTGTCCGGTTTGCATGTGCCAGTTTTCATTTAAATTGTGGCTTTTTCAATTTAAAGTTTTGAAGGTATTTATGATATTTACGCATCTGTTTTCAGTTAAGATAAACAATGAAAAATGATTTTCTATAAATGGTAACCCGGATGTCAGCTATGACATAAAGTCAGTAGGTAGTTTACTTGTTAAGCCTTGCTAATTTATTGAACTGTTTTAGAGATGTGTTCATTATCTTTATGGTCAATTTGGAGGCCGTAGTTTGTGTTTCTGTTGAATTTTATTGTGCTATTTTTAGAGAATATTTCTTTAACCCTCACTGGTATAAATGGGGTGTGTTCATTTTTGTTTTAGATTGCATTAGGTTGAGATGGTTCTACCAGATAACCTGGCAAAAATACTTCAAATACACACTAATGTTAAGGCACTGAACTTTGGACAGTTACTGAAATAGAATGAACAAAATCAGTATTAGAATATAGTTTTTCAAGTATAGAAACATTGGATTATAGACAGACATTAGATTCATGGTGATATCTTTGCTAAGTTAGGTGGCCAGCTGATTGTTATTCAGTTTTATTACACGGCATTGTCAAATGCTCGATCCTGATTGGTCAATTACAACATTCTACGGTCTGTTATTTCTGAATAGCAGACCGTTGCTATGAATAGCAGACCGTTGTTAAGGACGCTTCTGATCGACTCGGGCGAATCACGTCCTGTCATATCAATCCGCAGAAAGACGTTTATACCTGCGGCAAGAAATCGTTAATTTTCTGTTGTTTTCTGTTGCTCAAACTTTTGATTTCTTTAGTGAGTAGCCGTGTAATAAGCGGGATAATGTAGAGCGAGCCGGTCACTATAGAGAAATAAACCCCTTCAGGGTGATGTAGGACCCCTCCGCTTCGCGTCGGGGTCCTACATCACCCTGTCGGGGTTTATTTCTCTATAGTGACCGGCTCGCTCTACATTATCCCTTACTTGTAGTGTTGAATGACAGTAATCTAGATACAGATACATGCTAAGGTAACATTTAGAAATAATAACAGCATCCCACCTCTGCTGGCTAAATTGCCATGCATATTTTGAGGGCAACGTTCAGTGCAACATCAGTGTTGTGGGCTAGGGATGCAACGGAATGAGATTTTCATGGTACAATAACCATCTCAGAAAATATCATGATTCACAGTATTACAGAATTATTATTACTATCAGTTACAATGACCTTTTAAGGAATGAAAAAAGAAGATTTTTTCATTGGTTGAACAAACGTTTTATTGCTACTACTGTTGCTCAGCAAAGATGGGAAATACAATCAAATTGTTTATTTGAACCAATATGAATATTACTCGTATAAAAATTAGACTCCAAATATCATATCAATTATGTCTTATGATATGACACTTGTTTCATGGCACCTGCGGATAATGGCACCCGACATGCCAACCACCACCACTTTAATCCTGTTAAAACAATATTCAGAACTTGGATTCATTTTTATAAAAACACGTTCAATTCTTTTGATAGGTGGACCCTTACAGAACTTACTGGGTAATTGAGGAATGGACACATATTCAGACTTTATGGCAGCTTCATAAAGTTATGGCAGTCTTCTCTGGAGCTCATGGTTTTAGTAAAATGAAGTCAACCGAGCTAATGAAGTGTAGCATCTCCATATTGACAAAAGTTTAAACATTTATATTTGCTTAATAGCTAACAAATGTTAGCTTTAAGTGGGTAGTCAACAATCTGTTTTTATAAAGCCATAAAAACTTGGTAACCAGACCTGGCATCTAATGGAGACAGGCCATTATTTATCAAAACTTTGTAGTCACACTGGGTCAGTAAAAGGGACTGGGCATTTAAAGGGGACTAGGCTTTTAATCTAAGTTTTATGGTATGTGTAAACAGTCTCCCTTTTGAAAATAACTAAAATAGAGGTGAGATTCTCTATCCAGTTGCATTGTTTTTGTAATACTGTAGATAAGCAAATGAACATGGTGCTATAACCATCAGTTTTCATATTGTGGTATACCTTGAAACTGATACACCAAAGCACATTTTGAGGGTGGGATTATGTGGGCACATCTACCAATGACAGTGCCCTGTTCTGTTGGTTGGAATACATGACATAATGTACATGAAATGATGCGTGTGAATGTGTGTTGGTCCTCTTGCAATGCTTGGAACATTGTTGCTTTAAAATTTGAAAACTCCAGAAATAGCAAGTCAGAAATTGTCCTACTATCAATAATTTCTGTATTTTCATTTTCCATACACAGCACATTCAGAAATGTTGTGATTAAGTCTGCACGAGGGCCTTTTTTAAGAATACATTTTGTTATATATTCCTGCGTGAATGTATTACATACTCAAAACACTGTTAGAACTAGTCTATAAAATGGACTTTGTATTATGTGTTGCACATGATTATGGTCATTTTCAAATTTACAAGGAAATTATAAACAAGATTTATTCTGTGAAAGCTGTGTTTAGTGTGAGTGATTAGTAGTAATAGTAGCCAGCAGTCAGCTGAGTTTTTTTTACATTCACAGATCCATCCACAGGTTTTAATTGTTTTGAGTGAAAATGAGTCTTTTCAGCTTTGAGGTTTGAGGCTGATAAGGTTTCCTTCTTAGATGATTAAACACATGTTTAAATTAAAAGCCCCAAGCACTCTCTTACACACTCACTAACTAGACCGATGTGCCTTGTTTTCACCAGATGACATCAAATAATACAGAACACATCATCCTTTCTGATTCACCTCTGCTGTTTGCACAGTGACAATAATGTGAGAATATTTCTAAGTTTTACATACTGTTGTGAGATAATATATACATGGTTTTAAAAACAAAGAATAAATAATTTGCACTTGTGTGTTTGTTCCTGTGTTATAGGTTTCCCTGTGGGGTTTTTGACCTCTAACTGTGCTACAGAGCTGCTTTTCTATGAGTGGGTCCCTGTTTTATTTTTCCTGTGCATATGAACAAGAACACAGTTCTAGCAATAATGTTGCACTATTCTGCTGACCAGGTGGCATCATTGGGAAGGCAACAGCAGTTCCACAATAGGCTGCAAAGTGGCAACACAGTTGGGGAAGACAAAGATAGCAAACTTGTAAACAAGTATGTAAACAATACTGGATTTAAAATGCCATAGAAATTGGCTTTCAAAGATACGCACTGAGTTTTGATGAGTAACACTGAACGTAAACATTACTTTTGTTTGTTTTCAAGAAAACCCCACAGCGCCCCTTTTGTTACTTTGTGCAACTCAGCTGTGTACACAATTTTCATTTTGCATTGATTTTCACATGAATATATGAGATAAAGAGCAATAAAATAAATGTATAATCTCTGACATATTTACCCATGATTGCTGAAATATTTGTAAAGATCCAAAGATTCTGACATGTGTTCCCTTTCTGCAGCTCTGGAGCTGTGTCACTGTAATATTGGTGCAATAGCGCCATCAAGTGTCTTTAAGATCATACTGCCGGATTGTTAGTCGTCAAACTGTCTTCATTTATAGCTTAAGTTAATGCTTTTGTACACCCGACATTCGAAGATTTTTCCATATAAACCAGAGTGTACCACCATAAATCCAAAAGTACCCAAATGCTGCGGGCAGTAAATACTACAGATGAAACAATATTATCATTATTAAATATATTGATCTAGTTTGCAATATCACTGATGAGTCAGTTTGGTGAAACTTGGTGGAAATTTTACATCAATTTTTTGGGTTAAGGATCCAACAGCATTTTTTTTTTGTTGCATTCTGTTGTGTTTTTCAATAATAATAATAATAATAATAATAATAATAATAATAATAATAATAATGATAATAATAATAATAATAATAATAATAATAATAATAATAATAACCACCATTATTATTATTATTATTATTATTATTACTACTACTACTATTACTATTATTATTATCTTCTGTTTATTTTTACTTTATGTCACTCTTTTTTTGGTGTCAGTTATTGTTTATTCCAGATCAGCCAAGTTGAAACTGAAAACAAAATTGAAAAATGAACTGTCATCGGAAAAAACAAACACTGAATAAAGAGTTACAAAAAGAAAAATTAAATAAAAGATTGCCATTTAAAAACACATTAGAATGCAGAATAATAATAATAATAATAATAAAAAATAAAATAAAATACAATACAATTTTTAATGCCTGTGTTTTATTATGCCTCTGCACTGGCAATAGCTGTGGTATTATGTTTTCAGGTTGTCCGTGTGCCTAAATCTAACCATGTGCTTTTGTTGACATCCCGGCATAGGTAGTGACATGCCAGAATGTCAACAGCTGACACAGAAGAATAATATGTAGTAATATGCTGCATGTCCAGGTATTCTTGAGCAAGATACTGAACCCCAAATTTCTCCCGATGGCTATCTCATCGGTGTGTTAGTGTTTTAAAAACTGAGTAGCAGGTGGCATCTCCCAGTGTATGAATGTGTATGTGAATGGATGAGTGTGACTTGAAGTGTAAAAAAGCGCTTTGAGTGGTCGGAAGACTAGAAAGACCCTTTACAAGTGCAGGTCCATTTAGCATGGAGGCATGCAAGAAAATAAAAAAATCTTCCAAAATGTAACTTAAGACATGCTGAGCAACTGATCTGCAAATTGCCATTTGGGGGCCCTTCAAGTTTCACTTTTCCTTGTTCCTCATTACCTCTTATTGTTCTTACCTACCTTTTCATTTTATTACATCAGTAATGTCATAGACTGTCACGTTTTATTAAACCAGCAGATGTTTTTGTTCATAATATATAATAGTACAAAAAGTATATTCAACCAGGGTTTTCTTTCTTTGTGACCTGGATAGTGACTGTATGCTGGTAATCATGCCAATTATTACCAGCAAAAAAGCAAATTAAGCAATAAAGGCAAACAACTGTCCCACATCTGTTCATCAACATGTTCACTTGTGTCTCCGCTAAAATCATCTCTTTGTAGGAGGAATTTACAGTGGCATGCAAAACTTTGGGCACCCTTGGTCAAAATTTTGTTTACTGTGAAAGTTTAAGTAAGTAGAAGATGAACTGATCTCCAAAAGGCCTTAAAATTAAAGATGGAACATTTTTTTCAACATGTTAAACAAGATTGTTGTATTATTATTTTTTTGTACATTTGAGTTGTCAGACGGCTTTTACCAAATTTTCAGGCTTTATAAATATTCTGACTCCTGAAACTTTGTCCCAACAATCAGGAGCCATTGGCTCCTCTAAACAGCTGCCTAGCACTCTGAAAACTAAAATAACTGATGCCCACAAAGAATGAGAAGCCTATAAGAAAATAGCGAAGTGTTTTCAGGTAGCTGTTTCCTCAGTCTGTAATGTAATTAAGAAATGGCAGATAAAAGGGAACTGTGGAGATCAAATCAAGGTCTGGGAGACCAAGAAAACTTTCTGAGAGAGCGACTCGTGGGATTGTTAGAAAGGCAAATCAAAACCCCTGTTTGACTGCAAAAGACCTGCAGAAGGATTTAGCTGACTCTGGAGTGGTGGTGCACTGTTCTAGTGTGCAGCGACACCTGTACAAATATGACCTTCATGGAAAAGTCATCAGAAGAAAACCTTTCCTGTGTCCTCATCACAAAATTCAGTGTCAGAAGTTTGCAAAGGAACACTGAAACAAGCCTGATGCTTTTTGAAAACAAGTCCTGTTGACTGATGAAGTTAAAATAGAACTTTTTAGACACAATGGGCAAAGGTATGTTTGAAAGGGAAAAAGTATGCAGAATTTCATGAACAGAACACCTGTCAAACTGTTAAACACGGGGGTGGATCGATCATGCTTTGAGCTTGTGTTGCCAGTGGCATGGGGAACATTTCACAGGTAGAGGGAAGAATGGATTCAGTTAAATTCCAGCAAATTCTGGAAGCAAACATCACACCATCTGTAAAAAAGCTGAAGATGAAAAGAGGATGGCTTCTACAACAGGACAATGGCCCTCACAGTCCCCCGACCTAAACGTCATTAAGAATCTGTGGAAAGACCTCAAAAGAGCAGTGCATGCAAGATGGCCCAAGAATCTCACAGAACTAGAAGTCTTTTGCAGGAAGGATGGGTGAAAATTCCCAAAACAAGAACTGAAAGCTGTTGTAGTTTCCAAAGGGGGCACTACTAAGTACTGACCATGCAGGGTGCCCAAACATTTGTATCAGGCCCTTTTCCTTTTTAGAAATTTTGAAACTGGAAAGAAAAAGTTATCTTGCTTAAAATATTAAAGAAATGTTTTATCTTTCACTTTTTGCCTATTGGAGATCAGTTCATCTTCTAGTTGCTCCACTACTCACAGTAAACAAAATATTTGACCAGGGGTGCCCAAACTTTTGCATGCCACTGTATCAACAAGTACTATAAGATAAAAAAAGGCTGAACCCCTTGGTGTTACGAAACCTTGAAATATACATCAGTTTAAACTTAATTACCATAACATTAAACAGAGATGACATGGATAAGAAATCCATAAGTGCTAAGAAAAAAAATTGAAACTTGAATGCTACTCAGAGGCTACATTGATGTTTGGCTGAATTTTGGTTGTAACATCATGTGACGAACATTCAATGTCTTGACAGTGTCTAATTCCAACTTCAAAATGATGTAGAACACTGACAATAGATTACATTAATATTTTGTTAGTTTTAATTGTGTTGTTAAGTAACCAAATTCCAATGTCTGCAAAAGTCATAATGGTAACATTCACACAATGTGAAATTGTAACGTTGACATTTACATTTTCCAATCCAGCCAAACCCAGATGGCATTCTAATGTTTATTCACTGTTGAATCAACATCATACACCATGGTTGAATCACTGATTTATGTTTGATTTTCTATGCTGAATCACCATTAATTTCGCAATGTTGTTTCACAAACAATAAATGTTGTTTAAAAATTGCTTCAGTGTTGAAACAGATCAGAATTTCAATGTTAATTTCTGAGAATTTTGTTAACCTTTTTACAATTATAAGAATTAAACATTGTTTCAATGTTGTTTTAATGTTGAAACTACAACTGACATAATTTAAACCACATTTCAACCTTAAAGGTCAGTCGTGTGCCAGCCTGGAAATTTAATATCTGTGCAATGTAAGAGTCCAATGTCTATCTGACGTCATATTGATGTCCGGTGCCAGCTGGATACATTTCCGTGAGAGCTACATTAGTTCGGGTGGATCGTGTGATGTCATCAAAAGCTCCACAACAGCTACTGAGAGAACCTTGTGGTGAGACTGTTATTTTTTCAACTAGGTTTATCATTCAAGTAGGTAGTCTGGTATTTTTCAACAAAAATAACAATAAAAACTCCATTAACAGTGAGCGTTATATACCTAAAACTCTTGCTTAATGACTACTTTTGAAATTAAACAAAAGGCTCAGATTTATTTTTTCCAAAGCATAAACATTATTATTTGTGTATGTTAACTGTTAAACAGAAAAAAAGGCCATATTTGATGTGAGAACCTGCAGTAACACAGAGCTGCATGAGAGGTCCCTTTACTGGAGTCTAGCCCACACTTTGCACTATGGGTGTTGTAGGCAGACTCCCAAGGAATCTTGGGAGATGTAGTGAGCTACTGTGTGATTAGCTGCAGTGACAGACCAAATGAGAATGCTCAGCCAAGAGGAGGGTGCACATTTCCAACTTAACTCACCCCCCCACCCCGTCAGCTCCATCACAGTGTCACAGTCGCCAGCAGCATCTTTATTCCTCTCAGGTCTTTTAATTCTTTTTGCTGGCAGGCCTAGCTTTGTGTCCCATTCCCAGTTTCTCTGCATCTCTCCCAGTCTGCCTCCCTGTCAGAGCTTCACTGAGCATGCAGCGCCTGCGTCACTCCTTTCAGCAGATGGAGAGGAGGAGGAGGAGGGGGAGGGTAAGACAGAGAGAGAGGGGAGGAGGAAAAGGGAGCTCTATGTCTCTCCTGCATCAGCGTCAACATCACTGCCACGCCAGCCTTCGTCACCAGAAAACAACAAGGAAGATCGTCGCACAACAGAGCTATGAAAAAAAGCACCATCAGCACCAGCAGCTCCTCCTCCTCTTCCTCCACCAGACAAGCATCCACAGATTAGGCCGAGACGGTTCTACCTTTCCCAGGCACAGGCATCTAAAAGCTCCCCCAGGCAGGAGGAGCTCCTATAGGCATGACCTGAGAGGAGGCAGGAAGGCATCAGACGCTTATCATCAACATGGGCAACCAGGAGGCTAAGCAAAAGAAAGCTGCAGCAGCATCGGGTAATGGAAGCTACCCTTCGCTGGATGAAGGATGGAGAGAGGGAGGAGGGGACATCACAAAAAAGGGAGGAAAGAAACTCCACGGTAAGCATGGAGGTAAAGGAGCAGGCAGCGGTGGAGGAGGAGGAGGGGGGATGCATGGCACAGGACCAGGAAAGAAGAAAAACAAATCAGAGTCCAAGTCCTCTGTTTTCTCCATCCGGAAGAGAAAGGGCAACCTGAAAGGGAAAGGAGACGTGTGTTCGTCAGTAACAGGCTCAAAGGAGGACGTTTTAGCATCTCAACATGACGAACTGGACAGCACAAAAACACCTGAAATGTCTGCAGATGAACTCGGACAGTCGGACACTGAGGCCGAGAAGAAAAAGAGACCAGAGCCGGGAGAAAGGAGGGAGATGGACGGGAGCAGAGGCAAGAGGTGCAGCGGAAAGCCTCAACAGCAGCAACATCTCCCATAGAGGATGGAGGGCAAAAAGGAGGGAGCTCGGGGTCGGACACAGATATATACAGCTTCCACTCAGCAGCTGACCACGAGGATTTGCTAGCAGACATCCAGCTTGCTATAAGGCTTCAGCACCAACAGCATGGGGGGGTTAACTCAATTGTGGAAGCACAGGGAGGGGACGAAAAGGATCTAAGCTGGGGAGGAGGAGAAGGGAGGAGGAAGCAGAGTAATGGGGTCATTAAATTAACTCCTCCTGAGGTGCTTGACCTGACCCCAGAATTAGAGCTGGGCTCTGATGCCCTGTCATTCCTAGAGACGGGGACTCTGTCTGGGTCTGTCAAGCACACGGACCAGCCTCCAGCACCACACCTCCCCTCCTACACAGAGGTGCATGAGAGGAGGGAGGAGAAGGAAGAGGAGGAGGTGGAGCATCCGGAGCTAAATGGGAAGGGGCAGAGGGAGAGAGAAGCCTCTCTTTGTGTTGCCACAGGCACAAAAGACCAGCATGCTTGGGTGCAGCAGCCCCCTCACACAGACATCACCATGGCTACTGCAGGGGGGGAAGCAGTCAGCCCCGTCGCCATGACAACCAGTGCTAACAGTTTCCCTGATCTCACATTTGACAGTGCTGGGAAAACCCCGGGGGATGAGGAGGAAGCTGGAGGTGAAGTAGTGGAGGAGAGGGAGCCTGGGGTGGATGTAGATCTCAGTCCTCCACCCGCAGATAGCCACATCAAAAGTCCCGAACCCACCGAAGTGCTGAGCTCAGCGACCGTGTTTGGAGAAGGTGAGGGTCAGTTGGGCTCGGGTACCAGTGCCGAGTCCCTAGAGGACTGCCTGAGTGCTGGATCTGAATCCAACCACTCTGCTGCTGCCAGCACCAGTGCCTCCCCCTCCAACCAGGAGGAGTGCAGGAGGAGCAGCGTGAGCTTCCTGCCTCCCCAGGAGAGCCCCACACTGGCCAAACGACTCCTCAGGTCCACCCACTCCTCCACCTCCTCTAGCCCTGTGGTGAAACCCTACCCTCCCATCTTCCCCTCCTACATCAAGACCACCACGAGACAGCTAAGCTCCCCAGGACAGTCCCCAGCCCTGTCCCCCTCCCACAGCCCCCTGTCCCCGCGCAGAGCCCAACATCACCTCCACAGGTACCTGTGGTGTTGTAACATCTTGATTAGAATAATTCTGTTATAATTATCTTTAATTTTGTTTCATTCTTTGCATGAAGATATAACTGCTCGTGTGATGCTTTTTAACATAAAGTTGGATTTGGTTTTAACCAGACTGTATATAATAACGGACAGCACAACAGCTCCCTAGAAATGAAGTGAAAACATCTCCATCGCCCCCTAGTGACTGGCTGTAGTATAGGTTATAAACTGCTGTCTCTATGTTAGCAGACATGGGTTAAACTAAAAACACAAGGTACATGTAGGTAAGTCAGGTGGCTCTTTTCACACTGATGTATGTTCAAGTGTTAGTTTATCGGATAAGTTTGGTTTTAAAAAGTTATTTGATGTTATATAAAGGGGTTGTGACATCATGATTGACAGCTGTGTGTGTCAATCGGTGTGCTCGTGATCTAAGTAGCTGCCTGCCATTGGGTTGGACTGGTGTAAAGGCCGGAACTCAGTGGCGTAAGATAGTCATGACGGCCCCAGTGCCAGATTTTGTGTCTAAATTAGCTACCATATATTCCAGCATCTTGTCACATGATGAAATAAAGAACATGAACAGCATCAACACATATATTACCCAGCAGTCATCTTTGTATCATCTGTATATGGCAAAAATACCAAAGAAAAAAATTATTGATTTAATTGAGTATTTTTTTTTAATGTGTTGTTTACTTTTAGCTTTAACAGTTTATGTAGAATAAGCACATAATTTTGCCATAGATTGCTACTGACTTGGCCTTCTTGGCCCTTTTTAAGGCATAAATAGCAAATGGCACTACTTTTAGTTTAACATGACTTCTTATGTAATTACAGCTGTATTTTTTAGGAGGCAATAAGAATAGTGCCCATTCCTCTCCCAACTCTTTATAGGCCCCTTCATCCCACGGGCCCAAATGCAACAGCACTGCTTGCACTGTCCATATTTTTCAGAACTTGGTATCACAGCTCCACTTCCCAATCACTTCCATGTAGATTCTGACTCAAAGTGACATTACCAGTGCAAAATGGCAGCCCCTATAACCGGGATATTTTGGCTTCATTTCTGTACTGTTAGAGTGGAGAGTGGAGAGGCATCATCCGTCTTTATATACAGTCTATACCATAGCCATAGATGGTTTTATCAATCATCAGTTAGTCAGGGTTGCGGAAAACATGGATTCCCTTTGTTACATAAGGGGGATATTTACTGTTTACTACAATTTGGGTCTTATTGTAGTAATTTTGGGCATCTTCCCTTACTATTGGTACTCAACAATGTAATTAATAACTGAGGTCTGGGAATGTGCTGTTGCTAAAAAGAGGTCAGACAGCAAGAGGAAACCCAAAGAGTCTGATGATCAGACAGGTTGTGACCAAATCCCCAGGTTGGACAAACTTGGAAGTCAAAATTACAAAGTTATGAAATTATAATGGAAAACTTCTGTGATACCTGGTTAAACATATCCTGACCTACTGTTCTTGCTGTAATCTTTTTGAGCAATGAGGGATTATTAGCAACATTTCAGGTGTGGTTCGGGTTTTATCTCTAAATTAAGTGGTTTACATAACATGTCTAAACTACTGGCTTTTTTAAAACCTGTCTGACTGACTGCCTGTGTGTCTTGCCATGGAGTAGGCTAATGTCATGCTCCCAGATCTCAGCAGTTCCTTAGTGAGTATAATGGCATCAGAACTTATTGAAATAATGCCCAAAACTATAGAAATAAACCCACAATGTAAAAAACTAAAAATGAACCTTCACTTAGCCCTGCCCACAATTGGTTACTGTTGTAATGCCTGTCAAACATTTTATTTTCACACTTTACATCTGCAGCAATAACAGTAGCAGATTTACCACTGAAATAGACAAAAGCAGATAATCACTTTATGGACTGTCTGTTTTGCTGACTGATATTGTTTCTGGCAGATTTCATTAGATGTAGTTTAGCTGTGCCTAACTAGCTAGCTAACTAATGTCAGCTCTGTGAGTTGGTTGAAAACTTGACAAGATATCTTAAATACCATTTTAATAACTACCTACATGATATTGTGTGAACTTAGTGCTGTGTATGAAGCAAAAGCTAAGAGTTCCCATGTAAAAAGTCAGCATCCTCACTTGCTGTTGATCACAGTGGGAAGTCATGGAGATAATGGAGCAGCAATGTTCTTCTTTTGCTGATAGAGCTAATATTATGCAGTACTATAACGAAACATACTCGTTCAGAGGCTCACCACAGAAACACATAAGTCCAAGCAACACAGACAACCAAGTCACCAGAAAAAAATGTTGGCATTGTACATTTCTGCAAACCATGAATATCCTACATTACATTTGCTTGAAACTTTACATTTCAGCAGTGCTGTGGTAACGTGTCCTTAGGTTTAGGCACAGAAAAAACACTTGGTTATGGGTAGGAAAATATAGCACCCAGTTTTTGTGGCACTATCCCTGCTGTGAAAATAGCGAGAGGTTGCTACAAAACACCCACATTTGGTGCCTCAAAAAGCAGCTGGAAACAAAACAATGGCTCGCTAAAACACAAGCGTTTTCTGTTGGTCTCAAACAGTGGTCTGCAGCTTGGCAAGAGTCTTGCCTAGCTGACATGCCATCCAGCATCCCCTCCACCTCCTGATGACCAAGTCATGTCCAAGTCAGCTCATATACTACGTCTCTTCAGAAAAATTGATATTATATGTATGAAACATATAAATGTTAAGCATCTGTGGTTTGCAGAAACATACAATGCCAATATTTTCTTCTGGGGACTTGGCTGACACAGTTTCACTTTTACTTTAGAAAAGACTTTGAGGGTAAGGACTAACAGATGGGTGTAGATAGCTCTTTATAGAGCCAGCTGCACTCCACTTCAGAATGTGAAGAAAGACTGACAGGCCTGCCATATGTAGTTACTGTTGCTAAGCTGGGATTGGATAATTGCTGCTTGCTGGAGTGATTGAAATGGATGTATATAGTTAACAATTGTATAATGCATTTTCCACAAATAGTTTAAATATTTCACAACACAGTGATGGAAATATCATACCAGTGTTGCGTTAACACTTTTATCAAAATCACTTAAAGGGACAGTCCACCCTATAAGCAAATCTACATATTTTTTCTCTTGTGCTGTTTATCAGTCTAGATTGTTTTGGTGTGAGTTGCTGAGTGTTGGAGATATCGGCCATAGAGATGTCTGCCTTCTCTCAAATATAATGGAACTAGATGGCACTCGGCTTGTGGTGCACAAAGTGCCAAAGAAATAAAAAACCATGACTCAGTTACTCAAGATAATCCACAGACCTTGTTGTGAACAGTTTTATTGTAGGAACTATTATCTTTCTATGGAATTACACCTGCCAAAGGAAGCGTAGCATGCATATATTCATGGACAAAAGGCCCGTGCTTGTGACCTGTAACATTAGCCATCTCAGGTGAACAAGCAGTAGCCTGTCATCCATAAGTAGATACACACTTTCTTCTGCGCTGTGATTCGTTTGGCAGGTGTAGTTCGGTAAAAAGAAAATCTGTCCTACAATAAAACTGCTCAAAACAAGGTCTGTGGATTATCTTGAGTAACCAGGCCATGATTTCTGGGAAGGGACATTGCTGTTGAAATTTATAAATGTATTTTTTGACACTTTGAGCACCACAAGCAGCGTGCCATCTAGTTCCATTATATTGAAGAGAAGGCAGACATCTCTAACTCTGATCTCCAATACTCAGCAACTCACACCAAAACTATCTCGACTGAGAAACAGCACTACAGGTAAGAGTATAAATATGTATTTTTGATTTGGGGTGAACTGTCCTTAAGTCCCTTACAGACATGCACCCGTTAATCTGATGTCTCACTCTCAACTCTCCTGCAGCAGGTGCCAGCATGCATGCAGCTCTTTCCATAAATATCCTGTCATGTCAGAGTTGTAAGCTACATTGGTGTGAAAGTCACCTCTGTCTGAATGACAAATAGTCATCGCTTTAACAGATAGATGAGCCAGCAATGTTACATATTTCATGTCTGGAAAGGGCTTTACAGTATACCTGCCTTGTCCTCCCCTAGACCAACATTTGTTTCCATTAATCTTAGCATAGTTTTACAGTTAACTTGTGCTGACATAGCATCCTGGTGACATGTGTTCCTTCACTAGCTAGCATGATGCCTGCTTTTTTTGTTGAACTCTTAATAACACCAAGTTGCAGCGCAGATCAGGGCCTTTCAGTTGCATTAATGTTTAGATGGATCACTTGACCAAAGCAGGTTTTAGGTTTTTAAATGCAGACTTTCATACCTATGTAAATTAATGGAAACATTTGACTGCCTCAAAGTAACGAAAACAAAAATGTGAAACACCACAGCGTACTCTGAAAAATAGTCTGCCGTAAAACCACAAGATTCATACTGAATAGATTGCAGAATGCAAGACCACTGATTTGGTCTATTTTTATTTTGTCATTGTAATGTGGCCTGTGTTATTTAATTGTATGTGATCTGTTTTCAAAGTAAAGCTAACCTGAAATGTTAATGTTGACAGGACGATGGCTGAGGGTCATCAGGTCCGTAGGCAGCGCTCTCGAAGCCTTGCTGGGCCTCTGAGTCGCTCGGCTGACTGGACGGAGGAACTTGAGAGGAGAATGAGGAGCAGAGAGGAGGATGGAGGAGGTTCAGGAGAATATCTGGTGGGCTACAGAGGAGGAGGCAGCCAACCCATCTGTGCTACCAGAAGATCCTCCTGTGGACAGGTTTCCACCTGTGGCTTTCAGGACGTCTTCACAGGTAAGTACAGAGCGGTCTCAGTTTTAGATCAGATGATGCTTATTGTTTCCTGAGGGCAAAAAGAAAGAAGGAGACCTAATTTGTACATTGTTGAAACATGATGTATAACATACCTATTACCATGTGAAAAACAAAAAAAAAAAGGAAAAGAAAAACAGAGAGAATAACAGAAATAAACAGAATAATAATGATAATAAAAATAAACAAAAAATAAATTAACAAAAACAAATACAAGACGTTACATGACAGGGCTGAATGGATAAAACTTAAGACACAAGATAAAGCTAGGCAGACAGGACAAATATGGACAAACAGGACATGATTGGACAGACGGAACAAATTTGGACAGACAGGACAAAGTTGGACAAACAGGATGAGACTTAACAGGCAGGATAATGCAAACAGTTGAAGTTGAAAATATTGAAGCTGCATATTGTAAAAACATGGGGTTTGTTAACAGGCATAGACACAATAATGATTGAGATTGGTCAATCAGAAGAGACAATTGAAAATAAAATAAAATAAAATTCAACCAGTACAAAGAAGGGACATTGCATGGGCGAAGGAGACCTAATTTAACAAGTATGCATTAACAGCTCTGAGGACACACAAATATTGATTGTATGCTCTTAACCTGGATGTCTTTGGATTTCTTCAGCTAGACATCAGCAACCATAATGATACCGCTGATTCCAAGCACCATTATCTCTGACAGGATGTACACAAACTGTTCCATCTCAGTAGTTTTGGAACACCTGATTAATCTCCCGTAGATGAATCTTATGGAAACGCCATTGTTTTTATACCTACGGGTCAGTGAAAACATTATTCAGTAAAAATATCAATACATGGCAGGCATAACCTCTCTGCCGCATTAAAAGCATTTAGTTAATCCTCTAAAAATAGATGTTGTTGAGCAAATGCTAACTGCATTTGTGTCAACCAGTTTGCTATCAATAAATACATAAAGGTATTTTTAGCTGGAGACGAGCTCAACCTTTTTTCATTGATCTATGTCTGCTCATGTGCTGTTCCTTAAATTCACAGAATAACCTTTGTCTTTTGTACATTTATCTCAAAAACGAAGATTTATAGAAGTCAATGATTTGGTCATCTTACTGTAATACACATCATGAATGTATGAAGCGAAAAAGATTACTGTTCAGGCACTCTGGGCTTTTCTATCTGAACTGCAAGGTTGTGATCAATTTTCTCTTGAGGGTGCAGGAGTTAGGTAAGGTCATTACCTATAGGCATTTATACTCACATACGAAACCAGAGTATTGTGAATAATCAGGTTAAAATTTTGAAACAGCCTGGTCTCATAGAAACACAAAATTGACACAAACTCTTAATAGCACATTAAGCAACATACCCTCATATAACAATTCATACAGTGACATGCAAAATTTTGGGCACCTCTGGTTACAGATGAAAGTTACAGATGAAACATGCTTTCCAACATTTTAAGCAATATTTCAACACAGTCTTCTTACTTTGCTTTAAAGGCTGACAGTAACAACCTTCTCCAGTGCATGCAAACTTGTCTGATTTTCTGTGCAACTTCTTGTCTCACATCTGGGATTTAAGGGAATTGCTTCATCAAATGTAACAGATTATACTATGAGTAGTTACGGTTCTTGGGTTCTCACATATACTGTAGTCACATAGGCTGTGTTTTCATCACTGGCTTTCCAGGTCGAACTCTTCTGGAGAAGCTGTTCCTGCAGCAGCAGCAGGAGGAGCCAGAGGAGGCTGAGAGGCTCTGCTCCAGGATCTTGGCCATGGGTCTTCTGCTGCCTTTCACTGACTGCTTCAGAGAGCAGCTGGGAGGCAGCACTGCCCACATCACCTCCACAGCAGCAGCAGCCAAATTTGACGTATGTAGTCACACTTCATACACCTGTGCACCTTGGTTATGTTTGCTGTGCTGTGTTTTTATGCATTGTTTATGGAGGCCTGTTTGTGTTTATTTTGCGTTTAAACTTTATTAGCCATAATAATATATTATAATTCAATTAATCATTATTATCATCATCATCATCAACATTGTCATCATCATCATTATCATCATCATCATCATCATCATTCAGTTTGTTGTGAATTTTGTCCATCGTTTTGCGCACACCAGTTTCACAAGTTTGCAGTTTGTGATCTGCAAATGGAGTGTTGCAGAGTTAATCCACCACAGGAGCATCGATCATTGCCTGGCCAGTAGTGGTTGTGGCCTTACAAGAGCCCAAGCAAACATGTGGGTTTTCTCACCCATCTATGCATTAGCAAAGAAGCATGGTGGCACAAAAGCAGCCTGGTCCAACTGATTGAAAGGAGATGTGGGTGTGATGTGGTGAGATACTTCATAGACATTTTCACTTTACATTTATATTTTGCAGTTGTTTGTACTTTTTCAAAATTAATGTCCAGATTGTGTTTCCACTTCTGTTAGACTTTTTACCATGCACATTTATGGTTTCTGAAACATCTGGTAGTCAATATAGATTAGGATTCTATTAAATGCATTAAGACCTCTGGCCCTAATTCATTTACTATTGTGATTTCAAAGTTGATTTGAGTGAGTCTCAGTCTTTGATGAACTAAGTATTCAAACGCTTTACTAAAAGTGACACTTTGCTGATTTTCAATCAGCTTTGTATCATAACAGCATGAGTAGTATGTGTAAATGAACTGTGGTAAACTTCCCTCCATCTTCTCAGATTTCCTGTTGCCCGAACTACAGACTGTACTGTAACTACAGACACAAAAAGAGTAGAAGCAGATCACAAACTCAGATTAAACTATAAACTAAGTAGTTCTGATCACATATAAACCATGATTCTGTTACTGCACTGCTTATTTCTTGCTTGCCTTCAGAAACATATTTTTGGGCACTGTTTGGCTGTAATACAAGACTTTGTAAACAGGAAGTAACATGGAAGGCACAATAAAATACATATACCACAATCCACATACTACACATACCACAATACATATACCACAATGCATATATCACAACATATACCAACAATACATACACAACAACAGACATACTACAATTCACATATTGCTGCACTACAATGCAAACATCACAACATATACCACAATACATCTACTACAATAGACATACTACTGTACACATACCACAATACATATACTAAAATACACATACCACAATACATCAGTACACTTAAACTAATACTCCTTAGTTTGAGTGCAATTAGCCAAGAGTGGGCACAGCTCTGGTTTGCTTTGAGCCAACACTCGAGATTTGTTGTGAAGGATTTTAATCTGGAATCAGTTTGATTTCAGTTGGTAGTATGTTCCAGAGCTGGCAGCCCTTCATGGCTGAATATAAAATTTAGATTTACGATTTGGTATTTTACAATTGTCATTCACGCTGCTCCTTGTTACTCTATTATTGACTTGGCTTTGAATACATCTGGAAAGAGGCTAGTTTTTTTTTTTTTTTTGGAGTTTTTCCTTATCCACTGTGAGGGTCCAAAGAACAGAGGGATGCCATATGCTGTAAAGCCCTCTGAGGCAAATTGTGATTTCAGCTTTCTAAATAAAAGTGAACTGAATTGTATTGAATTGAATTGATAAATCTAAAAACTAATTTTAGGAATCACAAGTAAATGAAACTGTGAAAACTGAGACGATTGTATCGCTCCAATATGTGACAGTGATGCCACCGGAAGGGCTTTTTGTCCATTATTTTTTAGTACCTGATAGTAATAAGATGTAAGGTGTCTGATTGTAGATGGTGATGCTAGAGACCATACTCTCATGCAATATAAAAGTTATTTTTTAAAGTTTTTGAGTCCAGTCTGGATATCTGGGGGGAGAAAATCTGTCTTGTTGCACTGAAAAGTTTTTTGCAGGCTGCTGAGGCAGAAAAGGGTGTGTTTACCTTCAGAAACAAATTACACACTGCAGGGCATAAATAGAGAACATCCATGGTAGTAAGTGTGCTGGCCAAGTAGCCATCTAGCTGTCTGGTGCTCTGTGGTTTTAAAGTAGCTCTCTTCTTCTGATGAGCTGGAGTTGTTACCTCGGTGCTGCTCTGGTTCCTGTTCCATGTTTATTTATCTAACTACCTCATTAAAGATATGAATGATATTCATACTACTGTTTGCTGTAAGATGTAACATTAGTGTAGGCAGCACCCCTTCATAAACATTTTGGGCTCAGCCCAAACCTACGGGGGCCTGTTGGCAAGCTCTAGTAGAGAGATTTTTTACAGCGTCTATGTGCACTATTTTTCAAGCCATTCCAGATAATAATATGCCCAAAAATCTGTACATAATTTGGGGAAAACCTGATAGTTGCCAAGGAAAAAAAAATCATCCTGTAGAGCCTACATCCAGTTTTGTATCTAACTGGTCTTCAACTGTCTTCATCATTCTGAAACCACAACACAACAAATGTTGAGGATGACTCATTTTCACTCCTGTGTGATGTTACAATTTTTGAAGTTACATAACGAAGGTAGGGGAGGAATGTGGCATAAACAGTGTTACTCATCTTGAAACCTATTTATGTTATAAAATTATTGGGTTAGAGTTCACAGAATGAATTTGTAGCTGACAAATGTGCTACATTTCAGTCCATACCATAATAATCTGGGCTGCTTTCAGTGCTATACAAATGTGGTCTTCAGTACTGTGTTTTGGATGTTAGGCCAACAGAAAAACATTCACTCAATTATGTTATATTTCTAATTGACACAATGTTGAAGCAGTCCCTGTCGAGTAGCAGCCAAAAAGTACTGAAAACAACTTCTAATTCAGTAAAATACAGATACGTGGTAATTGTACTGAAGTACAGTCCTCACTTACTTACAGCACTACTACTGATGTCAGTGCAACTGACATGCAAAATGACACATTTAAACAGAGTTTTGTTTCCCCAGCATGACCAGCTGTATACATGGGCAGCAGTTAACCAGCCACCTCACTCCCTGGATCCTCTTGAAGGGAAAATACTACCAGGGCAGCTGAAGGGCCCCTGGCCTCCAGCCAAGCCAGGCGGAGACAACAGGACTGGACTCAAATCCACAGAGGCAGGTAGGGTCAGCACTTACACATACTATATGTGCTACATGTTATAAATATATATAACATGCTGGCTACTTTCTCAATTGCATCTTTTATCTTTGCTGCTAGCTTTTCATATGGCAAGCCCTTCTCACATTTAATCAGTAGGACTGGCAAGTAGTGTTAAGTTTTCACTACTGGAAATGACAATTCAACACAGTTCAAATATCTGTAAAAACAACTTTGACGTGTTACAATTACATTTTGACTAGTAAAAAATGATTTCCAGATATCTTTAATTTAATTATAGACAGTAATTCCCTTTTCACTGGTAAGAATAACAATTACAGATATTTAAGAAATGTAATTACCCATTTCAGGTATAACCCTAACCCTAACTATTAAATTTCTGATATGTCCAAGATTTCAACAAACCATTTCAGACATTTGGGCATCATATCATTAAAGTACCACAAAGCCATTGGTCGACATTTAAATGATCATATTCATTTTAGATATTTACATATGTCACTGATGATATCCACATTGACATTTTAACTAATGGAAATTTTGTTTTTGAAATCTAAAATTCAATTCTGACCGGTTAAAAAGTAATTGTAGATATCTCAAATATAATTATTATAGTAGGAATATTAATTCCACTAGTTACAACTGTATTCCAAATATCTGAAATACAATTCTAGATATCTGAAATTGCATGCTTATTAGTTACAGTTCCAAACCGACATATCAATAATTTAATTTTGGCAAGTCGTTACTGAAATTTGGATATCTACAATTCAATTTATGATATCTGTAATGTACGAAAAGTTGTAGATACCTACAACTAGTAAGAATTAAATTGCTGATTTCAGCAATTAACATTTTCAAAACTTAATTATAGATATCTGTAACTGTGTTTGAAAAGAAGTCAATGGTAAAAGTTGACTAGTTGTAATTAAGTTACAGATAACTACACTGGACATTTCCACAAGTACACATTTCTTGTTTATATCAAAAATTAACATTTTCATTAGTTAGAAATGAATTGTAGATATCTTTAAATAGAAATGCCAGTATTCAAACTTGCATTAGCGATATGTTTGCTCAGAATTTAACTTGTCAAAAAGCAATTGTAGATATCTGCAATTGCTATTATTGCTACTGACTGAATGTTAAAAGAGCTTGCCATACCTTTTCTGCATTAAATCTATCCAAGATTTGTACTGTACTGGATGTGATGGGGATGAGAGTGGTATCACGTGTCACCAACATTGGCCAAACTTAAGTGTAGATAATGGTGCCTCATATATGACCGTAGCTCAAAGGCATTTTTCTAGAACATAGCGTACTGTATATAATAGTATGTGCCTGAAACCGTTGGGCTAAGGCTTTACCATTGTAAAACAGCTAATGTACTGGGAGGTAACTGAGTTGTTCTTTATTCTTCAGTTTGTTATCAGTGTTCAAACATAAGTTATGTGTTGTCTTGATAAACAACGTATCCATCCAACCATGTTAACTGTCTCAAGCTATACACAAATTTGAGATTGGTATTGATCATCTTATCTTACTCCTGGAGAGACAGTAAATAAGAATATATCCCAAAGTTTTCAGCTTTTCCTTTAACAGGACGTAGACAAGCCCTCTGCTTCAGATTCAGTGTTCAGATGTTCACAAGGATCACTAATGGTCATATCATGACTACTTCTCAAATACACATCCTAACATACCTGAATAAGTCATCAGGTGAATCATAAATCATATGAAAATGGTGCTCGAATGTTTGCAATATTTCCTGTAATAAATGTGATATACTCCTGTCAAACTCAAAACCATACTGTACAAAATATTTCAGATGACATCAATATATTAAATTCATATAATTATTATGAGATTTGGTTAGGACTGTGTGGGATTTACAGCCTGTATTTTGTTGTATAATTCTGACATTGTTACCTCGCTTTCAATTGTCTCTCACCCGCTAAAAATGAAAGTGGAACTTGGGGAGATGAAAAAAACAGGGTGCTGGCTGGCAGATAGAGGGAAACATTATTACTAATGTCAAAGCCAAGCTATCCAAGTGTTTAGAACTAGCTGATGATCTGATCTGATCTGCATTCAGTTTTATTCAAGTACCCTGACCTTTGTGTTTCTTTTCCCTTTTTTTCTTACCCTATCTCCATCTGAATGGGATTTTTCCATCTTCATGCTTTGGCGTTTTAGAAGACAATCAAGGTGAGTAATAGATTTGTATGTTGTAGGCTGTATTTTTGTGCTTACTGAAAGCTGGAAAAATTGCAAACGCTAGCAGTCTGACACTGTTGTTAGGCCCCAGGCGAAGATTTGTTTGCCTGTTTGATAATATCATGACTTAAAGTCAGCCTACGTCTCTATTGTGGGTGGAGTGTCCCAGCTGGTGATGTATAAATGTGGACCTGATCACAAAAGTACAGTACTTGTATCCACTTTGCCCATATTTGAGCACACACTTTTGTCCAGTCAGTCTGAGCTCAGTTGTTTAGTGGCTTTTGTTAGTGAAGATAAGCTTTTCCAATATCATATGAAGCCCCTTTGTATTGGCTGAGTTTGTCTCTTTCACTTTCTAATTAATCACCTAAACAAAAAGGATCAGGTAACACATTTTGCAATATGAAATTAGGTGCACATACATTATTGTTGTGTATTTCATTACACAGTAACAACATGGTGAAAGGGATTTCAGTTCTTAAAAAGAGATTCATTTATCATTATGCTCATTTTCAGGTTCATACTTGTATTTTTGGGTTTCTACTGAAACATGTTCTTAAGGTCAAAAACACTACATTTACATGCACAGTTAAGTCAAGCTATGGTTATTGTTCGACCAGGCCATTTAATTGGAGTCCTGACCTTGTTCCAGTATACAAACACGGGAGGGTAATTGATTTATTGACTGAAGTATTTCCAACTTTGCTATGATAGGTGGTTGTATGCTCCCTTTCAGCTTGTTATTATTGGACCTTTTTCTGGTTAAACTCTTATGTCACAGATTAAACAATCGAGCGTCATCCAGCTGTTCCGCCAATTTTTTGAATGCCATTCCATGTTTTCCTTCCACCTACTTATTTCAAAATATTTAATTCTTTAAGCTGACACAGCATGAACTGTGTCTCAAAAATAGACGGCTCTGGATGTAGAGTTCACCATGTTGTTACCGACTTCTTCTTCTATTTCGCATATAATGCTATTCGACTGCCAGGTCAAAGCCAGGGGTGGGAGTCTGCACAGAGCGCCTAGGCCAGTTTGGCTCCAATTGACTTTATACATGAAGTAGTAATTCGACACCCAATCGCAATCTCTGGGTGCGTTACTCCGACCTTGAGAAATTTGATTTAGTACGATTTCAGTCGGACTAACATGTTTACATGTATTTTAACAGTCTGATTTTAGTCCAGATGGCACAATAAATCAATGTTCTCTAATGTCATGTAAACTTTCTATTTTTTACTCAAACTGTCTGCGCTGGAACACCTGTATTCATTGTCTGAGACGTTAGGTTTTAGCACCTCTCTCTTTAAGCCCCCCATTAAAGCACTGTCAGTTAAAAAATATAAAAAAAAATATTCTTTAAAAGCCAAAAGCTCCAGCTGGAATATGATCCAAAGTCAGGAGAAATTAACATCAGGAATCAAGATTACATGTTTCCCTGACATAAGCATGTTGCTACATGTAGCAGTGTACTTGCAGCTGAGGAATAACTGTGTACAGTGGCACTTTCTCCCATTAACATTCAGCCATAAAAGCTTATTAAAACAATGGACAACAATGTTCAAGCAGGAATATGATTCAAAACTGGGGAGAAATAACAACACCAGCAACCATAATTACAAGTTTCCCCGACGTTAGCACGTAGCTATATGAAACAGTGTTACAGGCTACATAATGTAAACATTTGCAGTAGCATGCCTGGAGAAGATAAGCGCATCCATCACAAGCTAACATCATCTTGTAGCCAGAGTATTCAGAACAGACTGAAGCCTGAGGTTTTTGCTCAAAGGGGTTAATTTTACATATGTTTACCTCATTATTTGGCCACATTAAGTTTAAACATCTGACATATATATATATGACAGAAAATAAGGAAAAGCATAACAGGTCTCCTTGAAACATTCAACAGAATTTTAAAGGTATATTTGTGGTGCTAAATACTCAGATTATATTTAAATAAGTTGGTCATATTAATTTTACACCTACAAATGTAACATACCCTTGTGTTTTCCCTTGCAACAAGCTTCTAGTGAAGCCTAATTTGTTAATCTTACATTTTTGTTCTGTCTCATCTAAAGTTTATATCTGTGATTTTACACAAGAATTGCGAGCAAACAAGCAAAGATGGTTAGATGCAAAATCCCTGACACAAATCATGTATGTAACCCTTACTGCATGCTCCCTTAAGCTCAAAAGTTAAAACCCCAAAACAACTACACTGTTCTAATGTACGGCACATTGTATTTTGTGATGCTTTGTGTTTTGAGATGATGGCTAGTTAAACTATTCTCCAGTCAGTCTTCAGTAGAGCATGCTACAAACTACTACAGTATAGCATGTAGTATTTTTCTCATAAGAACTTAGTGTAATGAATGATGTTGTCAGTGGGACCCTACACTCTATCCTGTTTGGTCTATTAGTAAGTAACAAATACTGTAGCAGATTGTTTGTATTCCAGTTTACCACTAGCAGTTAACTGGCCCATAGGTCATGTGACAACTGCCAGTTGTGGATTTACACAAGTATGAACAGCACTGAAAAACATGAAAATACATAGTTTAACACAGTTTAATCATTCCAAGTGTGGGAAAATATTGTTCCTCAGCTTGAATCTTACAAGTGATCATGTTGCTCATTCATCACGTTATCCACAAAGTCATACGTTTAGTCGAGGTGTGACGTGCAATCAAATGTGTTTTTTATAGCATGCTCTCAAATAAATATGCACATCATTTGTTTGTTTTTTTTAAATACTCTCAACTACTGTAATAGCACGAGAGAGCGGGCAGGGAGCTCACCTGGGAGCCCACAGGGGCCCGCTGTTCATTTCCTGTATGAATTTTAAGCCAAACCATGATGTTGTTTTCTAAACCTTATCATGTGCTTTTGTTGCCTAAACCTAACCACATATCTTTGTTGCCTAAACCTAGAGAAATAAACCTAAAAATTAAGTGTTTAACCTACTTTGTAAGTTTACTTTGAAAAAGGCTGTATTCATGTGACAAGCAGAAACTTGTTAAAGTTAAAACAGAAGTTTTTTGAAAAGTATTTTGAAAAGACACAATGCATGTAACAAGTGTATTGACAAACCATCCCTGAACATCCAAAAGTGACTTGAAACTTTCCACCAGAGAGGGCAGCAACACTTTAATGTGGTATTAAGACCACCTGCATCTAATAGGCTCAATCACACATTCAAAGCCACAAGATCTGATTACAGTGATGCTGCCGTGTAATGCACTACTGACTTAGCTATATCACTGGGAGATACTGGTACTGAGTCAAGTGGCCATGAGTCAATCACTACATGATCAACCTATGTAATATGTAACTTTATACTTTCATATGTTCACAGTTGCCCACATTAGAGCTCCTGATAATTGTCTCTGTTGTACTGTATTGTACTAATATGTCTGTTTGTTCAGAACACCATGCAGCCACCTTGGGTTTGACGCAACAACAGAAGGAGAGCCAAGAGGTCAGTCACTTGATTTTTTTTCCAGTTTACTTAAAGCTGAGGCTGAAATTTTCTAGCAAAATGTATTCAGACCACATGATAGTTAACAATGTTGTGCAAATGCTTCAACAAACCTTAAGATTTCCCACACTTTGCTGTGCTACAACATGATCCCAAAAGAAATAAATTTGATATTTTTTCTCTCTGAGATCTGTACAAAGTTTTCCTCTTTTAAAATCACAGTATTTTATTAAATTTTTGAGAAAAGAATATAATTTAATTTAAAAACTGATGACAGTAGAGATGGGTACAAGCAGATCACAGACCCTAAGGATGGAAAAAAGCAAACAAACAGAAAAAGGCAGCCAGCTGACAGCCAGGTCCCACTTATTTCAGTCAGTTTTCTAGCCTATGTATCTGGCATTACACTGAGCAACCTATAGAGTAGGCTGCAATAGTACAATGAATTTTGATTGCTTTCTATAGCCCATATTTCTACATTTTTCTGTCTCATGATGTTGTTAAATATTATTTCTGGCCTACATGACTCAAGTATTGTTTTAATAGGCTCATTTTTTCTCAATACATGATGACTTTATTCTCAAAATGTTCATTGTTTTTTTTTTTTACCCCACAAGAGTGGCCCTACTCTGTTGTATCTTTAGCTAAATATTTATTCTTTTTTTGACCTGACCTTTTATTGATTTTTTTCTGAACAGAGAAAAGACAGCATACTGAACTCACATATCTGCAAATGTACCTAAACTGGGTAGGAAAAGAAATAAAAAAAAAAAAAGAAGAAGAAAAAAGGGGTAGTAATTACAGAGGGTTTATGTGTGTCTTAATGAGATGGTGATCTACAGGATACACTAAACAAAATAGAAAGAAATACTGGACCATTCATGTAGCCTCTGGAGTCCGTCTTAAGGTGCTTGGAAAAAGTAGGTATTTTATGAATAGTATTCAGTATGACCTTCCATAATTGTTGTTTGTCATTATAGACTTCAGAGAGGTTAGCTGCTGCTCCCTCTATGGAGATCATCTCCTGAAATGGATGAAGCCACAGTCCCTCTTTCAGCTGATCTTATTAAATATTCATTCAATCTGTTTGTCCCAGTACCCATACTACCATACTGTTTAGAATGCCAGAAAAACTATATCCGGTTGTATGTTGCAGTACGCAAGCCAGCATGCTCTTCTGACCCACAATCCTCTGCACAGTGGAAGATTTGTCACATCGACTGAGCTGCAAACAGATGACAGCTTGACAGCTCCTCGACAGCTGATTGACAGCTGATTTTTCAATCAGAAGTGGCAATGGCAGCTGACAGTGCATTTAAGTAACTGATGACCAGTCAAATAAAAAATTGTGAATATTAATTGTTTACATGAACAAAATAAGATAATGCTTTATTCGTCCCACAGCGGGGGAAATTTGTAACATTACAGCAGCAGAAGGATAGTGCAAACAGAAAGCATCTTCAGAAAAATACACAAATCAATATAGAAGTATGTATGACTAAAAAGAGACACATATCAGTATAATAAGTAAACTGTACAAAACAAAGAGCAGTATAATAAGCAAGCATTATAAAACCCAAAGCCATATAATAAGTAAGCAGCTAAAAGAAGCAAAATACAATAGAGCGTCGGGCTGAATGGCTGATTTCAGCGTGACTCTATTGTATTTTATATTGACTGATGGAAGTATAGATATTGTACAGTTCAGCATATACTGATATTGCACCTGAGTGATGATTGTATGCAGTAAAAGATAAAAGCAAGATATTATCAAATACATATTCATAAAGATTACCAGCAATAAAAGGACATAATCATAAAATGGGGTAGTTGTTCAGTCCACAGGGACTTGGGTTGGAAACCGGAGGGTCATCAGCTCAAATCCCCGTACAGACCAAGTAAGGAGCATGGACTGGTGCTAGAGACATGCCAGTTGGCCTCCTGGGTGTTGCCAAGGTGCCCCTGAATAAGGCACTGAACCCTCAACTGCCCTGGGTGCCTGTCCATGGGCAGCCCCCTCACTCTGACATCTCTTTACTTAAAGCATGTATAGGTCCTGTTGGTGCATGTGTGTATATTTTAGGCCTGTGTGTATATGACAACAGAGTGAAAAAAATTAATTTACTGAATTGAATTTGAAAGTGTACATTCCACATAACAATGACAGTGAAATGCACATGTAATTTCATGAATATAATATATTACACATGACATAACTTCAAAGTTCAACTACTGTATCTTCATTGCAAGGTAAGAACAGCAGAGGTCTTTGAGTTGACCTCTATCTGTGGTGAGCCTTGTGAATGCTGTTTTGTTTTATGTCCAAGGTAAAGGATATATGAGAAACAGTGTCAAAGTTCAGGGCGTAATATTATGAGGCAGTAGTATGTCATGATTGTGTGCATACTGCACACAGCAGCAAGTATTTTTTTAAGGGCATCTCCAGTGCCTACTAAAAGTAAGAAGAGAACGTATGCTATTTGTAACGCACCCCAAATGTTTTTAGAGCTTACGTATGCAGTAACATTGTTTAGTCTGATGGAGTTTTTTCTGAGAGGGTGTGAATGTGCTAGTGACAATAAACTTTAGTTCAAAGGTTTTTACTGAGGGAATGATTCTTTATTTGCCAATAAACAGATTGAACTAAAAAGAGAGCTCATACTTTTGACTCACCTCTTGCTTCTGTCGTATCTGCAGGAGGAGTGTGTCCTTCCTTCAGCTAAACTGAAGGAGAAACACGTCAACGTCATCCAACAGCTGGAACAAACCATAGAGGATCTCAGGACTAAGATAGCTGAGCTCGAGCGACAGCCCCCTCTGCTGGACAGAGACAGTATGAAGCCCCCCACCTTCACCACAGACAGGGAGTGTGGAGGAGAGGAGGGCCTGCTGAGGGTGGTGTGTGACGCTCACCTGCAGACTGAAGCAGCTCTGACTCCGGGCTGCCTGGAAGCCAAGTCGGTGCAGACTTCGCCCATGGACGACAGCTTTAAGTTCAAAGTGCCTTGTAGTGAGCCGGGTGGAGTCAACGGCTTCCTGCAGCCTCCACCCAGGCAGGACGGCTTCCAGTGTTCATGTCAGCTGCAGCCTCCGCCTCCACCTCCACCTCCACTTCCAGGAGGAGCAGTACCTCCTCAGTCTTTATCAGGACAGATTGTGGCACCACCTCCTCCACCACCTCCTCCTCCACCATTACCGGGAGGTTCAGTGCCAGCTCCTCCACCTCCACCCCCACCTCCATTACCTCCTGGTTCGGCAGTCCCTCCACCTCCACCCCCACCTCCTCCTCCTCCACTTCCTGGTGGCCTTGGTCCACCCCCACCTCCTCCTCCTCCTCCACTTCCTGGTGGCCTTGCTCCACCCCCACCCCCACCCCCACCTCCTCCTCTCCCTGGTGGCATTGCTCCACCTCCTCCTCCACTACCAGGAATGGGAGGTCCACCTCCTCCACCACCACCCCCAGGCTGTGGGCCTCCTCCACCACCTCCTCCACCAGGAGCCATCTTGGTACCCCCTGCTCTCCCAGGGGCTCTGGGCTCCCTGCCTCCTCCTTTGCCGTTGGGGCTGTTCGCTCTGGGTCTGACCCAGGAGAAGCCACCCAGGAAGGCTGTGGTGGAGCCTCCCAGACCCATGAAGCCCCTCTACTGGACCAGGATCCAGCTCAGCAACAAAAAGTAAAGATGGTGTAGTAAAAACAGCCTCCACATAATGCTGCTATTTGTACAGATTTACTTACATTTTGAGCCCAAACATGATCTACTCTACATAGTAGAGGAGACTGTGAAAACATGCGATGCAGAAGGAAATTACAGTTCTAACACAAGGGGCCCTATTTAAACAATGTAAAGTGATGGTCTAAAGTGCTGATTAAATGGCACATATTCTGGGCGTAAAATAAGGTGCAAGTGGCAAAGGGGTTGATTAAGTCTCCTAGTCATAGGTGTGTTTCGGGTGTAACATGAATTCAACCAATCAGAATGTCATCTCCCATTCCCTTTAAAAGCCAGGTGCGTCTACACCTGGCGCACTGCTATTTACAGGTGGATTTGGCAAATTAGCGCAGCGAGTGATTTTCTGTTGAGAGCAATGCTTTAAGAGCAGTGATGTCACTGCAGCAAAAATTGTGGGAAATTTAAGCAGCAAACAATAAACTGTAGTTATAAACTTGGCAGAGGAAACAAGACTACATGTTTAACTTCTGAATGAATCAATGAAGTTACGCTGCACCTTGTGTGTGAATGTGCACAGTGTCTCCCTTAATGTGCAGTCTGACAGCAGCTCTGCTCAGATCTCTGCTATGTTCTCATTTTAGAGAATGTCAGTAACATTTTCCTCATTAGTAATGCATTATTTCACCCACCCACAACCCATTTGCACGTTCCTGTGTGTGTAACAACCAGTGTGTACACAAACAGGTGCATCTGAGTATCTGAATAATGTGCTCTTTAAATAGTAGAAGCAATCCTGCGCCATTCTGACTTAACAGCAGGTTTTTGTTGGTCAATTGCACAGTTGCTTTCTGGTGCCTCACAACAGCAATATGCTCACACTGTGCCTGACCACACCTCATTTTAAGACCTACACACCCATGGGTGCACAGATGGGCTCAAGTACATTTCCTAGTAAAACAATGTAAGTGCTGGCTGTGAAAATGACAACAGGGTCAGTCTAAAACTAGTAATGCCAATTGCATTGTGCTGTGCGCTGCTTTGTGCTGGGTGTAAGATAGGACCCAAGATCTGATATCATTTGACTTTGATTGTTACAATCTTCATTGGTGTCTAACTAAAGATCCCTGTAGACATAATAACCTGAAGAAAATGTTGGCACAATTCTATACTTTTCTCTTATTTTCAACATGTGTAGACTCAGGTCAACAAAGACTCTACGACTTACCTGCCCTGTCTTTGGCTCTCAGCACTAGTTGCTACTGAACACATTTAAAAAAAACAAAAAAAAACTCACAATATGTAGCTAGTTTATAGTTTCATTTTCTTAAAAATCTCAGTAGGTCCCTAAAACAGAGAAACAATGTTGTTTTTAAGAAAGGTTACTCAAACAGGTGGAAATAGTGCATTTGATGGGAACTATTTTCAGCAGTGGATTAATCCATATCTGGTGCTCTAGTGAGAAATTTAAGAGAGATCTCTGAGCAATTAGTGTGTAAGAGCAGTACAGCTTGTAGCCACCACTGGCCTCTATAAGTTGTAAAGTTTCTAATGCCTCAGACTGAAATGATGGACAGCATGTCTGAACATCACAGTCGTTAGAGCTATCAGGACTAAAACACATCCACTTTAGATATTAGAACAAAAGACCTCTCATGTTATAATTTCCTTGATACGAGCCCTGTTTTATAAATGTTGCGAAATGTGAGGCAGAAAGAGTTGTATACAATTTCACATACAAAGCTAATTTTAAATGCTCAGAATGGATTTTAACACATTCAGTGTATTGAACAGATCACACTCACACTTAATGCAAATCTGAGCAAAACTGTGATAACTTACTGAGGCCAGTAAGAGCAGGAGGGTAAAAATACTTGATTGCTGACATACCCACCATCTGTAAGTATTTCTCTTGTGTTTCTCAGGGATATTTCTACTGCATTGGTGTGGGAGACCATTGAGGAGCCTGACTTGGACTTTGAGGAGTTTGTAGAATTGTTCTCTAAAACAGCTGTGAAGGAGAAGAAGCAGCCGCTCTCTGACACCATCACCAAGTCCAAGGCCAAACAGGTCTGTGGGTTTCAGATACTGTACAAGTAGTATTGTCACATTTATAAGGTCAGCAACAACCAATCATAGACTTTTAACACATCTGTTTGTATGTCTTTATTAAAACTTAAAGTTTAATATGACTCAGCATGTTTTCTGTGACTGCTGCTCTATGAATCTCTTTATAATGAGTTTTAATCACTAAACTCTGTTCTTTAAATAAAAAGTTTGGTAATATATGACGGACTTCCATAAGATATAAATCTCATTCATACACACATACTGTATAATTTTGTATAAAGCCCATGATCATGTATGACAATGCGAAGACATTTTACTGCGCAGTATTTTCATGTCCAAAGAACATAATTATAAAATTAAAAACTAAAATGACAATGAACAGATATTGGCTAGATTGACATAGAATTTGCGGTGCATATACCCAGAGGCACATTTAATTTTTCCAGTATGGTGAAGGCATGTCCCACAGTACTCTGCGTTAAGGCCCAGATACACCAAACTGACATCAGAGAATTAGCGATGGCGAGAGCCCCCTGTTGTGTCTCCTCACGTTGCCATGTCTTGGCCAAAAAGTTACATATGAATACACCAAACTGACGGCCAACAAGCACGTATGTTATGTGCCTGTGTGAGAGGACACACCCCTCCACACCAGCAGATGGCAGACATCTGTAAATGCCATTCAAAAAGGGAAACCGCAAGACCGTCTTGACGCGAGTTAGCCAGTTAGCACAATAACAACACAATCCAATGTTGAAAGAACAGAATATATTTACCATGCGCCATTGAACAATAACACAAACCTTGAGGAAAGAGCTCAGTGGCTGAAGAAAAATAATCTTACCTCGTAACTAGTTTGTTTTGGTCTCACTCCCTACTTGACTTTAGCTCTTTGCTGACATCCCTTACTTCTGATTCTCTTCTTGTGTGCTGAGCTGAACTGCCAATCAGTGATTTTATTCACTGACGGGCTCCTCTTTCGCCGACACAGATTCCACATGCTGAATCGGCAGAAAAAACGTGACTGGAAAGGGCCAACGGTGTGGGACACACCGCACCAACGAGGGTGGCAGACACTCACCAATGGCCCAGCGACGGCCAACCATCGGCTTGGTGTGTCAGGGCCTTTACTCTGCCTCTGACTGGCTTAGCCTGACATTTTTATCCTAACTCTAACCAATCTCACCTCTCTTGCCGAAACCTGACCACCCCAACAATCAAAGGCAAAGAGTTCTAGCCAGTCAGAGGGAGAGTATGGTGGGATCATGCCTTCACCTTTTTTAAAATCTAATTTTAGGAAAACTGTCAATGCTACGCACCCTTTATGACTCTGCCTGTCTCATAGACCTGTGTTCTTTGCGTTTACGCTATCAATATGTCAATACATTGGAGTGAAAGAGTCAAATGGCTGAATCTAGATTAAAACACTGAGGGATCTAGTGGTCGGGAGTTTAAACACAACAAAAAATGAACCACTCCCATGAATCTTTGCAGGTTTTATTGATTGAGCCTTAATTTAACCATGTTTGTCTAATCAAGACCAAAGATCTCTTTTACAAAGGACACCTGGCCAAGAATAGCAGCAACACAAAGTTTCAACAATTATCATGAAAGCACATAATATAAAATGTACATGTAAACTATTCATTAAAAATGAGAATCAATACATTTAACAAAATCTTGCAATACTGATGTGTATCAACATTTTCTTACATCCCTGGTACATCTGAGCTTTTGAATCTGACCTCATATCTTATCTGTGGGTTTTTCAGGTTGTTAAGCTCCTAAGCAATAAGCGTTCTCAGGCAGTAGGAATCCTCATGTCCTCCCTGCATCTGGACATGAAAGATATTCAACATGGTGAGTCAATCAATTTTGTAATAGACTGATATTTACATACAGCAATACAGGAGTCTTATTCCTGATGAAATACCATAATGTAGTCACACAGGGGGCACTGAGGAAAAGATTCATTTCACCAATTAAGTTAAGTCTCATATTTAGCTGTTACAGCCTTTTTTTTGACCAAAGGAGAGAGCGGTTCTGCTGAAAGGATAAGAGAACTCTCATGGGACATCTTACTATAATTACATACCTACCTACATATCTGTAAAAATATTTAGCGGATGGATATTTTTCTAGTCATGACTAAAAAAACCCCACATCAATAAAAGTCATGAAGAATAAGATATTATGTTGCCAAACAAGTTGTTGTGGTATAAAAGGCACATCTGGCGTGCATGTGCTTTGACTCACTGTATGGTCATTAAAGATCATTAATAGCTGACCCTGGATATAGTGACATCATGTGTAGAAAGTGTCATAGGTCTAATGACTGTCTTTTTTGCAATATTAATCTTTGCACAAAACCCAAACACTACCTGTGAGGATTTAGTGATCCTCCATGAGGACCCAGTTTATCATTTTCTGCCTTTTCTGATATTTTGTTTTGTATCTAACATTTTAAGATTGACCCATGACCTAAACACTGAGGCACAGGTTGATCCTTGACTGTTACTGAATAGACATGTGACCTCTCCTTCTCTGTGTCTTTAAGCCATCCTGAACCTGGACAACACAGTGGTTGATCTGGAGACCCTGCAGGCCCTGTATGAAAATGTGAGCAACATGCACTCTCCATAGTCAGTTTATCTTGCTTGCCACACTATAATATAATTTGAATTCATCAGAAGACATTGGGGGTTTAGAGGTTTGGGATGCCCAAAGGGAAATTTTGCCATCTCTTATGTGGACGTCCAGACAGTGTTGATGGTAAATGTGCAAAAATTCCTGCTATATTGACAGAGAAAGGTTAGTTCTCCTGCTTGTCGGTAGTGCCTGCATGTACTAGCAGGCATTATGCGCCAATTACTGACGCCCAGCCAAAACAACGTGTAACCTGCTCATGCAAGTCATGAAAAAACACACAAAGGCTCTGTAGTCTCTCAGAGTTGCTGTCGGCAACAGCATCCAACAAAAACTACCCACGCAGAAATTCACCGAAGCAGAATGATTCAGTTTCTGATGGGCAATTCGAGCAAAGGCACCACCAGTTGGCGTTTGCCCTCTGCAGCACAGGTTCTGGAGAGTCCCCGCTGGCAGTATTTTCTTGCACTGCTCACGCAGCTGCAGCCTCAGCTTCTCTCTGCTGCATTTCCTCGGCAGTATGCTGGCTGGAGTAAATACAGCTGAATATCTGAGTCAACTAAATGCTGTAAAATGTATCCTCATCCATAACATCGTCTGCACTCATATATTTTTGGATGCCATTTCCCTGCTGGAAACATTGCTAGTTTGCAATACAAGCAAAGAAAACAACAGTTCTGGAGCATGGCCCCTGGCTAATATTACTGATCCAAACTGACAAGGCTTGTAGTTCTTCTTTGCCTCCAGTTACATCAATTTAAGTCACTGGAGGAAGAAAGATTTTGCAAGTGTAAACTTTGCTGTCTTGGTCAATAGTGTGAGAAATGTATTGCTCCAATCAGCTTTAATCAGCTTTACAGGTTTCAGAGGTAGTTTGTAGTAGCACATTCCTTCAGTGGTAACTGACTTCTTCTATTGTCCACTCTGAATTACTTTTTGTCATTTTAAACAACATGAGGTTAATTCAGTTTTAACCAGAATAATATTAGCATTAATACTGCTTTTCAGAGAGTCCTGTGTACAGTTATAGTCAGTGTATCCTCATACAGTGGTTTGTATGATACTAGCACCCCATGAATGACTTTACATCTGTAATGTTAAGTTATGTAATTAACTTCAGTTATGGTTAGGTTTAGGAAAAGCAACATGGTGAGGACGTACCTTAAAATCACTCAAAAGGTTCACTCAGTGATCACATGGTTCTGAACACAGGTCTGCTGGGGAAAGTCCTGTGTTTTGTAAACCATCCACTGCTCCAACCTGCCCCCTAACTGGACCACCAGGGACCACTTACTTCTTTAAGCAGAATTTATACTTCTGCGTCGAATCAATGCTATATCTACGCCCTACTCTACGCTGTAGCATGACATGCATCTCCCCAGAAATGTAACTACATGTTGTGGCGACGCAGACCTCCTGGCTATTTTTGTAACCTGAAACCATCTCCTTCAGTGGAAACAGAGCTTTTTCTTTTATTTCACAGATAAGAAACAATAAATTGTGAAGACAATAAAGCCCCCACAAAATATCATTATAAGTCTTGTGTGCGATTTATCCTGGCTTCATATGAGTAGAGGAAATCTTCACTAGTAGCTAGGCTAATTTATACAATATAAAATGCTTTAGACGTGTGCTAATAACCTTAGCATGTTGTATTTGATTGGAAAACGAGTTTAGTATGAGACAGTTGTCTTGTTGGTGAACCTTATGAGTTGTAATGGAGCTGAATTAACGTTACCTTTGTTAAATCTTGCTGTTGTCCCTGGCTCTATATGAGCAGAGGAAATGTACGCTAGCCACTAAGCTAATTTATACAATGTAAAATGCCACTGGCTCATGCTAATAACATTAGCATGTTGTATTTGTGGGGAAAATGTGTCCAGCAAAAGACAAGTGCTTTATCTGTGAATGTTGCAAAATAGTGAAGCTGATTTGTGTACTTGTATTTGAAATTGCCACTATTAAGTGTTTAATGTGTGTTTTGGGTGTGTTTTGAATCAGCTAAACTTAACAGCACTTCACAGAAACCCCACCACCAACCAGTGTTTAGGAGGTGTAACTGCAAATTGACACAGACACGCCACCACAGGCATGTAAATGCTTACAACGGCACAGGCCATGTGCGTAGGCTACAGCATAGGCTCTGCATAGAGCTGACACACAGGTATAAATCCGCCTTTACTCCCATCGGCGAATGGGTCATGTGATCACAGCCTTGATCCAGCATATATGGGTTATGCGTGGATCACTGGCTTATCGTCAGGTGGAATATGCAGAAAATTTGGTGCATTACCTTTTACAGGAAAACATACAAAGTGTATGAGAATAGGTTGTTATAGTACATTAATTTCTTGTTTACTAACTGCTAGACTAGTTCACTGCCAACAGTGGCAACTGTGAGATGAGTTAAATGGAAAGAGAGACATGAGACATGAGGTGAAAGACAGAGGAGCATGCAGGTATTTCAAAAACGATTTGGCATGATGGTCAACACAGTCAGCAGCTGCAGTGACTCATGGAGATGATTAATGTACTTCAAGACCCTTACTACCCATCTTTTGCAGTTGCATCAAAAATTGCAAGTCTTCTCTAAAGCATAAAGCATGATACACATGTTTTTGATCACGTGATTTACACATATTATTTTCGATGTCCATTGTCAGTATGTTGTCTCAATTTTGTCCAAGGGAAGGCCCCATTGTAAGATGTATATACGCCCATGCCGTATACTTTCTACTGTTCTGTATGAATGTGGGCACAGGTGGAGTCAGTCTCTTGTGTCTCTTCCTCAGAGGGCCCAACAGGAGGAGCTGGACAAGATTGAAAAGCACATCAAGTCCTCAAAAGACAAGGAGAATGCCAAACCTCTGGACAAACCTGAGCAGTGAGTTGGTGTTTTCCCTCTGACACTTCGAAACTAGTAAGCAGACAGTGGTGAATGCTGGGTGTCATTCTGTGAAGACTGTAAAACACATAGGAGAGAATAAAAGATGGTAGAACAGTTGGATCCAAAGCAGCTGGCATTTCCTCTTGTGTTGCAGATTTCTCCACCAGCTCTCCCTCATCCCAAACTTCTCTGGCAGAGTCTTCTGCATCCTCTTCCAGTCCAGCTTCTCTGAGTGCATGTCGTCCATCATGAGGAAACTGGACACACTGCAGAGGGTATGCAAGGTGAGGCAAACTCTGCAAACGTAGGAAAATTACGTCTTCACTTGAATCAAATATTAAGTATCAGCACTGAGTCTGACTCAGCTTCTCTGGGTTCACTCTCCAGCTGAACGTTGAACACGGGTGCTCTCTCCATAAATGTTTGTGTATTTCATATTAAAATAAACAAACATTTCAACAGATTTGGTGTCTGCCCCCCTATGGAAAACATCTGTCAAATAGGTTTTCTCCCCACCTTCACTTTGTGTTTCATGTTTGTCTTGGCAGTCGTTGCAGGACAGTGAGACAGTGAAGCAGGTTCTCGGTCTGGTTCTGGCTTTTGGAAACTTCATGAATGGTGGTAATCGAACCAGAGGCCAAGCTGATGGCTTCACCCTTGATATCCTGCCCAAACTCAAAGACGTCAAGAGCAGCGTGAGTAAAGACGCTGAGACTGCACTGAAATACATTACCTTGAACCTGGGGGTTTACAGCCATGTTTTTCGTGCTGATTATAGAAAGAGAAGATAAATTACTTGATTAATCCCCTTGGGAGAAATCAAATTTTTTCACTCTATTGTTACTTTACACACACACATAGGCCCGAAATACACACATGCGCATACATAGAGACCCACAGACATGCAGTTGTGGTGGAGAGATAGCAGAGTGATGATTAGGTGCTCCAAGCTGTTAGGGGTTTGGTGCCTTGCTCAAGGGCACCTCAGCAGTGCTCAACCCAACCCAAATCTAGTATCAGTAAACAAAAGGAGTAAACATGCAAATGAAGTCAAATAAACAGAAAGAAAGAGAAATATAAATCCACATCAGTTCTCTTAATGCTGTTTCAGAGGCTGCAAATTCAGCTTTAAACTGTATACACTGTAGGTTAAGGCAGTGGTGCTAATAATCAACATGTGTCTCAAGTCACACTTTTTTTATTCCATGTTCTTATAACAGACTTTCAGTATAGTAATATACAGTAACATATGCAGCACAAGTATCAAATAATAGGTGGTATTTTAAAGGAACAGTTGACCTCCAAATCATAAATACATATTTTTCCTTTTACCTGTTGTGCTGTTTATCAATCTAGATTGTTTTGGTGTGAGTTTGGGGATATCGGTTGTAGAGATGTCTGCCTTCTCTAGAGTACAGTGGAACTAGATTGCACTCTACCAAAAACATACGCTGCTCAAAAAAATTGTGGTAAAACTTAAATCACGCATCAGATCTTGATGAACAAATTATTCAAGTTGAAAAGTTTTACTGATGTACACTGTAGAATATGTTAAGGACAAAATGACGAAACAACAGTCGATAGAAACCAAAATCATCAACCCACTGAGGGTTGCATTCAAAAATCACACTGAAAATCAAAGTAAAAAATTTGAACCACAGGCTGATCCAACTCGCGTGAATTTTATCAGGGCAACTCATAATGTGACTCAGCAGTGTGTATGGCCTCTGTGTGCCTGTATACACTTCTGACAACATCTGGGCATGCTCCTGATGACTTGGTGGATGGTATCCAGGGGGATCTCCTCCCAGACCTGGATCAGGGCATCAGTGAGCTCCTGGACAGTCTGTGGTGACACTTGGTGGCATTGGATGCACAGATACGTAACATCCCATAGGTGCACATTTGAATTTAGGTCAGGGGAACGAGAGGGCCAGTCAATGGCATCAATGCCTTCATCATCCAGGAACTGCCTACACACTCTGGCCACATGAGGCCGGGCACTGTCTTACACCAGGAGGATCCCAGGGCCCACTGTACCAGTGTAAGGTCTGACAATTGCTCTGAGGATTTCATCCTTGTACCTAACAGCAGTCAGGGTGCCGTTGGCTATGACATGGAGGTCTGTGCGACCCTTCAAGGATCCTGACCCACTGCCAAACCAGTCATGCTGGATGATGTAACAGGCAGCATAACGTTTACCACTGCATCTCCAGACTCTTTCACACCTGTCACATGTGTTCAGTGTGAACCTGCTCTCATCTGTGAAGACAACGGGGCACGAATGGTGGACCTGCCAATTCTGGTGTTCTCTGGTGAATGCCAATCAAGCTGCACGGTGCTGGGTTGTGAGCACAGATCCACCAGAGGATGTCTGACCCTCATGCCACCCTCATGGAGTCTGTTTCTGACAGTTCAGTCAGAGACACCGGTAGTCTGCTGGAGATCATTTTGTAGCACTCTGGCAGTGCTCCTCCTGTTCCTCCTCACATAAAGGAGCAGATACCTGTCCTGGTGCTGGGTTGTTGCCCTTCTACAGCCCTGTCCAGCTCTCCCTGTGTCATGGCTTGTCTCCTGGTATTCCCTCTATGCTCTTAAGATTTTGCAGAGAGTCACAGCAAACGTTCTTGCGACTGCACGTATGGATGTGCCATCCTGGAGGAGCTGGACTACCTGTGCAACCTGATTGAACTGCAGGTACCGCCTCATGCTACCAGTAGTGACAAGGACACTAGCAGAACACAAAACTAAAGAAAAATCAGTCAGGAAGGATAAGGAGAGAGCAACTGTCTGTGAACACCACATGTAAAACCATTCCCTTCTTGGGGGTTGTCTTGCTTTTGCCTCTCCATTGCACCTGTTTTCACTTTCATTTGCACCACAGCAGGAAAAACTGATTCACAATCACTTGTGCTTCCTAAATGGACAGATTGATATCCCTGAAGTTTAACTGACTTGGTTTTATACTGTGACGATCAAGTGTTCCCTTAATTTTTTTGAGCAGTGTACACCTGAAAAACTCAACAGCAATGTCTCTATCCAGAAACCATGCAGAGTAGATGCACGTTTCCGTCTGTGCTCTGGTATCATTGGCAGGTGTAGTTCAGTAAACAGAAAACAGTACATGACACTGCTCACAACAAGATCTGTGGATTATCTTGAGTAAACAGGTAATAATTTCTGGAAAGAGACATTGCTGTTTAGTTTTTCAAGTGGTATTTTCTGGTGCTTTGAGCACCACAAGCTGAGTGTCATCAAGTTCCATTATACTGTAGAGAAGGCAGACATCTCTATGACCAATATCTCCAACACTAAGCAACTCACACCAAAATAATCTAGACTGATAAATAGCAGTACAGGTAAGAGGAAAATGTGTATTTTTGATTTAGGAATAAACTGTCCCTTTAATATTATATGAGGCTGTTGTGTTGAGTGACTGCTCGATTTTGTTCACATGGGAAAAAAACACAGTTAATGTAATTTCTTTGTTAAGTCCTGGTGATTGTTACTAACTTTGTAGTGCTATAGACACACTAGAAATACCTGACATCTCCGGTCTTGAAAATTTACAATCTTTTTCTTTTCTCCACATGCAGGACAGCATGAAAAGTCTTCTGTCTTATATTGTAGCGTACTACCTCAGACACTTCGATGAGGTAAGGTTTTTATACTTATTCCCATACTGTAACTCTTTTTCTTCTTTAGACTCTTATTTTTGTCCATTGCTTATTTTGTCCCAATTTGCATAATCTCATATCAGTCTTTCTCTCATATTCAGAGCTACAAGGTACAACAAAGCAAACCAGAGATAGCAAAACAGTCTGTCTAATGTACACATATGCTATTCTGTATGCAACATTTTCACACCACATTTTCATATCCCTCTGGTGTTGCATCACACCACGGTCATGCTTTTAAGTTCATATCTATCAGCAGCCAGTGAATAAAAAATTATGCATGTGGTGGTCTTAAACTGTATCAGACATTTATGACTAAATGTGTGTGTGTATGTGTTTGTCCTTTATCAGGATGCTGGCAGAGAGACGTGCGTGTACCCTCTCCCTGAGCCTCACGACTTGTTCCAGTCTTCACAGATGAAGTTTGAAGACTTTCAGAAAGACCTGGCTCGACTCAGAAAGGACCTGCGAGGTAACACACACACACACACACACACACACACACACACACACACACACACACACACACACACACACACACACACAGTATCCATCTTACATTGTAATTAACTTCAGTCTTTGTGGCTTCTGCTGTTGGTTCACCAAATGGCTGCTGAAGGTAAATAACATATTTAGAAGTACTGACTGACAAGAGCTGGTGATTTTAAGCATCTACATGAAGTGGTTTCAATGGATTAAATGGAACTATGATACATTTACATTTGTATAGTAAAAAAAAATATATATATATATTTGGATATATACTGAAATATCTGTTTATATGTTATCTACACCAAATGTGCTCTTGGTTTAACTTTAATTTCTGTCTGTTTTATTTCATCAGCATGTACATCAGAAGTGGAAAAGGTGTGCAAGGTCTCAGACGAGGACAACCTGCAGCCTTTTAAAGACAAGATGGAGGAGTTCCTGGCACAAGGTGACTGACAAACACTCCATTATCCTGAGGAACTACTTTCATAAACTAATTTGCCCCTAGCAGAGTGTTTTTGTTGCATCAACTTAAAGGTGCCCTGTGTTGTTTCTGTGTATATTCACTGTTTCTCACCAAAGTGCAATATGTATATACTTAACACACATATTTCCCAGTCTAGAACAGCTATTTTTGTATCTGACATCAAATCAGTGTAAAATCTATGGGATAGGGAGGTGGGCAAACCCAAGTTATTTTTCGTGATTAATTTTTTGTATTGACTTATCGTTTGCTACTTCTTCTTTCTTCCTCCTTTCTTAGCTAAAAGTGAACTGGAGACCCTGGAGACTCAACTCAGCAGCACTCACAAACTGTAAGAGACATACATTCCATTCCATACCATATAAACTCCCTTTCTCTGTCTCCATCACTGAGAGCACTGTGTTTATACCATGAATCCAGAGATCTGTGTACATATCACTGTGGTCAATTCCCTTCATACATCAGCAGACCCATATTCCTTATGTTACAGCATTACACCACAGATGACGACTTAAGCCCTTATCTTACTTCAGTTCAGATGTTCCTACTAAACATATTTGTAGGTGTTTCAGTTTAATGTCCATGTTAACTGGTGACGTGACTCTCAGTCAAATGCGTCAGTGGTTTCTCATAGTAACTTCCGTAAATGGTTGGTGTAAATAATAAACAGATGAGTGAGTAAAGTTAAAGGTTTTCACAACACATTCTCATGCCGACCTTGTTACAAATCTATGTTTGGTTATGGAATTTCCACATCAAGATATGATGTGCAAGGTACCCTGGGGGCATTGGTTGCTGACCATTTGGGATGCTGTGTCAACTAGCTTTCGTTGAACAGGCTAGCAAGTGCCCAGGTGTGCATCATTGAAGAGGCTCTGCCTTCAATTTGGGCAAATCATGCAAAAAGAATTGCGGGTACTGAATGCCCGCTAAGGATACACACATGCATCCTTGAAAATTCTCTGAAGGATGGACTCAGCCCTTGGTGGAATTTGAAGGATCCTTGGAACAGTCTTAGATGATGTAGCCTCCTTAAAATTAAAGATCCTTCCTTGACTTTGAGAAGTACCAATTGTCTGTCAGTTGAATCTGAGTGAATAGTTAATTTTTTTAAGAGGCCTAAATGTGATTGTATCTTTGTATTTTGACGTGAAATGTATCATGACCAATGCCTAACCAGTAACTTTGTTGAAAAACATTTTAGGCCATGGCTACAGAGAAAACTCAGCTCTAACTGGTAAAAGGATGTGCAGAGTTTGCTGTTACCAGCACAGCTCAGCATTCTTATCATTGCTCGTCTAAATGTATCCCCACTGCTAGGAGGCTTCTGCTGTCAGCTGTTACTAGGCAACAGCTTCCCCTACTTGTTAGGGTAGTAAGCCAAGTACATCTATTCCAAAGGTCACAAAGATGGTGACAATGCAAAATTAGAATTTAAAGAGTGCATTGCCCCAGAAATATAAATAAGATGGACTTTGATTGGTGGCACTGCAATAGAAAAAAAAGCCTCTATGTTATGAAAAATATTACAAGGTCACTGGAACATTTTTACATTGTGGTACTTCTTCTGTTTTTGCCAATAATGCAGAATGTGGAAAAGAAAACACAACAGAAAGGCTAATGATGTGAATCCGTTACAAGTAAAGGTTCTGCATTAAAATTCTACTTCGGTACACACTACACTTAAGTAAAAAATACACAAGTATTTCCAGCAAAATTTACTTAAAGCAGCAAAAAAAAGTACTTGTTAATACTGATGCATCATTCATAAGAACTATTTTGCTGTATACTGTAGTTTAGTGCAACGGTTTCCAACCTGGGGTCAGGCCCCTCCAAGGGGTCACGAGATAAATCTGAGGGGTCACGAGATGATTCGTGGAAGAGGAGAGAAAAAAAAGCACTAATAATTTTCAGATTTTGGACTTTTCTCCAGTCTTTGCTTTTTTGTGAAATAATGATTTTTTTTTTTACCTCTTCAGGCCTTTAATTACATAATTATTGAAGATAAATGCGTTTAGAGGGGAAATGTCTCTTTGATGGACCCGTTAACAACTAATTTATTATAAGGTGTCTCAAGTCCTAAAAGTTGGGAACCACTAGTTTACCTTTATCTCTGTATTTTAAACATATATTTCTTTGTGTAAAATCTTAATTTCAGAAGTAACCAGTAACCCCAGCTAAAAAGTGGAATAAAAAGTATAATTTTGAATCAAATGGAAATACAGAAACCTCAGAATTGTACTTAGGTGCAGTACTACTTTTGGTGTCTATCCATTCTATATTGTTAGCATATTTTTTTAACCATATCTGTGGTGGTGGTTGTTGCTTGCTTGCTTGTCCCCATCAGTTCCTGTGAACTGTGCAGTTGCTGGCATCTGCACAGTTTTTTTTAAATCTCCAGTTTCATATTTTCTCTCAACTCATAGATAAAAAGGTAAAGTCAGCTTGTGATTGTGTCCTTTCAGGTTCCTGGAGCTCACAGTGTTCTTCTCAGTGAAGGCCAAGGCAGGAGAGAAAGAGGCTTCACCCAACACTTTCTTCAGCGTCTGGCATGAGTTCTCCTCTGACTTCAAGGACCAGTGGAAGAAGGAAAACAAAGTCATTCTCAAGGACAGGTACAGTAACACATGCTGCTCTAGAACCTGCTCTTTTCTTTCTTTCTTTCCTTAAAACCAAGACATAAATCAAATATGTTTTATAGCTTAGAAATATTAAGCTTTCTATTTGAAATAAGCTAAAGTTAACTTGCCTTTAATGCAAAATTAAGCTGAGTCAAATGGCTTTACACCATTACATTAATCTTGACTGCAAATGTAGTAAAAGTGGTTAAGAAATACTTAACCCCACAAATGACCATTTGTATATTAACTACTTTTGTATATTAACTATATTAACTACTTACCCAATATACCCATTTATTAATAGCAAAACTATAATAAAACATACGTCTAAAACTCTCAGTCAACTCATGCAGTATAATCCAATTCTCATTTATCCAGTCGTATGCTCAGTACTTCACAAACAAACAGACCTTTCTGACGAGGAACTGAACTGAAGTGAAACTCCATTGACAAAAACAGTAATTTTACCTCACTGAGCATGTGAGCTGCTGGTCTACCGTCGCCTCAATCAATTAGTTAGTTTATGTTATTGTGCGACTTAAGAGAATCCAAACGGACCCTTTAAAACCCCAAAGTCACACAATAACACAAACTATCTACATGATCAAGGCAACAGTGGAACAATAGCAGGGTAAGAATATTTTGCCGATGGAGTTTGGCTTTTAAGACAGCATAGATCAAGTTTCACTTTTCAATTATAGCTGCTGCGATGGGTCGGGTCCGGGCATTTTTAGGCAATTCTGAGCAACAAGCAGAAGAATAAGAAGACATCAAGGAAGTTGATATTACAATCTGCATTTAGCATCAGCTGAGTCATTTTGCAGGTTGCATCATCTGGAAATTGTATTGCAGCAATTGAAAAGTAAAAGTGGTTGAATATTGGAATAAATTTGCAAAGTACACTTTTGTATCAGTGGAACATTTGTTTCTCAAAGACTCGTTGTAGTTTTGATGTGTCATACTCATCCCCCTTGTTGGGTCTTGAACCCAGAGTCCTTGACACTGTGATCCTGCTCCTAACTCACTGAGCTAATTGTCTGGAAGTGACACCTGGTGTGTGGCTTCTCAAATAGACTCAGGAAGTCACCGACCGGGCTGCAGTTGTTGTGGCAGATTTCAAAAATAGTCAAAATGTCACAAATTCTATTATCTAAACAAAAATCTGACAATACATAAATTGCATCTAGACAGCATGGACATGTTGGTGATTTGTTTTTAACAATAAATGATTTGCTTCACAAGAGAAAATCTGATTTAAAAATACCACTCTTAAAGTGTCTGCAGTTGTTCTGAAAATATACATATTGCATCTAGACAGCATTGAGATGTTGGTAATTTTTTTTTTTTTTAATATTTTTGGGGCTTTTCTGCCTTTAATGGAAAGTGAGCATCGTGAGAGTCAGGAAATGGAGAGACAGAGAGGGGGATGACACACAGGAAAGGGCCTTCCAACACGGGATTCAATCTGCAGCCACCTGCATTGAGGGCTGTATTTTCTTTCATGGAGCGGCATTAAAAATGCCACTTTTACATTGACTCCAGTTGTTTCCATGAGGGCAGAATTCAAAATGTTCTAGAAAATTCAGTTTTGGAGATAAAATTCTGATATTTGCCAAACTTCATCAACCACGACTCCAAAATATTGTCATTTTTTCAGGAAGATTGAAAATGTATTTAGCAAGAATTGGATGGTATATGTTTACAGTAGTATTTACAGTCAAATGTTTTCATGCACTGCAGGCTCAATTTTTGATAAATCAAAAATCCGAGAAACAATTTTTGTGGAGGATAGTCTGGAGATGCTCTCTAGCAAGTTTGGTGACAATTGAGCAAAAATTGTGGGAGGAGATACGTTTTATAAGTTTTACAGTTTCTGAAAAAAACAGAGTGATGGACTTCATAATTTGTAATGAGTCTAAATGGACAAAAGTTTCTGCAGTACTGGGGCTACATTTTGGTGAAGTTTCAAAACTCTAGCATGTATCGTTGGTTTGGTAGGAATTTTTAAAGTTTTTAAATTTAAACGTTTATTGTGCCCCCACCCCAGGAGGGGGTGGCGCATGTCCTTGGAGTTGAGTAAATCTGGCATGGGGTCGGACATTTCTGTAAAGTTTGGTGAGTTTTTGCCCATGGGAAGTATGATTTCCTCGGAAGAAGAAAGAAAGAAAGAAGAAAGAAAGAAAGAATTCTTCCAATTACAATAGGGTCCTTGGCTGCTTAGCAGCCCGGACCCTAATTAGTTTACCTTTGGAAAGAGCTGTCTGTTTGGGAAGTACTGAACATAGAACTGGATAAAGTAACCCACGACTTTTATTCATCAAGAATTTACTCTGTTTTGGGATTCTTCATTTACTGGAGGCATGTGAGAAAAATGGTGTTCTTCATGAAGTCAACAAAAACAGGGAGTAATTGATATACACATGGTCATTTAGAGGTTGAGGTGTTCCTTTAAATTTGGGAATTAACATTATCTGCATTAATATTTTGTGTTCTACAGGTTAAAAGCGGCGGAAGAGTGTTTCCGGCAGGCCAAGGAGAAGGCTTCCTACAGTGTCAAACCCAAACATGCCTCTGGCATTGTAAGTTCACCTTTCCTTCCTTTTGTGATCACTCTATTTAAAGGAGAAAAGCTAAAAAAATATATTTATTGCCTCACAACATCCAATTACAATTGACAATACATTTTTGTGAAATATTTGTAGCACTTAATTTTAAGTCCCACTATTTCAAATTCATAAGCAGTATATAATATGTAATAAATGGTTTATCACACTCTATAATATTTTAATAAATCAATTTGGAAATTTTGAATAAATACTAGTGTGTGACAGAAAGGGGAGCTGGTAAAGGTCACATGATTAACTCAACTATCACAGGCATTGTCTCTTGAACAATACACCCCTTGCCCGTACCACTTAGCCCTCACCCCTCCATTTTGCACTTTCACGTCTAGGGGTAGGTTGTCCTGATTCTTGCTTGGATAAAGGGATCAGTGAAGTGTAAGGGGATAAGGCACTCCAAACTGAGATTTTTCTAGAGGTACACTCCAAACCCAGTGTTATGAGAAATCATTGGCAAGATGGCTGCACAAGCAACAAACGAAACCCACAAATATATTGTTAAGTAAGAATTAAAAATTGCAATAACCATCATATTATCTTAGTTTAATGTCCTTTCAATGTGTTACAGTATTTTTTTTTTTTGACAAACACAACAAAAACAATTGCTAACAGTATGTTGATGTCTTGGTAGGTAACTAGCAAGCTCTCTAATGATGCTCTCATTATGTTATTATTGCTGATATGTGCACGATAATTCCTCATTTTGTATCGCCATGTTTCATTCCTACCCTTTGTTGGCATATGATGCCTGAAATTTAACTAAAGTCCAGCAGTGAAGTTGCTGCACTTGTTGCCACTCCTCTAATATCAGTGCACACTGGCAGGGTAGGACGAGTTGCTAACATTAGCCTACGAAGCAGCACTAGTGGCCTGGTAGTGAGGCAGTGTTCTATTTTATTTGATGACTTGTTTAACTGATTAATAGCCTGAAACTAAAGTTGTGAACAAAATTCGAGCATCCAAACTTTTCTATCTCGATTAGATAAATGGCGGGGTTGTGATAATAATTATTGCGATAATCGCATCTGTTTATGTAAATGCCATTGACAATTACTGACAGCGCACCAGGGTCTCTAAAAGTTGTCCTATTCCATAGGAAAAGATTTTAACAATTACCCCTTGTAACTCTGTTCCGATGGGTAAAGGGACACTCGAAATGAGGCGTAGGGGTTAAAACAAGAAATGGCATCTTAGGGAAAGGTGGCTATCAGAGCTGGCCACTATCATGAGACATCATGTGAAATTGCTGCCAGTATTGAGGGTAGCAAACCCATAACTTTCATTGTGAATCTGAGTGTTTGAAAATTTAAATGTGTTCTGCTATCTCTCTGTCAGGAACAAAAAAACTGATCAAACTGCTGTTAATCTAAATGTTTAACCATTCTTACTTAAGATTGAAGATGGAACTCCATTTTAAGTTCCCTACTCTTGTTTCTGTAGCTTTGCACTGCTTATAGAAAGATGATAGACCCTTAAGATAATGCACTTAACATCTATGATCCTATCTTCTTTCTACAGAAAGCCAAGCTTGGCATGAAGATTTGAATTAGTGGACTTGGAATGCTTGTTTTCCCTACTTTGGGCACCAGCAGTGAGTCAAAAGACAAAAAAAAAATATGAAGAGGACAGAAGAGGAAAATGAGGGGATGTATGTGCAGCTGAGCCTACTCTGGATGTCTTGTTTCATTGGTTTATTTCTTTCACTTGAATCCATTTTGCGTGCTCTGTCAGCTTGATGCCTTATGTTGCTCTCCTGTCTGATAACTGAATCCAACACAATCATGGATGAATGTTGCTAAAGGGCCACCAGGTACCAGGAATCACATGCTGCTGGGATCACCACAGCTCAGAAACAACATCAGCTGGAATAATAACATACTGTCTGTGCAGCCTGTATGCCTACAGTACATTTATAAAGTAACAGATGTCTCACTTATTAATATTTTTCAACATAATGGAAACGGAAAACACAGTTCAACACAACCCATGTCATAAATCACATCAGTAGCTTATATAATTAAAATCTTAAGGAATGTAACTTTAATCTGTTAAGCATTCGGATCCACCAGATGTGAAAGCTTGTTTGCAGTGACTTTTATGAACGTAGCTTGGAAACAGTGGAGATAACAGCAAAGGGTCAGGAGGATGTACGGCTGCAAGGCAAACCTCAACTGCTACAGGAACAGTGCTCATCTGCAGTAACAGTGCGTTTACATGCACAGTTAAGTAGAGCTATGCTTCTGGCTCAACTAGGCCACTGAATTGGACTACTGCCCTTGTCTCAGTATACAAGCACAGGAGGGGAATGCATTTATTGACCTAAGTATGTCCGCCTCCACTACAATAGATGGCGATATGCCCCCTTTCAGCTTATTAGTATTGGACCTTTTTCGGGTTGACCTATTACGTCGCAAACCAAACAGTCAACACACAAATTAGCTATGGTTAGCTAGAGGCAAACTGGTAACATGGTGGGGAACCTTACAGCTCAGTATATTTTGTTCATGTTGTGCGCTTTACTTTGTCCTCTCTTCTTTTGATACGCCTTTAATGCTATTCAACTTATGGGTCAAAGCCGGAATGAAAATTGTGGAGCATGCGCACAACGCCTAAGCCAGTTTGGGTGCGATTGAGTGTGTACATGCAGGAGTAATTCTACTCCCAATCACATTATCTGGGTGTGTTAGTCCGACTTTGAGAAATTAAATTTGGTACAATTTCAGCTGGACTAACATGTTTACATGTATTTTAAAAGTCCAGTTTTAGTCGAACAAACACAATAAATCGATTTTCTCTAATGTCATGTAAACGTATTCGCTGAAGGAGCCAAGCACAAATACGCACTCGGATGTGTCATTCCTTCACTTGTATGTTTAGTTTAGGCAGCGCACTTTTAATTTTCTACCAACATACATTCATCATATTTGTTACACATACTACATCAGCATGTACATAAAGCTGACCTCTAAGATATACTATGCAGAATTTTCTTAAAAACCAACGTATGGACTCAATACAAAAGAATTCCCTCGCATTCATCAATTATGACCCACTAGAAGTGCGTCGTGGTGTATTTATCCAGCCCATTCTCATTCCCAGGTTGTATATATATATATATATATATATATATATATATATATATATATATATGTATCGACACTTTGTCACACCCCCTTGGCCTATGATACAGACACCAAAGGCACCCTTCGGCTAACTCCAATGTTAACCCATCCAAGGCAATATGTGACATGGAGAGCAACTGACGTAGTATAAAGACCAAGACCAAGTCTCATTAGGTGGGTCAGAGAGAAGTGGATCAAACAAACTCAAGCTTTTACATAGGAGACTGGTGTTAGGTAGATACATCCCACGTGAAAGCAAAGGTTAACCTTGTTTTAATGTAGCATTACGTAACTTTAACACAGTCTCACAGAAATACACTGCTCAAAAAAATTAAGGGAACACTTAAATGACACATCAGATCTTGAACAAATTATTCAAGTTGAACATTTTTACTGATGTACAATGTATAATTTGTTGAGAACAAAATGACATAACAACACTTAACAGAAACCAAAATCATCAACCCACTGAGGGCTGCATTCAAAATCACACCAAAAATCAAAGTAAAAACTGAAATCACAGGCTTATCCAACCTGTGTGAATTTTATCACGGCAACTCATAATGTGACTCAGTAGTGTGTACAGCCTTTGTGTGCCTGTATACACTCCTTACAATGTCTGGGAGTGCTCCTGATGAGTTGGTGAATGATGTCCTGAGGGATCTCCTCCCAGACCTGGATCAGGGTGTCAGGGATGTGACGTACTTATGTGACTCACATAGCTCACGTGACATAGGCTATGCATGTTACGTTAGATGCTTATTTTAACCTGACACATTATGTTTATTCTAAGTCTAACCAAGTAGTTTTGTTGCCTAAACCTAACCGCAACCACTTGACATTAACCAGGTGTTACAACAAATTTCATTTCAGAGACAGTCGTGTGTCTCATACAGATGTTTAAGGATGTGCTGTGTGTCTGTTTGAGATGCAGAGTGTCAGTGTTTGACGACCTGAGAATGAGAATGGGTTGTTTTATCTGCAAAGATTTATTTTGCTCTGTTTGGGATGTTCTTGGGCACAGCGCACAGGTGGGGTGGGGACTTTATAAAAGGGTAGTGACCAGGTGCCAGATCGTAAGCATAATGGAGGAAGCTAAAAGGAAGCTACAAATATCACAGAAAGAGCACCAAAAAATGCAGATATAGCCAAAGAAAATAATTCTTGGGTTGGCTCTCTCTTTTGCTGGTGATATTGTTTATAAACAGTAACCAACAATTTCTGCATAGTGTACCTTTAATGGTTCATTCTTGACCATGGAAACATTATTTAAGAAAACAATCTCAACTCAGTGAAATGTGGTACAAAGTTAGGTTATAGGCTGAAGAAAAAAAAAATGCTTTCGGTGCAGGTGGCAATGCAGAGAGGCCATTGGCCATTTATAAAGCACATAATTCCTCAATCGTGAGGCGTACAATACAAACAAAATCATTTTTCTTATGTGTTGCTTCAAGATTACACTTGTTCCCCCCCCCTTTTTACATAAAAAAAGGTTATTTATATGGCCTATTTTTGTTGGCAAGCATTATTCATCTTGAATGGTTATAATCCTTCAGGCTGTTCTCATGCACTGTTCGTATGTTTTCCTACGAAAAATAATGCACCAAAATTTGTAAATATCCCACATAATCATGAGCCACTAATTAGTGTGTAACTGATGTATTTGGGAAGGCTGCAATCACATGACCAGTGCACTGACAGGAGTAAATAAGGAAGTGGTCCCTGTAACGAGGCAGGTGGGGTTGGTGGGTCACAAAACACAGGACTTCCCCCAGGAGACCGCTGTTCGGAACCGTGTGAACTTTCAGTGAACTTTGAGTCATTTTAAGGTATGTTGTCTCCAGATTTGCTTTTGTAAACCTACTTTACTTGCCTTAACCTAACCATGTGCTTTTGTTGACGTCACTGCATTGGTAGCGGCATTCTGGTATGTAAACTGCAGATGCAGGAGGATACCTAGCATGTGATATGTAGACATGAAAGGCCACTGACAAAGCGGCAATATCTGACAACTTGAGATGAGAAGTGTTAAAAAGTTATGTAGGTTAGGTTTAGGCAAGTTAAGTTATGTTAAGTTATGTAGGGTTAGGTTTAGGCAACAAAAGCATGCATGCAACTAGCAATGCCAAGACTTCAACAAAAGCCCATGGTTATGTTTGGGCTACAAAAGCATGTGGTGCGGTTAAAAAAAAGAACATCATGGTTTGACTTTACATTCACAAGGGAAGCTAACACCAGGCTCCTAGCTGACAGTCCATGGTTTGTTGGACCCACCCACCACCCCTTCCGTCTGCCCTCCCTATATAGCCTTTGCAGCCCCTTATATTATGTCGTTACCAGCAATGTTTCATCTTGACGCCGTCCAGCAGCATACCATACCACCACAACAGGTGTTGTCCAGCTGCGTTATGAACTGACACCGCCTGTCCACGCATCATACTGCCGCAACTTGTGCCGACCAGCTGCTCATCATAACACCATGAAATGTTATGTCAGGTGGCATTTTAAACTGATGCGGCCCAGTGTCGTATCATACCACTGCAACGGTGGCTTTGGGCAACAGTCGTCTGACACCAAAATCACGGACAAAGCGGTGGTACTCAACTTGCCTAAACCTAACCTACGTAACTTTACATTAAATATGTAACATCATTTGTTGGAGGCTAATTCATAGGATGTCATATGAATCGATGTATGAGGATACATTGAACCCTTGAATACATTGAACAACTGGAACTAAATGTAGGAGGCACTACAATAGCATACATTTAAATGGCCATGACTCAGTCTGACTCATGTTAAATTTTCAAATTCATTTTAGTCCAAAGCCTTAATAAATAGCTACTCTGCATTGTCCATTACTGTGTGTTTTTTGACTGAAACATTTATTTTAGGGTATTTTGCTGCTTTGGTAAAAGCATGAAGGTAGAAGATTTTTTTTGTTTTGCTTTTTCCTTTGAACTTGACCTGGGAGTGTGAAGCAATCCCAGCAAATACACAGAGCCAGGCCTCAGCAGCGACTGAAGTAAGAGAGGATGAAATGGACTGTGAAAGTGATGCACTGATTAGCAGTACTTGTGGACACTTGGTGATATCTGGTTATATTGTGCAAATATTACTGACAGCTACAAAAGACTTTGTTGAGAAGTGACGAAAATCTGGATTATACCAGACGACAGCCATGGACACGTCCTTTTAAATGCCGCAGTATTCCGCCTCACCTCATTATAAGCACCCTCTACATGGACTTTTACACACTACCACAATGCTGTATTTGATTCTACATCCTGATTGTCCAATCAGATTTAGCCTCTCAGTAGAGAATCAAACTCAGTATGTCTTTGTACAGCAGTGTTAATGTGCGGGAGAAGAATGTCACTGTAAACTTACATGTGTAATTTTAATGTATGTTCAATGATATGCCATATCATACCAGATATACCATAGGAAGTGTGTGTGTGTGGGTGTGTGTGTGTGTTTTCTCATTAATTGGTTGATCACACCTGTGGTTGAAAGCTGTGATGGGGGATGTGTATGGTGCATTAAATTACAGCTATTGAGTTTTGTTGCAGAATTTATGACTTTATCAATGTAAGGTAATAAATTGTTAAAAAAAAAAAAACATTACTGTGAGACACGTTTTGTGTTTCTTTCATTGATGTCCTTTTATGCTGGCCAGCATGATACTTTCAACAGGAACTTGATGAAGTTTGAACAGTTTCATGTGCAATAAATGTTTGTGTGTACATGTATATGAGGAGGATGCATGGGGTCTGGGAGCGGTGTAATTTATGTAAAATAAAGAGAATGAATTCTGCATTATTTTGGTTTTATGCAATATTTCATTTTGAAAAGGTCAAGGATTAGGGATACATGATACTGGATTTTTTTTGCCGATAACCAATATGCCGATATTTGACCAATAACTAATATGGATATATCCACTTTTTTTCCCCCACCTAATTTTAGTAATCATCAGGTTTCCTCTGTAGTGCAATTAGCATCATATTATGCATGCATACTCTTTATCATGATGGCCCACCAGCAGATGGAGACATGAAATAGAATGCTTTTCAATGTATGTAATATTCATTCATTGTGCAAAATAAGAAAAAGCATCTCACTTAGAGACAAATTTGCCATGGCTTCAAATGGAGACTTTTAAATAATATGGCTGATTGAGCAACCACATCAAGCAGTGCCTCAAATGGTTACATTTATGTTTTAAAGGTTCAGTGTGTAAGATTTAGGGGGATATATTGGCAGAAATTGAACATAATATAATAAATGTGTTTCTCTGGTGTAGGATAATCTGAATATAAGAGTCATTGTGTTTTCGCTACCTTAGAATGAGCCATTAATATCTACGTATGGAGCAGGTCCTTGTCTTCAGAGATCACCATGTTGCGCTGCCATGTTTCTAGAGTCACCTACAATGGACAAACCAAACACTGGCTCAAGATAGGGCCATTCCCCCTTTTGTGCCCGTCATCATAGTTAGCAGCCCCTCAATGATGAGCAGCTTTGGATAAACAGATTAAAACACAGATGAAACTGCTTTGTTTGTCTTTGCCAATCTAAATTTTCTGGTCCATTTGTTGTAGAGAGGAGGAGACCTCTGCAGATAATTTGGTTCCTGAATATCTGGATCAGAAATAGGGAGAGCACACATTCAGTTATCAGAAAAAAAGGTGAGCACACATAGCAAGTGCTGAGCAAGCAGGCCGACAGACACTTGCCAAACAGTGTAGGAGAACACTGATTTGAACACTTCAATTTCCCCGTCCACTTGTTTTGGGAAGAAGGAAGTAACCTCTGCAGATCATTTTGCTCTCAGTAAAAACTCCCTGAGCAATGAACAGTGACAGAATTTTAACTGGGAGAAGTTTCAGCTGGTTGCAATCTGCAATCCTCACTGCCCAGGCAGTTCTCACAAATTTTTCATATGTTTTCCGGCGAAAAGCAATTAACCCAAATTTGTACATATCCCATGTATTTTGAAAGGCTACAATCACCTGACCAGTGTTCTGACAGCAGTAAACAGGGAAGCAGTCCTGAGCACCTGGAAGGAGGTAGGTTGGGGTGGTAGATGGGTCACAAAAAGCAGACTTATGCCTGGTACTCTGCCCTGGAGTTGCGTGTGGATCTGTGCGAACTTTGAGTCATTTTAAGATATTCTCACTATGTTTCTTTTTCTAAACCTAACCACAATAACTTTTACTGACTAAACCTAACCTCCGTAGCCGTAATTACGTAACATTAATCACGTAACTTTACATTAAAGACATAACATCATTCATGAGGTGCAAATTCATAGAACATCATACGAACTGTTGTGCACGCATTTTTCACAGGATATTATACAAACCGTTCTATGAGAATATGTTGTGCTCTGCTAGATGCCACTAAATCTCCCTGAATCTAACACACTGGACCTTTAAACCAGCCCAGTCACCAGACGAAAATGTTAACATTGTATGTTTCTGCAATAAACAAATATGTAACATTTGCATATTTCATACATATCATTTCAACTTTTCTAAAGTGACATAGTATGAGCTATATTTGTCATCAGGAGGATCAGGAGGTGAGACTCCTGCCAAGCTGCAGACCACTGTTCAAGACCAACAAACAAAAATGGCATTCGTTTTTCAGCCACCTGCTGCTGTTTTTCCAGCTGGGACAGCTGGATTTTTTTTTTTTTTACTGAGACACCGCCGTGTCTCCTGCCAGGATTGTTCCACCAAAACCATGTATTTTAATCGAAAACATGATGCTTTCCTAACCATAACCAAGTGGATTTGTGCCTAAACTTAACTACATGTTAACTGCAGCATTGCTGAAATGTTAAGTGTAAATGTATCCACCATATGAGAACGTACATTTGGAACATATCCATGGTTTGCAGAAATGTTCAGTGCCAACATTTTTTCTGACGATTGGGTTTTAAGTGTGCATGGTCCCTTTTAAATAGAAAGAAATATAACAGCTCACCTCTCTTTACTCCAGCAAAAAATGTTTGCCCTCTGGAAGAATTCAACAGTTGCAAGGATGTTTCACTGTAAAAATTCAGAGAAGAGTATAACAATAGAAAATTTCAGTGCCGAGCTGAGATGTTGTGGCTTCTTAATGTTGCAGGGCAGTTCTGCTAACTTATCAGTCAGGCTTAGGATAGAAAGAATGAACAATGACCACAGTATGTCCTCACTGCTGGACATTTCCAAGTCTTTCCCCTCTCATTACTTGCTCTGCGACATTGTTAACAAACCACATATAAGCCATGTTTATTTTAAATTGATAAGAATGATGAGACTGAACCAAACTGCTGGGCCATTTGCCAGAAGAAAATTTTGGTTTCTGCAAACTACTGCTGTGTTACATTTGCATGTTTCATGTATATCATATCAACTTCTCTGAAGGGATGTAGTATATGAGCTGATGTCACCTAGACAAGACCCCTGCCAAGCAGCAGACCACTGTTCAACACCAACAACAAAACCAGTCGTGTTTTAGTGACCTGTTTTCAGCCACCAAAGCTGGATGTTTTGTAGTAACCCCTCCCTGTTTTTCCACTGGGGATAGTTTCACAAAAAGCAATTGTTTTTTACTGAGACATTGCTGTGTTACCAGTGGGGATTATGTCATTAAACGCAGGTAATTTAAGCCAAACGTGATCTTTTCTATTCATAACCAAATGTTTTTGTGCCCAAACCTAAGCATGTTAAGCACAGTGTTTTGGAAACACAGAGTTTCATAATATTGTGCAAATGTCATGTATCTGTGGTTTGCAGAATGTAGGATACCAACATTTTTCCTGGCAAACTGGTTAAAATTAAATATGCTGTAAAACCAAAACAATAATCTAAGGGCCTGTAACCACATTGAATTTTTTTTCGCACCATCTTTTCATTGTTCCCAATGGAGGAGAGAGTGTATGTGGCCACCTAGGGAAAAAGCACCATTCATTATTTTACAGCTGCTTCAAACACTTCCAGGTGAAAATCTCTGAAGTTTTCAGAAAGGCACTGGTGATGTCACTGCCGCTTCTTTAGCTGGGCTACTGCCTACTGTCACAACAAAGACAGAAAAGCTAATTTTATGGGGGATCAAATGGCCAGCGGACACTGAATATTGCTGGTGAGTGTGGTACTTTTATCATCATTTGCTTGAAAACTTGTTGACTGTGTTGTCAGCGCTATGTTAATGTAGTTTTATGTTAGCTATCTAACTAATACTAATACTAACACAGTGGGCAGTACCAAACTGTCCCACACTCAGAGATTGTGGGTGTAGAATGTAAAACTTCAAGTGCAAGTTATCTTACCCCCAGTTTTATCATTCCCCATTAGCATAGCAATGCCAATAACTGGCAGTGCCAGACAGAGAGCTACAGGGAAGAAACCAAAGATTAATTTTGACTGCACATGGACATGGTGCAGTGGGTGTGCAACATAGCCCATTTTGATACCACTCAAAACATAACTAAAGCTGCATGCAGACTGGTCAGAGAATGGCAACACTCCAGCTAAGATAACAGTTTCAGAACATGCAGTATCACGCAAAATATGCACAGGACGCTGGTCGCCAGCTTCGCCAGGTGGTGACGCTAAACCTTCAAAAATGAAAGGTTTGAAACATGGCTCCAGACTTTCGTTGCCATACATTTCTGCAAGATTTTTACCTGACTGCGATTTAATCAATCCGATGCCTTTTGGCTGTTTTGCAATACCATGCCCTGCTTTGTAGCAATGGAAGCATTCCCTCTCTACTTTATGGCCAGCAGGAGCTTTGTTAATGCTGGTCTGAATGACTCAAACTGAACAAGGTTTATCACTGGAAGGAGAGGGGTATGTAACCTTGTGTGTAGGCTAAGGTGACCAGATATCTCAAATGCAATCTGGGGACATTTTCAGCGTTAAGGTTAAAAAACATATATGTTATAATGATGAAATAAAGAAATGGGGACAATATTAATTTCATTTATTTTCACCAAATATATCAAAAAGACAGGTTGACTGTATTACAAATAACTAGTGGAACCTCACTTGTTGTTTTTTTACATTTAAATGAAAACTCCATTTTCTTTCTTAATCTCCAAAGAGCTCCTGGTTAACAAATAACTTACAGTTCAGTTCAGTTCAGTTTAGTTTATTTTACAAATCAATTAAAATACAAATACAATTTTGTGTCCTGGATGTGGTCCTGGTAGCCTGGAATTGATAGAATAAGAGTAGAAGAGAACAGGAGTGCAATACTGAGAATAGTTATTTGAAATGTAGCCATGCAACAGTGTCAGAAATACTAAACAACAACTATAACTACTGCATTAATATTTAAATAAAATATAGACTACATTTATGACCTGCACTGATAAAATTCATTCCTTACAGGAATACATTGTATTAAGTCTCAGATCATCCATCCCTCTCTCTCTCTCTCTCACTCTCTCATCTAATAAGAAGCTAGCAATCATAATGAGCTTGCTAATGGGGAACAATCACTGAATCAGGGCTGAAATGTTTCCTAATGAATGTAACGATCGCCCATTAACGTGGTAATATGCTGACATTGACGTTATGAAGGGGTCTTCAATTCTAACGTAACGTTACACACAACAACACAGACGTTAGCTAGCTAGCTAATCTGGCTAATCTACTTAGCCAGTGAGTTATCACAAGCTAAAGTAAATGACCAGTGCTCTTTACAAACACCACGAAGCATTGTCAGTTAGCTCAAAATCAGCTGATTATTCTGTATTTGGAAATATAATGTGTCATGAACATTCTGGTGCTTACTTACATCAAGATTCACAGCTAACGTTACACTTACCACTCATTTATTCAGCAGGTAATGGCAGCATGGAATTACGTTATCAAAGACCGGCATTCTTGAATGAACGGCGGGCGGCTGATGTGTATGGAGGACCCCATGGTTAGGACCCCTAGCGGCGGCTGTAACTATATCTGATGGAAATTAGGTTCGGTGACAATGATACAAGCCAAGATAAAAAAAATAGGCATGGCAAGGGCACCGCACTGCTCGCTCGGGCCTCCTGTGCTCAACGAGACATACCCATTGATATGTAAGGAGTACCATTCATGAAATGCTTGAAAGGGGACATTTCTGGGGACAGTTTGTGCGGGGGACAGGTCATCCTTACCGGGGGACTGTCCCCGGAAATCGGGGACGTCTGTTCACCGTAGTGTAGGCTCATCAGATAGGACAGCTGCAGCAGATAAGGACTTCACCTTCTGTTCATTTGAGTATACCACTATGTGCCAGGGCCGGTTGTAGGCAGGCATATATGAGGGGGCAGTCAGAAATGTGAAGGGGGCATCATATGTACACATCATGTTCCAGCACTTTTTTTCCCTTGTGCTTATAGTAACAGTGTTTTCTTCATTGAATTGGGTTGTTAGCTATGTGTCCAACCTCAACCTAGAGAAGTGGATTGCACTTAGTCAGGCCTCTACCTTCAGACCTGTCCAACTTGGGTGTCCCACCTGAAGAAGACTAAGCTCCTGCTGGTATAGCTCTTAAGGTCACTGAGGCACGCAAACCCCCTGACCACAGTAAGGTGGCAATCTCTCAAGGGGGGAAACTGAAAAATAAAAATAAAAATAAAATATCCTTCATCCAGATTTTATCAACCAACAACATAACATATATCTTAACGGCCTAATTCTCAAATAAATTTTAACCTAAAGTAAGACTTCACACACTATAATCAATATTTACTTATTTAAATGAAACAAAGCAGTGCAGAACTACAGCCTGGGGCGGGGCTTTACCATACCTGTCAAGTTTTGGATTTGAAAATAAGGGAAATTTTCCGGCGCTTGCTGCGAGCCGTCCCACCACCCCAACCAAGCTCCAGTATCCCTTACATTTTAAGACAGGTGCACAAGATATCTAAAAACAACTTGTCAACCGCTTACTAACTACAATTAGATGATCAGAATCTGATAGGCCAACCTTTGTTGACATTGAAATGCTGTGAACATTCCTACGTTATAATACAGCCTAAATGAAAACACAAAGGGTGTATGAAGCACATTTATTTATGGTTTATAAAACGGGTGCTTCCCATCCTTAAATGTGATTGGCTGAGCCGCGTTCCATGCCGTTGTAAAATCAGTGTAACCCTACTGGTAGACCGCAACCTCTGTGTTGCTTGGCAACCATTCTGTCCACTCGATCTTGCTTGGTGGAAGAATGAATAGTTCTCAGTTTTATTGTTGCATTATTACCAATACATTGTTGATTTTTTTTTTGTGTGTTTATTTTATGGGCTATATGTAGGGTAACCGTTTTATAAAGCAATAAGCCCCGAGAAGCCGTGAGTTACAGCGGAGGGGCACTGAACGCCCCTCAGCCGTTGTAAAATCACTGTAACTCACGGCTTCTCGGGGCTTATTGCTTAAACATATTTTCAGTTCATAATGTGTCCCATCCTGCTCCTCTGTAGGAAAGTAAATTCGCTGTCCCATTTTTCGAGATATTTACAGGACTTCTTTGTTTTTTTGGCAGGAATGCCTTCTCCTTCGTCACATCCATCCATCTCTCTCTGTTGTTGTTCCGGGTTTGTTCCGGTTGTCGGCACTAACCTCGCGACAACTGCCACTCAGGCTACTGCAGGTGGCAGCTCTCGCGAGGTTAGTGACAGAGCTCAGTTTGGAGAGGCAGAGGAATGTTGTTTTTATTATAATACGGGACATTTACGGGAGAATACTAATACGGGAGGACGGCGGGAAAGAGGGGTAAAATTCGGTACTTTCCCGGCCAAAACGGGAGACTTGACAGCTATTGGCTTTACGTAGGAGTCTGTCAAACACCGGTCATTTGTCTTCAGTCTGTCACATGCAGTGGACGTGGACTCATTTCTGTGCTTGTTGTGACTGAGAAAACGCAGCTGCTTCTTTAAAGTCTCACCGCTCCGTGGCCGCGCTGAAACCTGACACCACACTGTCTGGCTACGTCTTGGCTCATTTGCATACTAACAGTGATTGAATATTTACTGAGGGCTGTGTGTGTGCTGTGAGGGTGTGTGTGTGCTGACCAGCGGAGGGACAGAGAGATGAGAGGACACTGACACTATATCGTCTTCGTGTCCCCTTTTCGGCGGATTTTTCCGCTACTGCAGATAATTTTGTCAACTTGTAATGTATTAATTTTATGAGTATATTAAAAATGTGCTTTCTCAACTTATAAAATTTGAGGGGGCAAGACATGTATTTAAGGGGGCGCTGCCCCCTCTTGCCCCTGCGTAGAGCTGGCCTCGCTATGTGCTCTGGCAGACATTTTTTGAACTCCTCCAAGAGCATGACCTCATGGAGGGAGGCAACAAGTTTGATTAGGGGACTTTTCATAACCTCTAAACTTTTGTCTGTAGGCTTCCAGCACCAATTCATAGGCTTGTAGGATTGTGGCCTTGACAGTGGCATAATCCATACTGTCCTCTAGGGGAAGCACTGACACCACCTCTTGAGCTTTACCGTGAATCTTGCACTGCAACAGCGAAGGTGACATATCTGGCGGCCACTTAAGAGCTGTAGCAATACGTTCACTAGGACCCAGGCAGGGTCAGTTGCCACGCCAGATGCCTCTGATGGAAGAGTGTCCTTTTGTAAATCAAGTTGATGCAGCCTCGTGGCTTTGTCTGTTTTTCCCCTCCAGGCAGCAGATTTCCTGTGCCATCTCTTGTGCCCTCAGATGGAGAGAGGCCAGCCGAACCTTCAACCAAAGTTCATCTTGTGAACCCAGATGAAGGAGACAGGGGATCATATCATGGGAGAGTAAGCAGTGTTTTCACTCAACTCTCAGCAGCCTTTGAGTCTTAAGCTCCTTTTTAGCAATTGTTTGGACACTAAGATGCTGAAGTGGTCAGCAATCAGTCACAAATCATCTTTTCAGCAAGTATCAATTAACTCAAGAGAGGGTTTTCAACAAACTACCCCAGATTTAACAGGGTCATTAGTGCACCTGAAGGAAAAACAATCAGCCACTAAACAACAAGGCAACTAATTTCGGCCTACAGGGATATATGGCTCTAAGATGAGCCCCCATTTATGTTACAAACCTATGGAGAGTTAGGGGTAAAAGATGCAACATGACACCATTATGATCAGGCAAACATTGCCATTTATTGCACAGTGTAGTGTTTAAAGTAAAATTATAAAACACACGGATCAAAATACTTAACAAAGGAGGAGCCAGTGAAGTGGAAACAAAGGGATGGGCAGCGAGTTGCGCCAAATCATAAAACAAAGAAAACAAAATACATTTCCTAACCCTTTAAAATGAAATCCCCACTGACTACCTGGGAAAGAAAGGAGTGAAACAAATACCAACCTGTCATTTTGATCTTACCCTAACAAACTGAAAACACACACTAGGAAGCACCCATAAACTCTAGTGTATCTACACATTAAAACAAATACATGCGTGTGCTCACTGAGCCTAAAACTCGAATCCCGGTAACCACTTGGCCTTTCTAGTGCCTTGTACAAGTTAACATCATTACACAATTCCAACAAACAATGGAATTCAACAAAGAGATACAGGGGCAGACTGTTCACATCAAATCACAGATGCCACTGGCCTTCCTACAAAGCAACTGTTATGAATGAGTCGATGGATCTGGGCAGCTCCTGACAGGCAGCTGAAAATCACGTCGAAGAAAGGGCGGGATCTGCCGCAGACAGGGAAGCCTAGAGCACAGCCACTGGTAAGCAGTCTGGAGGCAGAGCCTAGGGGAATTCCCTTTTTAGAGGGGCAATGTGACCTGCATGAAAGGGAGGACTGCACCACAATAAAACATTTACACACAAAGTACAGTCACTGTAACAGGCTCATAAAGAGCATGTGGTGCAAAAACAATCACCTGAATTTCCACCTATGCTAAGCCTTATCAACACTCTCAGTATTTTCTATGGGTATAAAATGAACTGGAATAAATGTGAGGTAATACCTCCTAACTAATTTACTTTACTGATTTGGGTAATGCACCATTTATGTGGAAAGCAAATGGAATAAAATACCTGGGTATTATCATGATAGCACCTTTGTCCAAAATCTATGAATTGAATGCCCCAAGCTTAGTAAGGAAATTAGAGGTTACATAAAAAGATGGTCTTCTTTGCTAGTATCTCTGTGGGGAGGGGCTGAGTTGCTGAAGATGAATATCCCCCCAAGATTGTCATTCATCATGTCATTCTTACTCACGCAAATCCCAGCAAATATGGTTTTTGTTCTCATCCTTTTCTAGTGTAACATGAAACCCAAAATAAGCCTAAAGAAACTTTCATTGCCAAGACACAAGGGCAGGCTGTGCCAGACATTTACCAATATTATTTGTCTTATAATGCTAGATATCCTATAGTAAGGGGTTATGGTAACACTCACATAACTGGCAGTTGGGAATGGCTGGTGGGATAAATTATTGCTAATTTTACCAACAACATATCTTTGGCTTCTTTATGGATTTATCCAAATCCTCCTGCAGAATTTGCTAATTAAATTATTAACTTCTCTTGCAGAGCTGCTAAATTAGTCCATAAAAGGCTTAAAATTACAGGAATCTCTTTCTCAGCTTGTCCTCTCTGGCATAATGCTCTATTTCTAGCATGAGGTAAACCATTAGTCAACACCAGGTGGCAGAATTCCAACATTAACTCTCTAAGAAATATAATCAGGGATAAGAACAGGGCATTGGATGCAACGGTGCCAGCGTAATGGTCTGATTTGGTTTGCCTGCTAATTGGAAAAACGTGACAGGAACGGCAGTGTTTAATGACATTAGATCTTAGACCTGGCCAGAAAAAATGTCTCAAAATGATATAGGTTTTGTTATCACCTAAATGTCCAGCCCAGGGGCTGTCATGCACCACAGTTAACAAATGCTCATAATTAACGGTGGGAATGACAATGAGTGGTGAGTGACATTACAATCTGACCCCTCTGCTGAACTAGGTGACCATTTATGCATGAGGCGTTATCGTCAACAAAATAGCTTATGGTTTCATCATCACTTCGACCTGTACTACCACAGCAGCGAAGCTTTTTCGTAGGTTTTGGTCTGCATTCTGAGCAGCAATGAGCTGATCTTGAGTTATTGACAGCCAGAACCTGTCAGGAGATGAATAGCTGATACTCGTTACCGGTCCAATTTCAGCTTTTGGGGCTAACTCTGTTGCCACTTTTGTGTCAGGTTTGGTGTGTCCTGTGAAAACTGTCAGCCTCTTTTGATTTTTTAAATTTTTTCTCTGCACAAAGTTTCTGAGTCTGGGTCAGCGTAATTACGCACGAGGGAAACACAGTGGGCAGAACCAAACTGTCCCAAACTCAGAGATTGTGGTTGTAGAATGTAAAACTTCAAGTGCAAGTTATCTTACCCCCGATAATATCATTCCCCATTAGAATAGCAATGCCACTGGTTGGCAGTGCCAGACAGAGAGCTACAGGGAAGAAACCACAGATTAATTTTGACTGCACAAATAGTTAAAAGAAAATAGTTAATTCCGTAACCGCTTATCCTCTTGAGGGTCGCGGGGGTGCTGGAGCGGATCCCAGCTGACACTGGGCAAGAGGCAGGGTACACCCTGGACAAGTCGCCAGACTATCACAGGGCTAACACATAGAGACAGACAGCAAATTTACAGACACCAATTCACCTATGCCCAATCTGCATGTCTTTGGACTGTGGGAAGAAGCCGGAGTACCCGGAGAAAACCCCGCTGACAGGGGGAGAACATGCAAACTCCGCACAGAAGGGCTCCCTCCTGGGATTGAACCAGGACCCCTCTTGCTGTGAGGCGACAGTGCTAACCACTACACCACCGTGCCACCCCAGAAAATTGTTTATATGATAATTAAAAGAGAGAGTACAAACTGAATTATTCTTTAATGAAATCTAAATCTGTAAAGCTGTGTCAGTGGCGACTCAGAAGGATGTAAACGACCCACTGCGGGACACTGTTGCCAAAAAATGACTGGTCTCAAGTATATATAAACTTGTGAGCCTCAGACAACTACCAGCTAACATGCACGCACCTACACAGTTTTGCTCAGAGAAAGACATACAGGGCCCCGTTTCTGCAGCCAAGTGGCAAATAATTCACTGGTACACTGTGAGAATGCCCTGCAGTGAATTCCTTCAAGTTATTTGTAACAGATGCCCTCACAGAAATCTTTCAGATCGTTGTTCCTAAATGTTGTATTCTGTGTATACTAGGAGACAAAATAGATAGAAAAAGAGATGCATAACATTGGGTTGTCGTGTTGCTAAATGGAAGAATTGGAAGAGTAGAACTCCAAACTGTTAACTTAAACAGTTGGTTAGAAGAATTTGTAGAGTAAATAGGGATGGAAAGAGCTGCCACCACATTATGGCACCTAGAATAAGGGCTAGAAGGACTATGGGACACACAGAGGTCATATTTGATCTCCATGCCAAATTCAATGTAACTACTTTATTAATTTAATTTTTTTCAGTATCAGCAAGACAAAAGAGCTGGTGGTGGACTGAACAGGAGGTCCCCTGTCATACTCATCATACAGCAAGAGGAAGTGGAGAAAGAGAACTCACTCACTTGGGGTCCAAACCTAATTAAAAAAAAAAAAGTGAAGACACATAACACTGATGCACTCTTTAGGAAGGGACAGAACATACTGTTCTTCCTAAGGAGACTCAGATCCGGCAGTGTGCACAATTCAGCATCACAGGAATGACCAGAGGAGGAATGATAATGACCTAAAAATCAGTCACAAGTTTACAGTAATTAATTAATAAATAATAAAACCCAGGCTAAAAACAATAGGGGCTTACAAGAAGTTAAAATGTCCTGAGAACGACAAATTTATATAATTCCTTTAAAAAAGGTCTCATATGGCAATTTACAGTGTCTTAATTAGGGGGAACAGATTGGTTGGTGCTGGATGAACGCTGTCTTCGTGGCAGGGCCTTGACGATCACCTTGTCCCTCTGCTGCTGTCCCCAGAGGCTCTAGTAGACAAAAACTGGAGAGAGGAGCGGCAGTAACAAGTCCAGGACACCGGGCCTACTCAGTTTTTTTTCATAGCACTTTCAATAGTGGCCAGCTTTGGCACTCATGCTTAAGGGCAGAGTTCTTAACTCTGCCTGTCTCTTTGTGATGTCAGAGTACCGTTCTGTTCTGCCTGGCCACTCCTCCTCATGTTCTTGTCACCTCACTGCTTGGCACTGTTCTCCTGCTGCTCCCAAACTAGAGGCCCTGGTATGCCTGGCGTCCCACTGCGTCTCTGTGTAGCAGCCATTTTTTCTTTGTCTCAAGGTGCACCATTTGCTGCTCCTCCTGCCTTGTTGAGCGTCGCTGGATAAAACAAGGGGTGTACACAAAAGGGTTAAAGCTCCCAGATGCACATACCTAAGCTACTCAGGTCACTTCTTTCAGCAGGAATTAAAAACACATTAAAAACAAGCAAATGTGATTTCATACTAAAAGCATGCAAACAAAACCAAACACTAGAATAAATAATTTAAAACAATATGTAAAAGCATGCAATATAAGCAGCAACCAATATAAAAAAACACAACAAGCATGAAATATAAATATAATAATAAAACTATTACTGGGTAACAAACAAGGAGTCCAAGAAGTTAACAAAACAGACAGGGAGTAGGAAAAACATCCTTTAATCCAAAACAGACAAACACAATCTGGCAGATACATGAGTAGCTGGTGATTATATATACACAGGGATGGTTAAGAGGATAATCAGGGCAAGTGAGTAACTGGCAGCAGGTGTGGTTGTTGAAAGGTGGGACAACACAGGAAACTGCAATGACACAGGAGGTTGGTATATCAAAATAAAACAGGAAATGTAGCAAAATCCAGAATGTTACATATACAGGTGAAAGGCAGCACTGAAGGACCATCCCCAGAGCCCCTCTCTTCTCAGGCTGGAGGAGCATGAGCTAACACAGCAGTAGCTGTTAAACGGTTCCAATAAACTCACATCGACACCAAAAGACCTTGTTAATAATCGTTGTGTAACGTTAGGGTGATGCTAACAGTTAGCGCTGTCACAGTGTGTGTGGGCGGGCTCTTACCAAATAACTCGGCACAGAGCTCACACTCCCGCAGCAGTAGTGTTCTAGTGCTGGGAAGACAGAGATACAGGGACTGCAGGAGTTGCTTGTCTCATGATAAACAGAGAAAGAGAGGAGGGTAAGGAGGGGCTGAGCAAATAAGTGTGCTGTGCAAAACTCTACAATAAAGTAAGGTTTTACCCATTTTAAATATTAGGTGCTGTGTGTGTGGGTAAAGCACTATGAACCTACCTCTGGTTAAAAACAAGAACGTTTTGTTTTTGTTAAAGAAAATCATGTAGGATTTTATTTCAATATGGAAAAGGGAAGTACCGTAAGATCACAAGTGGTTACTCGAGACGCTTGTGGAGATGCATTCTAATGCCAGGTGTGAACAGACAGGTTAGAGCTGTCCACTTGTGATCCGATCCGATCACCCATGAGCGTACCCATAATAGTACCAAGTCTGAACAGGCTCTCTGAGCATTATCTCATGCCACCAGCAATGGATGTCTAGTTCGCAGGCCTCATTTAATGTCTTTGCTGTTCTACTCAAAGATTCAGATTAGGTAGAGCCTCAGAATCATTGTGAAAAAAATGTTTCATTAGATTGTGAGATACCCTGTATGCAGGGCAGGATAGGAACACTGGCTTCTGACCTAAATGGTAAGTTTTGAGTAGCCAGAGAATCTGTCAAACTCACTGACTGCAAACACTACCATACACAGACTTAGCTGTAGTGGTGCATCAGAAACAATATTTAGGCCACAACAGAAAGTAGTTCTCATCTTAAAATAGAAAACTATGAAATAAAACTTAGTTCTTGTCTAGAAGCTCCCATTCTGCTGGACCTTGCACAAAGCCATATTTTCCCCTTATCTCTGTATCACATGAATGCTTTTGGTTTTAAATTGTAGTAACTAATTACTGTACCTCTGAATATAAACAGTTCTGTATTTTACTTACTACCCAGGTCAGTAGCTTCAGTGTAACAGTATTTAAGTGGTAGGAGTCTAGAAGAAACACAAACCTTGTCTGGAGAACCCCGAGGAGTATAGGTTCACAGATAGGTGATGATGATGGTGGTGGGGAGGAGCTGACAGCTGCAAAGACAGACTGGGGTAGGTAGGTAGGTAGGTAGGTAGGTAGGTAGGTAGGGCTGGGCGATATAACGACAATGTACGATATATCAATAACTTTTCCAGGCAAGATGTTAATTTGGACAATACCGTTTATTTTGATATAGGGTCAAGCTGGGTTACATAACGCATACCAGTGTGCATATTTCCTCTCTCACACACACGCACAGCTCAGCCCCACTCACTCACTCACTCACTCACTCACTCACTCACTCACAGGTTCTCCAGCAACACACTATGCTGCTACTCCGTTTGATCTGTCTGTAAATTTGTCTACAGTGTGACATCGGTCTATATGTTGCACGTGCAATCAATCAATTCAATCAATCAATCAATTTTTATTTATAAAGCCTTATATCACAAATCACAATTTGCCTCAGAGGGCTTTACAGCATACAACATCCTTCTGTCCTTAGGACCCTCACAGTGGATAAGGAAAAACTCCCCAAAAAAACCCCTTTAACAGGGAAAAAAATGGTAGAAACCTCAGGAAGAGCAACTGAAGGAGGGATCCCTCTTCCAGGACGGACAGATGAGCAATAGATGTTGTACAGAACAGATCAATATAATGAATTAACAGTAATCCCTATGACACAATGAGACATGAGGAGGAAACAGATATTATATTAATAATATGATTATATATGTATGTGACAATAATGATATGTGTATAATAGTACAGGTATGACTAATAGTAACAGCAGCAGTGGGAGGCATCAGGCAGGACCATGGCAGCAGCACAACCACGACACACCATCCAGGCACAGCTGCGGTACGAGTTAACCTGCGAGACAGTGGAGCACAAAGGCTCCGGAGAACAAGCCGAGTTAGTGACATGCAGTAGGCCCGGGTTAGAGAGATGCATTAACAGGACATGAATACTAGCAAGGGAGAGAGAGAGAGAGAGAGAGAGAGAGAAGGAGAGAAGGTGCTCGGTGTATTATAGGAGGTCCCCCGGCAGACTAGGCCTATGTCAGCCTAACTAGGGGCTGGTCCAAGACAAGCCTGAGCCAGCCCTAACTATAAGCTTTATCAATTAGGAAAGTCTTAAGACTAGTCTTAAAAGTGGAGACGATGTCTGCCTCCCGGACTGAAACAGGAAGCTGATTCCACAAAAGAGGAGCCTGATAGCTGAAGGCTCTGGCTCCTGTTCTACTTTTGGAGACTTTAGGGACCACGAGTAACCCTGCATTCTCAGAGCGCAGTGTTCTGGTGAGATAATAGGGCACTATGAGCTCTCTGAGATATGATGGAGCCTGATTATTTAGAGCTTTGTAGGTTAGGAGAAGGATTTTAAATTCAATTCTGGATTTTACAGGGAGCCAGTGCAGAGAAGCTAAAACAGGAGAAATATGATCTCGTTTCTTAGTTCCTGTCAGTACACGTGCCACCGCGTTCTGGATTAGCTGGAGAGTTTTCAGGCACTTATTAGAGCTACCTGATAATAGAGAATTACAGTAATCCAGCGTCGAGGTAACAAACGCATGGACCAATTTTTCAGCATCTTTTAGTGACAGGATAGGCCTAATTACGCAGATGAAAAAATGCAGTCCGAGACGTTTGTCTTAAATGGGAGTTAAAAGACAAATCTTGATAATATTACGCCGAGGTTTCTTACGGTGGTGCTAGAGCCCAGAGCAATGCCATCCAGAGAAATTATATCATCAGATAAAGAGTTGTTTGGGGCCAAGAACAATAACTTCAGTTTTGTCTGAATTTAACATCAGGAAATTGGTGCTCATCCAGGTTTTTATATCTTTAAGGCATTTCTGAAGTTTAGTTAATTGATCCGTTTCTTCTGGTTTTATCGATAAATACAACTGTGTATCATCCGCATAGCAATGGAAATTGATAGAGTGATTTCTAATAATGTTACCTTAGGGAAGCATATATAGCGTGAATAGAATTGGTCCGAGCACTGAACCTTGAGGTACTCCAAAACAAACTTTAGTACATGAAGATGATTCATTATGAACGTGAACAAACTGAAAACGATCAGATAAATAAGATTTAAACCAGCTTAGTGCAGAACCTTTAAGGCCAATTGAATGTTCCAGTCTCTGTAGCAGAATTTGATGGTCAATTGTGTCGAATGCGGCACTAAGATCTAGTAAGACAAGTACAGAGACAAGTCCTTGGTCTGAAGCAATCAGGACATCATTTGTAATTTTAACTAGTGCTGTCTCGGTACTATGATGGGCCCTAAATCCTGACTGAAATTCCTCAAATAAATTATTATCATGGAGAAAGTCACACAGCTGGTCTGTGACTACTTTCTCAAGGATCTTTGAGAGAAAGGGAAGGTTGGATATAGGTCTGTAATTGGCTAATGTCTCTGGATCCAGGGTGGGCTTTTTTAACAGAGGTTTAATTACAGCTACCTTAAAAGACTGTGGTACATAGCCTGTTAATAAAGATATATTGATCATGTCTAGTATGCAAGTGTTAACTAAAGGTAAGATTTCCTTAAGTAGCCTAGTTGCGATGGGGTCCAAGAGACACGTTGATGACTTGGTTGAAGAAATCATTGAGGTCAGTTGTTGAATAGAAATCAGGGAGAAGCAATCTAAATATGTATCAGCACTTATAGCTGTGTTTGAAGGTAGATTAGTACTGTTCGAGGGCAGGAGGTCATGAATTTTGTCTCTAATAGTTACGATTTTGTCATTAAAAAAGCCCATTAAATCATTACTGCTAAGGGCTAAAGGAATGCAAGGCTCAATAGAGCTGTGACTCTCTGTCAGCCTGGCTACAGTGCTGAAAAGAAACCTGGGGTTGTTATTATTTTCTTCTTAAATCAGTCTGTGTGATGAAATTACCACAGTAGCATAAATGCGGTACAGCGCCACACTGCTAGTTTGTGTGTGAGGTGGATCATAGTGCATCACTGTTCTTCTTGGTAGTTGTAGTCTATTTTGTTACATGGAGACAGCCCCTGGATGCAGGCGACAGATCTGTTGAAAAAATGCAGCGTCAACATACAAATATATATATATATATACAGTACAGGCCAAAAGTTTGGACACACCTTCTCATTCAATGCGTTTTCTTTATTTTCATGACTATTTACATTGTAGATTCTCATTGAAGGCATCAAAACTATGAATGAACACATGTGGAGTGGACTTCAAAATAGCCACCCTTTGCTCTGATTCCTGCTTTGCACACTCTTAGCATTCTCTCGATGAGCTTCAAGAGGTAGTCACCTGAAATGGTTTTCACTTCACAGGTGTGCCTTATCAGGGTTAATTAGTGGAATTTCTTGCTTTATCAATGGGGTTGGGACCATCAGTTGTGTTGTGCAGAAGTCAGGTTAATACACAGCTGACAGCCCTTTTGGACAACTGTTAAAATTCATATTATGGCAAGAACCAATCAGCTAACTAAAGAAAAACCAGTGGCCATCATTACTTTAAGAAATGAAGGTCAGTCAGTCCGGAAAATTGCAAAAACTTTAAATGTGTCCCCAAGTGGAGTTGCAAAAACCATCAAGCGCTACAACGAAACTGGCACACATGAGGACCGACCCAGGAAAGGAAGACCAAGAGTCACCTCTGCTTCTGAGGATAAGTTCATCCGAGTCACCAGCCTCAGAAATCGCAAGTTAACAGCAGCTCAGATCAGAGACCAGATGAATGCCACACAGAGTTCTAGCAGCAGACCCATCTCTAGAACAACTGTTAAGAGGAGACTGCGTGAATCAGGCCTTCATGGTCAAATAGCTGCTAGGAAACCACTGCTAAGGAGAGGCAGCAAGCAGAAGAGATTTGTTTGGGCCAAGAAACACAAGGAATGGACATTAGACCAGTGGAAATCTGTGCTTTGGTCTGATGAGTCCAAATTTGAGATCTTTGGTTCCAACCGCCGTGTCTTTGTGAGACGCAGAAAAGGTGAACGGATGGATTCCACATGCCTGGTTCCCATTGTGAAGCATGGAGGAGGAGGTGTGATGGTGTGGGGGTGTTTTGCTGGTGACACTGTTGGGGATTTATTCAAAATTGAAGGCACACTGAACCAGCATGGCTACCACAGCATCCTGCAGCGACATGCCATCCCATCCGGTTTGCGTTTAGTCGGACGATCATTTATTTTTCAACAGGACAATGACCCCAAACACACCTCCAGGCTGTGTAAGGGCTATTTGACCAAGAAGGAGAGTGATGGAGTGCTGCGGCAGATGACCTGGCCTCCACAGTCACTGGACCTAAACCCAATCGAGATGGTTTGGGGTGAGCTGGACCGCAGAGTGAAGGCAAAGGGGCCAACAAGTGCTAAACACCTCTGAGAACTCCTTCAAGACTGTTGGAAAACCATTTCAGGTGACTACTTCTTGAAGCTCATCGAGAGAATGCCAAGAGTGTGCAAAGCAGTAATCAGAGCAAAGGGTGGCTATTTTGAAGAAACTAGAATATAAAACATGTTTTCAGTTATTTCACCTTTTTTTGTTAAGTACATAACTCCACATGTGTTCATTCATAGTTTTGATGCCTTCAGTGAGAATCTACAATGTAAATAGTCATGAAAATAAAGAAAACGCATTGAATGAGAAGGTGTGTCCAAACTTTTGGCCTGTACTGTATATATACTGTATATATATATATATATATATATCTTGAGATCTAAGATGGCGCCATGGATGGCCACCTCGGGACTTCGCTCTCTTGTACTTTTCCTGGTTTTGTCTGTTTTATTAATGTTCTGCTCCTCCTCTCTGGTCACTTTCACCCGAGAGGAACTCTTACGCATAGGACAGTCATCAGCTGCAAACTTTTCGCCGGTTTTCAATAACCCAGCGAGTTTAGCAGATATTTTGGTCGGAGGCACGGCAGCTCTCCTTGGGATATGCCAGAGACGGAGACGGCGCAAGTGCACGGGAGCGCTGGTCAGGCTACGGCAGCGGGGATTACACGCTCCACTCCCATCTATACACCTGGCGAATGTCCGCTCTCTGGCAAATAAGATGGATGAGTTGCTGCTCCTCACTCATAAAAACTCGGACCTAAGCAGATCTGCCACCCTGTGTTTCACTAAAACCTGGCTCAGTGAACACATCCCGGATAGCGCATTACGGCTGCCGGAATTCCAACTTTTCCGAGTGGACCGTACCATGGAGCTCTCCGGGAAAACTAAGGGAGGTGGAACCTGCTTCTACATAAACAAAGATTGGTGTGCAGATGTCACAGTGGTGAAGAAGTCATGCGGCCCTCATTTGGAGACTATTATCATAAACTGTAAACCATTTTATTCACCGCGGGAGTTTTTCTCGTTTGTCCTGGTCGGTGTTCAGGCATGTGTAACGGAGGCGTTACAACACCTGGCTGACCAGGTGACAGATGTAGAAAAAAAATATCCAGACTCCCTGCTCATTATATTAGGGGACTTTAACAGAGCAAACCTCTCTCACGAACTTCCTAGATATAGACAGCATATAAAATGTCCCACCAGGGACTCAAACACATTGGACCACTGCTACACTGTTTTAAAGGACGCTTATCGCTCTGTCCCCCATGCAGCTGTAGGGCTCTCTGATCACTGTCTGTTCCATCTCATCCCGACCTACAGGCAGAAATTAAAAACTTCTAAGCCTGTAGTAAGGACTGTAAAGAAATGGACTGAGGAGTCAAAGCTGGAGCTACAGGCCTGCTTTGACTGCACAGATTGGAGTGTTTTTGAAGCTGCAGCCACAGACCTCAACAAATTCACTGACACTGTGACATCTTACATCAGTTTTTGTGAGGGCACATGTGTGCAGACCAAGACCTTCTGCACATACAATAACAACAAACCCTGGTTCACACCCAAACTCAGGCGGCTGCGCCAGGCCAAGCAGGAAGCCTACAGAAGTAAGGATCGGGCCCTGTACAAGCAGGCCAAAAACAAACTGACAAAAGAGATCAGGGTAGCCAAGAGGGGCTATGGTGAGAAGCTAAAAAACAGCTTTTCAGACAGCGACCCGCGTCAGTTTGGAGAGGCCTGCAAGACATTACAAACTACAGGAGAACATCCCCCCACCCTGTGGAGACCCTCCGACGAGCAGACGACCTGAACAGCTTCTATTGCAGGTTTGAAAAGAAGCTCTTCACACCTCTCCACAACACAAAGGGATTACCTGCACCCCCAGCAACCTCGTCCCCCCTCTCCTCTGACCCCCTGCCTGCACTAAAGGTCTGTGAAGAGGATGTGTGTCGGCTCTTCCAGAGACAGAAGATCAGGAAGGCTCCGGGACCTGACGGTGTGCCTCTTTCCTGCCTGAGAGCCTGCTCAGACCAGCTGGCCCCCATCTTCACTCGCATCTTCAACCGATCGCTGGAGCTTTGTGAAGTACCCTCCTGCTTCAAACGCTCCACCATCATTCCGGTCCCCAAGAAGCCCTCCATCACAGGATTGAATGACTACAGGCCCATCGCCCTGACATCTGTAGTCATGAAATCCTTTGAAAGACTGGTGTTGAAGGACATCACAGGCCGCCTGCTGGACCCCCTGCAGTTTGCCTACTGGGCAAACAGGTCGGTGGATGATGCAGTCAACATGGGACTGCACTACATCTTGCACCACCTCGACTCCCCAGGGACTTACACAAGGATCCTGTTTGTGGACTTCAGCTCTGCGTTCAACACAATCATCCCCGGAATTCTCTACCAGAAGCTCATCAAGCTCACCGTGCCTGCCTCCACCTGTCAGTGGAATACCAGCTTCTTGACTGACAGGAGGCAGCGTGTGAGGCTGGGGAGCATCACATCCAGCTCCCGGTCCATCAGCACTGGTGCCCCCCAGTGTTGTGTCCTCTCCCCACTGCTCTTCCTATATACCAATGACTGCACCTCAGGAGACCCTTCTGTGAAACTCCTGAAGTTTGCAGACGACACCACGGTCATCGGTCTCATCCGGGACTGTGATGAGTCTGCATACAGACAGAAGGTGGAGCAGCTGGTCCTCTGGTGTGGTCAGAACCACCTGGAGCTGAACCCGCTCAAGACTGTGGAGATGACTGTGGACTTCAGTAGAAGCCCCCCGACACTGCCCCCCCTCACCATCCTCAGCAGCACAGTGTCAACTGTGACCACCTTCATGTTTCTGGGTACCACAATCTCTCAGGACCTGAAGTGGATCTCCCACATAGACATTGTCCGAAAAAAGGCCCAGCAGAGGCTGTACTTCCTGCGACAGCTCAGGAAGCTCAACCTGCCTCAGGAACTGCTGATCATGTTCTACACCGCCATAATCCAGTCTGTTCTCTGCATGTCCATCACCGTCTGGTTTAGATCCGCCACTAAACTGGACAGGAGCAGACTGGAACGGACAATCAGATGTGCAGAGAGGATTATTGGGTCTGATCTTCCCTCCATCCAGGACCTGTACCGGTCAAGGGTCAGGAAACGGGCAGGGAACATCTCTGCAGACCCCTTACACCCCGGACACAAACTGTTTAACCTCCTCCCCTCTGGTAGGCGCTACAGAGCACTGTTCGCCAAAACTACCCGTCACAAAGACAGTTTCTTCCCCAGGCTGTTGCTCTGATGAACTCATAACAGTCACAGAGTGGCAGGACAAACAACAACACTCGCACCCTGAACATTGTATATTTTTACATATTTTCATATTTTTATATTTATGTATATTTGTACAACTCTTGTATATTTGTATATTTTGCACTTTTTACACTGGTTATTTAATTTAAGTACTTATGTAAATACTTGTACATTGAGAGCAAAGTCTACTGGAGCCAAATTCCTTGTATGTACACACGTACTTGGCCAATAAAGCTGATTCTGATTCTGAAAACGTATATAACATGGACAAAGTGTCTCTCGCACCTTCCCTCCCTCGGCCTCTCTGTTGGTGCTCTGTGCATAAATAAGATTAATAGACCAAATAAATAAAAAGATTTAAATCATTCTTCAGTGCTAGGTTCATTTGAAAGGCTATAGAAAACTACAATGGATTTAGGCCTACTTAGTACTTTTATATACTCATGTTATAGTTTTGTGGACGGTGCTGCAAACCTTTAAACCTCTGTAGCTCCAGTGCTATGTGCAAAAATGTTAATGTACAGCCCTGTTTTTTATTATATATCATTTTTCATTTACATGATGTGCAACTGTATATTTTCGACCATTTTATTTTGATCACAGTCTGTTTTTATGAAAGCGCTTGTGACAACTCAGATGTGGCTTTGACTTGCAACTGAACATGTAGCAAAAAATTCTGCTTTTTTACACTGAAGCTGTAGAATACAGGGTCGTAACGTGAATGCACAACTTGTTTTTTTAGCTTCCATTCACAATGAATGGGGATTAAAAGCATTGCCTTTCTCACAGTTATTTTTGTTTTGATTATACTAACTGCTAGTTTTCTCTTCATAATGTCTAAATAATGGAAATAATAATCAAATTAAAGATAGAAAACATAGGAATAAACATTAACATAACAAATACAAGTTTATATGAAATATTATTGGTTTAGATAATGTGATTTACAAGGGAGACAGGGAAGGCAAGGTAGGCAGTGTCTACTTATGAGTGCAAGACACAAGATGAGGAAAGAGATAAGTGGCACTGCAGCGCTTTCTTATGTGTATGTGCTTGTGTATGTTTAAGAGCTAGAGAAAGAAAGAGCAACAGAGAAAGGGGAAGAGAAGGTGAAAAGTGAACTATTGTACATGATGTTTCTGTAAGTTATTAGCCTGACAACATACCATGAAAGCTGCTTTGTCGCTTTTTGATTTTGACATTTTCTAGTAATCACCGTTTGACCCCTGATTGCTGTACAACACACAATACATGACATACTCATTGGGGATTCCTCCTGATGAAAGATCTGTCTGACCCCCTGGTCCATCATGTATTGTGAAAACCACAACGACTTCAGTTTCAGTCAGGAGAGACTGGTTCTGTGAGAAAAGAATATTTATTTACATGTGCACATAAGTATGAGAAATGTGAAAAATCTTTGGTGATTAGACCCCAACGTAATGTCACAGGAGGGTTCCAGGAGGGTGGTAAAGACATAGTAGATTAGGAAACACCCCTTATGGAGTCTTGACACTGGTGTTGATAATGACGATGATGAGATGAGATGAAGATGGAGCTGAGGATCTGGATGTGAAGAGGAGTGGACTTTTGATGACTTGGAGGTAAACTGGGTGGAGTGGAGGGGGGCGCGATGATTCTGCCTGAAGTGAAAGCTGACAGGAGCAGAGAGGAGAACAGATTAAAGATCTGGCAGCAGCAACATGAATGGCTGAGGGTGTCACAGCCTGCATTCTGTTCTCTTGCCCAGCCTGTGTTTTTCCACTCTACCTGCCAGCCACGCCCCCCTCATCAAGACAGCTCCACTCACCTGTGCACACAGCTGCTTCTCATCAGCTGCATATAAGCAGCAGCTGCCTTTCCCTCTGTGCCAGATTGTTCTTCAACCTCATGCAAGACTTTCCAGCACTCCTTACCTGCCTGATCTCCTGTTATCGACCCTGTCTGCCTCTGACCTGTCTATAACCCCTTTTACACTGCCAGATTTTCAGCGAATGTTGAGCCGTTTTGCAGGCAAGCTGCGAGCGTTTAGACACACAGAACCGGATTGGCAAGTTGATCCGAGGTACCCAATTTTCCGCCACAGAGGGGTAAACATATTGGTGGAACGTTTTTGGTTTAAAAAGAACGAGGCGCCCTCCTGCCATGGGAGGGGCTGTTGATGACGCCGAACTTGCGACCCACTGGCAGTGGACTAACAAGAAACAGCTGATAGCAGGAATGAGCAGCTAGTAGCAAGAGGAAACGCAAACAACATCGACACCAACCTGAAGGAAACTGTAAAGATGAGCAACTGGGGAGACAAGGAATTGTGCGCCCTCCTTGCCCTCGCAAATGAAGAGGCCATTACCGTCAAATGATGGGAACGGTAAGGACAGGCCAACTTATGGGAGAATCGCCGAAGGACTGACCAGCCTCGGCTTCCCTCGGAGCAAGGCGCAAGGCATCAGTGTTTACGTCACACGCTGAGCTATATGTTTTGTTACTTGCTCACGCCCCCCATTGCCCCGAAAAAGGCACATTCTGCATGAACAAAAGTAGGCAGGCGGCATTTCGCCGCACTCCCCGATTTTGTTTTTATACTGCCAACGCTGAACGAAGACTGATTGGGCTTTCCTGCAAATTTGCACAATTCCTATTTGAAAAAGGGCTTATGTTGTCTATTTCCCGGTAAACTCACCAGCCTTCTCTCCCCGACTGCGTCTCTGGTTTCCGTCTGCCTGTGGCTGTGTGGTGTTTTCCTGCCACAACATTTCAGTGTGAAAGTTCCCACCTGCTTGTCATGCCTGCTGTGAGATGCCATGCGCTGCCTTGTGTGTGTCTCCTCCTTTAACCAACCTGTTGGCTCCTCGATCCATTGCCTGGCCGCTAATTTCCTGTTACTCATCCCTCGTCGGCTCTGCTGCTTTGCTGGACTGCCCTTCTGATTCCGGACCCCTCCCTTTCTCATTCACTTCATCAGTAAGCCCCTCTTTGTTATCTCTGCCTGCTGTCAGACTAAACTGTTCGGATCCGGGGACTCACGTCCTCATTCACGGTTTCACGTCCGAGTTCAACACGATCCACTGCCTGGACCCTGAACCTACAGAGTGTGTGTGGGCTCTGAGCCTGAAGAATGAACTGTTACAAGTATAACTTCATCAGCTCAAGTTCCTGTTTAGTCTGTACAAATAAAGGTCATTACCAACTGTCACTGAGTGCTGCATTTGGGTTCAGTCACACTCGTTACAGAAGGAGATTGTGGCAAAGTTTGATTGGCTAACTAAGAGGGAACGCCCATAATCTGCTGATTGGGATAAGTGGTGGGAGAGGGATAGAGAGAAAATTGTGAATGAACATAGCATAAAGAAAGTCTTCTGACTGAACTTAAGCTGAGCTTCATGACATCCTGATGACAAGACAGCAAGTTGTTTAGTGTGAACACTACAGCGATCTGACGGCTTTGAGAGTCGTGTAGTGTGAACTTAGCTTAAACAGGAAGGGGGAAGAGAGCAATCCCCCTGGGGGGCCCATGTGTTGCTCATCACAGTTCCTGACATGCAGTTCCTCAGTCTTACAAACTGTGGCCTGCCAGTTAGGGCATCTGTTATCCAGGAAAAAAAGTGGAGTGCCTTCCTGCATGGCCCTGAGCTTGTCTCCCTACCTTGTCCAAGTGGGAATAAGCCAGGTGTGGCAGGTAAATGATGGCATCATCCACTCTGATGTTCTCCTGGTAGGCAAACTGCAGGGTTCAAAGCTGGTCTGACCATAGGCTTGAGGTAGGAGAGGAGAGTAGCAGTCCCTCAAGACAACAAAGATGTGTCAGGTAAGATGTTAAAGCTTCATTAGTAGAATATCCAACACTTGAGGGCAGAGGAACATGCATTTATGACATGATATCTCCTTAAAAAGTTGTTGTGCTACACATCCAGCAGACACAGAGCACTGTTACCACTCATTTGGAGGTGTTTCTGCTCACCTGATTGATACAACTCCAATATTATCTCTGGTTTGATCTCCAGACAGATTTTTTTCTTCTGAGGAAAATACTGGAGTGGACAATCCCATCACTTACCTGCTTCACTAGCAGATTTTTCTCCTGAGAAAATATCTGTCTCCATAGCTGCCTAATGCTTCACTATCTTTACCAACTACTTTCTAACTTTGTTTGCTCTGTGCTCTGTGTGCTGAGCAGGTCCTGTATGGAGGCTTTTCAGAGCTTTTTTTGCTGAAAAGCCGAGGCTTAATGTACTACAGACTGGATGAATCATCCACTAGCAAGTACAAGTATCTTTCTGACCATTCATATTTACAGGTTCAAATTTTTTTTTCTTGACTTTGGAAACTGCAGTTGAGGAAACACCCCTATCACCACGACGCCAATGCAGTAGCTGTTCCGCAGCATTCCATCACCTCACACATGACCTTTCACAACACATTGAATTTCATGGAAATGTCCAAAAATGAAAATTTTCTTCTCAAGTGCTTTGCTTTCAAGTCAACATGGTCAAGGTTCAAGCTTTCTTTGTTAGTACCCCAGGGTAAATTCGTGGTGCACATGGGAAACTCAGCATTCCAAAACAAGACATCACAGCAATACAGATTTAAATATATAATACAAAATATATTAAAACAAGTATCACTCCATATAAAACAGCATCAAAGTATAAGAACAAAGTAAAAGAACACCTACGAATGTCATGATAAAGTGCTACTACATACACACTCCAAAGCTGAAGTGCCAAGTGCATCATCTTGTTCAAGCTTTGTTGAATAGTGCAATAGCTGCAGGTACAAAAGTATCTCTATATCGCAAACTGAAGGCCAGAGTGAGGAGGCTTACATTCGCAGTCCTGAAGAACAGAGCTGGCCTTATGCTGCAGCTGTGAAAGGTAAAGAACTGATAGCTTTAGTTGTGACTCACCTATGAGCTTACTAGCCCATTTGACATTTTGAGTTAAAGATTTTTTGTTTTTCAGAGATAGGTTACCAAACCCAATAAAAGCCCAATAGAAGAGGAACATCATGGTTTTATTGATATAAAAACGAGACAGTTTTCTGAGACAAAACAAATGCTGATGTGCTTTTTTACACACTGCCTCACAATTTTCTTTAAGGTCAGTTTAGAGGCTTTGACTGTCCTGAGACACTTGTAGGTTTCAGCTTGGTCAACAGCCTGGTATTTAATGATTGTGGTGTCATAGATTGAAGGATGAGTCCTAAAATCGATGATTGTATCCTTTGTCTTGGATAAGTTAAGCTCCAAGAAAGATTGGTCACACCAGGTGACAAACTCATTGATATCTGGGCCATGGCGGGACTCTTTGTCATGCAGCAGACTCACAATGACAGAATCATCTGTGAATTTCAGATGATTCCATAACGTAATTGAAAGTGGTCAGTGTTGGGAAGTAACTAGTTACATGTAATTAAATTACAAAATACACGTAACTGAAATCAATTACAGTAACAGAAAAAAATTGTTATGAAATTACAGTTATGAATATCTATTCTTTTCAGTAAAAGTACTTAACACTCATTTTGTTGCTTTGCATCTTTTTGCCGTGCAGGTATGCCGTCTTTCAATGTAACCTATTTCTGTACATTTATTACCTTTACTGTCTAGTTAAAAGAGCCAGTGTGTAGGATTTAGGGCGACATATTGGCAGACATGGAATATAAGTATTTTTTCTTTATTCCCCCTTGGAAATAAGAATGGTTGTGTTTTTGTTACCCTAGAATGGGCCGTCAATATCTAAATAGGAAACAGGTCCTCATCCATATAGTTCACCACATTGCATCACTATGTTTTTACAGTAGCCCAGAACTGACAAATACAGTATAATACTAGATCTAGATATGGCCATTTGGGTTTTCAGCACCATATTTAGCAGCCCCTCCACCACAAGCAGCATTTTTGTTTTTTTTAACATGAAACTGTGTTATTCAGTGCTTTTGCCATTTTTAATCACAGTCTGTTTGTTTTGAAGAGGAAGAATCCTCTGCTGATAATTCATCTCCTGCTAAAAATCCTTTGAGGTCTGAATCTTAAATTACAAGGAAAAAAAGCTGAGCATACATCAGCCAGTGCTGGGCTAGCAGCTCATTTACTACGAGCCAAAAAAGTGTAGGAGAAACACCTTTTTGTAATGTGAAACTGTTTCTACCAGTTTAAACCACCAAGTCTGTTTTGGAGAGAAACGGACCACTGTGGTAAAAAAAATCCTGAATGTCTGGATCTTAAGTTTTCTGGGAAAAGGTGAGCATACATTAGCAGGTGCTGGGCTAGCAGCCTGTCTGCGATGAGCCAAATGGCATAAGAGAAACACTAATCTATAACACGACACTGCGTCTTACAATGGTTTTATTGGGTTCAATCACCTGGTCTATTTCACTTGAAGAGGAGGGGACCTCTGAGAATAATTTGGCTCCTGCTAAAAAAAAAAAAAATCTCCTGAATGTCTGGATCAGAAATAAGGTAAGTGCACATTAGCAGGTGCTAGGCTGGCAGCCCATCTATGAGCCAAACAGCATTGGAGAAACACTAATTTGTAACAGGGAAGTGATTTATTCAATGTTTTAACAGGTTTAACAACCTGGTCTGTTTGTTTTAGAGAAGATGAGACCTCTGTGGATAATCAAACTCTTAAAAACCTCCTGAACAATGAACACTGAAGGATTCTAACTGGGAGAAGTTTCAGCTGGTTGCAATCTGCAATCCTCACCACTAGATGCCACAAAATCCTCCAAAATCTTATACACTGCTCCTTTAAAACATTTGTTTGAAAAGTAATTAACTTAAGTGACACAGGAAGACACTTTTACAGTATTCAAAATTGTGTAAGTGTTGGTAGGTTATGGAGTGGGAGCCCAAGGGAAGAGATGGTCATTACCCATCTGAGAATAGAAAATACAGGATTAAATGACAACCTCCATAAAATAGGGAAGCATCCTACTGGACTATGTAAACACTGTGATAAACTGGAAACAGTCAAACATGTACTAATAGATTGCCACAGGTAAGAAGAAGAAAGACGGGAATAAATAACAGGACTAACTGAAGACAAGTTCAGTATTACATTAGGGAATCTAGTTGAAAAGACATCAAGGAACCTATGTATGCTTCTATTTAATTATTGAGGAGTAACAGGAATTATAGACAAAATTTAGACTTTTTCTTGTTTGTTTTGTTTTGTTTCCTGCCAATCTACTGCTCCACACTCCAGTCCAGCAGGTGGTGGTAATGCACCTGAAAGCTGGTTTACCAACTGCCATTAAACTCAAAGAAGAAGATGAAGGAAAAGTAATCAACTGTGATAAGGTACTTTATTTTAATATATAGTAATATAAAAGTTACATTATTTATTACAACGGGGTAACTAGTAATCTGTAACCAATTACATTTCAAACATAACCTTCCCAATACTGCTTGTGGTAAAATGTATGTTTTATCTAGCCTATAGTTTATTTGGCAAATTTGTTTCTATCATTCTCTTTGTATGTTTGGTTAAGCAGAGTCAGAATCAACTGAATTGTAAAGTCTATGGTAGTGTTTCAGTTGAAATGGTTAATAGCTGTCTATCTAATGCTCAGCCAAAACATAAAGGAGCAAAGAGAAACAGGGAATCAAGCAGAGACACATACAATTCAACTGACACCTTAAAATCACATTACCTACAAAAGAGTGCTGATATAGCTAGAGTGAGACATTGGCAGTGCACAGCTGCTACAGTGCTACAATGTTACAATGTAGGGTGATGAGGTAACAATGTGTCAGCTTCACATCCGCCATTAGAGTAAGTTTGTGTGTGTGTGTGTGTGTGTGAGTGTCTGTGTATGAGACAGAAACTGTAGAAGAGAGAGAGAGAGAGGGAGAGAGAGAGGGGAGAGAGAGAGAGAGAGATGGTTAAAATAGATATTTAATGTTGAAAAGACACCATTACTTGACGGGGAGCGACAAAGGCATATCAGTTTACATGTAACGGATTCAATAGGAAATGGCGTATATCCGCCATTGCTGCTCATTGCTTCTTCTTCCACCTAGTAGCCTACACACACACGCACACACACACACACACACACGGGCAACGAATGACGTAGGGCTCATGCTGCGAACACACCGTCAGGTTCTTATGGGCGTCTCGTTAAACAGAATATATTTTCACTTCAGTCAAAGTTGTTTTAACTGTGTTTTCTATGAGAAATATGCCCTTCACGGCACTAGTTTGGTATTTGACAAGCAATACATATTCATCCGCTTCTACATGAGTGTCAAGAGCACATCAGTACCCGGATGGACTGTCATGGCCGCCGTCGCTGTGGATCCATAGAGAGGAGAGGAGGAAGGGAAATGTTTCTGCTGTGTGTTTTTTCAACCTTTACCTCCTTTTCATAATGTCGGACGTTGACGGGACGCCGCCTGAACTTCCATCGAGTTCATAGTAAGAAATAACACATTTTCTGCAACTTTAAATATCTTCGCGTGGGTGGGGACTTTATTTTGGTGTAAAATAACTGGTCATTAAACTCCACAGACACTAACATCATCGCGAACTTAAGCGGCTTCCATAATTTTCATGTGGAGATTTATAAATTGCCACAGTGCATTAAAAATATCGCAGCTTACATTGTGTAGTCCTTTGTTGCTGTCTGTCTACAGCCTTTAATTCTCCCACTGATGCAGCGTTCCCTCGCGTTTCCTAAACTTAAGCGACTGTGGAGCAAGTCACTCGAAGAAGTAAACAAATTGAATGTTTCAAAAAAGATGTTGAGTAGCAAGGTCAAGGCTGAGACACATTTTTGCAACATGTTGTACTTGTGCCTGTGTTGTATTACTGACGAAGAGTGGAATTGCAGTTAGGAGACGATGCAACTTTTCCTCTCATCCCCAAGCTTCGTTTCTATCTATCCCATCTCGATGGTGTGGGCCAGAGTAGCCTACCTGTCTGCAGTCCAGGTGTTCACAAAAGTCCTGCTCAGTTTAACTACACTATTAGTTTCATTTATCAAGTTTAAATATAAAGAATAAAAGCTGAGTAGCGGCTGTATAGTTGAGTTTGATTTGGATAGTATCAATTCCATGTTTTCAAGTATGTTAGTGGTATACATGCCTAAAGTCAGCCAAGTGTTTTTGTGAAGACAGTGTTTACAGAAATCACATTTTCTTAGTCTTTAAGTAGCTGGTGCAGTTAAGTCATAAAATCATGGCAGCCATTTTTTTCCCAGCATGGCTTCCTCACATCCACAGGGTTGACAGCTAACTAAGACATATGAAGTTGGAAGGCCAATACATCAGCACTTAAGCAGTGTAATGTTCAACTGAGGTGGTAAAACCTGTAATCAACATCCTAGGTCAGGGGTTGGCAACCTTTACAATCAACAGAGCAAAATCTGTCTGGAGCTGCAAAACATGTTTAAGCCTTATAATGAAATAAGCATAGCCTATTAAGTCCTCACTACTATTAGGTGTAAACAAGCATTCATTAATATGTTTAACTAAAAGATGGCTACTCTGCAGTAGGCTATTTATGATTATTTGGTAATTTGATTTTGAAGCTTTGGTGGTGAAAGCCAACAAATCTCTCTATGCTCTGTTACATTCTTTATTCTCCTTGGAGACTTTTGCTTCTTTGAATTTGGACCTCATAACTGGGCTAGGGCCATTGACGTGTCCAAAGCCTTTTATGAAATAGGAAAAAGTTAATAAAAAACACATTTATTGCATTTGTTCTCTGTTTTATCAGGTGATATATATTAAGGGTATTAAAAAGTCTAAGAATTATTAAACATTGTAGTCACACAATGTCATACCAGATAACTGTCCGCACTTCATATCGTGAAATGCAAAAAAGCTATGAAAAGTGTTATAAACAGGCACAGTCATTATTGTGTGAGTGTTGCCAATAATATATGTAAATATTACAAAAAAGATAAAAAATAAATAAACACAAACAGGCCAAAAGTTTGGACACACCTTCTCATTCAATACGTTTTCTTTATTTTCATGACTATTTACATTGTAGATTCTCACTGAAGGCATCAAAACTATGAATGAACACATGTGGAGTTATGTACTTAACAAAAAAAGGTGAAATAACTGAAAACATGTTTTATATTCTAGTTTCTTCAAAATAGCCACCCTTTGCTCTGATTACTGCTTTGCACACTCTTGGCATTCTCTCGATGGGCTTCAAGAGGTAGTCACCTGAAATGGTTTTCACTTCACAGGTGTGCCTTATCAGGGTTAATTAGTGGAATTTCTTGCTTTATCAATGGGGTTGGGACCATCAGTTGTGTTGTGCAGAAGTCAGGTTAATACACAGCTGACAGCCCTATTGGACAACTGTTAAAATTCATATTGTGGCAAGAACCAATCAGCTAACTAAAGAAAAACAAGTGGCCATCATTACTTTAAGAAATGAAGGTCAGTCAGTCCGGAAAATTGCAAAAACTTTAAATGTGTCCCCAAGTGGAGTCGCAAAAACCATCAAGCGCTACAACGAAACTGGCACACATGAGGACCGACCCAGGAAAGGAAGACCAAGAGTCACCTCTGCTTCTGAGGATAAGTTCATCCGAGTCACCAGCCTCAGAAATCGCAAGTTAACAGCAGCTCAGATCAGAGACCAGAGGAATGCCACACAGAGTTCTAGCAGCAGACCCATCTCTAGAACAACTGTTAAGAGGAGACTGTGCGAATCAGGCCTTCATGGTCAAATAGCTGCTAGGAAACCACTGCTAAGGAGAGGCAACAAGCAGAAGAGATTTGTTTGGGCCAAGAAACACAAGGAATGGACATTAGACCAGTGGAAATCTGTGCTTTGGTCTGATGAGTCCAAATTTGAGATCTTTGGTTCCAACCGCCGTGTCTTTGTGAGACGCAGAAAAGGTGAACGGATGGATTCCACATGCCTGGTTCCCACTGTGAAGCATGGAGGAGGAGGTGTGATGGTGTGGGGGTGTTTTGCTGGTGACACTGTTGGGGATTTATTCAAAATTGAAGGCATACTGAACCAGCATGGCTACCACAGCATCCTGCAGCGACATGCCATCCCATCCGGTTTGCGTTTAGTTGGACGATCATTTATTTTTCAACAGGACAATGACCCCAAACACACTTCCAGGCTGTGTAAGGGCTATTTTACCAAGAAGGAGAGTGATGGAGTGCTGCGGCAGATGACCTGGCCTCCACAGTCACCGGACCTGAACCCAATCGAGATGGTTTGGAGTGAGCTGGACCGCAGAGTGAAGGCAAAGGGGCCAACAAGTGCTAAACACCTCTGAGAACTCCTTCAAGACTGTTGGAAAACCATTTCAGGTGACTACCTCTTGAAGCTCATGGAGAGAATGCCAAGAGTGTGCAAAGCAGTAATCAGAGCAAAGGGTGGCTATTTGAAGAAACTAGAATATAAAACATGTTTTCAGTTATTTCACCTTTTTTTGTTAAGTACATAACTCCACATGTGTTCATTCATAGTTTTGATGCCTTCAGTGAGAATCTACAATGTAAATAGTCATGAAAATAAAGAAATTGCATTGAATGAGAATGTGTGTCCAAACTTTTGGCCTGTACTGTGTATATATATATATATATATATATATATATATATATATATATATATATATATATATATATATATATATGTATATATATATATATATATATATATATATATATATATATGTATATATATATATGTATATATATATGTATATATGTATATATATATATGTATATATATATATATATATATATGTATATATATATATATATATATATATATATGTATATATATATGTATATATTTATTGTATATATGTATATATAAACTTGTAGTTGGCCGATGTCATTCAGAATAACAAGCAATCTAAAGCAATTTTATGGAGCATTGTATTCATTTACACCCTAAAAGATTCCTAAACAATGGTGAGAAGTTAATAAGACTTTCTCAAAGTATGTGTAGTGTACCGTTTTCATTCACCAGTATACTGTGGGGTAAGTTGTTATATTAGCAAAAAATGCATATCAGTCAACATCAGGCTGTAAAAATGAGCGAGATTTTCTGGGGTATTGTCAAATGGCCTACCCTTAACGCCCCTGCCTCCATTTAACCCTACACTACAGATGAATATAGTAAATACAAGGATGTGAAAGTAACATGACTTTTTATCAGTATTGAATTTATTATTTATTTTATAATGGTAAGAGAGAGGGAAATTATGAAGCCCAGTGTTACTGTGTAATTCTCTGGTGTACCAGTAAAGTGTATGAACTACACTGCAGAGTGGAGTCTCTATTAACAGAGACAAACAGTGACAGCTGACTCATGAGCTGGTTGAATGCGCATCAGCAGGTCCGCTTAACATCTGGTGTATGAAATAGTTATATTATTACACGGTTGGAGGTCGGAGATCAGACCCTTGGCACAATCCTGTTGTCTTTCCCCTGGAACTGTGAAAGACGTCCACACCACGACATGTTTTGCCCTGTTGACAGCGTGTTGCAGTTGTCGTTGTTGTTGTTCTTCTTCTTCTCTGTGTTTATTGGCAGCTTGCAAACCAAGTTTAAAAGTACCTGTACTGCCACCCACTGTGCCAGGTGTGTAGATGCTGCCCTTGTTAAGTCAAGGAAAGCAGTTTGGCCTTGTGTTATCAGCCCTATTTATGGGCTATAATTTTAATTATCAGAATAATGCATAATAATTAAATGTCCTATTATCAGCTGATAATTTATCGGACTGATATATATCGGGCATCCCTATTTTCTTGGTTCTTTTTTTCAGTTTGTATTGGAGGATGCATGCTGTTTTGCTATGTCCTATTGCACTGCTCATTCAATTTCAATGGGACTCATTCACCAATAGCTTCTTCTTTTTTTTTTTAATTTGTTCTTTTGAAATGTCATAAGAAAAGTCTACAGCAACTTTATGACATGTTCTTTAACTGCAGAAATGTTAACATCTGTGTTCCTATAATGATGAATCCCATTTTCCTCCTAAGTTGAAAGTGCATGCTGGTCAATCCTATTGAGCACAGGGGCTCCATGTTAAAGGGGCTCCATGTGAAATTCAGAGTATATGAGTTGTCTGTACACAGAACCTTTAAAAATATTGTAAATGATAAAAAAAAATATTGGGAAATGTCTTACTCTGCAAATCTGTGAGAGAAACAACACTGAATTTGTGTCAGTAGTAGTAGTAGTGTCAGTCAATTTTTTTGCATACCATAAACATGGATTATTTATGAACATCAGTTGTGTTTAAGTTCTAATAAAAGGACAACTTGTGTGAAAACTCATAAGGTGTCATACCGAGTAACAATTTCAGTCAGGCAGGATAACACTGATTTTCTTTTCCCTAAAACACAGAAAAAATAACCATTATTCATTTCTATATAGTTTTTTGTCAAAGCCACTGGGAGCCACTGAAGATGGGGTAAAGAACCACATGTGGCTCCGGAGCCACAGGTTGCCTACCCCTGCTCTAGGTATTAAGGCTTCTTTGCCTCTATATCGGGTACATAACGGCACACGCAGGAAATATTTTAGTATGCAAATTCATTTCCCTGTGTTGATTTTCAGTTGTTTTAACGCTGCCTCACTATGCCATTATTGGTTCAATAGAATTATGCTTACTCATTTATAAGGGTGTTATTCTGTTGGGTTTAAACAGATAAAACAACACTTAAATACGTAAATGACTGCTCCACAAATATTGTACTTTTGAAACCGCCATTTAACTAGTCTGCCATTAATGTTTGGTCAATGAAATGACAGGAGATGGTTAAAAGAATGCCTGTTCCTTTTTCCTAAAGCCAATGTGATATTATCACACTGTTTGTTTTGCCTAACAGTCCAAAAGCTAAAGATAATAAAGGGGAATCCCACCAGTTCCATCAAAGTGTGTTTCCAGGTGTTAGGAGTGCTACTGCATATGTGGAAAAAAAAGTACTGTTAAGTTTTTAGTGTCTCCAGAGGGAGCTTCTCTAGAGGTAGCCTGCAGCTCCGCATCACTGCTGCAGGTTAGAGCTTCCATACTGTGTGACCTGCACGTTGCATTATACACCTAAATCTCTGACCAAGCTCTCAGCAGTCAGTTGCATTGTGGGTAGTGTAGGTTTGTGATAGTTTGATAAGGAAGAGGAATGTGTGGAAAGACACTTATCTGTGGTTCTGCTATCAGGAAAACTCATCTCTGATGAAACATTCACAGGAAATAATCTGCTCTAAATTCATCCAAATTGCTGCGTTACACAAATTTCCTGCAATTATTATATTCACTGTTTGGGTTAATTGTATGGTTAATCAGTTGGTCTCTACTATTATTGTCATGCATTGGATATTATCTGAAATATTCCTAAAATAAGTCACTTAGTCAGGGGTCATCAGTTTACTCAGTGATAGAGAGGGAAGAAGTTTGGAAACCGCTGCATAAGATAATAAAAGCAGCCAGTCCTCACAAATGAGAAGCTTCGACTTGGGAATGTTTTGTAGAAAACAATGACTTAAAGGGGAACTATGACCATTTTCAAAATTCATGCATGTTACTCCTATGGTGTAAGACAGTTCAAAATTTCAGTAAATGTAAATAACCGTTTCCCAAATCCAAGAACCAGAGTGCTAAAACTCAAAATACACTAAAGTCTCGTTTCCACGTAACACTTTGTGTGGTACCTTTGGAACCAAAAATAACCGTTACGTCTAGCGTTTCCACCGCAAACAGTACTCTTAAATGTGGGCAGGGTTGTTGTCACTCACTGCTCTGTCCAGCACTCACTGTATTTCCTTATCACTGGTGACACAGAGAGAAGTCTGCACCTTGTTTATGGTCCACAAAATGGGTTGCAAGCCAACATTTTCAGAACAAAATAGAACAGGCTGCAGTGAGAATCTCTCTTGACGGGATATTTGTTGCCGTAGCCCTCAGGAACAACGCTCCACGATGTCAAAGTGAGGATTAGAATATATGCAGATCAATAATCTGGTCAAAATTAATCTATATTTTTAAATGCTTGAACAACCACTCATTACTAAAAGTGTATGTCATCCAAGAGAGACAATAAAAACTGATGGAACGGTCAAAATTGTCATATTGGTATTTAAGGTGCGCTGATGGAATCACGCTGTCAACTTACGCATTAAGTAACATTACAAGTAAACATTCCACCTTAAAAGTTACCGGCAGTTGGCCCAGTGAATTAAGTTATTTTTTTCTCGTGAACAGCTGCTGCAAGAGGCAGCTAAACATCTTTTGTTTTTAATTTTAGTCTACTAATGTATGTTAGACTTACCACGGTATAAACAGTGGTTACAGTGGTCAGCCACAACTCAGCTCTAAGCAAGAGAGATCATCTGCCATTGACCAGTCAACAGACTGCAGTGTTTCTAGCTCCACCTTGTAGTAACAGATCGGTGTGCTAGGTACCCCAACAGAGGGTTGACCAAAAATGGGGACGTATGGAATGATTCCATAGGTACTATCCACAACTTCTCACAGTGGAAACATAAAAAATGCATACCATACTGAACTGAACCATACTGGACTGCTTGGTGGAAACAGGCTTAAGAGCACCCAGGGTGATGTTCTGAATATATGGGTACATTTTCTGTTTCAGAACGGAGAACACTACAATACAATAAAATAACATTTTGTGTGTCCACAATATCAGGCTCTCATTAATTGTCTATGGAGCAGCTCCAGACTTTATACCAGACTTACTGCTCTGGTTTCTGGCTTTGTGAGCGAGTAGCTCATGTTCACAAATATTGATTGAACTTCCCTAGGCCATGAAAATCGGGATTCTTAACTTAGGTGGTGTTCCCCTTTAAATGAGTAGTCACTCATCAAGTTTGTTGCTAAATGATTTTCTGTCAGTTGACTTATCAAGTAAGAGTTTCAGCTCCACATGTAGCGCTGCATTAGTTCTGTCATTAAAGGATTGTGATCCTATATGTGGAGCTAAAATCATGCCAAAACCTCACAAACACACATAACATGTTTTACTCACGCCCAACGATCCACAAACAAACTCAGTGTGGTTTGCAAATACAAAACATCATTCACAAACTAATAAAACTAATAAAAAATCCTTCAAGTACATGAAACCAATTCTACAACTACGGAAATCTTAAAGCCATTCGTGTGTGGATCTGAAGCTGTGCATGTGTAGATCAGAAGCTGTCCGTGTGTGGATCTGCAAGGCGGAATATTACTGCCAAAAGTCACATGACTTTTGGCACACACGCACAGCTTGTGATCCACACACGAATGGCTTTAAGATTTTCGTAGTTGTAAAATTGGTTTTATGTACTTGAAGGATTTTTTTGTAGTTGAAAGATTTTAGTCTGAAGCATGATGTGTTTGTTTGATAGGTATGTTTGTTATTTGCAAAACGAAATGCATTAGTTTGTGAATGATGTTTTGTATTTGCAAACCACACTGAGTTTGTTTGTGGATCGTTGGGCGTGAGTAAAACATGTTATGTGTGTTTGTGAGGTTTTGGCATGATTTTAGCTCCATGCCTAAAAGCACTGGTTCAGTTTTTGCGCACTTGTAACACCTCTCACACTTCTCTTGTACGGGATGTGTTCCTGTTCATGCTCTAATACTTCAATGGTTATAAATATGATTGATGCAAATTAGGCTTAACCGATTTTGCTATTAGTGAAAAGCCAGTCAGTAACTCCAACATTTTAGAATTAACTTATTTATGTATCTTTGTGTACACAGCACACACCCACATACAGACAAAAATACTACACACTTAAAGAAGAAGAGTTCATCTTTGAAGTGACAAGGGCTGCAATAAAGATGGCCTATTAATATATGTTGCTGAATTTCTTTTGTTAAATGAATCAGATAGCCTGTAAAATATAAGAAAAAGATTTGTGTGTATAGTCAAAAATTTACAGTGATTTGAAAATGAGGAAAAGTTGATTCTGACATTGGAGATACTGAATTAAGCATACGTTATTTCTTTGTGGAAGTAAAATAGACAATCCATTGTTACTACTAGTATGGCAGGCTAATAATTTTTTAAATGATTTTATATTAAAGGGGTATGCAGTTTCTTTCATTTTTCCACCGGCAGTTTGTGCTCAGATAATTCCATTAAATTAAAAGGGAGTGTGTGGACTTCTTGTGAACAAACAGAAGTTATATTTAAGTTATGTTTGTGCTCTAACAAATGTGGTTCATACATTTCCTTCCTAATTATTTGCAAAGAGAATCTTCAGTTTTAGTCAAAGTATTTCAAATCTTGCATTGTTTCCATCCATGTTTACCAGCTTGCATTCTTCTTCCATATCTGTGCTAATGCATTGCTGTGTCTTGGCTGTTGCTGCCACATGTAGATCAGTGGAACAGTGTAAAACAGGAATGTGTATTGTGTCATTCACGTTCAGATATAAAAGGGTCCCTCTTATAAAAGTCTGCTCTTAATGCTAGAGGTGGAAAAATTCACAGTTCCTTTAGGTCCTGATTGCCTGAGCTTTTTGAATAGCTAATGTCCCACCATCATAGCAAAGTTTTTGCCTTAAAGTTGTTTGTAAATCCTATAAAGGTGGTGAAACATGTCACCAAAATCTTAAGTAACCTATTCGAAGTCCAACCAGTAATATATGTGTAACCAACATGTCTCTCAGCAGTGTGGCATGAATTGCAGTTCACGCGACATGATGTTCAGCAGAGCCAGTGTTTACTGCTTTCTGTTGATAAGACATTTTTATGTTTGTTATATTATTGTCACACTTTTTGTTCAACAAGATGTTCTCCACTAATACATTTTTCAGGCACAATTTTCCATAATTAAGTCACACACACAATTTATAGTATTTGAACAAAGTTCAGTTCTGCAGCTTGAAAACCTGTAATGTTCTTTTTCTGTCTTACAGGTGCTGTGGCCACACTACAAGCCTCTCTTCTTCAGGCACGACATGCATTAATGTTTGAGTTTGCCCTAAAGGAGTTCAGGTAATAACTGCTTATTAAGTATAATTTTACCATTTATTCTGACTATAGCAGTAAAACTGTAAATTGAGTGTGGGCCTCAGAATCTGAAAAAAATAGTTTTTATATGTTCAGTAACCTGGTTTGGCACTTATTTACTGGGTTAGACACTATTTCAATTTACTACCCTGTAACTTTATTTCATTCAAGAATAACCATATGATTATTGTTATTAGTATGATCATTAGTGCTGCACATGCCCAGTGGTGTCTTGTACCATAGCACTGTACAATATGAAGACATGATCTCAGTTATGACCTTTATTCACAATTTCTTCATGTTCATGAGGGTCCGCTTTGGTCCCCGGCGACCTGAATGTCATCATCCACCTTTTCTGCAAGGGTTCGCACAAACCCCTGCGTGGACATATGTGTGCAGCCTATTTTTTTATCCTGCAGATTGTATGCATAGCCAACATGCCAACTGCGGAAACTCCAATCTCTTGTTCTAGACTACTACTTACTTAAAAGTTAATTGCTCTTTAATGGGTTATTGTGCATTATTATGCCATTAAATATCTTATCAGTGACATAAAATGAGAGTATCGTTTATCCCAGTTATTTCTGGGACAATATTGTCCAACAAAACAGTTATCATGACAGGCCTAGCTTCTAGCCATGAAGATTTAAGTTTTATTGGTTCTGACATACGCCCTAAACACAATGGAAGTAAATGGAATTCTGTTTCTGCTGCTCACCACATTGAAAAATTACTGCCTACAGTTTTCATAGAGATTTCTTGAATATGAAATATAAATACCGTATAATCTCAATGTAAAACTGTTGATAAGGTGTTCTGTGGATTATCCAGAATAACTGTGTCATTGATCCTAAAAAAGGATGTTTCTGTTAAACATTTTAAAGGTCATTTCTTTATTGCTGACCCCCTAAAACTAAATTCGATTCTCCATTGTATTGGGGTAAAATCTCAGGAGAGGGATATCTCCAAGCCTGTGTAGCTAGATAACTTAAGATGTAATTGAGAATGTCTTTTTTTATTCTAATTTGGGAGAAGTGACCCTATAACACATGTACTGTAGAGAATGTCATTGTAGTTGTAGGACAGGGCATCTCCTATTATCTTTCAGTGGAGGTAAGTGGATTCCAAATTTTGTCTTTTCCATGACGTGTAAAAAGTGAAACAGTGAAAATTACATACACAAAAAGGTAGGGTTGGGTAGGCTGATTGACTGACACACCTCCATATAATGCAATACACAACACCAGCACCACAAAGTACTTCCTCCAAATTGATCATTCAGTTGCATTATCACCTCTCTACCACTGAACATAGAATGGATTTGTTATGGCTAGGTGGACCTAATGAACTGAGTTGCTAGTATATTACTTCAAAACCATAAAGTGTAGAAAGTGAATTATAGATGTGATGTGACTGAAAGTTAAACAGAGTGTAAAACTCCTGAAGTTGACATGAGGTGATCAGCCAGAACTACGTATCTCTCTTACCCCTTCTTCACCAACATGGAGCAGTTTCTGTTCTGGTTCCCGAATGTAACATTAACCATGCAGAGCAATTCAACCAAAATTAAATTGATTGAGAGGCCAAAAAGTTGCTCAAACGAAACAATAGCAGGTTTCCCCAGTGCTGAAGTGCGAAACCTGACGACATCAAAAGGCATGTCATATTATATAGGTTGGAAAGAGTGGGTGAAGTCTTGCATGTAATAGCCGTCTAAATCTAGTTGGTTTGTGCTTGTTTTTTTTGGACAAAATTAGATATCTGTTATATCAGAACAAAAGCTGCGGGTAATTATTGTGATCTGCGATCTTGCTACTACTGTTTACTTCTGTTGTGCATTGTGCAGCACCCTCTAATGTTGATGACACATTGGCTACAGTTACATGCACACCAACTTTCTCCTATTATTGCGAATATGACTATTCTAAATTTGATGCAGGTCTGTAAACAGCATATTCCATGTAAATATTGGAATCAGGCCCTTTTCCGAATTAAGTATATTCCAATCAAGGCATGTGGGACATGCTGGTATTATTCGAGATTTAATAACATTATTTTGACATGTATGCAGCAGATTTGGAGTATGTGTCTCAGTTGGGGTTTTTACCACAGTTTGCGACACATGGCTTCTTTTCTGTTTGTGGTCGGCTCTGTGCGTTGTCATGGATACATTGTATACAAACTGACTCACTAACAGATTGCAAGGCTGGTGTAGAAATGCATGCAGAAAAGCCCACATTTCTGGTCGGAAGAATAAACACACCTACTTTAATCATTATGAAGGACATATCAACAGGTTTTTGTATGCGCGCAAATATGGCAACACCAACCCTTTTAAAGAAGGTGGTTGAAGGAATGAAAGACGGAGACTGTGTTCGCTCTGTCCAACAAGGCCACCACCGGTAGGAAACTGAAAAAATCCTATTTTGATGCAAAGATGCTAAATGACAAGCAACTTTTGCCATGTTAACAGCTTAGTAGGAATATTGTCTTTTGTGGAATAAGGGCAAATACCGGACTATGCTGTGCATGTGAACGTACTCATTGATTTCAGTGGTTCCATTCAAAACTGGTGGAAAGTGGGCTGGTTTGCTAGATGGCACCAAGGTTCCTAGAATCCTGCACAGAATTGGTTTAAGAAGTACGGTTAATTTGGTGGAAAAGGGGTCTTGGGTGATGTTTTAGGAGCTGCAGAAACTCTTCACTCATGATTGTACAGTGTTACGGAGTGGACTTTCTTCCCACACAAACAATCTTTGGCTGAGTACAGACGCTGGCTACAGTAAGCCCCTTAATCTACAGTCAAGTTAAATTTTGGCCTGTTATCCAGTCCCGTTTCACCCTCTCAACTAATTAATGCTGAAATTTGTCATTTTAAATGTAGAATGTGTGTTTGTGTATGGGCGCAGCTAATATAGTGGCTAGTTTGTACAAGTCTCCTCAATATACACAGTAAAAACTGTCAGGTCACAGACCAAATGAGGTGCAGGGTGGACTCTGAAGGACATTATCAGCCTTGTCGGTATTTCCTTTGATCTAAATAATTCTTCTGATGAGCTTGTGGACCTGGGTTCCAGATGCATAAAACTCTGTGGATTCACAATTAACATTGTGTGTACGTACAGACAGAAATGTGCATATGCATTCCTTTCTTCAGAATTATAAAACTGTAAATATGCCTGTTTCTGTTTTATAAATTTCATTATTACATGCACAAGCGTCATCTTTCACATCTACATTTAGCTATAAAAGGATGTAGAAACAACTTTAAAGGAATACTTCAACCACAAAATGACCTTTTGTTTATCAATAACTCATCCTGTGTTGCCTTGAATTCATGAAGACATTTTTTTTCTCACATGCCTTGCATGCAACACATACTCACTCCAACCTTGACACGTCAACGTTTCGTCATAGACTTTCCATGTCGATGTACATCGTGTAGTGTGATGTGCTATATTGGTACAATACTGCAAATTGACGTTTTTTTCCTGCCCCTGGGCAACCGGCCGCATATTATGCTGATGTGAAAGGACGGGTTTTTCGTTGGTTTCTGATAACAGAAGTCACTGTCCAAGTGACTGTATTCGACGACTGAGAGTGGGTTGGCCTCCATGCTGAAAGAAGAATCCAAAAATAGAGAAAATTTTTGATGAATTTTAGGGCTGCCCACTCAAAGTCAAAGATTCAAATCGAGACCCCTCAGTCAACTGAGATTCTTCGGGTCGAGTAGTTGTTTGTTTGTTTCAGTCAGAGTGCAGTGAATGTCTGGGTACGTGTTTAAACTCACAAGCAGAGTTCAAATGCACATGCTTATCCTGGTGTGCTACTCATAAGTGGAAGTGTTTGATATTGTAACTTTTTAGTGAAAACCTATGTGTTTGCAGGGTTCCCATGCTCATGGAAAACCCAAAAGGTATCGAATTTCCCCAAACACATTTTCCAGGGCCTGGAAAAGTCATGGAATTAGTCAATATTATTTAAAGTCTTGGAAAAGTTATGGATTTTTTTTTTGTATAACGAAATTGTTACAATAATCTTCAGTGGATAACTCTCTGTGTAATGTAACGGCAAATTAATTTTCTTTTGCTCTGAACCTATTGTAGCTTAAATATGTATCTATGTATCTGTGTGTTTACCGTCACGAACATTTTGTTTTTTTCTCCCTTGGTTGGTCTCCCTTCTTGCATGCCAGCCAGCTGGAATTATATTTGAAGAGAGTTTGAATTTGATATGTTTGAAAAACGACAGGCAAGTGGGGTGAGAAAACAAAATCTGTCATTATGGGTCCTTGAAAAGTCATGGTAAAGTTTGGAAATTTTGTCTTTGAAACTGTGTGCAAACCCTGTGTTTGGGAAGTACTGAGCTGTATAGAACTGGATAAATGACTTGGAATGACTTGGATTACACTGCAGAAGTTGTGTGACAGTTTGTCAACAGATGTTCTGATAAAGTTTTGCTGTTGTTAAAAGCAGACACCTATGACTTCAGTTTTCTCAGTTTTTGAATTCTCAAGTTTTCTTCAGGAATTCATAACACAGGATGAGTCATTGATATGACATGATATGATTTTGTGTGTGAAGTGTTCCTTTTAAACGCACCTTTGCATATTGTGGTGGTTCGTCACAGTTGGGGTTTCCTTAATTTCTTTTTCTTTTACTTATTTATTTTATATTTGTTTAATCAAAAACTATAATGTCTTACCCTCAGAAGCAGCTGAGCACATTTCGAGCAAAGCTACCAGCTCAAAATAGAGGAAAGAGATAAGGGGTGAAGGTCATAGCAAACAATTAGCTGTCAATGTAATGTCATGAGAAGCTTGAGGCTTAAACAAGGCAAGTGCATATGCAGTGTCCTGTGCACTGAGATGTATACACTGTATTGAAAAGCTTAGCATGAGAGCAAGAACAAGTCTGTAAGAAGTTAATTTGCATGCAAGTAGGGAGGGGAGACTGGAGTAATCTGATTGGTGGGATTTGTTTCCTCTAACCACTCTGATTGAGCCTTCAGTGACCAGGCAGCATACTTGCCAAGCAATGTGTGTCATTTCTGTCTACACTGACAGCACTGGTATGCAAACTAGAGTGATTCTGTTTTGACTAAATGTCTCTCTGTATCTTATTTTGGCTTCTTTTTTGGGTGCTACAGATAACAACAGTTCCTTTAAGTCTTAGCATCTGTAGTGGGGGGACAGTGGGTTTTGTATACTGTATATTATATATAGAAAGTTAATTCCCTACAGAAGTATTTTAATGTTGCATGTGTCTTAAATAATAGTTTTTCCTCAGCTTCCTCTTAATTACAGCTTAAGTTTGTTTAAATGATAGCATATGATTATGTGTGAACTGATTTACTGACCAGCAGCACCAGCTAAATGTTATTATTTGTAGAAATAGAAATTAGTGCGTGTGTTTTTAAGAAAATGAGGGAGAAAGTGGCAAAAAGTAGATTTCTCCACTATGCTGTCAAACATTCTTTGTCCAGCTGTGAAGAAAAACCTTTCTCAAGCACATAATTGCTGTTAGGGATAGATGGTCAGGGCCCGTATTCACGAACATTCTGAGAATACTCTCAGAGAGCTCCTAACTTGGCCTAAAAATTTTTAGTAAGGAGTCCAAGCTTGGGAGTGATTTAGGAAAGATCTCAGAGAAACTCTGAGCAAGGAAGGGACAGAAACCTTTACCTTAGTGAAGAGGTGTGGTTGACCTGGTTGCTAGGTATGATGCATTCTTTTAACAGATGTGATTGGTTGTCAGAGACACACCCTTTTATGAGCCTGTGGACACCCAGTGGAAATGAAATTAAATGCTGACTGGGAAAGAGTTGTCATTGTTATTGCAATCACTCTGCTGATGGAAGGTTGAGACAGACCCAAGTCATCACTGCTGCACTGTTGCATTTTTCCAGTTTTTCAAATATATAAGTATTTAGATCATTTTATTTCTGGTGTTATAGCGTTATTGTGTTGGGTGTGAAATGTGTGGATACTCCTAATGAGATTGACCACAAATATTATTCCTGCACTAATCTGTAGCATTTCATTTACTTACTGTCATCCAGTGTTTGGAGGATATTTCTCTGACCTCTTTGTCGTTCTGCCATTTTCTCCTCTGCTTAAGAAACTCTTAATCCTCTAAAAGTCCTCCTCTCCTAACAGTTTTTCACTTTGGTCGCTCTTTTAAGGTCTAAGAGACTTTGTGAATAACTTTTATCCTTACAAGGACCTAGTCTTAACTTATATGGGGGAATTCTGAGAAAACATCACAATTCCAAGAATTTTCTGAGAATTTTGTCACTAGGAGAAACTCTTAGCACTAGGAAGCTTTGTGAATATGGCCCCAGGTCTCCAGTACATACATTTTGGAAATTTGAAATTTTGCTAATTTTCTTCCTCAATATTTAGTGTTAAACTGACTTCAGAATTAATTCAAATTAATATCACTGCAGTCATGAATTGTAGCCTGCATTACAGCTTTCTTTACTATTTTGTCCTGTGATGTCTTGCATAATGTCCATGGAATAAAAGGTTTTTATTAGGGGTGGGACGATATGGGTAACTCACGATTCGATACTGTGGCGATATTTGGCCCACGATAACGATAATATCACGATATACGATATCTGCGATATCCGATATATTGTAAGAAATTTCATCAGTGATATATCACGATGTATGTGACTGGAAAAGAAAAAAAAATACCCATAAAAAGGGAAATGTCTGTAATATTGCATTTATTCAATCAATGTACAAAGAAACATGTACATTTGCATAGTGCCTCACTGCCAGCTGTACAAATTAAAGTGCATAATAACAATACTGTAGAGCTAGACCAGTGGTTCCCAACCCTGGTCCTGAGGGATTCTTGTCCTGCATGTTTTAGATGTTTCCCTGCTCCAACACACCTGATTCAAATGATCAGCTCATTATCAGGCCACTGCAGAGCTTGATGACGAGCTGATAGTTTGAATCAGGTGTGTTGGAGCAGGGAAACATTTAAAACATGCAGGACAAGAATCCCTCAGGACCAGGGTTGAAGAACACTGAGCTAGACAAATGAATAAGAATATAACAGTATACAGCTAGACACATTAAAGTGCATGAACATGAATAACATGTTTTCTGTAAATCAGTGCTACTCTGATACTGAATGTCAGTAGCAACTCACATTAAAGCGCACACACCAACACGCGCACATCACGCTCCAGAGTAGCTTGCATACGGCGAAAGCCATCATTTTCGACCACGCTGTAAGGACGAAGGTCCTTGCAAATGAATTCAGCGATGGACTTGGTGATAGCCTGTGCCCTCGGAGACCCAAAGGGGAACTTTGCTTTAAAAGCAGTAGTGATTGTCGGCTGACTTGGTTTGTCTTTTTTTATCACCCGCGAGTAATTCGCCGTGATAGCGAACGAGGTGGCTTTGCAGATTCGTAGTGTTGCTGTTATATTTTACCTTTGCAAAACAGTTTTTGCAGATTGCATATTCTTTATCCAGTGCTCTCCCGTCATCTGTCTCGTAAAAGCCAAAGTGTCGCCACACTTTAGAGTGGAAACTTGAGGGTGGGTCTTTGATTTGTTTTTCTGTGTTCGTATTTTCCGCTATTCTCACATCTATTCTTCTGTATGGTTCTTCTTCTTCTGTCGTTAACTCGTCTTCTTCACTGGCCGTTGCTTCCGTCTACTTGACCCCCATTTACGGGATTAGCGCCCCCGCAACGAGGACAGGAGAGATTAAGTACTGACGGCGACAACGGGGTAAATCCATTATGTGTGTTGTAATAAAATATCGATATTTGCCGTCTGTGTATTGATTATTTATTGCGACAGGGAGCGCAACAATATATCGGAATATCGATTTTTTTTTCCCACCCCTAGTTTTTATAGCCCCTTTCCCACTGCACAACAAACCCACTAACGCCTGCTAATATCTGGCTTTTGTATGTAATTGCTAAAGGTAACAATCGGTATTCACATCCAGGTAAAATGATTCTGCAGTAGTCACAGGTATGAATTGGCTCTGGCTCCAGTCAGCAGTATTAGAAATACAACACCCAGGAATTAGTCTTTCACCAATTTTAAGCAGGTTTTCCCGTGTTTAAAAAGAAAACATGTTGTTGTACTAAGTTTGGTGGAAAAGGGGTGAAAGAGGAGTACTTACTGCAGTAATCAAAGTTTTTAGGGGACAATTCAGATTTTGTTTAGTTTGCGCAGTTGGCCAGTCAGGGATTAAAATGACACACTCTATAGGTTCTGCTAACAAAGGTGTGCCATTGGAATGTTTACCGTAAGCAGTAATTGTAAAAGATCAACAGACAAGCCTGCTGTTATTAACACATTGTTCTTTATCCCTTTATTCATTTGTGACTAAATGCTAGGTTTTATCCACACATACTTGTGTGTTAGTAAGTGCATAATTCTTGACTGAAAGTTGTTACTGGCCTAGGCCACTGGCAGGACCTAATAAAGGTCTCATTGTGTGAGCTCACAGATTGCCTTCTCAATTTCCCACAGGTTTTGAAATGTTGAAAGTTTGTGAATTTGAGGAGAAAAAAACTTGAAATTTTATGTTAACTGTCATGGGTCAGTGAAAGTTTTTTAATTTATGTATTTTAATAATGATTAATTGCCTAGATTTTGGTGATCAAAGGTCAAGGTCACCTCATTCTCGTGAATGGAATATCTAAAGAAGGCCTTGAGGGAATTTCTTTAAATTTGGCACAAAAGTCACTGAGGCTCACAATGAACTGATTAAAATTTGGTGATCAAAAGTGACTGTGACTCACAAAACATGTTTTTGATCATACTTCAAGAATTCATACGCTAATTACGACAAAAATTTCACAGAAATACCTAACAGGATAAAATGACGAAGGAATGACATTTTATATCCAAAAGGTCAAAGGTCAACTATGTCATGCTTCACAAAACACGTTTCATCATTCAGTGCCATAATTCAGGAACAGAAGGGGAGACACTTGGTCAAATACTGAATTGGTGACACTCCTCTTGGGTGCCCATCTAGAAACTGTGCTGATTGTGTAGATTTTTTTGTGCTGCCGGTTTTAAGATGTGTGTGAATCATCCACGTTTTAGAATGTGTAGCTTATTTATAGCAAAATTAATGTTTATATCCTTGTCATCAGTCATGGATACACATGAGTCTGGACAGAAGGAAAGCTACTATTAAGTCTGCTACTTCTCATCTTAAATATTCTCAGTGTATATAACTGTAATATATAACCTTTATCCATGTCTCAAATTATGCTATGTTGTGTCATTGAAATGTATGGGAAATTCTGGCTTACATTGTTGTTGTTGTTGTTGTTGTTTTCTGTTATTGTTGTTGTTTGTTTGTTTGTTTGTTTGTTTGTTTTTGTTGTTGTTTTTTTTAATGGTATACATGGTTCCAACCAAGACAGTGTCTAGTAGAGGTGTAAGCCCCTTAGGGCCTACTGTATTTTACATTGTGAGGAACTTAGGCAAATCCTTTTTTCCTGATTTTTTTTTTTTTTTAATGTTTTGTTTAATATAGGTTTATTAATTTCTTGTCTTGTCAGGAGAGAGAGTCTTTATTTCAAGGTGGCCCACCGCCACAGTTAAATACTGCAACAAAACCCGTGTGGCTTGTTTGAGTGGCCATGAAATCATCACTAACCTGATCACCAATGGCTTATTATCCTTGAAACAGGATTGTCATGTACCATTGGATAGGTGCACTATAATACATTAAGTTGTTTTTCTGCTTTACAGCAATATTAGATGCATTTAGAGTAAGTGGGATCCTTCTGCTTGTACTAATGAAAGACACATTTTGTTTACTTCTCTTGCAGATATCTGTAGATTTACAACTATGGAAGAAGACCTCACAATACCTCACGATTCTGCCAAAAACTGCAACATATCAGTAATAGGGGATGAAAAAGAAAAGGTAAAGGACTTTGTTTATAAGCATTTCAGAGAAGTGGCAGATGGGTCACTCTTCAATAATGCAGAAGAATCTTCCATTAAGGAACATGGGAGTCCTGCCAAGAAAGAGAAACAAACACTCAATAAAGCCCATTGTAAAAACCAGCAGGGGGCTGTTTTCTCTGGAAAGATTCTGAGTTTTGGATGCTCAGTGTGTAAAGATGATTCCACATATAGCCCCAATGATCTCCTTAAACATTTTCGAGCAGCCCATAAAGGGACCCTTCCTACATACCCTTGTGACCTGTGCGGTTTTGTCACGAACGAGTTCCCTGCTCTTCAACGCCATCGGATTGAGCACAGGAATACCCTGGTTACCTGTGAGCTGTGTGACAATGATGTTCAGTACTCTCTGCTTTTGCTTACCAGACACTACATCATGTGTCATAGTCTAAATGGACAGTTTAACTGTGACTGGTGTGACTTTACAACTGTGGATGCAGGTACATTTGTCCAACACATCCATCATCATAATGAGAGTCCTTGGAAGTGTTCAAAATGCAGACATATCAGCTCGAATGAAGAGGATCATCAGAAGCATATGAAAGCTCACTCGGGTACATTCCCTTTCACTTGTCAGTTCTGTGGATATGGTGCAGCAAGAAGCGAGTATCTTAAAAAGCACACGGCAGCTGTTCACAAAGAGGAGGCTGAGAGAAGGAATGTATGGAAAAGTATAGAAGACAGTGGAAATTCAGCATCTGCAACCTTAAAACTTTTCATGAAAAAGAGTGCTGAAGCACAGGAGACTCAGCGGATAACAAAACTGAACTGTCTTTCTGGGAGTTTACCAAACCAAAATGGCAGGCTAATCAAACCAGAGAAATCTCTTGAGGAGACCCACCACTTTGTGGATGGGACTGTAGCAAAAAAGGACAACAGAAATTGGAGCAAAGGTTCTCATAATACAGAGCAGTCAATGCCAGTAATGTTACAGGAATGTGACAACTCTGCAAGTTCTGATGCCGCAAGTCACACTAGTCCTAATGGACTTACTGTTCTGATGGTTAAGAACAAAATCTCTCTTCCCCCCAACTGTACAACCAAAGTAATGGGATTCAAGATGGTTGATGGCAAAAAACATTTAGTTCTCAAAGTAATACCAACAGCAAAGCAAGATTCATCCACTCAGAACCATTCATTGGTTGAAGACTTGGGCTCCTCAGCACCAAATGCTATGCTGCATAAAAGCAAAATCTCTAATGAGAATGGGGAATGCTCAGACAGCAAGAACTCAACATCGCATTGCTTTGCTGTTTCACCAAGAACTGGATCTTGCATACAGATGGAACAAGATGATATTATGGCAGTAAAAGTAAAGATCGAGGAGGAAGAAACCTCTGTTTGCAACCTTGATTCCACCCCACCTAGAAATGATGTTGGGGAGCAAAGTAATGCTGTACTAAATAGCTCTTCAACTTGTGCAGACACATTACATCCTATGACAAATGACTTTGATCATGTGGGTGACCAAAGTCACCAAAGTCAAACAACCTGCTCACAAAGAAGTAAGCTTGATAATAAGTCAGTCTCTGCGACATTTAACTCTGATGCAACCGCTGATAGTCCGTCTCAAATCAGTAATACTTCAACAGTGTGTGCTGGTAAGGTCAGAGGTTTACCGTCACCTTCAAAAAATGCTCAGGAAACGTTGCTTTCCAAACAAGTCTCCAAAGAAACCATTGAAAACTGTGGGGCTGCAGATGAGTTATTAATGACTGAAACAGAAGCAGGCAAACTCATTGACAAACACAGATGGAACTCTCCCTGTAACACTAAAGAAAACGATGACCATTCTCCTCAGAGTACTCCAGAAAAGACTGAAAAGGTTAGACCAGAGACTGAACAGAAAAGCAGCCAGCATTTTAAAAAGCTTTCCACAAATCCAGTTCCATCAGACTCATCCACACCTACTTCAGGTAGCCGCAGAGAAAGTGCCGTGGGCTCAGAAAATTGCACACAAAATTCACCAAACCAAGGAGTATTTACTTTTCACAACTACTCCAAGGAAACATTTGGCACTTCACCTAACACTCCCCAAAACTTTGACAATATGTCTGAACATTCGCTAGACAAAGACAGTATTTGTGAATCATCACAGTTTAGCTTGACATTGGCAGAGTCTCCAGAACCATTCACGGAAAGTGTCAATGGTGAAGACTCAACTCAAGAAAAGGTATCAGATAGTGACATTGAGGTTGAGGGATGCATAGCTAGTGTTGATGATCCTGCCACTGAGGATGAAAATCCTGATTCAGTGCTCCAAGACTTCAATATTATCAAAATTGAGGAGGACAGCATTCCTATATCTAACAAACAGTCTGAAGCAAAGAGTAGTTCAACTCTCTTGGGCAGTTTTGTGGAGGAACATTCAGATGCAATCATTACCCAACAACTTAATAAGGAAAGAGTTGGGTCTTCAAGTGCAAGTAATGATTCTTTAAAACAAACAAAAACGACTCTACGTATTCTTCAGTTGCCAGAGGGCAAGCAGTCAGTACTCTTAAGAACTGCAGAGAATCGATTTGCTGTGCCGATGCAGGTCAAGGCCACTCCAGGTTTCAAACTGATAACCAATTCTGCAAATCCTCAGATCAATGTGTCTTATATGAAGCCAGGGGCGGAAAGATCAAGTAACCCTACTGGAGTAACCCTCACTCCAAACAGTAGGAGGATAGGTGTATCAGCGGCAAATCCAGGAGCTGCTGAAAAAGGGAAAACACTTCTCTCTGCTGTTCAACCAGGTGTTAGCACCACCTCAAATCACTACCTTATCAACAGCCCAGGATTTAAGGGTCCTGTCCTCCTTTCAAGCACACCACATAATACACCTACAGACAAGACGGCAAAGACACAGCAGACTTGCTACTTGGTACAAAGGTCTGTTCCATTTGTTCAGAGCCCCAGTGCTCCTGGTCTCAGACTGGCAAGTACACAGCTCCCACTGAGCTCACGGCCAGTTGTGGCCATGCCCGTGAGCTCTGCAGACAAACCCAACGCTCTGCAATCTGGTCGCCAGGCATTCTTGCTGCGATACATTTCTCCACCCAAATCACGCTTACTACTAAACAACCAAGATGCAAAGACTGGGACTCAGTGTAGCCAAACCAGTGAAAGTACTGGAAACAAAGTCATATTTAAAATAGTCACTCCTACTGGTAGCCTTCTTACAAGTGGTGCTCCCACCTCAAGCAGTCAACCTTTGTTTTTGGCCACCAGACCTCAAACCCAGTGCTTTCTGGTGTCATCAAACAAAACAAATGCAAATGCCTCCAATGGAGTGAAGAAATTGATCACCATCCAAAACACTGCACAGAAAGATGTCAAGGAATCTTGCATTTCACCCTCTCAAATGAATGTAAAGGTACAGCCATGTGAAGCAGAGAAACCTATCCTAGCCCCAAGGCCAATTCGGCCTCCAAGCCAAAGGAAAAGGCGCAGGAAACCATTGTTTGACGAGCTCCCACCGACGGTGCACAAAGCTAGACGACTGACAAGTAAAATACTGACTGAGAAAGAGACTACTGTCTTATGGAAGCCTGTAGCCAAAGACGTTGAAAGGACACTAAGGCTTGCCCCATTCAGTTCTCTGCAGCAGGTCAAATGCCCTCGTAGATACCAACCTGTAGTGGTGCTCAATCATCCAGATGCTGACATTCCCGAAGTGGCCAATATCATGAAGGTAGTCAACAGATACAAAGGTGCTGTTACTAAGGTCTCTCTGTCTCAGAAAACAATCCAAGCACTCTCTGAGCTTGGTGCTCTATGGAAGAATTCCTTGACCAAAGGTGCATCGTCTCCGAGCGATGATCCAAGACCCCGGCCAGTTCAGAGTTCTGTCCGAGAGCGATTCCTCCTGAAACTGAAGTTGAGGAAAAAAAGCAAAAAAAAGTACGAAGTTGTAAAAACTCGATCAGGTTGTAGACAGGAGCCCGTGGTGTTTGACTGCTGGTTTTGTGGTCGGCTCTTCAACAGCCAAGAAGATTGGATTGGTCACGGTCAGCGGCACCTCATGGAGGCAACTAGAGACTGGAATAAACTGTTCTAAAAATTTTCCATCACCTTGTAATGGGATGATGATCTGTCCTTTTTGAGGTGAAACAAATCGTTGAAGTTGTATATTTTTTAATGACCTTCCACTATACGTTTGTTCAATTTCTGTCCCTGTAAATACATATTCTTAAGTAAATCATAGTTTATCTTTTCATTGGTGCATAGTGATAAATTATGTACTGCAAGCATGATTTATATCATGCATGCACAGGTCAAATTGAACTGTGAAAATGGTACACTGTAATTAAGAGTTGTGGTAGGAGCACTAGCTTAGAGAAAGGGGACAATATCAGCAAAGGTTGTGTGTAGAGTTGGATTAAATTACTCAGGTGATTTCCTATTGATCTGGTTTGTCATTTTTGCTCATGAATTTCAAATAAGCAGAGGCCTAGATTAAGGGACTTTTGTATCTTCTTTTATTATCCTGCACATGAGGACAGGGAACTATTTGTATAGCTTAACTCTAAAGCTTGTAGACAGATTCCTTGTTTTGTGCTTGTGATAAAAACTGTTCTGGTCCAAATTATTCCTTTTTTGTACAATGTTTTAATTGAGGGGAGTATAATTTTACTCTGTTCTATCTTCAGGATTAGTTTACAGTTTATGTCAGGATTTTGTCAACCTGTAGCATGCGCTTGTCATAACTAGAACTGAGATTTTTCAAGGTAATCTCTTAAGTCTGCCAGGTATTGCAAACAGACAGATGGTTTTATAGAATTTTTTTTGCAGAGAAGAAAAATCCTGTATGTTAAACATGGCTCTCTGTCATTACTTGAGAAATAAGATCAGCCCATTTTACACCCTATGCAGTTTCCATGCAACAATATTTTTGCTGTCCGCAACTCACTGTTTACTTGTGCTCATGTTTTGAATCCACATTTGATTTCAGAGTTTACTGTTAAATCCTATTTTTTTTTTTGTGGGTTGCAATGTTTGTTCATTTAAGAAGGACAGTACTCAAGAAAGACTGAGTATGAAAATCTGTCAGAACAACATAGAAAAGTTACAGTCAAGTGTTGTCCCAGGGCTCTTGAGTAAAATTTGGCATCTGCTTCCAAAATGTTAAGATGCCAAAATTAGCAAGCTATACCCCATATGTCGATAATAAGTATCAACAACGGATAAAGCAGGGCTGCAACTGTTTTTACTATTGATTAATCTGTTTTATCTTCTTAATTAATCAGTTAAACGTTTGTAGCCTGGTAAGACCATCCTGATGACATGAGCTTAACATTCTGTTTTGCTCTGTGTAAAATTCGATTAGGGCCAACCAGGGATCCACACCGCACTTGACAACATAAATAGCCTATCAGGGACTGTTGTAGTTGATGACATAAAGTGCAGGCCTCAGCTTGCAGAAGAGTAAAAGCGGCTCACAAAGCAACAAGCGCTAACTCTGATATGAGTAAACAGCAATAAGTGAAGTTCTTGTCGAAATAGTGTCAATAACAACCATTAAACAAGGACAATAGTTTGCACTCGCTGAGTTTCTCAGAGGAAAAGATGTTTTCACCGTTCTTCCAACTGGATTTGGCAAAAGCTTGATTTATCAGCTGGCTCCTTTGGTGAGGAGGTTGTTCCCTGGGGTTTTATATGCTGATTGGCTGAAGGAGTTTTTCTGTCAAGGCGAGTACTCCCACCCACTGAAAGTATTTAGGGCGGCACGGAGTCCAGACTGATACAGAGAGCGAAACAGAATGTTGAGTGCACATTATCAGGATGGTCTTACCAGGCTAAATCCTTTGGTCTAACAAATGTTAGAATACAGTGAAAAGACCAAGACCGGAATACAGGGAAAAGCAGCTAATCATCCCAATTTAGAAGCTGGAATGAGGTAGAAGTTATGCTTGAAAAGTGACAATTTATTTATTGTCAGAATAGTTGCAGATTATTTTACTGTCAATCAAGTGGACTAATCAAATTCTTCAATACAAGCAGGTATTAAACTGAGTCTCAAAAGATACTATGACAGATTTCCAATTGTTTTTTGGTTTTCATTATTGTTATTTAATTGTTGAGATACTACTACTCAATCAACCTCAACACTTCCTGCAGATATTTCACATTAAAAGCCTGTTGGTAAAGGAAGGGATTATGTCCTTTAAGCCACTGGATGGCTGGCTGGGCAGCCAATGATGTTGAGCCCTGTGTTACTATACTACCACCCTCAACACAATAACTGATTTTAGACACCTGGAACACAACACAACACTTTGGGAAATGGGAACATTGGACCTGTGTTACTGCTGATAGTGCTGATTGGAACAAGGACAGTAATGGCAGGGGTTGGCTGGATCACCCCAGAAGTAGAAAATGTGACGACGGAAAAATGTTAAACTTTACAGGAATAGATGAGGGTTTATATAAAATGTGCAAAGCATAATTCAACATCAGTTTGATACAGAACAAATTGCACCCACTGACCCCAGATAAAATCACAGAAGAAGGCATTTACATACTTTTAAACTGTTATTGGTTCTATAAAAGGTTTCTTGTTAATATCAGATACTTTCAGAGGCGATTTGATTTTTACTGTCACATTTGTTTTTTATGCTCTGTAGACCTTTAAGTGTAGTAGGAGCCCTGAACGCAACCCATGTGTTTGGACTTTCACGTGTTATTGCATTAATGTTGTACTGTAAACCTGCTCACTGGCATCATCAGGTCCAGTCTGTTGTACATACATTTGTTTTGATGTTACATTTGACACTTTATTTCATGGCAACAGGACATTTACTTTCTTCATGGGTTTTAATGATTGTATTACATGATGATGGAACTGTGGAATGAATGTTTTCTTCCGTTCAATATGCAAACGTGACTGAACAATGCAAGCCATGCTAATGTTTTTATACTTTCAAAATGGTTCTAAAACAGCCAGCCTCCAATTACTGAAGTTCTGACCTCAGCAGGGGCCGCTTTTCACCAGCATTTGCTAAAAGTTCCTTTTAATCAACAGCTTCAGTCAATAACAGGGCATTTTATTCCACACTAGCTCAATTCCCTGAAATCATTTCCCAGAAAACTAAAACTGTAGCACAAGTAGTAGCTACATTCCACTCATATTTGTGACATACCTATGAAACCAAACAAGCATTCAGCTTTCACTTGCTTCATGGGGTGTTTTCACAAGTCAAAGGATTTGGTCAACATTTTTGGGAAATGTGCTAATTTTTTTCCCCCAGTGAGTGAGATCAGGAGAATGATGTGTGTGTGTGTGTGTGTGTGTGTGTGCGTGCATGCGTGCATGCTTGCGAACTTTGAAAGAGCTGTAGTCAGGATGTGGTTAGCCTAGCTTAGCATAAAGCAGGTTAGAAGTTAGCCCAGCCCTCTCCAAAGTCAAAAATACACCAACAAGCACCTCTAAAGCTCACTCATCAGCATGCTGTATCTTCAGACAAAGCCAGGCTAGCTGTTTTTCCCTGTCTCCAGTCTTTATGCTAAGCTAGGCCAACCTCATGCCGACTCAAGATCCATACTAAAAATTGATACCCATCTTCTCACCTCACTCTCGTAAAGAAAGCATATAAGCTTATTTTATATAATGTTTTACTATTCCTTTAATCAAACCAGCCTAGCCAACTACCGAAAGCTAACTTTGAAATGTCCAGCATTTTTTTTTAACACAATAAATGTGTTAAAATGATGTTATGTTAGCCTTCTTCACAATCCGAGGTTAATTTGCAAGTAAATAATTCTCAGATTTCTGTACAGTTCCTGTTTTATTGTTTACCCTGCAAAATGTCCAACATCACAAGGTTCAGTGTTATAAGTGTTTAAAGGATTGAAGTTATCTCCTATCCTTATATGTTCAAATGGATGGTATTTCTCTTGTTAAACTGTTGTTTGGGCTACAATTTAAAATACTTCTTACATACTGTGGTGTACTGTAGGGTAAAGTAACAGAGGGTAATGTAACTGAGTTTCGTAATGGTTTTATTTTTGTCATTGCAGCCCTTATGTTGGGGGATGTTCAGGTTTTGACTTTTTTTTTTTTTTTTTTTACATTCTTCAAACTGGAATTTCATGACGTAACAATTTTGAGTTTTGGGATAAGATTAATTAAAGGGGCTGATAGAAATGTTTTAACAGCCCACTTTTCTTGTTGATTTTGTAGCTCAGTCCCCCTCAAACAGACAGCTTGAACTGATCCCAGCTAAGTTGATGCAAACACCAAATGAACTCCAGGTCTTATTTCAGTTTGTTTCAGATGGCTTTATGTTTGTTTCCTAACAGTTTAATTTATATGATGGAAATGCACAGTGTGAGAACAGCCCTTCATCTTTTCTGCTTCTTCTTCTTCACTGCTCTCAGGCCAAAGATCCATTTGGTTTTTTCATAACATTTTAAAAGCAAGTGTTGATGGGATTTCTCACTGTATACACAAGTTCTCCACTGTGATAATTATAAACCACTTGTTACATTGGGACACACTACTAGATCAGCTTACTCTGTCAGTTGAATGAGCCTAAAACAAACAGTGAAATTGAAATCCATGTTTTACATAAAGATACTTTGTACAGTTTAGCCTTCTGCTCCTCGCCCTTTACTCAATAACAAATTACATATTAGGTTTGAACCCTTATATGCTGAACTCATCATGTACAGTAACTTTTTCCTATCCAGCAGGCTGTTCAACTCTTACTGAATCGTTCCTCATGCTAAGTGCCTCAAATGTCCTTTGACAGGTTGACAATGTGTACTGTATTCTTCTGTTCAATTTAGTGGTTCACTCTCCTCTAATAAATGTACATACCTTATGGAAACATTGTGGTGGGTTCTTGTTGCTGTTGAATTCTGACGACACCTTCGCAAATTTACACTCTGGATCAAAACTGTAACAAAAAAGAGAAAAAAAAAAGAAAATCTGATTACTTTTGGATCTGCAGTTAACACAGTCTGTTAATATTTATTAGCTTTATGCAGTACAGAGGTGAAATGAAGTGGCCTGTCCCTTCACTGTATGTCTGATGGTGATGATGCTGAAAAGATCCACATGAGGGCAGCACAGAACAAAATGTTACAGGCTATTCTTCCTGAATTTTATCCAGCAGAATAATCTTTCACTTTATACCAGAACTTTAGTTTTATTTGAATCTCAATCGGAAACTAAAAGCATTGTTGAAAGTGAACTGGCCTTTTTGGAGTAATGAGAAAGTTTGACTTGAAACCATGCACTAATATCATTTATTAAAAAGGGATCAAATATTTAGGAGACGACTTGTTAGATCACAGATTTTCTGTTATCATGTGCTTAACCCTCTTATACAGTGGATATAAAAATCCCTTTAACGGGGACCATTTTTCCTTGTTAAGGGTTTTTTAGGGGGGGATTCCTTTTCCGCTGTGAGGGTCCAAGAGCAGAGGAATGTCGTATGCTGTAAAGCCCTCTGAGGCAAACTGTGATATGTGATATTGGGCTTTCTAAATAAAAATTGAATTGAATTGAAAATAAGAAAAATGAGACCAAGATAAATCATTTCAAAACTTATTTTCACCTTTAATGTGACTTATAATCTTCACAATTCAGTTGAAAAACAACAAAATCTTCTAGGGGAAAAATATAAAACATTTAAACCTTACAATAACCTGGTTGTGCACACCCTTAAACTAATACATTCAAACTTATGTTAAATCGCAGTCTGTAAACACCTGCTATCAATTACAGTGACTGAATAACCCCAAATAAAGTGCAGCTGTCCTAGTAGGATTTTCCTGACATTGACTTAGTTGTATCCTACAGCAGAAGCCATGGTCCACAAAGAGCTTACAAAGCATCAACAGGATCTCATCGTTGAAAGGTATCAGTCAGGAGATGGGTACAAAACAATTTCCACGGCATTAGATAAATCATGGAACACAGTGAAGTCAGTCATCAACAAGTGGAGAAAATATGGAACAAGAACTGGATGTCCCTCCAAAATTGATGAAAAAAACAGATGAAAACTGGGCATGGAGGCTGCCAAGAGGCCTACAGCAATTCTGAAGGAGCTGCAGGAATTTCTGGCAAGTACTACATGTGACAATAATGTCCTGTATTCCTAATATAATAATTAATAATAATAAATTATTAATTAATTAATAATAATCTGCACTAAAGTGGTCGGGTTGCAGGACGGAAGCCTTTTCTTACAAAGAAAGACATCCAAGCCTAATAATAATAATACAAAAGTATGTGAGAAAATGTGTTATGGTCAGACGAAAAGTTGAACTTCATGCCCATGATTCCAATAGGTATGTCTGGTGCCAAAACAACACTGAACACCATACCCATGCTGACGTATGGTGGTGACAGCATTATGCTTTGGGTTTTTTTATTCTTCAGGTGGAGCTGGGCCTTTAGTCAAGGTGGAGGGAACTATGAACAGTTCCAAATATCTGTCAATTTTGGCCCAAAACCTTCAGGTGTGCTAGAAAGATGAAGGGGAATTTGCCTTTTCAGCACAACCATTACCCAGAACATAGATCCAGATCAACAAAAGAATGACTTCACCACAAGAAAATAAAATTTTTGGAATGTTCCAGCCAGAGCCCAGACCTAAATCCAAATGAAAATCTGTGGGGTGACCTGAAAAGGGGTGTGCACAGGAGATGCCCATGCATTTTGACAGAGTTGGAGCACTTTTTCCAGGAAGAGTGGGCAAATATTGCTGCTAATTAAATGCTGTAATACAATCAAAAGTTGCTTTAACCAAGTATTAGTTTAAGGGTGTGCACACTTATGCAACCAGTTTTTTTTTTCTTAATATTTTTCCCTTAGAAGATTTGTTTGTTTTACACTTAAACTGTATAGGTTATAAGTCACATTAAAGGTGAAAAAAGTTTTGAAATGATTTATCGGAATCTAGTTTTTACAAAACAAAAACCTGGCATTTGAACAGGGGTAGGTAGACTATTTATATCCACTGTAAGTTACTGTAATATAGTTGGGGTTAGCGCTTATATATACACTCAGTTGCCTGTTTATTAGGTACACCTTACTAGCTAAAACCAATGCAGTCCATTTCAACTGTCCTGCAATAAATCTAACAAACTCTGTAAGACACTTGAATTAACTGAACATTTCAGTCTTCAAAAAAGGGAGGGCTTATTGCAGGACTGTTGTAAATTGCGTGTAAATTGTCATTTATAAAGGACTTTTCTAAGAATCTTATGCAGGGAGCTCACAGATGCCTTTATGTATGCTCTGCATTTTATTGGTTTGAAAACTACTGATCATAGCAAACTTTACTTTTTATGTCATCATTTCAGTAAAAGAAAATAAAACTGCACTGTAATCTTAATAAGTATGTCAGTGTCTTGCTCCCTTTACAGAAACAGTGTTGAATTAGAATTTCTGACCATGGTCCTTTTTAATGTGTAAACTTTCCCTGAGAGCTTTCTAAATTGTATCAAAACTAAGGGACTTCCTAAGTAGACTACTACTACATACTAATCATCATAGTATACAGTTTTGAGCCAAACCTGTTCTCATTGCCAGGCAGGCATGTGCACAGACAGACCCCAGATGGTGCTCAAACACCTGCCCTTTTGCCCTCCAACTAGATAAGTGCCCTTTTTGGAAGATATATATTTATATCTTGTACTAATTTTAGAGTTTAGTCTTTAAATTTGGTCCATATTATGAATTCTCAATAAAGAAGTGTGTTGTATTCCCAACAACTGCATCTGAGTCTAACGCCTGCCCCTCCGTCTTCAACTTCCCTTTTCACAGCCACCAAAGTAAATATAGGCAAATCAAGCACCCTGCAGAGCAGCATCACATCTCCCTGACCTGCCGTCATGGACAGCCAGGTAACGACAGTGTTTGCCCCAAGCTAGTGTGGCGTAAAATCAAACAGTCTCCCTCCAGCTCTCTGACAGATTCGGGTTCACCAACTGCCCAGTTTGAGCAGAGACAAACACTGAATTGCTTTCCCACTTCCACATCTTTATAAACCAAAACTCAATTTGAAATAATGTTTATGTCTCCCATGTCACGTCTCTGATAATTAAACAAAAATGACATGCAGTTTGGGGCTGCGGTGCGTAAAGAGCACAGAGGAGGAGTGTAGAGTTACATGTGTCTGGTCTTTGAGATTCTTAAAAAATATTTAAAGCTTATTTCGAAGATAATTCTAAGAATTAGTGCGTGACTATTTAGAAAAGGAGGAAAAGACAATGAGGAGAGGAGAGAAGAACACACTTGGCCTGATTGTAACTAAACACGGGCCTACTTTGTAGTTTGGAGGGTTGATCGTAGGGTATTATTCTATATATTCAGAGAACAGCGTTTTTCAGTTTTGTATAAAGATTTGTTGATTGTGATGGTTATTTACTTTAGAGCACTAACGCATGCACATTGTGACGTTGTTTTCTTTGTTGCTGCCTGTTATAAATAAATAATAAATGTAGAAAGTGTATGTGTAGCAGCTGCTAGGTGCATATAGAGCTTGAGACATCACACATATGCTAGAAAGACGTTTCTCTTAATCGTCACCGAGCACAAATGTTCTGTATGTACTTAGACCTCAAGAAACCCTCTGGTGCTGGCTGACTTAATGCATGCAAAAAAAAATGTGGAAGTGATGCCCTTTTTCCTGCTTGAGCACCTGCCCTGCAAAATGTCTGTTCACAGCACTGCTCCCAGGTCATCAAATATCCATGCTTTGTCATACCCATCAACATCTCATAGCGACACACAGGGCTACCTTTAGCATCTCTATGTGACACAGAGCTGAAACACACTGTAACATGTGGTTAATGCTGTGAAATGGTAAGTATGTTTGTTACGTAACACGACGACCGTACGTAAAATGTGTAACATTATGTTTAAACAGCGCTGACTTTCATGCTAAACATCAGCTGTGGTCCCCTGGGTGAAACTCTTGTTTTGTCTGACCCAGTCACCTCCCCACCCTTTTGCCCTATGTGGACTTTCTCGCTTTTTTAGAAATTATACATTATGTTTGACACTGGACATCAATCCAACTGTGACTTAGTTACACTTAATGAAGAGACATTAAAATGTTCAGTGATGGGCAAGCTACATCAATATTGTAGTGAGCTAAGCTACTAGTTACTCAGCAATAAATGAAGCTTCACTACACAACAATTACCACCCAGGAAAATGTAGTTAGCTAAGTTACACAGACACAGCAAAAGTAGTTAGCTACATGAGAAGCTACTTACCGGTAGTTAAACCAACTCCACATAGTGATAATGATAATACTTCATTTGAGTTGAACCAGTGTCATGCCAAGTGAATTTTCTTGTGGTTACCTGCCAATTTAGTTAATCCAAAACAAAAGATTGCTGGAATTCCATTTCCTTTATTAGGACATTCCTTAACATTTCCCAAGACTTTAAAACAATGCCTAAAATACGAATATAGGCTAAGTACAGTATAAACGAAGACAACTGGAGAGGTCAAGCCATGCAGCATAATGAAAAATTCACTGTAATTTCAAAAAACAAAATCACTGATCTCACAAATGAATATTTCAAGCTGCTCTTAGAAGCAAACTGCTTCCCTCATTTTCCTCAAAAATAAATCCTCAAAAAATATTTGGTTTGAACATTAACCAGTTACTGGTATGACATAAAGCTTCTTTTGACAGAGAAAGGCAACATAAAACACCTTTGATTATAAAACACCTTAGTGGGGGTGTGTGTGTGTGTGTGTGTGTGTGTGTGTGTGTGTGTGTGTGTGTGTGTGTGTGTGTGTGAGAGAGAGAGAGAAAGAGAGAGAGAAGGGGGTACAGTGGGCTAGCTCATCTCACAGGAGGGGTATTTTCACCCTACACAAGACAGGGTCAGACAGTTTAACATTAATGTCCTGTCTATCAGCAAACATTAGCAGCAGTGAAACATGAAGCGCGTAATGTGTTTTACCATTTAACGTAACTCGGCTTTCAGCTGTAAGCATATTTCAACAATATTTCTTTTTTTTTTTCGCCCAAACACTGCTCGCTAATGTTACCATCAGGTAAGCCAACCTGTTAGCTAACAGCCATATACTGTGATACAATAACTATTTGTTGTTACTATTTGTTTGAGTGAGTGAACGCTGAGCCGAAGAGTGGTCAGTGCCTCCAAAAATAGTTGAAACACAACCAGTGGCGAGTTTGTGAGATGGACACGCTTGCTAGTGGGCAATTGGCAGGTTTTGAACTCAGTCTGGTCCTTACTGTCACCTGGAGACGACGATGCAAGCCAGTGAGGAATCTGATTGGACTTTTGCGTCACGTCGAGGGGCTTTCCCAAACGAGACGCCACATGCCCCCCACTCTATCGATGCATTTAGTGCATGGGCAGATTCCAGTGGACGTAGCTAGGGGGAGGACCAGGTACCAACTTTCAGAAAGGGCCTCGGCTCATGCTTCCGATGTTTTGCAACCTCAGCTGTGTGAACGTGTTTCACATACGCTCTCCCACACTCAACAGAACATGCCTGTGATGTTTTAGATCGTTCCGCAGGTTTTGGCCTCAGAAAAAAGAGCTTGAACGGTTGCTACCACGCTACTTGATCAGTAAAACAGTTAAGCTATTGAAAAGCCGTTTGATTCAGGAAATAGTGACTCTATCGCCAAGCTACCGAAAAATGTAGTTAGTTACTAACGGCGCTATTTGTAGCGACACTACTGCCCAACACTGAAAATGTTCATCTAAAATTCAATATTTTTATGACTGTTCTGTTTCTCAAGATTTTTGGAGCCACACAGTTTGAGTGTTTCCAGCTTTGAGCAGGTCCTTAGTTTCTTTTATGCACTGCATTATGGGAGAGTACGCATCAACAGCACTTGTACTAAAAACTGGTGTAGAATTAGTAGGTCAGAATTGGGACACTGTGTAAGTTTATTGAAAATGCAGTGTTTTAGTCAGGCCATCTGGCAACTCACAGTGTGTAACAATACCTTAAAAAAAATAGGCTGCAGTAACCAACGAGTAGCAGAAGCTCTTGTGACAATCTCTGAATTGAGACAATGTTTGTAAGATGCATAGAATACAGTCGAAACACTGGAAACGGAAAATACTTGACAGGTAAAGTAAAGGTCTACCCTATATTTTTTGATAATAATAATTTGGTCTATTGTTGTGTACCTGTCCTAATTAGTTGTATAGTGTATTTATTTTTAAAGAGACCGTTAGCCCCAAAATCAAAAATACAATTTTTTTGTCTTACCTGTAGTGCTATTTATTCATTTAGATTGTTTTGGTGTGAGTTGCTGAGTGTTGGAGATATTAGCCATGAAAGTCTACCTTCTAATGGCACAAGACGGTGCTCAGCTTGTAGTGTATGCTTCCCTCTGCGTAGTCATACGGTTGAGTTTGGTAGAAAGAAAATAGCTGAGATAGCTGGGATGAGATCTGTTGGGTTGTGTTAGTTTGTGCTAACCGGGCAGAGAGAGCCGGAGAAAAGCAGCTTATGGAGACGGTTGTCAGAGCACCATCAAATGACAACAACAGCTGATTGGTGGCGATTAGGTGCTACTGTAGAAACATGGCGGACCCTGTGGACGAGCACCGGCTCCCAGGAAGATATTAATGGCATGTTCTAAGGTAACAAAGACACTACAATTCTTAGTTTCAGGTGATAATACACTAGTGAAGGCTCACTTAAAAATAAGGGATTATTATATATCTGACATTAAATCTTAGGCGCTGCTCCTTTAAGGCAGAATATTACAAATACAGTGCGAGACTGTATGAAAAATGCACTTGAAGACTTGTGATATCAATAAATCATAACATCATGATATATCACTTGACTATTTGATCGATCATCTCAGCTAAAATCAATTTTAAGTCACTGTTCAATGACGGTGATGCATAAAAAATATGTAACACAGCACAGAACACTAACTATTGTCAGCAGTGATGTGTTTAGTGTAATCTCTGATGACTGAATGTTGTGTCAATGCTCACACTGGAGATTTTGCATTAACATTATCATGCCTATCTTGGAAAATGTTGGCTGGAATTGGAATTAAAAAATGTCCCTACAAATTAAATAAACATAAAAATAACTAAAAATCTAATCAAATAAATATAAAATGATGCATCATGTCCACTTAAATTTAAAATATTTTGTTGTTATAAATATCCAGATAAGAAAAATAAGTGGAATATGTATGTGTGGAGATGCTGCAGAAATGTATCCAGAGGAAAGGCAGTGCTGCAGTAAATTTGCAATAATTAGGTATGAATCTTGTTATGTGAAGCCAAATGAAAAGAGCTTTAATCTTTAACTATGTGTACACAGCCTGTCACGTCATGTAGGCAGGTGCAGGCAATAGGCCAACACAGCGGGAAGACAGCCAGGTCTGCAGGCTTCTGTAGGGCTTCAAAATAGGTCATGTTCACATCAGGGATGTCTGCATAATTTTTCTGACTTCTCTGCTGCTGAAGTGGTTCAGGCCAGTGGCCCGTGGCTGTGGACGAGAGCACTGCGTGGGGGATGGGATGGATGGATGGAGGAGACCTGAACATGAAGCATTATCATCGTCAGAGATGCTGAGACACAGACATAGGAGCTGACTGAAGATTTTTTTTATCAGTCACACTGATGGAATTACAGTGATAACAGGCCATGGGTGGTACATGTAAAAACATTAAGTCTCTTCTAAATGTTTACTCTTATAATGTGTCACTGAGTGAATATAACTTAAGTCAATATAAATACAACTCCACAAGAGAAGAGAAACAGAAGATTTGGTGTTGCCTCAAGGGGAATGAATCAACACTAAACTTCTACAGAACTACAGTTCTTTAAACGACCACTTGAGGCTGGCTCCAAGAGCGAGTCAGTCCCCATAGACCCCCATGTTAAAATGCCCAACTTTATAGCAGAAATAAACATGTTTACAGCCTGGTACAAAAAGAAACAGTTTTGGTTTCTATAGCTAATTTCAACATTAATGATGGGTATAACCTGCTAACCAGTGTTAATTTATTGACGAAAACTATGATGACAATTTTCACATACAACCTTTTTCCATAAGAAAAACAAGACAATGACGAGCTAAAAAGAGATCTAAAACAGATCTAATAATAGATCTAAAAACAGATATTGATGATAGAAACTAAGACGGAATGTATGTTTCATTTTCACTGACGAGACGAGACATGATAAAAATGTCAAGAACAGCTGTGCTTGTATCTTTAAATGCTGCATGAGTGACAGGCTGGTAAACTCAGGAAATAGTCAGCAGCGTCAGCTGTTGGTGCAAGTTGTGAGCTGTAATTCAGCAGTAAGTAATCAGCCGTGTGTCTGATTGTGGATGGTGGAGCTGCTGAATGGATTTGTTAGTTGCAGCAGCGGCTGTTAGCAGTTAGCGGCTCTTGTTAGCTAAAGAAAGGCAGCGGAGCAAGCAGCCACCAGCTGCTGGACTTCACAGCTGATCCACGCAGGACTCCACTCAGAGGCGGACTGTCACTGGAAGGTTTATCAGAGTTTACAGTGAACCTGGGTACAAATCATGGTTGTCTCAGATTAGTTATTTGTGGTGTCAAAGTTTTTGAGACCATAAATAGAGAGATGTTGAGATTTTCAAATGATGATCAGTAAGTGTGTGCTTGTAAATTACCCCTTGAACCTGTCAAACAGTGCTGGGGAAATAACAGTTTGTAAGTGTGCAGAAAATATTTGCAGTTGTAGAAAAAAACTGCCTCAATCAAATTTTTATACAACCTGTCACCTTGATTCTAATTTCTGATACATGAATTAGCCCAGTGGTTTTCAAATTTTTTAGTGCCCAAGGCACACCTGGATTTCTATCTGTGCACAATAGCTTCAATAGTGTATCACAACATAATTGTTTGTTTTATTTATTAATATCAAATAACTGATAAACTAACTTTTACTCATGAAATATTTAACAAGATGATTCAAGAATTAATTTTAAACTTTTTAAAAGTACATCAAAGCACAATAACACATCCATTTAAAAGGGAAATAATGTAAGATAATGTGATATTTCACACACTTACAATTCCCATGCGCAAATGGCGACAAATAGGTTCCCCATGAAGGCTTTTTAAATTAAATTAAATTACATTACATTTTTCAGGTTAAGTTTCCCCTTTTTTGGAAATGGGTGCACACAATATAATGATACAGTCAATTAAAAATGTATTCATAACTTTTTGTATAGGCCCGGGTGAATGTTGCAATAATAATGTGTGGTTATCCCAAAATCCCACAGTATACCTGGATTTGCATCATTGCACACCATTTGAGAACCACTAAATCAGCCAAACTGGATTAGTTTAAAGATTAAAAATAACATACAAAAACATAATGACTAAAAGTGTAAAATGGCATGAGTTTCAGTTGACTAAAGTGTTTTCAAGTGTATTTTCACCAACTAAAACTGGTAAAACTATGAAGGATAAAAATGACTTAAGTGTGACTTAAACTAATAACCATTTTGTCTCAAGACTAAATCTGAAATAGCTGTCAATATTAACACTGTTCTTAACATACTGTTGCTATTGTGACTCATTGTACCCTTATATAACATTAAAAGGCCCCCAGAGTGCTTATAAAATGGAATTTAATGGTATACTACTTACTTACTGTGTACTTCTGTTTCTGCTTCAGAGGAAAACGTTGTGTAACTATATTCACCTCACATAGACATGTTACTGATTACATCACATATTCAGATTTTATTCATAAAATATAACAATCACAATATGATGCATTATTGTTCATCAAATTATCTAGCATTATATTGGACACATTAGAATTGCACACTCCGACGTAAACAGACGATAAGTCAATTTAAGTACATTGAGCTGTTATGCCTCTTTTTCACACCTCGGATTAAGTAAAAATTTGAATGCAGGACTTTTACCATGCAGTACTACAGTTTTTGTAGTTAATTAAGATGCCGTTTGCCCAGGGCCCCCAAATTACTATGTCCACCCCTGAAAACACCTGTTGTGGCTACTCTCTGTCAGAAACACTGGTTAGATACACCTAGCACATGTATTAATCTCTAATTAAACCTTTTAGCTTGCTTTGACAGCAAGGATATAAAGTGTAGAGCATGGATTTAGTTAGCAGAGGTATTTTGCCGCCAGGAACATTATTAGTGTTATAAGTTAGTATGGCAAACTTACACAATGGACGTACAGTAGGTGAACATGCTCGACACGTCGATGAAATACACTCCACAAGACGACCCTCCACAGAGCCCTGAAGCCCCGCCCCTACTGCTGCACAGAGCCCCAAAGTGCTGTTTGCTTGTTTATTAAGTTCGTTAATATTGAATGTGTTGTGTGTCCCAAACTGCACCAACTTTGAAAATGCACATCTTTGGGTACCCAGCAAAACACCTGCCAAGTGTGAAGGAGATTGGATGAATGGTTTAACAGAGATTACTTGCTTTATAGTTAGATAGGGGCCGTACCTTGAACCCTGGTGAGTCTGACTTGTTTCTTGCAGCGTCACTTCACCTGAATTTGGTAGTGGGAGTTGGAAAACAAAAAACTTGTGAACACACAATATATGTACCTTGTTTTAGAGATATTAAAACTCATCTGGAAGAAAACATGAGGGCTCCAAGTCCTATTTAGAACGTTACGGCCTAAATCAGTATTACAACAACAAAAACTTAGAAAATGATCCAGGAAAATATAAGATAACAAGATAAAAAAGATCATTTTTTTCACGAATGCAAAAAAAAAACAAAAAAACATTCTGTACAACCGTGCAGAAGGAAATGTGCATCTACTCATGGACAAAAGACTTGTGCTTGTGACAGTATGAGATGTAAACATTAATAGTGTCCTCCTTAGATGAGCTGTAACATTAGCTAGCTCAGTGGTGCTAGGTGAGCTAACAGTGGATGCGCACTCCTTCTGCACAGTGATACTGTTGGCAGATAGTTGTAGTAGTAAGAAAATAGTTCCTAAATGAAACACAACAAGCTCTCAAGGTCTGTGGATTATCTTGAGTAACCAGGTCATGATTTCTGAAAAGAGACACTGTTACTGAGGTTTTTTTTAAATTATCATTATACATATATATATATATATATATATATATATATATATATATATATATATATATACAGTACAGGCCAAAAGTTTGGACACACCTTCTCATTCAATGTCTTTATTTTCATGACTATTTACATTGTAGATTCTCACTGAAGGCATCAAAACTATGAATGAACACATGTGGAGTTATGTACTTAACAAAAAAAGGTGAAATAACTGAAAACATGTTTTATATTCTAGTTTCTTCAAAATAGCCTCCCTTTGCTCTGATTACTGCTTTGCACACTCTTGGCATTCTCTCCATGAGCTTCAAGAGGTAGTCAGCTGAAATGGTTTTCCAACAGTCTTGAAGGAGTTCCCAGAGGTGTTTAGCACTTGTTGGCCCCTTCGCCTTCACTCTGCGGTCCAGCTCACCCCAAACCATCTCGATTGGGTTCAGGTCCGGTGACTGTGGAGGCCAGGTCATCTGCCGCAGCACTCCATCACTCTCCTTCTTGGTCAAATAGCCCTTACACAGCCTGGAGGTGTGTTTGGGGTCATTGTCCTGTTGAAAAATAAATGATCGTCCAACTAAACGCAAACCGGATGGGATGGCATGTCGCTGCAGGATGCTGTGGTAGCCATGCTGGTTCAGTGTGCCTTCAATTTTGAATAAATCCCCAACAGTGTCACCAGCAAAACACCCCCACACCATCACACCTCCTCCTCCATGCTTCACAGTGGGAACCAGGCATGTGGAATCCATCCGTTCACCTTTTCTGCATCTCACAAAGACACGGCGGTTGGAACCAAAGATCTCAAATTTGGACTCATCAGACCAAAGCACAGATTTCCACTGGTCTAATGTCTATTCCTTGTGTTTCTTGGCCCAAACAAATCTCTTCTGCTTGTTGCCTCTCCTTAGCAGTGGTTTCCTAGCAGCTATTTGACCATGAAGGCCTGATTCGCGCAGTCTCCTCTTAACAGTTGTTCTAGAGATGGGTCTGCTGCTAGAACTCTGTGTGGCATTCATCTGGTCTCTGATCTGAGCTGCTGTTAACTTGCGATTTCTGAGGCTGGTGACTCGGATGAACTTATCCTCAGAAGCAGAGATGACTCTTGGTCTTCCTTTCCTGGGTTGGTCCTCATGTGTGCCAGTTTCGTTGTAGCGCTTGATGGTTTTTGCAACTCCACTTGGGGACACATTTAAAGTTTTTGCAATTTTCCGGACTGACTGACCTTCATTTCTTAAAGTAATGATGGCCACTCGTTTTTCTTTAGTTAGCTGATTGGTTCTTGCCATAATATGAATTTTAACAGTTGTCCAATAGGGCTGTCGGCTGTGTATTAACCTGACTTCTGCACAACACAACTGATGGTCCCAACCCCATTGATAAAGCAAGAAATTCCACTAATTAACCCTGATAAGGCACACCTGTGAAGTGAAAACCATTTCAGGTGACTACCTCTTGAAGCTCATGGAGAGAATGCCAAGAGTGTACAAAGCAGTAATCAGAGCAAAGGGTGGCTATTTTGAAGAAACTAGAATATAAAACATGTTTTCAGTTATTTCACCTTTTTTTGTTAAGTACATAACTCCACTGTGTTCATTCATAGTTTTGATGCCTTCAGTGAGAATCTACAATGTAAATAGTCATGAAAATAAAGAAAACGCATTAAATGAGAAGGTGTGTCCAAACTTTTGGCCTGTACTGTATATATATATATATATATATATATAGGTACTTTGAGCACCACAAGCTGAGTACCATCTATTTCCATTATTTTGGAGAGAGGGCAGACTTCTCTACAGCCAATATCTCTAACACTTGGCACCTCAAATCAAAACAATCTCGACTGAAAATATGTATTTTTGATTTTGAGTAAATTCCTTGGAAAAGAAAATACAAAGAACATGCCGACAGGATCCTAGATAGTAGGTACGGCCCTGCACAGACAGAGAACAATGACTCATGCAGTGATTCACAGTAAATCTTTATTTCTAGTGCAGACAACACGCAGTGCTCATATTGGTACTCCCTTTGTCTCACAAGGTGTCACTTTGTTTCTTTACACTGTTGAGAAAATCCACAATAGAAGTGAGAAATAAAAAAATGCCACATTAAAACGGTTTCATGTTTGGACAGCCTCCTTCAGTGTCATTTCAAGACTAACAGGTGATCCCTGCCCCGGGCCTGCTTCAAGCTGTCGCAACACTGGGACACAACAACACATCACATGTACACAGTCATCAACGTCAGGCTGAGGGTTAAGTGTTGTTTGATGACCACACCTACGCCTACATCAAACTGGGATATGGTGACATATAAGTGAACATCTGTGTTTAACCTACAATAAATACCAGTGATATGACTCATCCCTCTTTAAATCAACACTAGTTCCAGTATGGAGGCCTGATTATGGCCTAAAAGTAGAATAAATGTAAGGATGAGTGAAATTCTCAAGATTCGCACTTTCACTTGTTCCAAATGTGCCGCTAAATACCATGAACCAGAGAGGTGTTTCATAAACAAGGCTCAGAAAAGCAGGGCTTACTGTGAAAAGCCTGGTTTGAGTAATCCCAGCTTAGTGAACCAGGAGTGATCATGAAAATGTAACTCTCACTGGCACTTTATGGAACTGCACCTCTGTAACATTACATTTGTGTCTAGTTTCTGAATGCGTGATGGCACATTTCGAGCACAGAGCAATATTTTTGCAGTGAAATTAAATCTGCAGAGAAATGATCACACTAAGAATAAATAGATTGGTGTGTTTGCTGTGAGCTGTGAGAGTGCAGTGTGAGGACCATGGCAAATGAGTAAAAGTGATCATGAGAGATTATCATCTTTGCATGTATATGGCTAATGGCACAGAATTATGGAAGCCCTGAGAGGCAAGTTAGAAAAATAAATTCTGGTGATTGGTTTATGACTCAAGAACAGGTTAAAAAATGTTTTGCTTGGTTAAGTTTTTTTAGTTCTTAAAAAGAAAATCCATGACATAGTTGGAAGAAGAAAGGTTTGGCAGGTGATTTATTTATTTATTTATTTTTTGTCAGGATTATTTTTGTAAGCGTTTGTTGTTGTAATACTCATTTTCACCACAAGAGGCTGAAGTGCACCACCACCTCATGTTTTAAAAAGGCAAATGCTGGGTTCAGACTAGACAACATTTTTGTCTGTTCTGACAGTCACTATGTCAGAATAGGCGCATGTGGAGTCATAAAATCTTGATGTGACTTGGCTGACAGACATGACAGACTAAACACTGGTCCACGACCAATCGTCCCTGGTCGTCTTTCACGACATGCGTGATGCCATCAGGTAATTCTCGTTCTATTTTTATTATTATTACAATTATTTCAGTCATTGTGGCTGTTCATGCTTCAGCCGAAATGCTACCAGATGGCAGAAGGTACATCTGAAGTACTGCATGCAAACTATGCACGTTACTGAATCCTCCACAAGTTCCTGTAAATGTTTCACAATAAAAGCCTTTTTTATAAATGAAGGGGTTCAGTCAATAGAATTATAAGGGGCTTTTAATTTTTACAGATACAGGAAGTGTTGAGTTTGAAATGATGGCATGATGCATTAAACGGGAGCATACTGAATATACAAATAGAAAAATGCAGAGGTATTAAGAAATAATGGCCCGTTTCTGTCTGTTTTAAATAAAGCTGGTACCCTCTGCAGTTGTGGTAAGTTAAAGCCCTGCCACTATTTTTTAATTTTATCTTTTTATACCCTCCATTCTAAGAAATAACATTCTTTGCTAGCTATTGGCAGTACTCACTGGGTTGGTGAAGTGCCTCTGCTGTTTTACACAGTCACTTAATTTTTTTGCTCTGTCGTGATAACGTCGCTAGAAGAAATATCAAAAAGGCTGGGGTGTTGCTGTTGCAGTTGCCCATGGCAGCAGATCAAAGTGACGGCTGTGACAGGAGAAGTCGTGAACGACAAAAAGAAATCAAACATGCTAGACCTTCTGTTGTGAGGCGTCCCAGACGCAGCATAGGTTGTCATCTACTATGACACACGACACAACATGAAACAATGGATGATCTCATACAACATTTATTGTCGTTCACGATCCGAGCCGACACTTTACAGCGCTGTGTTGGGCTATAATCGGGCTGATATCGTGTAGTGTGAACACGGCATAAAGCATTTACTTTTTCCTTGAAAAAGTGAGTTTCTCTTTTTCCATGCACTCTCATCATAAGGTAAATATTATGTGTTAGCAAGTTATTTAACATTACTGCCACCTCTTTATTTTGGCTAATAGGGTATTTTCATTGGCGCTAATCTGCACAGCTATACAGAGTAAGCCGTTAGCCCTCCAGCTAGGCAGCAAAAAACTTGCCAACACACACTATTTGCAATTCAGCCACTTCTGACCAAAATCAGTATTACAACAACAAACACTTAAAAAATGATCCAGAAAAATATCATAACAGTAATACCAATATTAAAAAATCACCAGCTAAAACATTGTTTTTTTTCACATTTTAACAGATTGAAAAAAAGGAAGAATATCCTGGCAAAATATTTTTTCATATGACCTTAAAGGTCCAGTGTGTTGGACTAAGGGGGATTATTGGCAGAAATAGACTATAATACAATAATTGCCTTTTTTTAGTGTATAATCACCTTGTGTTTTCGTTACCTTAGAATGAGCTGTTTATGTCTACATAGGGAGAGAGTTCTTGTTTCACCACCATGTTTCTACAGTGGCCCAGAACGGACAAACCAAAAACTGCCTCTTGGTGAGGCCATTTTAATCAGAAGCCCCAATTTTTACTGCAGTAAGCCTGGCTCAACTGGTAATGCTGCATTATGAAATACCTCTCTGGAGAAAGATATGGAAATTTCAGGAACGACTTGAAAGGGTTGCTGATGATCTTTTAAAAACCTGAGTTCAAGTTTGTTTGGCGCTACAAACTATATGATCTCTCCAAACTCATTGAGAATGAGTTGCGTGTAGTTTCTCATCACAGTGAAAGCTGGCACATCATTTTGGCACTATACAGAGTTTGTGCTTTGTAGCACATTGCAGTTTTTTTGGAATTAATATCTCACCAGGTGAGTTACTGTAGTACATATTAGTGCAATAGTTGTCAGACAAAAGTCTATTTGGCAGCATACATAAAGTGTCTCCATATAAAATCTTCATAGGCTTCATAAATTAATAATTCTTTATCAAGATATTCATGAATGTAAAATTCTGCAATGGTGAATCCATAATAATAAATACATATAGCACGAAACACACCACACTGTATGTACCTACTCATGCACTGTTGCACACATAGAAAACACACACATGCTCACACTGATTCCAAAGTGTTTTCACATGTGTAACCACTCACATTTAAAATGATAGTGTCTAGCAATGCCATTAGAAACATAACATTGACAAATATAGATCTTTTTTAAACAATTAATCCAAGTATTTAAAGGTGCAATCAGTGATATTTTAACACTTCTTTGCATACTGTATATCAGTGGGGGTTTGCGGATGTTAAAGATCAATGCCAGTCAATCCTCCTCAATTCTACCATTTTTTTCTCCCCGTTAAAGGGGTTTTTTGGGGGAGTTTTTCCTTATCCGCTGTGAGGGTCCTAAGGACAGAGGGATGTTGTATGCTGTAAAGCCCTCTGAGGCAAATTGTAATTTGTGATATTGGGCTTTATAAATAAAATTGATTGATTGACTGATTGATTGCTGCTGAGATTCAAGTTCTATAAATAAACCAATCAAACTTCTCATAATGCGCTCTGCAGAGTAGTTTTTCAGTGAACTCAGGAGCTTCAGATTCTCCCACTTGCTAGTTAATAAGCTTATGAGATCTGTAAACAATATTCAGATTTTTTTTTTTTTTTTTAACGATAAACACATAAAAAAAATATATTAAAGTCGTCTAGCCTATGAGTGGAAAAACACTGAGTTAACAAGTTTTGAGCCAGTGTACACCACATCTATCTGCAACTGGCTCAGTCACAGCTCTGTTGTTTCAGTATACACAAGACACGTGCTCTAATGAATACACGCTTGCTGCTCAGTTTTATGATAACAGCTGCTTTGTGGCAGTACTTGAATATGACAACTTTTGTTGCTCCTAACTTTATCTGTCATCACTCATTTCAAATGTCAATATAGCTGATCTCACAGCACAGCTGCTGTCACAGCTTGCTTGGTAATGGCTGCTGACATGGATGGATTACTAAACAGGCCTACCAGGCACGGGCACAGATGACCCAAAGTGTTAGGGCCCCCCCTTGGCTTTTACTTGCAATATCACTAAAATAAAAACAGCAAAGAGACACAACATAACTACAAAAGAGGCAAAGCACACACAAAGAGATACAAAATGACCACAAAGAGACAAAAAACAAAACAAAACAAAACAAAAAACAACAACAAGACAGACACAAAATAACCTCAAGGAGACACAAAATGACCACAAAGAGACGTAAGAAGACCACAAAGTGATGGAAAGGAACTGCAAAGAGACACAATATTACTACAAAAGGGACAAAACAACCACAACACTACAAAGAGACAATAACATCTAAAGTAGACAAAAAACAATAAAAAGACACTAAATGACCCCAAAGAGACCCAACAAGGCCTAAAAACAATAACCTCAAAGTGACCTAAAATGACTACAAAGAGACAAAAACAAACAAAAAAGACACAAAAATGCAATCAAAGTGACACTAAATAAATACTATAAGACAAACACAACCAAAAATGACGTGAAATGAAATCAGAGACCTCAAAAAATGGCTATAAAGAATAAAAATGATCAAAGGGACACAAAATGACTTGAAAAAGATACTAATTACTTCAAAAACACACAAAGTGACATCAAAACAACCTTAAAGTAACCTGAACTGACTATAAAGAGACAAAAACAACAAAGAGGATACAAAATGACCCCAAAGAGACCCAAAATGACTTCACAAATAACCTCAAAATGACCCAAAATGACTACAAAGAGACAAAAACTGTCAAAAAGGGCACAAAATGACCACAAAGAGACATAAAAAGACCAAAAAGTGACAGAAGGGAACTGCAAAGATACACAATATACCTACAAAAAGGACCACAACTAACACAAGAGGACACAAAATGACTACAAAGATAAAAACAACCAAAAAAGAACAAAACACAAAAGAACCACAAATTGACCCAAAATGACTACGAAAAAAAAAAAAAAACCCAAAAAGACACAAAATGACCAGGTGCAAAACAACAACAAAAAAGAGGCAAAACCTGGGAAAGCTTGGGTTGGTGGGGCCTTTTGCATATCTGCTCAGGAGCCCACTGGCTTATAATTCGTCCATGACTGCTGGTCAGCATAGCATTTATGAGACGTGATCAACTTTTTTACCCGTTAAGTTTAGGTTGGCGTAATCTTTGGGTCTGTTAAAATTGGGACTGACTGTTCTAGTCCCTTCTGGATCAGGTCTTATTTTTTTTTATTTATGCCCAATGAGTTTGGGTAAATTACCCAACATTAGAACTTAAGAACAAAAGGTTCCAACTGGAACTGATGGGATTCAAACTCAGGGGCCTTCTTGCTTAGACCTTGCCCACCACTGAGCCACTGTGTCCCTAAAGAGCAACATAATACTGATTGCAACTTTAAACTGCTTGGAGCAGAATATTATTTCAACATTAATTGAATCACTCTTGTGTTTGAATATTCCTTATAAAAAGTGATTAGTAACACACTTAAAGATAACTTTGTCATAAAGGGTTCTGAGAGATCATCAGGGTATGGGGCCTCACTGAAAACTCAACCTGTGGTTTAAGGGCAAAGCTGAAGGCATTGAGACCCAAACACTTATGGAGCAATTTGAGTACAGGGCTGCTGGAAGGTGTGGCAAGTACAAGAAGAAGAACTATACGGTGGTTTCATTCTTCCAAGGGCCAGTCCGAATGTTTCCTGTGGCGTCTGAACCGAACAGGCCATCTTCCTGCAGGCTTCTGTTGCGACCGATAGTGCCTCGCCGGCTCACAGTGCCATGCTGCCGAGGCAGAGTATTTCTTGGGAAACCTTTCTGCTCCACCTCTATGGATAGATTATCCTTCTCTTTTTCTGTTGTTTTTGACATGCAGCTGTACGTGTCGGGGTCTTGCTGATACTGCAAGGTGAAGGGTTCGGGTTTCTCGTAGCAGCTTGTGGTGGAAGAGTGATCCGCTGAGCTGTACATGTGCCACTGGCAGGTGTGGACCCCATGAGAAGGCAGGAGGAGGCTGTGACAGGAAGTAATGCTGTCATGCATGTTGTGTGCATGGCTGTGACAGGAAGTCATTGAGTCTTGTACGCTGTGGCAGGAGTTCTGACGTTGCAAGCTGTGGCAGGAAGCCAGCTGCTTATCCAAGAGAGGGCTGGGGCAGGGAAGCTGGAGGTCTGGGTGTGGGCTGCTGGAAACCAGTGGTGAACCTTCAAGGTGGTGCGCTGCATGAGGGCTGTCCAGGTGGGAGCTGTGCACACTCCCATCCATACTGGTGGAAGTCATGTGAGCGCGGTAGTCCTGGAGGCATGGACGTGGGCGGTTGAAGGAGCGTGACTTTGTTCTGTCATTAAGGCAGCTCTGCAGTGGCAGAGCGGGACGAGGGAGCTCATCAGAGAGCGACTGTGGACGTGGTGAGGGCACTGGCTCAGCAAGAGGTGAGATGGGGGTTGTGGTGACAGGACTCATGACAGCCACACAGCACGGACCTTTGTGATTGGGTGTGGGGCTCTGGGAAGGTGGTGTCATTTTGTGGTAAGAACTCTGCACAAGATGAGGAGAGAGTAGAGGCTGCTTGCCTGAGCATGGGGAGCTCAGGTGGCAGTGTGGCTGATGAACCTCTTGCCTCTGGCTCTGTCCGTCCCCATTCCCCTCCTTTGATTTGGACTTGGACGGGCAACAAGCCCACCAGCGGTGCCATACATCATCGCGTTTGGCACAATGCTGGATGAGAAGGAAGAGTCCCAGAGTGACACAAAAAGCCCCATACAGGCAGCTGAATATCATATCCAGGAAATGTCCCAGTGACACCGCCAGCGCTCCTAACGCCCAGGTAGCCAGGAACAGAAAGAGGGTGAAGGCTGTGGCCCGGAGCTGAGATTTAAATGAGTGCTCATTGGCCAGCACCGACACACCTGTTGCAAATGGCGGACAGTCCCCAGCAGGCCCAGAAACTCCTCCAGTGTCGGTGTGGCAGTGATGGTTTGACTCACTGGATGATAACTGCTGCTGCTCCTCGCTCAGAACTCGCAGTTCGTACTTCCTCTCCGGGTGGCGTTTCAGCTGGATGTAGGTGCACAAGAAGTACACAGACATCACTAAGACCAGAAGACCAATGGGTGCATAGAAACCTCCCAGGCTGGGTTCCCACGCCATCCAGCAACTAAAGAAGACACACAGAGACATAAACATGTATCTTAGTTACTAAGGAATGAATGACAACATGACTCTTAAGAAATAATGAGTACTTACTACAAAGCATCATCCCTGCTGCCATAGTTATCCATCCCAAATGCTGCTGTAACTCCAACAATGATGAGAGGGATTCCATCACTTACAAGATAAAATCTGCCAAGAAAAAAAAAAAGAAAACAGAATTACCACCCCACCAGTTCAGTTTCTTTTAAGCCCTGTTTCCACCAAGCAGTCTGGTATGGTTCAGTTCAGTTTGGTACACTTTTTTTCTGTTTCCACTCTGAACAGTTGTGGATATACCAATGGAATCGTTACGTACCACCCCCATTTTTGGTCACCCCTCTGTTGGGGTACCTAGCACACAGATCTAGTACTAAAAGGTGGAACTGTGAACACTGCAGTTCGTTCACTGGTCAATAGCGGATGGTCACTCTTGCTCAGGGCCGGCTGGTTTTGAGGCCGATGTAACCACTGTTCATACCGTGGAGTTTTACTAGTAGACTGTAACTATAAAATGAAAGGACGTTTTGCTGCTTCTTGCAGCAGCTGAGAGAAAAAAATAATTTCATACACTGGGCCGACTGCCGGCAACTTTTAAGGTGGAACATCAACCTGTGATGCTACTTAATGCATGAGTTGACAACCTGAATCCATCATCACACCTTAAATTTCACTATGACAAACCCCCTATTTTTTAATGTCCAATCGAGAAAGACTGTCATTGCAGCCTGTTCTATTTTGTCTGAAAATGTCAGCATCCAACCCCGTTCTGTGGACAATAAACAAGGTGCAGTATTCTCTCTGTATCACCGGTAATGAGGAAATACAATGAGTGCTGGATGGAACAGTGAGTGACAACAACCGCACCGACATTTAAGAGTACTGTTTGCAGTGGAAATGCCAAATGGACCTAGAGTCTAGGCACCATGTCTAAAGGGTTACTTTTCGTTCCAAAAGTACCATACCAAAAGTGTTTAGTGGAAACAGGGCTTTACAGTTGACATCCATGTCTGTGAAAACATGGATGCTTCACACACATTGTTCCCCCGACAGCACAGATCTATCCAAAAAGCACAAGTTTCAAGGTGGACATCCAAGATGAGTATCACCAATTTAGCATCTGACCAAATGTCTCCCCTTCTGTTCCTGAGATATGAAGTTGAATAGTGGCCAGAAAAGTGTTTCACGCAGAACATTATGATGTCACAGTGAAGGTGGCCTTTGACCTTTTGGATATAAAATGTCAGCAATTCATTATTTTATCCTATTAGACATCTGTGTGAAGTTTTGTCATAATTAGCAGAGTTACGGCCAAAAATATATTTTGACAACAAAATTCTAATCAGTTTATCTTTCAGTACAAGTGGACATTTGTGTCAGATTTGAAGAAATGCCCTTAAGGTGTTCTTGAGATATCATGTTCACGAGCATTAGACAAATGCAAGGTCACACTGACCTTGATCTTTGACCACCAAAATCCAAGCAGTTCATCATTGAGTCCAAATGAATGTTTGTGCCAAATTTTAAGGAAATTTTCTCAAGCTGTTCTTGAGATATTGCATTCACGAGAATAAGATAAATGAAAGGTCACAGCGACCTTGATTTTTGACCACCAAAATGTAATCAGTTTATCATTGAGTCAAAGTGAACATTTGTGCCTAATTTGAAGAAATTCCCATAAGCTGTTCTCGAGATATTGCACTCATGAGAATGAGATAGATGCAAAGTCACAGCAACCTCGATCTTTGACCACCAAAACCAGTTCATCCTCAAGTCCTTGTCAACCTTTGTGCCAAATCTGAAGAATTCCCTTGAGGCATTCTTGAAATATCATGGTTATAAGGATGGGATAGATGGACAACTCGAAAACACAGTGCCTCCAGCCACAGCTATCACCGGCACGGAGGCATAAAACAGCTAATAAGCATTCCAAAGATGGTGAGCTATTTTAACTATTTACTATTTATCATCCTATTACCATTATGTACTAAAAGTAAAAAAACAGTGAACTTTCCCTAATATTGGCCAGTAAACAAGCTGGTTCTAATGACAACTCTTTTCACAGAGACAATGGGGACCAACTAAAACCATTAGGTGAAGCTTAACTTTTGTGATTGAATTCCTTAGTTGTAAGATTTGTTCAATTGCACTTTTTTTCAAATTCAAACTGCTTAATTGACTTTGATTGATGCTGAGAAGGTCAGCAAGTAGAGGCAGCATTAGGTAGCTGAGTATTGTTGACAACTTGACGGGCACTCAAGGACTAACTGTATGAGGACCAGTTGACTCAACACTAAAAAATGTTCATTCTCAAAATCAGCTGAAAATCTAGTAAATTTACAGACCGGGTCCAAGCTAGGGAACATGCATCACTGCTATAGTCTTTAGTATGCAACACATTTTAACATCTTTGAAAAGCAGAATAATGCTTACAGACAAAACCCAGTGAAGCAGTCATGATAAATCTTTGAACACATTTTCTATTAGTGATTCAATCAGGGCATTGTTCAGCCCTGTTGTGCACATAAACATGTGCTTACAGCTTACCTGAGCACAGTTGGTTTGGTGCGAGTCTGGGCTGGCCCATTCCTGTTCTGGGCCTGCAGTGGGTCTTTGGACACATCTTTACAGATGTTTCTTGCAGTGAACGTCAGCCACAGCATGGTGGACAAAGAAGCATAGTGGAGCACAATGCCAACCTAACACAGATAAACAAAGATGATTCAAAGGAATGTGAGTTCACTGTCCAAATGAGCCTGTGTGTACTAATGGTTTGTTCATAAATTTGACACATCACCACCAATTGCGCTCCATCCTATTAAAACATGATCATGCTGCTAACTGACACAAAAGACTGAATAAATGAGCATGGCCATCACATCAACAGGTCCAGTTAGAAATGCATTACAGAGTGTGCACTGAGAGTCACTGTGCTGATCTGATTTATTAAATTCTTTTTGCACTAGCACGCTAAACCACACCCGTGTTGTGACTACATTTGATTCATGATTCACTTTGATTAGAACCAGGGGTAAAGGTAAGCCGGTACGGTCCGGTACTGCGTACCACTAAAAGATTCAGTGGCGGTACGCAGTACCAGGAAGATGGGAGAGCGGCTGCCTGCTATAAAGCCCTCATTCAGAACCAGTCACGGCCGCTCTTTGGGTCAGAAAATAGATCCGCTAGCAATATGCAGTCTTGAAAACTACTTTGTCTGTTTAAAAATTCCTTTTAACTCATTCCGAATTGTTTCTGAACCGTCCGTGCTGTGTTTTAGTCCATGCTGGACGGAGCCTTGGCCGGGCATCTCCCTCTCTTCCTCAAGGCTCTTGCCCTGCTTCTCTCCCCCTCCCCTCGGAGAGCCCGGTGGTCTCCTCTGCGCCCAGCCTTCGAAACGTGTACCACATGTTTAATGTCTTTACGTTCGTTGCAAAATGTCCCAATTAAAATCAGTAGGAGAGTAAGCAGTTGTGTTTCGTGTTATTTTGTTCAATTTTAACGATGCAGAACAGCTCGGAAAAGAAACTGCTTATGAGCTAACGACCGGAGATTTCACTCAGCAGTACGTGAGTGCGCATGCGCGTCTAATTCTGAAACACAGCAGTTGCTATGGGGATCGGTGCGTTTGATTTAATGCACTGGGACGTTTTCCACAACTGGTCCACAGACGTCAAGAAATGCCGCTTGCGCCGGGACAGGACGAACAATAAATTACACCAACGAAATTCCACACATTCTTGTGGTTGGCTGAAACACTTTCAAGTGTTTTTAATTCCTGCCTACATAGGCCTACAGGTAGCCTACAGTAAAATATTGAAATTAGGGCTGGGACTTTAACGCCTTAATTTCAATTAATTAATTACGGGAAAAATAACGCGTTAAAAAAAATAACGCATTTAATCGCACCTTTCTCAGTTCCCTAATTTCTGGCACACTGCTAATACTGATACACACACCTCAAGCCTACGGTATCAGCTCAATGCAAAACATGGTGCTGCGAGCACGGACACCAGAGCTAACGTTAGCTACGACAGTCCTGGTACAGGCCGGGCCATTTGCACATTTTCCTGACCGAACCCGACCTGAGTCCGAGACAGTTATAACCGAGCCCGGCCCGAACCCGACAGCCTTTATGTTTTTCAAGTCCAAACCCGACCCGAGCCTGACGCAGTTTGTTACCTGACATAGTTATTGTTACCATGGTTACAGCTTGCCTGTCCACCGTGATCACACATGGACAGTGTGTAAATGACCATCAAAAGGCTGCTGTTACTCACAATCACACTTGCCGCACACACAGCAGCACAGCACACACACTCAGTCGGCGGAGCCTGTGTTGCGTTCAGGCATTATCATGTAAATAACAAATTCCAGCACTTGAGTAGGCCATAGCACAACACAGCAGCATGTTGAGTGGGCCAAACCCAAGCAACATTTCTGATTTGTTATCCACACTCTGGCCCACAATAGACCAGATGACGAGGTTCAGAGCCAAAATAAGTAAGTCTACGTCTGATAAATTATCAAACTCTTGAAAAATGAAAAGTGGAAAAATAAACATTTTTGCTGTCTGAATTTATCTGAATTGAAAAAACAGTGCTTACTGTGTCAAATATTGCTATTTGATAAAAATGCAATTAATCGCGATTAATTAATTACAAAACCTCTAATTAATTAGATTATTTTTTTTAATCGCGTCCCACCACTAATTGAAATGTATTTATTTGTTTGGGTTTTGACTTTGCTATTTTAAAATGCATGAAGTGAGAGAGAGATGAGGGTTTTGGTAATAGTACCGGCAAGAATTTAAAACTACATTCAACCCTGGTTAGAACCAATCTAATCAAAAATATTGAAGGTAGGCTATTGGAAACTTGATCTAAAAATAACTTTATAATTGAGTGGTGCATAGTGGTTTTGCATAGTACTAAACTGCACAGTGCATATACACAGTATTCATTTCCCTTTGGACCTAAACATACTCAATCATTAGATCATTAATAGTTAGGATTTTAAGCAACAGAGGATGATAACTAGGCAGTAATTATATATATATGTAGAGGAAGGACACATCCTCCTCAATAAAATTAAAAAAAGCAACCACCCATAACTGTCTGAAATAATCATTAGCAAATTTAATCATAAGTATTAACAGGCTTAACCAATTGCCTTTATCATTATTATCAAAGGTTCTAATAATACAGTTTACTGCAGTACTGTGTGTGTGTTTTGCCCATGTGGTGTTGCCGTATCTCAGCACAAGTTGTTGCTTGACTGCTGTGGGTAGGTCAAACAGTGTACTGTCTCTCAGTTTTATTACTTTCAAATGTATTAAAAAGCGGAAAATTAGAATGTAATACAAGTGTTATGTAGGCTATATAACTGCCAACTACTAAACTGCCAACTTGTAAAATGTTAGTAGTCGAAAACGTTTAACAGGTGATTACAGCCCCGGGTGACAATTTGTTGGTTTGCCATCAAGACCATCACTTTGACATCATGATTTGTAATAAATTTGGTGTTTCCCTTATTTTCATCAACACCATCATCAGGTCAAAATGTCTCTTTGGTTTATGACCAACTAACTGCAAAACTAATAGTCCCACGAGCCTTAGCTGTGCTGTGATTTTAGTAATAGGGCTGGGCAATACGGCTTTAAAAAAATATTTCGAAATTTTTAAGCTGTATCGCAATCCATGATATATATCTCGATATTTTGAAATCTCCTCTAAACTACTACATACTACTAAAATACAAAATTATTAAATGAACTACACTTGCAATAAAGTTAAATAAAGTGGTTACTGTCATATAATAAAGTTAAGTAAAGTACTGTTATAATAAAGTTCAATAAAATACTGTTATAATAAAGATAATCTAAGCATTGTTATAATTGAATAAATGAAAGCATAACCACTGGTGCTTTTATTTTGAAGCTACGGGCTCGTCTTGAGCTGGAAGTGCTGATTTTTTTGCTGTGAACTTAAGGCTTCTGGTCAATAGTTGTTGTAAGCAGTTAGCAGAAAGTTCAACTGTTACCGCAGCACCTTTAATCATGAGGAGCAGTTCTCCAGTTCCTTTTTTAATAGTATTTGCAAATTGCACTGATGCTTAGAGGTCGCAAAATGCGAAATGTGTTGCTCAAAAACACACACCTCATCTGCTCACTCTTTAAACTTAATTAGTTAAACTGTTACAAGAGATTAAACATAAATGTGTCGTTGTAAGCATTTAGCTCAAAGCACCATTATGCCCACAATCTCATAGCTGTTAGCATGGCTTTGGATTCTTAGTCTTGTTTGACAGTGATTAACAAAAAAAATACTTCATCACAGTCATGAAAGCAAATACCTTCTATAGGCACTGTTCTGTATATTTGAGCCAGAACAAATTTCACACATGAGCAGCCTGAAAGGAAACCAGAAAATAATATATCGCAAGCCTCAACTATTTTTGCTCATGGTAGTGATCTAACTTAACACTCAGTGAACACTGGCTCTCCCACGGACACTGCTGCCTCTCTCAGTCTCTGAGTGACGCCTATAGCTGCCAGTGACCTCAAAACTGCCTGACCAACAACTGAGGGAGCTTTCACTTCACTGTGGATCATCACTCTGTGCAGATAACATTTCTAAAGTGCTGTGAAATAACTCCATGCTGAGGGAGTAGGAAAAACAATGACTTACAATTTGACACACAAAAGGTAAGTTGATCTGATTGATGCCCCCGGCAAAAACTCCAAACGTCAGTCCCGTGTGAAAGAGGAAGTTGAGGAGTGTGTGCCAGCCATTCCTGCTGATGCGGATCACACTGCAAACAAAGAGTTTAAAGTTAAAAAGATGGACGTCCTTTTACCTTTTACCTTTGCATCCAGTGCTGGTTTCGCACTACCAAAGTGGGGTAAGACCTACAAATTCTTTGAACTAAAACTTTAATTTAAAGGCCCAGTGTGTAGGATTTAGGGACATCTATCAGCAGAAATGGTATATAATATTCATAACCATGTTTTAGTGTACAATCAATCACCTGAAACTAAGAATCGCTGTGTGTTCATCACCCTAAAATGAGACGCTTATATCTACATACAGAGTGGGTCCTCTTCCAGAGTCTGCCATGTTGTTCTACAGTAGCCCAGAATGGACAAATCAAACACTAGCTCCAGAGAGAGCACTTTGTGCTTCTGCATTGGTCACTGGAGTTCTCCCTCATGCTTGGCACAGGAAGTTGCAGTTCTGCAACCTAACAGCTAGATGCCACAAAATCCTATACACTAGACCTTTAAAGGGGAACACCACCTAAATTAAGAACTCCAGTATGTTATTGTCATGGCCTGGAGAAGTTCAATCAATATTTGTGAATATGAGCTACTCTCTAAAAGCCAGAAACTAGAGAAGTAAGCTTCAAACTTGTAATGTCATAGGGTATTATGTCTGGAGCTGCTCTTTTTTTTTTTTTTGTTTGTTTTTCCGTTGAGCTTTATTCTATTGTATTGTTCTCAGCTGTGAAACAGGAAATGTAACGCAGTACTCAGAACATTCCCCTGGGTGCCTCTCAGTGTCATTTAGAACATCTTTCACCACTCATTGTCTGTGGAGCAGCTCCAGATGTTTTACTTGATGACATCACAAATGTAAGTTTCAGCACTCCAGCTTTTGGATTTGGAAGAAAGTTATTTATGTTTCCTAATACCTTTGGACTGTCTCAGATCATAGGACCACTGCTTTTCTTTGTTGTTTAAAACTTGTGTGACTGGCCTTTCTTGGGAGTGGGAAGAGTGGGGAGTCAAATCATGTTATGTCTAGGTTCCCCTAGACCGGGGACATAACAGAGGGTCTAAGGACAGAGGGTGTCTCATGCTGTACAGACTGTAAAGCCCCTTGTGGTAAATTTTTGATATTGGGCCATATAAATCAAACTGACGAAAATACAATGGTGTTGCACTTGGTTGTTTCCAAGTTATATGAAGATTGAAAAAAACAGAGGCTTGGAGGGAAGTTCAAATCCTGCCTGCTCACAAGCCTGCGCATACCAGGCCAATCCCTATATTAAGAGGGCGCCATTGCTGGATTGTCTGCTTCAGAGGTTACTAAAATTGTCAGATGCCTTCCTGACTCGTTCAACCATTGAAAAGGTGGTTACAGACACTGTTAGATGTTCCAAGAAGCATTTTGAAGTATACTGTGGCCTTCACAGAAACCAATAGCTCTCTCACCATACATATGGGCATGTGAGTATTGTATTAAGATAGGCTTACACCATCCTTTATTAAATGACCATCTCACCTGTGGTGGACAATATAGGTCATGATGGAGACAAGCAGACAGAGCAGCATGACTGCTGTGCAGGCATACACCACTGGATGCAGGTAATTCCCAGGGTACGGTGGGAAGGACAGAACTCTCTTCAAATCCTGCAAAATGACAGGAGTTTACAATCAGTACTGAATAATTAGATTCACAAGAATGAATAATAAGCACAACACACAGAGAGACGTGTTCAATGAAAGAACAACACAGGATGATTTTTACTGCTTAAGTGTTGCCAAAAGTTATTACAAAACTGTCCAGATGGTCTTGTGTTGATTGAAGCCGATCATGACCTGATCAGGAGCGTGCTGGTGATTTGTCTGCCTACGTTATTAAAGGAATAGGTCAGCATTTTGGGAATTATACGCTTTCTCTTCCAGTGTTCAGATCAATTTAAATCACAAGACTTGAGCTGCAGTCAGGACTTGGTTAGACAAGCTCAGCATAAAGACTAGTGAAAGCAGGGGAAAGGAACTGTCCTGGTTCTGTCCAAAGTTAAAAAAAACACATCAACCAAAACCTCTAAAGCTCAGTCATTAATATGTTGCGTCTCATTTGTTTATTCTGTATACAAATAGAAATGTTTAAAGGAGAATTATGTTGGAACTATTTCTTCAGGAATAATCCTGGCCTTACACCAAACAACTTTGCCAGTAATTTCACTGTTGCAGATACATATATATATATATATCTACATACATACATACATACATACATACATATATATATATATATATATATATATATATATATATATATATATATATAAATGTGTGTATTATTTTTTTTTGTATTTTTTTTTCTTTTATTTACTTTCTTTTTTTTTTACCTCATGATTATCTCAATCATTTGGTGTAAGGTGGTCACAAAAGTCAGTGTCTTTTTCTCATCTTGACATTTTGATAAAATCAAACATGTTTAATATTATTATGGGTTTTTAGTCTTGGCTCAGGCAAACATGGATGGATTACTGAACGTGCCTACCAGGGCCAGGCCCAGGGGCCCAAAGTGTCAAGGGCCCCCCTTGCCTTTACCTGAAAAATGTCACTCAAATTAACACATACTAACCAGGAACATACTCCAAACAACCACAAAGAAATGACCTAAAGGAGACACAAAATAACCACAAAGACACACAAAAGGGGACAGAGGGACAAAATATGACCAAAAAGACACAAAATGATCTCTATGTTACACAGAACAACTACAAAGAAACACAAAACAACCACAAAGTCTGTGTGTCTTGCTCCTATGTAGAAGAGATGGTGGGATTCTTTGAATATCTATGCTCTGGGACCCTTTGTCTCAAAATCTGTCCCTGAATACTGAAGTTCAATGACGTGAACATTGTCAGTAACCAAGGGCTGCGCTCTCTCCAGTACCAAACAGGAAGCAGTACACTGGGTAGACAGTAAACATTGAGAGGACTCCAGGGGGCTGCATGAACACGATCAAGTCTCTGTTCTGTTCTCTTGTACTGTGGAAAAGTAGGAGAAATTGGTGGAGTTGTGAAGTTAACAAGAGTTGGTGTTTAATTTGGCATGTATCTGATCCACCAACCAGCACTTATTATAAAAAAAATATTTTTGGAAAAGTTCCCCGCTCATTCCCACGGTCTCCTCCCACTACAATAGTGCAGCTAACCAGCGGAGGCTGGTAGGGAGTTGAGGCGACACCATCCAAAATGTAAAGTTTGTATGCAAATCAGTTTGTCTTTATGGATTTTGTTGATGCTGTGGGGGGTAGATTGTGGGACACCTTGGGGAGACCACTGCTAGACCACTGTTTAAGACCAGCAGTGTTTGTAGCATCAAAAATGGGGATTTTTTAACTACAGTATTGTGACAAAATAAAATTGAAAATTGAAACAGAAAGTTTTACATATCTGCTTCATATGTTTTGCAGAAACGTACACTGCCAACATTTTAGCGATAGGGATGTGAGCACATGATTTCATATGCTCAAGCACAATGGTAGCAAACCTGGCAACCTCACTGTGACGACAATGCTGCATTTGTGTCAAATAAGAGTTTTCATTTCCAACTTAACCAGTTTTCAACTTGTAAATGGCACTCATGCCAACATCCATTTTTTAAAAATATATCCGCACTTGATTGTTTAGAAGTACCTGGAAATGAAACAAGCATGGACACTGCACATCAAGACTGTCTTTCAAGCTAATCAACACTATGTAATGGACATAGTGCTATGTTGCTATGGTATTTTTTATCCCCACGCCATCAACTCTGCAAATATACAATCATCTTAAGTTGCCCAGTGACGTGAACCCTTGCAAGTTGCAAACATGGAAATCTTTCCATCTCTACCATTCATTATATATGATGTGAAAGCAGCACAAGACTCAAGGAAGCTGCATACGGTCACTGCACTCAGCTGTTGTTCACCATGAAATAGTTACAGAATATAAGTATTGTTGTTTTTACATTTATGTTTCTGTACAAGTAACACAAAAAACATACAATGTGTTAGTCAGCAAGTTTATAGATGTGTTGGAGGGTGTATTTATAAGGTTTTCCCCTGTCTCCAGTCTTAGTGCTAAGCTTTTCTGAGCGAAGCACTTTAAGGCCCCGATCACACAGAAAGCGTTTTAGCAGCTGGAGGCGTTTTTTGCAATTGTTTATAATGAGAATGAAGCTTTTTGCTCACTGTTTTTGTGTTGCTACACACCTCACGTTTCTGTGCTCTAGGCACCTGGTGTTTTTCGCGGCGCATTCTGAACTCCTTGAGTTGAAAAAACTTCAACTCAGAGCAGAAAAGCATCCCACACCATGTGCTCTTTCTTCCCATTTTCCAATCGGATGATTTGAGAGGCAGGCCTTCTGTGGTGGTCAGGACAACAACTTCACAGTTGGTAAACAACGGAAGAGAAACTGGTGGTGCTCAGTTGCTCAGCAGGATCAATGGACTCCCTGTAGTTAGTATTCATTTTTGTGATGCTAGGCCCGATGACAGACAGCAGATGGTCAAACTGCCTCTAAGTCAACCTAAAATATGCCTGGGAACAGCTATCATTGAGGTGAAGCTCCTGGACCAACTGGTGGTACTTGATCCACCCTCTTTTTTAGGGTCTCATGTACCCACACAGATCTCTGTTTCCCTGTGCCAAACAAACTATTTGCTGACAGCCTCTCACCCTCAACCAGAGCTAGAACACTCTGCCTGTCCATTTTAGGAACTAGATACTAATTACTGTGAAATAAATAAAAACAAATAAATAAATAAACGGTAGATTGATTACACAGAAAGGTTAGGGTATGGAGGTGATGGCGTGGTTGCCTGGCAACAATAAAAAGGTGCAGCAGGCATTATTTTACCAGTGGCATTAAATTAAGACAAAAAAATAAGGCAGTGCAACCTGCAAAAAGCTTCCTGTGTGACTGGGGCCTAATTGTAAAAGAAAATAATCATGTGTCCTCTATGACAATGCTAACATCTGTGCTAACGTCTAGCCTCTCTCATGCTAGTCAGAATGACAACATGAAGCCTGAAGACTTGCTGCTGGAGGTTGGACTGTGCTGCATGTTTCCAAAGCCCTGCACGGTTACTCACGCCTCTCTCAGTGTGAGTGCATTAATGAAATCTCCTGACACGGTACCAGGATCTACCAACATACACTGAGTAACTAAAAATAAAGCCTGCATTGTAGTCATGTAAATGTAAATTATTGTAATTGTATTGATTGCATTATTAAAGCAAAGCCTCTTAACTGTAGATTCAGTCATTGTACTGCTGCATACTGTAGTTGTAGTGTTGCCTAACTGCACTGACATCACTGTCTTAAAATAACCCAGTGCACATCATTAAACATGTAAAACGTGGTAACAGGGATTTCAGTGTCTCCTGAAATATGAAATCAAATTAACAAAAGGCACATCATCAGACCTTGTTTGGGAAGCTGTATGAAAACCCAAATGCATTTTGATAATACATGATAATAATGCACTCCGGCCATTATGAAAGGCTGCCCTGATCGTCCTGCTAATAATTTAGGGCTGCAAATAAGAACTATTTTCCTTATTTAATAATCTATCTGTTATTTTCTGTTAATCAATTCAACATTCAATATAAAATGTCTGTGCAACAACGTTATAACCCTTTCATACAAAAAACATGTATGTTGCTGCCAGTCTACTGAATGAGTGGTGACCTCATCAACATGCCCTGAAGACACCAAAACTGAAAATGGACTTATCCTACTAATGAGCAGACAGACTGATGTGCAGTAGCTCATTCTGCAATGCCATAAAAATCCTGTCCTCCAAGAAAAAAAAAAAAAAAAACCAAATCGTGTCACATTATGGTGCCACACTGCTGTATCGCCAACAAATCACTTGATTAAAATAAATACTGTCAGTGTAGCATCAAACGGTTATGATGGAAAAATCTTTACCAATTCTCTGTGAACCTTCACATCCACTGCTGAAAAGCAATAAACTGTCCATTTGCATTACAGTGTATACACATGACGTCACTGTTGCACATTACCATGGTCACAGATGAGTGGCAAACACACAAACAATCAGCATCTGCCATCATATATTAACATAGGAAACAAGACTAGGTCAGGAACTAGCATATGACTGGACTGTGTATGAAATGCCAGAGGGCTTTCAATATGAAACACGAAGTGCATTCACTCAGTCACATTTTGCCCTGCTGTTGTGGTCCAGCCCAAAAATTCATGTAAATATATTTTTAAATGAAGTGCAATACAGTGAGACACCCACACAACAGAAGGGGTCTGGAGTTGTACTCACTAATCAATTACCCTCCCTCTTTAGTTTTGGGCAGTGATGTATGTCCCCATGGGACTGGTGGAGGCTGTGCAGCCTTTGGCCACTATCGGAGTCAAGTTCTGCCGATAACAGTTATCCAACCACCTATGTTAATTGTTGACAAAAATTATGACAAAAATTTTATCCAACGACCTTTTTTCCATGCCAAAAACAAGACAATGAGCTAAAAATAGATCCTGATAATAGAAACTAAGACAAAATCTATGTTTCATTTTGATCGCCAAGACGAGACATGACGAAAATGTTAGTGGTGGACTATCGGACATTGAAAGCTAAGGCAGTGTCTGTTATTATCTTCAAATGCTGCATGAGTGACTGGCTGGTAAACTCCAGTAAATAGTCAGCGCCAGGATGTTTCACTAGCCAGCAAAAACACTCACACCAGAGCAGCATCAACTGTTAATGTGATTTGTTCACTCAAATCCTGAGTGAACAATTTCTTTTTCTTCTTATTTATTCAATCTTGAGACTACTGTAATCAAATGTTGGTCCAAGACTGTTCAGGGAACCCAGTATGAAGAAATATTTAAATTCACCATTTTAAAAAATGTTCCTTTCCATATCTGCTGCTTATTCACATTTTTTGTCAGACATTTGTCCATCGCCTCTCTTTTCCTGTCATTGTCTTGTTCTCTCTGTACCCTGACTTTTCCTTGAGGAGCTCCTGATTTTTGGTGAGGCATTCTGACTTGGCTAATCAGGCTGCAGTTCACCTCACATACTTATATTAGTGGCACTTGTGAGTTTTGCATATTGCACACCTGACCCATGTCAGATGGCATGTTGAAATGTGTTTTAATCATAAAATTTACATATAATTATCATGTCAATATATATATCCTGTATTGCCAATGACATAAGTCAGCAAGTAAATTGTTGTATTTGATTTAAGGGTCATTTCATGGGACCCCCCTTGGCCTTGGTCAGGGGTCATCTGTACCCTTTGATCCCCACTGACATAGGGCCTGCCTGGGCATCCTGAATTTTGTAAAAACAGCCCCGGACTTCTCAGACTCTTTTGGTGACTTACCGCTCAGAGGGAACTCCTCTGGCAGCAGCACAGCATCTCTCCCTCTCCTCGTCAGTTGTCGTCAATTGATTTTGTCATAAACCATTGGTAATGTAAACCTACATGACGCTTACAGCTCGACAAAAACCTACATATATGTAGATGTGCAATAGTTATCGAAGCATAGCAGCCTGTCACAGGTTACAGTGTGATGATTAGAGGAGAAATGGCAGATCATAAAGGTCCAGGTGGAAAAAACAACAACTCAATCATTTAGGACTTTGCTAAAAGAAGAAAATCGCCTGTTGATTTATATGTATAGATCCCAGGGGACATTTTTTGTATTTGGGAACTGTTTAAATGTGTCATTTGTGGTAGATTTTATTTTGTTCAACTATTAATATTGTACACAGAATCTGAATCTCACTTTGAATTTCTGTTGTTGTTCACATGCTTCCATCGGTGTGTGAGTTTGTTAAAAAACTGAGTAGCAGGTGGCACCTTGTACAGTAGCCTCAGCCACTAGTGTATGAATGTGTGTGTGAATGGGTGAATGTGACTCGTAGTGTAAAAAGCGCGAGTGGTCAGACGACTAGAAAGGTGGTCCATTCCATTTACATACTAAAGAAATGAGAGATACGTTTTTACTGAATATGTGGAGGCAAACTGTAAAACTATATCACTTATTTTATTGCAATTCTATTTTCTCAAATTATTATTATTATTTTTATTTTTACTAATTTGTCATATCGTCAAGAATATCGTTATCACAAAAAATGATTTTATTTTAGGGCCATGTCGCCCACCCTTCGTAAACTCTATTTCTAAAAATGTGAAACTATCCTTTTAATGTACACTTTGTTTAAAGGACGCATTTAGTCTTTTTGGGTGACAGCTAACTCATGAGGCTACCAACAAATACCTCTTATGAAGTGCAAATCACTGCGCTTGCCTTACAATTATTTAAGCTCAGATGACTTAGCTGTGGAGGCAGGCGTGTGGAGGAGGCTGAGACAAAGTGACTCATATACAGTAAGTGATGTGCATCTCCTGGACAGGTCTAGCATTCCCTCTGTGTTAAAAGGCAAAACGTGCCTTCAAACAACAGTTAGGCCTTCTCCTTTCTTTCACTGGAACACACTCCTGCATGTGCATAATTCAAGCTGAAGATTCCTGTGGAGGCAGGAATCAAGAGCTAACTTGGCTCCGTCTTCATGACAGCGTCAACTCGCTTTTCCTTTGTGTTCCAAGGCCTTGTATTTTAGAGACACTGTCATGTCTTCCTCCTCTCATCTCTCTCTCTCTCTCTCTCTCTCACTCCGGGACAGCATGCTCTCTCATCACGCTCCACTGAACAACCCATCTATTAGACAGAGCATGACTGATTAAATCCTTTGCAGATCCCATAAAATGAAAAAATACAGGCATGCACACACAGCAGCAGAGATCTGTGCGCACTACGCTCCACTTATTTTAGATGACCAACAACGAGCTGTGTCACGAGCTAAGATTTGCTAATTAGGCTTCTTGTGTTCTGAATCGGAAGCTTGTGCTAACGTGTAAACACTACTTTTTAGAGCATCAGAGCTTTTCACCAGTTCACACCAGTGAAAAATCGCATTTTCCTCTGAATACATTTGACTAAAGGCATACTAAAGGCAGAAGAATTCATGTCTTGTATTGTCTTTCATTCCTGTGGGATGCCCGAACTAAACCAAGCACTGTTGAGGATTATCGATCTTGAGTGTATCAGACACATTTCATTAGTATCAGCGATGTCCTGAGCCCATATGCTGGATGCATTGTGGCTGATCAAGACATTCCTCCATTGACTGGTATCATCTCCTATAAAGTCAGACTTATTTGAAATTGAGCTATACCAGCTGTCAGAACATCACTATGGAGCCTACTCTCTGTTTCCTAATCAGTGCTCTTCATGGATCCAAATTTTTGGCACTGATTAGTGAATCAGTGGAAATCCTACCAGAACCCAACATGCATAACTGGAAAACAGTACCTTATCAAGAAGGGAACTAAGGATAACTAGACCCCATGAAAAATGACCTATACAGCGAGAGAATATCAACACTGGTTGGTCAACCTAATTAGCAGAAAAAATGTTGGCATTGTACGTTTGTGCAAACTGCAGGTACATTACATTTGTACATTATTATGTAGTGGATACGTTAAAACTATGTGTCGTCATGATTCAACAATGCTGTGGTTAAAGTACGTTAGGTTTAAGCACTCTGAGGCACTGTCCCAGAAGAAAACACAGTGATGTCTTGGTAAAAAAACAACCACTTTAAATGTTTTTGGGGCACTACATCAGAAGAAAAAGCAGTAATGTCTTAGTAAAAAAACAACCACTTTTCATGCCACTATCTCAGCACGAAACACAGCGATGACTCACTTAAAAACAATCGCATTTCATGGTGCTATCCTTGCAGGAAACACAGTGATGTCACTGTAAAAAATAGGGCTGCCCCTTGAAAGTCAGAGATTTAAATCATCAATCAGAGACCCCTCAGTCCACTGAAATTGTTTCAAGTTGAGCAGCCTTCTTTTTGCTAGCCAGTGTGCTGTGTTGTATATTTTGGTCCCCATATTTTGCTGCCAAGTGAGCTCTCTCGACTTTACCGCTGATCTTTGGTACAGACAGGATGCTGCAGCACAGAGGTGGAGAGACTTTCTCCAAATTATCTTTAACTAACATTATCTTCTCTCCTCTGCTAGGAAGTGGTGAATTTACAGCTCACAGCAACTTAATACAACACAGTCTCTGGCTTTTGTGTGATATCTAGTGTCAGCAAAAAAATATTTGTTGCACATTTCTGATCCGTTGTTAGCACTGTTAGCTTGTTTACTATATTACATGACTGCCACTGTCACACTGAGCGTCCTGCTGAGTCCGTTTAAACTTAAAAACTTTATACGGAAAAAAAAAAAAAAAGACTGCCAATATGCCAACTGAACAGCACTATCCTGGAAGCAAATGCAGCAATGTCTCACTCAAAAACAGCTACTTTTCGTAGTGGAAAAACAGCAACAGGTCCCTTAAAGGCATCCATATTTGGTGGCTATAAAAACGCTAGAAGCACAGCGATGACTCACTAAAACACAGCTGGATGTGTTGTTTGTTGGTCTTGAACAGTGGTCTGCAGTGGTATGTAGCTTGGCAGGCACCAGATTTCTGAGGACACATCCTTGCAGCACCATCTGTGCAAACCCTCATGACTACCCATTCAGTAGCTGTCAAGAAATTTCACTTAAAACTGACTGACAAACCAAAATTGCCATCATTCCACAAGAATGACAGGGAAAAAAAAAAAGAATGGTCAAAATGGAAACAATGGAAGCTGAAATATTCTCACTTTTAGTTTCTAGTCTAGGTAACGCACCAAAACAATCAATTCTACACTTTTTATAATGCACCCCCATATTGTCTTTCCATTGACCCTCCCTTTCTGCCAATTGTCCGCACTTCTCCAACACCACACCTCCAGCCTGTAACACTGGCTTTCTGTTATAAATGTGCAGTCTCCAAGTCCTTGCTGACATCATGAGTTATTTTGTCACACTGAAAATAAGTGGAAAAATTTAAGCTTACACAAGACACTGCATAATTAATTTTTACAGGCTGAGTCATACTCTCCATGATGGGTAAATTGTTTTTGACAAGTAAAATCAGTGGAATGTCCCTTTAATTAAGGCAACGCCTCTGTCAGTAATTTTGTTTTAATGCTTTAAATATGTTTTTATGCATTTTACTAAATCATTTTTGTTTAGGGGACTGTTCTTCATTTATAACAGGAGGGGGGTGGCTGGGCTGTGACTTTGTTTGTTTGATTTTATTATTATTATTATTTTGACCCTCCGTTAGGCTACAGATATTTTTCCTTGAGCCTCCTGGAGTGACTGGCAGAAAATGCAGGCCCCTCCCTCCACCATAAAAGAGTTATCAGATTTTTAAAGCTTACCCTTTGATGTTTGAAATTAAAATTTAAAGTTGAAGATGAAATCATGGAGTTGAAAAAAAGCATAATTTTTCATTCCTGTTGTTGTGCATGCTGGTTAGTTTGTGCAAATAGTTTATTTTTTGCCAAATTTTAAATGAGATGTGATTTCGATGTAATTTTAAGATCAGATTTGCTTTTTGTTTTTGTTTTTACTCCTGACGGAAGCACATGATGTCTCCGAGGACTGTCAGAGAATTTGAAATTCTCACAATATTTTCAGTTTTATACAGTTTGTGGCTAAATGGTGTAATTTTGATAATATGCATAGGTGGGTTTGGAAGGCATGTTTTCTTTAAAAATTAGTCAAATAAATACAAAACACAACAATTTAAATTTGTACCCCCCGCCAAAATGAAAACCCAAGTCCCTTCCTGGTACCATAACCCCCCTTTTTGCACCACCCCTCCCCCTCATAATTAATGAATGGCCGCTTATTGTTAAATTACCAGAACAACTATGACGACAACTTGCTAATTAATAACTAATGGGCAGAAGGCTGGAGAGACATAAAGGTCAGTAGGGGCCTATAACTAATTTTTGGCGCAGGGACCCCTTGTGTATTTATCCAGCCCTGCTTAAAGACCTCTGCTCCTAAGGCTTAGCTTTGCAAGCACTGAGCAAACAGCAGGAAACATTTTCCATTAATATTATCTGAGTGTCAATGAGCAGAGCTATCAGAGAGCTGAGTAGAATTTTCCCACTGCTGCTGTTGGAAAAAGCTACACTAAAACTTAGTTATTACCTTTTAGGATACTAATGCATGTTGGAACAGTGGATCAAAGGATGAAAGATGCAACTGCCCTTTTTTCAGTTTTATATATGGTATAAAAGCTTCATAAATCTGCCTCTGGATCTGAAACAGTCTTTAAACTCCTGATATCTACAGTAGAACCAGACTGAGAATCAAGCTTCCCCTTAACTTGTGACTTGCCTGGTCCTCACTAATGCACTCACAGACCATCGGCACACACGTGGTTACTGAAGGCAAGCCAATAGGTATGATACCCTAGTTTAAACATCTTACCATTAGCTTTAGTGGAGTTACACTTGAGTCGTGAAGCTCTGGTCTCTCCCGGAGGCCCCTGCTGCCCCCCTACCCTGCGCCTTCCGGCTCCATGTGTACAGGCTGAGGATTTTTAATCAACTTGGTGTTATTTCCTCCAGCAGTCCCGGTGCAGCAGAGGATGATCTGATCACAGGAGGTTGTGTAGCAGGCTGATGATCTTCCTCCAGCTCGGCGGCTCCGGGAGCAGCAGCGCTGACGTGCAGCCACGGCCTCCCGGTCCCAACTCCATCTGCACGGCGGCACCGATCAGGGAGGGAAACACAAGATTCATCAGGCACTGTGTCGCTGTAACCTAACCGACACTTAGATGTGACACAGGAGTGTGGGCGGTGGGGGAGATGAGAGATCACGTTCAGGATACATCGAGACACTTCGCAAATGATGTAATATTTTATAGTGACGACAGGAGGGGGATCAAACTGTCATGGTCACGGTTTATCCGATATGCCTGTAGCATAAACGCTCATCATTTCTTTAGTATGGACTGTGCGTTAACGCTGTCACTGTGATTTAGAATACAGAATGAACAACACTTCACTTAGCGCAAATGCAACAAATGCCCAAGACTACATGTGAATATACAGCGATATTTGATAAGGAGCAGAGAGCTGACTTACCTGCGGTGGTGTCTTCTCCTCTCAGCTGAGTGGAATCAATCCGGACCCTCTTCAATCCAGGTCAGTGAAGATAGTGGCTGCGCTCCATTTGCCTGTAACGATGTGCCGCATGTTACGTAGTAAGCAAGGGCGGGGAGACCCGGTTAAATAAAGTGCAGGCGGCACATGAGGCGGAGGAAGCTGTGACGTTTCATCTGACAGTCAAACAGCTGCGGGTTGTGGCAGCTATGGTAACGAGCCTTTGTGTTGAGAGATCTAAGTACTATCAACATCAGGTAGTTTCAGGGGTGAACTGTGGCAGTAGAGAACTCAGCTGCTGCTGATGAGTACAATCTTGACATCCTTCACATTATTTCTCTTTTCTGACTTTTCCAAATGTTTCAGTTTTCTGATACACTGTAAACCCCAATCCATCTATGACACAACATTTTAATATAAAGTCCACACAAATGTCCTGGATTGTTACAATGTCATAACAACTTTATGTCCACTTCACAAAAACTCATCACTTATGAGCTTGACATAATTTTTTTATGTTAAGGTCAACAATTTTTGACTTTTGAGTTTATTTGACCAAAATTTATTCAGTCGGTTTTACCTAATTAACTATCTGTCTCTCTCTCTCTCTACACACACACACACATATATATATATATATATAGAGAGAGAGAGAGAGAGAGAGAGAGTGCACGTTTTAAAACTTTATATATCTCTGAGAGAGAGAGAGATACATATATACACACACGCATATATATATATATATATATATGTGTGTGTGTGTGTGTGTGTGTGTATAAATATATACACATATATATATATATAGTTGTAAAACGTGCAGTCAGTGTTTTTATGTCCATTTTCATATGACAAAGAATTAAATGCTCAAACAACAACAGAAAAACGTGACGTTAAACTGACAGTTCCTGTCAGACAAGGGTCGTGTGACACATTTATTTTTATGTTTGGTGTACTCAAAACTTTTATGTTACTGTATTGTACTAAACTAAAAATTCTGAGTGCAAGCTCTTTCCAAAATAATTTTTAGTTGAGTGAGCGAACTGTAATTTTCAGTGTACTTTATATCTCTACTGTCTAGTTACTTCCCTTTTGGTGATAAAGAGATATATGGACTATAGAACCTTCTATATTACAGGGACAGTTTACCCCAAAATCAAAAATGCGTATATTTCTACCTACCCATAGTGCAGGGATATTCAACTTGCTCTAGGGCCATTTTTGCAAAATGACAGGAGGCCAGGGACCAGATGCAGCAACCCAGCACGGGTCAGATGTGTTTCAAGGAATTGAGGACATTTTGGGCATAGACCAGACCTCTGTCGCAGGGCCCGAGGGATCCCCTCCTGGCACTTTTTGAGGCTTTTTCTAATGCACTCTGGTACTGTATTTATATTAAAAGTACAAACAAAAAAAATCCCAGTGTGGATCAATTTGTTTTCATTGTAAAATAGGAAATGGTTGAGGGGCCACCCAGCACCCTATGGGGGGCCAGATTTAGCCTGCAGGCCATAAATTGAATATTAATGCTGTAGTGCTATTTATTATTCTAGACTGTTTAGGTGTGATTTGCCTAGTGCTGGAGATATTGGCTATAGAAATGTCTGCCTTTGCTCCAGTATAATGGAAATAAGTGGCATTCAGCTTGTGGTGTTGACAAGCTGAAAAAAAATAATGATAAATAACAATAAACACACACACACACACAAACTCCATATGTCTACATGGTGAAAGGAAACTCTGCATCTGAGGCAGGATTAGCCCAGGTAATAGTCTGCTGATTGTTTCAGGAGTAAATGAGCCAGCCTGTGAAATCAAACTAAAACAACTCCCTGTTACACAATCAGTGATTAATAAATATCTATATTTTCATATATTGCATCAAGGCCCTTGCTGTACAGTAGGTAACTAACCATTGGCTGGCCATCATTTGTTTGGTAAGCTATTGTATATGAGTTAACACAGCTACCTGGCTTGATATTTGCAGTTTTTGCCAGTTGCAACATGTCTACAGTCTGGTATAAAAAGCTGTTTTGGTCTTTATAACTAATTTCAACATTCATGACGACTGTAGGGGGGTGAATTTCTGTATAACTCACCAGTTTAAATGTAATTAAGGTTTAACGATAGGCATAAATAAATGCTTGGCTGCTTTAAGTGACAGGTGGGTGCCGTCCATTGACAAGTCGCTACCACAGCCATAACATAGGTTAGGAAACATGCCCCAGATTCACAGATTATAGGTGCAGCTGTCGCTATTTCAGTGTGCTTTCGGTTAATGACAGTCAATTGTAACATTTTGGTTGTCTAAAAAAGTCTTGTTCAGTGTTTGATTTTACTAAAACGCACACTAAGAAGTCATCAGGCAAGATGGCGCCAGTATGTTTGGTCTACTCAGTTTATTGTTTGTTATTGCTCTGTTCTTAGGTGTCTGCTGTTGGGATGTCTCGGCTCTATTTGCTTATGACCGCCAAGGTCTTCTCAATATCCGAGTCTCTGGTGCGGCGCAAATGCTGTTAAAGCATGAATTGGGAGACCAAACTGTAAGCAAGGCAAGGCAAGGCAAGGCAAGGCAAGGCAAGGCAAGGCAGTTTTATTTATATAGCGCATTTCATACACAAGGCAACTCAATGTGCTTTACATGATTAAAAGTTCAACATTTAAAAGCATTTAAAAACAAAGAACAAAGAGCATTTAAATACAAAGTACAGGAAAAAAAGACAGCTTACTAAACATAAGAGAATTTAAAAACATGAAAATGCATAAATAGAGGTTAATTAAAATATACAGTGCGGTATAATGCAACAGCATAAAATCAATAAAAGACTTAAATATTTCAAAGTGCTTTAAAAGAGCTCAATCATAAGCATAAGAAAAAAGAAGAGTTTTTAACCTGGATTTAAAAACATTCACACTTGGGGCTGACTTCACTACTGTTGGCAACTTATTCCATTTGTGTGCAGCATAACAGCTAAATGCCGCTTCACCATGTTTGGTTTGAACTCTGGGCTCCACTACCTGACCTGAGTTTGCAGATCTCAGAGTCCTACTGGGTTTATATTCCATTAGCATTTCATTCATGTATTCTGGACCTAAACCATTCAGTGATTTATAGACCAGTAGCAGAACTTTAAAGTCTATTCTATAGCTGACTGGGAGCCAATGTAAAGTCTTCAGAACTGGAGTAATATGCTCTGATCTCTTTGTTCTGGTCAGAACCCGAGCTGCAGCGTTCTGAATGAGCTGCAGCTGTTTAATGCTCTTTTGGGGCAGTCCTGTCAGAAGACCATTACAATAGTCAAGTCTACTGGAGATAAAAGCATGGATGAGCTTCTCCTGGTCTGTTTGGGACATGAGACCTCTCACTCTGGATATGTTCTTCAGCTGGTAGAAGGCTGTTTTGGTGATTGATTTGATATGACTGCTGAAAGTCAGATCCGAGTCTATCAGCACAACAATGTTTCGGACTTGGTCTTTGGTCTTTAAAGACAGTGACTCCAGGTATTTACTAACAGCAATCCTCTTTTCTTTACTGCCAAAAACAATGACCTCAGTTTTTTTGTGGTTTAATTGAAGAAGATTTTGGTTCATCCAGTTATTTATTTGTTCTAGACAGTGACACAACACCTCTATTGAACTGTAGTCATCTGGGGACACTGCTAGATATAACTGTGTGTCATCTGCATAACTATTATAGTCAACATTAAACTTCTGCAGAATTTGACCCAAAGGTAGCATATATAGGCTGAACAAAAGGGATCCAAGAACTGACCCTTGAGGAACCCCGTGTGTCATGGCTATTCGATCTGATTCAAAACTTCCAATGGTCACAAAATAACTCCTTTCCTCCAAGTAGGACCTGAACCATTCTAAGACTATTCCATTGAGTCCTACCCAAGTTTCCAACCTGTTCAACAGTATACTATGATCTACAGTATCAAACGCTGCACTGAGATCCAATAAGACTAGAACTGACACTTTTCCCGAGTCAGTGTTCAACCTTATATCATTTAGCACTCTGATAAGAGCCGATTCTGTACTGTGATGAGGTCCGAAACCTGATTGAAATTTGTCAAAAAGTCCATTTGAGTTCAAGAAACTGCTGAGTTGATTAAAAACCACTTTCTCTTCAATCTTGGCTATGAAGGGAAGGTTTGAGATGGGTCTATAGTTTGCTAGCATGGAAGCATCCAATGTTCTCTTTTTTAGAAGTGGCTTAATGGCAGTTACTTTCAGGGGTTTAGGAAACTCACCTGACTGAAGTGAGCAGTTGATTATTTACTGCAGATCATTTAACACAGACTTCACAATAGTTTTGAAGAAGTCAGATGGTATTGATTTTAGACAGCTAGTTGATGGTTTAAGCTGCTGAACCGTTTCCTCTACAGTTTTTAGGTCAACTGTATCAAACTCTGACATGGTAATTGAGTTATTCCTGGGTGGTTTTAGGAGTTGCATCATTTTATCATTTTGCTGATTTGTGCTGATATTTGATCTGATGGACTGTATTTTTTCATTAAAATAGCAAGCAAATTCATTGCATTTATCTGCTGTGAGGAGTTCTGGCACTATCTAATTAGGGGGGTTAGTGAGCTTATCAACCACAGCAAACAGAGTGCCAGTATTGTTGATGTTCTTACTAATGATTTCAGAAAAGTGTTGCTGCCTAGCCCTGACTAACTCTTTGTTAAAATTATTAAGACTTTGTTTGTAGAGTTCATAGTGAATTTGGAGTTTAGTTTAGTTGTTGCTCTTTTTAACTCCACATGCACTAGCATCTTGGACACCATCGCCAAACGCCCTAAGGTATTTTCTGACCCATGGATTAACAACTCTATACGTGCTCTAAGATGCTCTTGTAGGCGTGCTGAGAGAAGGTGGAAGAAGGACAAGTTGCATGTCTCCTTTGGGATTCTAAGGGACTGCTTATTGGAGTATCAGAAAGCGGTGAAAGCTGCTAAAATCGCTTACATCTCGCACCTTGTCTCAAATAACATTGATGAACCCAAGGTTCTGTTTAATGTTTTGGATTCTCTTGTTAACCCGTGCGATACTGCTCCCATTGTTCCAACTCCTGCTCTCTGTAATGATTTCCTCAACTTTTTTGTCGAGAAAATCTCTGCTCTTCATTCTGTACCATCTCTTGCTGAGCCTGATCCCTCTAACCCTCCCATGTGCCCAGCTGTTTTTGACCAGTTTGAGCCTATATCACTGTCCTCACTGTCAGATGTAGTTTGCAGGATGCGGCCCACAAACTGCGTCTCAGACAGTATTCCCTCTCGCCTTTTTAAAGAGGTTTTTGATTCATTTGGATCTTTTGTTCTTGTTTTGATCAATACCTGTTTTAGTTCAGGGTGTTTTCCTGCCCCTTTTAAACAGTCTGGACCCCTCTGTTCTCTCCAACTTCAGGCCCATCTCCAAATTACCCTTCCTGTCCAAAGTGTTAGAGAAAGTAATTGCTGTACAGTTGCAATTATTTTTAGTACAATATGATATTTATGAGAAGTTTCAGTCTGGCTTAAGGTCTGGTCACAGTACTGAAACTGCTCTTTTAAGAGTGTTTAATGATCTTGTCTTAACTGTGGACTCAGGATGTGCCGCTATCCTGGTGACCTTAGATTTGACGGCTGCCTGATACTGTTGATCATAGGACCCTCTTATCACGCCTAGATCACTGCGTAGGCATTAAGGGTGCTGCCCTCAAGTTGCTCCAGTCCTACCTAACTGACAGGAGTTTCTCTGTCCATCTGGGTGATTTCTCCTCAAATGTGGCCCCTCTTACCTGTGGGGTCCCCCAAGGCTCAATTTTGGGCCCTTTATTGTTTTCTTTATATGCTGCCCCTAGGTTCCATTCTCTGTAAACATAATGTTTCTTTTCATTGCTTTGCTGATGATGCCCGAGTATACTTTCCTTTAAAATTAAAATGTAAGGACTCTCTGCAGCCTCTGTTAGCTTGTCTTAATGACATAAAAACTTGGATGGACCTAAATTTCCTGAATCTAAATGATAATAAGACTGAGGTTATTGTATTTGGACAGCCGGAATGTGTAAATGACTCTGTTGGTGCTCTGGGTCCCCTGGCTTCCAAAAACCATTGTTTTATTAAAAGCCTTGGTGTCACTTTTGATAGTGCTATTAAATTTGACAGGCAAATTGGCTCTGTAGTCAAAGGTGCTTTCTTTCAGCTTCGGCTGCTCCCCAAAGTAAAGCCCTATCTCTCACCCAAAGACTTGGAGAGAGTTATCCATGCCTTCATTACGTCTAGGCTTGATTACTGCAACTCTCTGTATGTGGGCTTAGACAAACGTTCTCTGCGGCGTCTGCAGCTAGTGCAAAATGCTGCTGCTCGCCTTTTGACCAGCATGAAAAAACGTGACCACATCACACCGGTTCTGGCCTCTCTGCATTGGCTTCCTGTCCGCTTCAGGATTGATTTTAAGATTTTGATGTTTGTTTTTAAGATATTGAATGGTCTGATCCCCCAGTACTTAGTTGAACTCGTCCATGTTCACAATTCAGCTAGAGCACTGAGGTCATCCAATGAGTTGCTTTTAGATGTCCCAATATCTAGGCTCAAAACTAAAGGCGACCGAGCCTTCGCGCTGGCTGCCCCTAAATTGTGAAACAGCTTACCATTGTATATTAGATCTGCCCAGACTCTCGAGATATTTAAGTCGTTACTGAAGACTCATCTCTTCTCGTTGGCTTTTGACTCATGTTGAACCGGACATTGCCGATATGGACTGTTTTATTGATTTTTGTGCTTATTGTGAACTTTATTTTGTTTTCTATCGTTACATTTTAATATTTTTTGTGTACTGTGAACTCTAACATTGTATTTTTCTCTTTCTATAGTAGTATTTTAATACTTTAGTGCTTTCTAGATTGTACAGCACTTTGGCAAACCTCGGTTGTTTTAAATGTGCTATATAAATAAACTTGACTTGACCTAGATATTTACTTTATCCTGAAAGGAAATTTCACTAGTAAAAATGAGCATTAACATTTTCATAGTTAATCATAGCTGTAAATGCACTGTGCTAACCAACCTGGCAGCTAACGTTAGTGTTACCTCTAACCTCTTGTCCAAATATGGTCTCCTCTGGCTCCAAAAATTCAAGATGGTGACTCGAGGCTTCAAAACAGGAGCACAAAACTAATGGGCTACATCCATTATTTTATATTCATTTATTTATTTTTTATTTTATTCTATTTCCATGGTTTATGGAAACGACTATTTTCTGACTTGTTACAAAATGACATACTATATCTGCAGTCTACGTGCACATGCTCAAATCAGGCTCAATGTAACTGCTGTTGTCAGGCAGGTGAGTGTGAGGCAACAAGGAAAGGACCCAAATGCAGATAAATCCAGGCAGACAGGAACAGTTTAGTGATGTATTGAAAAAGTGAAAATACATCAGTTCACTGGTATTGTTGGCAAGTTTGAACAGGAGTAACTAAGAATCCACAGGTAAACAGGAATGAGGCAGGAAAAAAGGACAGACAGGCTGGTACACATTAAGTTAGTAAGATAGTTTCTAGTGTCTGATCAAGAAATGAGGACTAGTACATGAAGTCAATGTTTTCTGGTTGGGATCTCTAATCAATCTGTGCAAGTGATCATATTTGCCATTGACACATCATAAGTGGGATAGTTATTCTGGTAGGTACATACTGTATTACCTACAGAAACTCTGTGTAATTTGAAGTTTAAAAAAATAAAATTTGCAGATACACTAGAAGATGATATGAAATCAAAACGGCGTATACAGAAACATCATTACAATAACTTGCTGCACCGGGGTTTCATCCAAACTCAGGAGGTCCTGTCACAGATAAGGACAGAGAGCCGGTAGATGCTGAGAATGACAACAAGGAAGTTTTTAATGGCAAAGAAGATCAGCATCTGGTGTACCACCTTGTAGTAGATCATGACAGTGAGGCGCACCACCAGAAATGGCCCGTCCTGGACAAACAAAGCTCCCACAGTGCTCCAGATATCAGTCCTGAGATGAGAGAGGAGAGAGGGGGCAGGCTCGGAGGGGTCACCTGAGGACGCAGTCATTACTGTTGAGACAAAAGAGAAAATAAGTTTAGTAAACTCTGTTAGCTCAGTTGTAATCTGCTCTTTGTACGTTACAGTAGGGAACCCACTTCTTGGAAGCATTTGCTGTTCTAAACACCTGCTGACAGGTTGATCTTTCCTGTGTTGGGTAACCCTGCATGGGCAGAGGGACCAACTCTCCTTTTAGCTCTGTTTTTGGTCTCCACCAACTCCTGAGAAAAACACATGTCTCTGTAGCTGCTACATGTTTCGCTATGTTTTGCTAGCCTGGTATCTTCTCAGTTCATTCTCGATTTTCAAGGGATGTTATCAACAGTGTTAGATGACCTACAACCACTCAGTGCAGTGAAACATGACGTGAAGCTGAGTGATGGACAAATGTGAACAGACTACAGTAGGCAGAGATTAGCTGTGATGGTGTAGCACCAACATGTTTGTGAATGACTGGCTATGTTTTTGCCATCATTATTGTGCTTTTTGTAGTTGGTGTTGGACAGTGGTGGCGTGTGGCTGTGGGTCAGTCATCCGGATGAGGAAATGATAATAAGTACCCGATCTGTAAACTTTTCCTTTTGCTCTCCTTACTTCTGCAAGCTAGCTGTTAGCTAGCCAGGTTGAGGTTTTCAAATGTAAACACAAGTGCTCATTCTTCATCATCACTGGAAAGATGATGAAGAATGAGCACCAGTTGAACTAGCATCCTGCTAAACGAAAAAAAAAAAACTGGCAACCTCCATGCTGCATGAGTTTCCAACAGGATATCAGGAACTGTAAAATGCTTTGATTCACCGAAACTGGGCTAAATCCTGGACAGCATCATACAACCAGGTGACTCTTTTACTATATGCTGACCTGACAGTGCAGAGGACTGTGGTGATAGAAGGAGAGGAGCAGAGTGCTTTGCAGTGAATAAGGACTGGTGTGATGGTGGGATTGTGAGCTGCTGTCCTGTTCTTGCTGTGGATCACTGCTATACGCCTTTCAGAGACAGCTGCAAAGCGACGCTGCCAGTGTTCGGGAGGAATGACCATGCAGCCGTCTTGTTGAGGTTGGGATGTGTAGACAGTTAAATCATACCACAACCAGAAACCATGGATTACCAGAACCATCCGGAAACATGGACAGCAGCCATGTATCATGTAAGAGGACGTACAATACACAACTTAAAGGAGCTGATGGGATCATTCAACTGGAGTTTTACCTTGTATAATTCTGCGTGACAAATAAATGATTGACTGATTGAATTTGAAAACAGCACTTAAATAAAAAGTTCCACATCAGCTGTAGCCATCTTGGGTTTTTTTCAACAATGCCTTCATGGCACTCCTCTTTGCTAAGATGGTTTTATGCTGGCCATAATGTCCCAAGCATTAATCATATTAATCCTGCCCCATAAAAGATAAATAGTTGTGACCAGCCTGACCTGGGCTATGTCAAGTAGAAATCTGTCTGAACGGGAGGGAGACTAGACGCTTCTGCCAGAGCAAACAAAACATGTGCTTGCAGATTCGTCTGGTTCTCAGGCTACCAGAAAGCAGATTCCCTATTTCTGTTTTACGCCATTTATGTACTGTACCTGAGAGATGCAGGGGAAACTGCAGCATGCTCCAAGTCCACACAGCCAGAATGATGTAGACCATGGCTGGACTGCTGTCCCTTTGTCACACACACACGCGCACACACACACACACACACACACACACACACACACACACACACACACACACACGTTTTATTCCACCTCATTGTTTAAGACAACAAGTTCAACGTTGTCTTCTGTTCTCTTCTACTCACTTGATATCAGACAGTGTTTCAGAAGTGAACTCCAGTATGTCAGCAGCTGTGCCCACAAAGAGGAGCAGTAACTGGGAGAGCTGGTCTCTGGTCAGCTCTCCAGTGGCCGGCAGTAGCCACCTCCCCAAAATCAGTAAGATGAGCAAGATTTGGTGTAAAGCCAGAATCCAGTCGTTGGCACACACTGAGGACAGAGGGATCCCCTGTGTTGTCTGCAGACATGGAAACAAGTCATACAGAGAACAAAACGGGATCAAATGTTTTACAAGACAAGTCTTACAACTACACCTATGTTGTACAAAGTTCACAAAGTTTCATTTTTACTTATCATAGATTGTGTGTTAAGAATATCAACAGTAACATTCAGGGCCCAATTTTACACCTGGCTCAAACAGTACAGTGCAAGCGTAGTGCAGTTTTTTCCTCACTATTCAGTAGTAAGTTGCGCCTTCATAGGTGGGTTCACAATGCACGTACACTCTGCTTGTTACACACACAGGAGTGTGCTGATCGGATGCGGGTTGGTAAAATAATACAGAATTATTGAGGAAAATATGAGTGGCATTCTCTAAAATGAGAACATAGCAGAGAGCATAGCAGAGCTGTTCTTACTTATTGCATTACTCAAATCCATCTCAAAACCATCTTGATCGCTCAAATTTGCCAAATCCACCTGCAAATAGCAGTGCACCAGGTTCAGACACAAATGGCTTTTAAAGGGAATGGAAGATGGCAGTCTGACACCAAGATTTATTAAGGGACTAAATACAACCCTTGTCCATGACAGGGGTTGTATTCATGTACAGGGTGTCAAGGTGCAGCCGGGGAGGAAGGGGTCCATTTTGGGGACCTCAGAATTGCATCTCTGCTTTTCGCAGATAATGTGGTTCTGTTGTATTCATCACACTGTGACCTCCAGCAGGCACTGGGTGGAGTGTGAAGCAGCTGGGATGAGAGTCAGCACCTCCATGTCTGAGGCCATGGTTCTCTGCTGGAAAACAATGGATTACCCCCTCTGGGTTGGGAGTGAGTTACTGCCCCAAACAAAGGAGTTCAAGTATCTTGGGGTCTTGTTCACGAGTGAGGGGAGAGTGGAGCATGAGATGGATTGGTGGTTTGGCACGGCATCTACAGTGATGCAGGCACTGTGCCGGACCGTCGTGGTGAAGAGAGAGCTGAGCCAGATGGCGAGGCTTTTGATTTACTGGTCCATCTACGTCCTAACTCTCACCTATGGTCATGGTCATGAGCTTTGGGTAGTGACTGAAAGAATGAAATCATGGATACAAGCAGCTGAAACAGGGTGGTTGGGCTCAGCCTTAGAGATAGGGTGGGGAGCATGGTGATCCGGAGAGAGCTCAGAGCAGAGCCGCTGATCCTTCATGTCAAAAGGGGCCAGCTGAGGTGGTTCGGGCATCTAATCAGGATGCCTCCTGGGCGCCTCCCGTTAGAGGTGTATCAGGCACGTCTCACTGGTAGGAGGCCCTGGGGTAGATCCAGATCATGCTGGAGGTATTACATATCTCATCTGGCCAGGGAACGCCTTGGGGAGCTGGAGAGTGTCGCTGGGGAGAGGGATGTCTGGGGTGCTTTGCTTTACACACTGGCCATTTAACTGGTAACTTAACAGCATTCTGTAAAACAGTGTTTCTCTGCCCTCTGGTTTAAAGTTTCATTTTCACCTCTGCCCATCATCACGATGCACTGACACACCCTGGAGAACACTTCTACCTTTCTACAGCAAGGCGTGGAAAGTATACAAGTGACGAATTGGGGTTTACAGTGTATGGTGAAAATAGGGAAAAGAAACATGGTCATATTTTATAGTGCAAACCAGACTTTTCATGTTGAGCTCAGAATTGTTTTTATTGAGGGTGGGCTGTTTTTTAAAGGCAGCCAGTTCTATGAATGTGCTCATGTTGTAAGAGGAAAAAACAGCCACAGCCCTACAAGAGCCTCTTTGAGGGGAATCAACATTACCAAACACTGTACAGAAAAAGAGCCCCACTGTCTGGACTTATGATAATATGGAAATCAAAAGTACAGAAAATACTGTAAAGTACTGTTCTCCTACGTTAACTGAAAAACCTCTCATATTTCTCAAACAGAAAATAGTTGTCTGTTAATTCACATAAAGGGATAATGTACATTTAAGTAAACTACATTTCATTCCAGTGCATTTTAGAATACATTTACGCTTTAAGCTCTACAGACCATAACCCTCCACTGCCAAACAATAGGAAACTGCAGAAATACATAATTACAAAATAAAAGTACATGGTTTAAATAATCCCCCTTTAACTCTACACCCTTCTCTGTTTTATTTGAAATCATTTGAAGCAAAGCTACGTTCAGGAAATTATGTTAAAAATAACCTTTAAATGTCTGTAAAGTTCTGACACCTACCTGAAGTGTGAAAATACTCTTGATATTTTCAGTTGAGTCCAGTTTTTCACACTAGAATGAGAAACACAGAGTTTAACAATGAACATTTTCAATTAATGCGACATTATGGCATAAGAGGAGAGGAGGGGAGGAGAATATAATAAAGTACAATACATGGATGATACCCTTGAGTCAGCAGATTTGTTCTCCTGGTGGTGAAGCTCTAAAATCCACAATGATGGAATAATACTGATGAGGAAGAAAAAGATAGCAGGAGAAAACCTGAAGGGAAAGACAAATAGTGTTATAATCTTAAGATAATAAACATTACCTCTTTTTACTGGTCTTTTCAGTTACATTCTAGCTTACCATTCTAAATGTATTTTGCTGAAAAAATAAAGTGAAGTACAGTATCTGATACCATTTGTAATCTTTTCCCCTTCTCCTCTTCAGGGTCAGGATCATCTCAACCACCAGTGGCAGATAAAGTATGGTAAGAAACCAGTAGAGTCCATCATCCTTCACCCACACCACTCTCCACACTCCTATGAGGGAGAGGAGGATGAAGAGAGACCTGGTCAACACAGCACAAATGAACTTGAAGAACATGACTCAAGTATTTGAGTTTGTGGCACACAGCTGCTGCAGGGGACAGACAAGTTATATGTGAGAGGTCTGAGGGATTTCAAATAAGCTGGGGCACACCTCCAACTGCCTGCTGGACTACAATGTTGTTCCTCTTTAACTGCAATGTTGTGCCAATTATGATATGAGTCAGATGCCTGCAGAAATGTGCAGTTGTTGACTGTGAATTTTTGTGCTCTGTACAATAAACAAGTCTGAGGTCTTGCAGTGGAGCTGCAATCAGTAAACTACTGTACCTTCTTATAGAATCAAACTGGTGATATTCTACATTTTTCTTTTTTTCAACAACTATGTGTAGACCCAAACCAGCAATGGATGTATCTCATAAGTATTGTTTGTGTGTATCTTCATCTGTGCCATATAGCTTTACTATTATACAAAAAAACATCATTGAGCCACTCAGATGCACTGGCTCACATGTTCCTTCATTACCATGAACACACACACTCAATCCCACATACACCACTCTGCTGACCCAAATACTCACTAAAGCACCAAATGTGTATTAATCCACTGTTGAAAATAGTCCCCAACAAATACACTATTTCCTCCTGTTTGAGTAACATTTAATAAAAACTTAAGTGACCAGCTGTTTCAGGAACTTACTGAGATTTTTTTTAGAATGAGACTACTGGTATACATTTATTTGCACTGGAATCAGTTAGTAATCATGATCCCCCAGAGCAAGGTCAAGTCATGCACACCAACCCAGTCGCCAGAAAAAATGTTGTCATTATATATTTTGGCAAACCACAGATACATTACATTTGCACGTAATAAGGTAGCAGATACATAGGAACTTTACATTTTAACATTGCTGTGGTTAACATGTGGTTAGGTTTAGGCACAAAAACCACTTGGTTATGTTTAGGAAAAAAATCATGTTTTGGCCTAAAATACCAGCTTTTGGGGGCACAATCCTTGCTGGAAAAGTACCAGTGTCTCTGTAATACTTTTTGTGCTACTTTACCTGCTGGAAAAAACAACAATGATTTGCCACAAACACCCACATTTGTGAAAAACAGCAATGGGTCTCTACAAAGCACCCATGTTTTTTGCCTAAAAAGCTGCTGCAAACACAGCAACGGTTCGCTTCAAAATACCCACATTTGTTGCTTAAAAAGCTGCTGGAATCACAGCAATGGGTCACTACATAACACCCATGTGTGTTGCCTAAAAAACTAGTGAAAACACAGCAACAGGTCACTTCAGAACACACTTTTATTGCCTAAAATAAGGTGAAAACACAGCAATGATTGCTTTAAACTACCCACGTTTGTTGCCTAAAAAGCCACTGGAAACACAGCAACAGGTCGCTACTAACACCCGTGTGTTGCCTAAAAAAATGGTGAAAACACAGCAACAGGTTGCTTCAAAACACACTTTAATTGGCTAAAAAGCAGCAGAAACACAGAAACAAGTCGCTTTAAAATACGTACACTTGTTGCCTAAAACCTGCTGAAATCACAGCAATGGGTCCCTACATAACACCCATGTCTGTTGCCTAAAAAACTAGTGAAAACACAGCAACAGGTTGCTTGAAAACACACTCTTTCATCGCCTATAAAGCTGTTGGAAACACAGCAATGAGTCGCTTTAAAATAACTACGCTTGTTGCCTAAAAAGCTGCTGGAAACACAGAAATGGGTGGGTGAAAAAAACTCCCACATTCTTCACTTAAAAAGCCACTCAAAACATAGCAACTGGCCACACATTTTTGCTTCAAAACCTTCTGGGAACACAGCAGTGGGTCACTACAAAACATGCATATTTGTTGCCTAAAAAGCGGCTAGAAACACAGCAATGAGTCAATTCAAAATATCCACATTTGTTACCTAAAAAGCCACTGGAAGCACAGCAATGGGTTGCTACATAGCACCCATGTTTGTTGCCTAAAAAATGAGTAAAACACAGCTACAAGTTGCTTCAAAACACACACTTTTATTGCTTAAAAAGCTGCTGGAAGCACGGTGATGATTGGCTTTAAAATACCCATACTTGTTGGTTAAAAAGCTGCTGGAAACACAGCAATGAGTTACTACATAACACCCATGTTTGTTACCTAAAAAACTGGTGAAAACACAGTAACAGGTTGCTTCAACACACACACTTTTGTTGCCTAAAAAGCTGCTACAAACACAGCAACAAGTCGCTTTAAAATACCCACACTTGTTGCCTGAGAAGCTGCTGGAAACATAGAAATGGGTGGGTGAAAAAAACATTCTGTGCCTGAATAGCCGCAGGAAACAGAGCAACTGCTGCAACAAAACACTCCTGTTTTTGTCTAAAAAGCTGCTGAAAACACAGCAATGGGTCGCTACAAAACACCCACATTGGAGATATATCAAAGATAAAATTTTAACCCCCTTGAACCCAATGGAGCTTAAGATTTTAAAATGTATCTCCTTTTACAATGTTTGAAGTAGACTCAACTATAAAAGATACTGTTAGCACCTAAAGATTTTGTTTAAAATTCTTTCTAACTTTTAAATCATTCTCATTTCCATACAAAATGCCCATTCATTCTCTATGTTATTTCCTACAACTTCCAACTCCATTCCAACTTCCATACCTTTAAAAAAAAAATGTAATATTAGTTTTCGGACTATAAAAGTTTGAGGGGTCCAATACTGCCTTCTGAAAAAGTGCCCCCCACCCACTGTAAACTACACCGCTAAATGTAAGTCTGATACCTAGACACAGCAAGAAGCAGGCCTATAGTTTCAATTATGATCAGTTGAAAAACACACTTAATTCAGATTTTTCGTCATTAAACAGATCTACAGTTAAATTAAGCTCAAATTGTGGTGGTGTTGAATGAACACAGATATCACCGTATTATAATAGTTCACTTGGTTTACCCTCCCCACTTACATCACTGTATGAGGATAAACTTCAATCAAGCAGCTGAGCGGAGACCAATTATACCTTCAAAATGACAGCAGTCACATGTGTCAGTGATGTTAATAAATGTATAAGTTGCATTGTTGATTTATTTGAACAAAAACAACAAAAGTCCCATCAGTGGAACTAATTATATCAAACATTGGAAAAAGGCTGTAAAACAAATAATGGGCGATTAATCACATTAATAAATTGATTTAATGACAAATACACACAAATAGGCTCCACTGAAGAATATTAAAGTGCTAACGAATATTAACTGTGCAATATTCATTAGAATATTTATTTATTTATAGTATGTTATTTACATCAACACTTCTTGAATGTATACATTTATTCAACATACAGTGCACATAACTATACTTTGTTCTTATTCCTATTATTTATTTTATTTATTTAGTTACTAGTTTAGACAGTTTACACACCTATTTGTATTTTTTACACACTTACAGACTCAGCCCACTGAACATATTTTTATTCTTAGTATATGACTGTAAAACATTGTAGCATAATGCACATTTTAATTCATATTTTATTTTATTTTATTATTTTATATATACATACTTCTATTCCATACTCTTATTCTTACTTATTATAATTCTCTACTCTTTACATCAGAGCGACTGTAACGAATCAGTTTCCCCTCGGAAATCAATAAAATATATCCGATCCTGATTCTGATTCTGAGAACATGCTATCAATTAAAAAAAGAAAAAGAAAAAACAAGCTAACTTGACACTGAGTGAGTACAGTGAAAGCAGTGGACCTGGTCATGGACCAGGAACAGCAGTTTAACGGGGTGTTGCCATAGCAACGACTAGAGCGTCAACATGTCCGCTGGAGCAACTCGTCGTGAAAAGAAAGAGCAACCAGAAGTAAAAAAAAAAATAATAAGCTATCGATAGTAACTGACAATTTTTGCTCGTTTGACTTATTCTTGACATAACTAGAGCATGTTTGTATTTTCTTTTGTAAGGAAGAGACGACTGTATTCCTCCAGTGGGAAGCTTCGCCACTCCAACAAATCCAAGAGCTGCTGAACAAGAGTACGGAAGAACTTCAGAGGTAAGTAGTGTCAGCTCTGTATGATTTCGTATCCCTGCTACGAAGCAAGTTAGCTTGGTGAAGAATGCCATAAATGTACCTGGCTAAAGTTGCGCTAAATGTGGGCTAAGCGGGAGCAAAATTGCTGCGATGGTCTGTGTCGTCTTTTAGATTTTTCTTGGTCCAAAGTTGGACAAAGCATCAAAGGAATGACTTTCACCTTATCAGACCTAGCACATTTGACACTCGAGGCAACAAGCTTCCCTCAGTCCCCTATTTATTACTAAAAAAAGAGCAGGTGCTAATGAGATAGCAACACAAACAAACAACTTAGCTAACAAACAATAATGAATAACAAACTACAAGACAATACATTAGGCTATATGCAAATGCCAAATTTAGTTTCCTTTTCTTGTTTCTTTTTTTTTTGTACTGTGGCCCGTGTAGCCTAGCCTTTTCATTTTCTCTTACTGGAATGCCATTCATGCTCTGAAAAAAAAAATGTGCTACAGATATCACAGTCCTTGACCTATGGTTCTGGTGGTCTGGAAAATAGCTGCAGTGATGTGACAAGCTGTTAACACGTTCTTTGTGTTTCATCTTAATTTTATGGCTATTTAATTAGAGTGCTGAATGCATTATAATTTCACAAACAGACAGCCCTTTCCCTTTATTAACTTTATTATATTGTATTTATTCATGTTTTTAAAAGCATATTGGTTGGAACTATGCTCCTGTTTTTTTCTTTTATTTATCAATTCAGTTAACTATCAAAATCAGAGGCCTACTTACTGGAGACTTTCCCAATATCCCAACACAAAGGTCTATATGGTTTTTCAAGGCCTCTTCCTATACTGCAGGAATTGAAATTCTGAATTCGTGAAGGCTTTCATTATTATAAATATTTGTTGGTGAATCTGTGTCCGTTGGGAATTATAGGCTTTGACTGTTGCTGATGTCAGTGGCCTAAAAGGACACAGAAGAAATACTTTGTGAGGTTTCAATTAATAGGATCTCAAATCACCACCATTTTCAACTGAAAACTGTTGAATCACTTAATTTTTGTTTTTAAATGTCCTTTTATATTGAATTGCCTTTTTGGCCTGTTGTATGTTCATTATGTCTATTTTTACGTGAAGCAGCGTGTGCTTATAATGCCCTTATTGTAAAGCATTTTACACATTATTGTGTCATTATTATGACATTATTGACAGTATATTATATACCATAGGTGTCAGTCAGTCATTTTAGTCACCTAAATAATCAATCAATCAATCAATTTTTATTTATAAAGCCCAATATCACAAATCACAATTTGCCTCAGAGGGCTTTACAGCATACAACATCCCTCTGTCCTTTGGACCCTCACAGCGGGTAAGGAAAAACTCCCCAAAAAAAACCTTTAACGGGGAGAAAAAAATGGTAGAAACCTCAGGAAGAGCAACTGAAGGAGGGAATAAAGTCCCACTTAAAAAAATTTATATCAGTTGAACTGTGCACCATATTTAGAATATTTTCACAGCTTTCCCCTTAATGTCAGACAGCGATTTCCAACTGGAAAATGAAGCCATTATATCACTCTATTCAAAGCCAGACGTCACTGAGAAAAACTATAATTTAACATAGCTGAACATAGGTGCTGCTGGTCTGCCACTGCCTGGAACATTTATTTTGTTTGTGTAATTGCATTACTGTAGTATTTAGAAGGGTTTGTTTTGATTCACCGAAGTCACACAATAACACAAACTAATAACTAACTGATTGAAGCAACATTAGACCAGCAGCTCCCGTATTCAGTGAGCTAAAATGATGGAGTCTGGTGGCTTTGACGAGAGCATAGACTAAGAACTACCCACCATGTGTAACTTTATCTTGTGGAATGTCAACTCCTCCTTGAGCTCTGAAAACCCACAAATTCAACAACAAAACAACCACACTGAGGACATGACCTTAGTATCCTTATATGGCCCAGATGTTTCATCAGCATTTAAGTGACTCTATTTCCATGCATAATTCATCTTGCACTGAAATAGTATTTCTCAAGATCTGCTCTGTGTTATCTGTAGTGAAATAGTGGAGATTCTGGGCTTCAGGAGCCATCACATCTGTATGAAGGAAGCTGCCCTGCTGGATTACTATGTCTGTGGTTTCTGGTGGGCGAAAGAGGCCAACTTCACCCCAGTACAGATCTCCTTCACCATGGCTTTACTGCACATGCTGCTGGATAACATAAGAGGTGGGGAGGACACTCAGAGATGGGGGATGATATGCAGAAAGTGATTGTGTAATTGTGTTTTAATATTCATTCATATGCTTATTATTGTAGTTTTGTGTAACTATGAAGTTTTTTATAACAGTAAATATTGTACTGTTGTCCAGAGAGTTGATAAAATAACGTATTGTGATAAAACTTGTGATTTAAATCCCCAGAGGAAATCACTAGAGGACCCACGATACAATATTATCACGATACTTAGGTCATGACATGATATTATTGCGATATTAAATTTATTGTTATATGCTGAGTATTGCGATAAAATATATTGCAATATATTGTGATTTATTGCCCATCCATTCATCCATCCATCCATTTTCATCCGCTTATCCGGGGCCGGGTCGCGGGGGCAGCAGGCCGAGCAAAGCAACCCAGACATCCCTCTCCCCAGCAACGCTTTCCAGCTCCTCCTGGGGGACCCCAAGGCGTTCCCAGGCCAGATGAGATACCTTCAAACTGCAAATTATTTCCCCAAAGGAAACTTTGTTAGTATCAGTTTTACTTAATAAGATAAACTTCTCAGTCAGTTTATTTGACTTTAATCATTTTTATCGCAGTTTAAAGTAAAGCAGACATACTGACCAACCTGTCAGAAATGCTGCATACAACTGACAAACTGAATGTTTGGCAGATTCAATGCCCTCTGTGAGGCCAGATTAAGCATGTGAGCGAAACACTTCACGTGAACTGAATGGTAACACCCATGTAACCAACGTTGTCTCTTATGAAAATAGGTTTTTGTCTGCAATCCTTTATTCTTGTACTGCATTTTGCAGGAGGTCTGCAATGTTTGCTCCGGTGTGACTTTCATATGCTGCTCTAGTTTGGAGAACGTAAGACAGCAGCCGCCAGTCCTCTGTGAGATAATGTGCTGTTATTGTCACATATCAATCCACTGACCTTGAAGTCCAGGTGTCACAAGTTAATGCCACCCTTCCTGCTGTACTCCAAGATTCCTCAACTTTATGCTTAATTTCTCTGTAGTGACTGTGTGTACAGCTGTGTCGGTGAAAAAATGTTGGGGTGGGGTCACATACCTGAGTTCCAATGTTTTTAGCATGTAACAAAAGCCTTAGTTTTCAACAACGCTGTATGGATGCAGATCTTTGTGCATGAAGTAGGTGATGGATGTGTTATTTTCTTTGCTGTCTTAGAGTTGGATGGTAGTTGTGTCAAGCTAAGTGTGTCAAGTGTTGGTTGATTTTTCAGCAGAGCAGGTTTAGTATTAGCTTGGCTGTCAGCGGCTAATGCTATCTCTGGATGGTTAAGTGTGAGGGGAGCCCTTATGTTCGTAGTATTTCCAGAGTATTTTATTCTCATAATATTCTCATTACACTGCTGTAAATCACGTGTCATATTCAAGTCTTCTTTTCATTCCGTGTTAAAAAATCTAAAATAAGTCCAGACGTTTGATCTAAACATTGACGGCTCATTTCTGATTTCTTTGCCTCCATCTTTGTTTTGATGAGCTTTCTGCCAAATGCCCCTGACTGAGACCTCTGCTGACCTCACCAGGAAAAAACATCAGCACCATCTAGTGGACCAAAAAAGCAATTAACTGTATTATTCTAGTACTAAAATTTGCATTAAATGTGTATTTGCAAAAATCAATAATGTATATAAAAGATCTATATTTGGTGTCTATATTTGGTGTCCGTGTATTGATACATTATCAGGGTAGTTATGTAATTGCATTACTTAACTAAATATCCTGTAAAATATATCACAATCAAGCACTTATTTATGCTTTATCTTCATATTCCAGAGAAACAGATGGCTCTAGTGGAGAACTTAATGGAGTTTGCTAAGGCCTTAGGTGCTGCCAGCCAGTGCTCACCTTCAAAGGAAGACACCACTCCACTTCTGGAAAGAGAAGAAGCCATGGAGCTCATAAATTACATCAGAAACAGGTCAGAGAATCCTTAAAATGGTCTTTGTACTTAGAGGTAAAATCTACATATGGATTTTTCAGTGTGTGACTCATTCAGAGACACCTGAAAGGTTACAAATGCATTTCCACTCTAAATCCCTGCCAACATGTCCATGTGGGCTCAGCATGGGTTTTATGGGCTGGCATAAAAATGTGTCCATCCATTTGCTCTATGCAGGAACCATGTGGGTTATGGTGGTGTGATCTCACCTACTTTAACCTTCATGGTTAACAACACATATCAAACATACAGGTCCCAGTTTTGCACAGAGGGACCCTATTTGTACCCCGTAATGGCCCCGCACTGTAAGTGGTCACAAAGAGGTCCTGCAAATCTCTGCATGCATGGGCTCCACCTGCAACACACTTTGGCCTTACATTCAATTCACAGGTGGTATACAGCATAAGGAGCTGACAGACACGTTTATATCATGTCATGTGGGGGGGCGGACATGTTGACGGGGTTCATGTTGGAGAAACTGTATCACATGCTGAAGAGCTGTCACAGCATGTTTAGTAAAACACAGTAGGTGAGCAAACAGGCAACATCTTCTCAGTCACTTTCAAAATCAGGAATTTATTAGGAATTTATTTATTATTAGGAATTATTATTAGGAATTAAGGAATAAAATCCAGATTATAATATGAAACTACGTTATTAAATTGTCCTTTTTCATGAATATTTACGTAAAATAATACTTATTGTAATATCTGCAAGGATGTACCCCAAAACTCATACCTGTAGTACTATTTATTTGTCCGAATCATAGACTGTATATAAATATGAACGTGACAACTCCCCAAAAGTGAAGCTGAAACATCTCGATTGTCCCCTGGTGGCTGGCTGCAGTACAGGTCATAAAGCCTGTCCCCGTCATGATAACAGTGGGAGATGGGCCAAACTAAAAACACAAAGCACACATCAAATAAATTTTCCCAAATATGATTTATGTCATTTAAGGTAAAATTTGTTAGGCTGCTGTGTGTTCAAGTGTTTGTTTTTCTAATAAGTTTGGCTTTAATTAGTTATTTAATGCCATAAAACAGGGATTTTACAACATGATTGACAGCTGTGTACGGCATTCCATTATACTGGAGAGAAGGCAGACATCTCTATGGCCGATATCTCCAACACTATACAATTTACACTTAAACAATCTAAATTGATAGCACAGTAGGTAAGAAGGAAAATATGTATTTTTGATTTTGAGGTGAACATGTAAAAGCCCTGCATTTGAATTAGAATTAAGTAAAAAGTATTTTCAAAATCTATAGTGCAGAATGGCCCCTTTCATAATATATTGGATTACTGGAATATTTAGATTGTTTTTATGCCTTTGCGTTGACGATAGCTATGACCAGAGGCATTGTTTTTGAGTTGTCCATCAGTCCATCTACCCATCCATCCTTCAGTCCCATTCCCCTGAATGTGATATCTGAAGAACACCCTAGGATAAGTTGTTCATATTTGGCACAAATGTCCACGTGGACTGAGCAATGAATTAATCTGATTTTGGTGGTCATAGGTCAAAGGCCAAGGTCCCTGTGACCTCGCCTGTCTCATTCTCATGAATGCAATATCTCAAGAACACCTTGAGGGTATTATTTCGAATTTGGCACAAACGTCCACTTCGTTGAACATGACCTGAAAAGAATTTGGTGGTCAAAGGTCAATGTGGCCTTGCATGTATCTGCTTATCATTATTGTGATATCTCAAAAAGTCCTTGAGAGAATATCCTCAAACTTGGCACAAACGTCCACTTGGACTCAAGAATGAACTGATTAGAATTTGGTGGTCGAAGGTCAAGGTCATTGTGACCTTACAGAACATGTTTTCGACCAGAACTCAACAATCCATATGCTAATTATGACAAAATTTCACACAAATGTCTAATAGGATAAAATTATGAAGTGTTGATACATTATATTCAAAAAGTCAAAGGTCAACTTCACTGTGACATTTTAATATTCTACAAAAACACCATAACTTTTCCATTACTCAACACAACTTGACTGGTTTGCAACTGTGAGGCAGTATTTCTAGTATATTGATTTATTACCATGTAAGCAGCATTTCAATGTTGTAGCTAGTCTGGTTGGGCTCATTTGTGCCTTTTATGTATATCTACCTGGTAGTTCAATTCACAGTATAATAGTGCGCCATATTCTATGAGCTGATCATATGCTTTTTATTATTTATAAAAGATATTATGCAAAGTATCTACTAATTGCAGCCATTAAATAAATACTGGAGGAAAATGTATAAAGTGGCAGAAAGGGGAAATAATTATGTAAAGCACCTAAAAAAATGCAAGTACAATACTTGAATACAGTGCACTTAACAGTTGTTACCTTCCACCACTGCAAACACATGTACATTATATTTATGAATAGAACTAAACATGGATTTAGGATGACACTATCACAACAATGTGCTGAGGGAACCAAAACACACTTACTTGAAATTGTATCAAGTACACTGTGGTCTTATTGTGTTATTTCAGACAGATATGTAAAATAGCTCTGTGTTTCTTTAGACTTTACTGTGTTTGAATAATTGAACAGACACAGCTGACTGTGTGTGTTCTGTTGGCTGTAGTCTGTTTCAGAAATACAGACTCTATGAACTTCTCTTCACCACATCCAGAGAAGAGCTACTGACAGGCATGGAGGTGAGCAAGCTTGTATCTCTGTGTGTGTGTGTGTGTGTCCATGTCTATATGTATATTAATAATATTTGAAACATGCTGTTTTCCAGAGGACCATTGAGGTGATCAGCTGTCAGGATGCTCTCGCTCCATTATCAGAAGACATTTCCACTCACCTCTACTTCCAGTAAATGGCTCTGAAATAGAGAAATGTACAGGTGATGATGTACAGATGGACAGATGGATGGATGGACAGCCACAGTGTGAGCTCTGACTTGTGTTTCCTTCGTTGTCCACAGTAGGGCGTTGTCTGTCTGTGGAATCAGACTGTACAGAAACAGTCCACACGTCATGTTTGTCTTCAGTTTTGCTCTGTTTTTGTACCATTCACACAATCCATGTTATTACTTTGCCTCACATGAATGAAATGACAAATAAAATCATTGATTTTTTTATTATTTACTAAGCTGTTATTTAGACTTTGTTTGGGTCACGTGGTATGTAACAAAGACACAAAGGTTACACATGGTTATATCCACAATAAATGATTTTCCTGTCTAATAAGTTTTAATAATAACACAACTCTTTCTGAAATATACGTATGACTTCATATAAAATATTGTTCATCAGGACTAATGCTATATTCTATTATTTATAATCGTAACAATAACATTTTTCATACACAAAACACTTTGAAAAAAACAAAATAACTATCAATGTCTAAAACTTAGCAAACATGTACATAAAACAAAATGATAGTGGAGTATTAGTAATCACAAATTTGAGGTAAAAGCAAAGACAGGCACCTCCTCAGATCAAAAGGCAGACATTTTGGGTCCGCAACTACAGTTTAGCCAACCCCCCCCCAAAATAGTTTTTATAATTACAGGGTTCTCATGGATCCCTAAAAAGTCTTAAAACTCTAATCTAAAAATGAGGCCTTAATTGTTATTAAAATGTTTTAAATTAATCTCCCAAAAGTCTTAGAATGGGAAATAGGGTTCTATGTGAATATTTTTTTTCTAACTTTGCATAGTGGTAGTAAAAGATTTCTGCACACTTACATCTATGCAGTGTTTCACATTATCATTGAGCTTTCAGTCTATTAGACCTCCATCAGAGCATACACGAGGCAACAATGGACAGGCTGGTAAAAGTAACCAATCTCAGTCTAATCACTGGCAGAAGCGTTTTTATGTCTTTTTGACAGTCCAGGGCATTTGTGTAGACTTTACATTAAAATTTTGTGTCATGGACCAATTGGGGTTTACAGTGTAGAAAAATAAATACTTCTCACACCTTTATCTATAGGAAAAAATGCCAATTACTTCCCAAAACCTTGAATTACTCCTCTAAATACAAACTGAAATACTCCCCCACCCTGGGGATTGAACAAATACTCCTCTTACTGTGCAGCTACAATGCTAACCATTGCATCACTGTACCACCCCATGATGACAGTACCATCATTGATCAAGTCAAGATGGAAAACAGTGGGTTAATGCCATATCTGCCCTGAAGTCCACTTTGTTTAAGGGAAGTGTACTGCTATTTAAAGCAAGAAGCAGTCAGGAAGTTCCAAAAGCTTTTCTCAACGCCGCCGGTTTTTGTGTAGTACCTGCCGATCTCGTCCTCTGAACTGCACAACCATGGGTGATAAAGAAGGAGGGCAGACAGGAAGGTCCTTCTTGACATTGGGTCTCATTCACCAATATCTTCCTAAGTATTTTCTTTGATTTGTTCTAAAGAAAAGTCTGTGTCAGATCCATGTGTTCTTAAACCCCAGAACTGTTCACACCTGTGTTCTTATCATGGTAAACCCCACTGTCCTCGTAATTTGATAGTTCGGGCCAGTTGATCCTAATTAGCACAGGTAAACGCCCTGCAAATCCCCATAAAAGGGCATGAGACTGCAGAGCTGTGTACACACACAGAGACAGAAGAAGAAGAAGAGTTTAGAGAATTAAGTCAAGAGTGCACCACCGAAAGTCGAAAGAGGGTGGAGCACCGGACTCCAAACATAAAAAAACCCTTTTATTTATAAGTGCAGGAGCTTTTTAAGAGACTGAACGCCAAACAAGCTGTCATATTTAGAAGCAGCAGAAGTGGATATAAAATGATGCATGGGATGCTAAAAATATGTGTTAATCAACCACCCAACCCGTACACTTTATGCATTATAGCAGCAAAAACGTCAGGGCTATATATATATATATATGTGTGTACATATACAAATAAACAAAGCAGCATTCTGAGTAAGTTTTACATATATACTTAATGTTTTAAAAGGCCATGATGTTTTTTGTAAAACATTAAAAATAATTTCAAAAATTATACATTACAAAAATATTATTGTAATATAAATCTATAATATTATGCAACTGTAGCATTCAGGAAAACATAATAACCAAGTATTCTGTACGAACATGTCAGCACAAAATGTATGTACGAGCACTCTTGAGTGGGTGTAGATTCTGTTCTTGCCTAAGAACAAATCTCAGATAAGAAAAAATTGGTGAATTTCAGAATCTTTTTGAAAACTGTGTAAGTGGGTTTTAAGAAGAAATTTCCTCTTAAGACCGGTTGGTGAATGAGGACCAATGTCTCCACTAAACAACAACTGTAGGCCTAACATGGCAGTCAACTCTTTTATATGGGCTTGAGATCTTGCATCTGGCGCTCCTTCAACACTGTAGCAATAACATAAACAAATGTCAAGTAGATGATGCAAATGTACTCGGGTACGGAACAACATTACCAGCTGAGCAACAGGGGAGTCATAGACCATGACATCACCCACCGGTTTGTGGACTACTGAACTACTGAAGTTTAGTATTTTGGCTGTCACCATCTTAGTTTTTTTTTATTGAACCAGAAATAACCATAATTGGACAAGAAGGCGAAGCTATGGAGGAGCGAGGGGTGGATCTCACTGAGAACCCGACGACACTGTTATGGTAGCAACTTGTCAATCACAAGACAGCCACACCCTGAAGCATAACCTGCTTTACTTTAATTGACTTAAAATGGGCCCCCACGTTACACAACGAACAACCGGCGATTGAGAATATAAACTTATTAGGAAAATGTTTACTGAGGTAATAAATCAAGTGAGATGTAGGCTCATTTTTTCTGACTCCTGTACAACTGGACTTTTTTTTGTAACCAGTGAAGTCGCCCCCTGCTAGTCATCAGAGAGAATGCAGGTTTGGGGCACTTCATTTGACATTTTAGGAAACACTCTTATTTACTTCTAGGAGTGACATGGGAAGATCAGTGTCAATCTCACGTCTGTGTGTTACGTATAAAACTGCAGTCAGAACAGTTAGCCTCGCTTAGCATGAAGACTGGAAGCAGGAGCAAACAGCTAGCCTGGCTCCCCCCAAATTCATAAATACACCTATCAGCACCTCCAAAGCTCATTGAGTAACACACTGCATGTCATTTGCTTAAATATAAAAAATAAACATAGGTGTTATAACAGTACCTAAAATCAAAATGAGATCTTGTACAAATATAATGAAAAGAAATCTAGTAACTCAAGAAGTTGGATGTTATCTTTGACCACTGTAAAGACATGTAGTAAACCTAACCACAGACTCTGTGTAAATTAATAATGCAGGCAAGAATGCATGAATTTCAGATGGGATATAACACCTGTGAATAATGTATAAGCTTATGTGTTTGCATTCCATATAGTGTTGCCACAGTATACAGACATTTCAGTGATGTGTTGTCAGTATGTAGTCAACTTTTAAAGGAGGTTTACCGTTAATATATAAAATAGAGGAAAGATAAAATATATGATCAAATATAACACACTTGAACCCAGTTATTGTAGACTGGTGCTGAGTCATTTCTAATGTTGACGACAGGTGGGTCAACAGTACACTTTCACTTTTTGTCCCTAGTGTTTACAATGCAAACTCTATAATAAATAAAGAGCTCAATTCTGTGCCCTGGTTGCTTTCAGCCCTCCATTCAGCAAGATATTTCAGTTAGACATCTGTTTTTAGCCTGTGCTGTTCCAGTTTGCATCCTCTCTCCCTCTCCTTCAGTATCTGTGGTAATAATAATCACTACATGATTTATTTATCGAGGAAAAATCTCAAACTGCTACGAGGAAAGACTGTTCAGATAGGCAAAGCTCTCTGCCTGTGTGAGTGGGAAGGATATTTGGGTTTCCCAAGGCTCTAACTAGGCATGTAGCTCCCATCAGGCAAAGAGCAGAGGGTGAATACTATAAGTGGGTATGGAATGGTTTAATTTGGAAATACACAGTGATACATAGAAAATATATTGAGCTATGCTGCGAGGCACAAACACCGTAGTACATATGTTCAGCTCATAGAGTTAGAGTATATTTTTAATGCCTAATTGTCAATATGTGAAATAAGTGGCAGAACCTATGTTGTAACCTATGGCGTAGCTTGACGTGCACCTTCCCAGAAATGTAACTACACGTCACTGCAATGCAAACCTCCTGTCTATTCTGTAAACTGAAAACCATTTTCCTCAGCGGAAATGAAGCTTTTATTTGCATTTATTTCACAGACAAAAAACAATAAACTGTGAAGACAATAAAGCCCTCATAAAATAGCATTTTAAGTAAGAGGAAATCTCCATTAGTCACTAGGCATTTATACAGTTTAAAGAGCCTTAAGCTTGTGCTAATAACGTCAGCATGTTGTATTTGTTTGGAAAACGTGTTTAGTATAAGACAATAAACCTTGTGAGCTGTAATGGAACCAAATTTCGAAACATTACCTCTGTTAAATTTTGCTGTTGTCTCTGGCTTCATGGGGAAATCTCCGCTAACCGCTTGGCTATCCATCCATCCATCAATTTTCATCCGCTTATCCGGGACCGGGTCGCAGGGGGAGCAGGCCAAGCAAAGCACCCCAGACATCCCTCTCCCCAGCAACACTTTCCAGCTCCTCCTGGGGGACCTCAAGGCGGTCCCAGGCCAGATGAGATAAGTAATCCCTCCAGCGTGTTCTGGGTCTGCCCTGGGGCCTCCTACCAGTGGGACGCGCCTGGAACACCTCCAGTGGGAGGCGCCCAGGAGGCATCCTGATCAGATGCCCGAACCACTTCAACTGACCCCTTTCGAGGTGAAGGAGCAGCAGCTGTACTCCGAGCTCCCTCTGGATGTCCGAGCTCCTTACCCTATCTCTAAGGCTGAGCCCAGCCACCCCACGAAGGAAACTCATTTCGGCTGCTTGTATCCGCGATCTCATTGTTTTGGTGACTACCCAGAGCTCGTGACCATAGGTGAGGGTTGGGATGTAGATGGACCAGTAAATCGAAAGCTTTGCCTTACGGCTCAGCTCCTTCTTCACCATGACGGCCCAGCACAGCTCCTGCATCACTGCAGAAGCCGCCCCAAACCGCTGATCCATCTCACGCTCCATTCTACCCTCACTCGTGAACACGAGATACTTGAACTCCCTTGCTTGAGGCAGTAACTTTCCCCCAACCCAGAGGGGGCAATCCACTGGTTTTGGCTAATTTATACAATGTAAAATGACGCAGGCTTATGTCCAATGAAAGACAAGTTCTTTGATTGTGAATCCTGCGAGTTACAATGAAGCAGATTTGTGTACTACTACTATTAAGCCATGTTTAGTGCGACTAGTGTATTACGTCTGACGTCAGGGACAGGCTGGAAAAAAGTAGAAAGTAGAAAGCAGCATGGAAGCCAGTGAAAATGTTACAGTGGTTACTTCTTATTCTGTCCTCGCCTGACGAGGACATAGCAAAGAGCATATCCAAGACTGTGTACATGAAAACTTGGCATCTGCTCCGCTTGTGTGCAAGAGTTCTACAACGTCCTTTATTTAAACAATTTGAAGCAGCTACGATCTGAGAAGCTCAGAACCAGCCTGACACAAGTTGATTGTACAAATGATTTTACTGATTCACTGGCTTAATTTCTGACAAAGTTCACAGACAATTGCTGATTATTCAACATTCTTTAAAGGTATAGTTAGCGTTGCACTCCAACTGGTCAAGATGGGTTTTTTCCTCCAACTCTTCAAGCATGAAAGTAATACAGCCAACATATATGGGTCTTCAAAGTCCATTAAAATCCTGTCTCTGCTCTTCAGATGTAATCCCCAGTAAGACATGATGTGTTACGGAAATTATCACAATCTGATCTTTGTGGATGCTGTATCTCATCAGAGCCTGGGTAGCTCAGACGGTAGAGCATCAGACTTTTAATCTGAGGGTCCAGGGTTCAAGTCCCTGTTCAGGCATGATGACTCTTTTAATGCTTCCCACAAGTGTTTCTCGCAGTGGGTCCAGCTTGCAATAATGCTGTTGGACTTCAAACCCAACACTTAATCACTACTAGAACACCTCTGTCCATTGGTGCATCTAAGAGCTTCCCCTGCAGTGTCCATGACAATTGAGTCTTTGCAATCATCATCATAATGCTGTTGGACTTCAAACACAACACTTGACCACGACTAGGACAGCTCTGTCCATTGGTGCATCGAAGAAAATTTGCAGAGCTTCCCCTGCAGTGTCCATAACAATTGAGTCTTTGCAATCATCAGATGCTTGACAAAAGGGATAGATGCATTTGCATCATTTCTTCTTTCTTTTGTTTCTTCCAACCATTCAAAGTGTATTGGTGACTTGCTGGAATAGTTGCACCTTTCTGACAGTAGTACTTAGGTGGCTGATAAAATGCATTGTAACAGCACAAATTGCATTGTAACAGCACTCATTGTCCACACAGAAAGCTGAAATAGCTCAGCTGGGAGAGCGTTAGGCTGAAGATCTAAAGGCCCCCAGTTCCATCCTGGGTTTTGGCAAGAAAGTTCAGTGTTCTCCATTTACAGAATCCACACTTGTGTTAGGTAATGTGCCATATTCCTGTGTGAACCTGCGTTGGAATGCACTCCTTCTACTGCTCCTGTGAAATAGCACAATTGAAAATCATAGCAAATAGCACGTCCAAGACTGTGTACACGAAAACTTGGCATCTGCTCCGCTTGTGTGCAAGAGTTCTACATCAACCTTCATTTAAACAATTTGGAGCAGCTGCGATCTGAGAAGCTCAGAACCAGCCTGACACAAGTTGATTGTACAAATGATTTTACTGATTCACTGGCTTCAGAGTTCATGGACAATTGCTGATTAGTCAACGTTCTTTAAAGGTATAGTTAGCGTTGCACTCCAACTGGTCAAGATGGGTTTTTTTCTCCAACTCTTCAAGCATGAAAGTAATACCAAAGTCCTTCTAAGGCAAGTCGTAACACTCCGACGCCATCTTTGAAACGCGCCAGGGCAGCTATTTGAACTTAACTCCCTTCGCCCATTCAAAATGAATGGGTGAGGGTCTGGTTCTCTACTTCCAGAGCTTGCTGGAACATAAAAACTATATGAATGGCATCAGCAAAAAAGACTGATCCAAATCGATGAGAAGACTTGCCAGTTATGTTGCTTAATAAGGTTTAAAACTGCTTTTTTCTTCCTCGGGTTATTCAACTGCGCATGCGCGAAGCTTCACGACACCGTTTCAAAATGCGACTCCAACAACGTAAGACGTCACCGGAGCGTGAGGGGTGGGGAACCCTGGAGTGTAGCGTATTTAATAATCATGAGGAAGTAAGCGAGCGCACACCCAGATACCTGTGGCTTCTACAGGTGGTGCAAAGGATCTTTGCAGCGGAGCGGTCGAGGTGACATGTAAACAGAGGAAAACAAATTTTATAAAACGGGTGCTTCCCATCCTTAAATGTGATTGGCTGAGCCGCGTTCCATGCCATTGTAAAATCAGTGTAACCCACGGCTTCTCGGGGCTTATTGCTTAAATATTTTCAACTGTGTCTGTTTGTAATTTCATCCCGGCTATAACCAAGAACGTTTGTTGTCTGGAATAAATAAAGTCGATGGATTAAGTCTGCTCTCTTATTATCTCTGGTCGCAGACTGAGAGGCATGCAAATTCACAGGCGGAGCGAGGCAGCGAGGCGTAGCTGTCCAAACACACTTTCCCCGTGACCCTCCCTACTACTGTCAATGGTCCCTCCCTCCAGAGTCCTCTATGCAGCAACTTGACCAAACTGTCGTAAAGGTGGTTAGGCAGGCTTACGTCACTACAACATGATTGACACAAAAAAATCACCAAACAATTGGCTTTGTGAGTGGCGGAAGAAGCGGGACATGTGCGTACAACCGCCATACTGCCGTTGCAAACTCCTCCATTCATTTATATGGGAGTGTTCAGTCTCCTCATAAGAAAGTCTCTGGTAATACAACCAGTGTATATGGGTCTTCAAAGTCCATATAAAATCCTGTCTCTGCTCTTCAGATGTAATCCCCAGTAAGACATGATGTCTTGTGGAAATGATCACAATCTGATTTTTGCGGATGCTTTCTTTGAGAAAAAAGGTACCCCATCAGAGCCTGGGTAGCTCAGATGGTAGAGCATCAGACTTTTAATCTGAGGGTCCAGGGTTCAAGTCCCTGTTCAGGCATTCTGTTGACTCTTTCAGTGCCTCACACAAGTATTTCTCTCATTGGTTCCAGCTTGAAATAATACTGGCCCCCTTTACACCTTGCATTAGCATGCGTTTTTGCAATCGGATAGCAATCGGATAGCGTATGGCCACATACATTTATACCTGGTATTAATATGCATCTCTGGTGTCCCATCCAGATCCGTTTGCTATCCGATCACACTCCGTCCCGCCGATGTTACATCCTAGTGGCACACTACAACATCATATCATGTGCAGCACAATAACAACAACAAGATGTTAGCCACCCATGAAGTTGCGTTCTTGTATGGACACTTTTGTCAGACCAAATGGAGAGCAGACACTTCGTCTCACCGTGGCTCCGTCCTCGGCGTCTCTTTACTGTGGTGAAGATAGTTTGATGTTGGATATTCAACAGATACTCACATATTCTTTTTGGGTTCAACACTGATTTCCACCTCCATATCATAGGCAGAAAACAATGAGCAACACAGGGTAGGGCTATTAACCCCCCGCCCACACACACACACACACACACACACACACACACACAAACACTCACAAAAACACACTTTTTATTTTATAAGAATTTAAAAAAAAACCACATTTTACATTAGTGTGTGGTGTCTGGGTCCAGTTATGTGAAAGCCAAGCTTTGGAAGGTTGTATGCATCTTTTATAGTCTGGAGGTTTAGACGCCTATAGTCGATGCACAACCGGACTTGTCCATTCTTTTTCCGGACCACCACTATGGGTGATGCAAATGGCGACTCTGACTCCCTGATTACTCCTGCATCAAGGAGCTCTTGAATGTGCCTTCGGACAGCTTCAATGTCCTGTGGGTGTATTGGTCGGGCACGTAGTTTGAAGGGAGTTTCGTCTGAAAGTTTTATGTGGTGTCTGACCTTATCCGTTCGGCCAAAATCCAGGTCATGATGCGTAAACACATCAGGCATGTTGTTGAGCTGCTGAGTGATGCGTTCCTTCCATTCGAGTGGGACTGGGGAGTCACCAAAGTTGAACTTTAAGGTGGGCTCTTGGGATGTCTGAGTCACTGGTGGTGTCTGGAGAGGTTCTGATTGATTGGCTATGCTATGCTCCTTCAATAGGATGGTCTGATAAGCACTAACCTCTGCAATAGTGCACTTTGGAGGGATGACAATGTCGTGGTCAGATTCACTGCTTATGACGACTAGCAGTTTGCGGGGCCGTAGCTGAGGGAAGTCAACTAGACCAGTTTTTACTAGCAGGCCTCCTGGAAAGGAGGATGACGACGGATACTCAATGACAACTGATTTCTCATCTTGAAGGCCACTGGCCAGGGCAACTCCCTCCACCACTACAGTTTCACCAGCTGGAATGACTTGGGGGCTCTTGCCTTGCATTTTCACTACCCCCTGGTGGTCATTGCTTGCCTGTTTCCGTGTTAGCTCAGTGATCTTGAAAACTACCTTGTAGCCATGTGGGAGGGGATTGCGATGGGTTGCATCAGTTTCTGAGTAGATGTCAAACAATACATCAAGGGTGTTCGTGCCTATGAGCATGAGAGACTGTGAAGTGTCAGGGACAACCAAGGCAAGTGTGTTTACATCTATTGGAATGCCTATGAAGTCCCTTGGAAAGGTTATGGTCATTTTTATATAGCCAAAGTAAGGTACTAGCTGGCCATTTGCACCTTCCACTTCTAAGAGGTCATGCAGGGGCTTAATCTCCTGCTCTGAAAGGTGCTGCTTGTAAAATGACTCAGGTACGGTTGTAACCTGTGAGCCTGAGTCAAGAAGGCAGTTAACCTCTTCATCTCTTACAGTCACTTGAGCTGTACTCTTGATGCCAACCAGCTGTTTGGGAAGTCAAGAAGGTAGGTTTTGCTTTGAATGCTGTAGGCCGGAACATGTTTGAGCTTTGATGTTCTCTGCAGGTGTACTGACCTTGTTAACCTCAGCGGGGGTTTTATGGTCATTATTTACGTCTGAGGGACGCTGCTGATTCTCCTCAGCCCCTGTTTGTCCCACAACACGAACTGTTAACCGTATAAAGGTGAGTTTGAACCATTTTGTGCTTCCCACCTGTGTTGTTTTTCCTCCAACTGCTTCTTCTTTTCTGCCACTAGGATGGGGTTTGCAGGGTCGGTGCAGCATGAGGCAATGTGCCCATCTTTGCCACAGTTGAAACAGTACCATGGCTTGGGTTTGTATGTCTGTTTCTTTTTAGTCTGTCTTTACATGTCTGTATCTGCATCATCTGGCTTCGACATTCGGCTCTGAGGTTTCCCTGCAGATCCCTTGCTGCTCGCCCCTTTTGTTTTTTTCTGCGACATGAGTGTAGTTAGTTGGCTCTGCAGGCTAGCCACCTGCTTTCTAAGATCCTCAGTAGCATTGATACTGCTCTCATGTTTCTCCTCTGGCCCACAAGCATATGCACCATGGAACTGCGACTGAGCTCTTTGCTTTGTGGTGCCAATATGTTTTTTCATACAACTGCTTTTTGCTTGCTGTCAATCTTCTTCAGAGCGAACCATTAACAAAAGGTCTGGGAATTGGGGTGGGCTGCTCTTCTTTTGTTCAAGCTGCAGGACGCTGAGGAGGTTATTATCCCAGCACCCCCTGCAAAACTGCATAAGGAGGTGTTTGTCTACCTCTTCACATGCAACTCCCCCCCTTTTTGTGGCTCTGTTTAATGCTAGCTGGAGCCGATGCAGGTAATGGGATGGTTTTTCACCTGGATCTTGGAGGGTGTTCAAAAATTGAGCAAAGAGCTCCTCTCCATCTTCCACAGTACCAAAGGCAGAGTCTAGGAGCTGTAGGTAGGCTACAGGGGGTGACTCAGGCCGTAAGCCCTTAACCACATCAGCCGCTGGCGGGAGCAAGCTCTCAAGGATCTTTCTGGATATTTGCAGGGGGGACATGCTAGGGTCATTTTGGAGTAGCTCAATACGGGTACGCCATGTGTCATAATCAGTCTCATTATTAGGTCTGGGAGTCTTTCCGGAGAAGGAACGGAGCCTCACCTGGGACTGCATGTGTGGGACAATGTCCTGCCTCCGTACAATGTGCTCGACCACGACCTTCTGAATGTCAGGTGGGTTCATATCACTCACTGAAAGGGATGGTGTTCTCCCTTCATTAATGAGGGGGACATGGTCAGTGACACCATTGTTGCTTGGTGTGACATCTGAGGATGAGGTGTGAGGCTGTTTCTCTTTAAGGCTGGGTGAGGATAAGACAGTGGTCTCAACATGTGTGGGGGAGGATTCTTCAGTTGTAAGTCGTATGGCCCCAACATCTTCCCCAATCTGAGACATCATCTCGTTCAACACTTCACCATAGTCTTTGCCACTCAGCTTAGCTAGTTCCTTGAGCTCAGCTAAGTATGTCTTAGTGACATTACTTCCAACCTTGGTAGTGTACACACTACTGAGTGCCTTAACTTCATAGACAATGGTGGACTCACCTTGTGCTGTGTACATATATGGAATATTCAACGATCAGGTTTTGGTGGAACTCGGACAGTGAATCATCAACAGGAAGTAATCTCTCAATTTTACCATACTCTTTTAGGAAGTCAATCACCTGTTCATCTTGCTCAGTTACCTGAGTTACTCCACTGACAATAACTGCATTTGGAATTTTGACACCAGACTTTTGTATGAAATCCATAGTGGTAATTTCTTCAATATTGTTGCTCAAATCAAATGGCTCCTGGCTAGCTTGCCACTTCTGTAACCAATTTAGCGATATGAAAGTGGATTACAGTGTAATAATAATGTAGACTGGTAATAAGACAAAGGGCTAGTATCAGAAGAATCCAGATTTGACTAGAGCCAAATAGTTGAGAAGCAATAATGAGTGAACACAGAAATAAGGTTTAAGTAGCAACTCTTATATTGTTACAAAGAATAAAGAACAATGGCCAATTTGTACAAAAAATATAATTATATAACCCCAAAATACCCCAAAACAAAAGAAAAGTGTGCACAATAAAATTGTTCGTTGGGGCCCTTATAAAACTGAAAAGTCTTTACAGGTGCAGCTGCTTCCAAAAGTTTGTGGAATGCGGATGTATGTGTGAGGAGGTACGTGTGTATCTTCTTCTGTGTTTCTTCTTCACGGTTCTTTAGCTTGCCATCTGACACGATCAGGATTTCGTCCTGGTCCTTGGATTCTCATCCACTCAAAAAACCTGACCATTGCTATGTGTTCAAAGCTGAGCACATCAACTTCAGGCTTGTGACGTATCACCACATGGGAGGTAGAGAGCTAGCCAACGTAACTCGTTTCCTGTCGCTAAGTTGCTTGGCTCCAGACTCACAGCAGGCAAATGAGCTGACTTTATCTTCCTCTTCGCACCGGAGCTCACAGGTTGAACAGGGCCTGTACGGCCCCTGATTGGCTGTTGAAGTTAAATTCAACAAAACCATTGAGACACCTCTCTCCAGTGGACAGAGAACACCTCTCCATTACATTAACAGTGGGGTAAAATTGGAGAGTTCCCTGGGAAGATAATACAGGAGAGACCTTCTTCCAAGGTGTTTAGGTATCTTTTAAATGACAATAAAAGAAAACATACATAAAAAAGTTAAATTCAACAAAACCATTGAGACACCTCTCTCCAGTGGACAGAGAACACCTCTCCAAGACATTAACAGTGGGGTAAATTTGGAGAGTTCCCTGGGAAGATAATACAGGAGAGACCTTCTTCCAAGGTGTTTAGGTGTCTTTTAAATGACAATAACAAAGATTAGAAATGAAAAAGTTAAATTCAATCAGACCATTGAGACACCTCTGTCCAGTGGACAGGGAAACACTTTCCAATACATTAACAGTGAGGTAAAACTGGAGTGTTCCCAGGGAAGATAATACAGGAGAGACGTTCTTCCAAGGTGTTAAGGTGTCTTTTAAATGACATTAACAGGAAACATAAATGAAAAAGTTAAAATCAACGAAACCATCGAGATACCACTCTCCAGTGGACAGGAAAAAACTCTCCAATACATTAACAGTGAGGAAAAATTGGAGAGTTCCCCTGGGAAGATAGAACAGGAGAGACCTTCTTCCAAGGTATTTAGGTGTCTTTTAAATGACAGTAGCAGAAATTAGAAATGAAAAAGTTATAATCAGTGAGATCATTGAGACACCTCTCTCCAGTGGACAGGGAAAAACTCTCCCTTACATTAACAGTGAGGTAAAATTGGAGAGTTCCCCTGGGAAGATAGAACAGGAGAGACCTTCTTCCAAGGTATTTAGGTGTCTTTTAAATGACAGTAGCAGAAATTAGAAATGAAAAAGTTATAATCAGTGAGATCATTGAGACACCTCTCTCCAGTGGACAGGAAAAAACTCTGCAATACATTAACAGTTGGGTAAAATTGGAGAGTTCCCTGGTAAGATAATACTGGAGAGACCTTCTTCCAAGGTGTTTAGGTGTCTTTTAAATGACAATTACAGAAATGAGAAATGAAAAAGTTAAATTCAGTCAGACCATTGAGATACATCTCTCCAGTGGACAGGGAAAAACTCTCCCTTACATTAACAGTGAGGTAAAATAGGAGAGGTCCCTGGGAAGACAATACAGGAGAGACCTTCTTCTAAGGTGTTTAGGTGTCTTTTAAATGACAATAACAGAAATTATAAATGACAAAGTTAAATTCAATCAGACCATTGAGACAGCTCTCTCCAGTGGACAGGGAAAATCTCTTCAATACATTAACAGTGAGGTAAAATTGGAGAGTTCCCAGGGAAGACAGCACAGGAGAGACTGTCATCCAAGATGTTTAGGTGTCTAGTGTATAGTATAAGACAGCTGCTTTGTGTGTGAACTTTGTGAGTTGTAATGGAGTCAAATTGTGTACCGTGACCTTTTTAAATGTTGCTGTTGACCCTGGTTTTATATGAGAAAAGGAAAACATTGCCAGCCGCTAGGATAATATTTACAATTTAAAATGCCATTGGCTTGTGCTTATAACGTTAGCACGTTGTATTTGTTTGGAAAACGTGTTTAGTATAAGACAGTTGTTTTGTCAGTGAACCTTGTAAGTTGTAATAGAGACAAATTGTGTACTGTTTCCTTTGTTATTGTTGCTGTTGTCCCTGGTTTTATCTGAGAATTGCTAGCTGCTAGGCTACTTTATACAATGTAAAATTCCATGGAGTCATGCTAATAACATTAGCATGTTGTATATGTGGAGAAAATCTGTCCAGATAAAGACACATGTTTGTCTGTGAATGCTGTGAGATATAGTGAAGCCAGTTTGTGTACTCGTGTTTGAAATTGTCACTATTAAGCCATGTTTAATGTGTGTTTAGAATCAACTAAACTTTACAGCACTTCACAGAAATTTCCACCGCCAACTAGTGTTTTGGAGGTGTAACTGCAGAATGACGCAAACACACCGCACAAGTATTAATACTCACAACGGCGTAGGCGTCGTGCGTAGGCTATGGCAAAGGGTCTGCTGCCAAACTTTAAATCCCACTTAAGGTCTTCACATGGCAAAAGGACAGGATTCAGTGCTGTAGGTTGCTAGTTGATGAACATTTTCGCTGCCAGAATCTGCAGGTGGAGGAAACACTTGCAGGTTGCTGGCAGAGGCCTCAGACAACTGCTCCAATTCATGTCAGCAACTTCAGTTTGGCTCCATTGTTTCAGTTCCTAACGCTATGTGCTATCGCTGTGCACCAACAACACATTTTCTTTGTATCTTTATGTTGGACAATAGACTAGATTAGGTCAGAATACAGTGTCTTACAGTGTCTCCCAGTAGACTGGACATATCTGAGTCACCGCTTGAGGAACCAGCTGGTGAGCCATTGGGGAAGCCAGTGCCGGGACCCTCCAAAGGATGAGCCGTGGGCTGTCGGGTCGGTCCGGCACTGGAACAAGGAGGCTGGTCAACGTGTATCCCTGGTCCATCTGAGGGGAAAAACAAATCCAATCCTGAGACCACTTTTCCTTCTTGTCTTGAGAATTCATCACATCACATACTGAATTGGCCCATTGGCACACAGTCAGCACTGCTAAAGTTTGAGTGTAGAGAGTACAATAAATGTAACATTTCTGACTGCATGTTAATGCCAAACAGTCACAGTCTATTTTTGAAAACTAATTCAAATTATAGCCTTTTTTCAAATCATAATAATTATGTTATTTCTAAACTTCCTTTGTCCTGCTAAGAGTCTGGAAGCTTTCTGACAGCATATTCATAGTCATGGATGGATTACTGAATGGGCCTACTGGGTACAGGCCCAGGGATCCAAAGTGTCAGGGGCCCCTCTGGCCTTCAAGTACTGATCAGGAAGAGACTCAAAATGAGCACAAAGGGTGCTAAGGAACTGAAAAGAGACACCAAAGCTACAAAAGAGACACAACAACCACAAACAGATGCAATACAACCAAAAAGGACACAAAATGACCTCAAAGAGACTCAAAGTGACCTAAGAGACACACTAACTTCCCTCAGAGAGACACAAAATTACTGAAATGACATACATTGACATCAAAGAGACACAAATAACACCCCCCAAAAACCAAAAAGACTAAAAAAGCCACACAATGAGCTCAAAAAAGTACCTCAGAGTGACACAGAATGACCTAAAAAGACACAACATGACCTCAAAGAGACATAAAATCACCTCAGAGAGACACAATATTACATAAAAGAGACTGAGGGACAACCATCACAACACCTGACACACCTGTATATATTTACAGTCCCTGTAACTCACTATCTGCTTTTTTCTTTATCCTTTTTATTTTGTTCTTTTCCTCAATTCATGTGCGGCACAAAAACATACTGCGACACATGAATATAAAATCTACTAGATATTTATTTTTCAGTTTAATTGATGTCGTTGTTGTTGATGTATATTATGCGTTTAAATTATCTGTTATATATATATATATATATGTATATGTAGATATATATATATATTTTTTGTTCTTTCCATACCTTTATTATTATACATTATTTGTAAATTTGTAACGGCTTTGGCAATATTGTTAATCTAGTCACGCCAATTAAACTTATTAAACTGAAATTGATTTGAACTGAGAGACAAAAAGACACACAACGTGACACGAAATTACTGCAGATTTAAAATGACCTCAGAGAGACAACATATAACTAACATCACATAAATTGACATCAGAGACACAAAATTACCTCAAAAAAGACAAAATGACTAAAAGAGTCACAAAATGAACTTAAAGAGAAAAGTACTTCAGAGTGACAAAACATGACCTTTAAGGGACACAAAACGACTGAAAAAGACACAAAATGACCTCAAAGAGACGCAAACAACAAAATAAAGGCAAAATCACCACAAACTCTGTGTGTCTTGCTCCTGTGTAGGAGAGGTGGTGGGGCCTTTTGCATATCTGTGCCCAGGGGCCCATTGTCTCATAATCTGCCCATGCATACAGTAGACATAGCTGTCTTTTACAGAGAGATATTTTTGCCAAATATTCAACAATATGCCAATTTGAAGCTCTCTTGCTGAACGAGAAAAAAGCCAGCACCACATCAGAAAAATCTCTGTGTGCAGTTGATTCACACCTCTCTGTTGCTCTCACAGTATGATGACATCATAATATTTTAACGAGGTTTGTGTAAATTATATTTAAATAAAAAATATCCTAAATATTGACAAAAATGTTGAATAATAAGCATATTCAAATGATAAGGCTCCAATGCTTGTGTCACTGCTTGCATCACTGATGGCCCATAAGCTAGGCTATATTTTTATTAGCATGTTTATGCTCGGCTGTTTGTTGGACAGATAAAACAGACAGATGGTAGCTTCAGATTTACTTATTTAAACTTGGTAACAGTCAAATGTCAGTCCAATTTGATTCGTTTACACTGAAATAGTAGTGATGTAGACGAAATATTGCCAATATTGGTCATATTTTTTCCTACGTCGGTACATTGTTTGTCAAGTCTCAACGGTAAAATACACAGAAAACAACATGGGCTTTAAGAAAGTGTGAAAATCTGACGTCTACCATGAATGAGTCCGTTTGTCAGTGACAGCAGGTCTTAAGAAGAGGTCCAGAAGCAAAAGGTCTCAGTTTGTAGTTTGTTTTCCAGAAAAATCGTCGAGTGAAAGTTGAGTTGCTGCTTTTCTCTCCGTTAGTAAGTTAGTTATGGTTCTAAAGTTTAAATCACATCAACATGATGAACTTAGAGACAACATAGCAACCATGGAACCATCAGGTCCGTCCTAACAACACGTCTGACCTCAGAGCTCTCATTACGTCATCAGCCAGTCCTCCACTGCAGGAACAATACCATCTGTTAGTTTGTGGCAATTTATTACACCGGCAATTTATTTGTTAAACACGCTACGGCTTTTTTTTACGTGTGTGTGTTTTGTTTTCCGCTCTTTTCTGTATTCACGTGGACAGTTTTCCTCAATCAGCAGCCTTATTGAAAATCGGTTTACTCGGCCGGCTTTTGGTTCTTCTTGATGTGGATCTCATCATGTGAATTAATGAAGGTGTATTCATTAAACACTGTCATCGTCTGAAACTCATATCACACTGGTTATGTGGTGTATAGACTCTGTCTCTAAACATGGTTAAAATTAAGATAAATGCAACTGAGTAAAAATAGCAATCTTCAAAAAGTCATTATACATAAATAAAGACATTAGTTTTGGGTTCCGCTGGGCGCTCCCTCCCTCTTTCAGCACTTTTCAATAAAGGCGCACTGCGCTTTTACGCACGACTAGTGACACTGTGGAGGAGAGCAGAGAGCCATGAAGAGCGTCAGTGTGTGAGCGTTGTGCTGCCACCACTGAAAGAAGATGATCCTGGTGCCTGGTCTGTTGTTGTCTCTCTGAGGAGAAGCGGGTCGGTGCCTGGAGGAGGATGGTGGCTTCACTCTTGATGGAGACCTCCGCCACTTTGTCGTGGCCACCAACACGGTTGACATCGCTACAGAGGAGAGGCTGTACCAGCTGAGCCACCACCTGACTCTGGTCCAGAGTCTGACCCAGAGAGAGTTTTACCGGGTTTCTGAGATGGATGAGTGAAACGCAACTTTCAGCGTCAACATATTATTGCCGTTTGTTGTGAATGAAACTCTGAGCAGCTGCGCTGTGATGCAGGGCCATAATCACATATTTAACATTGGGGGGTGGGGGGCATTGTAAATCACCAGTAACCCCCCAGGTGACATTTTTAGAAACTTAACAGCCAAACTGTACATTTTGCAGCAATTTGAAAGGAAAATCTTGGATCAGGAGTTTTCAGAGTTTAGATGGCTGAGTGCCATTTTAAGTGTGGGGTCCACAGTAATGTGAACATAGTTATGGACATTGGACACCCCCCCCATACCCTGTATTATTTTTATTGTTGTGAATTAGTATTTTGTTCACCCACATTAATGTATGTTTTCACTGGTAGTAGCAGCTTGAATGCTTTGGTAGATTAATTTGTGGTTATATTGAGTGAGGCTCGTGCAGGCACTTGGGGCAGCCTGGGGGTCCTTTATGTAAGATACAAGGAGGTACCTGTGTTATTTAGTATCCCCAGTTTGCAGCACGCCGCCACGTTGCTCAGATGTGCTTGTGTTTCTGTATTTCCAGGTGAGCAAAAGCGATAAAAGATGTGTAAAAGTAGCAGAACAGATGCATTATAAGATGTTTGTGAGTAACGGACTATGAATAATGCAAATGTGAGATTTATATCGGAGTTTTGCGAGTGAAAGTCAAAGTAACGTGTATAACGTGCTTCACTGAGTGATCCGCTACTGTGGAAAGCTGCAAAATAACCACTTGTAACCTGCTAAAGTATGAGTTGTATGAATGTGCAGAATGTAATCAGTGTGTTTGCAAGCTTATATCGTTATATAGATGTTTATGTCAGGGAAGTTCGATAGTGCGTAGGGATACAAGGAGATACCTGTGTTATTTAGTATCCCCAGTTTGCAGCACGCCGCCACGTTGCTCAGATGTGCTTGTGTTTCTGTATTTCCAGGACGAAGAATTAAAGCACTTTTTTCAAACTTATGCACGCCTGGAAGTTCACTCTGTGTCCAAGTGTGTAACAAATATTGGAGGCACCGCTGGGATGATTAACGTCGCGATCAGTATGACCAGAACGCGGAGACTGCCCGAGTGATGATGACGACGGGAGCGCGCGGCCCCGGGGGCGCGACTGCATCAGACACAGTGGATTTGGAGGAGCTGGCAGAGAACGTGTGTCAGAGACTGTGGTCTTTGCAGCTTGATCAGCTCAAGAAAGTGTGTGCAGGAGCTAAAATTCCAAGTGGAAATGTCCCAACAAGGCGAGCGTTAATCAGATTAATCACAGAATCCATGGACAATGCAATTAATGATGAGGAGGAGGATGAAGCAATGTATTATTTAAAGTCACTCCTTAAAGCAGTTGAACAAGTAACAGAAAACACTGAAAACATTGATAATGATGAAAATACAGAGAACGCAGCACAAAGCAACTCTAGAACAACTGAAGAAGTGAGTTTAGCTGAAAAATACTCACAGCTCCAGATGAACAGTCAAGCTCTGCAGGATGAAGTTAGGAGGCTGAGTGAAAGAGTGAACAATGCCTCTCCAAGTCAAGCCTCAGCTCCACAAAATGTGCTCCCTGCAGCTGTGACTAGGCTTCCAGAAGTGACAATAAGGAGAGAATTCAAGATATGTGGTCAGATTGGGGAAAAAGGTCAGAAGGACAGACTCTCATACACAAATCTGATGCATCAGATTGACCGAGGCTTAAATAAAGGACACAGTGGGGCAGAAGTCATCGAAGCTGTGGTCAAGTCAATCAGTCCAGGTTTGAGTATTCGTGACATGCTTGAAATAAAAAGTGACCTCACCCTTCCCCAATTAAAGGCCATATTAAAGGGGCATTTCAAAGAAGACAGTTCTACAGATTTATATCACAGGCTAGTAAACATAACACAAGACAGCCGCGAGTCCCCCCAAAACTTCCTCTTCAGAGCAATCGAGTTAAAGGAAAGGTTGCTGCTTGCATCAAGAGAAGTGGCGTCAGATGAACAATACAGTCCTGAGCTCATCCAGAGGAAATTCTTGAGGTCAGTGAGTACTGGGCTGTTAAGTGACCACGTCAAGTTTCAGCTTAAGCCTTATCTTGATGATCAGTATGTGACAGATGAAATACTCATCGACAGGATGAATGAAGCAGCAAGTGTGGAAGCAGAAAGGCAATCCAAGCAACGAAAAAACACAAGTAAAGTCCCAAAAGTAAATGAACTACAAACAGAAATGCAGACCAGTCAGCAGGGCCAAGGTGCAGCTGAAGCCAGAGTGGGGGTCCAAGAGCAGTCAGCTGAAGTGGTTAAGTCTAAGAGCCGCAAAACACCTACAGCAACCACTTCAAGAGACTCAGAACTTTATGAAACAGTTAGACTGCTGAGAGAAGAGGTGGCTGAAATCAGAAAAAGTATAACTAACCCTCAAGGACCCCCACACCAAAGAAGAACGAGTGCTAGGAAAGGATGCAAAGCGTGCCAGGAACAGGGGACAGGTGACCAGTGTGAACACTGTTTCAAGTGCGGACATGCAGGGCACTTCTCCAGAGGCTGCAGAGGACAAAGGAGGCTGGCTGGAAAACCTGATGGCATGAATGTAACCATCCAAGCTGTGACACCCTCAAAACCATCAGCCCCAAGCCAAGCTGAACCAGATGATAAGGTGCGTGAGCTACTTCATGATAGAATCAGGCAGCTGGAGGCAGAGTTGGAGAGGAGTGGGAAAGCAGAACAGACAGTGGGTGCCACCTATGCTAGCCATCTCACATTACACCGCCAAGCAAAACTGAATGCCCTCATCGGAAAGAAGTGCATGGTGGATTGCTGCTTTGAGGGAGTAGCCACACAAGCCCTGTGGGACACGGGTTCGCAGGTGACGATTATCAATGAAAACTGGAGAAAGTCCTGTCTTCCACACATCTTGTTGCGGGGCATGAATGAACTCCTGGGTGAGGACCAGACCCTTGTTGGCAAAGCAGCAAACCAGACACCCATACCATTCGCAGGCTGGGTTGAATTGAAATTCAAGCTGGGATGTAATAAGGGCCCGCAGCCAGAGCTACTTGTACCAGTGTTGGTCTCCGATGAGCCGGGAGTAGCAGAGCCCCCGATTATCGGCTACAATGTGATTGAGCATCTGGTTATGAATGGCATGGCGCAGCATCCAGAAGTTACACCTGCTGTGGTGAGTGAAGCTTTCTCCATCGACTGTAACAAAGCTAATGTACTGATCCACCTAGTACAGAGCTGTGACCAGAATGAGAAGGAGGGTGTGGTGAAAATTGGAAGAATAAAGACAGTAATTCCAGCAGGCCAGACCAGTGAGGTTAAATGTAATGTGAGGACAGGTCCCCTCCCCACAAAACAAGAAGTCCTCTTTGAACCTGAGGAGGTCCCAAAGTGGCCAGAGGGGCTGAGCATGACTGAGACTGTCATCTGCCTGCAGAAGGGAAACTGGTCAAGGGTGACTATTCCAATCACTAATGACAGCAACCATGACATTACTCTCACCCCTCGTACAGTGCTGGGACGGCTACAGCAAGTCAAGGCTATTTACCCAGTAGATGTAAGGCCAGCTGGCGCTAACGAGAGCACCACCAGAGTAGCCAGTGCTAGCAAAAACACAACCAAAACAGTCAGCACCAGTGAAAACACAGCCAGCGCAGCTAGCGCTCCTGAAAAACACGAAGAACAAAGGACACTGAACACATACAAACAAGACCCATGGGACCCTCCAGTGTCGGTTGATCACCTGACCCCAGATCAGCAGGAAAAAGTGAGGCAGATGCTACGAGAAGAGTGTGCTGCATTCTCAAAAGACGAGAACGACGTGGGATGCATTCCATCTCTGCAGTTAAAAATCAGATTGAGTGACACAACTCCAGTAAGGCGCACCTACACCTCAGTACCCAAACCGCTCCACAAGGAGGTGAAAGAGTATTTGGAGGACCTACTGAATAGAGGATGGATTCAAAAATCCCGGTCCCCATACTCTTCACCAATAGTCTGTGTACGAAAGAAGGATGGGAGTTTACGTCTGTGCGTGGATTACAGAGAACTGAACCAAAAATCCATTCCAGACCGTCACCCCATCCCCCGAGTGCAAGACATACTGAACAGCCTCAGTGGGAGTGCATGGTTCTCGGTACTGGACCAGGGCAAGGCGTACCATCAAGGGTTCCTGGAGGAGAGCAGCAGACCACTCACAGCCTTTATAACACCTTGGGGTTTGTACGAGTGGGTACGGATCCCGTTCGGCCTGTCCTCGGCTCCGGCAGAGTTCCAGCGAAGTATGGAGGAGTGTCTCGCAGGTCTGAGAGATGAAACATCACAGCCGTATTTGGATGACAATCTGGTCCACAGCAAGTCTTTTGAGGACCACCTGTGTGATATGAGAGAGGTGTTGCGTCGCTATCAGGCACATGGAGTAAAACTAACAGCCAAAAAGTGTGAAGTGTTTAAAGACAAAGTGAAGTTCCTGGGAAGGATCGTATCCAAGGATGGCTACTGCATGGATCCTGCTGAAATAGCACCAGTACAAGCACTCAAAGACCGCAAACCTGAGACAGTGGGAGACCTGAGGAGAATGCTAGGGTTTCTGTCATACTACCGCCCATATATTCCAAACTTTTCACGTATCGCCAAGCCCTTGTACAGTTTGTTATCCACCGAGAAGACTCCAGGTGGCAGGGTTCAAGGTTCAAGTGTGAGTAGGGGTAAAGTAAAATGCAAAAGGTCAGACCAGCTACCCTCAGGCCAGCAGATCACTTGGACTGAACAACACCAGGAAGTGCTCTGCCAGCTCATCGAATACCTGGTCCACCCACCACTCCTAGGTTACCCCGACTTTGAGAAGCCTTTTGTGTTGCACTGCGACGCCTCGCAGGAGGGGCTTGGTGCAGTACTCTACCAGAGACAGCAAGGCAAGCTGGTGGTTATTGGTTATGGGTCAAGAACACTAACTGCTCCAGAAAAGAATTACCACCTCCATTCTGGGAAGTTAGAATTTTTAGCCATGAAGTGGGCAATTTGTGAAAGATTTCGGGAGTACTTGTACTATGCACCATCTTTCACTGTCTACACCGATAATAATCCTTTAACCTATGTCTTGTCTACAGCGAAGCTGAATGCCACAACACACAGGTGGATTGCTGAGCTAGCAGACTTCAGGTTTTCAATCAAGTATCGGCCTGGGAGAGTCAATAGGGACGCCGATGGCTTGTCGCGAATGCCATTGGACATGGAGCATTACATTCACACATGTTCACAGGAAATGGAGCCAGAGGCAATCAGAACTGTCACTCAGGCACTCCAGCTCGAATCCCATGAACGCGAGCCCTGGTTGTGTCCAGCCACTATCACTGCAACATGCACTGATGTAGAGCAGGAAAGAGTAGCACCCCCAGTGGCAGAAATCCCCTTAGAGAATCTAAGGAAAGCACAAGAGAATGATCCAGTCATTGGCAAGGCACGGCAGTATGTAATGACAGGACAGTGGCCTCGCCTGGAGGGAAGAGACCGGCGTGATGACATCTCTGTTCTAGCGAGGGAGAGAAACAAGTTGTATGTCAACCAGGACGGTATCCTATATCGGAAGTCAGCAGCTCGTACTCAACTAGTGCTACCCACAGCATTCCATCAGCTAATCTACAGGGAGCTGCATGAGGAGATGGGGCACCTCGGAGCAGAGCGGACCCTCAGCTTGATCCGTGATCGATTCTATTGGCCTCATATGCAAAGGGATGTGGACCATTATGTCACCAAGGTGTGTAGCTGCCTGAAAAGGAAGCGTCCAAACAAGCACACCAGAGCACCGCTGGTAAATGTGGTAACGACATACCCCTTTGAGATGGTCTCAATAGATTACCTGCACCTGGAAAGCTGTAAAGGAGGATATGAGTACATCCTAGTTGTTATGGATCATTTTACACGCTTTGCACAGGCATACGCATGTACCAACAAATCAGCAAAAACAGCTGCTGAAAAGATCTTCGGGGACTTTGTGCTCAAGTTTGGATTTCCTGCGAAGCTGCATCATGATCAGGGTAAGGAGTTCGAGAATAAGCTGTTCTCCAAGCTGGAAGAGTACTGTGGCATCCAAGGCTCACGCACAACACCTTACCACCCATCTGGAAACGGTCAGGTTGAGAGGTTCAATCGAACACTCCTCTCCATGCTCAGAAACCTGACAGAGGAAGCAAAGTCGGACTGGAAGAGCTCGTTAGCCAAGGTTGTACATGCGTATAACTGTACACGAAGTGAAGCAACTGGATATGCCCCATACTACCTCCTCTACGGCCGAAACCCCCGGTTACCAGTGGACATTATGTTTGGCTTAACACCTGACGACCAGAGCACTTCTCACAGTGAATATGCCAGTAAGTGGAGAAGGCGGATGCAAGAGGCCTACAAGCTGGCATCAAGAACAGTTCAGAGGGAGCAGAGCCGAGCAAAGAAGCAGTATGACCGGAAAGCTCATGGAGCAGAGCTACATCCAGGATGTAGAGTTTTGGTGCGGAACTTCAGGGACCGTGGTGGGCCTGGCAAGCTCAGGTCTTACTGGGAAGAACAAGTCCACATCGTGACTGAGAGGAAACATCAGGACAGTCCCGTCTATGTGGTGCGACCTGAGAGAGGCCCAGGAAAGACTAGAATCTTGCACAGGAACCTGTTATTGCCCTGCGACTTTCTGCCTATGGAAGAAGAGGAGCCAGAGAGAAAGACTACAAAAAAGAGGAAAGCAAACACTGACAGGAGGAGTAAAAGGCAGGTAGAGCAGAAAGACAGAGACTCTGACAGCAGTTCTGAGGATGAAAGTAACTGGAGATCCATCACCACACAACCTGCAAAGCCTCCCAACCAGGTCAGAAGCCAGCTGAGAGTTGAAGCAGAGGAATTCCAACCACAAGCAGCTGGAAGAGAAGTGGAGCAAGTCGGCGAGGGAGACGAGTGTCCAGAGAAGGGTGACGAAGGCATAATGGAGCCAGAGGTGGAGAATGGCGAGGCGGCTGGTGCTGAGCGAGGGGCATCATCTGATGAAGCAGACGAGATCGACTCAAAAGGGGTGCCGTCATCTGATGAAGCAGACGAGAGGGACCCAGAGCCACGGCCACCTCCCCCAAGAAAATATCCTTTTCGACTAAGACACCCACCTAAGGCACTCACATACGACACATTAGGTCAACCATCAGTCACACGCAGACACAAGTGATGTTTACAGCTAAAAGTAAAAGATGCAGTTCATAGTCACATGTTGAGTTTATTGTTGTTGCAGTTTAAAGAAAGATGAGAAAAGTTCATGGTAACATGTTATGTTAGAGTAAAAATGGAAGACCCATACAGTACAGTGCACTGATTTACTTAAGTTAAAAACTATAGTACTAGAACCCAGACCATCAACACATAGAAGCATACTGAGACATGCGAGGCATACAGTAGGACATGTGGGTCTATGTAAGGGGTTGTGGGGTAGAAATAAGGTTAAAACCTTTCAGTCTGAGATACATCGCCCGCTGGAGTAGCGGAGTAGCATTTCAGACATCACCTGGCCAGTGGTGTTTGTTGCTCACACATGACATGAAGAGGGAGATGCATGTCATGTCAAAGACTGTTGCAATACAGAGACTATCTCAAGAGACTGACTCCCGTATAACCTACCACTGTAACTCACCAGTTGAAGACATGGGGGTTCTGGATACATATAATGTCGAGACGACATTCATTTTGGAGGGGAGAGTGTGGGGTCCACAGTAATGTGAACATAGTTATGGACATTGGACACCCCCCCCCATACCCTGTATTATTTTTATTGTTGTGAATTAGTATTTTGTTCACCCACATTAATGTATGTTTTCACTGGTAGTAGCAGCTTGAATGCTTTGGTAGATTAATTTGTGGTTATATTGAGTGAGGCTCGTGCAGGCACTTGGGGCAGCCTGGGGGTCCTTTATGTAAGATACAAGGAGGTACCTGTGTTATTTAGTATCCCCAGTTTGCAGCACGCCGCCACGTTGCTCAGATGTGCTTGTGTTTCTGTATTTCCAGGTGAGCAAAAGCGATAAAAGATGTGTAAAAGTAGCAGAACAGATGCATTATAAGATGTTTGTGAGTAACGGACTATGAATAATGCAAATGTGAGATTTATATCGGAGTTTTGCGAGTGAAAGTCAAAGTAACGTGTATAACGTGCTTCACTGAGTGATCCGCTACTGTGGAAAGCTGCAAAATAACCACTTGTAACCTGCTAAAGTATGAGTTGTATGAATGTGCAGAATGTAATCAGTGTGTTTGCAAGCTTATATCGTTATATAGATGTTTATGTCAGGGAAGTTCGATAGTGCGTAGGGATACAAGGAGATACCTGTGTTATTTAGTATCCCCAGTTTGCAGCACGCCGCCACGTTGCTCAGATGTGCTTGTGTTTCTGTATTTCCAGGACGAAGAATTAAAGCACTTTTTTCAAACTTATGCACGCCTGGAAGTTCACTCTGTGTCCAAGTGTGTAACATAAGGAGCCAGCATATGATTGGGGGGCGCACAGGAAAAGTGCACACTGTGACTTCATTATGTCATTTTTAGGCATGACATAATAAACTACGCTTTTTTATGGATATGACTTTTTAAAATGACATAGCCTACCAAGACTTTACAAATACGGTCACAGTCCACAGTGATATATCCTACAAACACTCTTATTACATCTATTTTTCCACTTTTTAATACATTTTAAAGTAATGAAATAGACAGCATAATAGCGTACACTTCACCTCAAACTGGAAAAAATTTAATTAACTGTTGGATGGATATTAAATTGTTCTAATTAAATCTACACTCTTGGATGTTTATTGCTGTCTTTGGTATTTATGTGAAAGTATTAAGTTTGTTGTTACAGTCGCCTCTGCACGTGGAGCCAAATGTAACATATGACTTCTACTGTTTCAATAGTGTGACTCTAACATGGCTTGGAAAAACAACTGTTGACTATCAACAAGTAGAGCACAGATACAGATTGTGTAAAAAGGCCCAAATCTACAAATTTATACTTTAGTAATTAGAGCAATCAACTGAATAACATTCATACACTTTTTAACAGCAGGTGCAGCAAGGTGAATTTGTAGTCCATAGATGATCAATATGTCTTACTCCCAACTCTTCAAATACTGAGGCTTCGTCAGTGGCCCTCGGTGTCTGATACTGAAACATTAGAGGCACCCTTAGGGTGCGTCCCAAAACACATATTTTTCCTTTTTACTTTTAGTATGTACTGCAGCTGCCCCAAAAAGTGGGTACTGTTGCATGCAGTATGAACACAACCGAGACATACTACTGTCTCATAACGTTACGCCCTGAACTTTGACCCTCTGACTCATATATCTGTTACCAAATATATAAAACAAAGCGCTGTTCATCGAGCTCGCCAGTGATGGAGGTCATCCTTGAGACCTGCTGTTGTTATTTTGCAGTAAGGAATAACTACATGCATTGTAGATTCTAACATATTATATTCACCATAGTTAAATTACAGAGGCCATACATTTCTCTGTCACTGTTACCTTTATAGTTGTGTCCTATTGTTGGTTGTAATATTTATCATTATTTTGTTCACTTGAACCATTAATATTCCTATTATTACTGGTCATCAGTCACAAAACAACACCAGAAGACACAAATTGACCTCAGAGAGTCAAAATGACCTTTAAGAGACAAAACATTACCTCAGAGACACAAAATGGCCCCAAAGGGGAGGTCCGGACCTCAGTGTCCCCCCTGGGATTTCCACCTATGGACAGAAGCTGAAGATGGAGGTGCTGAGCTGTTTGCAAAATCTGCAGGTGGAGGAGACGGTATGTGGTTTGCTGAAAGAGCCTGATGGTGGAGGTCTGTCCACAGCTGTCTGTCTGAATCTGCAGGTTAAGGCGGCAACTGCAGGTCGCTGACAGAGGATGTAGGTGGCAGAGTTGATGAGGATGATGCAGGAAACTTCAGAGCCTGGTGGTTGACAGCATTGGGCAGCAGTTGAATGGTAAAAGCTGCTGGTAGAGGGTGGGGGCAGCAGGAGGCTTCTGCAGGCGTGGAGCAGAAGTTGGAACTGCAGCAGAGTGTCAGAGGTGGAGAGGGGTTTGTCTTGTTGTAGGACACAGCTCCAACACTGAAACACCTGAAACTACAATACTTTACTTTAAGCTACAATTACATGTTGCTCTCCTCTCCTGTCTAGGGAGGTTGGTGCAGGGACCCTACGGAGGATGAGCCGTGGGATGCCGTCCTCGTCTGGGTGTGTGATCAGCTCACTGGTGCACATGTGGCCCTGGTCCTCCTGAAGGTGAGACAAATACAGCCCTCAGACCACTGCTCTACATCATGTGAACAACTTCAGTCTGGCTCCATTGTTGCAGTGTAGATCACTTTCTGATATGACTCAAACTGGTTTAGGTCAAAATAAGGTTGTTTGTTTTTTTTCTCTCTGATGTCTTTATAGAACATGTGTCAAATGTGTGATGTTCAGACTCTGTGGAGTCCTCGCCTTTCTTATAGTGTCTCACAGTGGACTGGACGTATCTAAGTTGCTGGGAAGGAACCAGTTGTGGGCTGCCGGGCAGGTCAAGGACTGGAACAAGGACGCTCATCCAAGTGAAGTGCTGAGCCATCTGAGGGTAAAAAAACAAACACAACCCTGAGACCACTGCTCCACATCATGTCAACCTACCATGGACTGATATACCATAATGACTGTCTAGAAAATTAATGACATCACATATTGAATTCAAAGGATCAGCACCACGATGTAATCACACTTCATTCAAAGTCAATGTCATGCATTAAATTATACACAGGCAAAAGTATAGAAGTGTTTGCAATAAAAGAAAATAGCATGAAGCCAAATGTGTGCATTTCTGTCACAGTGTTATTATTGCAGGAGGCCTTCTATATGTCAACATGCTGGTACAACATGAAGGCACACATGACTCTGTTTTTCTCTTACTGTCATTTGACACAGCATCAAGTCCATAAGCTCACAGTCAGCACTGAGAAACTTTAATTGTACACAATACAGTTAAATGTAAAATGTCTGACTGCATGTTGTTGCTAAACGCATGAAAGTCAGTCAAAATCTACTTTTGAAAACTAATTCAGATTACACCTGACCTCCACCCATATTTACAGTGTCATATTTTGGGGCAAATATTGTAATTATGTTATTTTTAAACTCATTTTGTCCTGCTAAGAGTCTGGAAGCTGTATTACAGCCTACATACAGTCATGGATGGATTACTGAATGGGCCTACTGCTCACAGGCCCAGGGGCCCAGAGTATGAGGGGCCCCTCTGGCCTTCACATGCAAAATGTCACTCAAATTGACATGTCTCCATGAAGAGACTCACAATGACCACAAAGAGATGCAAAGGAACTGTGGGAGTCAAAAAAAAAAAATACAAAAAGGGGCAAAACAACCACAAAAAGACACAAGACAACCAAAAAAGACACAGGATCAACTCTAAGAGACACTAAATTACTCCAGAGAGACACTAGGGGACCAAAAAAGACACAGTGACCCCAAACAGAAACAATATAACCACAGATGGACACAGAAGAACCAGAAAAGACACAACATGATCTTAAAGAGACACAAAATGACCTCAGAAAGACACAAAAGGACATAAAAAGACATAAAATGACCTCAGAGACAGAAAATGACATCAGAGACCCAAAGGGTCCAAAATGACACAAAATGACCCCAGAAAGACATAAAACGACGACAAAGATACATAAACAATAAAAAAATAAAACAAAACTCTTGTCCCTATGTAGGAGAGGTGGTGGGGCCTTTTGCACATCTATGCCCACAGACAAACTGTCTCATAATCCACCCATGCATGTAGCAGGCCTACAGACAAGTAGCTGTCTTATACAGAGACAAATTTATGCCAGACTTCCTTCAACAATATGTCAGTTTGAAGATTTCTTGCTGAATGAGAAAAAGTCAGCCCCGTCCCTCGGCCCCTTTCCTGCTGGAGACACAGCAAGGGATTGGTCGCTGAAAAACAACTGGTTTTTGTTTGTGGATCTCGAATAGTAGTTCGCAGTGGTCTGCAGCTTGGCAGGTGTCTCACCAAGCGCCACGCCATCCACCATACCCTCCACCAATTAAAAACTCAGCTTACATACAAGGTCTCTTTAGAAATGTTGATATGATACAATGAAACATACGAATGTAACATATCTGTGGTTTACAGAAATGTACAATGCCAACATTTTCTCTAGGTCCCTTTAGGACTACTTACTCAGTAGCCAGGATCACATTACATAACTCTGTAGACTGATAGCTGTTATTGTAAGGTCCTGACGGTTCCTTCAGTAGGTGCCATATGTACTTACATAGGCAGTGTGTTATATATACTTGTTGATGTCTTGGATATGGTTAATACATTGGATCTAATTGTAGTAATCATGTTGGCTCTGTGTGTACAGTGATCACCAGTGGCGATGACATTGACCTGCCCCAAAAGGTCCTCTTCCCTCTAAAGCGGCTCAACCTAAAGTGCACTAAGGTTCACTGTATTGGTGCAGGTCTGATGGACATGGGGAACGCCTGCTACCTCAACTCAGCTCTGCAGTGCTTCCCCATATGAGGAGGATGGATATTTAGGTTAAAAGCCTCCTGTAGATTTAATTCCTTATTTGTCCAGCAGAGGGAGATCTTGTCACAGCCACACTATGCAAAGATTTCCCATGATCCCAGTCAGGGCTATAGTCCTCATTCTTCTGTCTGTCTGATATCATCCAGCTTGGTGAAGATTTTGGACAGAGGTTTACCCAAATGACACGTCAGTGTTCTGAGTCTGTGTCAGAAAGAAAACTTAAACATCAACTGAGAGCTGAGATGCAGACAATCTTCAGGTGGAGATAAATGTGATCCATGTCAGTCCAGTAAACTCCCACCTGTGTCTGCTGCTCGTCCTCCAGCCCTGAAAGAACAAACAGGAGGCCTCTGCAACATAACACACAGCAACATAACACACACATGCACAAATTAGGACTCTGCTGGTCACAGATATATGAAATATATATTATAATTATAATGATTAATTCATGTTCTTACAGCATCAGAAAACTCTTAATGTGCTTAAAACCAAAACATCTGGCAGGTCCTTCACCAGAGGATTAAACTCATATTGTTAAACTATACAGCACAGAGTGTAGCCTACTAGCAGCACCAGAATAACAGCACACTGGCCTGGGAAAGTGGAACTCACTGTGTGCAACTTACATACTGCTGCAAGGAGTGGACACAATAGCATCAATACCTGTAAAAACAACAGCCTACAATCTGCAATAGCCCTGCAGTTGTACAACATATAAACTATGATATTTTCCACATGTAACCCTTTGCAGTATTTTTCAACCTACACCCAAATTTTCCAAACTTTTTTGTTTTGAAGAAACTAATGGGAACTATATTTTTTAACACTGGTACAGTGCTGTTAAAAAAGTTCCTCCATGAATCCAAGTATAAACTCTCTCAGTCTAGGAGATTTCCATTATGAAAGCTAATGTCCTCCAGAGAAATGCAGTGTGGGCTTTACAATGATTGAAATGGTAAATGGCTGAAAATCAACCCATCTCTGTCATGTTTTTTGTGTGTGTGAAATAGTCAGAATTACAGAGAATTACAGAGACCAGATAAATTTCTACAGTTCCAAATATACATGAGCACTTTGGTGACGGCGGCAAGATAAAAACGTTCTTTTTACAGGCAGAAACCTCAAGCTGAACCAGGCTCTATGGTGGGCGGCCATCTGCCTCCACGGGTTGGGTTAAGGTCCTGGTTGATCTGGAAGTCTGTGAAGTCCGACAGGGCCTGAAGAACCTTAGATAAAATTCTTGGATGTTCCATTACACAGATATATAGCATCCCTGGTTTCACTCAACGACTTCTACAGGCTTGGTCATTTCTAACATGCAGACAAAAACCACATAAACTAAAAATGCATGGCGAGAAACTAAGACACTACCAAATATCTCACAGTGCTATAGACCAGCCTGATCCACACTACCATAAGTTCAGACAACTGGGCAGAAGATCTCTCTTGTAGATGAAGTTTAGTATCTTAGTCAGTCAGGTTTATGATGATGGGTCTGTATTTTTCTTTCACACCGCATGTGGAAATACCTGTAAGAAGAAGACGATGATGTAAACATAAAATAAACAGAAAGGTGGCTTTAATTTATTTGTCCATGCATGTTATTATTACACAGCTGTGTTTGAGTACCTTACCTGAAATTTAAACTTCAAAGTGCCCCTCGCTTAGGTCTTCACAATGCAAAAGGACAAGAGTCAGCAGAACAGGTTGCTGACAGAGGCTGTAGATGGAGGTTTTACCACGGCTGTCTGCCAGGAAAAAACTTTCCAATACATCAACAGTGAGGTAAAATTGGAGAGTTCCCTGGGAAGATAATACAGGAGACACCTTCTTCCAAGGTGTTTATGTGTCTTTAAAATAACAATAAAAGAAATTATAAGTGAAAAAGTTAAATTCAGCGAAACCATTGAGAAGCCTCTCTCCAGTGGACAGGGAAAAACTCTCCAATACATTAACAGTGAGGTAAAATTGGAGAGTTCCCTGGGAAGATAATACAGGAGAGACCTTCATTCAAGGTATTTAGGTGTCTTTTAAATGACCATAAAATGAACACAAAAGAAAAAGTTAAATTCAAAGAGTCGATTGAGACGCCTCTCTCCAGTGGACAGGGAAAATCTCCCCACTACATTAACAGTGAGGTGAAATTAGAGAGTTCCCTGGGAAGATAGCACAGGAGACACCTTCTTCCAAGGTTTTTAGGTGTCTTTTAAGTAAGGGATAATGCCCGATGAGGTGTCCATTTTCAGAAATGAGGAGTTGCTTCCGCGAAGTCCATGCATTTCTGATAATGGACACCTGGAAAGGCATTATCCCGCTTATACCATGGTCACTTTTGAAATAAATGAATATTAAATCAATTATTAATACGTTAATGTTGTTTTTTACTGTTAAAATTCTTAGTTCTTCACAAGGAGCGGCTGAGTGGACTATTTAATATCTCTCGTTGTGACGCGTTGCCAAGGTAACCGGCTCTGGCCACAGAACCTGCAGCTCGGTTGGCTGCAGCTGTTAAATTAGGCCTAATCAGTGGAGGGAAGTGAGATGACTGCTTAACGTTATGTTATGTGATACAAATTATCATTTCAGAGGGCAAGTGCACCTCTTACCGCTTGTGTGTGTCCAGAGGATGATGCAAAATTTGTTTCAAAGAATCAAAGTCCACAGATAGTTTCCTAAATCGTTTTTATTGCAAGAAGTATTATCCACCATTCACTCTGATCATTAAATGTGTATCAAGCAAGTAAGTAAGCAAGGTAAGCAAGACAGAAAGACAGGCGACAAACTATTTAAAATTAAATGCAACATTGCCGTTGATCATGAAATTTGATAGAGATACTGGCCTGTCCATCATAGTGGCATTTGAAGGACAGAGATTTAACGTTTGTGGAGCCTGACCACTGCTGGTTGGGACGTTGTGGGATGACAAAATGTTGCTCCATTCTCGTCTCTCCTGGACTGACGGAGCCCAATACGCCTGCAGGCTGCTTTCACAGCGATGCCCCATCACAGACATGATCTGGCGTGTCTCCAGCCCAGCTTCTGAGAGTCGACCCACAGCCGATTGCCACGGTTGACAACTAGCGTTTGAGCCAGCGCAATAATTTAGAACAATCGGGCTACTACTGAACTTTTTTATAGGTGTCATACAACACTTTTTAATGGACACCCTGCAGCCAATCAGAATCGAGTATTCACCCAGACCATGGTATAAATGACAATAACAGAAAACATAAATGAAAAAGTTACATTCAATCAGACCATTGAGACACCTCTCTCCAGTGGACAGGGAAAAACTCTCCAATACATTAACAGTGAGGTAAAATTGGAGAGTTCCCTGGGAAGATAATACAGGAGAGACCTTCTTCCAAGGTGTTTAGGTGTCTTTAAAATGACAATAACAGAAAACATAAATGAAAAAGTTCATTCAGCGAGACCATTGAGACATCTCTCTCTCCAGTGGACAGAGAACACCTCTCCAATACATTAACAATGAGGTAAAATTGGAGAGTTCCCTGGGAAGATAAGGCAGGAGAGACATTCTTCCATGGTGTTTAGGTATCTTTTAATTGACAATAACAGAAATTTTAAATGAAAAAGTCAATTCAACAAGACCAATGAGACACCTCTCTCCAGTGGCCAGGGAAAATCTCTCCAATACTGCTGTCCAACAAGTCATGTGATGACTTTGCAGCTTTTTTTACTGATAAAATTCAGAGGATAAGACAAACAGTAAGTGGCTCTACCTCAGGAAACATGGTTATGTCACCTGTTCCTCCTTACTGTCAAATAAATCTAGAACATTTTCAACTCTTAGATCATGCATCTCTGACAGACACTGTTCAGCACTTAAAGACCACGACCTGCTGCCTTGACATGCTGCCTACAAGCTTTTCAAAAAATGTTTTTAATTGTGTTGCACCAGAAGTATTGCAGATAGTAAATACTTCTCTTCGATCAGGGCATTTTCCCGAGGCCTTGAAAACTGCAGTAATTAAACCTCTTTTAAAAAAGCCTAATCTGGATGCCTCAGTAATAAGTAACTACAGGCCCATATCAAACCTAACATTTTTGGCAAAGATCATTGAAAGGGTTGTTTTATCAACAAATTCACTCCTTCTTGATCCAAAACAATCTCTTCAGTGTATTCCAGTCAGGATTTCGACCACACCACAGCACTGAGACTGCACTTATTAAAATTTTAAATGACATACATCTGAACAGTGATGCATCGAAAACTTCAGTTTTGGTATTACTGGATCTCAGTGCTGCATTTGACACGGTTGATCACAACATACTGCTTGACAGATTGGAGAAGTGGGTCGGACTTTCTGGTACTGTGCTAAATTGGTTCAAATCTTACCTAAAAGACCGGGACTACTTTGTGTCATTAGGTAATTATGAATCTGAGCGAACAAAGATCACATGTGGGGTTCCTCAAGGCTCCATTCTTGGGCCACTTTTGTTCAACATCTATATGCTCCCCATCGCTCAGATTATGGAGTACCATAACATCTCCTACCACACTTATGCTGATGACACACAACTCTACATTACAGTGTCACCACATGACTACAGTCCCTTACAGTCGCTGAGTGAGTGTATCCAACAAATCGATCAGTGGATGGGCCAGAATTTCCTTCAGCTCAATACAGAAAAGACAGAAGTCATGCGTCTGGTCCAAAAAATGCAAGGCTTGAGGTCAATGATTAACTTGCCTCAATGACACTAAAAACTACAGAGCAAGCCAGAAATCTTGGTGTAGTTATGGACTCAGACCTGAATTTTAACAGCCACATAAAGACTATTGCTAAATCAGCCTATTACCATCTTAAAAACATAGCAAGAATTAAGGGATTTCTGTCTAAACAAGACACTGACACACTTGTTCATGCATTTACTTTCAGTAGGTTAGATTACTGTAATGGTGTCTTTACAGGTCTCAGTAAAAAATCAATTAGGCAGCTGCAGCTCATCCAGAATGCTGCTGCCAGAGTCCTGACCAACACCAGGAAAATGGACCATATCACACCCGTCCTTAAATCACTGCACTGGCTCCCTGTGTGTAAAAGGATAGATTTTAAAATCCTGTTACTGGTCTACAAGTCACTGAATGGTCTTGGGCCTAAATACATCTCAGAGCTTCTTGTTGGGTATGAAGCATCCAGACCCCTCAGGTCATCAGGGACAGGTTTACTCAGTGTTCCCAGGGTCAGAACCAAGCAGGGTGAAGCAGCATTTAGCGTCTATGCTCCTCACCTGTGGAACAAACTCCCTGAACACCTGAGGTGTGCACAAACTGTCGGCTCATTTAAATCAGGGCTGGAAACATTATTGTTGACTGCAGCTTTCCCGTAAAACTTCATTTAATCACTGTAACTTTTAGCTATTTTATCTGCTTGTTTTATTGTTTTTAAATTGGACTTTTACTGTTTCTTTTCTATTTTAATTCCAATGTTTTTATTGTAATGTTTAAATTTTAATGTTTTTGTTTGTAATGTATTTCTCTGCTTCTGTAAAGCACTCTGAATTGCCTTGTGTACGAATGGTGCTATACAAATAAACTTGCCTTGCCTTGGGAAGATAATACAGGAGATACCTTCTTCCAAGGTGTCTAGCTATGTTTTAAATGACAATAACAGAAATTAGGAATGGAAAAAGTTAAATTCAATGAAACCGTTGAAACACCTCCCTCCAGTTGACAGGGAAAAACTCTCCAATAAATTGACAGTGAGGTAAAATTGGAGAGTTCCCTGGGAAGATAATACAGGAGAGACCTTCTTCCAAGGTCTTTAGGTGTCTGTTAAATGACAGTAATGGAAAACATAAATGAAAAAGTTAATTCAACGAGACCATTGAGACACCTCTATCCAGTGGACAGGTAAAATCTCTCCAATCCATTAACAGTGAGGTAAAATTGGAGAGTTCCCTGGGAAGATAATACAGGAGAGACATTCTTCCACAGTGTTTAGGTATTTTTTAAATGACAATAACAGAAATTTTAAATGAAAAAGTTAATTCAACAAGACCATTGAGACACCTCTCTCCAGTGGACAGTGAACACCTCTCCAATACATTAATAGTAAGGTACAATTGGAGAGTGTGACGCCCCTCCCACTGTCTTGCAGAATGTTCCAGCCAGCCTCATCAGGCAGGTGGCTGACATGGGAGGGTCGTTTCCTTGATTAGGCTCACCTGGGCTTCCAGGCCATAAAAGCTGCCTCCTCTGTTCACTTGGTCTCTCCCTTCCTGCAGCTGACATCTACTGGGCGTCATTGCTTTTGGTTTGCACCTTCAACACCTCCACAACACACCTGACACACACCCATGCATGGCTTTCATGACTGACTTTGCTGACCTACACACTCCATCCGTAATTTTAGTTTAATAAATTATGCTTGTTTTAAGTAAATCCCTTGTGTGGACTCCCTACTTGTTACATTCACTGAGCCAGTTTGTAACAGAGAGTTCCCTGGGAAGATAATACAGGAGACACCTTTTTCCAAAGTTTTTAGGTGTCTTTTAAATGACAATAACAAAACATAAATGAAAAATTTACATTCAATCAGACCATTGAGACACCTCTCTCCAGTGGACAGGGAAAAACTCTCCAATACATTAACAGTGAGGTGAAATTGGACAGTTCCCTGGTAAGATAATACAGGGGAGACATTCTTCCAAGGTGTTAAGGTGCCTTTTAAATTACAATAACAGAAATTTTAAATGGAAAAAGTTAATTTAACAACACCATTGAGACACCTCTCTCCAGTGGACAGGGAAAAACTTTCCAATACATTAACAGTGGAATAAAAATTGGACAGTTCCCTGGGAAGATAGCACAGGAGACACCTTCTTCCAAGGTGTTGAGGTGTATTTTAAATGACAATAACAGAAATTTTAAATGATAAAGTGAAATTCAACAAGACCACTGAGACAGCTCTCTCCAGTGGACAGGGAAAAACTCTGCAATACAATAACAGTGAAGTAAAATTGGAGAGTTCCCTGGGAAGATACCAAAGGAGAGTGCAAGTGCATGCAAAAGAGAGTGCAAGTAACATTTGAGATTACCTTTATTCAAATCTAAATTAACAAAAACTTTTAATCAATTTCTTTGATTTCTGCAAATGAAAACAAGGTGATAATATGTGAAACTTTTCTTACAGATATTTTAAGTTAACATTTTAACTAATGAAAATAATATTTGCACATGTCAAAATGTAATATAACCAGCTGGTGAGCCACTGGGGGAAGTCGGTGCCAGGACCCTCCAAAGGATGAGCCCTGGTCCGGCCCTGGTCCGGCACTGGAACAAGGAGGCTGGTCAACGTGTATCCCTGGTCCATCTGAGGGGAAAAACAAATCTAATCCTGAGACCACTTTTCCTTCTTGTCTTGAGAATTCATCACATATTGAATTGGCCCATTGGCATACACTGCTAAAGTTTGAGTGTACAGAGTACAATAAATGTAACATTTCTGACTGCATGTAAATGCCAAACAGTCACAATCTACTTTTGAAAACTAATTCAAATTATAGCCTTCTTTCAAGTCATAATAATTATGCTATTTCTAAACTGGCTTTGTCCTGCTATGAGTCTGGAAGCTTTCTGACACCATATTTATAGCAGAGGCGATTTCTCTAAGACTGCAAGGGAAGCTCAGCTTCCCCTAACATGTCAAAAATTGAATGGTCAAATATGTACAGTTGTGTTAACATTTCATTGACTACAAATGCGTTACAACACGTTCATCTCGAAGACGAGTTCGTTCAGAATCAGCTACTTATCACAAATCGACTGACTCGATGTTGTTAACTCCTCATACATTCCCGTAGCGTCGTTTTCTTATACGGTCTATGGTCAATGCATTTGCCCGTAGAAGCTGAGCGTCCATGCACTTCAGTGGGACTGCATGGAACAGTTTTTTTCATTGCCTCGAAACTCGACGGTCATTGGATAAATGCCACGATTTTGTCCCACCCTTGGACGCTCAGCGTCTCTGGGGGTGAATGTAGCTGTGGGCGGGCCTCGGCTGGGCTGGACACTGAGCTTCCGCATGATGATTGGAGGATCAGTCCAAAGGCTGAATCCCGTTTTGATTGACAGCTATTTTGAGATATACACTGTCACTTGACAGTTCAGCTCAGTCCCATCGCGGATTTTGCAAGTGGAGTCTTCTGACACAGTGCCGATCAGGTGTTTAACCCATCTGAAAATCTTTGAGGTGTGTTTTGCTGTGGTTCTGTGGCATGAGTGTGGTTGAAAAACGGCTTCAATTAAATGTTCCTTTTATAAGTTACTGTCTCGCTAAAATATGACAAATTTTATGATGTAAATTTAAAGTGAGCTTCCCCTCTTTGAAAGACCTGCAGCCGCCACTGATTTATAGTCATGGATGGATTACTGAATGGGCCTACTGGGTACAGGCCCAGGGACCCAAAGTGTCAGGGGCCACTCTGGTCTTCACCTGCAAAATGTCACTCACATTAACAAGTACTGACCAGGAAGAGACTCAAAATGAGCACAAAGGGTGCTAAGGAACTGAAAAGAGACACCAAAGCTACAAAAGAGACACAACAACCACAAACAGACACAATACAACCAAAAAAGACACAAAATGACCCCAAAGAGACTCACAGTTACCTAAGAGACACACTAACTTCCCTCAGAGAGACACAAAATTACTAAAATGACATAAATTGCCATCAAAGAGACACAAATAACCTCAGAAAAAAACAAAATGACTAAAAAAGCCACACAATGAGCTCAAAAAAGTACCTCAGAGTGACACAATGACTTAAAAAGACACAACATGACCTCAAAGAGACACAAGATCATCTCAGAGAGACACAATATAACATAAAAGAGACTGAGGGACAACCATCACAACACCTGACACACCTGTATATATTTACAGTCCCTGTAACTCACTATCTGCTTTTTTCTTTATTCTTTTTATTTTGTTCTTTTCCTCAATTCATGTGCGGCACAAAAACATACTGCGACACATGAATATAAAACCTACTAGATATTTATTTTTCAGTTTAATTGATGTCGTTGTTGTTGATGTATATTATGCGTTTAAATTATCTGTTATATATATATATACACATATATGTATATGTAGATATATATATATATTTTTTGTTCTTTCCATACCTTTATTATTATACATTATTTGTAAATTTGTAACGGCTTTGGCAATATTGTTAATCTAGTCACGCCAATTAAACTTATTAAACTGAAACTGATTTGAATTGAGAGACCAAAAGGACACACAACGTGACACAAAATTACTGCAGATTTAAAATGACCTCAGAGAGACAACATATAACTAACATCACACAAATTGACATCAAAGAGACACAAAATTATCTCAAAAAAGACAATATGACTAAAAGAGTCACAAAATGAACTTAAAGAGAAAAGTACTTCAGAGTGACAAAACATGACCTTTAAGGGACACAAAACGACTGAAAAAGACACAAAATGACCTCAAAGAGACGCAAACAACAAAATAGAGGCAAAATCACCACAGACTCTGTGTGTCTTGCTCCTGTGTAGGAGAGGTGGTGGGGCCTTTTGCATATCTGTGCCCAGGGGCCCATTGTCTCATAATCTGCCCATGCATACAGTAGACATAGCTGTCTTTTACAGAGAGATATTTTTGCCAGATATTCAACAATATGCCAATTTGAAGCTCTCTTGCTGAACGAGAAAAAAGCCAGCACCACATCAGAAAAATCTCTGTGTGCAGTTGATTCACACCTCTCTGTTGCTCTCACAGTATGATGACATCATAATATTTAAACGAGGTTTGTGTAAAATACATTTAAATGAAAAATATCCTAAATATTGAGAAAAATGTTGAATAATAAGCATATTCAAATGATAAGGCTTCAATGCTTGTGTCACTGCTTGCATCACTGATGGCCCATAAGCTAGGCTATATTTTTATTAGCATGTTTATGCTCGGCTGTTTGTTGGACAGATAAAACAGACAGTTGGTAAACCAAAGAGGGTAGCTTCAGATTGACTTATTTAAACTTGGTAACAGTCAAATGTCAGTCCAATTTGATTCGTTTACACTGAAATAGTAGTGATGTAGACGAAATATTGCCAATATTGGTCATATTTTTTCCTACGTCGGTACATTGTTTGTCAAGTCTCAACGGTAAAATACACAGAAAACAACATGGGCTTTAAGAAAGTGTCAAAATCTGACGTCTACCATGAATGAGTCCGTTTGTCAGTGACAGCAGGTCTTAAGAAGAGGTCCAGAAGCAAAAGGTCTCAGTTTGTAGTTTGTTTTCCAGAAAAATCGTCGAGTGAAAGTTGAGTTGCTGCTTTTCTCTCCGTTAGTAAGTTAGTTATGGTTCTAAAGTTTAAATCACATCAACATGATGAACTTAGAGACAACATAGCAACCATGGAACCATCAGGTCCGTCCTAACAACACGTCTGACCTCAGAGCTCTCATTACGTCATCAGCCAGTCCTCCACTGCAGGAACAATACCATCTGTTAGTTTGTGGCAATTTATTAAACCGCCAATTTATTTGTTAAACACGCTACGGCTTTTTTTTAATGTGTGTGTGTGTGTTTTGTTTTCCGCTCTTTTCTGTATTCACGTGGACAGTTTTCCTCAACCAGCAGCCTTATTGAAAATCGGTTTACTCGGCCGGCTTTTGGTTCTTCTTGATGTGGATCTCATCATGTGAATTAATTAAGGTGTATTCATTAAACACTGTCATCGTCTGAAACTCATATCACACTGGTTATGTGGTGTATAGACTCTGTCTGTAAACATGGTAAAAATATAGGATAAATGCAACTGATTGAAAATAGCAATATTGCAAAAATCATTATACATAAATAAAGACATTAGTTTTGGGTTCCGCTGGGCGCTCCCTCCCTCTTTCAGCACTTTTCAATAAAGGCGCACTGCGCTTTTACGCACGACTAGTGACACTGTGGAGGAGAGCAGGGAGCCATGAAGAGCGTCAGTGTGTGAGCGTTGTGCTGCCACCACTGCAAGAAGATGATCCTGGTGCCTGGTCTGTTGTTGTCTCTCTGAGGAGAAGAGGGTCGGTGCCTGGAGGAGGATGGTGGCTTCACTCTTGATGGAGACCTCCGCCACTTTGTCGTGGCCACCAACACGGTTGACATCGCTACTGAGGAGAGGCTGTACCAGCTGAGCCACGACCTGACTCTGGTCCAGAGTCTGACTCAGAGAGGAATCTTGAATGATGGGAATCAGACTAATGATGCACAGTTTGACCGGGTTTCTGAGATGGATGAGTGAAACGCAACTTTTAGCGTCAACATATTATTGCCGTTTGTTGCGAATGAAACTCTGAATAGCTGAAGTTAAAAAAAAAAAACACAACCCCGAGAGCACTGCTCCACATCATGTTAACGTACCATGGACTGTTATACCATAATGACACAATTAATGACATCACATATTGAATTCAAAGGATCAGCACCACAATGTAATCACACTTCATTCAAAGTCAGTGTCATGCATTACATTATACACAGGTAAAAGTATAGAAGTGTTTGCAATAAAAGAAAATAGTATAAAGCCAAATGTATGCACACTGTCACAGTGTTATTATTGCAGGAGGCCTTCCATATGTCAACATGCTGGTACAACATGAAGGCACACATGACTCTGTTTTTCTCTGACACAGCATCAAGTCCATAAGCTCACAGTCAGCACTGAGAAACTTTAATTGTACACAATACAGTTAAATGTAAAATGTTTGACTGCATGTCGTTGCTAAACGCATGAAATTCAGTCAAAATCTACTTTTGAAAACTAATTCAGATTACACCTGACCTCCACCCATATTTACAGTGTCATATTTTGGAGGCATAATATTGTAATTATGTTATTTTTAAACTCATTTTGTCCTGCTAAGAGTCTGGAAGCTTTATTACGGCCTAAAGTCATGGATGGGTTACTGAATGGGCCCACTGCTCACAGGCCCAGGGGCCCAGAGTATGAGGGGCTCCTCTGGCCTTCACATGCAAAATGTCACTCAAATTGACATGTACAGACCAGGAAGAGACTCAAAATGACCAGAAAGAGAAGCAAAGGAACTGTAGGAGTCACAAAAAAATTACAAAAAGGGGCACAACAACCACAAAAAGACACAATATGAACCAAAAGACAGAATGAACTCAAAGAGACAAAAAATGACCCTAGATGGACACATGAGGGCATGACGACATAAAACTAACTTAAACTACGTTTGTGTAAAATACTCATACATGAAAAATGTTGTCTAAAGACAAATCAGTTTTTTTGACTTTTAACTTTCAAACATCAAAGGGCGAGTTTAAAAATAAATGTCAATATTAAGTGTGCTGTTACAGTTGCCACTATATACTGTTAAAGCTGTCCCTGCACATGGGAGCGGATGTAACTTTGAATTATGACTCTTGTGCTATAGAACGTCATTATAATAATCCTTATAATATCTCTGCATTTTGGTAATGGCTCAATGGTGTTTCTTCATCCCATAGTCCTTCTCTTGTTCTGTTACTGGATGACTGTGCCATTGGCATCTGAAGTCCTGCTGTCTACTTCGCCACACTGCTGTTCTGTTTGGGCTTATCTTTCTGTGCAATGCCGTAGGGCACAGAGGCAGCAGCGGTGTCCATCTCAGCTGCTCCCTTCATGTGAAACATCTGAACGTCAAAGTAGCTGTGAGGCCTGATCTTCCCCAGCATGAGGTCTTTCAGTTCCTTTCCTGCTGGAAACACAGCAATGGGTTGCTAACAAACAGCCACCAAACAGCCACCAAACAATCAAAACACAGGAATAACGGGTCCAGGTTAAAAAATATGGAAGTTACCCTTTAGGGAATTAAATATCATGTATTATAAAGTGTTATGTGTCATGCCCTTATCATTTGTGTTGTCAGTTTTAGTTGTGTTGAGAGCTATTAATATATGGTGTGGTTGGGGCTATGGGTGCAAATGGAGTGCTGAACTAATAATGGCACATTTGCTGTTATTTTGATAATCTGAAGCCATTCAGCACTTTTTTTGTTGAATAACTACTTGAGAATGTTAGCGGTGTTTCACTCCGAGCATGCCAGATTTGTGATTGCTGTGATTTTCATGTTTGGTTGGATGTACTATAACTCTTCATAGTTGACCTTGTGAATAAAATGTTTTCTTGTTTGCAGGGTTTCAGAGGGGAATACTGAGAAATAGAAAATCACCATAAACAAGGACATTGTTAAAAAAAAACTTCCTCCATGAACCCAGGTACAAACTTTCTTAGTCTAGGAGATTTGCATTATAAAAACTAATATTCTCCAGGGGAATGCATTGTGGGCTTTAGAATGATTGAAAAAACTATACTGTGTCTCTGGTGAGCCCTTCCGTTTCAAAAACAACCTTTTTCAAATTTGTCCTTTAAATCTTTACTTTCCAAACCATAGTACCATACTTAAAAGTTTATTTTATGGGGTAAATGGCTGAAAACCAGATCCTCAAATCTACCAACACTTCTTTTTTTATATTTTGGTAATCATATTAGCTGAGTATGTTAAATGAGGCTTTCAAAACAGATAAATAAAAGACAAATTCAATTTAGGATCATCTCCCTTTGTTAACCATGTGTGAATGTTGCAGATTTTTGAAATCACACCAGCGAGCAGACGTTCAGAACTGGTACATTTTTAGTATATTTTAAATTTAGAATTTATTGGACTCATTATATGCAATAAGCAAACAAGAGAAGTCTCATTACAGCTACAAAAAAAGGAGATTGTAAACAGGATTATTTTGTCATTGAATGATACGTAGAGATGGGTGAATAATATTTACACACATTATCATACTCTTTTTACTCTTTGTTCATTTATGTCTTTTGGCTTGACAACATGTTGAGATAGAGGTATATTTATAGACCTCACGTCTACATATTATGATACCAATATGATCTTGACAAGTAAAAGAAAAGAGAGTCAGAATTAGCAAAATCCTTCTGAGCCTGGATCATAGGAAAGAAGATTAGGGAATCTTTGTGTAATCCCAAAGAAAAGTTTTGAAAACGGCATACTCGAAATGGTGTTGATTCATTTTCCGATGTACAATTTATTTTATATTCATTTCATATTTTTATATTTTATGTTTATACATTAAATGCAAAAAACACATGAAGTGGGAGAGGTTGTCTTGAACTGATTACTAATATCAATACCAGTATTTAACCAGCAGATGTCGCCACCACACAACCACACTAAACTACACCTTCCTTAATATCTCTAGGGGTCCTTCATGGGGTTCTGGGGGGTCTCATACAGGGAAACAAACAACCATGGATAGATTACTGAACAGGCCTACTGGGCACCGGGCCAGGGGCCCAAAGTGTCAAGCGGCCTCCTGGCCCTCACTTGCAAAATGTAAAATGTCAAACTGACAATGTGCTGACCAAGAGGAGAATCAAAACGAACACAAAGAGACACAAAAAGACCACAAAGAGATACGAAGGTACTGCAGAGTAATAGAAAATAACTACAAAATGGGCAAAACAACCACAAGAACACATCAAATAGACCCAAATGACTACAAAAAGACATGAAGAAAACTCCAAGAGACACAAAATGACTACAGTGAAACAAAAAAATATACAAAATTACATCAAAAAGACCCAAACCATTACAAAAAAGACACAAAATAACAAAAGGAGACACAAAATGACTACAAAGACACACAAAATGACCTAAATGAGACACAAAGTTACATCAGAGAGACCCAAATGACTACAAAAAGACATGAAACAAACACAAAGTGACACAAAATGACTATAGTGAGACACAAAACAACCAAAAAGACACAAAATTGCATCTAGGAACCAAAATGCAAAGACACACAAAATCACTACAAAGTCTGTGTGACTTGATCCCGTGTTGGAGAGGCAGTGGGGTCCATATCTGTACCCAGGGACCCACTATTTAAAAATCTGCCCATGCAAGCAACAGGGTTAGTTTTCCATATAATGCTGGCTAGTAGTGGTCTGAATTAGAAATAACGCGGACAGCAATGTCACGTTCTATTGTTTCTTCTGTCAGTCAGACAGGTAACTTTAGTTCATCAGCAAAAACATTTACATTTGAGTCCCTTCAGGTATATTAAACTAAAAGGAGCACACAGTGTGGGTGTGCAAAAACGAAAACATCCGGTTTTAACCAGACTATTTGAGTCAGCCTTCATACCCTGGTTGACTTTATGTATGAATTACTTTTTCTTGGGATAACTGAATTTGTTTTTTACCCTGTCTGTGTCATCCCGGGTATCCAGGCATAGATTAAACAGCCACAAACGGTGTAAAGTTAGTCGGGGTTAAGAAGGATAATAGACGCTATTGTAGTAGTTGTTATGTAATTTTGCCTTCAAAATAAAGCATAAATAAGTGGCGCGCAAAGCTACAAAAAGGTTGCTGCTTAGTATTCTTTGACCTTTCCGGTAAAATTTCTTGTATAGGCTTTACACAATTTGTTAAAACTCAGTGGTATAGGATATTCCAAACAAGTTAAAAATACAGGTGAATCAATTTGACAACAACCTTTCAGTATTTGTGGCAGCTTTACTTTGAAAGTTAAAAGCGGAAGTTATGTACGTGATGCTTCTAACTTGACAGTGGCGCCTCCGTCTCGTGCTGTCCAGCGCTCTTCCCTCAGTGACTCTACAGTGAATGTGTGTTGTACGTTACCACCTGCAGTTCGTTGTCTACAACAGGTGAGAACACTCCTCTCTTTATGAACTTATTTATTCGGACATAAAAGCTAACTAAATTGACCTCGACATATACAAATAAACCGCGTTTTAGATGGAAAGACGTATGTTTTTGGACTTTGCGTGACCGGGAGTCGGAACACCTTGACAGTTGAGACTGACAAGTTAGCTAACGAGGAGAAGCTACATGTACGGGGGATTTATACGATGAAGAGCAGCGCACAAATATTGATGAATGTGTCCAAAATAACAGCCTTACTGCCGGGATTTTAAATCGATCTCTCTTTGGCTGGAGATACCGGCTGAATATCACTGTTGATTCCATAGTTATTCCCAATACTTTAAGGGAAACTATCAAAGCGCAGTCAAAAATCTAAGATTCCTGTTAACTTACTTAAAATCAAACAGTAGAAAATGTAAAATTAATTTTTGATAACTAGTAAAGAAGCATTAGTGTTGTCTAGTAAATTCGGCGTATACACAATCCCTCATACAGGACCTTATTTTAAAAATATCAACTTTTAGCAGCTGTTTCACCCCTCTCGTTGTCACCACTCGGTGTGTTTTAGTTGAAGATTAGAAGAAGGACCAGTTAGAAACATTGATGTGTTAGTGAGATGTTACGAGATATGTGGATATGATGTATGCCGAATTTGCAAGCAAAAGTGATAATTTCTTGCAGGACCCAATTTGTCATCGTTCTTGTGTACTTAATTCTGGCAAGTAAAGTGGGATTAAATTGTCAGAGTTGAGAATGGACTTTGGTCTGAAATTGTTGGTGGGAAATTTGTGCTCCAAAACATACTATTGAGCCTTTTAACCAATAATGTAGATTTAAAATTCAGTTTTTATTTTCATCAAAGCAGTGACATTAAATTGAGATTATTTTACTTGCTTTCGTATAGTATAATTTCCACTTGATTACAGTAAATGTTTTGACACAGAACATGAGACTGTGGGATTTATCATGGCCTTTCTCACATGTGTGACACCTGTCACTAAGGATTCCATGACAAAGTCACCCATTGTCACCGAACCCTATTTAACTACTGCTCTACCCATTGACATTTAGGCTAACAAGCCCATTTTGGACTCCTTGTTTACATTCTAGCTCATGTCGGTGAGGGGCTATGCAGAAGTTTACTGCCTGGCAAGGTGCCTGGCTAGTTTTAGATCATGTGTCAGTGCAAAGCCATGCATTGGCGTCTGCTGTTGGGCTACACAGTAGTAGCAGCAGTCCAGAGGAATAACTGAACTATCTGTGTTAAAGAGGCTTCAAATCAAGATAATCTTCTCATGTTTTTGACTTGCAAAGTGTACCCTCGGTACAACATATTCAAACTCAAGCAAAGACAAAAGCCTGCTGCTAAAACACATTACTTACTTGGAGGAGGTTTGTCATGTCTATTGGGATGTGAATAAAAATGCTACCGAGATCTGCTAAACAAATTCAGCTGACTTTCTTTTAAAGCTCAAAACTTCTGGATGCTGTACTATCTCCTCTAAGATTGTCTCTTAGCTTGATTGGCAGTCCTAATTGTGGTTTTGTTTTGCACACAGAATGGACTATAAAGTTCTAATTGGAGGCTGTGTGGCTCACTGAAACAGCCTGTTTGATGTTGCCTCAGGAGTAGAAACAGAGTGACTGTTTTTACACTTTATTCCATTTCTCGTGGTTACTTTGTGTCCCTTTAGTGTTTCTTCTTCTCTCACTGTCCCACGTGATTAGGATCTCAGGCAAATTGGTTTTGTTTGGAAGCGGCGGCCAGCTCTGTCTCACCTTCCTTTTCACAGAGGAAAACACTGAACTTTTTCCAAAGACATAATCTTGCAGTGTGCCAGCCGCAGCTTTGTCTGAAATGATGCTTCCTTAAAGTTCAGGGAATGTTATCAGTGGACGGAGGCCGTATTCCTGTACGGGAAGAGTAAGAGATTAGCTGCACACTCCTGAGGGACTGGGCTTCCTGGATCTGAGAGAACAAACAAAAGATGGGCCAACTTAAAGTCACATGTCCAAACCTTTTTCTTGCCTAATCCTGACAGCATTCATCTATCAAAACTGTTTTGTTGAGTGCAATTAAAAGAATTAACTTTGGCAATCATACTGTTGAATGGGGCTACTGGCACAAGTAGTGCTGCAACAAGTACCCAAATGACAGAAAATTGATCAATTAATTGTTTGACTTTTAATGAAAAATAACAACAATTTGCTGGTTCTCATTTCTTAACGGTCCAGTGTGTAAAATTTAGAGGGATTTAGTGGTGTCTAGTGTTGAGGATTGCAGATTGTAATCGGCTGAAGCTTCTCTTGATTAGAATAGTTTTCTGGCAACAGAGTTATCTGCAGAGGTCTTTTCCCCTCAAAAACAAATGGACCTGGTGATTTAAACAGGTAAAAACACTAAATAAAGTAACGTTACATTACAAATCAGTGTTTCTTCTATGTTGTTTGGCACGTTGCAGACGTTGCATTAGCCCATCACCTGCTAATGTGTGCTCACCTTTTTTCTCTGATAACTTAATGTGAGCTCACATTGTGTCTAAACCTGACATTCAGGAGGTTTTAACTGGGAGCCGAATTATCCACAGAGGTCTCCTCCTCTCCAAAACAAATGGACCATGAGATTAAAACTAGAAACAATATTGAATAAAGCCGTTTCACTCACAAGTCAGTGTTTGTCTGACACTGTTCGGCACATCAAAACGGGCCACAAGCCCAGCACCTGCAAATGTGTGCTCACCTTTTTTCTCTGATAACTTAAGATCCAGACATTCAGGAGGTTTTCAGTGGGAGCTTAATTATCTGCAGAGGTCTCTTCCTCTTCAAAACAAACACACTCATTTGTTAAAACCTGTAAAAATCTCTGAATAAAGCAGTTTCAAGTTAAAAATCTGTGTTATTCTGAAGGTGCTTGTCACGGAGGGGCTGCTAACTACAGTGGCCAATGAGAAAACCTGAATGGCCCAAGGCTACCATAGAAACATGGCGGACAAGCTCCGTAACTAGATATGAACGGCTCATTCTAAGGTAACGAAAAGACAGTGATTGTCATTTTCATACACTAAAGAAAACACACTTATCGTATTGTATTATAATTAATTTCTGCCAACATACCCTCATAAATCCTACACATTGGACCTTTAAGTGTGACGGGATGCAGTTTTTCACTGTTTTTTATCATTGTACATAGAATATCATGTGTTTTAGACTGTAGGTCAGACAAAACAAAACATGTGAATGTGTTTAAGGCTATTGCAAACTTGGATGGATATTTTCCACAATTTTCTGACTTGTCATACACTAAACAGTTCATCCACAGACAACAAGTGACAGAATAATTGATAATGTAGCCCTAACAACAAAATATAAAACAAAAAAAGAAAAAACGGGAAACAGCAGGTAAAAACAGTGCTCCTTTACACTGTGGGTGGTCATAAACTCCACATGATACCTTAAAATTAGTTTTTAAAAGAATTGTATCAATAAGTGTACTGAGTGGTACATTTTACAGCTGAAACATGAACTTGTCAGCACTTTCAGATGGATAAACTATGTCATTGAGAAACTGTTTCTAAAACACATCAAACATACTGTAACTTTTAATGTTCAATGACTGCAATGTGTCTGTGCAGTCAGTAACAAAGAAGTATTTAGGTCTGCTACTCAGCCCTGCACAGTCATATGGTAGTGCTACAAAGAGGCTACTCTTTTCATGGAATGTATAGTTTGAATTATTGTAGACTTAAAGAGATTTCTCTGTGTCTTTCTAGCTTTCCCTTTGCAGTGTCATGGCTGCTGCTGCCTCCAGGTCGATAGAACTGGACTATGAACATACACTCATCCCTGCAGGCAACTAAATCTCTACTAGCCCTGCTGTAACTCCATATACAAGATCACTGTGAAAAACAGCCAAGCACCCATCAGCAATAATGGACCCAAACTCCAACAATGAGAGGAAAAAGATCTCCTGGACCAGTTCACCTGAGGCTCCTTCACTGTAGATGCTACTAAGTCCTCTGTTCACCAATGTCATCTCATGGCTGGGACTCAGCAGCTACCTGTTAACTTGCTGACGGATGTTTTGCTGAAGCCGTTGGCCTGAAGGAGCATTGAAAAGACCAAAAAGCGACTTTGGCTATTGACTGCAAGCAGTTTGTGTGTCTGTGGTTTGGTCTGTAATCATGGGGAAAGAACAGGATCTGCTGGTGGCAGTGAAGACTGGAGATCTTCTGCTGGCGCACAAACTTCTCTCCAAAGTCAAGTGCAACAAAACCAGTGAGTATGGAGCTAACAGAAGTAGGGGGATACATGGTTTTATGTCATTACTAAGTGATTTTGTGTTTGTTGTGTTCTTGGGGCCTGGGAGTGTAATTGTTTCTACTGTGAAATAGAACTTAGATAGCAATGCCAGAGCTACTGCTGTGGGGGATGTCACTTCTAAACAAAATGCATTTTTTTCCCCCGATAACCACAAGATCAGGTTCAGCTGTCGACCACAAAACACAACCCCCTCCAGCAGCCAGGTCAGGGACAATTTGAAACTAAGTGGATTCAAACTGCGGCACAACACGAGCTAATCTCCTCAACGCAGACCCCTGCAGCTCTTGAGTCTTGCTGTGTGGGTTTTAGGGGTCTTTCTTCTGCTTTCAGATGTCCTTATCTGGGTAGATTCCAAGTCAGGCGACAAGCGAGCTCTTTACAGTAACATTGTTGCAAATGACAGAGTTCTCCCTTATCCAAGCCTGGGGAAAGTTAAGGCCAAGTAGGCTGTGAAGTTGAAGCCTCTCTTTGTGGCGTTATCTGTTCTGGGCTTTCATCAGTATGGCTGGCTGCTCAGTGACAAGCTTTGGGAACAAAGCTGTGGCTGTCAGGAAAAAGTCTGTTACACACCATACACACTGCACAGACAGCAAGTGCTGCTTGGCAGAGAATATTTAAAAGTAATATTGTCTGTTTTTGTACTGCTGCGTGCTTCTGTTTGTGAACAACCAATGACTGCCAAACTGGCTGGGAAATACAGCCAGGGAAAGTGCACTTGTAATGTGCTGTGCTACTTTATAAACTACCATCAAGGAGCCCTTGAGCAAGGCTCTCCATGTGTTTTGGAAGAGCAGCTCAGCAGTAGTACAAATACTCACCTGTAAATAAAACAAAAATAAATATATATAAAGGCTTAAATATTTACAAAATAAATATACAGATATTTTAGACTTGATTTTCCAAAGGAAATTAATTGCCAGATTAATGACCTATATGTATTTATTTACACATTTAATTCTGTATTTATTTCAGCATGTATTCTTATATTATTTATCCTATTTATTCTCCTATTACCATATTAATTTCTTAAGTTATTTTTTTTGTTATCTCGAGGAAATGAGCTTTGTTATCTCATGATAACAGGTAGATTATTTATTATACAAACAAAAGGTTGTTTTTTGTTATCTGAAGATAACAACAGTTGTTTTCTCAAGATAACGAAAAATAACATTTTTTTTTTTCTTTTGTAACAACGGGTTGATTATCTTGTTATCACTAGATGACAAAGCTTGTTATCTCGAGACAATAAAATAATTAACTCATTATCTTGAGATAGCAAATCTTGTTTTCTCGAGACAATAAAATAATTAACTCGTTATCTTGAGATAATGGCATTAAAAAAACAATAGTTCAAAGCACAGCCGCTCTCTCTCTGCACACCAAGAGCATTAGACAAACATATTGACAAATTTGTGCCAGAAAGAGTCAAACTGTTGTGCAAATAGAAAGAAAATGCCATTTCCCCATCTATCTCTTAATCTCCCTCCGTTATATTGACTCCTACACACATGCACTAACTGCTTTCAACACTGCTGATCCTCACAGGACCCTCGCAGAACTTTGTCAATGGTGTAGTCATTTGTCACTGCCTGCAGTGTCTGACAGCAGCACAGCAGAGGCTGCAGCTGGTTATGAAGGCTTTGCAGATGACCTCCACTGTCTCATATTTACAGAATGGCCCTGTCAATAAGGGCTGATTGATTGGTTGGCGGTGACCTGCTTTAAAAGGTTTTTAAAACTAGCTTCTAGCCAAAAACAGGGTTATGTATGTTATGTACCACTTGTTGATTGTTATTTTAACTCAGACCCTTTGATTTGTTGTAATTAACTTGAAATCACAATTGAAAACAAATTATTGTATACTGTTTACTAATGCAGAAAGAGTTACTCTTTTTTTTTTAGTTATTCTCAGGATAATGGGAATAGTGATGTCATTTTTTTTTTTACAGAAAGTATTGCATGAAGTGAAAGTTGAATCTGCTGGTGGCATCACATAGAAAGTCAGGGGTTACTGACGTCATTTGGATTCATTCTCTGGGAACAATGAATGTCTGTATAAAATTTAATCTGTCCAGTAGCTGCTGAAATATGTCATTATAAAACAAAGAGGTTGACTGACATTGCCATTCTCCAGTGATGCTAGTGTGGCTTAAACCCAACTGGTACTGCCATTTTCAGTTGGCATTCTCAAATATTTCAGAATAAGCTTTATTGGCCAACAAACTTGAGTCCGTTTTTCTTTTATAGCTGAATGAGGTAGGCTGGATTTAATTCAGTTTAGTCCTGCCATGGTGGGGTTGAGGATAGCCAGTTTGTCTGTTCATCTGCCCATCCCACATTTTGTTCCTGAGTAAGATATCTCAACAAGGCTACTGTCAAGATACTTTAATAATACTTTAGATACGTTAACCCTTACTAGTTAGAGTTAGTTAGAGGTGCTGTGACCTTGTAGCAGATGGTTTTATAGATGGTTGAATGTTCATCAAATCCACTTGCATATCATGGTCCCCAGATGATGATTTTGAAACTTTTGGTGCTTCCATGACCTTCCTCTTACTCAACTATCAAGCCAAAATTTCCAATTGTATACAACAATATTTTAAACTTATTAAATTAAATTAAATTAAATTAAAATTAAACATATTCATGCTCCACAGAGGATGAATCCTATCAGCATTCCTCTCTCTGAACAAAATATTAACTCCTCTAACTTAACAACATATTTGATGTTTTTATAGGCAGAATAGTTTACTGAAGGCTTTCGTGCTTCCTGTGGGATGCACACTTTTAATTTAAATGATCCCAGCAACCCTTCCTGATGTGTCAACCACAGGACAAACTTAACAGTTTAGGCCAACTGTTTGTAAGACTCTGAGAAGAGCAAAATATTCAGTATGTCATTTATTCCAACACATTTTAATTATGAAGTAAAATGAACATGGAATTTTGGATTTACATGTTAAAGGACACAAAAACAACACAATGCTCGTGATTACATCCAAAGTGTTTTGTGACCTTGTGAGCTTAAGTAGCAATCTGATAACAAACACAACTTATACACAAGTGCAAAGCCTCTGCAGAGGTCAGGTGCTCTTTAAGCTGTTATGGTGGTGTCAGGCTGACATGCTGGACATTCCCAAACCTCCAGGCTAAGCCTTGGGCTGGGGCTGGGTGCAGGGGGGGGGGGGTTAGGGGTCAAGGAGTAATCAAGCATGTGGTGGACAGACAAAAACAAAGTACTGGTAGAGGGGCGTCTGGTCAGCTGGTCTGCCTGGATATACGGCACTTAGCCAAAGGGGACTGACTTTGTGTGTGTTCATGTTGTGGGTTGTTTGGGAGTGTGACAGTGATGTAATACAACTCTGACACACTGGGTGTAGGATTACATAACAACAAGACCTCACATATAGTGTAGTACACTGGGGCAAATGGATATACTAATAAGTATTGGGAGCTAAGGAAATGGTCCAACATCCATTATTTTGTCTGGCCCGTAACCGTGCTGGAGGCTGCTTCCTCTTCCTTCCTTTTGTTTATTTGTCCAGTATCTCAGATGGTTGATTAAAAGATTCATCACAGTGTGCTGTGGGAGAGGTGGAAGACTTTTTTAATTAACTGTGATGGAGTGGTCCCATCACTGACTGCGGATTGCGAACACACGACACACACACTCACTCACACTCTCTCACAGTCTCAATCGTGTTACAGAGAAGGTAACATCCACTAATTTACACTTGAGTGTCAGAGTAATAGAACTGTTGTCAATTTTCCCTGCACTGACTGGTAAATATTTTTTATATAATTTTGCACTTCTGGAAGTTTGTTTTTTGGTTTTGGAAGTAGAACCCTGTGACATTAACTTTTTAACAAAACTAATGTATATGAGAGTTTTCCCTACCACTTAATATCAAACCTCCTGACACAATACCATTGTCTGTCTAATGTTTTCAGTGTCCCTTGCAGCCTCTGCATGACTTCTGTACAACATCTATTCAAATATCACAGTTGTGTAGCAATAAATTGTAAAGATCTAGTGCTGAAACTAGTTAGTTCATTAACTAAATAGTCAATCAACAGAAAAGGAAAAAACACTTATTTCAATTACTTTTTTAAGCCATTCATTAAACAAAAAGACCAAAAGTTCTCTGATTCCAGGTTCTCCTATGAGGATTTTCTCAGTTTTATATTGTGGTAAATTAAATACATTTTGGATTTTGGATGGTTAGACAAATAAGCAATCAGATAATGTTACCTTGTACTCTTGGGAATTGTCATACAAAGCTAGTGCCTTAAAGCCATTATCACTAAATTACCAATTCTACAAATGAAGTGGTTATTTAAATAGAATGCATAAATGGGGCTTTTACTTCCTGAGTTTAGTTACTGGGGCTTCTTGGTTTCCAGCACCAATGGGTCGAAAACAGCTAATTTGTTTAGAGCTAAGGTCACAAACCCAAGAACCAGTTGGAACATATGTGAGAGGGCCTTTATTCCCTATGCCATACGGGCTGTGAACACAGAATGACTGTATCAGGGGACAATATTATTTTTGTAAGATGTGCTCTCATTTATTATTTATATTACTTATTGCTCCTACCATCATATGTATTATTAACTTGTACATTTAACAATACATCTATGTACTGTACTGTTGTAGGAATGTTACATTTGTTGTTATGGGAAAGCCGACACTTTAGCAAGCTAACTGAGCTCACTGTCTGCACCTATCTGTCCAACAGACAACAGTCCAACCCACTCTTCATCCCCATCCTCTCTGTCAGTGAATCTGGGGTTGGCTTTCACTTTCATTTTTGCTGGTGGGCACTATTGTTTTGGAATGAGCTTTGTCCGCTTGGTGTTTCACGACGCTATAATTGCATTTTTCTCCGCTGAGTCGCAATTTTGAAAGCTTGCATTTGGATGCATGCTACTCACGGTCCGGCTCCTGGCCTCTACCTTTTTATAAAGTCCCGCCCTCACCTGCACACTGTGCACAGAAACATCCCGAAAAATTCCAGTAGGTCATTAGTGATGATTTCATGGGATTACTTTTGTATCTATACATTGTTTTTTTTAAGGTAAATTTTGCACAGTATACCTTTAAATCAGAGCTTTGTTAACAAGTCTAACACTCTGGTCCACCTTAGACAAAATCAAAACAAATGTCCCCCCCAGTCACCTCTTCTAAACAAGAAGTGTAAGTTTGTTGTGGACTCACGGGTAGCTGTCAATGTGGTGAAGAAAAATATCATAATTTAACCATTGTTTGTGTTATGGCAGCTGTAGCACTTGTGGTGCTGTGTGACCTGATGGTAAAGCAGGCTGGGAGGTGGCAGGGCAAACTTGCAGTGTCCTCAGGGGATTAGCAGTGGCACTGAGGCTGGCTGATGGACAGGGAGCTGAGATAGGAGGTTTCTTCTCCGATCAGCCATCTGCTGACATCAGGTTGGGTGCTCAGTCAATTTAAGTGGACTTACCACAGCCTCCCTCTTTTTGCTTAGCTGTTGCAAGCTGACAAATCAGGTGGGCTCATTGCAGATATAGTGGTTACGCACAAGGCTGCAGCCTCTGTCCAGCTACTTGCATTGTCTTGCATTTAGAGTGAGAGCTTGCCGTGTAAAGTCATCTTGCCCAAAGTGTCCTCCTCTCACATACTCTTGACTAGGAGTGGACTGAAGTGGGTGTTGTTTGCCCCTCCCTGAATGGAGACCATTAGAGACTAGAGGTTCTTCAAAGGCCTTTATGATTACAATGTCTTTTGTTGCAACACATGCTTGCTTTCATCTTGACCCACAGCCCAACCCTCTCCTCTGTCACGGTAAATACAAGGCCTTTAGGTAATTCTCAACGGACAGATGGACAAACAGCCAAGACAAAAGGCAAAAGATCATATTTGAACATCTATTGTGTCAGCCATTTGATCCGTACATAATATATTAATGACTCAGACCTTCACATGTGCTGGACACTTTTTCACTTAGCACACAGGTAACAGCAGTGAGCCATGCAAAAGTCTGCTGGCTGATTCTTAAAGTAGTTCATCACTGTTCAGATATTATCAACTGAGTCCTAGATGAATGAAAGTTAATAATCTGACGTCAGGATGTGTTCAAAATTGAACAGCAGTATTTGTGGTTGATATTATATTGAAATATTAAAAGTACTAATTCCTCACATTTGAGAAGCAGGAATCAGAGAATATTTGACATTTATGCTTGAAAAACTACTTCAGCGGGGTGGCAGTTCATTTTCTTACCAATCAAATAATCGATTAATTGAGTATCAGAGTAATGGTTAGGAAAGTAATGTTTCATTATAATGTGCTTAAGAACTCCGCTGAGATTTATCATGCTAATTTTTTTGGTTATGAGACAACTTGTTTCCTCTCCAAAGAAAAACGATCTGAAACCCTCACATCAGCTTCAACATCAGTGAAACACATTGCTGTAAATTGGGAGTTCCCATTGGGAACTTGCTTAAGAATTCTATTCACACTTCAAAAGAAGAACTTCACAATCCATACTGGTGGCATTTTTCTTATTGATCAATCATTAATGGCCTCTCTACAATAAGTTGTACTTTCTAAGTTTCTTCGGCCAACTTCGGCCTGTTCACAGCATTCCTCCATTCACGTCTTTGTTTTGCAGATATATCCCTGTGCTGTTAGGTCTCATTTGAAGCTCTGCTGGTGATCGTCTCATTCATCATAAAATAATTATGCTTTAAGATGCCATTTCATTTTGATCTTTATTTCATCTCCTGTGAGCTCTCAGTCTCTTCAAAGACAAAATCAAACAAGTGATTGTAGTTCTAAGTGAAGTCCTTACAATTTGAAGTAACCCTGGCCCTCTGTCCCTCCTTTAAAATCAAACAGCTTTTCTCTCCTTAACCTGTATGACCGTCCTAACAACATGTTTGAACTGGAGTTACATAATAATAAGGAAGTAAAGATGCTATTTAATTGTGTCTCCAGTAAAAAAAAAAAAGACTTTGATAAAGCCACTGTACACCAGCTAGTGAACACAGTGGGGCATTGAGCAGCTAAAGAAATAGATATTTCCCTCAGGAGTTGGTGGAGATAGAAAACAGAGCTAAAATAAACTAAACTAGAATGACTTTTTTGATTATGAATTTTTGATCCATGGTGGTTATATATTTGTTAGACTTTCTTGAAGCTGAGAAAAGCAATTTACAAATCCGTAACGTCATCACAAAGTAAAGTCTATGAGCTGAGTGGGAGCTTGTGGGTTGAGCCAGCAGGAGAAACACTACTGTGCATATTCAGTTGGCTTATCTCTTATTGTGTAAGTAAACCTGGAAGCTATAAACTTTTTTTGGCTTATGCACCAGGCAAGCAACTCCATTGGAATGAATAAGCGCCATCTTGGGGTCTGGTATCTAGGTGTTTTTATACATCTACGCTACTAACAGACAAATGAAAAGTTTGCAGCATTTTTTTTGTTTTTAGCAAAGTTATATGCTGGAACTATTTTTTGGTGAACATCCGGGCACAGTGACTGCATGTGCTAACACCTGCTCCAAAACCTGTGGTGTAACCAGCAAGCTATATAAAGCTATAGTGAGACATGCTGCACAGAAGTGCTGGGTGGATGGATAAACTGTTGCTCATCTAGAAATTCTTCCACCTAAAACCACACACTGTCATTTTCACATTTCTTTTTTTTGTACATAATTTGCACACAAGATACAACCCCGGTTTCAAAAAAGTTGGGAAAAAACATAAATAAAAACAAAATGCAATGATTCATAAATCCTTTTTGACATACAGTGGGGATAATAAGTATTCAACACATCAATTTATTTTTCATTAAACATCTTCAGAGTGCAACTATTAACATGAAATTTAGACCAGACATTGATAATAACTCAGAAAACTATACAATCTGTAAACATTATATGCAGTACAGTGGAGTGACACAGGAGAGAAGTATTAAACACACTAACTGAAATTTATTTTACACTTGAAGAAGCCTTTGTTTGCATTGCCAGCTTGAAGACGCTTACTGTATGAAGAAACTAATCTCCTGCAGTGTTCAGAAGGGATTTTAGCCCATTCTTCCTCAGACAGTCTTTAAATCTTAAAGATTTTGGGGACCAGCTTGTGAATCCTGAGAAAGAAATTTCACTTTCAGAACTTAAACAATTAAACAACTGCCCTCAATTCCCAAATGCTCTCTGTGTGTTGGTAAAAGAAAAGGTGATGTAACACAGTGGTAAACATGCTCCTGTCCCGACTTTTTCAGAGTGTGTTGTTGGCACCAAATTCAGAACAAGAGCATATTTACAAAAAGAATGTTCAGTTTTAACATGAAGTATCTTGTCTTTGGACTGTGTTCAGTTGAATATACTTCGAAAAGGGTACTTGGATCTTTGTCAGATCAGAATGTTTTCCTCATGCATGCTGTTTTTGATAGCCTTGCACCTATGTGATGTGCACTGAATTTTTTTCTCTCAGGTTCTTCCTTTGGCAGATCAACAACTGCCTTTCCTCTAACAAACCCCAACTCCTCCACCCCCCATCCCTATCCTTTATCTTGGCTCCCTCCTTCCTTCATCCCTGTACCTTGAATTAGGGATGACCCATCTGGACTCGTGTCAGATTAGAAGCCTGTTAGACTTAAGAGTATGTAAGAAGAGGTGTATTTGTGCATATGTGTTCCTGTGTGGATTAGAGCACGTGTTTTGTCTCCATACATAAATGCAGCAGATGTCCAAACACAATAAAAGTTTTCTTTTATCTCTTTAACTTGTATCTCATCTTATCTGTAATGTTTTGAGTCTGTAGCAGCAGGGTGATGCAGTTAGCCCATTAGCTAACCAGCTAACTGGGCTAATCACTCTTCTACTTTATTAGCCAGACATTTGGGTAGCAGCCAAGTAGTGTGTGAACGGCTTTTGAGTTCACCTACTCTTAAACTGTATCAGATACACACACACGCAGTCACACACACATTAATCCTGACCCCTTTCCTCCCCTGACAGATGGGCTAGCTTGTCTAGGATTGCTTAGGAATTTACCAAAGGAATTAAGTAGTGCGTGTGTGGTTGCAAGAGACAGCGCTATTTAATCTAGCATAACTAGCCTTTTATTACTAGCTCCAGGCTGCACATTATTGGGTCTGGCAATAATCTCATTGAGCGCCATTCTTTTCTCCCGTCACTCAGGCAGGAGCATGAATGTAGCATTCGGGGTGCGAGGCATGGTGTCACTGGTTTCTTCTCTGCCTCTACATGCCCTGCAACTGTATTCATGTGTTTGGATTTGATTCTGTGGAAAGATGAAAAAATACATACCTGTTGGGTTTTCTGAGTTTACTGAGTTGTTTTTGTACTTGTACAGACAAAGATATTGTGATTGTCTGACAAGGAGGTCTCATTGCGTGTGTATTCACATGAATGTGTATACTGTATGTGTATGGGTAAGGATTGTGCCTCCCAAATGGGAACTGGGCTGTATCCGTGTCTGGTAGCGGTAATGAGAATCAGCAGGAGAGGCTGCTGTTGAGGCTTTGATCTTCTATGTTATCGCACTGTTTCCCGTCTCTTACCCCGAATTGGAAGCAAATAGAAATCACCGTCTGTGATGGCTGTTCATATCTCCCGGCTTTGTAGTCGCTTGATAGGCTACTGTGCCTTAGAATAAGATAGTATTCATTGTAATGAGAAGAGTCTGGATAACAGTGTCTTGGATGTAATTTAGGCACACACATCAGTGTGTGTGTGTGCGTGTGTGTGTTAGGCAAACCTGTGACATGGGAGGAACAAGTGGAATCAGAGATTGCTTCACTGATGTATTCAAGTTTTCAGTGCAACCTGTTTGCAATTTGTTTTTCATCATCAGGGCTTCCCTGCAGACCAGCTTTTCAAGATTGCAAAACTGTAAATCTCAAAATTACAAATGAAAAAAACTGTCTCACCTCAATCCAATGTCTTAAGTCATCAGTTGTTAAATAAACTCAGTACTCTATTTATCAGGGGTCCCACTTATTTTGTCAGTGTGTGAGTTTGCGTGTGAATGATGAGATTAAATTAGATTCTGATGGGCAGATTGGCACCTTGCTTGCGGCCTCTGCAGTCAGTGTGTGGATGTGTGTGTGAAGTTTGAATGTGGCAAGAGTTGTGAGACACTTTGAGTTGTTGATGGACTGGAGGTATGCTATATAAATGCAAGTCTGTCGATTTACCAGTTGAACACCCTACTGAGCCTTGGCAGCATGCAAGGTGTAAAGTTTAAGAGATTTTTACACTAAAAATGACGTCACCAATAAATTATTAAGATATTAAATTATCAAAATAGTTGCTGATTAATTTTCTTCTGATCGACTTATTGATTGACTAATTGTTGCAGCTCAACCTGACAGTTTAAAATGTGTCCTGCTATGGACACATATTGGTCTGTGCCAAAAAAATGTTAATCTAGAGTTCATTTTTCAGCCTTTAAGGGATAGTTCAGATTTTTTAAGTGGGGTTGTATGTTGTACTTATTCATAGTTAGTGTATTTCATACAATTGATGTTAGTCAGCAAGACTCCACTTTGGAGAAGTGGCAGGAGTGCCAACACAAAAGCTAAGCAATGTACTGCTGTGGACAGGGGGCACCAGCAAAATGAAATTTAGGCACCTAAAAAAACTCCTACCTAAAAATATTAATAACAGATTAAGTGTATGTTATATTGAGTGTTTTCACCGTTATACCTTTCAGTAAGACAGCCCGATCCAATGGGGAAACCACTGGCTTCAGTTCCCATCTATGCTCTTGTCAAAGCCACCAAACATCATTGAGAAAAATGAACACAGGAGCTGGTCTATTGCTGCCTCAATCAGGTTGTTTGTGTGACTTTATTGAATCCAAACTAACTCTTTTAAATGACACACAGTAATATAGACAAGATAACCCATGGAGGCAGTGATAGACCAGCAGCTCCTGTGTTTAGCAATGTTAAATCACAGTTTTTTTTAGTGGAGTCTGGCTTTGAGGAGAGTGATATAACGGCCTCAGTTCCCCATCAGAAATCGCTGTTGCTGTCTGTACTGACTAACACATCTGCTGTATATAATTCACTGACTATGGATTGGTACCTCACACGACCCCATATCAAAAGATCTGAATTATCCCTTTAAGTTTGAGAGGAGCTGGGGAAATGGCATCGTTCGGTGGTAAGGTTTGTCAAGTACTTACTTCCATCATAGGTTTTAGTGATAGAGCAGACCAGTCAATGAGCATGTATTATCTTCAGCCCTCATCCTAGACCTTGTCCTTAACAAATATTTCAGTAACATACTTTCTCATTCACCCAGTTGTCTACATTATGTGGGGACAAGATTGTATTGATCCTCACCTCTTTGGTTAAATGAGAAATGTAATGACTTTTCCATCCATGTAGGAGTGTGTGACCTCATGCTGGTGTTTGTTGTAAGTCCAATAATCATGACAGTTAACTCACTAGCTGGACGAGGTCACTGAGCAAAGTAGCCTTTATAAAATAGATTTTATTGTTTGTTTTTTGACCTCAGCAGGATAATCAGAAATGGCCTCGGGGCTTTGCTACTGAATCCTCACTATTTTAAAATGGAAATGAGCGGAGAGTTGGTGGAACCCCTCAGGACTTGACTAGAACCAGATCAACTCTTTACATTCCTGTTCAACTTGAGCTTGACTTTATTTTAGATACACAAGTATAAAGTCACCTTGCAAGGTACCCACTATCATTAGTGAGATGGAAAAATCTCGCCTCTGTGAAAAAATAGATTTTAAAGGAAAGTGACAGTGGTAAACTGCTGCACACAGCAGACACTGGAGACAACTCTACAGCATCAAAGGGTAGACGGTGATGAGCCAGCATAAGCTGTTCAACAAATATACAAAAGTTTTCCAATTCCAGGCTGGTGAACTCCTTATGAACCTGTGTCAGATTTCTCTCATTACATCCCAGTCCCCTCAGTAATAGCGATGATTTTGGGATAGGAATTGGTTTCTGTCATTCCTCGTCCGCCATGCTGATAGACACACAGAGAAAAAAAAATGAAAGGGAATATCTTATTAGACTAAAATGAAAGGGGATGGAGGACTTTGTTCTTTTTGTTTGTAGTTGATTGGTTAGGATAATTATGGATTCATGTAGTCTTTAAAAATATTCAAGTCAGGGCTGGGCGATATGGAGAAAATCAAATATCACAATATGTTTGACAAGATACCTGGATATTGCTAATGCGCCAATATTATAGGGTTGACTATTGATGTTTTCACAAAATATTTACACAATGAGATCTTTCTTCAGTTATGTGGGTAGAATGCCTAAGTGGGTAAAGGCCAAAATTACATCATTTTACTGTGATGCATTCCTTAAAACCAAGAAAAGACAACACCATCACCAAAATATAAGACAATATCTAGTCTATCCAAATGTGATTGCCTGTGTCATACTCTCATTGGACTCTTTGGATGATAAGTGCTTGTTTTTGGGGTTGTATCCTGTTCAGGCAAAAAAGTGTTTTGCCTGGTAGCACCCTAATGAGGTTTTCCTGGAAAGTGCTATGTAATTTGCTACTGATTACATGGAAATTTCCTACAAACTCATTGGAATTTATTAGGAAATTGTGGACCCATAAAATTAAGCATTATACAACTAGTACAACTACATACCCCAAATGCCCAAAACATACCTGCCTGACCAAAAAATGTTAATTTAGGTAATGTCGAAGAAATCCAAATTCTGTCTGTTTGACATTTTTTTCTCCCAATTTGAAATGCCCAGTTTCCCTGAACTATAGTCCTTGTTACATCCCCAGGTGGTTGTACCTGTGGAAGTTTATAAAGAAGTGGATGGCAGAATGCATTTCTGTTCATTTGAACATTACTTTACATACTCCCTAGGTGGCTCTTATGTTTTGCAGCCCGTGGCATGTTGTTGTTCCACTGGTAGACCCAGAAGGGTTAGATTCTGCCCCATAGACTGTATAATAAAGATGGACAACATGACAGCTCCCCCAAAGTGAAGCCAGAACATTTCGATCACACCTTGGTGGCTGGCTGCGGTATAGTTAGTAAACCCCACCCCTTCATGTTAGCTGATGGGTCATGGGCCACACTAAAAATCAAGGAGTTTTGTCATTTTGGTAGTTTTTATCTCACTGCTGTATGTTCAAGGGTTCATTTTTATGATAATTTTGGTTTTATTAGGTTATTTGATGCTATAAAAATGAGGTGTGACATCACAATTGACAGCTGTGTGCCAATTGGTGTGCTTGCTATCAGTATCAGAGATCGCCATTATGCAGACACTGGCGCCAAATAATGTCAGCAGTGCAAACTGGCAGGGCCGTATCCTGAATATTTTGGGTTAAGTTTTGTACAGTGGGAGGAAATGGAGGCATGTTGCTGATCTTTATATGCATCATCATTGGTCTGCTCATACACTGAAATGAAGTCAGGCACATAAACTTAGCATTCTGGGCTCTGAGTAAACCTGATCCCTCACCAGTGTCCCACCCATAAATATCGCCAGTTGTGTTCAGCGGAGCACAAGGCCAAGCTGGAAGCATTGCTGCCTCTGGTTATAGTCATCAGTAATATTTAGCCAATGTTAGAGGACTGTAGTTGTGGTTGTTTCAAACGTCAGCCTTTTTAAATAGTGCTGAAATAATGACTCAGTTGCTCAGTTGATCAGCAGAAAATTAATCAATCATTAAAATCATTTATTGAGAAAAAAAAATCACCTTCGAATTCTACAGTTTCAGCTTCTTATATTTCAGGATTTGCTGTCTTTTCTGTTTTATACCTCTAAAAATGCAAATCTTCGGGTTTTGGACCTTTGGTCAAACAATTTTAAGATCTTACCTCTGACCTCTGCTGGGCATTTTTATTTTTATTTTATTGTATAAATAATCTATTGAAAATAATTTGTAGTAGCTGTCCTGCTTTTAACGCTCAGAAACTTAATTGCGTAGTGTTGGATCAAAATGTTGCTCTCAAATTAGCCCATCATGTGCTTGTTATGGCGTACAGAAATGTGCTCATCCTGTAACTCTACTTTCAGTATACGCCTCTCTGGTTGCACAGATTTGTATAGCTGTCAAGGTCATTTGCAGGGCATGTGTAGCCTCTTTGAAAGAACTTTGCATAGTTTCCCATTATAGGAAATGTTTTTTTCATCCTCCCAAGCAGATAGCCAAGAATATTACTACTACGCTAATGTGTTCTCACGCACTGCTCTCAAGAGAATGGGAATGTGTTGCTCAGATTCAGTGTTAGGTGTCTTATGTCTGGCCAGAGACACCCTTCGGTCATTTGGATGTGAAGAAATAGTATAAGCATGGTTTTTGGTGCATTTTTAGGGCATGTTGGGTATGCAAAAATCATACTAAAATCCAATATTGCTATAATGATGGCTGGAAAATTTTTATTGAGTCACTGTACGTTTTACACCATCATATTAAAATCAGGTATGTTAAATATTAATAACCAACAAATTAGTTTCTCTGCAAGTCAGTATTTTGAGGTAGTGAAGTGGTCTAACCCAGAGCATGGAAATCAAGAGGGAGCTCTGCAGTGAGTTGTGTAAATAGAGTAAACAGATAATTTGAATGGTATGTAAAGTGTTTTGTCCCTGAGGTGCAGGGTTGAGACATGTTATGTAACGTGAAACCTGCAGGTGTGTTTATGCTTGTTCAAATCTCCTGTTGTTTAACTGGAAGTATACAGATGTAGCAACGCTGGCTCACGTGCACACACTAATACACACAATGCAACCCAACACTACAGATCATCTGTTTCATTTCCACACTGGCTCATTGTCAGCGAACATTGAATGTGTCTGACCTAGTTGCCAGAGGCACCACGGGAGATTACTCTCTACATTTTTAACAATGGAGCAAATTTATTGGATAATACGGCCCGGAGCTGTTTTGATGTTTAGGGTTTTTCTCAAGACCTAGTTCCAGCATTTATTCTTATAGCAAATGATGCTGCAATGGAGCAAATGATGAAGAATTGATAAAGCTAAAGTGTGTCACTTTACAAATTTAGTGTATGTGTATGCCCTTGGGAGTGTGGTGTGCACTGTTTATACTGTCCTTTCTTTCTTCTGTAGTGTTAGGAACTCTGCCAGTAGACTCGAGCTGCATTTACAGTACATGCACACAGCCTACTTTTTTCTGACTGTCTTTTTACTTGAACACTGTCATAGACACACACACATGCATACAAGCAAGCAAACCAGTTCTGTTTCCATTCACAGTGTGTGTACAACAGAGTCATAGTCTCCCTGTAGAACCGCTGGTAAAACAAAAGGTAGAACTGTCAGGAAACCACATTGGACTGCTCCTCACTCACCTAAAAAGACTGATGCTGATGTTGCTGTAGGGCAGCTGGGACAATGGGCTGGTATTTTTTTCACCGTGTGAGTCTGTGTGTGTGTTTGTCATCATGGCAAAATGTGGTCCTGGAGACGTCTATTATAGGAGTTACCATAGAGGCTGTTTTGGGTACTTTGCCAGGTGTGTATATGTCTGTCTGTAAACTGTCACAACCATTCAAGATGCAGTCATGAAACTTTACGTGTGTGTAGTTGAGATTAGAATGAAGGCTGAGTTAAAAAATGGGTGTTAACTGAGAAAAAGGGGCTGGAAGGAGGGGGGTAGGCCATTCCCCGACCTTCCTGACATTTCACTGGGGTTTCCAGTATATGATGGTATTTATGCATAAAAAAAAAAAAAACAACTAACCAACAACAACTAACCAACCAAACAACCAACCAACCAGACTAATTTGTGGAATAAGTAAGCATGGGATGCAGTGGTTCCCAACTGGTGGGTTGCGGTTTTATTTTGAAGTGGTGCCATTTCCTGCTGTTGAGTGAGTGAATAACAGGCAACTGCTTAACAGAGACAGCAAACTAGCTTGACGACATGGACAATCTTAAGTATGACACTGGATTTATTCAACTCTGTGGACCGTGAACTAATGACTAAGGAGAAATCTGGACCTCATGGCTGGACCAGCTGGGAGCCACAGCTGAAATTCATAAGAGTCAGATCATTTACATCATATCTAATATGTCCTATACATCATTTATAATGGATTATCAATGTATTTCCAAATTCGTTTGCGGCTTGTGGCAAAAATAGACCAGACTCTGCAGATCGCACTGTGGCACATCCTGTGTAAACAGGCCAATTGCTTACTTGGGCACTGAAAGGTAGTGGCCAGCGCTCCACAGAAAATTGGTTCACGGCCCTTCTACGATCAGTGTGAACCAGCGATGAACAGAAACTTCCAACTGTACACCTTCTTTTTTTCACCAAACTAAGACTAGTTTAATTGCCTTGTTAAGGGCCTGTGTCCACATAACCTTTTTTTTTCTCAGCACCAGAGTCTTTTTTGTTTCAAATGAGGAGAAAGTGCATGTGGCCTTATGTGGCTACCTTAAGAAAAAGTGCTATGCCCAGCATCTTTTTTCAGAGTACTGCTGCTTTTTTGTGTGGCTGATTTTGATTTGAACACTTCTAGTTAAAAGTCTTTGTACCCTCAGAAAGGCGCCGGTGACGTTACTGCCGCATCTTTAGCTATGCTATTGTCAACTGTCACAGCAAAGACAGAAAAGCTCATTTTTTGGGAGCAGATCAGCCGGCAGACAGTGAATGTTACTGGAGTGTGTTGTGTTTTTATTACTGTTTGCTTTGTAAGCTTTATGTTAACTGTGTAATGTTAGCTACCTAGCTAATGTTATTGTCAGACTATTGTTGTCATAAAAACATACCCATATGGAGTGCGTCATTAAAAAAAAGCACTGTGGGCACTTTTTTATGAAGCGCTGGGATGTACCACAATGTACACAGGCCCTTACTCATAATAAAATACAGTCATTTAAACTCAACACAAACAAAATAAATTTCACCAAATCCGTTTTGGGTAGTCACTGTTCCAACAATCTCTTGTGTGGTTGGAAAATATAACCTTAATACACTGAATTAGATGTGCGAGTATACAGGCCCCACTGTTTTTCCACGCTGGCTGGCTTTTTACTGGTCCTGTACCACTCACAGAGATCAGTCTCTTGTTCCAGCAGTAGAGACTGAGCTCTGATGGCACGTGCTGTTCACTACATCACCTGAATACAGCATCTCTGTATCAGTTTAATAGAAAGAGATGCGTCCTTTTTTAGCCTAGCCTGATTTTATCACAAGCTGGTTTCTCATTTGCAGAACGTTGAAGGCGCCTCCATTCTTCTCAGCATTAACATTCATCACATATCAGGCTGTTGGTTTGTGACTTACCAGGATTACAGGTGATTACATCTGACAATCAGGTGTCGCTTCGAAGCGTATTTGACAGTGACTTTTTTTCATTTTCACCTTTTTGACAGATGTACACAGGAAACAGGGGTGAAGAGAGGGGTATGACATGCGAGTGTTGCAGTAATGTCACGTGGCATGGCTCCAGGCTATATTAGCTGCTACTGGCATAAAACACCTAAATCTCTTACTGAACCATAGCCAGTTGAGTTGCATCATGGGTAACGTAGGCAGCAGGTTTTTACAAGAAAGGTGAATGTGTTGAATAAACAAAGCTGATATCTCTGGTTCTGGTGCAGCGATTTTGAACCCTATGTTGTCAGCTATCTGTTGTGATTCTGACCGTGTTCTAGGTGTGAAATGGTAAAGTTTAAATCACTGTGTTGCAGTATGTAATCCCTGATTTGTTCTTTGCTGGTTTATGTTCAGCCCTGGTGCATTGATATTTTCATTCCTTGAGCAGTGATGACGTGCCTTACAGATTGGACAAATCAATTGAAGCTTATAGGCCCAATCTGGGTTTAAAAAGTCCAGTTTTACTTGTCATTTACTCAATTCCTGTGTGCAAACTTTAAAACATCACCACATCATCAGATACCACAATATCACATTCATTGCTTAAAGTCTCACCACTTTGCTGGAGTTATTTTTGAAGCTGGAGTAACATTTCTCTTTTTTTGGGAAAGCCGTGGTAGCAGCAGCAGCAGCTCAGGCTGACACAGGCAATCTCTCTCTGTCCTCCTCACCACAGAGAGCTGGATGATGGCTCCCACTTGGTGAGACTTAACATCCCAGTTTAATCACATAGTTTTTACACTCCTCACTCAAGCACTCATACACACACATGCTCACTCCGACAGGGAATTGGTTACCACCTCACCACCTGCCAAGGACGCTGACACTGCTGAAGCCAAGTTGGAGACACTGTTAGCTATCTTAATTTAAGGTTGCAGACACCGCCATGGATTATGAACCTGCATTTCTTTTTTGTTTGCCAACTTTTTAAATCATGTAATATTAACCACGTGTTACTATAGACCTGTTTACAATAAACAACAACAGTGTGTTGCATGCAGAAACAAGTACATTCCTAATCATGTTTTTGGAGCCTTATTAGGAATTCTGTGGGACAGCTGGAGTAAAGCCAGGTCCCTGCTCTGCCTCGTGGTTTGGTTTGAGGGACTGTGTTTACCCTCTCAGTAATCAGTGCAGTCAGATGGATGTGTTCCTCAGATAAGTGTTTCCCTTGATGAGGTCCTTACCTGACCACAAACCATTTATCGCCAGAGAGAGATGATGACCTTAAATTACCCCCTTTACTGGCTCCCCTGTATTTTGGTCTCGCCTCAGGCCACTGTGGCTGCACTGTTTGTATGCTGGCTACCTCCTCCACGTCGTGATGCGGAGGTTCTTCTCAACCCACGACTTGTGACAAGTGTCCTTTTCTGCTTTAGTTAATGAGAAGCTGCTGTGGGTAGGAGTGGGTTTGAATTGCCTGTGGTATAAATCCAAGGAATATTTTCCAGATAGAGGGAAAACTTTAACACAATTCCAAACAGCCAAGCCTACAAGTAACCACTGTTTTTTCTGATGAGTTTTTTTTTTTTTTTTTACCCTTTTTTGTCAAAACAACAGCGTTAAGATAGAGATCTCAATCTTGACGCTTGCATAGTCTCTTTTAGAATTACTTGTGTTTCCAAGGTGACATGGCATCAAAAAGCAGCAAAAACATGCGGTGAGACAAGGCATTTCAGATATGCTTAGACATTCAAATAAAAGGGCAAATGTCAGAAAGCTGCACACTCAACAAGTCGACTACATTTACCATCAGTACAATGTGAGAAGCATTTTGTACCAAGTAACATTTAAGATGCACCAGACTTCTTTCATGTAAAATACACTCTTATGTCAACCTAAGTCAGTTACTGCAAAAAAGACAAGGTCCCACACTCATTAACCAAGACAGCTGGACTCACAAATATTTAATCTTTAAAGCTGCACTTATCGATATTTTTACATTAAAACAGTAAGGTAAATTACTATGTAATATAAAAAATGTTACTTGTAGTGGCAAAACCACAGAGAACTGGAAGGGCACTTGGAGTGTGCAGAACTTTGACAAGACCAAATGCCTTATGTCGTTATGTTGAAGTTGATATATACAGCATTTAGAGCATTAATTTGGACAACAAACTACTATTATTCATGTCTCCACTGGCTAGCTAATTGCTGCTGCTCTGCACTGTGCACTACCCGGGCTGGGTATGCACCAGAGAGCGGTGCTTATATGGTGGTGCTCATATGGGATGGTATGAACACCACTGTATGATCACACTGTTAGCTCTCTCAGCACTCGTGCCGTTGTTAGCATTGTTAGACTGTTTGCCCCTCTGATAACATTGGCCCAACCCACACTGGTAGCCTCATTGTGGAAGCATATTCCCAACCTCCAGCTAACCCCCAAGTCACCATGGTGACTGTGAGCCAACCGCCATCAACGCTGTTAGCACTCTTGCCGTTGTTAGCACTGTTAGGCTGTTAGCACCGCTGAAAACAACGTCCCGACCCACAGTGGCTGGACAGCCTCTTCACGGAATTGTAACCCTCTGTGTCTGCTAGATTTAGTACCCGGCAAAAAACCCCACATCTTAGCCATAAGGACTTAACAAGGCAGTTTTATGTGAAACGTGTGTGATTTTCATCTTGTGGTGAAGTTCCGTGTCGGATTACATGATCTCAGGGTACTTTCACACTCGTAGTTCAGTTCATTTGGAGGGAAAAAATGTTACGTTATTGCATTTTAGCTCCAGTTTAATTCCTGTTCACACTGACTTTTTGCAAATGATCCAAGAGGAGTAAACATGAAGTTCTCCCAACAGGTAACTCATTGAGTGGACTGTTTTGGTGTTTGTCATCCTGCATCATCAGCGCATCGTCAGGGCCCGTGTGGGGAAATCAAATTCCGGTGACTGACAGAGGTTTATGCAGCAGCACTTTAATGCTTCTAAAGTGTTTGTATTTATGTTCTTTGGTGTCACAAACAGTTCATAGAGAAATAACTGATTGTAAGCCTTATTAGTAGGCTATTATTAGGCTGCAGATTATCACATATTATGAATAATGACTAACATAGAGACAGGATGAAAAGAAGGCGTCTCGTACAGTAATGATTCAGGGCTTAATACTGTGGGATCTCAGTCACACACTTTTAAATGGACTTAATGAACAGACAGAGTACATGGAGTCAGATACAATTATGGCAGTTTTAACAGCTTTTTAATCAGGGAAAATGTCCCGACTGATGTGCATATTTGTTACCATGGTTACATGTATGCATTAGCATAAATAGGTTATGGGACATACATGATCTTTATTAGGACCAGTAATGGGGAAAAGAGGCCAACTTGGCATGTCAATTTTGCAACGAGAGCTCGAAGTGTATTTATTAGCATCTACTAGCATTTAGAATTGTTGCGCTGATCAGTGCGTGATTTCATGCTGCATTTCTATTGGTTGGTTAGTAGACTTAGGTCGTAACAGCAGTCACACAGTGAGATGGTCATCTCGCATTTCTTACACTGTCAGGATTTTATCCCATGCTGTCCTTGATCACAAGACCGTGACAACGGCTAGCCTCGGACCTCTCTCACTGTGCGACGTAGGACCATTGTTTTAGAGCCACGACCAATGATAGTGCCATGTTTCTTTCACGTTGGTCATCTTTCATCTGGGACAGCCAAAAATCGCACGGTGTGTACCGGGCTTTAGTGATTGGAATTGAGGTGCACCTGATCAAACTCCTTGTTCCACTTGACAGCACCAACAATGTTAACATACATGATCATGGTTTTATGGATGAAAGTAAATGCTGGAAGCATTTGTTGTACAACTACACAAAAGAAGGCAAAAGATTCTGACATGTCAGGCTTTTTGCTGGGATGTCGCTAGGCATCCCAGATGGCTGTGTCAGTTGTGTTCCACTGTGACATAATACACAGGATAAAATGAGCCGCTGTCGTGCCTCACGCTCATTTTCATTCCCAACGACCCACTTTTGCCAGGCCGTTATTGGGCTGATATTGTGTTGTATGAACCCAGCAGTAAAATCAAAATCCTTGAATATGATACAGTTATCTCTTGCCAACATGTAAAATTATGTAGTGTGCCTTAACAGACTAATGCAACGTGATTTTTTTCCTCTTATTTTTATGCATTTTCCTTCCAGTTTTTTTTACATGCATGGACCATGATCAAAGACGTTTTAAAATGAGTTTTGCAGCCGTGCAAACCAAAACAGCAGCAGCCTCTGCCAGCTGCAGTCTTGTTGAAGGAGAGAAACACAAGCAAGCCAGCTTTTATTTTTTATTTACATTTTTCCAGCGTTTTCTCCTTCTCTGTTCTTACTCTAAAGAGGTTCAGAGCTATTTGCACACTTGTCTGATCTCGCAGCAAGTGTTTTAAAAAGACCTTGCATGCATTTACTTGTTTACACACCTGACACACAAAAAACATTCCCCTCATCTCACCTGAATGGAGGTTTAGATTCATCTTTCCCTCTCCCTGTCTTATTCCCCTCCTCCTCCTCCTCTCTTTATTTCTTTCACTCCTTAGTGAACTACCTTCTCCACATCAAAGCACCAAGATCCCTTTCTTCTGTCCAGGATGCTTCAGCTGTTCTAGAAAAGGTGCAGAGGGAGCACAACAACAGTAATTTAGAGCATTGCTTATGCATCTGATAAGGTTATCAAAACACAGCATCACGTGGTATCTTTGCTTTGTATGTTGTGACCATAGAAAACAATGGAGGGCTTCGACACTGACAACTCTCCGGCTTTTTGCATTCAATAATTTTCGTTTCCATGGACATCGGCTTTTAGCAGGGAGCACAGTCTGTAATTTCCCTGTCTCTGCAAGAAAACACAGTGCTTGAAATTTACTACACATCTGTTTGCACCAAGTCCTAGGGGTGAGGGGTGGGGCCACACACACACACACACTCAGGGAGTCAACACGCTGGTACATTAATTGATCCTGTTGTCAGAAGGAGCCCCCCTCTACTTTTGTGCCAAGAGGGAAGGAGGGAGGGGATGGAAAACAGAAGGGAGAAAAGGGAGTTGACAGTTTAGATACATAGTCAGAGCGACAGCGAGCGAGTAGGATAGCATGGTGGGTGTGCTATGTGAGGAATGCCGGCTCATGTTGTAACTAGAACTCCTGAAAGGCCCTGTTCTTTCCATACCGCTGGGACACTTTAGACCCCGTTTTGGCAAGCCGCCCAACGCCCCACCCCTCTATCTGTCTCATTATCAATGTGCCTTTTTGTGCCTTCAGGCTCCTTTTTTTATGCATGAATCTTCAGCAGCAACAGCTCCACAATAGGCCTGCATGTAAACTTCACTGGACTGCTGTAAGTTATTACATGACATAGAAAGCAGGCCTTTGCCCAGTTTGTGCACATCAGTGTTGCGGTTTGGCAGAAAATTTTCCCCAAGACCCCTTGCAGGGTTGTGAATGTGTGCATTTTTGACACGGGAGGCTCCAGTGGGAAATGAACTCCTGACCATGGAAGTGAGAATACCTTCTTTATCCAAAAAGCTCCAGAAAAAATGGTAGACATTCTGTATGAAGTTCCTTGAGTATTGTAGAACGTCAGGAATGTCAATGGATTTTACAAATTGGTTCCATTACAGAAATGTAACACAATATTTTTATGCTTCTGTACCCTGGACAGTCGTGGCTGGAGGCATTGTTTTTTTGGATTTTCCATCTTTCTGTCCATCCTTAAGTTTCATTCTCTTGAACACAATATCTCCAGGGTGTCCTGAGGGACTTTGCTCAAATGTGGCATTAACGTCAAGTTGATCCTAAGAATGAACTTAATAGAATTAGGTCGTCAAAGGTCAAGGTCATTATGACCTTGTGTGAGCCCCACTCTTGTGAACGTGATATTTCAAGAACACCTTGAGAGAATTTGGCACAAATGTCCAATTGGACTCAGCAACGAATTGATTCAATTTTGATCAAAGGTCAAGGTTACTGTGACCTCACATAACATGTTTTTGGCCGTAATTCAAAAGTTCACACAATATTGGACACATTTCACACAAGTCTAATTGGTTAAAATTATGAAGTGGCATTTTATATCCAATGGGTCAAAGGTCAACTTCACTGTTACATCATAATGTTGACCTGCTATTATTTAACGTCATATCTCAGGAACAGAAGGGGAGAAATTTGGTCAGATACTGAATTGGTGACTCTTATCATTGGTGTCCATTGTCAAGCTGTGCTGATTGTATAGATCCTCTGTGCTGCTGAGTTGAAGATGTGTGTGAGGCATCCATGTTTTAGAATTCGTAGCCTCTTTGTGGCACCATCCATATTTTAAGTATTGTTTACTGTTAAGACTACATATGAGTCTGGACAGACATGGATGTAAACAGCAACTCGGCTGGTTGGCAGAGGCATACAACCGCAAGGCGGTAATTCTAGTTTGTAACTCTCTTTGTGCTTTTATTGAACTTTTCATTTGTTTTTATGCACAGAAACCCCAGCTGCGCTGGAAATCAGAATATTTTTCCCTTTACTACTTTTCTGAGTTGAAAATAACATCAATAAAGCAGAAAGAAAGGATTGAATATTTAATCAGTGTTCCAGTGGGAACCCATTTATATGCTATGAATTCACAAATTGCTTCATATTCTCTTTTCATAGCATATTTTTGCTACAGCTGCTGCTGTTAAGCATTCACTTTTGATGATGTAATCCATTTTTCCCCCACAAGTTTTATTTATACATTCCCACTTAAAGGATCATTGCGATTTATTACACATTTCATCTCATTTTTATAGTTTTGACCATCATACCACTGACAGCAGCAACATCATGAAAAAGAAAAGTCAGATGGACCGATAAACATAAGCAGTGAGACAATCCGACATATAACCAAACCCCCAGGTTTGTCAAACATATTTTAAAGAAAAGACATAGTGGAAGTTTTAAAGTATTACCTGCACATGCACAAAACCAGGACCCTAAGCTGAAGCAGATAAATTCAGTTCATTTTATTATTTACACATGATATTCCCCCTGTGACATCTCAAAATCCCCTTTGACCGATTGCTTGTGTTTGTTGCCCCTTTGAACTTTGTTTCAGCAGTGTTGGCATGCTCAAAGACCTCAGCAATTACTTAAACGGGTACAATATGTTCATATGTCAGAAATTATACTAATCTGGAACTATCCTTTAACATTTCAAGTATGTTATTGTTGCGATCAGTTATATTTGCTCTAAATGTAAAGTTACAGAAATATTTGGACCCACCCCCCCCCTATTCCAGTCAGAAAGGTGTGGAGGAAGGGGTGGTCAGAAGCTTTTCGACCATCTGACAACCCTTTTGGTTAAAGCATACTGATGACTGATCAGTATGGGGCTGCACCTAACCGTTATTTGCATTTTCAATTTATCTGACAGTTTTTTTCAAGCAACTTTATTATTTGTTTAGTCTAAAATATCAGAAAGTGACATGTGTCCATTACAGTTTCCTCTGAATCTGTGGGCAACAGGACAAGATTTTGGTATCAAAAGTGGTCTGATTTCTGTCCGATATTATTGACCAATCACATTTGAGCAGCAGGTAAAATTTTGACCCAGATATTAGCTGGCTACACTGGGTCTCCTGAAATGAGGGGCATTGTCCCCAAAGGCTTTATCTTTGTCAGACCGATAGCTAATGGGTTCTGAGATTATGTCTTGTTCTGTCAAAACCCAAAGAAATTGTGTTTCCCGTCATATAAAACACAGACAAACATCAAATTCTCACATTTCAGAAGCTGGATCCAGAGAATGTTTGCCATTTTTTGCAGGTAAATGTCTTAAATACTGAATTCATCCAATAAAAAGTAGTTTCATCAAGTTTCATCACAATATGAAATTATATTGATCCTTTGGAGGATGATATGATATTTGCTGATATCTGTCTGTCGCACGGCCACCAGGACTGTTTGAACTGGTGACAGAAGTGGTGTCATGGATGTGCCATGAGAATTTCAAAACAAAGGCTTTTCATAAAGATGATGCTATGCTTCAGTGATTTCACTTTTTGCATTGAAATATTGGATTACTGATAGTTGAATCAGTATATCGATTCAGACTGATGCATCTCTACAACCCTATTTAACGCGAGACGGTTAATGTTCTGTCAGTCAATTAATGGATTCATTGATCAGCCGTTTATCTAAAACCTCAACCTCTTGCTAACTTCACTTTTCTTTCTCTTCCTGTCTCAATGTCCCACACACACAGACATACTTATGTGATTTTCCACACCTAAGTGGGAGAAAACAGTGAGGGAGATTGAGTGCGATGAATGGCTCTGTATTCAGAGGCCTTGGCAGTCAGGCTCCTGTGTGGGTCTTGGTGGACAGTGGGGCTTTACAGTAGATCTCTGCTGTAGGATGTCTGAGGATATTTAGCTGTGGAGGAGAATTTCCAGCTGTCAGTAGAGGCTGAAGATAGATGTATGATACTTCGAAGTCTGGTAGTTTGATACCATGTAGAATGACGCTTTAAGGGTTGAGTAGAGCATCGGGCTGATGGCCAGATATGATCGGGGTCAGATGATGAGGAAAGAGGATGATGCATGTAGAAGAAGTTAGTGTTGTCACAATAAAAGTTAAAACTTAAATAAGCAATAGATGTGCTTCCATTGCAACCATTGGACCGCTTTTTTAGCTGTCTCTTGAGGTTTCTAAGAAAATTATTTCCATTATGTAACTGCTGGAACCAGTCTGTCAACCAGTTTAAGCAACTGGTATTCAATTTGAGACATTATGATCAGTCTGAAAGTATTTTTTAATGAATAGCAATTATTGTGACAACACATGTGGCAGCAGGACTAATGAAAGGGACTATATGATAGACTACAGTATGTTCCCTGTTGGAGTACAGAGTGAATGAGTAAGACATGGGACAAGTAGCAGTCTGTCTGTTCCAAGGTGAGTGAAAAGAAAAACCTGTTCAGTCTTGCTAACTGACTTATGCTATTTTTGCACCAAGTGCTGCTTTGGAAAAATAACTATATGTATGTTTTATCCTGGCATGCTTGTGTTTTACGGTTGTCACTCTCAATTCCAAAGAGCTGTGATAAGATAGCAGTGTAAATGAGGTGGAATGGTACATTTCTGCGAGGCAGAATCATTTGTTTATGAATCATTTGGCTGCCATGAGGGTGTCAGACAAGCTGAGAGAGGGAAGGGTGAGGCAGCAGGAGGTGAGGAAAGCTCCCCATCCTGTCGGGGCTGTCAGGTTGTTTGAAGGAAGGAGTGATGACGGGGAGACGTGTAGGGGGAAAAAAAAACTTTACTGTGAAAACACACACGGGGTCCGGTAGGGATGGAGGGATTTCTGGAGAGCTGTGATGAGAAGACAAATATGCCACCAGATACTAATGGTCTTTTTCCATTCCCTCCCTCTCTGTCTTTTTTTCAGAGTTGCTGGGCTCCACCAAGAGACTCAACATCAACTACCAAGACTCAGACGGGTAAGAGGAGTGTGTGTACATGCTGGTGTGTGTAAGCCTGTGAGATAAGCATGAGTCAAAAGAATGCAACGGAGGAGTCACCGTGTTTTGATTGACATGCAGATTGAAATACCTTACCTGTGGCTGCCTCCTGTTTATCTTCGGTTTTCAACGTGTGACTCATAACTACATCCCACACATGTTCTGACATATAGTGCCCTTCAGAGTTATTACCTCACTCGTAGACACACAGAAATTTAGTTAGAGGCAAGAATTTGCATTTAATATATGGCAACTCATCTGCTAAATCTGTTTGAGTAAGGTACTTTATTTTGTGTTAAACATTCAGTTATATTCCCTGTAACTGCTTCCAGAGGTGCATAGTAACTTTTTAAAATATAGTGGAAGTAGTAGTTGAGGTAGTTTTAGTTACTTTGTAGTTGAGTTTGTTGCATGGCTCATATTGAGTTAACAGTTGCTCTGGGATTAAAAGCTGTTACTCACCAGTTTGATGTGAAAATGCAAGAGCAGGAATACAGAAAATTCACATGCAAAAGTTCCACAACAACTATGCATGTTGGGTCCACTGCCAATATCTGCATTGCCGTGTTCTAGTTTTGTCAAAAAATAAATGAACCCAATAAGTGTCTATTCCACAGTGCAAAAACCTATCCTGACAAATAGGGATGCACCGATCGTGAAATTCTGGGCAGATCCTGATGTTAAAAATAACAGTCTGGCTGATAGCAGCTACCAATGTTTTTTGTCGTTGTTTATTTTGTTTTTGTTATCCCCCCCCCCCATTTTGTGACAGGGAAACAAAGAAATCTTCATTATCATCAAAAGAACTGAACTGCTACGCAATCATCCAGCCTCCATTACACCACCTTTGAATGAGCACAAATTCAACCATATGCATTTATGAAAGAGCCCTTACATAAAAACGTTTTGTACTGTTTCAAAAGTCTATTTACTAATAACTCTAGTATTGATTTTTATTGCTGTGAAGACATCAACAAATTCCACCTTCAAATAATATGAACATCTTATGAGAACTTTGTAATTTATTTTTGTCCAGTACCCATTTTCAGAGCTTGAACGCATCATAATGTAATTCAATGGAACCCCTGTCAGCAGTTAGTTCTGGCCACTGTCTGCTAACAGCTAACGTTAACTAGCTCTCCTCCTGCTGATTTTAACATGGATTAGTTGTTCATTCTGAAGGTGTCCCATAGAACATCTCTGTTCGTCCCAAACATGTTATTATTGTCCCTGGGATGACAGGACACCCTTAGTTCAGGCCCTGCTTTTAGCCTACGCAAAACTGATGTCATACAACTGATGAACATCGGCCACTGCCATCAGTGAACGTCATCTTATTTGCCGATAGTCCGATGGCAGTCAACAAGGTGAATATCGGCCGATACCGATGTTTGGCCGATGAATCAGTATATCCCTTCAGACGGAGGATGTCTAAGGGTCTAACATTAACAATACAATACATTAAGTAATAAGATCTCCAATTTGATGCAAACGCAAGCTGTTGTGGCTCACCCGTGCTATGCGAATATGTGTCTGCTACATTATAATCTTCATCATATCCCAGCTGCTTGGCAATCTCGTACACATATACTGTCCTTTATCTGGCTGTTAAGGTAGTCGTCACCATGTTTGTCATACAGTATTGGGTGTTCACAAACCAAACTGATAAGATGTTCCACCATTTTTGGCAGCAAGCTAGCTATGACCTGAAAGTGTGACATCATTCGGAACAAAGGATTTAATTGATTAAACATACATTTCCACAGGTGGAAATCTACTGAAATCAAGTCCTTGCACATGTTTTTGCGAATATTTTTGAGTTTTTATAAATTTCCATGCAAATTTTTTCAATCAAAAATTGGTGCTTGGTGTGAAATGACTTTAAGGCACTGAATATGAATTGCAACATTGGCAGTTTGAGTCTGGCCAGTTTAAAACAATGGGTCATTGATCTCTCATTTTTAGCCAGTTACTCTTGATTTTGATGGCTGAAATAACAGCTAGGTCTGAACGATAAATCAAATTCAAACCGACATCGCACGCACACTGCCCCACACTGCCCCATGCTGCCCCACACTGCCCCACACTGCCCCACGTTCCACTTGACAGAAGCCAATGTCTTGCTAACTGCCATGCGTGAGCTTTGATGCTCTCAGTACTACCATATAAAAATGGCCAAGGCTAGGTTTAAGCACAGTCACATGTATACATATTACTCTGCTGTAAGAGTAGAGTAGCTCCTTTGGGGAGAGCTCAGTGTGTAGTGTGTGCATAGCAAGTGTGTGGTTGAGAGAATGACAGTGTTTGAGCTCAGAGCAGACAGGTGTTAAGGTGTTTGCAGTCAAAGCAGAGAAGAAATTAGCACTAAAGTTATCGAGTCGTTTAATTTTCAGTTTGTCCATGAATAAATTCTGCAGCTCCTCAAAACACAAGTGAAGTGCACATGTCCTGCCAATAGCTGGGTGAAGTGAATGGGGTTAGCCCCAAAGTGAGCATCAACTTCAGCTCTGGGGGCCAAATGAAGTTCTTCCTGATCTTGGTCTGGAATCTAAAGCAGGAATAGTCAACATGTTTACAGCGAATCTGAGAGTTATCTCAATATTTGATATCAACAGTGTGCACTTTAGTTTGTGGGATTTGTTACAATACACAGCAAAGATTCCCTTTGAGAGCCAAAAACTCCATCAGTGGATGTGTTTTTTCATTTAACATTTTGGGCGGAAGTATGAAAAAATGCTTGCTGTATATGATAAATGTCAGTTGAGTGTTTTGAATGATGAATGGTAGACAGTAACACAGCCCAGCTGAGTATCAAAGCAACACTGTTTCAAATAAAATGCCAAGTTAATCAAATCAGTTGACACTTCATCACTTTGTTTTTAAGTTCCCATACATTTAATCTCTTCCATATCTTTCAATTATTTTTTGTTAATCCAACCCTTGAGGCCACTTTCTTTAACTGATAAATGGCAGTTTTGTCTTGTGAATGATAAATGATGAATGTAAGACAGGGGAAATGATGAAACATGGCTCTGTTTTCATCATGTCATGACTGTTTTAATTAAATCAACTTTAAATAAATCTAAACACTTCATAATTTATCACTTTGTTTTTCATTTCACATCCATTTTCACCACATCCATTTTTATCAGTACATTTTATTACCTCCTCCCCTTATACTCAGTGCCTTTCCAATGCCTGCTGTTTATTTCTAACATGACAGCTGCACTTTATGCAGCTCTTAAACTTTAAACTTGATGCAGCAGATTTTAATGTTATACTCAAGAACTGCATTTTCATATACACTATCACATAATGAGAGATGCGAGGAAATTTTTTGGCTCAAATAACGTGAAATGAAATGTGTTGATTGAATATTATAAGTGTTAAATACCAATAGACTGACCAGTTTTCTCATCAGTGTTATATTAGCTGTAATATACCAGCAGTATAAAACAGACTTCAGCACATCAGGACCAAGCATAAAACATCATCTAAAGTGGTAATGTAATGGTTTAGTGTGAAGGTATTATACTGTAAATCATACAGAAGTAAACACTGATTAATATTATAGTGAACTATTACTGTATGTCACCTGTGTTTTTATAGAAGTTTTAGTTTTTAATTTTAGAGCCTGCGTAAGAAAATGGACAGAGAACAGTGGAGGTTGACCAATTTGACGGTTTGTCTGATTAATCGGTGCTGATAGGGCTTTTTATAAACTATCATTAGTGGAGGGGCTTGGCTGGCAGATGGCTGTGCAGCCAAGTACGAATCAGCTTCATTATTATCTTCATCGTATCCCAGCTGCTTTGGATCCCGTACGCATATATTTTCCTTTATTTGGTTGTTGAGGTAGTTGTCGCTGTGTTTGTCATACAGTATCAGGTGCTGACAAACCAAATTGATAAGACGTTCCCCCATTTTTGGCGACAAGCTAGCTATGACCTGGAAGTATGACATTTGGACCAAAAGATTTTATTCGTTAATATTTCTTCAAGTGGAAATCCACTGAAATTTAGTCCTTCTGAATGTTTTTGCAAATAATTATGAGGGTTTATACGTTTTCATGCAAATTTTTTTATCCAAAAATTGGTGAAATGGCTTTAAGGTGGAAAATATGAATTGCGGCATTGGCAGTTAGTGTCCGGCTGGGTCATTAATTTCAGGCAGAGTTGGACAAAAGAAGGATTCTCATTTGTAGCTCTTGATTTTGATGGCTGAAATAAAAGCAAGGTCTGAACGATAAATCAGATTCAAACTGACATTGCAGCTTCCATCAGTGATGCAGGGACGTACATCCCTGACTGGGGCTGAAGAGGGGAGGGTTGTGTTAAATGATCAGTAGGTACAGCTCCAGAGAAAGCAGGCCCACTCTGCTGTATGACTGTGTCTGAGTGTATTGTTCTTCATTTTAACATATATTTACATTAAGTTTTTGGCTCAACTGTGACTGAGTGAATACTGCCACTTTCTGTTTGAAATCAAAAGCCCTTGTTTCAAAATAAAAGCCCTCCAGTGTTTTAAACACAGCCCACCCATATACTGGGGTTTGACCTAGTCTTATTTATGTTTATGAATCATTTAGGAAATATTCTGAGTATTTCAAAAAAATCGATATTCCAATATCCAATATTGGTCGACTTCTACTACGAACATATTTAGTTGTTCAGTGAGAGCAACAACAACCTAAAACAGTGTTCTTACTTGGATTTTCTGCATCACCAACTGAATGCATGTAGGTTCCGGTGGTTTTGTGCTACTGTAATTGCACGGCTTCATTCAGTGGCATTATTAATGTAATGTTACAGCTCACCAAGTTTTGCATTTATAACGTATTTATTCAGCTGAGAATCTTTATCGCTCATAGGGAATATCGTCAGAAAAAGCCAACAGATCTATTTGGTCTGTAAACACTCTTCCTCTGAAGGACAACTTTTTCAGTTCTTTAACTGATCACAAGAATGATGAGGCTATTTCCAAAAGAGTCGATTAGTGAAAAGTGCTGTTACAGCCGATTTCAATCTGAAACTGTGAACAAAACCTGCTCCAGACCAGGTTAAGTGTGCAGCATAAGTGACCATAGTGACAACCTTTGTGACATTGAAAACTCTGACTTAAAGGCTCAACATACCATGCTAACCGCTAATCTCGCTTCCAAGTACAGCCCTCTGGACAGAACTGCTAACGTTAGGCTAAACTCTGATACAGAGGCATCCAGGAGTGTCCTGTGAAATGCTACACAGCGTATGTGCAAGCGGTGAAGAGGTTTTTTTTATGTATTCTGTAACCACACAAAATAATGTTCGTGGCCATGTGCTTTGGTTTTAAAAAGGCTAAAAAACATCTTCCAAAGTTTCTAGCATAACTGCAGAGCATAACTCTTACTAGCCTCATGCATATATCAACATGTGGAGAAATGCAAAGGTTGACAGGCCTGCTGTAGTAACAGTTGCTTAGCTACGAAATAGGCAATCACTGTTAAGGGTAGAGGTTTAGCTGCTGTTCATTTTAATATGAGTGCAGTTTAGAAGAAACTTATTTTGTGAATCAAATGTAGGCCTATTTTCAGTACAGCTATAGACTGACAGACTGTGACATGCTGTTGAAAATTTAAAGATGGCAGGTTTGCCAATATTTTCCTTTTTTCATACTTGTTCTTACTTCTCAAATATTTTGTAACAGTACTTTTCTTTTTCCTTTTATATTTTTGGCTATTTCAAGTTGTTCCCTCCCTGGACTGAGATATGTTGCTTTTTGTTTCAAAGAGACACACTTCATTTGAGGTGTTTAGTCTTTGTTCTCATCCATCCAATTTATATCAAAGTACGCCATCAGACATACAAAGAATGGCCCTCTGCAAGCTGCAGTGTGTTTATGTGTTGTTGTACACGCAATGTGTGTGTTGACTTAGGCCTTCTACGTGTGTCTGCATGCAGGGTCAATGCAGTGCGTGGGAGGTGATACACAATAGGGGTATTGAAATTAAACATGTCCATCCACGAGGGAGTGTGTGTTTGTGCGTATGTGGGAAGGGGTTACCTGTGATATATGAGATCAGTGCAGAGGGAATGAAGAGGCGAGGGGAAGGTTTGCAAACAGTCGCTTGTCACTGAGTCAACACCAACTCAGACAGACACTGAGACAGTGTCTGTATGTGTGTATCTGTGTGTGTGTGTGTGTGTGTGTGTGTGTGTGTGTGTGTGGCTGAGGCCTAAACAATGACACTGATAAGATAAGCCACTTCAGAGTCTGGAGATCCCTCAGATTTCATATCAGCACAGACTGATGTCTCAACGTCATAATGTCTAGCTCGTCAAGTCTCACAGAGTATCACAAAGTGCATTAACTAACTGGCAGATGTGGTCAGCCTAGCTTAGAATAAAGACTGGGAATAGGGAAATAAAGCTGGCCTGGCTCTGTCCACAGTGACAAAAAACTGAAACACCTCTAAAACTCACTGATTAACATGCTGTTCCTCGTTTCTTAAATCCATACACAGAGTTCTATGCTGGAACTATTTCTGGACAGACAGCTGAGCACATGAGCATGATGACTGTGGTTTCATCATGAAATATATCCCCTAAAACTACTGTTTTTTTTACTCTTTTGTTGTATGGATTAAAGTTATGAGATACAGTGTTAGTTAGTAAGCTTTAAGGCCCTGACACACCAAGTCGATGATCGGCCATTGGTCAATGTCGGGCTGTTGGTGAAGAGGAAAGTAAACAAATAGCTAATGTCAAGAGGTAGTGAGACCAAACAAGTCTGATACATAAGGTAAAATTATTTTTCTTAAGCCACTGAGCTCTTAAGCAGAAATGTTCCTGATAGTTTGTTATGTGTGTGTTAATGTGCTAACTGGCTAACTAGCATCAAGACAGTCTTCCAGTTTCCCTTTTTGAATGACGATTACAGACTACCACCATCTGCTGGTGTGGAAAGTTATTTCCTCTCATGCACATGCAGAATGTACATGCTAGTTGGCCTTCAGCTGTAGTCTTTATGGTGTGTTCATGTGATACTATTAGGCAAAGACACGGTGACGCTAGGCAATGCAGCAGGGGCCTTTGTCGCCACTAGTTCTCTAAAGTCAGTTTGGTGTGTCTGGGTCTTTAGAGATGCTGCTAGGCCTATTTCTAAACTTTGGACAGAGTCAGGCTAGCTGTTTTCCCCTTCTTCCAGTCTTTCTGCTAAGCTAGGCTGCTAAGCTAGGCTAATCCTTATCAAAAAAGCTAGGCTAATCCTTATCAACAAGTCGGCCATTATGGAGATATTGAATTATTTCCATTTTTTGTGCTGTGTTTCTGGCTGTATGAATCCACCAGGCCGTGAGAGGCTATCACAGGGCTGACACATAGAGACAGACAACCATTCACGCTCACATTCACACCTACAGGCAATTTAGAGTCATCAATTAACCTATCCCAACCTGCATGTCTTTGGACTGTGGGAAGCCGGAGTACCCGGGGGGCTCCCGCACCCGGGATCGAACCAGGAACCCTCTTGCTGTGAGGCGACAGTGCTAACCACCACACCACCGTGCCGCCCCGCATTGATATTGTAGGGTTGACTATTGGTGCTTTCACAAAATATTTACACAATGAAATTTTTGATAAATAATCATCAGTAATGTGGATATAATGACTGAGAGTGTAAAGGCAAATAAAAGAACAGCTAAAAAATAGCATCACTTTATTGTAATGCAGCCTTTGAAACCAGTAAAAGACGCCACTTACGATATTACATTATATTATATTGATATTATAGATATTATATTGATATTATATTATTGCTCTGCACATTCCTTTTCAGACAGGTGAAATATTGATAACAGCAACTCTAATTTTATAGTGTAATACTGTGCAAGCGTAATAATGTTAAGCTACTGTTTCTTGCATTCTTGGCCTAATATCTGATTCTGAATGCGTTTCATAGTCTTCTTCAGTAACACAAAACTGTACAATTTTCCCTAAAATGTAGCTTTGAAATGCTATTTTATAATATATATTATTGTAAATATTAGGTGGTTCACAATGTTGGGAGTGGAAAAAGTAGGCAGAATTGTTGGGTCATCATTCCATGACAAAGGAGCTAGCTCATATGGATCTTCATCACCTATTATCCTTAGTTCTCAAAATAACACCTCTTTCTTGCTAAGTCTTTAGCAGCTTCCACATGTTTTTCTGAATTTTGTCGTGGTTGAGACATCCTAAAATTGGCTAGAATTAAACTGTCAGCTTACAATCAATTATGTTGTGTACATCCCAGTGTCTCTATAAAAGCCACTCATCTGACCAAACCGTGACATAAGTGTAAACACTTCTGTACACCTTCTGGCTCCAGCTTCATACTTCATGCACAGATATGAGTGTAATCTTGAAGAATAAGTGTCTTATAATAATATATGTTTCGCAAACATTTGAACTTTCATTAAATACAACCAGCACTTTAACTCAATCATCAAGATTTAGTACTCCTGTGGGAAGAAAACGGATTGACTAACATCAGTGGTTGTCCTTATGATGAACATACTTTTATGTCTATGCAATACTAAGTTAAAAGTAAGAAGAAAACACTGATCTGTTAACATATTGCTTTGTGCTTATTGTAATTGTCACTTTGTAAATGAATACTGTACTTTTGTAGAAATGATACATCAGTTTTTCCAGTGAGATGATTGGTCAGTAGGCATGTCATTGACAAGTTTTGATCCTTTGAATTAAACCTACCTCTTTGTTAGGCCTTGATGTGCTCTGGTATAAAAATTGAAAATGAACAAAGTGCATTGTTTACCAAGAAAAGTTCACAGTGTCTATTGACATCTGCTGAGAAAGCTACAGTAAGTTCCCTTTCCAAATGTATCCAGGCTGTTTACTGCCACTGGTGCCCCAGAGCTCAGGGCTTCCACTATGACAGCCTGAGGCTGTGTGAGATCACCTAAAAGCCCTCTGCACTGTAGTTGTTATTGTGCTGCAGCTTGGGCTCTGCTCGCTCGTCGCCTCGGAGGGTCACCTCCTCTGGAACACTCGCTGTGTCTGCGTCGCCTCGAGCAAACGCAAAACTTGTCGCCAAGAATTTATGCCTTTAATTTCATCCAGAGACAAACGCACACATTTCATCTGTAAAGCTTTGACGAACTCACACAAATTTGCACGCCCGCACACACACACACACACACACACACACACACACACTGGAGATCCTTATCTCAATCTGCAGTTTTGATGTGGGAGCACACACACATATATGAATACACAATGCTCCATATCTTAGACTATAGTTGTAAATACGTGTACTGCATACACACACACACACACACACACACACACACGCACACGCGCACACACACACGCACACACACACACACACACACACGCACACTTGTCTTCTCAGTCTGAAGTCTTAATGGGCGTATGGGGATGCACAGTCATAAAACACACATACATTCTTATCTGAGGCTGCAGTTTGTAATGGGATCGTACATACACACACAATCACCTTCACACTTTTCGGTCTGAAGTTTTGATGAGAGCATACACACACACACATTATCTCAGTCTGAAGTTTTGATGAGAGTTTTGAAAAGGGCTCACCTGCTGTAAAGTCATCAGAATGATTTATAACCTGTCTCATCTCTTTGTCTCTCCCCTCTTGCTCTCCATTGACCCCCTCCTACCCTCTCTTTTGTCTCTCGCCCACAGCTTCTCAGCGCTGCACCATGCCGCACTCACGGGCACCACGGAGCTGCTGTCTCTGCTGCTGGAGGCCCAGGCGACGGTGGATATCAAGGACATCAATGGTACCTTTACCAGCCAAACCAATGTCACCAGACAAACCTACACTTCAGGAAAAAAAAATGTTCAGGAAGTCAGTTGGGGTTAAATTGAGCCTGCAACTTCCTCAACAGCTTTACTGACACTCAGCTGAAAATAAGTTTGACCCACATGAATAAATATGATTCACTTTGAAGTTCGTCTGCCACACAGTGACAGCAGTGCTACAGCAAATATCTTCAGACTCCAAGCGGAACAAATATAGTAGAATCCGTGCAGGAGTGGCAGCTCGGCTGCTGAGACCAGAGGCGTGTGGTGCTCATAACCGTGTGTGACGCCTCTGAGGTCAGCTATAGATCTGTAAAGGACTGTTGTGAAGGTTGAATTTACCTCTTGGCGCTTCCTGCCAGCTTGTCAGTTTTAGAATCCAGGGTCTCGTGCATGCTAAGTGGAACACACACCACAGCGTCATGTGGCCTCACGCCATTTGACGCCCATAGCACACTCTGGACGGTTATACAAACAGAAGAACTCGTCAAGGTACACCAGTCAGGGTGCAGCGATTTAGGGAGCGAATGTTATAGGATTACTGCTTTCCTGAAGCACTGATGCATATCAAGGTCGGGACCATGGTGTATCCTGATGTATCGTTGCTCATCACCCTATAATGTCACGCCAAGGCTCATAATATGCTAATTTGCATCTCTGTGCGGGCATAGTGTAACTATATACAGTACTTTAACACTGACAAGTTGAACTTACTTGCTCTGACACACTAACTAGTTTAATTGTTTCACAAAAACATGTCAGCACAAAATATGCTTGTGAGTGCCCTTCAGTGTGCGTAGCTTCTGTTCTTGTCGAAGAAGAAAACCCAGAAAAGAAGACATTGGTGAATGTCAAAATCTTTGTAAAAAAATGTCTAAGTGGGTTTTAAGAAGAAATGTCCTCTTAAGAACAGCTTGGGAAGTAAGGCCTATTGTTATCCAAAAACACACCCATGAACCACACTGTTGTAAAGCCCACTAAAGCTGCGCTAATCAATCGGTTCAACGATGGATGACTATGTGTAATGTGGAGGTTTCACCAGTTTCCCTCAGCTCTATGGAGTGTTATAGAGTCTTTCAGCTTATTGTTTTGGTTTAATGACCCACAGCTTTACAGAGTGAATATTGGACTGCGATTTCAAATCAATGCTAATATTGCTTCGTGGTTCGCTGGGTGTGTAAATAGAATTGAGGTGATCATATGTCGACATTGTGGTTACAGCTTGCTTCAGTGTCTCAAATGGCAGTTAAAAATTTACACCCGCAGTAGGAACCGATGGACTTGGGGCTGAGTGCCAAAGTCAGTGAAGTCAGAGAAATTGTTGGTTTTGGTCTTTTAATGAGATTTTTAGAGGCTAAAAAATATAGAACACCAGTCTTACACTTTAATGGGGCACTCCAATGTTTAAGTATTGACTTACAAAAGAATGGTGAAATTTAGTGCTGCAGAGACTGGGAAATTCCCTAATATAGCTCCAAAAAAACAGTCAATCCTACGCTTTCCACAACACAACTTGATCATTTCTTTTGTTAGACCCTTCCCGCTTGGTTAATCCTGACAGGCTTTCTGTGAAAAATCCCTGATGACATTACTATGATATCATCAGGGATATATTCACAGCTTCTCCGGAGCCACAGAAGACATTATACAGCTCTTTCACAGGCTCATTACTCCCCATGACGAGTAAATTGACTTTGACACATATATTCAGTAGTGCTTCTTTAATGCACATCTCACTGCCTTTTCCTTCCCGTCTCATGGGCTCCATCCTGCACTCATGTTTCTGTCTCTAGGCATGCGTCCCCTCCACTACGCAGCATGGCAGGGAAAAGCAGACTCTGTGTTATTGTTGCTGAGAGCCGGAGCTTCAGTCAACTCCGCTTCCCATGATGGACAGACGCCGTTACATCTTTCTGCTCAGTATGGACACTACGAGGTGGTGAGTACACACAGACACCTCAGCTGCCAAAGGCAAAGCTCAAAGGCAATACCAGTCCTCCCATTTCAGTGAAACCTACCCCCTTTGTATCTCAGCCTATATTGTCCACCAACAATACCAGTAATACCATTAATGCCATGACACAGTTCTTCCACAAGAGTCTAAAGGCAGTGAGCGCACACATTCCTTTCCTCCAGACTCATCCGTTTGGCTCCTGGATTGTCTTAATGGAGAGATTCACATATCATGGACACACACACACACCTTAGCCTGTCATATAACCCGTATGGAGGCCTGACCTTTTTAGTACAACACCATCAAACACGATACTGACAGTCCTTAACAGAGGCGGCAGTAGAGCTATCATATGTTCCTCTCTTCTGTTCAAAGACAAAACATCAACGCACACACACACAGAATGTGTCTGGATGACTGGCATATGAGTGCGTGTGCATAATACATGAGGAGATATCACTTACATTGTCTTTTCTCACTTTCTCTTTCAGTCTGAGATGTTGCTGCAGCACCAGTCTAATCCCTGCCTGATGAACAAGGCGAAGAAGACTCCTCTAGATCTGTCCTGCGAGTTTGGCAGACTGAAGGTATAAGAATATATTACTGTGTCATATTTGTTTGTGAGTAACCAAAGTATTTATGAGTAATGACCATTTATTGAAAATACGTTTCTGAACATTGAGTATCATCAGCCTTCCGTATTATATATTTGCTTTTGTTGGGCGATAGTTCCTATTGTCATATCGTCCGATCATGGTTACCTGAGATCAGAGATGGGCAATTCATTTGGCAGGTTATGAGGTGATTTATAAAGTGTAAACATTTTATTTAAAATATTTAAAGTACCCCTTTGGTAGGTCAGTTTTGGTTCATTTTGCTTTCGATAGCCCAACACCCATTAACCAATAACTAACTGGTTAATTTTAGGAAAACAATGCAAAAAGACATGAAATACAAGGGGCCTTTTGTTTAAGTCCGACGCTCCATTGACTCAGTGAGCTTTAGCACCACATTTCAAAGCTCTATCCATTCAGAGGCAGTAAAATTTAATGTTTTATGATGTAAATGTCTTGCCTTTTATTTTCTGTCAGCCATGTTGACAGGCAGCCGGCAGCCTTGTTAACATGCAGAAACACAGTGCCCACTTCCCACCATCTGGTCTCCACTGGTTAGCTAGCCCTGGTCGTCTGCACTGCGCACTACCCGGGTCGGATAGGAGCGCTAGCAGCACCACTCATTAGTGATTATCGGTGGTAAATTGCAACCCTTTGGTTTCCCCCCAGGTAGCCCCAGTGAGCAAGTGGCTTCTGTTTAAATCTCAAAACCCCTTTAGCATTGTTAACTATGTTAGCACCACTAACCGTGCTGACAGTGCTAACAGAGCTAACAGTTTTAAAATAGCTGATACTGTTAACGGGATTTGCTGCTCAGAATTGAGCTGCTAACTCACCTCGGTGACCCAGGGGGAGACCAGAGGGTCGGCACAATGTTTCTATAGCAATTCTGTTGAGTTGGGACACTGTTACTAGTGTTAATTGCTGAATTAGCAGTGCTGCTAGCTAGCTCCTACCAGACCCGTGTGGTGCGCAGTGCATAACTGGTCAAAATATTCTCTGAGGTTAACTAATAACAATTAACTGTTGACATCCCTTGTTCCCCTTCATTTAAATGGGTTTTTCTTCTGTTTGTGTCCCTTAAATTGACGACTTTGACTCTACTGACAAGGCAAGGTAGATTAGGTACCTCACTAATATGAAAGCCAATTGCTGTCTAATACCAGTGCAGAGTGAACTTGTCATCATAGAGAGCAGAGTTAGGATTAGCATAGTAAAGTTTTGACAGTAAACATGGTAGAGGGTGCAGTTTTTGATTATAAACCTTAAACTGGAGCCTCCTTCCACTATTGGTGAAAACCCGATTGTAGTAGACATTATTGTATTTTTCATAACCACACCACCAACGCTGTGTCAGCCACTGCCTGTTTACCCATATGCAAGCAAGCTAACGAACAACATACAGAAATAAAAGATGCTAACTACACTTAGCTTTCTGATATGTCTGCTAGTTCCCGATTTTGGTGCACAACAACCTTCTCATCTGAGTCTGAATTATGCTCAAACATGTATGGCTAAATCTAAGTTTCCTTTAACGCTAATGCACACTGCTCTTTCACTGGTCAACCCAGCTCTAGTAGCACTAGATGTTTACACCAGGCGCTGCAAAAATAAGGCCGGGGGAATCATTAAACATACCAACCACCCAGATAACTGCCTTTTCTCTCTGTTGAGGGCAGGAAGAAGGTACCAGTTAAACATTAAAAAAATCTGTTAAATAGCAATGTCTCCTCTGTTCAAACAACGGCTCCCTTTTAAAAGTCTGTGAGTCTTCGCTTGGTGCAACAATAGCAGCATCATGGTCCGTTTAAAATTATTATCTTATCTTGAACATCACAATCCAAATCATATTCATAACACTGACTACTTTTATGGAGCACACAACAGACTTCTGGGGAGCAGGCATATTGAGAACAGAGATGCGGGGTCTCAGATCCATGGAAAAGAGATGGCAAACTGGTTTGTAATTAAGGATTTACAATTCATTCGCACTGATAAACGGAGCTCAGCGGGCACACATGGTGCTCTACCAAAAACTTCTCGAAATGAACAGTGGAGTGCAGATTCCAGAGGTTTTTTGTAACAGCTTAGTTCTGATACTAAGTTAGTTAAAATTGCCTTAGTATCAATCATTGATCATTTCTTCAGTCGTTGATATACACTCGGATTGCCAATTGGCACAAGCCTTATTGTAGCAATCAAGATGACATGATTTTATTTGCTCTTTAGTGAGAAAACTACATGTGACAGTTTCTAAATGACCTCAAAGACACATATTTGGTATTTGGGTGCTGCAGTTCTTTGTTACCTATAAACTGGCATATACACAGATGTCTGTATTTATGTCTGTAATAAGCTAAAATGACCTGCGTAAGGATCACTGCTGTGGTGTTGATCATGTTATGCCATTTGGTGAAGTCCTCTCTTTGGCTTATCTCTTCATTGTGAGACTGAGAGAATAAATCTCCATGTAGTAACTGCTTTATTCATGTAGTCATTCTAATCCAATTATTTGCATGTGAAAACACCCTATTTGGCCTTTTTTGCCCTTTTTTGGATGGGATGGCCCATGTCAAACATGAACCATGGCTTAGACGAAGTGACCGAGCTAAATTAAGCTTGTTTGAGCGAAAGGAAAGTAGGCTTCAGTGGCTCTTTTAGGGCACACGCAAACTGTAACGTTAAAGGGATTGCAGAATGCAGTGTGTTTTACTGTTTCTCTGTCACATCGGCGGATAAGCCTAGCTGTGAGATGTATAGCTGGCCTGTAATTCAGAATTAGACACACACACATTTCCTATGCCTGTTAAATGTCTCTCGTCTAGTCTGAGTTTGCAGTTTAGCTGTGAAAGAATAGAAGGCTTTGGGCTGTTTTTCTGACACACAGACTTCTTGAGTGTGTGTGTGTGTGAGTGGAGGCTGTGGTATCTTTAGACAGCTGCTGAGTAGTGGATAAGCCTCTCTGTACTGGCTTGACCCTATATATAAGTCACCATATATATTATTTTAATCCATATATATTTTTACCACATAACCTCAGCTAGCATGGCTTTGCATATATATTTAAGTATTGCTAATGCTGTAATTCTTGCCCTGATTCTGACACTCCTCTGTTCTCACAAGTCACACTTGATCTTCATTTTGGTGTCGTTGATTTCTCCCTAGGTGGCTCAGTTGCTGCTGAGCAGTAACATGGTGACAGCGCTGTTAGAAGGGGAGGGGGGGCATGACAGCCTGGACTCTCCATCCACCACTCCTCTCCACCTGGCAGCCAGGAATGGACACAAAGACATAATCAAGTGAGATCATAGGCAGGAGCAATGTTGAAATGTATGATACATGTCTATTTCTGCCCTCATCTTTCTGTCCTGCTGCTGCTACTAACTGCTAGCACTAATGTTGCTCCCACCACTGCTACTACTGCTGCTTCTATAGTATCTGCTCCTACATCTTCTATGAATACTGCCACTATTACTGTTATAGTTACTGCTACTACCACCATAACTTCTGCTGCCACTAGTACTACTGTTGTTGCTTATACAAACTCTACTGCTAATGCTACTTCCAACACTGCTATTATTGGGAGCAATGCTATGGCTATTATTTCTAAAGTTCCTGCTGCTGCTGCTACTACTACTACTATTACTACTTCACTACTGGTACTGCTGCAACTATTTTTATTGCTACCATTATTCCCAATACTAAGGCTGTTAGTTCTACTACTACTGCAGCACTAGCACTGCTACAACCTCTAACAACCCAGTTGCCAGAATAAAATCTTGGCATTGTATGTTTCTGTGAAACCATAGATGCATTCCATTTGTCCTTTTCAGAAACATAATGTAAATATTTCTAATGTGACCTGGTTCAGATTACATGTATATGATCTGAGATTAAGATCAGGAAGATGGGATGTGGGTGGTGTGACACCTAGGCGAGACAACTGCTAAGCAGCAGACCACGTTTTGGGACCAGCCAAAGTGGGTACTTTTAATGAGTTTGGCACATTTCCAGCCATGTTTGTAGCAACAAAAGCAGGTATTTTTATCAAGAGTTTGGGACATTTCAGGCCATGTTTGTAGCAACAAAAGCAGGTATTTTTATCAAGAGTTTGGGACATTTCAGGCCATGTTTTTGTAGCGAGAAAAGCTGGTATTTTTATCAAGGGTTTGGGACATTTCAGGCCATGTTTTTGTAGCTACAAAAGCAGGTATATTTATTGAGAGTTTGGGACATTTCAGACCATGTTTGTAGTGACAAAAGCAGGTATGTTTATTGAGAGCTAGGGACATTTCAGGCCATGTTTGTAGGGACAAAAGATTTTTTTTTTTTTTTTAAGTTTGGGACATATTCAGCTATATTTGTAATGACAGAAGCAGGAATTTTTTAAACTAGAGTTCAGCACATTTTCAGTCATATTTGTAGCAAAATAACTGGGTATTTTTAAATGAGAACATGGGACATTGCCAGCCATGTCTGTAGTGACAAAAGGGGGGGTATTTAACAAGACCGTGAACATTTTGGGCTGTGTTTGTAGTGACAAAAATGGGTATTTTAAAATGAGAGTTTGAGACATTATTAGCTGTATTTGTAGCAACCAAACCTGGTATTTTTTATGAGAGTTCAGGACATTTTCATCTGTGTTTGTAGCTACAAAAGCAGGTTTTTTTAATGGAATTCGGAAAATGTTCAGCTGTGTTTTTGGCGACAAAAACTTTAAGCCAAAACATGATGTTGTCCCAACCCTAACCACATGGTCATTGCGGAACTTAAAATTGAAGCGTAAAGAAAAAACTTTACACTTTCCAGATACCCAAGAGTGGCTTAGTGTGTTTTTTTATGCCAGCATATCTGTGTAAATATGCATGTACTTAGCCAAGTAACTCCACCCTGCCTCTCAGACATGCTGCTAACGATTATCAGATCTCTTTTGCAATACCCTCTCCATCCTCCTCTCCTCTTCTCCTGAACTGGGAAGTTCAATAGTAGATGTGGAGGAGAAACAGCGAGCTTTCAACAAAAACAGAAATAAAAAAAATCACTGCATTAGCACGCAAGTTTATTCAGAGTTTACTCAGCAGAATTTGGCTGTGATCTCCCACTAAGGGATTTATGTCTCTTCAAAGACTGCCATACTGCTACAGCAGACATCTTACAGTACCTACTTTTTGTATAGCTGGAGAAGCTTTCTGAGTCTGGTTGGAACTGGAGCTGCAAACATTTGCCCTTAGATTTTTTTTCCTAGGGAAGATGGGAAGACTTTGTTGTGGATTTAGTAACATGTATGTGTAGACTCTGGTTATGTGGGAATATAACAGAGGTATAAATTGTACTTTGAAAAACAGGATTGGGATAATTCAAAATGAAACGTCACCCTCAAAACTAGAGGAGACCCCATTTTACAACCCTTGTCATAGCTTATTCAATGCTTAATGTATAAATGTGTTTATGTAGAGAGTAAATGAACTGCTTATCTGCAGGACGGAGATGGAGAGGTCTAGTTCTTGTGACATACTTTCAGCCTTCTCAAGGCTTCAGAGCAAGATTAAAACTGTTGCTGCTGAGTAAAGGAAGACAGTGCAAGCTACAACAGGTTCGCTTCAGGCTCCTTTTTTCATCATACTTCATGGTTTGATAATTCATCTGTCTGTCCACCCCCCTGTGGTGTCCCACTTAATGTGATCCCGTTAAGTCAAGAGTGTTTGTCAGCAGCATTCACATTTCAAAAGCCACCATTAAGCTTTTTGAAGACACAGTCAGCTCAAACCAAAGGCTGACTTCACAGCTTTGTAGCCGTTTCATTTTGCTAATTTAAACATATTTCTGTAGCAGTCCTCAGAATCATTCAGTCTTACAACGCAGTATTGGGGTCACTATTAAGAAAAAGACATTTCTCCTATTTTTTGTAGTTTCAGTTTCACAAGAAAAAATGTAACATTTTGAGAATGAAGTTATCATAATACAGGTTTATTTTAATACATTTTACAAGTTAAAATGTAAGTTAACTTAAGTCATAAGAATAAGAAAAAATGAAAACAGGAGAGAATAACATAATGTTATTAGATGTTTGTTTTGAAAGTTGTAGTATCAGGACCTTTTTCATACTAAAGTATGACTGTATTTGTTGCATTAATTTTCTCAGGAAGAAAAGTTGACAGTAATGATAAAAATGGTAATATTTTGAGAATAAAGTTGTCATCTTTAATACTTAAAAGTTACATTATGTAACTTTTTTTACATCAGATCATTTTGGCTTGGAAGAATGGCGCCTCTTTCATTAACACTTTTAACACCTGTTGTTGCACTATGAAACTTTGTTGAGCTTGTAGGATCTCTCAAGAGAAGTTTTTAAGACTTTACAGCACTCCTTCACACACTACCAGCTAGCAATGAGAACAAGCCAACTTGGCATTCTTAGTACAGAGGCAAAGTCCTGCCCCTTTTCGCTCTGTGCACCAATAACAGTTGAGCAAGTTTAGAACACAGCAGAACCTCGGTCAGCTCCCCTTTTCTCTTAAACTCAGATATGCTAGCTTATGTGTAGTTACACCAGAAGCAGTAAGTCTAATGTCAGATCGACAAAGTCACCCAGATTTGCCTCCTTCTCTTTTCTGTGGTATAGGACATACTGTAGGACATATTTTCAAGATGACGTGAATTATCGTTAGCCACAAGGCTAACATTCCTTTGTTTATATTATCTCTGTAAGCTACGTGCCACCCCAAAGTAACTAACATGACTTTCTACAGTAAAGAGAGACTGGCATGAGATTAGCACCATGGTCTGTAGTCAGTAATAACTACACTCAGTACTTTACTGATCCCCAGAAGGGAAAAAGGGAACACATACCTGGCAGTGCAGGAGCAGTTTTGACTGATAGTCTTGTCATTCTCTGTCTCAACTTCTCCCTTTTACTTTGAAACCAGAGGCATCAGTTTACGTCGTTTTGCCTTGTTCACAGCAGTTAACATTGTGAATGTATCATTTAATTGCTTACTGTCTGTTTCTTGAAGCTATGTTGCCTGATGCAGAGAAACTATCTAATAATCACTAATAATATCTAATAATCACTGCACTGTTACTCTTTTTTTTTGTCAAGCTTGTTTGACTTAGCAGCAGTAATTATTGGGGGATGGGACTTAGGGTTGGTCATTTGGCAAAACTAATGCAGGGTTGCTATCTGTTTATACTGTCCTGACATAAACTGTAGTGATCTTTCTGCCGGCCTGCCACAGAATCAACACTGACCGCCACATATTGGTTTTTTATTTTTAGTTTCTATTATTGAAAATGTGTAAAATGTTATGTCATTTTAGAGCCGCATTCAGGGCATTGATTTTCTCAGCTCTTGCCCCAATCTCTCTGTCCATTTGTTGGACCCCAAATGAAACAAGAATAAGCTAGCTACTGCACTCCCACGATCCCTCTGCCTCACTTTCCACTGCTAGGAGTCTACTTTGCCAGGAGGAGAGCAGGCTTGAAAGACAGATCTTCAGTTAGCAGCTGTAGCAACTTAAAATCCACCGACTCAAACCCTAGGGCCAGCAGCAAGACTGGGTGTAACATCAGGGCAGGGAGTTGGGAAGGTCTGGGATCAGACATGTAAAACCATGTTACATGTACTTGTTACATATATTCTTAAAATATTATGCTCTATTACACCTACATACTATCACAACTTTATCTCAAAATCTAGTTTTGGTTTCCCAGCAGTGGCTTTAGTATTTCATCATACAGTCCTTAGTCATTTACAGAAGTCACCCACACACTGTTGCCGTAATGCTCCTTGTTGTACTTGCTCAGCCTGTTACTGATAATGATGATTAGAGTTCTCTTGTAATTTGTCAAATCCTAACTTGTTTGAAAGTTGAATGGAAACATGCTGTAACAAAGTAGATGCAGAGGTGTAGTGTCCACTGGACACATTGGTGGCAAGGATGTGTTGGAGTGGGATAACAATCAGAAAACACCTCCCAGCTAATATCTCATAGCAGTGTTTCAGTGTTGTTTACACCTCCGAATCCTGACTGAACCTTCACACAGGGAGCTGAGGACCACCTCCTTCTGCATTGCTCTCTGGATACGATGCCATCAGCATTCCTACATCTGGGCCTCTGACAGAACCAGAGACATATTTGTTAGCTTGTGTGTGTGTGTGTGTGTGTGTGTGTGTGTGTGTGTGTGTGTGTGTGTGTGTGTGTGTGTGTATGTGGGTGTGTGGATGAGTAGGGGTTTACGGCTTAATGAGATGTTGCAGATGTCTGTAACAGTTGAATGGATGAATCTGTTTCTGAGTGTCGCCTGCAGCCTTACATGAGTGTTTTCTGCTTTGATTACCCAGGTTGCTCCTCAAAGCTGGTATTGACATCAACAGAGCCACTAAAGCGGGGACGTCTCTGCATGAGGCTGCCCTCTATGGCAAAACTGAAGTGGTGCGGCTGCTGCTTGATGTAAGCAAAGACATTAAATGTAATTTCAGTTCAGCTGGTATGAGATTTTAAAGGCTGACACTGATATTTTTGTATTGAAGGTGTAGACAGAAAGACAATGTCAAAAACTAAATCCAGTGTTATTCTTTAATAAAGCAGGGAGGCATTTGAGGGAGGCTTTGTTTTTAAACTGCACCTCACCCACAGTAATCCCACTGTGTGTGTGTGTGTGGGTTTGTGTGTGTGTTTCCAGGCGGGCATCAATGTGAACATGCGCAACACGTACAACCAGACAGCTTTGGACATTGTCAACCAGTTCACCACCTCCACAGCCAGCAGGGAAATCAAACAGCTGCTGAGAGGTTAGTAGCTCTTAAAACTGTTTTTCATAGATCATTGATGCCTTTATGAAATGTGGATTTCTTTGGTTGAGACAGAGGCAGGGGAAACAGTGGGGAGAGGTTGCAAAATGGCAAAGAGATGGGTCAGAAAAGAAATCAATGAAGTGAAAAATCCTGATGATATGTCTGTATCTTCCTCTATGTGCAGAGGCATCAAGCTCTCTCCAGGTCAGAGCGGTGAAGGACTACTGGAACCTCCACGACCCCACTGCTCTTAACCTACGCGCTGGAGATCTTATTATGGTACGTGTTGTTGTCTGATTGTTGAGTAAGAAAGTTTTTCTTTAATGTCTGTCTACTACAGTAAGTCATAGGTTCACTCAGCAGTGCTTCTGTTTTTGCTTGAGTTGTTGTGCCTCAACAGACTCTTGTTAATTCTGCCATACTCCTGCTTTATGTCTTCCAGCTAATTTGACGCTGTCTCCAATTTTATGCATATATTTTTTAGCCTTTGTTTGTAAAGCAGTTTTTTTATTTGTATTATGCCTTTAAAATGTCAGAAGGATAATGGAAGATAAAATATCATAAACATGCTGAAATAAAATTATGCTTCCGATGTTAAAATAAAAAAAAAATGCTAAACTAATTTAGCAAAATTAGAGTTGGGCCGATTTCCGGATTTGTTTGTCCAGTCCAGTGTACCAGTTTAAACCGATTTGATTTTATGCAAAGCGACTGAAACAACATTTGTTATTGAGACACATTCTGGGAAATTAAAAAGTGGCCCACGACAGTAACCTGTGCCAGTGGTCACGGCGCTTAATCCAACTTGTGTTGTATTAGTAATAAGCAATATAACAACATTATTAACATACAATTATGTTTATACACAGACTAATGGCACCACTAGTGTCTGACAAGGCGATCAGACATCAGATTTTAGGAGGGGGAACAGTGGTGCACATTGTGTTTGTTTACTAAAAAGTTCATGTGTTTTTTGGGGTGACGAAACGAGACATGTCAGAGTTTGTCTCTCAAGAAAACTAAATCTGCACTAGTATGGCAACATTTTAGATTTTAAGCCAATGAAAGAGGTGTCCCAACTGGCCAGGAGTGACGTGTTGCGCCGTTTTAAGCTAAACACTTGTTAGACACCCTGTTTCTATTTATTCCTGTTGCTCTCTTTAAAAGCACCACAGTAGAGTAGTAGTAGAACGTAGAAAAGAGTTAGCATTTTAGCACTCCTGGTTCCCTTATCTTGAAGTCAGTGGGTTTTTGATTACATGCCTGAAATAAGGTTTGTGGTTAACACAAGCTTAAGAGACTTTCACATTTTGTTGTGTGACATAAAATATGTCAGTAAATACCCCTCTCGTGACTACTGAAGTTTTTTATGTCTTAAAAAAGACAGTTGCTAACAAGTGGCTAATGAGGCTACAGAGCATCATCACACCGAACACAGCTTTACAGTTTTGTTGTGGTAGTGATGTTAGTTCATGTGACCATGGTGTAGTTTGTTTATAGCCTAACGTTAACATTTTATTTCTGGCGGATACATTTCTATGATTCATGAAGTTAAAATGAGGGATTATCTTTACGATACCTTCACTACAAAAACCAAAATAAGGTAGCAGCTAGTAGGAGATAGACCGCCAGGGAACTGAAGGTTTCTGGTAAATGACCACCGCTATTAACAACCTACTTGCTATTGGTTATATTGTACATCATTTTTAGTAAATATCACAATATAAAATATGTTTTTTTGTTTAAAAAGTACAAATGTAGGAAGACAGTGAGCCGTTATCCATATTTTAAGTGGTTACCTCTCCAATTTGATCTTAGGTGCAGAGCTGATATTTACGTGGTTTGTTCATATGACATAAGAAGTGTATTTTCAAAAGAATTTAATGTGGACAGAGAGCTCCGATGTTATGCGATGTGACGTGATAGTCAGACGAGCGTTTGCTGTTGGGACAGTGTCTTTAGAAGCAGCTGCTGAGTCAAGTGCGACACCTAGTGGTTGAATTCAGTACAACAGTATGTAAGGGTGTTTGACTTAATATCAAACCGGTTTGAAAATTTTTTCCTCTGGCCCAACCCTAATCAAAATTAAGCATTTTATAGATCGCTGTCAATAATTAGGAGAAATGGGCTAACAACAAAAGATTATTGTATTTTATTGTATTGGATTATTAGACTCCATCTCCACTTTTATCATATCACTCTTAGATCACTCAAGAAAACCATATGTATGATTGATCTGGAGTATGCATAAGGTTATTATAGGTTTATACATATTTGTCCTCACTGCAGTTAATGTGGGGGGAATTATGTATGCATGTTTTTTTTTTTTTTGAGTCTGCGTTGTTTAAACATTTTACACTCCAGGTAGCCGATGGAGTGTAAAATCATGGGATTGTTGCTTCTTGATTGGCATCTCTTTCTCTCACACACATACATATACACACACACACACACACACACACACATACATTTTTGGGAGTTGGTGTGGATTAATACATTTGTATAAGTAAAAGCTTATCAGTTCTGCAAGATGCATGAAGTGTTTTATGAGGAAACACTTCATAAAATGCTGCTGGTATGGTTTATCTTTAATTCAGGTTAAAAAATCTCATTTAACATTCTGTCTTCTTCTTGCTGCACCTTTCCCAAGTGAAGGCTTGCTGTGTTTTGTTTATGTTTGTAACCATGCAGTATTATTGTATTGTTAGTAACATACAGGTGAACCATATTACTGTAAAAAAACATTCAGCAGAATGTTATGTTTAGCTGCTGGCATCTACTTCACTCTGCCGATTAAGTGGCAGGGTAAAGATTATATGATGAAGACTTCTGTGAGTGAAGTCTTGTTGTTAGGATTTGTGTGGGATGTTGCAGGGTAATTTAGTGTACCCTGAGCAAGAGACCACAGCAGAGAAACAGGCACAAACTTGCTGCTGTCACTCTCTCATTAGCAACTTGTTTGCTCACCCCCCCAAAAACACACACACACACGCAGTGTTTGCACTAATTCATGTGTATGCACATTTGCGTGTGTTTATGTGCTCACTGCTTTGTATTTTGATACACGAGTCATTATGACATCCCAGACTCGTGTATGAACTCGTATGTTGTTGTGAGGTTTCCTGTCAGGCAGAGGTGTTTGTTTTTGTCTTCTCCAGGCGTTTTGTTAACACTCACAATGAATTCACTGTGTACTTCCAGCTCATTGGCTCTCTCATTATGGTTTTAAAAGCATGCCTGGAGGAGTCACAAATGTGACATGCACACTTAGAGTTGATGTACAGTTGATAAGAAAGAAATAAGTGGAAACCAAACGCCTTAAAGTTTCACACTATTCAGCCACCTTTTTTTGGTTTTAAACAAAGCTCTCAGTCTTTTTATCATTGAATAATTTCTTCATGATTGTTTATGTTCCATAGTCTTGTCTAATATGATTGTGAATTGTTGCGAGGCTAATGCCATTTGCAATGCCACAAATATTTCAGCTGAAGCATGCCATAATTTGTTGGTGTCAGGTCCTGGAGCAGCACTCAGACGGCCGCTGGAAAGGTCACATCCATGACACTCAGCGGGGGACAGACAGGGTGGGCTTCTTCCCGCCTTCAGTGGTGGAGGTCCTCAGCAGACGAGCAGGTAGGCAAACAAACAGCTTGCAACCATCATCTGCATTAACTCAAACACACTCAGTGGTGAAAAGTAACTAAGTACATTTACTCAAGTACTGTAATGGAGTACAAATCTCAGAAACTTCAATGGAGTATTTACATTTTCTGCTGTCTGATACTTAACTGCATTTTCGAGGGAATAATTACACGTTTTACTGCACTAAATTTAACATCTGTAGTCTGTAGTTACTTTGCAGATAAAGATTTTATATACAACATTTATGACTCTTAACCACCAAACGGTAGTTTGGTATGAGAGTTTGCTCTTGACCTTAAAAACAGAGGTATGCCTTCGCAAAGACCAAGGAAAAAAAAACATGAGATGCTAGTGAAAGCTCAGGCAAATAGCTAGTCACTGGACCTTGAGTTGAGTTTATTTTTAAGTACATATATAAAATAGTTAACCCTGCTGGTTACCAACATTGAGTCATTGATATTTGGTTGACTTTAGTTTGTAATGTCAGATGACCAAAATTCAATGTCAGGATAACGTCTAATTCCAACATCAATTGATATAGATTACTGACAACAGATGACGTTGATATTTTGTTGATTTTAACTTGTGTTATTAGATAACCAAAATTCCATGTCTTCCAAAAGGCTCATACCAACGTCGTCTTGATGTAGAATAATGACATTTAGTCATACAGTATGGAGAACAAAACCCAACGTCTGCAAAATATCATCATGTTGACATCAACACAATGAAAATTCTGACATTGTTAGACTTTTTAAATGGCATCTACTCGATTTTCATTCCAACCATAATTTAACATTTGTAGGCTGTAAGAGTTCAATGTCTTACTGAAGTTACTTTGTGTAAATTAATGCCTATTTGTCTTTAACTGTACTCTCCTTGGGCTCACAGTCAAGGGCAAGTGGGCCCCAAAGGCCCCAAAGGCCCAGGGTCAGTGTAAGCCTGGGGTGTCCATAGAGGTCTAAAAGAGATTTTTTGCGCTGGTGCCCTCTGAAAGGTTTTGTACAAGCAAGCACATGACTTTATACTAGATGAGTAAAGAAGCCATATATTATTATGTTTTTATGCATTTGATTTTGAAAATACACAACTAAAAAAGGAATTAGTGTCACTTATTTCTTAAAAGGGTAACTTCAGGATTTTCCAACCTGGCCTCTTTTTTCTGATGTTTTTGTGTTGAAGTGACTAACAGGAACAATATTTAAAATTGGTCCAGTGTTGAGTGAGACCCCTGCAGCCAGCAGCAGCGAAACAGGCTGCAATGTAATGGGAATGGGCTGTTGTGCACTAATTTACATTCACTAAGAATACTTTTTTTTGTCACTGACAGGCTTATCTGTTACTCTAATGTCTGATAAGAGTATGGAAAGATCCTACCTTTTGTTCAAATGTGAGAGCCTATTTATTTAACCAAAAACGGAACTAAAAAAGCCACCAGACTACATTTAGATAAACTTTATCTTTTCATCGTAAAACGCACTTCATTCAAAGTTGACAGAAACAAAAATAAACTAACAAAAGCCATTTTGGTTTGTACTTCCACTGTTCCAACAGTCACTAACTCTGGTTTGGTTGAAATAAATCCTTAATTTATCCAGTTGGATGCGAAAATATGCTGCCCTATGCAAGCTAAAATTACTGTTTATTTAGTATGGTGGGTTTGGTGATAGCAATTTTGGGGCTGTTTCTGGTTCCACAAAAAGGATCTTAGTCTTTAACACTAAGCTCTACCTCTGTAGGGATCCTTTTCATAATGTTTTTAGACACTTAAAATAACAATCTGAGCCTGTCAGTGGAAAAAACAAACACTAGGAAGTATATTGATGGTGCACTAGTGCCCTGAGTGGTTACATTGCAGCCTGTTTGGCTGCTGCAACCTGCAGCCCTCTGGCTCAAAACTGGACCAATTTTAAAAAGTGTCATCTTCATTAGTCACTTAAACACACACACAAAATACCAAAGTTACCTTTTAATGGAAGACCACTGAGAGCACAGCAGGAATAAATACTTACTGTATTAAACTCTGACTATAATTACTTCTCCCCAGTGACACATAGGACCTTGCACATTGTGGGCTTGAGCTGACAGAGCTGTGTTAAATGGGCTAACTTGACCCAGGGCACTGGATATATCTGGGTCAAGAATATATCTGGACACTTGTACACAAGTAGGATCTATCATGTTTTCATGCATGATCACTGGAGGGTTCAGCGTGCTTGTAAATCATCTGATTTAATCCCTGTGAATGAAAGGAATATGATCCCTCTGCTTGTTTTGCAGCTGTAAAGCCATTGACATTCAAACAGCGGGATGAGCACAGCGAGGGGTCCAATAACAGCTCCAGACATAGATGCACACACACAGACACAAACTAAAACACTTCATTTCAAGGTCCTCGACAAGTCAGGAAACACACACATACACACAAACGTAGATACTCACACACAGACACACATTAATAGGATTATTATGGCCAGATTGCAAAGTGTCAGCTCAGTGCTAAAGCCCTCACAGTCTGCGTTGGGATATTGTGTGTGTGTGTGTGTGTGGGTGTGTGTGTGTGTGTGTGTGTGGGTGTGGGTGTGGGTGTGGGTGTGTGTGTGTGTGTGTGTGTGTGTGTGTGTGTGTGTGTGTGTCTGCTCATGCTTGAGGGAGAACAGACAAGAGAAAGAGAGTTTGACTTTAAGTCAGTGACAGGCTCTTTGCTTATGAGGCAAACTCAGTAGTGTGTGTGTGCACGTGTCTGTGTGTGTGTGTGCCTGAGCTCTGTGATAATGTCAATGGTGTCAGCAACCATGGACCAACAACACACAAAGGAAAAGTAAGCCCTCTGAGCGTCGCTGGTGATCTTACACTCTCTTTCAACAGCCTCTTATGTAACACCAGAGGGGATTTACAGTGAATTTGCCCTTTTTTAGTTGTTCTTCCAAATATTCAATGAAGAAGAATACATGATAAAGTTCATGATGTGCTCAACAGACTTTAAAATGGTGGTTTTTGTTGCCATCCTTCAGCCTGTACTCATACCTGTGCATGCAGGCCAAACTGACAAACACACATGAATGTACATCAACTTCTTACCCTCACTCATGCATGCCAGCCTCAACCCGAACCTGTCTCCCTGACCCTAGGGGGCACTCTCTCCCGCCAAGCCTCAATGCCTTGCCAACGACAACACTTTGCATCCAGAGCTCCTTCCTCAAGCCATGGCCCCACCCCTCAGACCGATGACTCATACACCCTTGGCTATGATCCCACAGGTACACACACACACACACACACACACACTCACCAACTTCTTCCCATCTGTTTGGTTTCGGTTCACCACCTGTGACACATTCATGTCCTCCCAGGCAAGGATGGATTATTGAAAAGACCTACTGGGCACAGGCCCAGGGGCCCCAAAAGGTTAAGGGCCCTCCTCTGTTTGAAGCGACTGTCATCATTTCTTGTGAGAAAGTTAATCAAACACACAAGGTGAAAAAACATCTAACAACAGAAGTAATGTGACCACAAACAGACATCACACAATCACAAAGAGATGCAATACAACCACAAAGAGATTCAATACAACTGCAGAGAGACATAATATCACCACAAAGAGATGCAAAACGAACACAGAGACACAATACGACTACATGGCCACAAAGAGACACTAATGACCACAAAGGGACGCATTACGATCACAAAGAGACGCAATGCAACCCCAAAGTGATGCAAAAGCACCACAAAGAGACACAATATGACCAAAGACACAACACGACCACAAGCTTTTTATGTACTTCCCAGAAAGGAGTGTACATATGGTCGAGCAAGTTACCTCCAGGCGTAGGACCGCTGATGTGCTGGTGATATCTTGGCAGGACTTTACTCATAATGGTGTTGTTGAAATCTCTGGCCATAATTAAAGCTGCCTCCGGCCATGAGGTCTCCATTCTGTCGATAACTCCATACAAGTTGTCCAGTGCTTGCTTGGCGTGGGTGTGTGGTGGAATGTACAGCACTGTGAGAATGGCCGTTATAAACTTCTCGGGAGATAAGAACCGGGCCCCATGGCCTGTGACCCTTGTTTCCTTTACATGTCTGTGCCCAGGGGCCTATTGTCTTATATTCCGTCCATGTACCTAGATTTCAGATTTCCCTCCCAAACAGCACCCCGATCCCAGTCTCCTCTTGATCAGACCTCTGGTGCTCAGTGTCAGCTCAATACAGTAGCTCCAATCCCAGCTACAGTGAGTGTTTGTCTAAAGTGTGTGTGTGTGTTTGTTAGGTGCTCCACCTGACAGTCAGCTCTCAAACCCAGCTAGTCCTGCTAGCCCCACTCAGGACATTTGGGTCCTCAGGAGCTCTCCCACTGGTAAGGGTGTGTGGTCCCAAACCCCTGCCACCCGCAACCAACCCTGTGTGAACCTGTAGATCAGATCCCATCCCAGCCACTCTGATAAACCTGGCCTCTTCAAGGAAGCTTATTCCTGGCTTTATCCCTTTACATCCCCAAAGTGTTGACCTTACCATGCCACCCTGCAAATCCCATGCCTCCCCTCTGCCCCCCTCTGCAACCCACACCCCAATAATCCAGTTATCATAACCACTGAGTTCTGTCACAGCAGTACATAAAGGTAAGTGAGCAGCACTCCTTTAAGGCTTTCCTTGAACTCTTGTGTTACTCCTCAAGGGCAGTTTTTGCAGCTTGTTGGTGCAGGTGGCTCCACCCTGAAAACCAGCACAGCAAAAATATGAAAAACAATTACCTTAACAAGTCATTTCTTGTAGTGTTCAGTTATGTAAATTGTAGTGTTGTTTTTCAAAAGCAAAGAGATAATGTTATTTATAATTCCAGATCTTTTCTGAAATTACAGAACATAGTAATGTGATATTTTTGTAAATATGATAAATGGCTTTCGAGAGCTAGATGATTTGACTGATGTCACTCAAAGCTACAGCTAAGATATAATTAGCCTAGCTTAACATAAAAGCTCACTAATGAGCATGTTTGTATCTTGTTTGTTTAATTCATACAATAACAGAAATAGAAATGACAATTTGTGATTTTATGGGAAATTACCAAGCAGCAACCTCTGGGGCTGAAAAATTAAGCCAACATTGAAGTGCCAAAAACTGCAGTTCTTTGGATGGCCACTTGAGGCTGGCTTCAGAAGTCAGTCATTCCAAATACGGTCAAAAAACCAAGATGACGGTCAAAATGCCAAACTCGAGGCTTTAAAATGGGAGTTCACAAACCAATGGCTGATGTCACAGTAGCTACAGCCATTATTTTTTTACAGCATATGGGAATTTCTTGCTGGTATGGAAAAATTGTTGTTCATTACACCATGTAACTCCCCCTTAAAATTACACATTGTTGTTTTTACATTTCTGTTATTGTATGGTTTAAAGATAATACAATTAGACTTGTTTAAAGGCTTGTTTTTTTAACTGTGTACACAGCCAGGCTAGCTGTTCCCTCCTGTTTCCAGTCTTTATGCTAAGCTAAGCTAAATGCCGCTTACCTTTAGCTCAGTATTAATGACTGTATCTAAAGTTGGATAACCCATCTCCACTTTATCTCACTATACAAAAATGAAGCCAAATATCCAGCATACAGCCACTGCCACCTGGCAATGGTGACGTCATTTGGTGCCAAAGTCTGCACATGGTGATGGGGAAGTGAAGCCATGGTTTTAGGTTCCTGCCAGTAGACCCATCTAAGCACCATCCGCTAGCACACCCATTGACACACACAGCTGTCAGTCATGATGTCACACCTCGTTTTTATAGCATCAAATAACTAATTAAATCCAAACTTACCAAAAAAACAAACACTTGAACATTAGTGTCATAAGAACTACCTAAAATGATGGAAACCATCCTTTGGAAAATTTTATTTGATGTGTACTTTGAGTTTTTAGTTTGGCCCATATCACATCCGCTAACATGGAGGGGGTGGGGTTTATGAGCTATACTGCAGTCAGCCACTAGGGCACGATCGAGATGTTTTGGCATCACTTTTTGGGAGCTGTCGTGCCCTCCATCTTTATGTCAATTATTGGTCTATACTTGTATACTGACATGAGAGTGTTACTGATTGTGTTATTTAACTCTCAAAAAGAAAGCACATAATGGTATTTCATAAGATGGTGAAATAATCCTTTAAGGGTGAACAGGAATTTGTAATGACTTGTTAAGAAACTTTTTTGCAGTGCACTCAGACCACATACTTTAACCTGCAAATGACCCCCTACAGTCTTGCTTTCTCTCCTGGTTCCTAATGATCAAATTCTATGCAGGTCTGATTCTACACTGTGATCTCTCTCTCTCTGTCTGTTTTCTCTCAGGTGACAGAAACAGTGTTGGGAGTGCAGGCAGTGTGGGCAGCAGCCGTAGTGCTGGTAGCGGCCAGAGCTCAGAGAGCGGCCACAAACAGAATGGGATTCAAAATCGCCACAATGCTGACACTTGCAAGGTTAGATCTGCTCCGATTTCTCCACAAGTACTACACATTGTCATTATGTTTCACTTGTTTGAATATTTAAATGAATATTTAAATATAAGATAATCAGACCTGACATGTTGGATGTTGTCTGCAGTGGACCTCAGTAAGTCTAGAGATTTAGAGATGTGTTTTTCTTTATGATTTATTGTATGTAGCTGGCTCCCTCTGCTGGTGAATCAGGAGACCATCTCCACATTGCAGGAGCAGACCACAGCAAACAGGCTGATGGATCCACAGGTGGGTCAGGAAATATATCGTCTTCTGTCTTCTTGTGTTTATTAACAATTCTGCCCGTTCTCATGTTAAGATTTCTTTCTGTCTCAGCTCCTTTCTATGTACCACATCCAATATTCCAGTAAGAAGTTGCAGTTACATAAGAAAGTCATACTATTATGAGAGCAGTGTCATAGGATTACAATGAAAGAGAGCAAATTATGTTATGTATGTATGTATGTATAGTAGGATCAGATTGGATAGTCATATGGATACCCTGCAGTTACAATTTTTTCTTTTCTATCACCAGTAAACATCTCTGGTCTGTGTGTGTAGGCTTTGTCACCTCTGGCTCACCCTTTTCTGTGCATTATTTCTCCGTGACAGGTGCCTGTTAGTTGTGGCTTATCCACTGCATTTACTGAAAGGCTTGGAAAAGGCTGTACATTGTTAGAGGTGGGGAAGGCCAACCCGTTCTCATTCCCAGGTTGTCCAATACCAATGCTTTGTTATGCCCCTTAGTGTCTGATAGTGATGCACAGGGCACCCTTTTAGCGTCTATGTAATGCACAGCTGCAACGCATTGTAACACACGGTTAATGTTAATGGTCATACCTAGGTTTAGGCAAGAAAACTAATTGATTAGGTGCAGAAAAAAGAACATTAATTAATATAAATACGTATGTTACGTAATGTGATGTAAAGAAGTCATATGAGTGACATGACTGCGTGACAACCATATGTAAATGTGTTTATTTCTGCAGTTAAGTAAAGTTGGGCATTTTAACATGGGGCTTGATGGGGATTCACTCTGTTTTAGAGCCAACCTCAAGTGGCCATCTGAGGAACTGCAGTTTTTGGCACTTCTGTAAAGGCTTCATTTTTGTTGCTCAGTTAAAACATCAGTGACTTTTGGTTTCACAACGACATGAATTGCAGCCTCCTGCATGAAGTTCTCTCTCTTTCCCACTCCTTGTATTACGTTGGTTGCGCTCAGCTTCAAGTTGTGTCATTGATGGGTTGACATTAGAGTTAGCCGAAAGCTTGATGCATCCTATGAAGACACTAAAGGATGCCTTTCAGGTTGATATCACACGCTGTGGGGTGTGACACAGTGTAGATATTTGACAACCTGGGAATGAAATTGGGCTGGATGAAGTGCAGCACACAGTTGTCTCAGTCCCCCAGTAAATTCTGGCTCTATTTCATATCATTTCCAGAGTCATGAAGCCTGAGCTTTAATCCTTTTATGCTGCCATAAATTTGTGTTTTGATCTCTGCACTGTTTGACTCAGCTGTCTGGAATAAAACAAGTCCCTGCTGTGCTTTAGATGCTACTTCAAACTGTGTTTAGTTACGGACTCATTGTGTAATTGATTTTGATGTCCTTAAATCTACAGTAATGATACTTATTTGTGAAACCTATGACTTCTTCTCATCCTCATCCCTCATTTGACACATTAAAGGTGACAGACTGTTCACTTATCTGTTGACAAAATATTCAAAAATCATAACTATTTTTTTTCTCATAAATGACTATTTATACTATATTTTCTAAGTATTACAGTTTTTTTCCTCTTTATTTTATGACTTTGCCTAAAGAAATTACAATTTATTTCTCATGACATGATGACTTTATTCTCAAAATCTCAGATATGTTGTCCAAACAGTGGTCCTAATCCTACTCTTATGGAGAGTAAAACTATTTATGACAATGCAAGAAAACCAATTTAGACAGTAAACTTAACTTAAATCACTTCATTTCCTCAGACTTAGATACATTTTAGGACTCATATTCAAAGTATACATCATGGTAAATGGCATCATCACCAAACCCTAGATACTGTCATTGTGACATGTTAAACATCACCATACCTACTTACACCTGAGGAATGCAATTAAAGACAAATAGTGCTTTTGTTCTGCAGGTTGAGCTGTTGTTGCTGTCAGTGTAAAAGGATGTGAGATGAGAGGACAGAGAACAAGCACACCTCACCTCACCTCACCACAGAAACCAATAAAACCACACGCTTCTTTCAACCACACAACCCATAAAAGCACTCGATCACCTCTCTAAGGAAACACTACAGGCTACCAGAACGTGTCTTTGTGCGTGTGTGTGTGTGCATGCTGTTAGATGTGAACAACAGGTGCAGAAAAATCCTAGAAAAGCACACATTATGCAGCTATTCTCCGGACCTATTGAGAAGGGGGCCTTAGAAGTGTTGTAGAGTGACATGCTAGATGAAGCAGAGGATCTCTGTTAACCTCAGGCTGAATAGGAAGGAGGGTTCAAGTGAAGGAGAAGAGAAATGGGGAATGGAAGGGAGGGGTCAGAGGGAGGAGACAGGAACAGAAGCAGAGAGAGCAAAACATATTTGTTAAATGAAGGAGAAAGAGGGAGAAAAAGAGCAGATCAGAGGACTGAACTGAAAGAAATGTCCGCATGAAGGATAGTCAGAAAGAAGGATAAAGTGCCAAACATCAGGAGCTCTGATGCTTTCCTTCCTCTTAAAGGGTAAGAAGTCATGTAAGGATTGTTTGATAATTTATCGTAGCTGCAGGGGATCCAGCATTTATTCACATTTATGGTACTTTCAGTTGTTAGACGTAACCAGAGGAGTCTACTTACCTCAGTGTTTGTTTATTGAGACAACGTAAAGATAAGTTTAGATAAAACCAGAGATACTGCTCCTGATGAACCGATACTCCTCTGAGTTTGAATGTAGAATTTCTACGACATAAATTTAATATCATTCCTACTTTTTCTCCAGTTTTCTTCCTTTACTGTTAAGTCTGTCAGGTGCAAAGAAAAAAAACGCTCTTTGTAGGATTGTATTCCAGACTTATATTGATATATAATATTGAGCCAAATGTGTTTTGGAGTGTACACACTTTTAATTTTGGTTTTGTGAAGAGCAGCCTGCATCTCGACCCAAAAGCTTTCTTTTGCCCTGAGGCCAAATACCTCTCCACTAGTGGCTGTTTTACTCTCTTTCAGGAGAGCAGGGCCCCTGACCTTCACAACAAAGTAGAGAAAAATAGAATCCCAAAAAAGACACAAAAATAAAATACAGAAAGATAAGCAACACAGAAACAAGTATGGGTCAGGTTCAGTTTGAAAAAAAAAAAAAAAACAGGTTATTTGGCCTTGGGGTATCTGAATGTTAGGATTAATTTAAGTGAATAGGAAACACATGTATCCACTGTCTTCCCTGGGGTTAAATCATAGACTATAAAATAATGGACACAGCTACTGAGACATCACCCACTGGTTTGTGGATTCCCATTTTGAAGCCTTGAGTTTGGCATTCTGGCTGTTGCCATCTTGGATTTTTGGAGCCAGAAGTGACCATTTTTGTACGAGAGAATGGAAATAATTCATAATGCAAGCTGCTAGCTCAGTTAGCATAGTGCATTTGCAGCTATGGTGGTACTGTGGTAATACTAATGCTATTGGTAATTTTCAATGCTAATGCTAATTTTTAGTCTGTTTGGTAGCTAATGCTAACCATAAAAACAGATTTAAAACCATTTAAACAAAATGTACTTACCAAAAAAACTGAACGTCTGACTCTTTACAGGGTCTTTTAGTACAATTAAATACTGAACAAGATTTTTTTACCGGGGCGCAAAACATTACAATTAACTTTCATGAACTGTAAACACACTGAAGTGGTTACAGCTAAGGCTGTGCCTATGCTCTGTGAATCTAGCATTACGCCATGGTCATGTCCCCTAATCAACATTGTAGCCACGGTAATGACTTGTTGGCTTCATTTTTCAGCCCTGGAGGTTGCCTGCTTGGGTTAGATGACATAATTGATATGACTGTGGTGTCTCTGCAGTTAGTACAGAAACAGAATCAGGATGTGATTAGCCTAGCTTAGAATCAATACTGGAAGCAGGGGGAAACAGCTAGCCTGGCCAATTCAAAAATATGCCGAACTCTTGTCTTGTTGCTTTAGTCTCTACACAAACAGATATGTAAAAATATACTCTAATGGTTTTAGGAGTTCAATGTTCAGACTTTTTTTTTTTTTTTTTTTTTTTTTTTACAAAGAACAGCTTACTTATTCACCCAGTATAGTTACAATGTATAGTATTTGCAGCACGCACAGGTTTTAGGCTAGGTGTCTGTACAAACATGGCAACCTAATAGTGACAACAAGGCTCCAAGAAATCACTTTGCCTGGCTGCCGGCTAAAAAATAGTTCCCGGCAACTCTAACTCCCCTTAGAGCAACAAATACCTTTTTATCATTTCTGTTATGAGACACAACATTTAATGTAGTGAGCCTTAGACATGTTGGTAGGTTTGTTTTCATACTGTGGACAGAGTCACACTATCTATCACAAGCGTATACCCTAAATGTTGACCTATGCCCTTCATCAAAGACCTCAGCTAAAACTATCCATTGTCTTTTAAATCATGTTTCTAAGTGTCAGTTCATCGAAATTACAAAAAAACATATTTTCTGACTAACCATTAGTGGTATCTAGCCATGCTGATAGTTTGATTTATTTTTTTTTTTTTTTAGTTAATTTTTTTTTTGTTTAATCAAACCAGTGGTTCCTCTCTTTTTTGAATTTTCTTTACTATTTCCTTCATCACCTACTTTGACTTTGCAAAGTGTATTTGTGTGTTCGAAAAGGTGATTTACAGACAGTGAGATTTAAAAGGTGATGGACCCTGTCAGGAAAATGACCAAAAGAACAAAATGCTCGCCTCAGGCAAAAAGGCAGGCAAAGTTAAGAGAAAATGGGAGGAAAGGTGCATTCCTCCGAGATCTGTGGTAATGTGTCATGACTGAAAGAGAGATGAGTCATAAGTGTGCTCAGTGGGTTTTCAGATCAGGTAGATAACACACCTTCATTCACTGGGAGAGACGCAACAACAACATCCCTTACCCAGACAGCTGCAAGGAGATACTCAAATACTGACCCCGTGTGAGGAAAATGTTTTTCTCGCATGCCTCTGGTGAAAGAAGAATCCAAAAAAATTCTTGATGAACTGAAGTCATAGGGGTCAGCAATGAACAACAGCAAAACTATATCAAAACATCCATTTACACAAACAACACAAAACAACTCGTGCAGTATAATCCAAGTCTCATTTATCCGATTAGATGCTTTGTATTTTACCTTGCTGCACTCTTCAGCTGCTGGTCGACCACTGCCTTGATTTGTTAGTTTGTTTATGGTACTCTGTGACTTTGTTGTTTTAAAGGGTTAGTTGGGATCACACAACACAAACTCACTGACTGAGGCAGTGGTAGACCAGCAGCTCCCGTGTTCAGCGGGGTAAAAGTTAGTTTTTGTCGATGGAGTTTGGCTTTAAAGAGATTATAGATTAAGTTTAACTTTCTGCTCAGTTCCATGTTGACAAGGTCTGGGAAGTACTGAGCATACAACTGGATAAAGGAGACTTGGATCAAACTGCACAAGTTGTCTGAGAGTTTGTAAACTGATGTTTTGATATAATATTGCTGTTGATAAATGCAGAACCTATGACTTAAATTAATCAAGAGTTTTCTCAGTTTTTGGATTCTTCACGAGATGTGAGAAAAACTAAGTTTTCTTTCATGAATTCAGTGTAACAAGGTACTTGGCATACAAATGATCATTTGGGGTGTGAAGTATTCATTTAATGCAGATGTTATTCATAACTTGATCAAATGTGTATTATTCGTAGCATTTTGTTACATACAGTTTTGTTGCGTCTTCATTCCGTCTTTGTCTGGGTAGTTCTTGATATTGTAACAGTGTCTCCTTGTTTCCCTCGGGGTGTGCTGACCCTGCACACACTCACAATAAAGCACGGCGGAGGTTGTTGTCCTGTAAGATTGATCATGTGTGTTTTTTAGGTGGTTCCCGTCGGCAGGTCAACGGCACTCCTCAGAAAGGCTTCGTAAGGCCAGAAGAGCTTCTGGAGGGCAAGGTGAGTTGAGTACTGCTTAAGTGCTGTAGCTGTGTGAGAGAGAAGCCTCCTAAACATCCCCCCTCTCTGTTTTCAGGACTCTGAGGCCATCTACCAGTGGTTGTGTGAGTTCCAGTTGGAGCAGTACACATCCAACTTCATCAATGCAGGATATGATGTTCCCACCATCAGCAGGATGACCCCTGAGGTGTGTGTATTACAGTTAGCATTTTAGCATTGATGAATTGTTTAAATATTTATACAGTACTGAAGCAGCCAACTGCCAATATTTTAATGATGTCTTTGTCCTCATTTTTTGAAGTTGTGTATTCACTGGCTGCCTATGTGTGTTTTGTCCTTCAGGACCTGACAGCTATCGGCGTGACAAAACCAGGCCACAGAAAGAAGATTTCAATGGAGATCGGCAAGCTGAGCATCCCTGAGTGGCTGCCTGATTACATTCCTGTGAGGACACACCTCTAATGTCCCACTCACATGTTGTAACATCCATGAAGTGCAGCTACTTCTCTTGGATTTGTTGTTATACTCTGAACCACATGTGTCTAACTGTGTTCCATCATGGTCACACAGTTGATAGTGCTACTTAAAATTAGCTAAGCACAACATCCAAAATGGTTCTGACTGTCTGTTTGTTACTCTCAGTCGGACCTGGGGGAGTGGCTGAGTGTGATTGGACTGCCCCAGTACCAGAAGAGATTGTGTGACAATGGCTATGACTCCATTACTATCGTCAAAGACATCACCTGGGAGGACCTGCAGGAGATAGGCATCACCAAACTGGGTGAGCAATTAGACTAGACTAGATAGTCTATGAGATGTGCTGTGGACGTCCCCAAAGGATGAAGCTGCAGCACGGGCCTTACTTGATCGGGTGTGACCAGTAGCTTCTGATGGCTAATGTTAGCTAATGTTAGCAACCTTATATTGCCTTGTAACTGACATGTATAAGTCTGTTTGCTAACTCTTCATTACGTATGCTTCTGTTGAGTGCAACACATGCTGGTTGTACCTCAATGCAGCCTCATTTGATGCACATCATGTAACACCAGTAGCACACTGGACGGGTCACACAGACAGAAGAAGAAGAGTATTTGTCAAATCACATACTTCAGTGTAGTACACTACGTACTTCTTGCGTGGTGCACTAATTTCAATAAGGTAGTGTTGTCTCAAATCGCGCTTTTTGCACTTACTGGAAGTGACAACAGCTTTTTTTAAACGGCCTCTTCTCCCTCTTTGTCTTCTTTTTAAATGGCGAATTGCAAACGAACGGTGGAGCGTTCTTGCCAACATTTGACCTCTATCTGTAGTAGTTACCACAGCTAGGAGCTAGTTAGCTAGCTAGCGAATGCTTATCTTAGCACTTGCGTTGTTGTTTGCGGTACCAAGTCATTACAGACCCAAAAAACATTACTGGCGGCTTCTGTTTGACAACAGTATTGGTACTTATTGCAAATACATGTATAACTAACAGGTTCCTCGTTGCCCCCAGCCGCCATGTCAAAATTTGAGAAGTTTGCTACATCACAAAGATGGCAGCCGTAGAGGGTGAGAAGTGTCCATCATTCCATTCTCAATTTTTGGACTGTTTCAAGTGCGCGAGTAGTACACGGCATTTTCCCATAGTATGCAGTGTGAATGCACTTAGCACACTTGCGCACTCAAAATATTAAGTGTTTAGTACAGAAGTATGGGAATTGAGACGTACTAGAATCATTGTCAAGCAGGTGGGATGTGCTGAACCGCTGACTCATGAAAGGCAGCTCTGCGTTCTGTATCCACTAGATTGTAGTGATTACTGTCTCTCTGTTTCAGGCCACCAGAAGAAGCTCATGTTAGCAGTGAAGAGACTTTGTGACCTGCAGCGCTCTCGTAACCATGCCGACAGAGCTGGAGGCGGGACTCTTCGACGGAAGCCCCCCGCCGCTCTGGAGCTGGTGGCCATTGAACACACACCAACACACAATGTGCACGCTCATGCTCACACTCGCTCTGATGCTTCTTCTGACGACTGTTGCCCCTCCCCTCGCACCCCCAGGACCCTCATGTCCTTTCAGGACAGCGAGTTGAGTGCCGAACTGCAGAGCGCTATGATGGGCAGAGCGGGAGGAGGAGCTACTGAGGCATTCGGCATCAGGGGCGTGAACTCTGCAGCAGTTATATCTGCCATGTCGGTCAGTCAGGAGAGCATCAGCATGAGATCACGAGGATCAGGGAATTCTGGGAATTCTGGAAATTCAGGATATTCTCAAGATCATCAGGCTGCACCGTCTTCAGCCAAGATATCCAGTCGGTCAGAGGAGAGTCTGGGGAGCGGTGCAGGGGAAGAGGCCAAGCGTGGAGGAAGCAGTCCTGGTGGCAGAGGTAGACAGAGACCTACAGAGATGTGGGAGCACCAGAGTCGCTCTGCTACCCCGAACAAACTCCCCTTCTCCCCCCTAACACCTCCGCTAACCCCCAGCAAGATGCCTCGCTTTGCATACCCGGCTGTCCCACCCAAGGCCAAACACTTCCAGTCCCCAAACCGCCTCTATCAGCCTCAGCACCACCCACCTCCCTCCCCTTCCTCCCCATCCCCACAGCCTTCCCCTACACACAAGGCCTTCAGTTACATCCACGCCCAGGCAGTAGGCGTCAACGGGGCCCCACGTGTGCTTTCCAAGCCTCTTCCTGGAGCCGTACCTCTGCTGGGACCCCGGCCTGGACAGGGCCCAGCTGAGGACACCCACAGGGGCCCGCACAAGAAACGTGCCCAAAGTCTGACTCGCTACGCTTTGTCCGATGGCGAACCGGACGATGATGATGACCCTGTTCCCCCCCACAACTCTGCTTGCTCTGCAGCCATGCCCTCCTACGCCACCCTGTCGCGCAGGCCGGGACGCGGGCACACCAGCGCCACAGGGGCCCAACGCCACATCAACCGCAGCCACTCTTTTGCTGTGCGATCTCGACGCAAAGGCCCTCCCCCACCACCACCCAAGAGGATGAGCTCAGTAAGTGGCAGCCCGGCACGCCAACCAGGGAATGGGAAAATGGTGGAGCCAGAGGTGAAGGGAGGGGTGGAGACGGAGAGCTCAGGCAGTGTGAGGAGCATCGCAGCCAGGTTAGAGGGAAGCAGCAGCAGCAGCCCATCCAGGAGGATAGATATACCACCAACTCATATCCCAGTTTCACCTGTTTTCATTCCCGTTTCCTCCCCGACTCCACATGGGATGACTCCTCACGTCATCCTACAGCACACCAAACCTGTCCCTGCTCTGGGCGTTGGGGGCCTGAGGAGGACAGGAAGCGAGAGGACAGAAGTGGAGACTGACAGACAAACACTTGAAGAGAGGGCCAGGAAAAGCGAAAGAATGTCAAAGAGTGCTACTGCATCTCCAAAGCACGCTGACCACCTCCCTTTCGCTGAAGAGGGCAACCTCACTATCAAACAGCGGCCCAGGATGTCAGTTGTCACCCACGCAGACACTGAAGCCAAAACTCCACAACGTCAAGCCCAGACTCCGACCAGCCTGGAGCTCCCCGAGTTTAACCTGAAAGAGTCTGACACAGTGAAAAGACGACACAAACCCAAAGACAAAGACTCATTGACACCTGATGAGGCTACCTCCCCTCACAGAGACGACAACCACCTGCAAACCAACAGTTTCCACACACATAATGAATTCAGGGCGCAGAGTGATGATGAATCTCAGAGGCTGGGGAATATGTTCCAGAGAGTAGGCTCCATAGGAAAAGGCCCAAAGCCTCCAGTGTCCTCAAAACCTTCCAGTCCACTTAAACAACCCCCTAACAGCAGACCAACAACCCCCCAGAAAGCAGCCACATCAGCACCAGCCAGTGCACAAACAGCCATTCCTAAACTAACCAGTGTACAGATTCACACAGTCTCCCCGAAGCTGGGTGGCAGCATACACACACAGACATGTATACCCAGCCCCAAACCTGTGCACCCACAGACAGTGATGTCCAAGCCAGAGAGTCCACAGAAAGCTGCTGGTTTGTCTGTATCAAGACTCCCTCAGCCCAGCATGGTGTCTGCATCAACAGCAGGTAAGACTGGCCAAAAAACTTGTTTTGGCTTGTTTTGTGACCACAGCTGCCTCATTAAGGGGGTCCTTTGCCTACAAACTGATTATTTTTATATGAGTTACTCACCCCATGTTTCATTGAATTTGTGAAGAAAAAATGCAGGCCTCTAAAGTGAATGAAGAATTCAAAAATGGCTCCACACTCTACAACAGCAAAACTGCAGTGTAATCCAAGTGTCATTTATCCAGTCGTGTGCTCAGTACTTCCGAAACAGACAGCCTTTTCCGACAGGGAACTGAACTAACAGCGAGTGTATCTATGCTCTCTTCAAAGCCAGACTCCATTGACAAAAGCAGTAATTTTACCTGGCTGAACACTAGAGCTGCTGGTCTACCACTGCCTTGATTGGTAGTTTGTTATTGTGAGACATTGTTAAATAACTAACCCTTTAAAATGCCAATGTCACACACTAACACAAACCAGCCAACTAACTAACTGATTGAGGCAGCGGTAGACCAGGAGCCCCCATGTTCAATGAGGTAAAATTACTGTTTCTGTCAATGGAGTCTGGCTTTGAAGAGAGATAAATGAGACTTGGGTTATACTGCATGAGCCTTGTTTGACTTTGTAAATTGATTTTTTTTTTTAAATTTAGTTTTGCTGTTAGTAAATGTTGACCCTTTTTACTTCAATATATTAAGAATGTTCTTCGGTTTTGGATTCTTTTTTCACTGCTTAGACATGCGTGAAAAACAAAGTTGTCTTCACAAATGTAACTCAACACATGGTGAGTAATTGGTACACAAAGTATTCTTACTTTAAAGACTAATATTTTGGCCCAAACTGCTTCAGAATGCATTTTTTTGGATGACTCATTAATCCCTCACTTTTTCTACCTCAGGACTGAACCTCAACATGGTCCAGAGCGTTTCGTTTGGTGCTCCGTCCTCCCCAGCTCTGGCCCCTTCGTATCCCACCTCGGCTCCACCGGGTCAGACAGGGAAAGCAGGGACGGCCGGTCTGGAGGTGCTGGCTCAGAAGAGACTGGAGCAAACCAGTACATCACTGGAAGCTGCTCTCAAAGTGGTGGAAAACAAACTGGCACAGGGCAGCAATGTGGACAGGTAAGCACTACTAATCTGCACTCACATGTTGGTAGGCTGGTTGTGTGCTCAACAAAAGAACAATACATTTTTGACACAAGTTTACATTAGTCTTGAAGCGAGATATTGAAACTGCTCATGGTTTTGGACTGTGTGTGTAAATACCAGAGGAGGATATAACAACAGTGTAAGTCCATCAATCCATCAATTTAGTTTGACTTGCTTACTGAAAATTGTAGTTGGTTTAAAGTCATATTTTAGTCTTTTTTTTGTTTTAGTCAATAAAACTCAGCTTTAATTTCTAGGTATAATTTTCCAAAACAGTTTTATGATACTGTAATAGCTTTGCTGAAGGATAATTCTCCTGGACGTAAAAATTCAAATGAGAAGTAATCAAACTTTTAACTATGTGTTTAGTCATCTAGGCTGACTTCTTTCATAACACCTCAGATTATTTATGTCACTACTACTTTATATTACAGATATTGCTGAGGTATGCTGCTAAATTTGGTGTTATGTTTTACTCAGTAGATTGTCGATTTATTAAATCAGCTGTCATAAAAATGTGTGAACCGCGGTTAGGGCAGACAAGTGGAGCATTAGCTGGGAAACATTACATTTTTTCTCTTTACATGGAGCTTTAATGAACACTTTCAGATTTGGTGTCAGCTGCTGATCTTGTCTCAAATTACTTTTTATAGCGCTAATTTGTTGTATCGTGACTTTGTATTTGTTGTGTACTGTGAATTTAGTGTGTAGACTGTTTGTTGTCTGAACAAGTTGCTTCTGGTGGCAAATGAGTGTCTGTTTATGAGTTTATGAGAAACCATAAATCATCTTTTGTAAGGAATAGATGTTTACAGTAAGCTAGTTCGATTCTGTTAAATTCAAAGATATCTTAATGGAGCAAGTCAAGCTAATGCTAATGCTAATGCGACTGGTTAAAAACGAAAAAAAAAACAATGCTTTGAGATGGTTACTTTGATCTAACTGAGGTCCGCTTGAACAGAGCCAACTATTTGACCTTGTCTTTACTCGTCAGGGATTAATTAGCAGAGATTTTTCCGTAATTTTTGTTAAAATTTAGTCATGAAATAAAGGACATTACCAAATACTCGCATCAAAATTTCTGTTGACAAAATTAACACCGCCTTGTGTAGTCAGTTGAAGAAGCAGTGTATATGATGCAGGGTATATACTGTAAAACTTCAATTAGTAGCCTGGGCTATAATTTGCTTATATCACTGAACTAAACCAGTTTAAATTTGGGACTGGCCTCTGTATGAGACAGGCTTTTAATTCTTTTCACACAAAACTGCTGCACTGCAAAGACGGATATACAATCAAATTGTTTATTTAAACCAGTGTGAATATTGTATAAAATTTTTGGCTTGAATAACATATCGATTATGAAGGAGTCACCACTTTTTTGCCTCTCTCTTGTTTACCAGGCCAGTAAATGTGAATGAATTACTGTCTTCTTTGGTGCCCATGGTTTCAGTAAAATGAACTGAACCACTTGTCAAGCTAATAATATGTGCAGCTTGTCCATATTGACAAAAGCTTAAACATTTATATTTGTTAGCGCGCTCTCAGCAGCTAATTAACCTTAGCTTCAGCAGGCAGCAAACAACCCGGTTTTATACATCCAAAAAAAGTTTTATAAAAATGAACTACATGGTAACCAGACCAGGCGTCTAATTTAGACAAGTGTTTATTTGTTAAAATGTGTAACCACACCCAGCTAGTAAAGAGGACTGGGCTTTTATTTGAAGTTTTACAGTATATTGAAAGACATGATATACAATATTCATAACTATGTTTTCATCAGTGTATAATCACCTGAAACTAAGAATCCTAGTGTTTTTGTTGGCTTAGATTGAGCCGTTTCTATTTACATAGGGAGCGGGTCCACTTCCCCCATGTCGCACCGCCATGTTTCTAGAGTAGCCCAGAGTGGACAGACATGTTGTTTTCATGTTGAAGTGAAGGCCACCGTTGGTTCTTTTACATGCTTGGAAGGGGAGGGGTATAGAGTGGTGCAGGAATGAGTCCTGAACCCGGGAAATGAGTTAGCATTTTGTACTTCCGGTTCCCTTGTCTTGAAGTCAGTGGTGTTTTTTAATTGGTTTTTGGTTAGATACCTGATACCTTTCTGTGATTAACACAAGCTCAAGAGACTTTTATGTTTTGCTGTAAGACATAAAATATGTCAGTTAATATCCCACTCGTGAATTTTGAAGCTTAAAAAGGTGGTTGCTAACAAGTGGCTAAGTAAGACAACAGGACGTCATCACGCTGAACACAGCTTTACAGCCTTGTTGTGACGGAGGCAATGACATCATGTGACTATGCTATAGTTTGTTTATTGCGTAATGTTAGCTTTTTACCTTTGCTGGTTGCATTTATGCGTAAAAAATTGTAAAAATATTGTTGGAGCTTGCTGAATAAAATGTGTAAGTACCATAAATGTTTGTCACAGAGCTTATTTTCTGCAGTAATCCAAAATCCAATTGAAAAATCCCTCAGACTTTTTGTCGTTGGAACTAGGGAAATGTTAACTTTTAGATCGCTTTACAAAAAAAAAAAAAAAAGAACCGTCAGCCCTGCGGCACTTTGTTCAGTTGGTTGCATTCTACAACCTCACCACTAGATGCCACTAAATCCTTCATACTGCTCCTTTAAATTCCATATGGGGATGAACTAGGCACTACACTTTTTTTCAGCAGCGTTACTTAGAACAACCTCACTCCACATACTGTTATCAGTCTGCTTGTAACACAGTCCTGTCTGTTTCCCAGTGGTGGCAGCAACACAGTGAAGGCAGCAGGAAATATTCTGGATGACATCGGCAACATGTTCGATGACCTGGCTGACCAGCTGGACGCTATGTTGGAGTGACACCCCCCAACTCCCTCACAAACTTCCTTTCTTATGAGAGTGACAGGCCAAACATGGAGAGTGAAGCTGAGACAGTGGAGGGCTCAGCTCCTCTTCATCACTCTGGGTAAACCGATAACAGAAACTTTATTTATCCATGACGGGGGAAATTCTCAGAAAGTGCACATCTGAGGATTTCCTGCACGACTTTCCCTCAGTATTGCCCAGTTTTTTTCAACACGAGCACTTCGCTTTAGGACACACACCTGGGAATGTTATTGGAGGAACAACAAACTGCAGCTTCCACACATCTGTGTGTGTGTGTGTGTGTGTGTGTTCAGTATAGTATCACTAAAGGGAATGAGGGTCCATTTTTTTCATGTTACTTGTAAATGTATAGATGAGTCTATGGTGGCACTGTGTATGTGTGTAGTCTTTATACTGAATATATTTATACTTCTGTATGTTTGTTTTGTAACAAATGGAGTTCACTGTTTAAATCATTCTGGTGTATATTAGCATAACTGTCTTATATATTTTGCTGCTTCTTGTCTATAACACGGGGAAACTATTGTATTTAAAGCAGCGTATTCCTGATGTGTTTCAACATGTTTTTACCAAAGTCTTTTATCCTCTTCAGGAGGCACGTTGTGGGGCTTCTGTCAGCACTAAGTGAGGAAACATTCTGTCTTTAAAGCGTTCTCGTCAGTGCATCAGGTGTGACTGTGGAGCTCAGTCCACCTCCCACTAACAGTTTGGAAGGTTTTACAGCTCGCCTCAGGGTGCTATGAAGTGAATTGGCTGTAAGTGTGCTGGTTTCAGAGAAGAATTCCAAAGAGCGGTACAAAGCATTTCAAGTAAGTAATCTTCTGAAAGAATATTTCAAAGTGACTGAACACGAGAGATTAGGTGTATATAGAGGAGTCTGCAGTGTGCTACAGGAATCATTAAAGACTTTAACATGTGCTATTAAAATCAAATAATAAGTTGATACCTTTCAAAACGCAATTGCAAATTTACGAATTAAAATTGCATTTAAAACATGAATTATAAAACTGAAGGTGTAAAGGAATCTGCCACTCAGAGCATCCTGGAGTTCTTCGTTTCCTGCTCTAATGTTTACAGTTCAAAACGTGTAACCAGAGCTCTGAGTGGCCAGTCAGGGCCCCAGTTTTTTTTCTTTACTGTTTTTAGAATGCTTTATTTAAAGGGACAGTTCACCCCAAAATCACCCCAAAATTTTTTGGTTTTGAGGTGAACTGTCCCTGTAAATTCTCCTAGCACACTCCAGACTCCATTGAAGAGCAGGGACCTCTCACAAAGCAATCAGTGGGTTAAACAGCTCCTTTTGGTTAACGCTGGCTTTTCCTGTTTTACTTTTTAATACTGCAGTGAATGAATTCTCCAGCAGGAATCAATAATTTCATGAAATATATTACTATAAAACTATTGCATATAATTAGCTCTTCCATATACATGAGCTTATAGTTGGCTGGATAAAGTCAGAGTTAACAGAACCAGCTGGTAACCAGCTTTGTGAGGCAAGTTTTTCAGGATCACCAAAGTTTACTGAAGCCGGATGTCTCAAAAAGATTGTACAGTGAACGTAACGTTTGAGAACTAGGAGCTGTTGTTATGTTACATTTTACTTTCATTAACCTCTCCCTCTGTTTTTATGCACCTTACAAAGTATTCACTGCACAGAAAGATGCTTTTATGATTAACCCAATCTGACGCCACTGTCAGTCGTTGACCCAATGCCATACACTTACTGTGCGACTCAGTGTCTGTGAGCCATCCTCTGTTAGTGAGGTCAGTAGAGAAAAGCCATTTTTCATTTGTCCTTTTTTTTTTTTTTTACTAAACAGCCCTCAGAAAGTTCTTCCCAAGACTTGGATGCACTGTAAAAAAAAAAAAAAAATCAGGGAGTTGGCTTGTTTTAAAAATTGCGAGGTGTATGCATTTTTACATCAAACTTAACATTTTAGCACTATTGATTCCTCTGTTCTGTTTTGATGGATGCCTGTTACTTTTTATTAATATTTCCATTGAATTCTGTATCATCCTGAAAATCATTAAAAGGAGAATTTGTACTGAGGAAGTGTTTGTCCAGGTGTTTTTTCAGATAGGAAGTGAGGATGATTACTTACTCTGTGCCCTTTTTCCACTAAAATTAACAAGTATATGCTGGTATTTTAAACATGGGAAAACGAAAATAAAAAATAAGCGACAGACTCCTTTCCTTGCTGGTATATTTGTGGTGCAGTGTTTCCCCTACCATTATATTAGGGGGGCGCCCCGCCCCCCCAACAGCAGCCCCCCCCCCCCCCGGAAGGTCAGGTTAATTTAATTAAATTTTATTTTCTATATAGCGCCAGATCACAACAGAAGTCATTTAAGGTTACCTTTCCTATAGAATAGGTCTATACCTTGTCCTTTTATTAAAGTAACTAAATAACCTCATGTTATTTATCTTATTTACACCACAGCATGTCATTTCTGTCTCTACATGGTCGCGCATTTTCAATTCCCTTCTGCTCTCTGTATTGTGCACGGCGGAGTCCCGCCCCAAACACACACACACAAACAGACACGTGCGCACACACAGGTGAGCACACTAGAGCGCAGCCCGGGCCGCATTTTCCCTACCGAACCCGACCCGAGTCCGAGACAATTATAAGCGAGCCCGACCCAAACTCAACGCAGTTTGTTACCTGACATAGTTATTGTCATGGACCGTGTATAAACGACCATCAAAATGCTGCTGTTACTCACAGTCAAACACGCCGCTCGCACAGCAGCACAGCACTGCACACACTTAGTTGAAGCGGAGCCTGTGTTGCGTTCAGGCGTTGTCACATAAATAACATATTCCAGCATTTGAACCCCCGCCCCCCCAAAGCTGTAACCCTAGGGTAAACACTGTGGGGTGTCACCTTCGATGTCACAAACATGCCAGAAAACAGGTTAGTAAACAGGAGAAAGTGATTGAAAGCCAGTGAAAATGTTACGGTGGTTACTTCTTTGTACACCTCCCATTATCAAGAATGTGATATCAATAGTTAGAGGTAGAGCGGGTCGATCCCCAGCTCCTCCAGTCTGCATGTCGAAGTATCCTTGAGCAAGATACTGAACCCCAAATTGCTCCTGATGGCTGTTCCATCGGTGTGAGTGTGTTAAAAACTGAGCAGTAGGTGGTACCTTGTATGGTAGCCTCGGCCACCAGTGTACAAATGTGTGTGAATGGGTGAATGTGACTCGTAGTGTAAAAAGCGCTTTGAGTGGTTGGATGACAACAAACTATACAAGTGCAGATCCATGTACTATTCCATTTGCCTTGCGGGATTCTCCCTTGAATTTGGCACAAATGTCCACTTGGACTTAACAAAGAACTGATTTTGATAGTCAAAGGTCAAGGTCACTTTGACCTCATCCGTCTCATTCTTAAGAATATGTTATCTCAAGAACACCTTGAAGGTATCTCTTTAAATTTGACACAAACATCCATTTAAATTCAGGGATGAAATGATTAGAATTTATTGGTCAAAGGTCCTGTGACCTTGCGTCTGTCTCATTTTTGTGAACGCGATATCTCAAGAGGGCCTTAAGGGACCTTACTCAAATTTGGAATAAACGTCGACTTGAAACCTTGGTGGTCAATGGTCAACGTCACCGTGGCCTTACAAATAATTTTTTGGGCCTTAACACAAGAATTCATGCACTAATTATAATAAAATTTCACACAAATGTCTAATATGATGAAATGATAAAGTAATGACCTTTTATGTCCAAACCGTTGATGGACCTGTATTTGTATAGCACCTTTCTAGTCTTCTGACCATTCAAAGTGCTTTTACACTACACGTCACCTTCACCAATTCACACACACACACACACACACACACATTCACACACTGATGGCAGAGGCTACAGTACAAGGTGCCACCTGCTACTCAGTTAACCATTCATACACAATCGCACACCAGTGGCACAGCCATTGGGAGTAATTTGGGGTTTAGTATCTCACCCAAGGATACTTCAACATGGAGCTGATAGTGGGTTTTTTGTCAGGTGGAAAAGGGGCTACACAGTATAATGAAAAGATGTGAGTGGGTGTGAGTTTTCGACCTTCCTAGCTTTCCAAAGTTTGACCCTGGGTGATAAAAATTGTTAATATAGAAACACTGATTAGTGCAGCTTTTGTGTCAGATCACTGTTTCCAATGCTAAACATGTACTGCAATACAAACCAGACTCAATTCCATTTGATCAAAACATTATATTTATCAATGCTCATCAATACATTTTACAGCACAGAGCCAGCATCTGCACACCTTATATGTTCATATGGTAAAATTCTCATGTGGAGTTGATGCTCAGACCAACAGGTGCAGCTTTGAATTCCTGCACATTCAGCAGAATCAACAAAACTTACTGAGGAGCTTCATTTCTCTCAGGTCAGTTCAAATAAAATGTCCTCTAAAATCATTTATTCATGTATGTACAATCATCTATCAAGAGCAACATGAAAAAATAAATGTGATTTCCTTGAATCATATATGAAGACAGAAACCCTGGAGTGAGAGACGGCTGGACAGACATGACGGATTGTTTCCCTTCAACCATCTTAAGACTTGAACACACTGATGATTCGGACAGATTGTCATGGAATGGTTGTGTTGGCAGTGAGGGCTCAGGACAGTTACTCAGCACTGATCATTCACAGATATTCTTTCATTCTAGTTGCTGATTGCAGACATTTGTTTAAACTGTAGATTTTAAATTCAAAATCTGCCAGTAATAATTATCCCCCCCGCCCCCGTGCCCCATTATTCCTTACATGGTCCTTTCATATGAGAAACTGTACATCACTATTTTACTCTTTTAAACATTTGTCTTAATATATTAACATTCATTCCTGTGTGACATCAACAATTATTAAAACATGACAGAAAAGTGGCAAAACTAAATTAAAACATGAAAATCACCAAATAATACTGTTTAACATGGGAGTTTAAAATGTTCTGAACGAACAATGTGTCAAAGTAAAAACCGAATCCAGAGAGCAGACACAGGGCAGTACAGACAGGTCGGGAGGAGATGGACCTGATGGTGATAATTGCGATTATGATGATGATGTTTATAAGTTGCTGAACAGTTCGTTCCTCTTGCTCCAGTCCATGGGCGGGGCTTTCTTGGCAGCTCGTTTCTGATGGGCTCTTTCTCTGGCCTGGGCCAGTGACAGGCCCAGACCCAGACTGTCGGCTGTTGGGGCTGGCTCCGGGGCCTTCTCCACCTGTACACACACACACACACACACACACACACACAGTCGCTGGGGTCACTTTTACATTAATTTCCTTGAAACCTACCTTAACAATTATCACACTAACCTAACCCTACCCCCTGACCTAGCCATAACCACCAACCTAAAAGTCAGCTTGTCCGTGGGGAATGAAATGGTCCTGAGTCTGGTTTGTGTCCCAGAACGTAACTTAAGTCATACCAATGCACACAGAATGCACATTATTCTTGACCATGCAGAATATCGCAATTATTTCATCCATCTGAGTTACACGAATTTGGAGAAATTACTGAGATTTTTATCAAGAAAATAGTTGTAATAATCTAATGATATGACTTTTTTCATCAGACTTTTCTTGTCTTTATGTCAAATATTACGACTTTTTCTCCTAACATTCTGTTGTTTCTCGAAGTTGCGTCTTGAAATATTCCACTTTATGCACAAAGTCTCAGACTTTGTGGCCGTCATAATACTCAGTAAAATGAATTACACTCAAGTCCTTCATTGTATCCATGATTCCGACAGCAAACTTTGGAGTTCCAGACAATTAACAACCAATAACCAATAAATTAAAGGCTATCATGTATAACTGTATTCCTGCTCTATTATTATTTGTCTATTTGTATTTTGTTTAAATGATCTATGTTATTGTACTGATTTCATTTAGCATTCTATTACATATTGTTTATGCCCCCGCGCTGGTGACAGCCGGATCCAGAGCCTTTATGTTTTTGGGTTGTTCATCCGTCCGTCCCATTCTCGTGAGCATGATATCTCAAGAACGCCTTGAGGGAATTTTTTTTTTTCTAATTTGGCGCAAACGTCCACTTGGACTCAACGATGAACTGGTTAGACTTTGGTGGTCAAAGGTCACTGTGATCTCGCAAAACATGTTTATGGCCCTAACTTAAGAATTCATATACTAATCATGAGAAAATTTCACACCAATGTCTCATAGAACAAAAGGATGAAGTGATGACATTTGACAAGGTCAAAGGTCAGCTTCACTGTGACATCAGAATGATCTGCAAAAACACTTCTGGCCATTACTCAACACTGTACATCAGTAACAGAAGGGGAGTCACCAATTTAGTATTTGACCAATCTTGGGTGTGCACATTATAACTGTGCTGATAGTACAGTTTTTACAGACATGGATGTAAACTGGAACTGGAACTGTATCTCGAGGCGGTAGCTCTAGTCTTTGCTTGTGTAAATTACTTTGAACTGCCTCTGTGTTTGAAGTGTATTTTTTAAATAAAGCTGCATCATCATCATTAAGAGGAAGGATTGTGACGTGATGGGATAAAGATGCCTATTGGTTGATGGATTACGGGGGCACGGGACACGGGCGCAGTGTGATGTCAGCCACGGGATGCAGTGCGCGATCATTTTAATCAACAAAAGCTACTAAACTGAGCACAGAAGCCACGCTGCTCAACTCTATTTTAATTAATAATTTTAATTAATTCAATACCAGTTAATATAGTCTATATGTTTCCAAACTCTCCATAACAACTGCATTATTGCTTGGCAAAACTCCAACTACAGTGACTCACCGTGTCAGTGCTGCATGTATTTCAATTGTTACACTTAAAAATACAATATTGTTAAAGGTACACTATGCAGGAGTTACTGCTGGTAAACATCACCAGTGACAGTGAAGTTGAGGCCAACCTCAGATTCACCCTTGTTTTGAAACAAGCTTTGTCCGCTTGGTGTTTCACTTCACTATATTTGCATTTTTTTCGGCATTGTGTCTGCAATTTTTTTGTAGCTTCCTTTTTATTAAGTCCCGACCTCACCTGTGTGCTGTGCCCACGAACATCCCGAACGCAGAAAAGCAAGAAGGAAATACAGGCAGAGGGCAGAGTCTCTGCAGATACATGTCTTTCCCAGTATGCCTTTAATATTTGTTCTGTATTCAGTGTATGTCTGAGAAAAACATTTCTGTTTCTGAGAAGTGAACATGTGGTGGCTCTGTGTACCTGAGCAGGTGGGGAGCTGCTGGTTGGCAGGGAGGCGTTGGAGGAGGCACTGGAGGCTGACGAGCTCACAGTCACTTTAGGCTTCATCTCTGCTGCTGCCTGCCAAACAGAAAAAAGCATTCATACTGAATGTATGCACATAGCTCTCTCTTCTGTTATGCAAGGATGGTGTCACTCTTGGAAACAGCATTTAATAAAACAATCTCCACTCAAGGTCCACTTACCTGCCATTTATGACATAGTCAAAAGCTCTGGATCAAGCAAGTAAGTGGACCTTGAGTTGCATTAGTTCTGTCATATCTGCCCCTGCTCAATACTGTTGGTTTTATACACTCACCGCCCACTTTATTAGGTACACCGGCTCAGCTGCTCGTTAATGCAAATAGCTAATCAACCAGTCACATTGCAGCGACTCAATTCATTTAGGCACGTAAACATGGTCAAGACAACCTGCTGAAGTTCAAACAGAGCATCAGAATGAGAAAGAAAGGTGACTTAAGTGACTTTGAATGTGACATGGTTGTTGGTGCCAGATGGGCTGGTCTGAGTATTTCAGAAACTGCTGATCTACTGGGATTTTCACACACAACCATCTAAAGGGTTTATGGAGGATGGCCTGAAAAGAGAAAATATCCAGTGAGCGGCATTGCTCTGGGCGAAAGTACCTTGTTGATGTCAGATGTTCAAGATGATAGAAAGGCAACGGTAATTCAAATAACCACTCGTTACAACCAAGGTATGCAGAAGACCATCCCTGAATGAACAACATGTCGAACCTTGAAGCAGAAGACCACACCATGTGCCACTCCTGTCAGCTAAGAACAGAAAGCTGAGGCTACAATTCACACGGGCTCATCAAAATTCTGTTTCTGACCGTGTCCCTCCCTTTATGACCACATGCTGGGAGTAGCCATCTTCTGCCATCTTCTGATGGCTACTCCCAGCAGGATAACGCACCATGTCACAAAGCTCAACTCTGACAGTGAGTCCAATGTACTCCAATAACCTACACAGTCACCAGATCTCAATCCAACAGAGCACCTTTGGGATGTGGTGGAACAGGAGATTCACATCATGGATGTGCAGCTGACAAATCTGCAGCAACTATGTGATGCTGTCATGTCAATACGGACCAAAATCTCTGAGGAATGTTTCCAGCACCTTGTTGAATGTATGCCACCAAGAATTGAGGCAACTCTGAAAGCAAAAGAGGGTCTACAAGGGTACAAGCAAGGTGTTCCTAATAAAGTGGCCGGTGAGTGTATGTTGGTGCTGTATGTTGTCATATTCATCTCAGATGTTTTTAGGTGAAGGCTCAACTCATAAATTCTAAACAGCATGGCTGAAGGTAAAAGACTGTTTTTTTTTGTGATATGGATGACAGTTTAGGTGATGTCCAGCAGGGGGCAGTACACTGCTGCTGTCAGTAATCCTGACAGACAGCGAGCCTCAATCATATTCTCATCACTCACTTATTAAAGCTGAGGCTCAGTGTCAGCAGCACTAATCTGGAAACTGCTTCAAATATTAACACATCCCTGCTCATGTCCACATTCTTCAGCTGCACTGTGTGTCCTCACACACAGCACCTGACCCTGCACCACTCACTTCATGTATGTATGAAATTGGCATCTAATTGGTAAGCAGCTGCTGTTCTAAAAATAACCTCAGGCCTCTGTAAGTGGCTTTGGACAAATGCTACAATATGCTGCATAACATAAGAGCCCTCTGGTGAGGTTTCCTCGCTGCACAGAGAGGCTTTTAACACACACACACACTAAACCACAACAAGTGCATTTTCATTAGACACTCCTCTTTTAATGGGCATCCCATTTCCACTAATGTAAGTTAAAAACCTCTTAAGATATCAACTCTATTTGTCCAGGAGTGTTTTGTGGAAATAACAGGAGCTGAGCTGCCATTTTGGATCTCTGTACAAACTAAACACAAACAGCAGAGGTTGTCTCGCAGGCAGCTTGTGAAAATGTGGGTAAATCTGACCTATCAGTTTATATGGTTAACTGATAAAAGGGAGTGAGTACACACACACACACACACACACACACACACACACAAACACACACACACACACACACACACGTATTTGAGGTCAGAGGTGGTCATGAGTTCATAGAGAGTGCTGTGTTATGTAATTGCTGGTGAATGAGTGATTGTTCTGGCTGCAGTAGAGTAGGATCTCCCTGCATGTGCGAGTATGTGAACTGCGCTTGCTAGTCATCTCATTAGCATAATCCCCAACTCGCCTTGAGAGTTAAAGCCACTTCAATCCCATGATCCTCCAGGACACAGGAGACAGAGAGAGGGAGAGAGAGGGAGAGAGAGAGGGAAACACACATTGGTGAGCTCTTGTTGCCATGGTGAAGGGTCAGTCGCAATGTCACCAGTGGGGCCGATCCACTTTTCCCATGTTGTCAGTGTGTGTGTTTCTGTGTGTGTGTGCGTGGAGGAGGAGGTGGAGAGTGTTTACTTTTGATAAACTCGCCCTGCGGTGCTTGTGGAATGTCACACCAACACATGTTGGTTAATACTGACGGCTAATTACAGGGCCATGATGTGATTTCACACATCCAGATGATGATGAGTACTACTCTACAAAAACATACTGCATTCACTTGAGAAGAAAAATCTGCCTTGTTATTCTTAATGAACAGGATTATTATGGCATTAATTCACAAAAACGGAGCAAATTTTTTTTTCTCAAGTTAATGCATTATGTCTCTGTACTACTCATATTGTAGAAAAGCTGTATAATGTCTGCTATGGCTCTGGGAAAGCTTTATTAAGTCTCAAAAGAATAACCCTTACCATGCTATAGTGATGTCATCAGGGTTATCTTCAGGCCTGTGTTACAAACTGGGAGCAATAAGGCCACATCCATACTAACATGTTCTCATTTTAAAATGGCGTTTTTAAACGAAAAGTAGAATTAAGGCCTGGGGTTGCACACCTCTGCAAACCAGTCAAGTTGCAGTTACAGTTTACATCCATGTCTGTGAAAACATGGATGCTTCACACACAACTTTGTGGCAGCACAGAAGGTCTATACAATCAGCACAGTTTTAAGGTGGTGACTCAAGATTAGTGTCACCAGTTCAGTATGCATTAGGTGTCTTTCCCTCCGTTTCTGAGTTATGATGTTTAGTAAAAGGCCAGAAAAGTGTTTTTGTAGAATGTTATGATGTCACAGTGAAGTTAACCTTTGACCTTTTGAATATAAAATGTCCTTATTTTATCATATTTGACATTTGTATGAAATTCTGTCATAATTAGTGCATAAATACTTGAGTTAAGGCCCAAAACATATTTGTGAGGTCACAGTAACCTTGACCTTTGACTACTAAGAGTCTAAGTGAACATTTGTGCCAAATTTGAGGAAAGACCTTCATGCTATTTTTGAGAGATCATTTTCAGAAGAATGAGATGGACGAGGTCACAGTGACCTTGACCTTTGACCTTTTGGATAAAATGACACTTAATCAGTTTATGCTATTAGACTTGTGTGATTTTCTTTTCATAATTAGTGTATGAATTCTTTAATAATGGCCAAAAACATGTTTTATAAGGTCACAGTGATGTTGACCTTTGACCTCGAACCACCAAATTCTAGTCTAAGTGGACATTTGTGTCAAATCTGGAGAAATCCCCTCTCCATCATGCAGCACAGGTCCATGGCAGGAAGTGAACCCCTGACCTTAGGTTAGAAAAATGTTTTCTGAAGTTTTGTAACATGTCATCACTCAGGTCTGTGTGCTGAGTGTGTGTTTGAGTTACTTGACAGGAAACATGTGAAGACCAGAATGATTCACAAAACACAGTCCAGAACTCCTAATCTGCTACCAGGAATGTCCAGAGAGGATCAGTGGGGCTTTTCCAGGCCACTATCTATAAGTTTGTGTGTGTGTGTGTGTGTGTGCAGTGGTCCTCACCTCCTCCCCCTCTGATGCTGGCTCAGGCAGAGGTCCTACAGGGGAAAAGAAGACAAACAGGCCTCACTTCATCTTATTATTAATTATTATACATAAACATGCACTTACACTGATTCTTACAGACTGTGGCAACTTTTACAAAGCCAAGAGCAATCTGTGTGTGAGAGCATGTGTGTGTCATACCGGTGACGTGTTCCTCAGTGGGCACGACGTTGCATTTCTTAAAGAATTCGTCAGTCTCCGCATCCACCACTAGCAGTGTGGTCTCATCTTCTCCTGCTTTGATGGCGGCAACCACCTCTGAGTGCTGCTTGCCAACCACTGACACGCCATTAACCTGAGAGAAGAGAAGAGAAGAGAAGAGAAGAGAAGAGAAGAGAAGAGAAGAGAAGAGAAGAGAAGAGAAGAGAAGAGAGTTTATTTTTCTCAGTCTTTCATAAATTTGTTTTTAGTTTGTACAAAAATTCTATGTTTTTTGTGACATTCCAGAAAATCAATCATTTTGTCAGTACCACATTATGGTCACATGGTGTTGGAGTTTAAGTGCAGATTGGTTTGAGGAGTACAAATGAACCTGCCAACAATAATGTGACCTGTGGTGTGGTCCTTTACCCAGAACACATTCTGTTATGTATTTACCTAACCATGGTTAGCAAACAGCAGACAGCTGACATGGTTATCCATTGCTCTAACACAACATCCGTATAAACAAACCACTGACTCATCTGAGCTCAGATTCAGCCCTGAGAGGGAAATGGTTTTGCCTTCCAGTACACTGACTGGAACAGGTTACCAAACCAGCTCAAAACCACTTTCGATGGAAAAAACATAAATGTGATGAAACCAGGGGAAAGGGTAACAGTGATCTTGACCTTTGACTAACAGATGCTAACCAGCTCATCAAGTCCACATGAACAATTCTGTGTGAAGAAACTCCCTGAGGGTGTTCTTGAGATATCGCGTTGATGAGAATGAGACAGAGGCGGTCACAGTGACCTTTACCTTTGACAACCAAAATCAAACCAGTTCATCTTTAAATCCAAGTAGACGTTTGTACCAAATTTGAAAAAAATCCCTCAAGGCATTCTTGAGATAGAGCGTGCACGAGAATGGGACGGGCACGTATGCACAGATGTGTATCGCTAGCGTGGAGGCATAACGAGTTTAGACTGAATAATGAATTCAACTAGTTTGCAATTATTAGTACATTTATATATATTTTACAGTATTTATTAATATCATTCTGTGTTATTTATTGAAATTAATACTGAACACTTTGGCTGTACATACAGGGTGAGACATATTTTCACATTATACTTTTTTACAACTGTGACATAATGTATTATTTTTCTATTTAAGATATCATCGAAGGCACCGATAAAAAATGTGTTTGCAATCACTCTCTAAATATCAGACTGAAGCTAAAGTAGTACGAATAATTTCATCTCCCCTTATCTACTGATCCTACACTACAGCTGTTTACATTAAACATGACAGAAAGCTTTGCCTGCACAGGTGCAAACACTCCAATCACTTAGAACTGTAATGTGCCAACAGATGATAAAAACACTGGACATAAACTATATGGTATCACTGATTATTCACACAAACTAAATGAATGATGATGTTTTGATGAGGTAAGAAAAGATGCCATTCTGTGGTTGTACTGCAAAGTAATGAATGGAATGATAGCCAGCAGAAGAGTAATGGTACTGGTGATGGAAAATGTTTGGTAACAGTGTTATGACAGGGCGTGGTGTACAAGCATACTCCCAGAGTTGGAACTAATCAAGCATGCAGGGAGATAAGAGTCTGAGGAATTCCTGTGGGAGGAAGATCCGAGATGGGAATACTGGTAGGAATCTCACCAACTCCCACAGTGGCTGTGAACACTGGACAGGTGGTACAGAACGTTCTGCTCTATTCCTCTCCAGTGACCCTTTGAAACACACCCTGACCTCCACAGAAAATTCATTAAATTCCCGGCACTTTGTTTACCGAATTCCATCTCTTAAACCTCCACAATATCCCATTTAAAGCTTCTATTTTGTTGTGAATACAGTAAATACAGTTGTGGTACTACTTCATTTACATCATCTGTGTACCCCCCCTTTCCTCCTGCATGTGAGAGGCCCTGCAGACTGTTTGCGCAGGCTGTAATTCAGCCACAGACGCAGTAAGTGGATTATCTCTGACCCTGCCATGTTCAACATGGCCAGAAGGCCTGGTCGTCACACACACAGCAAAGAAGAAAATGCTGATTTCTGCTTCAAACACACACAGAAAAACACTCTTTACACACCCCAGACACACACAGGAGCATATATGTGAAACTGTAAACATGCAGATCACAGCTGCACATACTCTCCATCTAATAATAACCTAATACCTCTTGGGATTTCAGTTTCCCGTTTGCCCACTGATGTAATAGGATTACAGCTGATACAAATACAAACAAAACAAAATAAAACACACACAGTGTCACCACTCAGGAACAATGTGAATAAGTGTCTGTGCATTTGAAGATGAGTTTGTGTGTCGTGTACCTCGATGATCTTGTCTTGTGGTCTGAGGCCTGCTCTCTGTGCTGGAGAGTCATCATCCACAGCTCTGATGAACTGGCCTGGCTTGGACTTCTCACTGTGCAGGTTGAAGCCATAGCCACCAGGTCCCTTCTTCAGATGGCAGAGACGAGGCCGCAAGCCGCCACTCTCCTCCTGCACACGTAAAGCAGAAAACCAACAGGTCATTAAATTGTGTCCTCAGTAATGTTTTAATGTCTCTCCGTATATAATATCAGTAATATGCAGTATCATCTGGACTTCAGCTTCACTTGTGTAGCCGATTAATGCCACTCACTTCTGTGTGAGCCCGGCTCTGTGTATTTCCTGGAAATGTTATTGGACCCTGATCCCTTAAAATATCAGGTGGAGTACTGTAACGAAGTAATAATACTTGTGTAACAATGTTTCAGTACTTAAGTATACTTGTAGTATCTGTACTTTACATGAGTTTTTATACTCCTGTACACTTTTACCTTTACTCCACTACATTTTCTAATCAAAATGTATACTTTTACTCCAATACATTCCCCCTAAGCATTTTAATAACTTACTACAAAATAGAAAAGGAAGGAGAAAGGGATGGATGGACCCAGGAATGGGAGTGAAGGAAAAACTGAAATTTGTTCTTTAAATCCTTTAAGTTGTGAAAAAGACCTTGTTTTTAAGTGTAAAATAGGCTCCATTTATAAGGTGGTGTACATGTTACAAAGAAATAAACCGAACTGAACAGCATTTACTTGTACTTTTACTTTCAGTACTTAAGTACATTTAATAACATAAAATTACTTTTGATACTTAAGTACACTACATATCAGATACTGTAAGACTATAGGAATATTCTAAAAGGTGACTTTAACCTCTACCAAAGTCATTTTTAAAAAAAAGGAAAAAGAAATGTCAGGAATTAAAAAAAAACTATGTGACTCTCTATTTGATATTTTTCAGTTCAAACATGAAACAGTAAGTCGAAATTATAAACATTAGGACATAAATCACGTAATAATTTAAAGGAACAACAATGAGATAGTATGTCAAAGTTATTGGACAGTAAGTTGAAAGCTCAACTTTCTAAGTCTTTCTAACTTTCCAAGTCAGCATGATATTGACAAATTTGAACTATTATATATTAAATAAATATGGGCAACAAAATTTTTGACTGTCAAAACTGAGGAGATATTAAGTCAGAATTATAACTTTAAGAAAGAAATACTGACAAGTCAAAAGTTTGATTTACTACATCAAATCTATGACTTTTAAAGTCATACTTATTCACAATATTAAATGACTTAGTCGGTGTTGTATCTACATATTATAGGATAGTAAGTATAAAAAATATGAAATCATGAGAGACAAACTAAAAATGAAAAGACTCAACATAAAAGTTTGGACCTTGAGATCAGTCCAAAACTATCAGTTTTTAAGTTTATGAGAGCCAAAAGTGAATATTATGCTTAACAAATTGTAGTAATGAAATATTACAAATAAATAATAATAATAATAATAAACGTATTTGGTACAATACCATTCACAAAAATAAAAGTGCCTCACAAAAGGAGATCATAAAAACACACAATCAAAAAAAAAAGGCAATACAGCATTAAAAACATGAGCAACAAGATAATAAGATAAAAACGAAGATAGTAAGTAGATAAAAGTTATCACTTAGTAGTTCACAATTTTAACTCATCTCATAATAACACCTTTTAAAGTTCGAACTTGGTTTTACTATCCCATAACTTGTTGCAACACTGGAAACTTTAGCTGGCAACATTGCCCCAGTCTAACATCTTACAAACAGTCCAGACTAGGTTAAGGCTTGCTCGCTGTTTTTAAGTTGATATGGAAATTAAACTACTATGAAAACATTGATTCTAATATAGACATAAAATCTTGACTTGAACAATTCATAAAAACTATAAACCACTCTAGCATATTGTTTTAACATAGCTTGAAACGCAGCAGGTCTAACAGCTATAAATGTAACAGCTGACAGCGGTCATATGTAAATCTCAGATACTTGTGGCTCAATGGTTTGATATGGTAGAGTGAATCACTAAACAACGAACAGCAACAGCAGTACCACGTGTATTTTTGTGACTAAAAGGATGTGACATGTACTACTTACTTACTTGCAGCCTGTCCAATCCCATTTAAATAGTGTGCAATTATTTTAGATTTCTCCAACACAGTCTACTTTCAGATGTGGCTTACGTCAGTCTGAGATTCCACATCAATACAGTCATTACATGTTTGTTCTAAATGACAAGGTATCTACGTCATGTTACTTCCCTATTTACAGACTGCACGCATGATGCTTATTTGGACAAATAAAATATTGAGTCAGACCTAAAAAAGCAGGACACTTACACGAGGTCATAAACATGCATAGGCAGAGAAGTCTTCTCACACAGCATGATCTGTGTGGACCTTAGACAGATGCTGACACACATAATAAGACAGATTATACAGTGTATGACAGCTGACTCGTTTCCTAACTGAATGAAGCAGTAGCAGATCTCTGCTCTCTTGCAGCAGCTAATCCTGCTGTGGCCTATGCCTTGTTAAGTGTCTAATCCCTTATGCAGGTGAAGGATCTCTATATTCTTTTAACCATTTAACAGACGTGCAGTTAAAGCACTGCTGCACTGACGTCACGAGCTATGTCTTTATTACAAGACTCCTGGAAATGATTGTCGAATGGATTCCTATCACAAAGGGGTCAGCTCTATAAAAGGTGTTGTCACTTTACAATACGTCAATATGCACACTTTTCCTAGTGTTGTTATGCCAACTGCACTTTCAACGTGCTCAATCAAGATAATTTGTCAGTTTTACAATTCTGTCCTTAATTTAACCGTGAACATTTTATGTGCGGTCCAGCCTGGGGATGAGCTGCAGACATGTATGGAAGCACATTTCTGCCATGAAAAACTATATCAATAGACGAAAAGTTAGGAAAAAGAAATAAATATATATTTACAGTATGTTTCCATTCTGAGATACAACGAGATAATACATTTTAATTATGAGATAAGTTAAAGTTATGAGATAGTAAAATACTTCCCTGCAATTTGACTTTAAATGTCAAAATTTTGATTTACTAACATTTTTCATTAAAAAAATAAAAAAAAAATTAAATTAGTATCTCATGATTTTGACTCTTTTTTTCTCTTCTAGGGCTGTAAACTTCTGGTTGGTTGGTCAATATGCTCTTGTCTGACCAAATTCTCATTGGTTAGAGAGTCGCGGGGGCTACTTTAATAAGGCTGTGTGTCCACCAATGTGTTTCTTTTCCCAGCTAGAAACAGCAGTTGTTGTTAGGCACTTGTAAAAGTCCTGTGTGATGGTTGGTCTTTGTGGTATGCGTCCCGCCGAGACAGTGACAAGTGCAGTGTTTTACCCCCAATTAACATTTTTCAGCTCTAATTTTTCATCAAAAAATGGATAAATAGTCAGAGAAGACATTCAGTGTCGAATTTTATCACTATGGATTTATGTTACAAAGTCTCCAAAAAGATGCTGCAGTTCAAGGCTGGATTATGAAGCTTTTGAAAGGGATATGATCACACCTTGAGTCCTTGCTGAAGCGGCACAATGGCTAACAGTAGCTACTGGGCTAAAAACAATACGTCTCTCTCTCGCATGCAGCGTAACAAAGATGTTTAACGTAAGTGATGTTATGTTGTATATGACATTATCATCCCCAGAGTTAACTTCTGTAGTGTCCAGTATGTCAGATTTTTCTCATCAGTCCTGTTCAACATTTAGTGCTGAGACAGACTCACACACACTCAAGGGGAAAAACGTTACAGTGCGCATTTTATTTTCAGATAACATTACATTATTTTTTACTCCAGTCATTCTACTTGCCTACACACAGAGTTTACTCGCCCTGGGCAAGTGTTAATGTTGAGCTGTGTGACAGGAAAAAAAACACTTTGGTAGAGACACAACGCTACAAGGAAGAGTGCACTCATTGAATTGTGGCCCATTTAGTTACCCTAGAGATAAGGTGCCCATCCTTTTTCCCCCATCGGCCAAGTGACTGGTTAAAGAGTAGGTAAAATTTCAGTCGACCGAGATTTTCTGTGATTGAATATAGCCCTTAACGTTTCCTTTACTTTTTTGTTCTCTTGGTGTAATTTGACTTCCATATGCATGTACAAAAACACAGCCTCCAAACCCTTTTACAGTTAACATGCACGAGGCAGTAACAGGTGTCTGAGGCTCCGATAAAAAACACTCCCCACCCACCTATTGCACTACCATCATCTGATAAAAGCACAGCTATCTACAACGTCCTCAGCTATCAGTGGCTATCTGTAAATGATTCCCTGCCAAGTGACCATTTAAGATCAACCACTGCAACCTCAGCACTGAAGACGGACGCACCCTCTCATCCACTCACAAAGTGGATTATGCATTGATCCGAGGGTTTATATGAAGTCAGGGTGGTTGATGATTGCTGAACATTCTGAGTGAGTCAGGCTGATCTTGGGAGGAGTTATGGCGAGGTGATAGTTAGTTTGAACCTTTGGATGGAATCACACATTTATGACAAAGCCCACATAACCAGCGGATGTTAATGAAGATGATAAGGAGGATATAACAGGTGAGGTGCAAAGTACACAACTGGAATGCTGCGCACTACAGTTATCTCAGGGTATAAGCAGAGTCATATGCCTGGGGAGAGGTGCTGTCTTAAAGCTGCAATATTTAATATTTCTATATTAACAGTCAATTAAATTATGTGTGCTGCTCCCTATTTCCATAAGTTTTGCCCTTCCCTACGCACATATTAGCTTGAAATCTTTGACTCAACTTCAGATTGGGGTTTAATTTATCCTGACAGCATTTACAGAATTGTTTGGGGTTACACCCCTGACTCTGCTGCTTTCTAAATATAACTCAATCTTTGTAGCATCTGTTACCTTATTAGCCAGACATACGATTTTACTGAGGTAAAAGTCATTTGCATTCCCATCTCATTCCTCATGGATCAGTATATTTCACTTGGTAAAACTGAAAATAAAAATTAGATTAACTAAGAATGGTTCTCTGGCCAAATTTAATAAAACATGTATGTTTCTCAAGTATCTTATACTTGACTCAATACTGGAATTTAAAAATTAACTGTATGTTTTTGTTGTATTGTGGAAAAAGCAATACACAAATTTAGAAAAAAAAATCTGATAATTATGTCAATATCATACCAATCACATTCTTCCTAAGCCAGAAAAAGAATGTCCAGAAAGAGACAACTAGATGGACGCAACATTAGTCTACATTATACTTGTGGCCACAGCACTGCCTGGGTTTACGAGTAATTGTTGTCATTGCCACTGAGACAACTGTTATCTATACGGGTATGGAGATTTCAAGCTCTCTTAAGTAAGCCGGTTCTTCCATCAATTCAAACATTAGTGGTTCTTTTCATTATCAACTAATTTGCAGATTATTTTCACAATTCATATTTTGATTGTTTGGTCTACAAAATGTCAAAAAATTGTGAAAAATGCTCATCAAAATTTCCTAGAACCCGAAGTAACATGTTTGATCTGCTTATTTTGTCCAGCCAACAGTCCAAAACCCAGGGACTTGTTATTTAAGCAAATTCTCACATTTAAATGGTAAATGGACCTGCAGTTGTATAGCTCCTTTCTAGTCACTATGAGTCACATTCACCCAGTCACACACACATTCATACAATGGTGGCTGAGGCTACCATACAAGGTGCCACCTGCTACTTGGTTTAACACACTCACACACCAATGGAAGCATCATCGGGAGCAATTTGGGGTTCAGTATCTTGCTCAAGGATAATTCGACACACAGACTGGAGGAGCTGGAGATCCAACTGCTGATCTTCCACTTGATGGACGACCTGCGACCAAGCCAATGTTTGACATTTTTGCTTAAAAATGATTGAAATATTTTAATTGATTATTAAAAAAGTTGGTGATTAATTTTCTTTTGATTGACTAATTGATTGAGTGATTGTTGCAGCTCTATCCAACACTGAAAGGGGGAGTTCAGACGTTAGACGATCTGACAAACACTTTGTTTATAGTATACCTCCTCTTGAACCAGTCATGCAAGGTAAGCCACCTCCATATAATCCATTTACTGCACCACAGGGAGGAGAGATTGTGCCCGTGCCACAGCAGGTGACCAGACATGAACTGCCACCTTTCTGTCTTTCACTCATAGTTTGGCTTAGTCTCAAAACGACCATTCAGAAGACCCTGAGAGCACGTGGTAGAGAGACTCAGGGCACAGACATCTTCATTGCTTGGCATCCCCATAAATCTATCTATAACATCACTAGCATTACTCAGTCAAAATGCATCTCTAGTGACATTTGAGAACAGCTCTCCGATTTTCAAGTTTTTCTTTTGTCGTCTCCCCCACAGCATGCACAGGAAAACCACAGCATCAGCAGAGCCACGCGCAGCAAAACACTGCAGTGACAGCAAGTGCTGTATGATAATGACACTCCTGGGTAAAGTCCAGCAGAGAGTCTCTACAACATGCTGGCACTGATACATTTTACAATGTTTGTTGCTAAAGCAACCCTCTCCTGAAAGGGAACATCAGAGAAGACGTGTTACCACACCCACAATAAGCTCAACTGAAATATCTCTACAGCATGTGTGACACAGGACCGACCAACTGTAATAATACGATACCCTAATGATCCCTGCAGTGAAGGTCGTAGCTCAGAGTTCAGTCATACTTCTGGTATCTTACTGGTATCCACTTGCTATGTGGTGCCTTGTCACACACATACTGTTAGGGAGTGTAACCTAGTTGAACATACCAAATCTATATGTCAAAATATCCCATGAAGCTCAGCAGTCAGAAAAATACATCTGCATACATCTTAGCCCTCAACACAGTCTGACAGGCCAGAAACGGAGCCCACCGACAAAACTAAACTCAGAATCAACTCTACTGGGGCTAACAGCTTAAAGGAGAGGTTGGACTGCTTGTGGAAGATGGATATCCGTTATTGTCCAATTCACTATGGTAATGCATGTTCCCAACTTCATTCATGATCTGGCTCTCATTCTTGCCATACATAGAAAAAAAGACAGGAAAATGCCCGTCATCAACTCTGGTTTTTGCTCTCTCACCCCACATCAGAGATAGCAGGTTCACATTAAAACACCTGCAACCATTTCTTGTTTTGTTTACTGAAATATAACCTCAATTAATTTTGAGGAAAATGAAAAGTGTTTCCCAAATACATGAATTTTTGCTTAATAGTTACTATTCCGCACTTCTGTGTAACAGCACAGAGTTTTTAAACACAAAGGTTTTAGCAAAAAAACATGTGCTTGGGAAGTATTAAGCATATGACTGGATAAATGAGACTTGGATTGTACTGCAAAAGTTGTGCGAGAGTTTGTAAATGAATGTTTTGACAGTTTTGCAGTTGTTAAAGCGGACCGATATGGCTTCCATGCGTTTTGGATTCTGAAGGTGAGGTGAAAACCTCCTTTGACATTTTTGCATATTTATTTGTATTCATTGTTTACTTTAAATTTACAGGGCACCTGTTGGCTTTTATTCCAAGTGACTGAAAATGGGTTTAATAAAATATGGGCTTAATGTATTTTAATGTATATTGTATATATACACACTAAGGGTGTAATGATCCATTGATCTGGATCGATATATCAATTAAATAATCAACAATCAAATATACTGATGCAAAGAAGTGAAAACATCAATCCATATCATCATCTTTAGGTCAAGCCTTTAATTTGAAATTCTGTGTCACCGCAAACAGCAGCAAGCAGATTAATAGCAAGCAGCCAAGAGAAAGACAATGAAGATATTACTCTGAATTAAATGAACAGTGTTGCAATATTTTTGATTTTGGAGAAAATTCGAGTCAACAGACAAAGCATCTCAATTATGCAAACCTCTTGTGGAACTCAGCAACATTAGCTGCTCTATTTTAACAATGTTTGGTGAAAAAACCTTTATGCAGGCTAAAATTCAATTCTGTTTCAAATTCAGTTCTGTTGGGAGACGCAGTGAATTAAACAGTGAGTAATATAAAGTGTAAATAATATGTGTAATTTGTTAAGCTATGCTTAAAGGAAACATGCTTAAGATAATAACCAGTGACTAGCAAAAAACTTTTCTTTTGTCTATGAACCTTGACAGTTATTGTTGAACTGATTTTTATAATTTTGTTAAATGATGTTGTTAATCCATGTTTTATGGCTGTTGGGAGACGTTTGCCTTCAAGGCTTAAAGCAAGACAACCCTGAAGTCTTATGAAAAAGATGATGGTTTGGGTTTAAATGAAAAGATTTCTTCCAGAAAGGGATTTCTGACATAAAGCCCTGAAGGCAAACTTATCCAATGTGCTGTTTTATGTGTGTTAGTGGAGTCAGTAAAAGGTAAACTTTACTGCATTTAAGCGGTTACAATTATTTACATTATTTATCTGTTAATTTTATCTTTTATGGTTAGAAGTAAAAAAGAAAGGAGTGGCAGTAATTGACTGTGTTAAATGATCTTCTGATATTGATTGCAAGGCCCTGAATCACATAGAATCAATATCGTATCGTGGCAAACTTTAGAATCTCGGCAAATATCAGATTGTTGTTCAAATAATATCGTATTGTGATATAGCTGGTGATTTACACTCCTAATATATACCATGGATTGGGGTACCATGATAAAAAAACTCCTTTGACAGAGTGCCATAGTCTAAATAAGTTTGGAATGCACCAAATGTGGATCTATCTGCCACTGAAAGCAGTCTCCAACAAATACCCTGTTTCCATCTGAGTAATGTTGCTTTAAATTACAGAGACCAGCTGTTTTTTTAATCAAACTATATATTTGTGAGCTGGTATTAGAGGATTTACATCTTAAGAAAGGAACCAGTGGTTTACAGTGTGAGTACCACAGACAGGGTGGGGAAGTCAGAAAGTATTCAGAAATGTAGAAACACATTGTTGGTTTTAAGACAACTATAGAATAACACCAGCCTTATCCTTTGTGCGGGACCAACAGGCTGTGCTCGCTCTGCTAGCTCTACGGGGCTAAAATCCTAACTATAGCTAGCCCATCTTGCTTTACTGTCAAAAAGATAATAGCTGAACAATGACGGCTACCTGTACCAAAAGTTAGCAGTGGCAGATGCAACCGGTGGCCTGCCAATCATGCCATTTTCAAGTGAAATTTGCCTATTGCAAGCCATCCTCTGCAGAAAAAGGTCAACCACAGAGCAGCACCTGCTGGGGATTCCACACAAAGAAACCAGAAAATGTGATTTCACTCGCAGAGATGTGGCTGCAGGCTCAGTGGATGACACTTTGTACCATCAGAGATAACATCTGGTTTGCACACTGCCATAAACAGCCTCAGAGTGAATGCAGGATTAGCCTAGTTTAAGTGTAATGTTACAGGAGGCAGCAGGCAGCCATTGTAAACATTCCCTAAGCTTGTTGAATATCAGAGGTTAATGGTTTTACAGCTTGCTGTAGTTAAACATCAGATCCTGTGTTCTAACCTGGTGTCACATAATGAGAGCTAACTTGCTGCGAGGACCTTGAACTGAGGGTGAAACAGTGATGTGAAACCTTTATGACCATCTCTGGGCAGGCGAGAAAAAAAACTACATCTCAAACATGTTGTAAATGTTCACAAAGTATGGGAAGATTTAATTGAGCCGTTTCTGTTGAACCACCCTGTATGTGTTGTGACACTCTTGAACCTTCCAGCCCCTCTCACACCAGCCTCTTGAAAACATCAACTCAAAAGCGATTGCTACAGTCCGCCTCAATAGCAAAAGTTGTGCAATGGACTTGTGTAATGAAAGGTTCCTCACTGGATAGAACTGTGCGCAGTTACTGAACTGCAGTATGTATTTGGGTACTAAATGAAATGTGCCCATAGCACTAAAAACTGAATTTACTTACTCTTAGATCATATGGTTTGTGATTTAAATCGTTTTTGTTCTATATTTAATTTAAACAAAGATCTTGCTGCTTGTACTCAGATATTTATCACCTAAAAACTGTAGCCACTTTTGTTACATGAAAAATTGTGGAAAACCTTATCTAAATTAAAAGCAGCTTGTCCATTTCAACTGATCTCGTATTGACTTATTGCCAATATCATTATTATTATCTGTGTGTTAAAATAATCTCAACTCAAGGTCCACTTACTAGCTTTTTTGGAGCTTTCAGCTACATCTAATGGTTGAGCTAGTTCCATGACCATGAGATGTGGTTGAAAGCTAGTAGGTAAACCTACTAAATAAAAATAATACTGATATTAAATAAAATGCTAAATCAATAGAAAAATAAATCTGGCAGCACAAGCTGTATAAGTAAAATATCTGTCAGTATCTTCAATGATGAAGTACTATAATCTGTCTCTGCAGTAATGTTAACACATTTAGGATAACAACTGTAACCCACTGTGTATCACATAAAAAAGAAGGCATCTGACCTATTTTCTGTCGTAAAAATCCCAAACAAAGACTGCTGCGTGAACATACTGCTTAATCATCCTATTGCAGCTTCTACAACCCATTTCCTCTCTTAACTCGCCTTTTAGCATTTAGCTAAAAGAAAAACATTTAGCTTTGTTTTTATTGCTGGAGGATGTTACTAACCTACCGAATCAACACAAACTACATAGATACAACTACATGTAGCATTATGGTTATCTTTAACTGGCTGAGAAAAAAAAAACTATTTAGCTTCAGCACTATAGCAACTCACTACAAGGACAGGAAGTGGTTTCCTCATTGGTTCCGCCCCAACAGCTCACATCTCATCTGCTAACAGAGGAACCTGCTGTCTGTGTGTGTGTATGTATGATACTTGTATGTTTGTACTGCGTGTGTGTGTGTGTGGTTACAGAAGAGGCCTCTACCAACAAAACCTGAAACTGAGAAATGAGTTCAGAAGTCACATACCACTCAGCATCTTATTTTCAGGCCTCTGTTCAAAGATGTATTATAATGAGTGCAACAAGTAATAATAAGAATAAGGAGAATAAGAATCAGCACTAAACCACATAAATGATCTTTTCCAAATTTAGCTTAATGGAGTGTAAAATCCTCTCAGTGGGTTTGTGGTAATAACCTGTTATTTGATTGAAATGTCCACCGACGTTAGCTTGATATTAGCTAGGAGCAGATTTTCAGACAGACCTGACTCCGTCAACTGAGGTGTTTGTTCCTGTACTAACGTTAGCTAGGTTAGCAAAACAAATGTTTCTTTCTAGTGTTAGGCTAATGAAAACTTAAGCTAGCTGTCATTTCATTGAAAAAACACAAAGGAATATTAAAACCCTGTTATTTCACTGAAATGTTTACTAACATTAACACGAGCCAATTCGCCAAAATAAGTTTCCCCTGTGCTCGCCCTTAAGGGCCGTACACATGCCGCGCTTTTTGTGCCCTCAGATTAATTGTTTTCAGACCAATCACAGCCAACAGATATCTTTCCCTTCTTCCATAAATATAAGTCTGTGGTAAATATATATAAACATTTTAGTGCAGGGCTACCCAGGGCTTTACATCTGTCCCACAGACAATAGGCCTATGCACAAACAATGCCTGTAAGAAGATCAGCTCTGCACTCAGGATTTCTGGTAAGTAGGCTATGATACGGTGCTGGTGATGGTCGCTTAGCAACCTCGGATGCGCCCAACCTCGCCTCTTCCAGGCAGTTAAAGATGACTAAAGTGTACGACCCCTGAGAGACAAGGTGAAGACCTGAGTCTTCTGCCTGTATGAGAGTAACAAAATGAGGGGGATGCAGAGTGCTCCACTGTGTTGTTATTAAAGTTCTGTCCCCAGCGGTGGAGGCCAGTCTCTCTGCTGCACCAAGGAAAGCCAAGACACTAAGCGGGCCAGGCACACTGTTGTTGAAGTGAAACAGACTCATTAATTTATTATTTTCTTGTTGTTCAATGCTGCAGCTTGTGTTGATCAGCCATTCGATTTGTTAACGTTACTGATGATAACTGCTCCACTCTGTTAAGGTTAGTCTTTGGACGATGGCACAGAAAGTGTTAACAATATACTTTACGTCATCTCAAAAATGTACTTATCTAGACATTACATTAAAACATGCTCACAACTGCTACCTTTTGTGAAGATAAATTACAAAATAGGCTAACTCTAGCGCTGCACTGCCAACATCACATTATTGACTTACATTTAGAAAATCAATTTTTCACATTTTTCATTTTTGCATCTAAGAATTGATTTTTTTCCTCCACCCCTACATTCTTCTGGGAGAGGACTCTGGGGCAGACCCAAAAAATTCTGGAAGAATTACGATGCCATGTGAGCTGGTGGGAGTTGCTGGGCAGAAGTATGTTACTTTGCTTAACCTCTTGCCACCACAACCCAGACCTGAAGCTGCTGTAGAGGGATGGTTTACAGAATCTGTTTTTTACTTACATTTATTTATTTATTTTTTTTCCAAGCTTCACAAAGTTTAATTTGACACCACAACAGACTGTATGAAAAGCAATAGTGATAAATATTATCTGTATTAACTGTCAGAATATATGCTATATTTTTCCCCCTCGTCTACATGCATTAATCCTCTTAAACTCTTTGGTCATACTGAATTCTCAATTTAGCTGACTGATAAGAGATGAAAGCAGGTTGAGCCAAAGCTTGAGGTATATGTGACATAGTATCAATGCATTCAGAGTTTGAGAGGAGAAGAGACTTTAATGACACCTTCCTTACTGCTTGCACCAAATGTAATTATAATCCCTGTCATGCTGAAGACCTCGATTAAATCTTGATGGATCTGCAGGCTTTCATTGTGACAGCTTAACTTCACGGTCCAGTCAGAGCCGAAGGGGACAACATGATCACAGCAGTGATGGCTTAAAGTCTCCTGTCATCTCAGTGTCAGAACAATATCCTTAGTTAACCTCAGGGAGAAAATGCTGAAAACTCAATGAATGGCTACATGTTCTCTACAGCTAAGTATGAAGGACTATAAGGAAAGCTTAAACAACCAACGGGCCATTTTGTATCCATGTGTACTTAGACTATGTCACTAAGAAAACAGAGGGGGCAGTGAGGATCTCAGTCAGATGACGCCAACAGCTCTTTTATGAAGTTTGTTTTGGATGGCAGCCCAAACAAAGACCCATCTGATGGAAAGTTGCACCCGCAGGGAATGCCATCAAGATGTGGTCTGAGTAACAAAACTGATTGTTTTGCTATGTAATCAACACACACAGACATAGACACACACACACACACAGGCTCACGCACGCGCACGCACACACACACACACACACACACACACACACACAGGCTCACGCACGCGCACACACACACACACACACACACACACACAAACACACACAGTTGATGAAAGAAATTGTTTGACTTGAATGTCTCCAAGTACAGACTATAATTTAACTGTGAAGAGGCACAGTTTATCCACTGTAGTACTGTGGATGGCCTGGCACTGACTGGTTTCTAACAATACCAAATTCTAACTTTGATACAATACCTGCCTAAATATCTCAATACTAATACTGAAACAGGACCACAGCAAAAACCTAAAACATTATGAAAAGTAATGGAAAAATAGACCACAGGACATGGATCTTAAAGTTCTGCTGTGTTTTTTTAATGGAAAACCTCTGCCAAAAAGGTGTACTGAGTGATGTTCAATCTACTTTAGAGCATTACTGTAGTGTGTGGGCTTATAATCCTGGGTTTGAGCTTCATCACTACAAAGTTTCTGACTTTATAGTTAATGTTATTCATGTTTATCATCCTTGTGCTCATTAAAATTATAGTTTATGTGCTGTTGAGCGTTCTCTTGTTTTGGTATTTCACACGTTCAGGTGTATTTTTGACAATGAATAAGCACATTTGTAACTTTGATAATTGGATTATTGTAAATAATTAGATCACGATGCCTTCCATTTGCACTGGAAAGTCGGAATTTTAGACTTCCCAGTAGGAAATTTTAACTGAAACGCCGCCTTAGTCGGATTTCCAAATCGGAAGGTCGGCGAAACCTCACTAACCCTGACCTCAAAATCCTACAAGGCTGTTCTATGCATCAACAGCAGTGAAAGCTGTAGCAATATACAGTTTATTAGCACTTCTGTCCAACCAACTTCAGTCTGTGGACACGCTGCAGCATAATACCTTGTCATCAGCTGGTACTGCTAAGATTGCCTCACCTGACCTGAACTAGTCTTGCTAACAACAACTTGGTTTACCGTCTTGTTGTACTGGAACGCAATCAACTCGAGTGCGATGCCATTGCCAGCTCTGATGTCCAACTTCTGAGATAAATGGCACGCAGCAATAGTGTTATAAGCTTTTAAATGATAAGCTATCTGACATCCCCTGTTCTTGAGTTTAAGTGATTTGTTTGATAGTTGACTTAACATTTGCAACCAGATTCGGGCTGTCTATTGTTAACTGTTAATCGGAAGCCCGAGAAGATTTTAACCTGTTCCTCACGTCAGTCTGGTTTAATTTTGCCACTCTTCGGTTTACTGCACCACCCACCAGCTGGATCTGGTGGGAACTAGCGGTGCAGCTCATTCAGCAATTCATGCTAGTGATGCCATCCCCACTTAACAGCTTTGGAATCATTGTGCCTACCTTCCAGTCTCCCCTTGGGTCGCCTCTTTAGCATTGTTAACGACAATATTGCTGTTAGCTCTGTTAGCACTAGGGCTGCACCTGACTCTGAATTATGTCAGTAGAATCAGATTTGGCTGTTCAATACGAATATTTGACGATTGAGGGGTTTTTTTTCATGTTAAGTTTTAAAGTTAGAGCAGGGTTCAGCAGGACATTCAATGTGACAGTGGCATTCACGCTGTAAACAAGCTAACTATGCTAACAACGGATCGGAAGTATGCAACACTTTTTTGCCAAGTATCAAACAAAAGCCATAGACTGTATTGTATTAAATTACTGTGGGGGTGAGATATGCAGCGCAGGGAGGCTAAGGCAAGTTAACCAGTGTGGACTGGAGGGTGGGCAGTGGGCACTATCTGTCCACATGCTAATGCAGCTAACCAGCTGTCTGTCAGCAAAGCCAACAGAAAACAAAAAAAGGCAAGGCATCAGCAACACAGAACATTAAAATTTCACCCCCTCTACGTAGACAGTGCTTTAAAATGTGGTGCTAAAGCTCATAGAGTCAATGGGCCCCAGACGTTAAGGAAAGGCCTCTTGTATTTCATGTCATTTTGCATTTTTCTTTTTCTTTTTCCTTAAAAATTAACTGGTTACGTAGTTAAATGGGTGTCAGGCTACTGAAAGCAAAATCACCCTAAACTGACATCCCTAAACCAGATAATCACTTATTAAACAACGCTGAATAAGACTCAATGCACCTCTGTGGCTGAGGTCTCACTTTACTGAGTACATTTTCTCATAATAAAAATAATTAAAGACAAAAATGTACATCCCACAATTTTCATTACCAGTACTGATTGAGTATAAATGAATCATTCATAACTGGTGTAATATTTAGCATCTTGAACTGTAAGACTTAAATATTACACTGAAGCAAAATATTATACTCGCTGGTTGTGTTCTGTACTGAACTGTACAACTCATGCAGGTGCAGATCCAACCCAGTCTCTGACCTGTTGCTGTTATATTATAACTACAGATATTCTATCAATGGAAGAAACTTAAGCAACTGCAGCTCTGAGTAACATGCGAGCAATTTTGATTTATTGCACTCTCTTCTCTTGAATCAATAAAGCGGCAGATTAATTGTTCTTTCCCAGGCTTATATGAGCTGAGAGATAAGAGATGTTGTGAAACACTGAAGCAGAAATGATCTGTTGGAAAGATGAGAGCTGCCTCAAGGCCTTAATTCTGAGTTTGAGGTTCAAAGTCTTTAGATTTTCTGCAAACAGGGAGTGGAAGCAAGGAGCACACAGGGTGTAAAAAGTCCACGTAGACAACAGTGCAAACATAATGGGTCTATTTCCTGTGAAAATGAGTAACCAGTAGACTGTCAGGAGTGAAAACTTTTTATTTTTTGTCAAGAACCTCATTATGTTAAACCTTTCGTAACCACTCATTCATTTAGGATCCTGTTATTTTATCATTTGTTTGACATTTTCACATCTACAAGTACTTAACAAATTGCTATTTAATCCTGTGGTCAGCCCTCTCTTGCCCACACCCACACACACATACTCTCACTTCACTCTAGCCCTATTGACAGTGTGTGTTAAGTGAGGGTGTAGGTATTTCAGGGTCAGCATGGCCTCCTTGTTGAGGCGTGAGAGTCCTCTCTCCTTTCCTCCCTGGCCCACAGGCCTTTCTCCCCATGCAAACACTGTGGACAAAGCCTCTTTCTGCTGCCGGGGATCTCTATGGTGACCGATAGAAGGCCCTTGGTGTGGCGGAGGACTGAGTTGCTGGAGGCCAGGATGTTACCATAATATGATGACATGCTCATTCAGTTTGTGCTTTTATCTTCCAGGAAAAAGCAATCTCTGAAGCATTAGATATCCAAGTCTTTGCCAAGACTATCACCATGAGGACTCTGATTAATTTAGTGTGAAAAAAAGTTTGGTGACTGAGCGCTGGACTGCAATACCAAGTCTAACCAAAGACAATCACATGAAAGGAACTATTGTTGGAAACGTAACCATCAGTGTGTTCAGCGAGGCTAGTTTCACGTCATCATTGGCCAGCCCACTCAAGTGTATCCCACTGAGAGGCTGGTATCAGAGACCATCAGTCAGGCTTTGCCAAGTTTCCCATCAGGGAGGAATGTAGCTGGAGGTTTGCAGCATCCCAGCCAGCCAGCCTGGACTGTTCACTTACTGGAGGTCAGAGTATTAGTGACAGGGCATGAGCCACCTACATAGAACGAGACAGGAATCTAAACATCCCATTTATGAAAGCAGAACAGGACACAATACTGTGTAGGAGATCCATATAGGTATAAGCAGAGGTGTGGTGTGTCAACCACCAACTTTGTTCAGCATTTAAGGCTGCAAATGCAGAATGTTGAGGCTAGCATTATGAAGAAGCTAGCGTGGAGTAGTTAACTTTGCAAACATTAGAACAATGAGCTCTAGACAGTCACTGGAATATTTGCATCCAACACCCCCTTTAAACCTTGCAATAAAATGTGTCTCTTATCCAGATCTAGATATGGTTAGACCTGATTACATTTATACCTAGTATTAAAATGAGTGTGCAGTGACCACATTAAGGTCTGATTTAGATACAACTGCCCCGTCCAGCTAAAACAGCAGTTCAAATGGTCCCCTCCCCTGCCTGTCAACAACTGTTATGATAAAAATGTATATAATGTTTTAATTATTTAAATATAAGGGTGCGCATCATGATATTTTCTGAAATAAAACAAATCTTAGAATAAAATATTTGCTGGTCCATTGTTTTCTTAGTTATATACATCAGAGGCGGTCAGGAAGATTTGGAAGGCAATAGCGAGGTTGACAAGGATGAAACAGGCCTACCTGACCGTTATGACAGTGATCAACAGGAAGAATACATAACAGATGAGGGAGGAACTGCAGCAGTGTTAGCATCAGGTGAGAGAGAGGCCACCGTTTGCCCCACAGCTTTGACATTAGATGAGGAAGAGCCACTGCTGCCTCGCTGGTTTAGAATAGTCATGCATGTTTAACTACTTTTGCCAACAAAGTTGTTCTATGTGGATTAAAAACACAACTGCATTTACACTTGAGGTCAGTGTGTCAACAATGTGTCCCTGAACACCCCCAGAGTTCTTTTGGCCAATGAGATCACAGTCCATCCTCAATGCATTTTGGATGTATTTACATATGTAGGCAAGGCAAGCACGTGTCAGTCACGATACCTCTCCAAGGTGGGGGGACAAGGTCACAGCTGGACAGTAAGTTAATACTGTTTATTTAAAAAACATATCTGTATCATCAGGTCCTCCATTAAAACTTTTGGTGAACCGTTTCTCTTTTGTGACAGTATATAATCAGTCATAACTGGGTTATATAGAAGTGGATGGTGCAACACAGCTAATAGGGTCCCTGTCAAATTTCACCAAGTTTGAACTTCACACAGAAGATTTACTTCACCCCTGCATGCAGATCTGCTGACCTCAGTGATTCCATTGAAATGAATTCATTTATCTCATTATATTACATTATACGCTGGTGTGACTGGATGTTCAGACAGGAGTTATGCCAAGGTGTCTGCTGATCAACACAGAGAGGGGTGTCGTGGGTAACCAGCCAAAGAGCAATGAAAGCAGCATGGAAAATATCATTTAAATTATAATTTCCCCCGAAGCAATGGTCCATGTGACGATTTTGTCATCTGCCTATTTTTGTGAGGGTTCACATTTATGACCATGAGACTGTATAAGCCAACTGCACATGTCTGAACACATCTGCCTCTACAGAAACCCAATGTAGCATTCTACAGTAGTAACAGAACCACGTGTGGCCAATGTCCATGTCCCATTTAAACGTTTAGTGATTCATCAATTAACCACAACAGTGAACATAATCAGTAATGAAAATTAGTTTCATGAGTATGAGGATTAACAATGTAATTCATGAAAGACATTGAATCACCACCAGCTGTAGCTGACCCCTGACTCCTACTACTGAGGGAGCCAGGTCTAAAAATAACCAAGTATCCTATTATTTTCATAAGCCCCAAATAAAAACCCCTTACTCCACTCAGATAAACACCTCCACAATTAGGCTATTTTGCATTGTGGTTACACAACATTTAAATCAGTGCCCAGACTTTGCACTGACTAAAACAGTTACATAGCTACAAAATCTTACCATGTTTATGACCACTTCAAAGAATAACCTTACAAAATGGTTTCATAACAGACAACAAAAGCCTGGTCTTTCAAAGAGGCAGGATTATGGTAATCCAAGGAAAGGAACACATGTCAAAGCAATTAAAATTTCTATGTAGTGGAAGGCGTCAGAGTCCCAGACAGGGCGTCACACCATGAGTATTGTTGCTAATCTAAGTCTTTTTGTGAGTACGATCAACAAAGCTCCTTCAGAAAATCTGAAATTGTCGTGCACCTTCATCCAACACTAAAGTCTAGACACAATAGGCGTGTAAAAGCAATTAGAACACTATTTTTATCCTGAGACGTCAATTCATATCCCTCAAAATCATTTCAGATAATCATCAGAGCGTGTAAAAAGATGCTCTATCTTGCTGACATGCATCAGTGTGACAAAGCCTCTGGTCTGACAAGCTTAACCTGACGGGGAATACAAACTGGGAAGCAGAGTGACTGACAGGCATTTATATGACAAAGACTCCGTTGAACAGGAATGAGTAGAGGCCCGGCACATTTCACTGTGCCGTGTCACTTCTCTGTCTTAGCTTATAGCATTTCACTGGAACTGGAAGTGGCTACTTAAGAGGGGATCTATTTCCACATAACCTTTGCAGTTCAGAGGTAGAGCTGGCCCCAGATCAGATGGGAAAATTTTGGCTGATGAATATGACAAGAGAGCCTGACTCCTATAATGCAATGCAACCCTGTTGCCAGAAAAAAAATTTGGCACGGTACATTTCTGCAAACCACTGATACACTACATTCCTACATTATGATGTAGCAGATATGTTGAAACTTTATGTTTCTTTACATTTCAAGAATGCTGTGGTTAACGTGGTTAGGTTTAGGCACAAAAACAACTACGTTATGGTTAGGAATAGATCATGTTTGGGCTTAAAAATGTTTTTAGTGGCACAATCACTGCTGAAGAAGTTGTTAATGACTCCATTACAAAAAAAGAAGCTTTTCGTGGCACTATCCCATCTGGAAATGTTACAATGTCTCTGTAAAAAACAACTGTTTTATGTGGGACTATCCCAGCAGGAAAAGCATCAATGTCTCCATAAAAAACAACTGCTTTACTTAGTACTAGTCCAAAATGAAACGTAGCAATGTTCCAGTCAAAAAAACGACAACTTTTCGGCTGGTAAAACAGCAGAGTCTTAGCAAAAACAACTGGTTTTAGTCACTATCCTGTTCGGAAACACAGCAATGTTTTGGTCAGTAACAACGGGCTTTGTGGCACTATCCCAGCAGGAAACGCAGAAATGTCTTAGTATAAAACAACCTCTTTTTGAGACACTGTCCTGTCAGGAAACACAGCGATGAATCGGTAAACAAGAGCTATTTTTGTGGCACTATCTTGGCAGGAAATGCAGCGATGTTCCAGTCAAAAAATACATATGTGGCACTATCCCATCAGGAAAAGCATCAATTTTCCATTTCTGAGTAAAAAACAATCACATTATGTGGCTCTAGCCCAACAGAAAACACAGTGATATTCCGGTCAAAACAAAGTGCTTTGCACAGCACTATCCCAGCAGGAAACGCAGGAATGTCTTTGTAAAAAACAACCATTTTTTGTGGCACAATTCAGGCAGGAAACACAGTGATGTGTCAGTAAAAACAACCACTCTTCTTGGTGCTATGAAAAGACATTGAGGGGTTGCTAAAAAAACAACTGTTTTTGTTGTTTGTCTGTTCTGAACAGTGGTCTGCAGCTTGGCAGGCGTCTCACCTTGATGTCTCTCCATCCACCATCATCCCCTCCCCCTCCTGATGACAAAATCATACACACATACAACATATTTGTTGTTTGCAGAAATGTACACGCCAATATTTTCTTTTGGCGACCTGGCAGTGCGATAATATGGAATGAACTGTGTTTTTAATTACCTGGTAGACCTTACATGTTATACTTACGAACACACTGACTGGTAGAGCTGGGCGATATGTCAGCGTACAGTGACATGATATAAATCTGTCAAAACGTCAGAGGTTTTTCCATACTGTTCCTACTAAGCTGACCCTTTAACAGCCTTGGAGGTATTACGACATTGTAAATGATGCTGTAAATGAACAATGCTTTATGGCAATATTGCTTCATATGATTTTTGAAGTGATGTCATAAATTATAATTATAAATTAATGAAGTGTCTGAATTAGCCAAAAATAGACACTTCTGTCAAGATACTTAACAGAATACTCGACAGACACTCATCAGCAAACTGTTTCTTAAATAAGAAAGTGATTGTGGATGAGATAAATAAGTGACAGCAACATAAAAGTAAGTGAACCTTGAGTTGATGGTGTTTTGCAACACAAACTGATCAAAAGGCCAGGAAGAAATTTCCATGGTCAAGTTTCTTAGTTGGTTTACATAACTTTTTCTATTTTATGATACTGTGTAGTGATATGATACAAGATTGCATAATAGAGTTGTTAATCCATATTGTAAACTCCTATTCACAGGTCAAGAGGTTAACAGCTTGAGCTACAGTGCTTAAGGTCTCCTCAAAATCCAACATTACAGAAACGAATTTAGGATGACAACCCTTTATTATGGGGCTTTTTATTTCATATTATTAGCTTTATATGTTTGGGCAGGAATATAACACATCACAATATGACGTGATATCATAATAAGTCTATGGTGCACTAAGTGAAGTGTGCAGTAACTTGACTGGAGTGAGCAGCTGTGCTTTACCGTACCTTGGTGCTGGAGCTGATACTCAGCCTCCCTGACCTGTCCGACCTCACCGAGGAAGCATCCCCATTCTCACGCGGGACAGGGCTGGACCCCCTCGGGGTGCCGTTGCTGTGTGCGTCCACGCGGTCTGAGTCGCTGTCCCCTCCGGGTAGGGGAATCCCCTCCTCGACGTATTCTTTCCGGCACTTCAGGTTGTGTTTCATCAGCAGCTCAGCCGTATCGGGGTCCACCACAATAAGCTCTAGAGGCCCGGTGGTGGCCCGTATCCTGGCGACCACTTGCTGATGGCTCTCGCCCTCCACGCTGTCTCCATTCACGAACGCCAGACGGTCGCCAGCGAGCAGCCCGGCTGTGGAGGCGGGAGTATCGGGCTCCACGAGCCTGATAAACTGCCCGGTCTTGCCCTTCTCCCCGTGCAGGTGGAACCCGTATCCGCTGGATCCTTTCTCCAGCACACACAGTCTGGGTCGGAGGTTCGACATGTTGAGACTCTTCTACGGACGAAAACTTGTCTCCTCACTATCCGAACCACTTCAAAGCTTTTAAGTAGAGAGTCAAACAACAACCATACACAAACTGACACCTGTTGCGCACACTGACTTCGCTCGAGCTCCACTTCCGCTCAACTGAGTCACAGTAAACTTTCCACCACTAATGTTGCGCTTTCACTCCTACCGGCTGCTTCTCAGATCCTCCCCTATCAACTGCTATGTTGCAATCTTTTTTTCCACCTCCAATCCGACACCGTCCCGTGCTCAGCGGAGGTGCCAGCGTCAAACTCATACAATGAGATTAACGCATGTCATCGGATTTTCAAAATAAAAGCTAGTGTTCGGCCCGTATCACAACTATTGACTTTTCAACGTCCTCTGCATCTTTTTTGTTTGAGAATTTAGATATCTAAACGACAACGTTGCAAGGAGTGTTTTTTTTTTTAAAGATACCGTAGCCTACCATTTAGACTCCGTATGCTTACATAAAAAAAAGAAAGTTAAAGAAACATATGTGGTAGCCTAAAAAAAATTAAATCACTATTTAAAACTGTTTTAGAATTTTAATTAAAATTTCCCATCATAATATATTCCCAGAAGAGAGGAGAGCACTCTTTTAAGTTGTTTATAGAAAAACATACAATTGATTTTAAATGAAAAAAAAAAGCACAATTAAAAAAATAAATAAATATGGTTAAAATATTAAACATGGAAAAATGTCCAGATTAAAAGAACATCATACAGATTCTTCAAGGGAAAAAAAGCAAAGCTGGTTGGACTTATAACCCCAGTATCTCTAAATCCTTGGTCTGTCATTAAAAAAAAATAAATAAATAAATAAAAAGGTTAATCACTAAAGGTTAATGACATTCCAACATTTGATATCACTGACATTCTTTTTTATATGGATAATTTGAATTCATCTGTCTCTGACATAATAAACATAATAAATATATAATACATGTATAATAAATAACTATTTAATAAATATATAATAAATATAATCTCTAATTTTCTCATTACTCCAGGTACTCCTCCAGGTACTCCGGCTTCCTCCCATAGTCCAAAGACATGCAGGTTGGGGATAGGTTAATTGGTGACTCTAAATTGTCCGTAGGTGTGAATGTGAGTGTGAATGGTTGTCTGTCTCTATGTGTCAGCCCTGTGATAGTCTGGCGACCTGTCCAGGGTGTACCCCGCCTCTCGCCCAATGTCAGCTGGGATAGGCTCCAGCCCCCCCCGCGACCCTCAGGAGGATAAGCAGTGGACTGCAAGAAGGATAAGAGTTGGCTTTTTTCAGTTCTTTTTTTCTGCATTATGGTGCTCATTTTGGATCTCAATGTTTGTGCTCTGGTTTGTCAATTTTGTATGCCTGGTGTTTTATTTTATTAACTTACTTTTAGAATTTTTATTTATTTATATAAACATTTCCCTCAAGCATTTTGTTTTGTTTATTTATTTCTCCTGATCGTCATCAAGGTTGACTATTACTTTGCTCTGTATTTGTATAGAATGCACATTCTCTACCAGATGTTGTATGCTTATGCTTTTGTATGTTTTCCAAATGTCCAATTTAAAAAAAAATCTTTAAATCCTGGCTAGGACCCTGACAAGCAACAACACTTTGGTTACTAATGTAATGTAAATGTTTTTTTCCTTTTGTTACTGTACAAATGGTGCAATGTTTGGATTTCAAATTCTTGCTCTCCGTAAACCTTATGTTGTGTTCACACAAACGCAATGCTAATTTGAATGCCAGAATATTTTGTGTTGACTCGCTTCATATGTACAAATAACTCATGTCATATGCGTATGAAATCACTGAATCAATGAATGAACTTCCACCGGTTCAGATTTTTCAACTCTCACAGATAAACATATGATGTGAAATCGCATTACTTGCTTTATTTGCGCTGCTGAATTCACGTATTTTTGTGTTGCATCTATGGCCTCAATCGTCCCGCTCAGTGGGAATTCACATCATACATTGACTTCACTCTCATGAATTGTTTTATTCTCGCCTGGTGTGAGCACATTATTAGATTCTTGTTTGCCTTTGAAGACCGTCAATGCGCAGGCTATGGTTTTTTACACTTGGGGGCATCGTGATGGGGGTGGATGTGGGACTGATTACCCAGGACCTCAATGGGCCTTATTTTTAAGTAATTAGTGCCATAACTAAAGTAAGATTGGCAAAATAAATTGTTTTAAAGACTGAGCTTTCCATAAAAAAAACACAGTGGAAGCTTTCTGAGGCCCCTCTCACCCTTGAAGGCGCAAAATGGTTTAGTGTGCCCCTGCTCTAGAATTCATCTCTAAACCCAGCTAGAGCCCAGTGAGTGACTGCTTATGCTGCTGGAATATCAACACAGACTGTCATGTCCTCCTCAAAAAAGAGAAATCATGGTTCCATAAAAACAAAAAGAAAGAAAGCACTGACTGACTTTGAAAATCAGAAGGAGCGAGAGAGCGACATGGATCAAGAGAGGATGGATGGGGGGCCTACAGAGACTGCTTATGCATAGGGCCCAGAATTTGGTGCTACGTCCCTGCTTATACTCATGCTTTTGCACAGGTCACAAAATAGCATGTGAGGAAATCATTAATAACCTTCAGCAATAACAGTAAAAGCACAGGTGTTACTAAATATATTAATTATTTCAGAAGCATAAGCTCTGCAGTCGGGACCTGCTGTGTTACTTCCTTTGGTCTCCTGAACATGTTTGTCAGCCTCCTCCTGTTTGAAGAAGCATTGGCACTGCAATATAATTGGACAGAGAATTAAACCTGAAATAGAAAGTGCTCAGTTTTATCCAGAGCACCAGTGTTACAGTCTGGGAGGCAGATGGCCTCTGCTGAAGAGAGTTTTAGGCCTGTTTAAAAAATGAGGACAATCTTTAAACCTCTGAGGGCTCTCAAGGGTTTTTTTTTTTAAACAACTTTCAAGTACCAAAAAAACTGCAGCATTATTTGATCAAGTAAAGGTCACAACCTCACAGCTTTTGAATATAGGAGAGCAAATAGTAAGTAGGGAACATGTGTTATTACATTGACTTCAAAAAGTGAGGTACATGCACCATAAAGAACTGAGAAACAATCTCTACCTGGCAGGAGTTGGTATAAGTTTTAAAACAAAAAACAAGATAAATTGATTGGAATACACATTTTAAAGGCTGCAACGCTTGTGCTTTTACTTTGAAAGTTAGACCTGCAAAAAGGAAGTCTTGATCCTATTTATTCATGTAGGTTTTATAACAGCACAACTTTATTAAATGATCATGACACTTTACATGACGGTTTTATGAGTGAAGTGAAAAACCATGCAAAGCTAAGTCAGGAGCCTCAAAGGCCTCATATGTGTTGTTTGTCAGTGGTTTGTGGTAATTTGATTGACTGCAAATCTCTCTCTCTCTCTCTCTCTCTCTCTCTCGCGCGCACACACACACACACACACACACACACACACACACACACACACACACCACGGAGGCTATATTGTGGGTGGTTGCAGGGGGGGACTACTGTTCATATGAAGTGTGCTCAGTTAAAAATAGTTTATTTCTTATGTAGCATACAACACATCAAAGACAACTTTTGGCAGCCTGGTCTGACAACAAACAACTGTTGTACAAACAATGTGTACAAGGTCCAGTGGTTATAATCTGAATAATTTTAGATTATAAACTGTGTCAGACCTGAGCGTCCATATAGTAATTGACCAATATGAAATATTTGCAGAGCAGCATTGCATACTGCAAGCACAAGTTCTTAAACTTGCTTGTGTTACAGAAAAACCTGAACATAGAGCTGTTGTTCTGACATCATTAGTTCATCATTAAAGCTGCATTAATGAATATTTTTAGATTAAAAATGGATCAAATGAGAATGTGCAATACAAAAGCTATGACCTGTAGTGACAAACCCACAGAGAATTATCACCCAATTCGGCAGCTCCCCTCATTAAGTAGCATTCTAGTGTCCTTTAAAGGGGCTCTATGTGAAATTCAGAATGTGTGAGTTGTTTGGACATGATTCTCAAAATGGGGGTGGCTGAGTGATCAGCTAGCAGCTAACAGTGCTAACTCCATAAACAGTACTAAACAATGGCAATAATGCTGACAGTGCTAATGCTGTTTAGCAGGAGGGAACTGGAGGAAGGGCGCTATGCGACAACGCTGTCCAGACATAAGCAGTAACTCCCATATGTGCACACTGAAAAGCAGCAGGGATGAGCTAGCCAGTGCGATACACATATTCAGGCTCAACCAGCCTACCACAACAAAGCACAGAGAAGCTTGGACTACAACACACACCAAGGTAGCGTCACTTTATTCTCTACCCAAGACACCACTATATCTTTACATAGCAAATAGTGGTTTGCTGCTATATTAATGCTCTAACTGTCAGATACAGAATCTTTAAGGAATTGTTTTAGTTGTCTGGCCTGAAACTCCGAATATTCTGCTAAAACTACCGTTCAGTACCTGCCTAAAAAGAAATAGCAGACAGACAAAATTAGCAACAAAACATAGCATTCAGCAGCTAAAGAGAATTGTCTTGTAAAGTGGTGGAGACCAAAACAGAGCTAAAAAGAGAGTAGACTTACAGTTATTGGATGGCCAGAAACTTGACGCTAATGTTTCTCTGGGTATGCCAAATGTGAAAATAAGCAACTGTTTGCTAACAGGTTTGCCAGAACAATATTTAAGGTAATAATATATTGTGCTTACACTTTTTCCACAACCTGAAAATGGCCCAAAACAATTTTTTTTATCCATTAATGCAGCTTTAATGTGTTGATTTGGACTTATATACTTGATCTTGTATTTCAAAACAAAATTTAACCCTGAGTGTGAGTTAAAATCTGAAGAGAAATGCTAATTATATGTTCATACTTCATGTTCATCTTGATACAAATATAAACAGAGTTTCATATGTTCTGGAGGCACTGTGCACAGACTTGTTACATGCAATCCAAACATGCAACTAAGCTTTAAAGTTAATCAAGCCATAGGGAAGGAGGGAAATAATGCAGCCAACATGTCCAAAAAGATTTTTCAAAAATCTGCTCACTCACTTACAATTACAATATGTACATAGATATTTCCTAAAATTGGACCAAATTGGGAATCCAGCCGCAGATCATAATCAAGTAGCTCATGTGATGTTTGGTCATATGCAGCAATCCTCCCTCTAGGGACACATTTCAGGTGACCAAAACATTTGCGTTTCTCTGCATGTTCAGAAATAGAGCTGTCTTGTGGTCTTCCTCCTCAGGCACTCAGAGAGCACATAAGCTTTATCTCCAGCTGAGTCCCTGAGCTTTTCTTGAGTCAGCAAGCGTTCAACAGCAGCCGACTGACACTTCTCAGGAATGCACCAGTCTGACCACGTCAAAAACAGACAGGGCTTTTGTCCATGTACTTGGCTTTGAATTGCATCCGTGACACAGTGTATGGCCTTTGTCTGGATCTCTTGGTAGATTGCATCATACATAAGGTTCCAATAATGTTGATTTTTTGAAGTTTGCCTTGAGACTGTGTGCTCCTCTGGCTTATGCCAGTGGTGTGTGGGTGTATGCAGTCTTTTGTTTCTACTTTGGCAAACTGGTGAGTTTGTAACATCCTTGTACTTCCATCAGAAATGATTTAATTATAAATTAAATGGTAGAAAAACTTTTTTCAGTCTGACATCTATGTAAGGCAAACAAAAACTATCACTGTTCAGAGAAGCATAAATTATATCATTAGTTAGATGAGAAGATGGAACTCAATCTCATATCTGTCTGCTCAGGAAGGAGCTTCAGTCAAGATGTTGTTAGACTAGCTGAGCACGCTAAGCTAAGCAGCCATGCTAGCACCATGGCTCTATAGGGATGACACTGACAGTCAGTTTGTCAATCCACACTGAAATAGTGCAACAACTTTTGAATGGAAAATAATGAAAATGATTTTGCTTTAGTGCTACCATGAGGTTGACATTTTTAGTATTTTAGTTAAATGCTACTGACAGTAGTGACAGCTGTTGGATGAATTGCCATTGAATCTGATGCAAACATTAATAAGAACCCTTGTCACTTTGGTGACCCCTTAACTTTTCTTCTAGCACCATCAGGTCAAAAATTCAGCATGGTTTCACTCCCAGGACGTCAAAATATGCTGCTTGGGTAGAGTCCCAAGTGCCACTATAATGACGCCCGGGGCCCATTTTAGAGTCTGTACAAGATGCACCAGGCTTTTAACAAACTTCAATATAAACCCATCTGCATCATTATTAGATGCTGAGAGCAATAGACTTAGCTTTAGGATTGTCAAAGTCTGCTTAGGGTGGGTGGGAGTGGAAGTGGATGGGCCCAACAAGCACAGGACTTTTGACCCAGGAGATCAGGGTTCATGTCCTGTGTGAAACTAATTCACGTGAGTCAACTCTCATGACTTACGTCATTTAGGATCTTTTCCTAACCCTGATCAAGTAGTTTTGTTGCCTAAACCTGACAGCCGACCCCTTGTTAGTCATGTGAGTTGACTTACACGACTAACCTGGGGTCACTTACTGCCAACCTCTTCTGCCCTAAGATCCGACATCAAGATACAATGCAAAAGGCTTCTGCCCAAGCGTCAAAATAAGTTGTGAGTGGGGATGAGATTGAGATATTGGTTTATGACCAATATTTGTAGAACATGATGTTACCATAGGCCTCAGCTGTTTATGTTTCTTGCTAATTAGCAAATGTTAGCATGTACAGTGAGCACAACAATGTTGCAATGATGTTGCAATGTTGCAATCACTGTCACAAACATGTGATAGTGATTCATAATTACTCTGCTGACTGATTTGGGTTTGGTAGGTGTCAGTCTGCTAGAAGTTACAGTAGCCTTTGTGTAAGATAGTACAGTACAGTACAGTAAATCTGAAAATATAACCGGTTACGCTGAAATAAACTTATGAATTTTGATATAACAATGTTTTACACCTATAAATGTTTGTAAAAATCTATTAAAGGCAAAAATACAGCTAGCTTTTGTGTTTTGTTATTGTTCAGAAAAGTTTACAAGCAATGGGATTTTAATATATGGCATAATCGGCAGTATAGAAGTTCTGGGTTGGTCGGTAGGTATGTTCTAAAAAAGCTTTGCACATTTAAGAGCTTTGGAACTGTAGGTGTATTTTTAAGCTTTGGACAGACCCAGGCTGGCTGTTTCCCTTCTACCTTTAGTATTTGTGCTAAGCTAACCACATCCTGACTCCATCTCTGTACCTAACACGTATTGGTTTTGATCTTCTCATCTAACACTCACAAAGAAAGCAAACAGTACAAGGCTATTTTCCCAAAGAACTGAAATACTTTTTATACTGTTTGTTAAAATTTCTACCAAAAATATTCAGTTGCTCATGATGACAAAAGTCACTATAAAGGGTTAGGGAAACTCATAGATATAAATAGTTATGTAGCTTTAGCAGTATTTATACCTATGGGTAAACTGTTCTCATCTAAAGAAGTCCGTGGGTTTTGTGAGTCCATAGCTTGGTTTATCCTTTTGGCTTTTAGTCTTGAATGAATGGCAGCATCATATTTTGGGAGCAGCAGTGAATTAATAGGGCTTCCTCCCACTCAGTAGCTCTCGGTGTGTCTCTGACAGTCTGTTCACACAGAGCGGTGGGAGGACTCAGGACAGGAGATTTAAAAGTAGCTGCAGCAGCCTGACTTCTCCTTCTGTGCTTCAATGTATTCGTGAATCTGGAACTTGGGCTCATTGGGATGTTGGACGGCCCGATGCTTCAGCTCCCTAAAGATCAGAACCAGACATCACACAGTTTAGAAAACAATGCAAATGGATTTTTTTTTTAAATCTTAAATTAATTAATTTAATAAAATTATTAATTAAATGAATCCACAACATTTGTGTAATAACTATAATTTGGATGTCAAAATAATTTGTTTATTATTAAACTGCTGTCATGTTATATGCTCAATATACTCTTATGTAAATTAAAATAATTGTATAAATCATATGAAAAATGTTTATATAATAATACATTATCACATTGTTTTGTATAATATGCTTCATATTAACCAAATTAATAATACTTGATGTTTTACTTTATTAATGTGGTCATTGGAATTGTGGTTTAAAGTAGGGGCATGAAATATTTTCAGGTGCTTAATCATGATAATTGTCAATCATTATTTTGGGATATGTTATGTGCAGTGGTAAATGGATTATATTCCTTTTTTCATTTTACCTTTTTCAAATGGAGTAAAGGATTTTAAGGGATAAAATCTCATGAAAATAAATTAAAAAAAAAAATTGCATTTAAATATTTAATTCAGCCCTTCATTTGCACTTAATCATACAAAATTGCCCTATAAGGAAACATGAAAGCAAATCCAGAGGTTTATCCCAAATTTTAGGTTAATTTCTGGAATATCCCTGTAAAATATACAAAACAACATTATAACATACCATTTAAAAATCATTTAAGAAATAACTTATTGGGTGGCTTTTATTATATTTGGACGGTTTTTAATACTTAAAAATTTTTAAATTACATCACTATTAATGTGTATATTAATGAATGTTAAGGTAAAATATGAAGAGAGTATTGGTAGATTGCTCAACATCTCTGAATTACTTTTATTTTTATATTCTATAATGATGAATGAAAATTTGCTTAAAGGATCATTTTGTTTTTTTCAACCTTGACCGCTACTCCCTTGTTTTTGTATCTGAGTGACTAACGGAAACAACCAATTTTGAATTGGTCTCATATGGAGCGCTGCAGCCAGCAGTGGCAAAATAGGCTGCAATGTAACATTAATGGGCAATTGTACTCAGTCAGTGTACACCCACTAAAAGTGTTTCTTGCTTTTCCACTGTAAGGCTCAGATTGTTATTGCAAGTGTCAATATTATGAAAAGATACCGACAGAGATAGACTTTTTTGTTTAAGGGTAAAATGCTTTTAGTATAACCAGAAATAGCCCAAAAATTGCCATCGCCAAACCCACCAGACAAGTGGTGATTTTATCATTGTAAAACACACTTAATTCAAAGTTGACTAGAACACAATAAAACCCACAGAAAACATCTTGGTTCATCTTTCCACTGCTCCAACAATCGCCAACTCTGGTTTGGTTGAAATATACCCTTTATTCACCCAGTCAGATGTGAAAATATGCTACCACTACACACGCTAAAATTACTGTTTATTAAAATGGAGTCTGGTGGGTTTGGCGATAGTGATTCCGGGGTTGTTTCTAATTAAACAAAAATGATGTCTGTCTCTGTAAGGAGCCTTTCCATAATGTTGTCAAACACTTATAATAACAATCTGAACCTGTCAGTGGCAAAAACAAGCACGTTTAGTGGTCGTATATTAACGGAGCAAAATGCCTTTGGTGGTTACATTGCAGCCTGTTTGCTGCTACTGGTTGCAGGGGTTTCGCTCAGTAGTGGACCAGTTTCAAAAATCATTGCTCCCATTAGACACTTTGACACAAAAACATAGGAAAATAGGGACCAGCTTGAAAAATACTTAAGTTAACCTTAAATGATTATTGATGATTCCTGGATTAAGAAATAAGTTATTACATTTATCAACAATGGTACTGGTTCATCATCAGTGAAAATATGGTATAGCTAATATGGGATCAGTGTCTACAAGTGATGCATTTAGTAGATAAATATAATAATATATATAATTAATAACACTGTAACCCATTCTGCAGTTGAGGTGTACAGTGTATGTGAAACTGTTTCATACTTGGACACAGCAGTGAAGGCCAACTCTACATTGACTCCCGTCTTGGCACTTGTCTCCATGAAAGGAACTGAATACTCCTGAAGACGAGAAGAGGAGCAAACACCAGTAAACAGCAGAGTAAAAGCACATTAGTTATGATTGCACAGCAGTGAATGAAGTACTCACTCTGGCCAGCCTCTCTCCTTCATCTCTCCTGATTGCTCTTTCACTGCTCATGTCAGCCTGTTGGAGAGATGCAGTACAGCATGGTTAGAATAGTAAACATCAGGTTCAGTAATACAAATGCACATATGTTAGTCATATAGTAATATAATAATTTATTTACTTCATCCTTGATGGGGTAGTTTAGAGACATGAAAAAAATGTTGCATGCTACCACTGAAATTTTGAATAGTACATTTACACTGAGTAAATATTTTGAACATTTCCTTATAATACATTTGCAAAGACAAGTTTTGAAATATTTAGGAGAGCTGCACTGTTTACAGTCTTACATAGGCCGCCTTCTTTGCCTTTTGTTCACACATTGCCACATTACTTATTGAGTTACTGCCACAAACTGACAGCAAACTGTGAAACTAAGTGATGGACTTTGAATTTGGACGTATCTGCATTTATAATTCATGATTATCTATTATGTTTCCACTGTGAAATAGTGACTTAAAGGTACAATTATTCCTTGCAGCACTGCCTTAACTGCTATAATTGGTGCAATAATTCAAGTCCTGTAATACTAATAATTATTCAGCTGTGCAAAATTCTTTAGTATACTAATTTATCCTAACCAACACCTCTTAAATGTATATATTTATTCAACATGTAATGCACATAACTGTACATATTACTTATGCTTATTCTTATTCTAGCTTGTATTCTTTTAATGTATATATTGCAGTGAACATTACAGCATAATACTGTTATACTTGTGAATCTCTAACATACTAGTTCATACAATGTAATGTAGCACAATACACACATTTGTATATTTTTTACATACTTACAGACTCAGCACAGTGAACATATCTCATTCCTAATACCTTAAGTACTAGTGTCAAACACAGTAGCATAATGCACATTTTTGTTTCTATTTTATTTTATTGTTGTATATTTACATACATCTGCTCCATACTCTTATTCATACTTGTTATAATTCTGTACTCTTTCCATCAAAGCGACTGTAATGAATCACAATTTCCCATCAGGGATCAATAAAGTATTTCTGATTCTGTTTCTGATTCTGATTCCATAATAGCCGCCCTTTATTTGGTAGACATAGCCAATCTTTGAGCTTCAGTTAGCATCACACTGGGTAATCTGAAGTGTAGGCAAATGTAGCAAGTGTTTGTCACTAAGACAAAAAGTTAGGTAAAGCAGTCCATATAGAATTTATGGGTAATTTGGGGCAGTGGAACAAGTTGTATACACAATACTGACATATCACTTTAAAAAGTTGCTACAGCAAACATGTTAGGAAACAGCTGTCTATGTACATACAGACAGAACATTCTGGGCCAGTGATACCATTTTTGGAGGAAAGCATACATAGCTACAGCATGCCTCTGGGAGGTGCGCCAGGCTTTGAAGCCAATTTCTGTAGTGAACAAACAGTGTAATTATCTGTCACATGATGTCCCAAAAAGACTTTTTCCCATAGACATACATGGCAAAAGAAATGTCTGTAAATCACTGGATACATTTTCTTCTTTTGAAATGACTATTTTAAATGAATTTATGCATACCTTAAATGCCCCCCTCTGTTCATGATTTCCCATGTTTTAAACATGAGCTCATGAGTTCCCTTTGAGCGTGGTAAAAGATAGCTAGCTAATGTTATGCTAACTGAATGCTAACTAAACATTGGCTAATCATGCATAATTAATCCTCCAGTATGTAGCATAATTAAACACATTAGCCTAACTTTGTGTCTGACTGCATACCATATTCTACATTTGGTGTTTTGAATCTTATTCACAGAGCACTGTTCTGTGTTACTTCAGAAGTTCTGTTGGACACGCAAAGTAAACAGTCAGTGGATGGCACTCTTAGCCTTATCCTCCCAAAATGGCTGACTTGCTGTTGACGACACATTCCCATTCCCTGTTATATGTCTACTATCATAAGAAGCCACAGTTTTATAGTCACTAAAGATAACACTTTCTCCTTCACTTGCTGAGCTTCTCAAACAATACCCCCTCACCTTGTTGCCCAGCAACATGATGACTACATCGCTCTGTGCATACTCATGGATCTCTGTTAACCATGCCTGAAACAAGACAGATAGACACATGAATACACAATCTGAAGAAACAGAAAGAACGTGTGTTTACATTAGGATGAAACTTAGACGGCAGTTTGATTACAATAACACACACACACCCTGTAGCCTTGGTAATTTTTGTTAAGTCTGTATGATCTTTCAGGCAATAGACATATCTCTGACTTACCCTTATGTTATCAAAGGAGGTTTTGTTGGTGATGTCGTACAGAAGGAGCAGAGCTTTAAAGAACAGATGAATAAACAGATGGTTATCTTGCTGCACATCTCTATGACAGTAACATCTGAAGGTAAAAGTGCAGCTGAGGGTCAGACAGAGATTATGGTGTATGTGTTTGCCTCACCATGTGCATCTCTGTAATATGCATGTGTCACACTTCTGAATCGCTCCTGTCCTGCTGTGTCCCAAATCTGAAACAGAACAAGAAAAAAAAAGAGCTTGGCCTGGTTCCACTTGGCTAACTCTAATTTTCAGTTACAACACTGGTGCCCGAGAGGAAACCAGCCTGTGCTCTAAATATAGGTTGCTATTGTGAAAGCACGTCAAGTTTTCAGTGGCACTGATTTACTTACTGACCTGTAGTTTGACCTTTACATCATCAACAGTCACCTCTTTGTTCTGGGAAAGGCAGGAAGAGATTGTAATTGATGTTAGAATGGGCATTGCACAGATGGCTATACAGATTGAACACTGATTAAAGGGACACTTCATTCAAATGATTTAAGATCTTTTCAATAACTTTGAGGCAGATTTTGTGTTTTGAGATTTCTGCCTCCGTTCCACATACATCTAGAAGATTCAACAGCAGCACGTGTACTTGTTACTGATCCACAGAGCTCTCTGACAATTGTTTTCTTTGGAGCTGCTGTTACTGTGTGATGTGTTAGTTGGATTAAAGGCCCAGTCACACCAACATTTAAAATCATGAAATTCTAGAAAAATCTCTTCATTTTTGTGGAGTCACATGGGCGAAGTATTTCCTCCCAAATCTTTGCATCTGTCTGACACTGCTGACCACAGCCCAGTTGCCTGGAAAAATGTTGGCGCTGTATGTTTCTGCAAACCACAGATACATTATATTTCTAAGTTTCATATGCATCATATCAACATTTTGAAAGTGACGTAGTTCAGATTACATGCATGTGAGCAGAGTTTTTCATCAAGAGGAAGAGGGGATTGTGGATAGCATTGAACAATCAGCCAAGCAACAGAGCACTGTTCGAGACCAACACAGGTATTTTTTAACATTTTGGGACATTTTAAGCCCTGTGTTACCAACCTGGGTATTTTAAGCCAAACATAATGTATTTCTAACCCTGACCAAGTGGTTTTTGTGCCTAAACCTAACCACATGTTAACTGCAGCGTTGTCACAATGTAAAATTAAAAATTAAAACACAACATATCTGCAACATATAAAACACAAAAATTTTTATATATCTGTGGTTAGCAGAAACGTAATGCTACCATTTACTCTGGCGATGGGGTTGCTGACACCTGAGGCAACAATAAATGGCAGGTCCAACATAGAGGAATATATCACAGCTTATTAGCTGCGTGTCACCATCCACTTGTATTTAAACACCTCTGTTGAGGCATAAACTACTCCACAAAAGAGACATAGATTTTAGACAAGCTAATGAGCTAGCTAGCTCAAAGAGCTATTGTGAGTAAACTTGGGATTGTGCTACTGTCTCTGAGAGTTCGTGGTGACGCCTAGCCTTTCACTCAGAGCATCCACACCTTGAATTGACCCTTTGCTAAAGGCAGATTAACAGTTGTGTGTCAGCTCTATGCAGAGCCTACACCATAGCCTACCGACGTGGCCTATGCTGTTGTGAGCATTTATACTTGTGCAGTGGTGTGTCTGTATCACGCTCCAGTTACACCTCCAAAATATTAGTTGGTGGTGGGCTTTCTGTGAAAATTTTGTGGATTCAAAACACACCCAAAACACACATTGAACATAGCTTAATAGCAACAATTTCAATTACAAGTACACAAAACAACACAACTGTCTTTTACTAAACACGTTTTCCAAACAAATACAACATGCTAATGTTATTAGCACTAGCCTATGGCATTTTATATTGTATAAATTAGCCTAGCAACTAGCAACTTAAAATGCTACTTTATGGGGGCTTTACTGTCTTCACAATTTATTGTTTCTTATCTCTGAAATAAAAATTAAAGCTGTGATTCCAGTGAGGTAAAAGGTTTTATAGCTCACAAGAATGAACAGCAGGTCCGCATTGCCACGATGTGTAGTTACTGTACATTTCTGGGGAGGTGCATGTCAGGTAACAGCGTAGGTTATGGTACAGCATCGATTCAGTCTTCCCAGTTTCACAACCAAAATCAAACCCTGAAAAGTGTAGGGTAAGCTGGCTAGCTAACTACTGAAGGTAGAACCTACTGAATGTTTACACATGCTACTTTTGCTTTAATGATTAGCACTGAATAAAAACCAACACTGACTACAGAAACCAGTGAAGGAAAGCAGGAAAACTTTGCTGATATTCAACACTGTTCATCCGCACACACTGCAGTGACACACAGCTGGTTAAATATAGGCGAAGTTTCCCTTTATATTCATTGTCATTGTCACATCTTGCCAGTAAAAAGGTGGTTCACCTTTACACTGTGATAACTAGCCTATAGTTAGGCTTAAGCTTCTAACTATCTAAATCTTTGTAACCTGGTTTTGCTGTTGAGTCAGTTTGACATATTGCAGGACCCCTTTGTCTGCTTCTCTCCGAAATCGCTTCTTAATTTTTCTCCCAAAATGTGATTCTTCAGGGAGTGCAGTCAGTTACAGTGTGGGCTCCATGCTAACTCCAACATCTTGATGGACTATCACAAAGGGGCGGGGACTAGTGAAGGGTCAATTATGCATAACTTCAAGCCTAAATAACATTGAAATGGGTTGGTTATACCAACCCCCTTACAATTGTCATGAATGTTGAAATCAGCTGTAGAGACCAAAACCATTTTTTGTACCAGGCTGTAACCATGTTTATTTCTGCTGTGAATTGATTTGATTCGGGCATTTTAACATGGAGTCTATAAGGACTGACTCACTTTTGGAGCCAGCCTCAAGTGGTCATTTGAGGAACTGCAGTTTTTGGCACTACTGAATTGGCTTCATTTTTCAGCCCCAGAGTTTGCTGCTTGGTTATAAGCTATGATTTTTTGTTTTTGACCAAATTGTAACTCTGCCACCACCTTTTTTATTTTACATCTACATGTAAAAGAAACATGTCTACATCAAGAGAAGGCCGAAACCAGAGGAAGCCTACCAGCTGCAACAACCACTATCACCATCAGACTTGTAGGAGGACGTTGTGTTACAGAGTCGACGGGTTATGGGTTAGTCAATCCTGTTCCCACTGTGTCAGGGAAATAGAACACACTCACATGGAGCAAACAGGAACATCTTCAAGTCAAAAGTGCAGCAGGGGCAAGAGCTAGACGCTTATTTTCTGCTCACAGACTTAAAGTGGCAGGCTTGTTCTCCTCTCATGAGTCACAGTGCTGGTGGGCAACAAAGCAGTTCATTTCCATTGACGTGTGACGGTCAGCATGTTCTACATAGTGTTTGAGGAGTGCTTTTGTTTCCCAGGGGAGCCGAAAATGTGTGTTCTCTGAACTGTCCAGGGTAATGGGGACAGTGTGCCCTTAAATACCTGTTGCTGTTAATTTTTTGTGTAACCAGCACCACACTCAAAATTCCATTTACCTCCACCATGTAGGAGTGGAGGCAGAAATCTCACACAGATATCTCAAAAACTGGTCCAATTAAACCAAGTCATTCTGTGTGGTTCAATATTACTAGAGGTAAATTACAAAATATGCCTTTTTGTGATTTCAGTGAGCTGGTTGAAACTTAAACATGGGAGCTGTCTCATTTAATTTTAACCAGAAAATATCCTGTATGTAAAAGGTAAACACAAACAAACTGTGCATGCACACACACCGTGAATCCAATGCCCACTGTAGCAGAGAATGAGCCAGGGATGAACTTTCCCTGATCGAACTGCACCAACAGAGACGTCTTTCCCACTCCACTGTCCCCGACCAGGATTGTCTGCAGAGAAACAGTCAATAAAAATTATTTTGGTATCAGAATCAGCCTTGAGCTGTCCACTCTGGCTGAACCCCCACAGTCATTTAATAATTTTTGGGTTGTGAGTCAGCATGTGCGTCATGGTGGACATTGCTGCTTCCAAGCAGCACAAATAATATTATCTTTTACAAGAGCTTGGCAGTTGCAGTGTGACTCACAAGCAGCAGGAGATAACCTTCAAGACAATGAAATGAATGAAAGGCAGCATTCAGAAGCGTCCAAGTTAGTCACCGGGGCCAGCAGTCAATACTTTATCTTCTATAGGCCTGTCTTTCATTTGTGGCCCACTTAGAAGAGTCACACCGAGGTACCCACCACCTCCACACACACACACACACACATACACACATACACACACACACACACAGTGCTCTCCAACTGCGACAAATACAGGAACAGACACAGCCAAGTTGTTTTCTATCTTCCCAGAAGGGATTTATAAATTTTGATGCTGAAAATGTCTGAATGTCTTACGTTTTGATGGGCCATTTTTGTTCAGAAGTGGTCAAACAAGTGGTGTGGGGGAAGGTATACGCAGGAATACGTGGTATACCCGCCTCTCTTTCTGGACGTTTACAGTATACCTACCTATCAGCCAAAAAGCCATTGGAATATATGGGAATGTATGCCCACTTCCTCCTCCGAAACCAACCTATCCACCTAGTAGTACACCTTTATCAGCTACCACTACAATACTGAGCACTCAGTTCTAACCAGGGCTGGGTATCAGTACTCAATACCTTTAAGGTATTGACTGAAATAACCCAGTACCAAGTAGAAAGTACTTGGTACTCACCATAACAAAGTGGTGGCTGTTCTACTACCCAGTAGAAACTTCTCCAGTCAAAGGGTACCTGCATTCAGTCCTTTTTGTACCCAGGTTTGTATGGATACAAATCCCCGCAAGTGTTCTTTCAGCAACCACAACCCATATAGTCTGAATGCTTCCATTCCCATGATGGGTATCGACTGAACTAGAAAAAAATATATCAAATTAAGTGCTCTATTGGTAGCTGTATCACTTCAGGGGTAGTGGTACTGGGATTGGATTTTTTAAACAATACCCAGTCCCATACTCTGACCTGCTTGTGAATGTCTACTGACCCTCAGAAATGGTCTTAAGATGGCGAGTAGTGAGCCTGTCATAAAAGTTCAAAGTCATTGCCAGACAAGAACATCGATACTGGATTATTGTGTATATCCCTACAATCTGATCAATGCCTTTGTTTTTTATTGCCAGCAATGTCCATCTAGTGGGAGACCTCTGTTTAATGTCATTTCCTATCTTGCACTTCCTTTTAAATACATAATTTTGAATAAATAATAGTGTGAAATGTGTGTGAGGTTTTTAAGTTTTGATCCTGTTCTTAATATCCACAGAAAGTCAGGTGGTCTTGGTTGGGATGGATGTCCACATAATGGACGAACATGTATGTCCATGTGAAAATGGGTGTTTGCTTTGCAAGCAAGACAAGGCAAGAAGGTCAAAAGTTCAAAAGTGTAGTCAGGGTAATGTAATCATCAGTTAAGCCAGGCTGTGGTTGAACTGTAACTTTTTGGTGATGTCTTAACACTTTATAAATGATAAAGGCTGAAAGGATTAGAGTTAAGAAGCTGCAGCAGCTTTTCTCAACAGTTAGTTTTATAGCCTCCCTTTGATCTCAGCATTTAGAGGGATTTTAGAAACTCTCAAAAATGTGTCACAACTGGGTTGTGGATAAAATATACTGCATCAAAAATCATCCACTGAAATTTTCATATCAGCTTTTTTCAGGCATCACCAATAACTCCAGTAATTATTTTCTCTGTTGAGAGAAAAATCTGTGCAACAATTGAATTATTTTTAGGAGGTCCTCTGCTCAGTGATAAAAGTAAGCACTATGGCTTGTTACCTGTGTGAAAAATATGGGGGACTCGGGGAGGTTTAGTGAGGAAATGTGACTGACAGTGAACAAGTAGTTGATTATTATTATTATTAGTGGTGATGCACTATTAACATGGATATAATGCAGACATTACCTGCTAATTACAAACTGTCATGATATTCATTTCAGTCTCACTTTTGCTTTTTACATGTTTAGTGGTAATCAGCAAGTTTATAACTTCGTGTCATGGGAATTGACCAAAATCTCTTAACACTGTATTATTGTGTTAAAATGACATGCAGCACCACAGAAACAGAGCCAGTGGAAAGCCAGTTAGGATCCTTTGTTGTGGTAAGCAAACAAATTCCCTGGCTCAGCAGCATCATGCAATGAGCAGTGGTTAATGTTATGACCACAAAGGTAGTAAAGGGTGGTGAATGGATCAGATAAGTACCAGTCTTTCACCCAGGAAACAGTTTGTACCGTTTGTATCCTGTGTGAAAGTAAAAGTCCATGTTTACTTCTTTTAACTTAATGTACTTACATTCTTTACGTCTCGTTATGTTGAAGTACTCACAACACTTTATATCATATTTACGCCCCATATGTAACAAACGCAATTATTTTAATTAAGAAACACAATGTTTTTCTGAACCAAACCAAGTAGTTTTGGTGCCTACACTCAAAACATTTAGTTTAGTACAATACAGTAACAAAAATGTTTTGAGTACACCAGACACAAAATAAATGTGTCACACGATCCGTGTCTGACAGGAATTTTATGTCAGTTGAACATAACGTTTTTGTAGTTGTTTAAGCCCCAACTATTTAGCCCCAACATTCCACAATTTGTGAAGTGCACAATGATAGTGTTGTTTATTCACCTCAAACTAAAAATTAATTAATATAATCAGAATTTGCTAACATGCTGTGCATCTTATCTTGCACTATGAATGAAAATGACATACATTAAAAAGCATTGTATTTCATGTCTCCATCTGCTGGTGGGCCATCACGATAAGAGTAGGCATGCATAATATGATGTTAGTTCTACTACAGAAGAGACTTGATGATCACTAAAATAAGTTAGGGAAAAAAATGGATATCTCAATATCATTATCAGTTATTTGCCAATGACGGCCCACCACCAGATGGAGAAATGAAATACAATGCTTTTTAATGTATGAAATTTTTATTTATTGTGCAAGATAAGATGCACAGCATGTTGGCCTATTCTGCCTATAATAATTAGTTTAATTTAGATTAAGGTGAATAAACAACACTATCATTGTGCACTTACCATATTGTGGCATGTTGGGGCTAAATAGTTGGGGCTTAAACAACAACAAAAACGTTATGTGAAACTAACTACTAACTACTAACTACTGATTAAGATTTTATATATATATATATATATATATATATATATACATATACATATATATATATATATATATATATATATATATATTATCTTAATCACTCTCAGGGTTCCCCCACCTAATAGTGGGTGCAACCACACTGCCTGCACCTTCTATATTTAAACCCCTGCGTAAATAGCCTATGTTAGAGCAGATGAACACATATTTAAAGCCATTCCTTACACACTTTTGGGTTGTTTTCTTTTTGGTTTCTGAAAGGTTTAGCAAACAGTCAGTTGTAGGATATTTTACACACTGAGGTCATAGTATGAAACACAGTCATAATTTAAATGAATCTCTTAAAATGGAAAAACTATCACAAAAGGTAAACAGAGAGGTTTTAGAGCTTGATACAAACCAACAGTAATATTACAAATTCATCTAATTCTCCTGTGACTTAATGGCATCTGTTTCCTGTTTACTGGACGTCACTGAAAGCATGTAACATAATGCCTGCGTGTGCGTATGTGAGGACAGAACCAGAGCAGAAAAACAACCATACTTGTAGAGTTACACATATGTGATGATGGTAAGTGTGTTTGTGGTGGGAGAGGGGCATGACTCTGTTTCCGTGGTAACAGAGGTTAACCGGGAAGTGGGCCTGTCTCATAAGCCCCACTGGAGACTGGAGGCAATTAAGTGATACACAGCAGATGTTCGGGTATTAGACACGGATGATGTGGATGATGTATATGTACATCATCATCATATGTATATATGTGTAGTGTGGAGAGAGAAAGAGAGAGTAACATTTTATTCATCTCTCATAAGCAGATTGTTAAGGGACTGCTGGTTATTTATGAGAGGGGAGGGGGTGGAGCAAACCGGGGGAGGGGGATCTCAAATCATTTTTAAGCAGGAGGGAGGGACTTATGGTTTTTGTTTTGGCTCAAGGGAAGTGACATATAAGTTGGAAAGGTTGTACTCTGTATTAATTTTTAACACCCTTTGAACCACGAAAGACACTTGCATGTTTGAAAGGCATGTTTTCTTGTAAATTGCCAAAATTACAGCATATATCATAGGCAGAAACTATAAAAGCAGACATATTTTGTTGGAATTATACATTTCCAATGACTCTTAAACAAATCATGTGCGATGAATATCAGGAAACATAGTAAAATAGGTTAAAATAGTGATAAGTTATCAAAATCACTTTATTCTACTTCTCATTCACACCCCAGCCACCCCCCTCCTCTGATAAACAACAAACATTCCTGAAGCACCAGTGAATTTCCCTTCTTTCTGTTTAAGCCAAGACGCTTCATTAACAGCTTCCATGGAGGCCATCATACTCGTAATAAATAGAAAATACAAAAGACCCTTTACTGCATGGAGAGTTGGATTAACAGTTTTAGGGAGTGGAGAGAATCTTGATGTTCTGCTGATCTCCTCTGCCTGAGCGATGAGAAAAGTCACTTTTATCTTCCTTGAGACGATGAACTCTTCACACAGCCTAGAATGTAATTTAGCTTGACAGTTTTCATATTGCTGCTAATTTAGACTGTTTGATATGCTGCAGAGCTGGGATTTAAATCCACAGAGCAGATGACTGTAGCAGATAACTGTAGCTTCCAATATTAAAAAGTCAGTCTGACGGCTGGGGCAAATGTTGACAATGTGACAGTGTTTGTGTGCGTCTATATGTGTTGAATGACAAGCATGAAAGCTCAGATAGCAAGTGATATGGATATTTTCATTTTTTCTCATTTTATATCACTATACATATTGTTACATAGTATAGATATAGTTTTGCATTAAGTAACCACATGTTGTTGACAAACAAAATTTTTACAACAAGGACCTTAATATCTGTATAAATGTGTGGATCACAAATAGTGCTTTATGAATAGTTTGAAAATCATATGTAATGTGAACTCATTGGTTGGTTAACTGAAAAACATCCAGGACAAATCTACTTAAATTTTATATTTGTCCTATTGTCAACAAACACCATGAAAAGACCCAAACCAATGATGAATTGATAATAGCATACAGTAGACTGTACTGTTTAAGTTTGTAAAGCCTGGTATAGCTTATGTGTGCCATAGAGCTCCACTGTTGTCTAAAACCTATTAAAACACATCAATGAGGCAGATATTGCAAAACTGTTTCTTTGAAAACACTGAAGCCTTAAAGGCTTTGTATGTGACATTCATAGCAGCAAACCACTATTTACAATGTAAAAATATACAGTAGATAAGATAAGACAAGGTGAGGTGAGGTAAAATGAGGTGGTGTGGCGTGGCGTGGCGTGGCGTGGCGTGGCGTGGCGTGGCGTGGCATGAGATGGAAAGCTGTATGGTAAGGTAAGGCAAGGTAACGCAATGCAACGTAACTCAATGCAATGTAACGTAATGTAAGTAAGCGTGCCAAAAACGATAAGAATATTACAAAAATACAATCACATTAAATTAACATAAAATAATATAAAGGCTTTATACGCTATATACACCTTTCACTTTTACAGATACTGTATGTCTGTGATTGATAGTTGCACAGGATAACTGAAACACACATGAAGTATATTTACTGTAATAGAAATATGGCCTATAAATATTATTGAACAGACTAGTAAAATATTGCACAGCAGCAAATTGCATAGGCTTGTACCACAGTACAAATATAAAGAATATGGATCCGTACATATACGTACATGTGAATATGTATGATTCACACAGTGGAGTAATGGTGTCCTCAGCAGTGAATGCTCCCTCTGTGTGTGTGTGTGTGTGTGTGTGTGTGTTTGCGTTGTAATCAGAGCTTCTCTGTGGTTTGTTGTGTCAAGCCGGTCTGTTCATGTGTGCATGTTGTATTGTGTGTATTCTGCTGTCTAGCCCATTGGCGCTGTGTTACACTGTGCCCATATGATATTAGAACGGCATTGTCATTGAAGCTTAGCACCCACCATTCAGTACTCCCCTTGTTGACACAGCTAGCTCTGTCAGCACTGTTGCTGCCATTATACCTTTTATAGAGTTAGCACCATTAGCTTCGAGCCCCCTCCATGTTGAGAACTGTGGCCGGATGACTCATATGCTCATTGTTCACACTGGAGGCAGACTCAGGCTGCATGCAGTAGGAAACCACCAAACAGAACTTTTTTTAGCATGTGGGGCAGCCTATGCACTGCATCGCATTTTCTCAATTTTATGGGCATCCATGAGGGCACTTTTGCTGCTGTTTTCTTTAACACGGGGCACCAAGGGGTCGCATTGACCATGCTTGAGCACCAAGTTTCAATGACACAAACATTGTGCACCACCCCTTGTCCAGCACTCTGTCAGAGCGAAATACCACAATGGCACAATGGAGTCAGGTTTCTGACCTGTTGCCTATCCAGTGCAAGTCCTATTTAATCCATTCTGCTTTCCTGTGACATCAGCCAGGAGCAGGCTTTGTAGTGGAAAAGCCCTAGGTTCAAGGTAGGCCAGCCTAGTTCTTGTTCCTTATTCTCTTCATGGGGTGGTCACACTGCCTTTAGTGGCGTTTGGTCTGGGTCATAAGAAGATGCTGTGGGCAATGATCGTCTCAAGGTCTGCTGCATTTTTTCCAATCCCTGCTCTGTATCGCTATCATAGGCCATACATGCTCCAGTAACAAAAATGAAAAGACGCCAAATAAAAACAAAAATATAGTGAAGTTGATGGGAGCCCCGTTCATCCATCAGATATGCTGAAACTCTAGTGTTTATTTAGAGCCATGCTGGTCTCATCCAAAATTCACTCTCTTTTTAGCTCTGCTTTTGGTTTCCATCAAAATATGTGGTTCTTTAGCTGCAAAATGATCCACTATGTTCACCAAGTAGTAGCTAACTTTGTGTCTGCTGACTGGTGTTGAGCAGGTACTATATAGCGGGTTTACTGGACGACCACTGCCTGCTGGAGTAAAAATTAATGAGTGAAAGTGTTGGGAGTGAACTGAAACAGTAAATTTGCAGGTTGTAAAAACTAAAACAACGAGCTAAAAGATGCTAAAAAGCTCTGTCGAACTGAGAGGAACTGTACAGTTTGGTAATAATATCTGTTTCTTTGTCACTATAAGTGACCTTTTTCACATTACTGAGTCATTTGATCTATTTTCACATAACAATATTGATCAGTGTAGCTTTAAATATTTACGTCTTCAGAAGGACCCAGTGGGGTTGGGCTGAGAGCTACTGACAGAATAGGGAAGTCAGACAATACTGACATACTGACTAATGCATTGTCAGTTTCATTCTTATATAACCCCAGCCTATCCTTTACAGACCTTCAAAGGTCTATTAAATAAATATTGATATTATGATAACCAAATCCTAAAAGACATTGAATTGTACAACAGAGGATCTGTTTTAAAACAGAGCTTAAACCACAGAGTCATTTATGTCTAACCACAACCCAAACCAAAGAGCACTCACAGAAGCCCCATTTTTGTTGTGTAACCGTAATCCCTCAGGGGGAACGCAGGTGAGAGAGTGTGAAAGAAAAGCTACTACCCCCCAGAGAAAAGGGACAAAAAGCACATCAGTGAGACAGAGGACTAGCAGCCGGATCGCCAGAGGAAAATGTTGGTGTTGTACATTTCTGCAAACCACAATTATGTTACATTTGTATATTTCAGACCTATCATATCAACATTTCTAAAGTGACTAAGTTCTAATTATGTACATATGAGCTGATTTTATCATCAGGAGGAGGAGCGAATAGTGGATGGCGAAGCACCTAGTCTGCTGCCAAGCTGCAGACTACTGTTCGAAAACAACAAATGACAGAACCATTTGTTGTTTAGCAATTTGGCAATTTGGCATTTAGAGCAGTGACTGTGACACCAAAACCAGGTATTTCAAGCCAATACATAATCTTTTCCTAACAATAACTAAGTGTTTTTTGTGCCTAAACAAAACCACGTTAATCAGTGTTGCTGAAACATAAAGAAATGTTAAGTTTCAACATACAGTATCCACTACATATAATATATAACATACAAATGTTTGCAGAAATATACAATGCTAACATTTATTCTGGTGGTTGGGTTGAAACTAAGATGAGAGAGAAAGGGTTCACCTGAAAGAACTGTTTCAGATTTTAGTAAGAACAGCTTGAATTGCCCCTTTGCAAAGCACCTGCTCCCCTCACAGTAGAAGCCTTACACACACACAGGCACACACTGCTTCCAAGGCAATTAAAGGCAGCTGTCAAAGTGCATAATGGTTACATTAGGGCAACCTGGTTCATGTCTCATCAGACCATTAGCCTTTGGGAAAACTCAGTTCTCACTAAACTCACACTAATGACAAAAAGTCACTTAGCAGCAGCAGTCACAAGAAACAAAATCATTCTTTAGCTACAATGACACCGCACATTATGTCTGTGTGTACATTTCTTGTGACTGTCAAACACTGTCAGACAACTGTGAATTGTTGTGCACATGATGTAAAAATATCATATTTACATTTGGAAAGAAATTGACTGTGGCCTATATTTCAGAAGAAGAAAGGACATTGCAAACTAAAGGCCAAATTAATACATACAAAGGAAATGAGCTTTGACTGATGCGGCTCCCTTACACTGAACTGGAAGCTGTTCCTGCAATACAGCTTCATAATATAATGTGACATCTCACTGAAGCCCAAAGCGACTGTCTCCTCTCTCTTTGTACCATCTACAGCGAGGTCAAAGGCCAGCACTCCTGAGGTGGAAGGGAATCAGAGGATCTGACTTGTTGGTTTATGTAGGCTAATGTAGCATTAGCTGCTTGAGATCAGGCTGTATGGATATGAGAGCACTTTATAGGGTGTCATTGAACATGCTTTCATAACTAATGTCATCATACACTCTGTAAGTACAGTCAGAGCCATAAGAGTTACATCCTTACCCATCATGCTAGCCGTTTAATCAGAGTGATCTTTGACTCCACTCATTCATTCTGACAATATGTCATGTTAGCTTACTGAGTTGTTATTTGCCTATATCCAGCAGATGGAGCAATATTAGCTTTCATTTCACTCTCCATTTAGCTCTGATTTGGTCTATACAACTCCCAAGAGAAATATCTGGCTCTTTAGCTGCTATGTGCTGCACTATGTTCACCAGCTAGTTGCTAGCTTTGTCCGTCTGCTAGCATAACATGGGCTTCTAGATCTTTTTTGGCGGTGACACTGAACCAAAGGGCCCTAAAACAAAAACAATGAGCAGAAAGATGTTTAACAAATATTGATTTGTGCAGCTTTAAGTAAAATGTCGAATGAAGGGCTTTTACTCTTTGCTTGCACTTCCTCCACCACAGAAGTCAACAATCACTTGTATTACTGAGCTTTCAACTGCATGTCACAGTCTTTATCTAGCTAATGGAATTGGTGCAGGTCTCTTTATAGGTCACATGACAACTGGTGGTCATGGGGGTGGATTATAAGTGCTAAATTGGTTCAAAGATGGTTTTGGATAGGAGTGGCCTCCACCCACAAACATAAGGGAGTCTCACTGGGATGCTCTTGGTAAGTCAGCAGTTTTATTTCTGGTCCTAATTGTAACCCTTGCCCTGGAGTGCCCTCTGGACCTGTAGCCTGCTGTTGAGACCAAAGCTCACATCAATCCAATTTTAGCCTTCTTGCACTAATTACAGATTTTAAAAAAACTATTTTATGTCCCAAAAGTCCTCTTAGATCAAGCCCAATGCAAGAATAAATGTTGGCATTTTACATTTCTGCAAACAAATCATATGTTACATTGATAAGTTTCATACATAGGTACTGCAGTGGTTAGCATTGTTGCCTCACAGCAAGGGTTCTACTGTAGCTTTGAATCCACTGGCTGGCCAGGGCCCTTCTATGTGGAGTTTGCATGTTCTCTCTGTGTCACTATGGGTTTTCTCCCACAATCCAAAGACATGACAGGTTAAGTGGTGACTCTAAATTGCCCTGTATGGGGTGCACATACAACCTCTTGCCCAGTGACAACTGGGATAGGCACCAGCTCACCCGCGACCCTGTACCGGGATAAGCGATAAAAGAAAAGTGAGTGAAAGAATGTTGTTAAAAAAACAGCTACAAACAGCTGGAAATGTGATGAACTGTCATTAAAAAATACCCACTTCTGTTACCACAAACATGGCTGGAAATGTTTCTATCTGACATTAAAAAATACCTGCCTTTGTTGCTACAAAATGGCAGGAAATGTCCCAAACTATTGTTAAAAAAATATTCACTTTTGAGGCTAAAAACAGCTGGAAATGTCCTGAACTTTCATTAATAAGTCTTCACTTCTGTCGCTTCAACCATGGCTGGAAATGTCCCAACTTGTTATTAGAAGATTTGTCGCTACAACTAAAGTTGAAACTGTCCTGACATGTTAAAAAATGCTTGCTTTTGTTGGTCTTGAACAGTGGTTTGCTGCTGTGTGCTGCTTGGCAGCTGTCTAACCCAGGTGTCCTGCCATCAATCATCCCCTCCTTCTCCTGATGAGAAACCCAGCTTAGAGTCATGTTGTATAAAATGTTCAAATGTAACACATCCATGGATTTTAGAAACATACAATGCCAATGAATGAGCTGCAGTGATCTGCTCGGTTAGGTTGTAGCTGTTCAGAGTCCAGGTTAAGGTCAAGGGGTGATGGATCTTTTTCTGTACTGCCACCTCAGCTTTGCATCAGTCTTCCAGTTAGTATTCAGTCAGCAGACACTGTCTCAACTTTTAAATCTTGTCTTAAAAACATTTTTATAAGCTGGCCTGCTTGTCTTGTTTGATACTGCTCTGTTGTGTTACCACCAGATCATGTTTATTTTTACTTGTTGTTTTTACCTTATGTAACTATTTTTTATGCACTTGGGTTTTTTTTTTTTTATATGTGATTGTATTTTTACCTTAAAGCACTTCTGCTGCTTGCTTGAAAGATGCCTCAAATAAAATTATTATCATTAAGCTATTTATTATCAGTGATGCTACTATGAAGAGCATTGCTGGATTTTAGAAAATATAATGCGTTTACAGTTAGGATGCCACATGAGCCTTCCCTCCTGTACCCGTCATCACTCTATGTAAACCACTATTCCTCCATAATTGCTCACTTAAAAACGGAAGTGGGTTTTATTAACAGAACAACAAGGACATGCAATCTCCCAGTCTACAAAGACTACTTTTAAATAACACAATTAAAACATTGAAATGCAGCCTGTAGTGACGGTGACAGGTTTAGAGGAGGCAGAGGGATTGCTCAAGAGCATCTCGGCACAAAGTGACCACTTTCAAGCCTCATCCAAATCTGAAGCAGGAAGCAGATGAGTAAAGAGCAGCACTGACTGTTCATTACAAGAGGAAGGGTGTTTTTTGGGGCAGATTTGACACGCAACAAGCCTGGAAAGGGCTCAACTGAAACGGCAGCCAAGAGAAGATCAGCACCATGGAGAGCGCAAAACCTGTCCAGCACCGGGGTCCAGGGGGTTCAGGGGACATTTCAGAAATGCTAGTAAACACCAGAGAAAAGACACAAACTAGTGATATTAAAGAAAGAACACCTGTCTTGTTGAGTTTAAAGTGTTGGTCTGTGGCGCATTAAAACACATTATATTGCGACCCTACCTTGTGTACTAATTCCTCATCATATGTCGGAGCTGGTGGGGTCTTCGCCTGGCTGTCGGTGGTCTCTCTGGATTCGTACCCACTATCGGGATGGATCTCCGGGTAAGCCGTGGTGTAGTGCGCCGTGATCGGCTCCATCGACTCCATCCGCTCCATCCTGTCGTCCTCCGCGCGCTTTTACAACGGAGGAGCCTGGTGAGGAGAATAAGAGCTGACAAACCACGCAACTCCGTCTCTCTCTTTCTCTCCTCCCCACGCAGCCTTCTCCTCTGCGCGCTCCTCTATAAGCTCCTCCTGTGGCGTGAATCACAGTCTGCGGACTCCTGCCTACATCACTTAACATTTAAAAGGCATGTCGTGATCGCTCACCCACATCACGCTGCATACAATACAGGCGGAGGGGGGAGGTGAGGATGATGGGAGCAAGAGGAGGATGGACAGAGGACGCGACCGAGCAGCCATTGAGAGAATTAAGATGATGTCAAGTTTTTTTTACAGTGACAGGTTGTTTGGATGGGAGGATATGAGGAAGATGGGGGATGAGGGTGATGAGAAGAATGGGAGGATGAGGCTGCATTCAAGTCCTCACCTGTGGCTTTATTTTGCTTGTGTGTTTCCATGTTTTACATGTAAACATTGTACTTTCCATCCACTACATTTGCACAGCATTCTAGGTTCACTTCTGTTCATTTTCGCCAACTCTCTATGCATTTCTTTAACAAAAAAAAAATTGTTTAGCACTTTTCCAAGACTTAAACCTTCCTGACCGTCAGTCTAGCAAAGTCTAAAAAAATATAGGCCAAATTACTTCTTTTATACTGATAATCATATGACACATTACTATATAAGTTCAAAAAAACAACAATGTTTTACTTTTTATCCTCTTGAGACACAAACTTTTGTTTGGTGTGCATTTTTAATTTCTCCTAGCTATTTGGGGTTAGTAGGAAACGATAAGTGTAAAAAACCTAAACATTTGCCAATGGTAATTAAGTCCTTATGTCCTCAAATGAGTACTTCTTAATTAACAGCGTCTTAGCTTGTTACTATTGCTAAAATTAGTCACATTTTTATTCTCTATCAAACTAATCATAAATAAGAAAGTTTCAACCACAAAATGTGATCAACTTTTGGACCTTGGCCACTTTTGTGTCGGGATCAGCTGCAGACTGACTTAGCAGAGGTGGCTGCCATTTTGTTTTTACATGAATTAGTGCATTGTGCTTATACTACCGCTAGATGGGTCAAAAAAAGTGTCAACGAAAAGTGTCAAGAACAAGGACAGTTAAGTAGAATGAAATACAGAATAAGGTCAAGTAAACCCAAATTGTGATGTCCTCATATGAGGACACAGGGCCTCAGGAGGATATATTGTACATGCAAATACAACTAATAAATGTATACTGTGCAATATTTTGCTATACATACAGTAAATTACTGGTTACTGGTTGCATTACTTTCATAGTAAATTACTGTATTTTTTTTTTTTTTTACAGTAAATCGTTGTGAAATGACAGCTGTATCCTGTGACCTCACAGTAATTATGCCTGCATATTACTGTGATTTTGTAGTATGCTCCTGTAAAATTATATATAACTGTAACCTCACAGTTAAAGCCCATTACATTACTGATATAACAGTATGTTTCACAGCGTATGTACTTTTGATTACTGTGATTTAACAATATGCTCCTGTAGAATGACTGTACTTCACTGTAATCTCACAGTTAAACTCTATATATTATTGTGCAGTATGCTTCTGTAAAATTACTTTGTTACCCTGCACTCTCAAAAATAGAGGTACGAGACAAGAACATTTCTGTACCTATAGGTACATTTTTTAAGAATGTTCTCTCAAAAGTACAATATTGGTCTTTAAGAGGCCAGAAGTGTACCTTTAGACGATCAGAAAGGGTTCAAAGTGATGTAAAGTACAAATTTGTACCATTTCAACCCTAAGGGTACCTGCAGCATTGAAAAATGTGTGTAGCTCATAGACAATAACTATTATCAGTAGTACTTCTAATACTAATAGTAGTATAATTATAGTTTAGGCATTTAGAGTCATTATTATAATAATAATAATAATAATAATAATAATAATAATGAAATAAATTAATTTGTTTATTTATTCATTAATTAATTAATTATTAGCATCTTTTATTTTATTAACTTTTATTCATCATTTTTAACATGATCTTGTTTTATTATCATATTTATCCTTCAAGATTTTACTTATTGTTGTGTATTTTGCTTTAATTTATCTTTAATTACAGGTTCAAGCACGCTTTTACACCATCCTGGCACTATCAACTATTTATGAGGTTTCCTGCTTTATGAAGCACTTTGGGCGGTACATTTGTATGAAAGGTGCTATATGAATAAAGTTGAGTTAAACGGAGTTCTTCTAAAGCCAATAAACACAGAGCAACATAAAATACGCCAAGCAATATAGTTCCCCAATACAGCAAAATGGTTGCCAAGCAACAGCGCATTAATACCACAGGCTAAAGGCCAAAGACGCTGCTGGCTCAGACTCCAGTGCTGAGGTCAAAGGACGGGAAGTTAAGCATGGCGCTCAGGAGTCTGTCAACGGAGGAACTGTTAGAAAAGTTGGTGGTGGAAGGAGATATTGACGTTTCGGAGGAGGAGGCTCAAAGATTTAGAGGTAAGTTAAGTGTGATTTTGATTTTTACAGCATTAATTTTAACCAATGAGCTAAATTTAGCAAATATCTGAACAGCTATCTTTAACATGCGTAATAGCTAGCTGTTAGCTAAGTTTTATCCAGTATTACAGTGACTAACCGGCGGTAGCTATACAAAAACGTCTCTCTGCACTGCTAATATGTAAATATAGTTATCAAAAATATCATTAGTAAGCTAAAGTTATTGCATCAGCCATTAGCCACATCACTGTGAAGTTTTTGTTAGCAAGGACTCCCGTTTTCCCGCTCAAAGTGATAAGAAACAAAGAAAAGTACACATTTGTACCATTTCAGCTTCATGGGGTACATGGCCCTGCAGCACCGTAAACTGTCATGGAGAGATAAGCTAACTAGCCTATGATGCTAAGGGGCTAACGTCTACCGTTTGCTCGTAAAAACGACAGCCAGGTCTAACACAGACGGGTGTTTTACCGTTGTACCGGACTGATATACAGGAGTTTCATGAGACAATGTGGAGAAACAAAATATTACAGGCACAGGTCTGTCTGTAATGGTTGCCTTGGTTACGGAGACTCAGACTGTGGCCGAATATCTCCAGATGTCATGTCTAGAAGGGAACCATAGATCTGCGAAACTTAATTTTCTTATCGTTTATTCATTGTTCATCTTGCGCAAACAATTTATGCTTCACAATGTGACACCTCAGTGGTTAAGATATGGGTGGGTTTAAGGACAAAAACATTCGGCTGAGGGTAGGGAAAGCTCATATTTTGGGTTATTGTCACTGGCGAAATCTTTCGCAGGTCTAGGGTTCCCTTCTAGACACAACCACCTCAACTCCGCGAGTTAAACAAAAAAGAGATTAAGATACAGATCATGACAGACAGGCAGACCAAGGCTGGATCAGTGCTCTCAGTAGTGATGAATACAAGATAAACTGTAAAGACTTAACCAATAACCAAACTGATGTGAATTAACATATAATAAAGGTTATTGGCTGCTCCATCCTCCATGAAAGCTGTTGGACTTAGGGGTTAAAAATTACATTGGTTTTATATACCGGCTATTTGTATGTTACCACCTACAGGAACAATCAATTATCTTGTTTTTCCACATGTTGCTCACTCTGGAACAGTTCTTATCCTGTTCTGTATTAGGATGACTCCAGGACATAGTGTTGTGTCACTTTTCTTGTTAATGTCTGGAAGTACCATGAAAAATTCAATGTCGTTTGTTGTTGTTTTAAATAAATATTGCAAGGACCAAAATGCACAGTTTTTTGTCAAGTAAAATCAGATCTTTTTTTTTGAAGAACTGACTGATGTAGATTCTTGTTGCCTTTAAAGTTGATATAGATAATAAGTATAGATGTTTGTGTTATTTTTATTTTAAACTAGAGTTGGATAGTTATTTTTGCTACCACTACAGTAAGCAGAGAAATAGGCTTAGGTCTCCTTCATCAGTAGCAGCATACTTTTGAAGATAAAATGCTTTATTTTATTTGGTTGCAAAAAACTGCATTTTCAGTCTAGTTATCATGCCTTGTATGTCCACAGTTTCTGTGCTTCTGTCTCTTTAACAGCCTTTGTATTTACATTACATATTTACATTTCAGACAATGATGTGGATGGAGAGACAGTAGACTGCGCGCTCACAGAGAGCATGATTGCATATCTCTTTGACAAGTCTTTCAAAAAGCAGCTGAAGTTCAGAGACTTCACAAACCGCTACAAGGAAGTCATCCTTACTTTACAAGCCGTCAACCCAGAACAAAATACAACTGAAGCTCCTGTGTCCCCAGCAAACCAGAGGTATTATGTATTAAATGTGTCAGTTTGCATCTGCATTAAAGTGCTTGCAAAATGGCAGAGATAATGTTGTTCTCCTGTTGTATTGCAGTTCAGAACCTACTTGCCACAGACGGCCTGTCGTCATTTCCGTTCCACAATTCCCACAAGATGTCCGGAGCCGCTTAGATGCCAAAGAACCAGTCCACAAGGAACAAAAGTACCGCAACAAAATAATTGGGACTCTCTATGAAATGCTGTCACAGTACACAATGTAAGGGTTCCTTTCCAAATATTACACAATAATATCAATAATGCCATAACAGCATAAAATCATACATCACATGTTCTCAGGCCTAAATTGTAATTTTTATAATTTCTCATCAAATAAATTAATAATTCATGACTACAGTCATTTTGGCTGTGTTAATGCATATGGCATTTGGCAAGGGTGTAAGTGTTTTTTTGTTTGTTTTTTTTACAATTTATTTTGAAAATTCAACCTTAGCTACTGTCATTAGGCTGTAATATACTACTTAATCACAATAGTTTGTGATAACTCTTGATAACTCTTGATAACTCTTTGATAACTCTTGTCCTCCCTTGTCCCCAAGGGAGGACAAGAGTTATCAAAGTAATTCGGTTTGTTTTGTCACTGTTTGAGACAGGTATCCAACCCACTCAGACTACATACAGGTCATCAAAGCACTGATTGTGAAGTATCCTTTCTTAAGGGACGTTCACCGGAATGTTTATGTAAGTACCTCACCTTTTGTTTCTTCTTTAAAAGATTCCAGATTAACATAAAGTATGCATAATTGACTAATGATATCAATTTGGAATAACGAGCATACCTGGCACAGCCAACTCAAGAGAAAATTCAAAGCAGAATGGGCTCCACTAATCCACAATGAGGAAGTAAAACAGGTCAAAGAGAAGTTTGGGCAAGCAAGAAAATTGAAGACCACAGAAGAATCTGCAGGCTCATGTCTGAAACGACTGAAGCCATCTCTAGTAAGTCCCCACACCCTCAGCCTCTCAAGAGCTAAGGCATGATATCTAGTCATATTGTGTGCACGTGGCCGATAATCAGTGATATCTGCTTTGATAAAGGAATCGTGCATTGTGGGGGAGGATGCAACCTCCATTGAGGCTCATATCAAGGTGCTGCTTGAGCAATACAGAAAGCTGCATCCCAACACGAAGCTGGTGAAAGACCGCATGATGAAAACTTTTGCATGGAGACCCCGAGAAATAGCAGAAGGAATGTCTACTGAGGATCTCTTAAAGAGATATCCATTCCTACGAACATCTGCGGGGGTAAGAACTGTTATGCTGATTAGGACAGCAACTAACGATTATTTTCATTGTCATTTAATCTGTTTATTATTTTCTGGATTCATCGATTACTTAATCTGGTCATAATATTGTCAATTATTTTTCAAGTCTATCTTGTAAGAATAATTTTCATTATCACCTAATCTGCTGACCATTTACTTGATTAATCCATCACTTGTTTTGCAATTTAGAAGTTAGTATCAGAGAGTTTTACTTTTTTCTTTAAAAATATTGCTCAAACTAATTAAATGATTATCAAAATAGTTGGCAATTAATTTAATAATCAATTATTCAAGTAATTGTTGCAGCTCTAAAGCTGATGCCAATTTTAGCTACGGACGGGACAAATTACAGTACTTCAAATTTATCCCCAGTCTGTATATTAAACTTGTGAAAGGTTGTTTAAATTCTTAACATAAAATGTCTTTCTTTCCCCTATTTTGCTTTTTTAAAATTTTCAGTTGTGCAACGAGGTTGATGCTATGCACCCCTCTGCAGTCAACATCTGCCGCCGCTTCAGTGAGAACTTCACATTTGTTCTTCCAAACATTCTTAAACTTGTCAAGGATCTGCCATTAAAGAAGGTGTACATGGAGGCAAGAGAGGATGCACTGGCTGAGGACATTACAGGTGCTTATTTGAGCAAATACAAATAGTCAATTTTGTGACATAATTGTGTCATTTGTGTGCAGTCCCTTCTAAATGCTTACCAAGTGACAGTTGACAGTGTCTAGATTCTGCTCAATCCAGGAAATGAGATAGACTATCAAGCTCTAAACACATATTTAGTTGATGATAGATTGTTTGTTTCCTTGAGGTATTCTGTGTAAATATGCTGATGTGATGGTTTAACACTTTGACATGTATTTATTTTATGTGACAATGCATATTCACAATGAAATTTTGATCACCTTTTAATGAAAATAAACAGTCACAAAGCAAATACTGTGGACAATTCAGGTACATTTTTGTCTCTTCAAAGTCCAGAATAGGTTGTCGCTGGGGGGGTACCCTTATAAGTACCCAGTTGTACCATTTTCAATGGGAACATTTCTGTACTATAGTTTAAAGGTACATTTATGTCTTGCAGGGTACATAATTGTACTTTAACTGGTACAACTTGATAAGGTACAGAAATGGACCAGAACTGAAGGGTACAGAAATGTCTTTCAAAAAGGTACACCCCCAGCGACAAGCATTTGTACCCTTTTAGGTACACGCTGGTACCTCTATTTTTGAGTGTGTGCATGAATTTCACAATAAAATTCTGAATTTGGTTACATATCACAGTAAAAGCCTGTGAGGTGATAATAATGTAATTTATTATGAAATATTACAGTTATATATTGTAACTTCCAGGAAATAATTTGCAGTGTAAGAAATAAAACATATATTAAGAATTCTAAATTTTCATAATGTCTTTGAAAACAATGTTTTATGGTCTACAGACATAAATGAGCCCACTATCATCAGTCTGAACGGGTTTTCTCATCTTATACATATAACATTATATATATGAAAAATATGTTGCTGTTAAAAAACAATGTGTTCATCAATTTTAGATATAAAAATATATGATCATTTTGACCAATATTATGCATTAATGTAGGTTAGATATGTCCAAGAAATTAGTTAAGATGACGTTTATTCGTCAATAATAATAATAATAATAAAAATAATAATAATAATAATAATAAATAGTTTTTATTGTTTTATTGTATGTAGCAGTGATTCTTGGTGATTTGTTGTACTGTATTATTTAGAAAAACCTAGATCAGTTTTGCGCGCGTCTCCATTAACTTCCACTAGAGTTTGCACAAGAGTCAGCTTTGCTTTTCCTTTGCTTTTTCTCAGGAATGATGTCAGTTTGCTGTGAGTTATTAGTGCTGGTTACTCTCTGCCTGACATGGTGTTAATATTTACCCGCTGGTTAATCCCGGGGGATCTGGTGTCTGTACCGAGAGCAGGACTTTCCAAAACGCTGGGAGGAAAAAGCCAAAGACTCAGCTGTTTTCTTTCACATCAAGTGCAAACGACCGGTCTGTTTGAAAGCTGTGACAATGTTTGTAGAGACAGATTAAAAAGTTTGATGTCTTTTTAATCTCCGACACCAAGAGCGATTCCTGCGATGGCTCCAGAGCTGCTGACTGTCATCGTGGCCTCAGGTGAGAACAACACTTTGTGTTACTCTGCGGTGTCAACATTTATCCTACATGTTGTACTAAGCTGGTGGAAAGAGAGGACAAGCATCATGTTGTTCTGTTTATCTGACACATTTTAGTGAGTCATGACCACAATCAACAGTTGTACACATTTTAATTTACCATTACATTAAATCTGTCATAATACAGGGTAGATGTGGGGAGTCTAGTTTGTACAGTACGACAATGTAAACCTAATTAGGGTTGGGTTATATGAAGAAAATCAAATATCACGATTTTTTATTCTTATTTTATTTTATTTTTTTACCAGATGCATTCATATCGATATTGCCACGATATTGAGGGGTTGACTATTGGTGTTTTTGTTAAATAATCATCAATAATGTGAATAATGACTGAGCAGGTAGAGGCAAGACCGTTGAAGTCTGGTAAGTTCAGAAAATGACATCACTTTACTGTAATGCAGCCATTTAAGCCAGGAAAAGACAACACTTAGGATAGGATATGCAAAATCTAAGATTATATTGTGTCTCATATCACGATATTAATGTAATATCCATGTATTGCCCAGCCTTAGCAACAAATTAACCCAACACAACATAAATGTGTCACATGACGTCAGCAAAACTTTTTCCATGAAGTAAATTGTGATTTTTATACATGATTTTGTCATATTAACTGTAAATATGCAGCTTGTGTGTGTGTGTGTGTGTGTGTGTTACTACTGATGCTTCCTGTTTACAATATACTGTGGAGAATCTAACCAAGCTAACAATAAGTAGTATCTCCATCAAGGCACCTACCTAAAGTTAGCTCAAGTGGGTAGCCTACAACCGGTTTTATACATCCATAGAACTTCTATAAAAATAAACTGCTTGGCAACCAGACCAGGCATCTAACTGAGACATGCCTTTGTCAAAATGTGTAGCCACATGAAGCTAGTTAAAGACACTTTAATTTGGACCAAGCTGTTAATTGAAGTTTTATGGTAATATAAAGCAAGTTTAAGTTAAAGGTTTTTAACTTATATCTCATTGGTGCATGAGTGTATTTCTTGGCCTTTCATAGAAATATAGAAAATTGTAGCTTTTTGAGATATCATAATGCATTATATGGTATGGTTGTAATATTAGTATTATATCAAATTAATTTAACATCATGTTTTATATTAATGAAAATGTATCTAAACAGAAATCCTTAAATGACCTATAAACCTCTCGACAAAACTCAGATTCTTAAAGACCAATGAGGAAACATTTATTTTTTTTACACAATTCTATAAAGGACATTTACAAATGGCAGCCATTACTGCATGTACATGATCAAACTTTACTGCCATTTGGTGTTCAGAGAGTGAGCTACATGCAAGGGGGCGTATTGCCCATATTCCTTACTTACCTTTAGTGTAGAGTCCTAACTGTGTGCTGTTTCTCTCCTCGGCCTCAGGGTCCTGTGTGGCGTTTTGTTTAGTGATCCTGATGCTGGTGGTGGCCCTGTACAGAAAAGATCCCCTGTGCTGCAGATTCAGACCCTCCACGACAGAACACCACACAGTAAGACATACTATCTACTACAGAAAGACTTCAATCACATTAACTGGTCAGTAAGAATTTCTAGAAATGATGTCATCATACGAGATTAGACTGTCTTTAGGCCCCGGTGTACAAATGTAGTACTTAATCACTCCCTACTCATAGAAATAATGTCCCCACCCTCATTTACCCCCTAATATACTCTCTATGCAGTCTTTAACTACTGTTTTTAAACAGAAAGTTTTAACACAACATATAGTATACGCAAGTCCATGCAAGCTGTGTACAGAAGTAGCAGTAGAAAATCAATAACCCATCAACAACCACAAAAAAGGAGAGTAGTCCCAGAGACATGGCCTGAATCCCACTGACGCTGGCTTGGGTCAGGTTCAGATGGAAATACGCAGCCTGAGCCGCCCTCTGGTATGTTCCAACCTGTACTACTATGCTGGGGTAATAAAAGGTGTTAGTTAGCTTATAGTAATTTGATTAAACACAACTTAATTTAGGAATATCACTATGCAACCATAGCATAAAATATAACTACTATTAATGCTAATATGAAAACTATATTAACTAAAATGATAATAATAATTTGCAGGGATCAAAACACCCTACTCCCCTGGAGGTTCTGGGGCTCCTGGTCTGGAGCAGAAATTGCCATATTCCTTACAATAAAAAACGATATTAAAAAAATGAAATAATGGGCATCGTATTACATTACTAAGGGGAAAGTCAAGAATCTAGGAGGCCTGCATCATTAGTGTCTCTGAGCATTACAGAGTAAGGATGAGAAGGAAAAAGCAAACAAGAGTGTGAGAAGCGAGTGTCTCTGGAGGGCTTTTTGTGCGCACAGCTTCCTGTTCCTTTGCCTCTGTGCTCCTGCCAGCTTGTGTGTCAGTTCTGTCTGGACACAGCTCCACTGTGGCATTAAAGCACATGTTATTAGCAGTCACCATGGCAGATTGAAGATCAGCAGCTGATGCCACACCACACTGCCACAGAGAGAAATAGCAAGAACCTTCCTTAATACACACCCAGCCAGGAGGTCAGAGGTCATGGTCGACTACACAACACCCCCGCCCCCTGCCTCAGTGGAAATCAATGGAGCAAATTGAATTGGTTAACACAAATGATTACTTTCAAAAAGTACCCTCTGAGTGTAATATCATGGCCACCATTGCTGTAGTTGTTGACATGAGACACAAACACCAATTATACTATGTAGTTTAACTTAACAGAAACTATTAACTCTGTAAACTGAAAACTAATCTCTGATGATCTTTCTTTCCAGGATGACCCTCCTCATTACCACAGCAGGCACTCTTTGATTGGCATTACTAATGAGCACAGCGCTGCCATGAACCAGGGAGCTACTGGAGCACAGGTAGAAAGTGTGACTTTACAGCTAATGAGAGCTGCAAAGATTTGAAAAGTATCCAGTGCATCTGCCAGAAGTTTCATTTCAGATTTTTTTTTCTGCATGTGTGTATGTAGCTTCCTGGAAGGCTGTTTATAATAGGGAAGCCAAATGACTACCACCTGAATGGGGCTCTGCCGAGGCTGCCTTCCTATGAGAGTGTTCGTAAGAAGGACCGGCAGAGACACATCCACAGTATGATCTCACAACGTTTTGGTCTCAGTGTCAGCCCTGATGAGGTAAGTGTAGTGAGCATATACCACTACTACTACTATTAATAATAATAATTCAATAACCCACATTTAAGGGGAAAATGAGGCAATTATCATCTTCAAACTGGCAAGAACATTGGCTATATAGTCGATTGGCACAACCTTATCAGCAATTAAGACCGTAGAAACCAGTGTGTCCCCTCCAGTTGATCCTGTGTTGTAACATACAGTATACATTATGTACTGTCATTGTATACAGTCAGGTCCATAAGTATTGGGACATCGACACAATTCTCATCTTTTTGGCTCTAAACACCACCACAATGGATCTGAAATGAAACAAACAAGATGTGCTTTAATTGCAGACTTTCAGCTTTAATTTGAGGGTATTTACATCCAAATCAGGTGAACGGTGTGAATTACAACAGTTTGTATACATGCTTCCCATTTTTTAAGGGACCAAATGTAATGGGACAATTGGCTGCTCAGCTGTTCATGGCCAAATATGTGTTATTCCCTCATTATCCCATTTACAAGGAGCAGATAAAAGGTCTAGAGTTCATTTCAAGTGTGCTATTTGCATTTGGAATCTGTTGCTGTCAACTCTCAATATGAGATCCAAAGAGCTGTCACTATCAGTGAAGCAAGCCATCATTAGGCTGAAAAATCAAAACAAACCCATCAGAGAGATAGCAAAAACATTAGGTGTGGCCAAATCAACTGTTTGGAACATTCTTAAAAAGAAAGAACACACCGGTGAGCTCAGCAACACCAAAAGACCCGGAAGACCACGGACAACAACTGTGGTGGATGACCGAAGAATTCTTCCCCTGGTGAAGAAAAACCCCTTCACAACAGCTGGCCAGATCAAGAACACTTTCCAGGAGGTAGGTGTATGTGTGTCAAAGTCAACAATCAAGAGAAGACTTCACCAGAGTGAATACAGAGGGTTCACCACAAGATGTAAACCATTGGTGAGCCTCAAAAACAGGAAGGCCAGATTAGAGTTTGCCAAACAACATCTAAAAAAGCCTTTACAGTTCTGGAACAACATCCTATGGACAGATGAGACAAAGATCAACTTGTACCAGAGTGATGGGAAGAGAAGAGTATGGAGAGGGAAAGGAACTGCTCATGATTCAAAACATACCACCTCATCAGTGAAGCATGGTGGTGGCAGTGTCATGGCCTGGGCATGTATGGCTGCCAATGGAACTGGTTCCCTTGTATTTATTGATAATGTGACTGCTGACAAAAGCAGTGGGATGAATTCTGAAGTGTTTCGGGCAATATTATCTGCTCATATTCAGCCAAATGCTCCGCTCGGGACAATGACCCGAAGCATACTGCGAAAGCAACCAAAGAGTTTTTTAAGGCAAAGAAGTGGAATGTTATGCAATGGTCAAGTCAATCACCTGACCTGAATCTGATTGAGCATGCATTTCACTTGCTGAAGACAAAACTGAAGGGAAAATGCCCCAAGAACAAGCAGAAACTGAAGACAGTTGCAGCAGAGGCCTGGCAGAACATCACCAGGGATGAAACCCAGTGTCTGGTGATGTCTATGCGTTCCAGACTTCAGGCTGTAATTGACTGCAAAGGATTTGCAACCAAGTATTAAAAAGTGAAAGTTTGTTTTATGATAGTTAATTTGTCCCATTACTTTTGGTCCCTTAAAAAGTGGGAGGCACATATACAAACTGTTGTAATTCACACCGTTCACCTGATTTGGATGTAAATACCCTCAAATTAAAGCTGAAAGTCTGCAATTAAAGCACATCTTGTTTGTTTCATTTCAAATCCATTGTGGTGGTGCTTAGAGCCAAAAAGATGAGAATTGTGTCGATGTCCCAATATTTTTGGACCTGACTGTAGTTCTGTTTTTTTGTAACATTAATAAGAATAAGAATAAGAATAAGAATAAGAATAAGAATAAGAATAAGAATAAGAATAGGGGTGAGGGTGGGGGTGGAGGTAGCACTCAAAAGCAATTACGCATTAGCACCCAAATGGCTAACAACAGCCCTGGGTAAGCAGATAGAGAGCTACAGAGTCTGTCTGGTCCTGTCACAGGCTGCAGGTACTTATCCCTACAAACTTTTAGTGCACTTTACCGTGACATGAAAAAGGTTTTTAAATAATAATTCAATATTTTGGGAAATAAATGTATTCACTTTTCTCACTACTGATAGAAAATCGATACCACTCTCATGTCTGTGGGTAGTAGTATAAAACTGGGAGTCAGGAGGTGATTAGCCTAGCTTAGCATAAGACTACAAACAGGGGGAAACAGCTAACCTAGCTCTCTTCAAAGTTTAAAATTACACAGTGCCTGCTGACATCTCTAAGGCTCACTAATTATAAAACATTGTACCTCATTTGTTAAATCTGTATCACTAAAGTAATGTGAAAATGAGAATTTGTCATTTGCATGGAGAACATCCTAACAATTTGCCAGATGAACAGTTAATCCTTCCACTGTGGACTTCTGTGCAACATATCCAGCTGTAGTATGCAATCTAGGTATGGTTAGTCAACACAGATTGTAGACGGTGGCGCCCCCAAAAATTTGTCAAAGGTGTGGCCAGATGGGGCCACTGAAAATCTTGGGATGGCACACCAAAACCAAAAGTATGTAGGCTAGTTAAAAACTATGTCAATATGGGGAATTAAGGAATCACATACTGATATACTTTGGTTTCTTGATTTACAGTTAACACTAGTCTACTAATTATCTGATGTAAATTGACTTTTACTGGTACAGTTGACACTTTGAGTTCTTCAACAATCCTGTTTTAATGTGTTATACATCAGACAGAATATAGAATATAGAATAGAATATCGTTAATTTGTCATTGTACATATTGGGCAATTCACTATCCTTCAAACAGGCTGGGGTTCCTTTTCCTCAATAAGACAAAAATATATGTAGGAAGGTAACGTCCAAATTCCTAATGCTGCCTACAGAGCTCAAATGAAATTTCAATTGCTGAACAAATTGGAGGTGTATCCATGACTTAGACGAAATTGGCTAACAGTTCCCATAATGATACAAAAAGCATATTTTTGTAAGATCCTTACCCCCAGTTTGTAAGACAGCCTTTCCTTGATAAATGTTTAGTTTCTAGCCAAAGCTGTGATAATCCTGATGACACCATGATTGTTCTTCAGATATTAGAAAGCTCCTTCAGAGCCACAGGAGTTAATATACAACCTTTTGTACGGGCTGAATCGTACTTCCCATGCCTGTAAACTTTTTAGATTTTATTTTGACTGCAAACAATAAGTTCCCTCTATGTTCATCTGTACATATATTACATCATAATATTTCCTTTGTAACATTCCATTCTAGCCTCCACCAACATATGAAGAAACCCTTTGCCAGTCCCTTGACATTTTACCTGCAAATCTGCACTCTGTGGATGTTCACCTGCCAAGGCACCCCCAGCATCACTCCTCAAACCTCACTGAAGACACACACAACCACATTCAACCACCCACCCCGCTACAGAGATCAACTTCCTCCCGATGCCCAGCACATAGCTCCACGTTTCTGTCTATCTGAGAGTTTGCTGCCAAGCCACAGCATGAGGAAGGGGGCTACTGCTGTTAGAGCCAAGAGAGTGATGCCATCCGGCACAAGAGAAGAGTTTCTGGAAGGGAAAGCTTGTGCTTTTAAGCAGAACTGTTGATAGATCTCTGTGATCCTTCTCAGAGGTATTCTCATGATAATGACTCTGGCTATGCACTCCACAAGGGTGACAATGACACAGCTCTGCTTTGTCTGTTCAATTCCTGGCAGGTTTTACATTGTGTTTTCCAAGAATGGTATAATGAGAGGATGGATTTAAAGGATTAACAAATGCAGTTCTTTAGAGACAATCAGGATATTTTTGTACTGAAGCCTTTTATTCCACGTGTTTGAATGTAACAGATTTTATATAATTAAAACCTTAATGTTCAGTGCTTCGAACAGTCTTTCAGTACTCATAGTGTGTGGGAGTCCAGAAACCTCTGACACAACATTTAGATCATCATATGATACCAAAGCTTTTCATTGACACCTAGAATGATCTCATCCTTTTAGGATCAATAATTCACTGCAATGATAGAAACGTGAGGGAAAAAAATGACCAACTGGAATGTTTTGGTTTTGTGCTAAGTAAGAAAACCTCAATCCCATCGACATTTGTAATAACGCAAGTATCCTAAAATCCAGCTTGGAATATAGCCTTACTCAACAGTAGGTCTTAGGGTTACAATATTGTTATAATGGGACTATTTTGTGGGGATCCAGTATTGTTTGGTCAATATTCCTTACTTTAGAGGCCTTTAACAAACCCCATTTCCCAAAAGACTGAGACATCAACATAAGCTTAGACATGTCTGTAAACAGTACAGAGAGGAGCCTGTAGACATTTTAGACAGCAAAGGTGACAGCTTAAAGGACATGGACAAAACCAACATGTGATGACATTAATGTTTGTGCAGCCATGCTTGTAAATTTTCATGCGAGTTGACGTTTTTGTAAATTTACAAAGTAATTTTTGACGAACTTTGTGAAATCACATTTATGTTTTTAATAAAAAGTACGATGAATGGATGCTGATTTGTCTTAAAATGTGGACAGTAAACCCCAGGACCTTGCCTGTCTATACTCAAACTGCTTCATCTCGGCAATTGATCACTACTATATAGGCTTTATCAAGACCAAGAGTTTAGAGCCACACTAGCAGCTCAGTGAAGCTATAGGCTACTTAGCGACAGTGATGCTTTAAGTGAAGTGCTAACATAAGCATGCTAACCTGCTAAAAATGCCTTTACATGCTGATGTTAAGCACGAAATGTTTACCATGTTCACCATCCTAATTTAACATGTTAGCATGCTAACACTCTCTTATAAGTGCTTAACACAAAGTACACCTGAGGATTATGAAAATGGCATTTGGTCAAAAACCAAAATATTGGACGAATTGAAATTTTGACCTGATGATGAAACTCAATAAAAAGTCATCAAAGTGATTACAGTTCATCTTGTGGGAGACACAAATGTCTGAAACAAATTACATAGCAATCAATAAAATAGTTGTTTAGACATTCTCTCATAACTGTAAAGGTCAATTTGCAGGTGGCACTCGAGGAAAAGTCAGGGGATCATTAAAATCAGTAGGATTCATCATCTGGGAACCATGAATATCAGTACAAAGTTTTGTGTCACTTTATCAAGTAGATTTTAAGATATTTTACCGGACAGGTGAAAATTTGGACCTGCTGATGGCACCAGAAAATAAGTATGGTCATCAATCATTAGTATTTACCCTCTGGGCACCATGAACATCTGTGCCAAATTTAATGGTAATTCATCTAATAGTTATTGAGACATTTCACTTGAAATCATAAAGTTCGACCTGTTGGTGGGCGAGAGGAAAAGTCAGGGGATCATTGAAATCAGTAGGATTCATAATCTGGAAACCATGAATATCTGTCATTTTTTTGCTCCAGTCTATCAAGTGATGCTGAGATATTTTACTGGTTAGGTGAAAGGTTTGACCTACTGGTGGTACCAAAGAATCAGGCAGGGAATGAACTAAATCATTAGGATGACGGCAATCATTAGGGCATCATGAACATCTGTGCCAAATTCCATGACAATTTATCCAATAGTTGTTGACTCATTTAACTAAAAGCTACAACTGTCAACCTGTTGGTAACGCTACAGAAAAAGTCAAGGGAATGCTAAAGTTAGTAGGCTTCATCCTCTGAGACCCATAAATGTGTGTACAATGCCAATACGAGCAATAGTTGTTGTGATGTTTAAGTGGTCGACCAACGGACTAACTGAGGGACAGGCTGATTTCCATCAATAGAGACCAAAAACTCAGTGTCACTGGGTGGTCTAAGTCTAATATCAATGTCAATTGACGTAGAATATTGACGGCATCTGACGCTGATATTTTGTTGGTTTCAAGTTGTGTTAAGTAACCAAATCCTAGTGTCCTCCAAATGTCGCACACCAGCGTCATCTTGACGTAGAATAACAACATTTGGTTGTAAGGTATGGAAAGCAAACCTGCAAAACATCAAAATGTTAACTCCCCCACAATGTGACATTTTAACATTGTGAGACATTCAAAATATTGTCAACCCGATTTTCATTCCAACCAACATTTAATGACTGTCTAATATAAGGGTTCAGCATCTTTCTGATGTCATATTGACGTCCAGTGCCAAGTTAGCCTAAGAAACTCTGTTTCACTCTGATAGAAGTCTCTTTGGCAAGACCAAGCATTCCTTAAACAGTAACAGTGTTTGGCCTGCACTCATCACCAATGACTGTTACTTAGAGTTTGAAAGGTAAAGTACGACAGCACAGTTACTCTTTAACCCAGATCAAACACTAACCACAGAAAACACAAACCAACTGCAACCAGGAAGCATCTAGAAGAACTAGACTACACTTTGTTGCTTGTGGGTCCACTCATGACCTGCACCGATACTGGCCTGGACTGAGAACCAAGAATGCAGATCTCGCACACTTGCCAGTGGCTATTCAGCGACTTCATGACTCATTTGCTCTTTTTAAAGAGGAAAAACACAAACAGTGTATCAGATACCAAAGAATCAAATTGGTCACACTTGGTTACTTGATTACTTGATACTGGTTTATGGAAATCTTCCTTAGTTTATCCTTGGTATATTATCTAATCAGACAGTGAAGTGCATGGCGACCCACAAACAGCGATGTACCCTCCACCATCTAAGACACGGAATGCCATGTCTGCAAACTCCTCACATCCATCATTCGTTCTGCTTCATGACAGCATTCCAACTCCCATATAGTTTACTAAGCCTTACCCACACTCCCCCTGCATACCACAAGCCTCTGAAATACAACCGTTCCCATTTATCTCCTGATTCCTGTTCAAAGTTCGTTCAAAGAGATGCTGATAAGCTCGTACCATTCACAACAAATTTTACACAGGGATTGTTGAAGGACCATAGCATGATTAAGTGAGACTGGCAATCATCAAAGGGTTCCTTTTACCCAAGTGACTGAGTAATCATAAACCTTGGGAAGTATTATTCTTAAAGGGGAACTACGGCAATTTTCAAAATCCATACATGTCATTCCTGTGGACCAAGACAGTCCAATAATAGTATTAAACATAAACAACTCTCTCCCAAATCCAAACACTATAGATGACAATGAGAGCACCCAGGGGAATGTTCTGAGTATATGGGTACATTTTCTGTTTCACAACTGAGAACACTACAACAGAATGAAGCTCATTTGGGTAAAAAAAAAACAACAAATAAAATCAGGCTCCCATTCATTGTCTATGGAGCAGCTCCAGATTTTAGATTTGGAGATACCACTCAGGTTTCTTTGAGAGCTTATCTCATGTTCACAAATGTTGATTGAACTTTCCTAGGCCATGGAAATAACACAATAGAATTCTTAACCTGGGTGGTGTATCCCTTTAAGATTTCTTTCTTAGTTTGTAACTTAACTATATTGAGAAATAGGTCTGCAATGTTAGGATGTGGATCCTAGTACTGGCAAATCAAACTGAGGAGCATATTAAGTAGTGGAGGAGTGATTGTACGACATCCTGTGGTCACTTCTGGTATTACACCTTTCCAACAATTTATTTCCATAAAGAACATACATTATTAACTTAGTTCTCTGTAACTTTAAAAATATATAAATCATTATGTGAAACAACCTATAGTTTATGTAGGATCCCATTACTTATGGTAAAAGGTAAAAAAAATGATAATTTTCTGGCATTTTAAAGGAATACGTCACCCCAAAACTGACCATTTGCATATCAATTACTCACCATGTTAGGCTGAATTTGTGAAGAAAACTTTATTTTTCTCAAATGCCAAGAATGACTGAAGAATCCAAAAATGAAGAAAGTTTTGATGAATTAAGTAAAGGGAATACAACTGGATTATACTGCACGAGTTGTGAAAGTTTGTGAACAGATATTTTGATATAGGTTTGCTGTTGTTAAATGCGGACCCCCTGTATTTCAATTCATCAGGAATTTTCTCCATTTTTGGTTTCTTTGTTTACCGTGGAGAAAAACAAAGTTTCCTTTACAAATTCAACAAAACATGGTGTGAGTAACTGATGTACAAATCATCATTTTGACTGTGAAGTGTTCCTTTAAGCAGTCATCAATGCTTAAGTACTAACACATGATCATTTCCTTGACATAAAACCAAAGTCATTACAGACTTTTACATATAAAACTTTAATCAAGTAAATACAGTACATATTCAGTATTACAGCGATGGCACCACAGTTTTAAGGTGTCCTTAATTCCTGGGTGGACATGAAGCATCTCAGTGAACAAAAGCTGTAATGAATGACACCAGCCCATGGTTATGCACCAGTATCACAGACTGTATTGGGATGATCTTACTATTAAATACAGGAATCAACACATTGTTGACTTGTAAATTAACTGAAAATACATGTGTGACAAACTCCTGTTTATTAGGTGAAAAAGAGTGTCACGTAATCATGGAACTTTGATACAGGGAGCCAAGGGGAGGCCAACAGTCTGCAGGTTTATACTGACTCCTCTCTGTTCTCTGGCTGATAGTCTGCTGCTTACTTAGTTCTCCAGAAATCAGTCAAAACAATCCTTGTTGATCCCACAACCTGCAAGAATACCTGGGAAACAATGACATCCCAGTCCAGTCCAGTCAGTTAACTTTTAGACCATGTCTATTAGTTTAAACTTGCCCTCCTGTTTGAGGGGCACGACGTTGATGAAGGTCTTGTAGAGCACGGCTCCTCTTGGCAGCTTGGTGATGACCTGGATGACGTCGTGGTTGCGTGGTGGTGGGATATAGACTTCCTTGGTGAACCTGACGTAGCCGTCCTCCAAAGCGAAGAGCGTCTTGTTGGTTCCCATCCCCACCTGCGGGACAGGGATGGAAGAGATGAGAATGTGCACATCTGCACTACATCACATCAGTATTCTTTGATACAGGAAGTGTGACTTACATGTGCTCCTGGGTGATACCTCATCAGCCTCTGTGTGGCAAGGATGTTACCCGCATGGACAAAATTACCTTGTGACCAAATGAAAAGAGATGTTAGATCATCTAAGCTCCATTATTAATACTCATTATTATCACTGTCATGTCAAGGACTATTCTAGTAATTTTACTGAATGTTTTAACAGTGTTTTGCAAACAACCCCGATTCAAAGTTGGAACGCTGTGTAAAATGTAAATAAAAACTGAATGCAATGACTTGCAAATCTTCTTCGACCTATACTCAATTGAATACAGTACACAGGCAAGATATTTAATGTCCACATTGTATTGTTTTATGCGATTATACACTCATTCTGAGTTTGATGCCTTCAACATGTTTCAAAAAAGTGGGAAGTGAGGACACTGATTATTGAAGTTTTGAAAGTGAAATTCTTTTCTATTCTTGTTTGATGTATGACTTCAATTACTCAACAGTCCGGGTTCTTCATAGTCCTTTATAATGTGCAATACATTTTCAATGTGAGTCAACTGCGGACTGCAGGCAGGCCAGTCTAGTACCTGCACTCTTTTACTACAAAGCCACACTGTTGTAACACATGCAGAATGTGTCTTATTATCTTGCTGGAATAAGCATGGACATCTCTGAAAAGACATTGTCTGAATGGATATGAATTATTCCTCTAGTTTTTCATTGGTTTCTATTCATTTTAGCATGGTATAGAAAATTAACTTGCACAGATCTGAGACAAAACTTGTTTTATTTATGATAATTGTGTAGGATCCTTCTTTACATCAATGGAGACATGATAAATTGCAAAAGCTCCTCTCTGTATATGTAATACAGTTCAACAGCGACACAAACAACCTTAACAATGACCAAAGAGTTGAATCTACTGCTCTGTGAAACAGTTTAAACAAAGACTAAACATTAACACCCTCATGAAGGAGATTTGTTACAGGACTCTTGTATATTTGATTATACTATCTTTAGTGAGGTGTTCCCAATAAACTGACAACCGAATGTACATTAATTGTTAGTTTGGGTTTTGTCTTTATTCAAAATAAGATAAATACAGTACAGGCCAAAAGTTTGGACACACCCTCTCATTCAATGCGTTTTCTTTATTTTCATGACTATTTACATTGTAGATTCTCACTGAAGGCATCAATGAATGAACACATGTGGAGTTATGTACACCCTCATGGAGAGAATGCCAAGAGTGTGCAAAGCAGTAATCAGAGCAAAGGGTGGCTATTTTGAAGAAACTAGAATATAAAACATGTTTTCAGTTATTTCACCTTTTTTTGTTAAGTACATAACTCCACATGTGTTCATTCATAGTTTTGATGCCTTCAGTGAGAATCTACAATGTAAATAGTCATGAAAATAAAGAAAACGCATTGAATGAGAAGGTGTGTCTAAACTTTTGGCCTGTACTGTATATAAATTGCTGGCGTTCTCCTTTAACATGTGGAACAGTCTGTCAAAATTGTCCCAATGCTGTGTATGAGCTCTTCTTGTCATTGTGTTACCATCCATTTTTGACACAAAAGGAGATACTGAAATATCAACAGCTACTGTAGTTTAAAAACCAAGAGATTACATTTATTTGACCAATGCTCAGCTATCACTTTGACATGAACTTGAGGCTGGGGAAGAATAACTGCAGCACTTATAGGCAGTGTTAAAAAACAGTATGTTATTACCATCCTGTTTCTTGAAGCCATATCTCCGGCCAGGGCTCTTTCCTCCGAGGTTCTTAACACTGCCACCAGCTTTCTTAGATGCAAACCTCACAGAGTCCAGCAGGGAGGTCTGGCCAGGTACCAACAGACCTAAAACCAGCAGCACAAAGACATTGATGTCAAGTCACTGACACCCCAGTTTCAGCACTGATATCTTACAGTCACTCATATATACTGTAACTAATGACACCACAACAAAATCAACTTCAATTTATCAAGATCTTACTTATGTAATGTGAATTACCAGTAAAGTACATAACTGAAAACTACTGAAATTTCTATAAAGCCATAATGCTTCTTTTTCAACGAAAAGCAAAGTGGAGGATAATCCCTGTGCAGAACATACATTTAAACACAGAGACATTTTATTGGAATAAAAAAAGCACAAAAATAAGTGGGTATGTCTCACATTGACCACGCGACAATTATTATGTACGGACGGACGTCTTCAGTCGTTTACTGATAAGCGTAGTATTATTACAAAAGCCATAATTTGTGAAGTACAAATTAAGTATTGTTATGTTTACACCGCAACGAGTCTATGACATTCAGTGCTCATTTACACATTGAAAAGCTAGCACTGCTAGCTAAGTTAGCATGTTACGCATTTAAAACGTTGTGAAACTGCTCACAAAAAGCACGGAGCAACTGGGAATAGATATGTATATTTCTCGCGTTTTCACGAGCAATTTGTGCGAGGAATTTATATGATATTCATTTAAATAACGTTACTTGATACCTGCTCTGGTCTTCAGCAGCAAGGACGCCAGCGCTGCCATCTTGAATGACGTCGTTTGCGTCAATTGCGTCACATCCGGATGAATTTTGCTGCATTCAATTTCCCCAGGAAAGATGCTGGACCCTAACAGCACACTGAACTTACTGTTGACAGGACAGACAGTTACCAAATTATAGCTTTTAATAAGCAAATGATAAATAATATGGCATCAAAACTAAAGCTTACGTCAGCTTAATAAAAAAATACATACTACAAATAATAAATGCATTCAATGAGACCTACTGGTCTGTTGATTTTAATGCGAGGCAGTAACATGCTTGATGTATATCCCCAGTTAAAATGTAACCTTGTGTTAGAAATCATATGCACAGACCACAAAAAAAAAAAAAAAAAAGAAGTAGGGGTCCACGACTATTTTGGAACTCTAGATTTGAAAATATTAAGCGAAAGTCTGTCCAAAATTTTAACAAGAAATATTGTTTTCCCTACAGAATCTGAGAAGTCTTATTTAAAATTATAAATCTGATTTATCCTGTAAACCAGGTGCTCCCAAGAATCAGAGATTATACTGATGGAAAATGTGTGTTTTGGAATTATAAAACTGAAACTATTTGTCACTTGTCACTCATTTTATGAATGTCTAAGTAGGATATCAATGTATTTTTGAATAGATTTTGAATATTTCTTTAAGACGTTGAGTGGTTCAATTATTGATTTTAAGAAAAAAAGGACATTAAATTTTTATAATAAGAATGATACTGATAGCAAAAAAACAAACAAAAAACAAAACAAAACCCAAAACAGTATATTTTGAACTTCTTTATTTTATGTAAAAATTTTCATATTCACAAATTCAAATGGACTAAAATGATGATATACATACAACAGAAAATAGAAATCAGACACCATGTTGGAACATTACATGGACTGAAGAATAGTGAGGTAAAGAAAACAAAAGACATTTGTAAATCCTTAAATAATTTCCTTAAAGTTGTTTAAATTATAGCTCTATGTATATAGGTTTTGTTTGTCTTGTCCTTTGTTTTGTTTTGATGTCTAGTCAAATTTTATGATTATCTTTGCTTTATGGTGATTGTATGGATTGAGCATACAACAACGGCAACAACAACTAGACAATAAATGCCTCGAGATTTAGTTTAGTAACATTACTTTTAGTTTTTTATAAACCAAACTCAAACATGTTAACAGGCTTCCGATGGGAAACGGAAGTGTAGAGTCGTTCCACAAACTTGAACGCAGCATTACCTTGTAGCCCGGGGAAATCAAATTGGCTGAGGTGAAAAACAAAGACAGAACTTAAAAAGTAAGTGAAAGCAGAGGTCCTTACCTCAATATTTTACTTCTTGATTAACCCACGTCTGTAATCATATTCTCATAGAAACGTAAAGAAACTCCTTAAGTAACGTAAAGCCACGTCCAGCTAACGTAACGTCTCTTTCTACTTGATTTTAACGCTAACTTCGCTGCTCAATGTTTGTTCATGTTTGGGTAAATTAGGCTTAGTTTACCTTGGTATTTCGCATTTTCTTTAAAGGAGCATTAATGCTGAGCCAAACTCCATTAAAAACAGTTTACTTCTTATCGGCAATTTCAGCGAATGTCGGTACAAAATATCCACGTTTCTTTAAGCGATATCTGTTATTGGTCATCATTATTCTCTGACGCCAAAACACATAGCAAGGTGCGGTAACGAGGAGTCTGTTTTGATTACCAAATACACAATTTTACCGAAATAAGTAATGTTTGGTAGGCTATCTTTACGCCGAATTTAGAGGGATAGCGAGACTTTCTGTGTGTTTTGGGGTATGATGCGGCAGACAATATATCACTTGTTAACACACGAAGAAAACCAAATTTAACAGATTTGTGAACGAAGCTTGGTGGGGTGTCTTGATGATCCTCGTAGGTGTAGATTTTGGGAGGAATGCAGGGGACACATATCCCTCAATGTTTAGACCATGTACATTTCCATCAAATTAAAGATATTTCCACCATAAAGTGAAGCAGAAAAGACACAAACTGGTGCATAATGCAGTAATTTAAGTGTGTGCTACTCCAGATTTCGTGCGGGAAGACCAGTAAGCCCCTGATTCATATGTGTCACCCCCAGTGTTGAAACAGAACCTAAGCCCTTGATGATCCTATAATAATTCTTGTGTCATATCTAATACACAGTAACTTTTTCTTGGACATGAAAGAACATGGGCAGCTACAGTGACTCCATCAGTGACCTAGATGAGGAGCTGCCTGTGTTCGACTTCCTCCAGCCGAGTCGAAACCTCAGCCAAGCCCCCCAGAGGCTCCCAGAGAACTTAGTCGACCTGGATGGCTCTGATGCAGAAGAGGCAGCCATCTTCTCCCCAGCGAAGGGCAATGCTGATGTAATGATGATCAGCAGCGATTCTGATGACAATGCACCTTATGTCCCTCTGGCACAGAGACTCAAACAGAGACAAGACAATGTGATTAGTGCCTCCTCCACTGTCGCTAATGAGAAAGATGCTGAGCAGTATTCGCCATCCAATCTGGCCAGCTCACAGCCCTCTTGCCAGAATGGGTTTTTAGAGTCTGAGCGGCCTCTCAGCGTCCATCAGGTGAGAACAGTGAGCCGTGGGGTCTTGGATGTTCCAGATGAGGTGGCGGCTCTCCCTCAGCAATGGCTGCCTCCCACTGACACCTCTCCTGCCAAGAGGAAACCAGCCAAGCGAACGACGGAGGAGATCCAGGCCTCCAGGGAGGAGGCTCTGAGGAGGAGGCAGGCCAGGGAGGCACAGCAGAGGGGCAAGGAGGTGCTCAGGCAGGAACAAGAGAGGCAGAAGGCAGAGAGAAAAGCTATGGCAGAGGCTGCCAAGGCCTTGAGGCCAGAGGAGTGTATCAAGCACATGGTGGTGGCTGTGGACCCAGGTACTGAGAAAACATTAAATAATACTCAGCATTGTGCTCAAGTGGATAACACAATCACTCTGAAGTCAGTTGTGCTCTGTGGCTGTCTTATGTGTCTACTGTGTTATTGTTTTATGCTTTGAAGGCATTATTCAAGCAAGGTTTGTTGTGGACATGATTTGTGTTGCAGCTCTCTTACAGCTGGAAGGAGGCGGGACTCTCTTGGCGTCGGTGCAGGCTCTGGGCTGTAGCTGCGCCATAGAGAAACAACCCCTCCCACGCAGTGTCAGCTGGATGAGGAGGGCTCCCTGTGCACAGGTGATAACACACACACATACAGAAACACATTATTTTGCCACTTCTGTGTTCCCTTCAAGGTGAAGCATGAATATATACTTGTCAAATTTCTTGTGACACTTTGCTCTAATTGCCTTAAACAAATGAGACCACTGTTGAGAATGTGAACCAGATTTACAAGCACTCATTCAGTAATAATACCACAACACAGTAGTATTGAAATATTTAGTAATGAGTGGTGGGGTACTAATCTCCTCTCTGTTTCCTGTGTCACTCCAGCCTGATGATGGACTGTGTGTACCAGAGGCCGTTGTTGTGATGCAGATGACAGCTGATGACTTCATCACTCTGATCCACGGCTACATTCAGGTTGGTGAAGCAGCTGCTGTGCTGCTGCTTGACACACTTTAACTACGACATGTACAGAGCGACTTTAAAATGAGCCCAGATGAAATTTTAATGAGCCTAATGGGAAAATGTGGTCATTCTAATAAACTACAATAGGATAGAGCCATGAGACTAAAGCTGAGGTAAGAACAGAACAGATGGAGGAATATTAAATGTAAGACAACACAATTTGACATCTGAATATAGTAATAGAGTCATAAGTAGAGGTATGTTAATTAAAAAATATGAACAACAAATACATGTGTACAAATAAATAAAGAATTCAATTCACTTTATTGAGCATTTGGTTTCAGTAAGATGTGAAACAACCTTCTATCAACGTCATCACACAATAGCAGTATTAAATAGCTCTAAAGAAATGGCCAAAATATACATCATAAATCACCTTCAAACCACAACATTACAGATCCTCTACATTTGCAATTACTGAGTGCAGTCAGCACAGAGGGCAGTGGAAGATGTTAACCTAGTTTAGAGCCAATATTGCAGTCGGAAAAAAGCTGCTTTTGAAATTGTTTGTCTTGGTGGGCAATGATTTATTGTGTCTCCCACATAGTAACAGCTACAACCGGCAATACCAGTGAGTGGGATCTATGGTCTACAGAGCACAAAAATGATAAATAAATGCTGAGACAAAGAAATAATGATTGAGATAAGCTTGAGATTTACGTGATATAGAAGTACATCAAAACAGTTAAAGGACAAGGCTGATGTTATATCACACTCTTAGTAGTGAAGGTGTTAATTAGAACCATATAGGGTTCTCCGGGTTGTCCCCACAGGAGAACCCTTTTTCGGGGTTCCTGCAGATCCTTAAAATGTCTTAAGAAGGAACTGGATTCATTCATCTAGAAATACAGCCTTAATTGGTATTAAAATCAATCTGTCAAAAAGCTTAAAAATGCTAAGACAGGGGATGTAGGACTTTCTGAATCTTTTTTTGACAATGCATTGTAAAATCTTTCAATAATTGGTGACATATTTATTTTTTAAATAATCTCCCAATTGCTTCTTGCAGTAATGTCACTACATCAGGACAACAGAACCAACAACTCTCACATTTTGCTTCTGGCCGGCATGCTTAGAGCAGAGGATCCACTGTCTGCTAGCTAACTGTCACGGTACCCTGACAACGGGGAACTTCAAGTTCAGTGAAAACTGGCTATTTTCCAAGACTTAACGACATGGTTGTAACAGTTACGTGGCAATGCATATGAGACTTGGAATATTTCATGCAAAACATTTTTCAAACTTGGCACAATGGGAACTGAGGAAAAGTGAGAATTTTTATTGTGGAACCTGTAGTCTTATGAAGAACCCTTGAAAAACCTTTTCTATAAAAAGGGTCCCTGGATGAAAAGGATTCTTAATAGAACTCTTGGGGTGTATTCGGAAATACTCCTGGCCCATTCGTTAATTTGGAGCACTGTGGGAATGTGCCGTTTGGTTATTTAGAACACTGCACTCTTGCAGTGGCAGAGGGTACTCTGGAGATGGAGCAGCAGAGCGCCAACTGGAGTGAATCTGTGATTAACTTAACTGCATGTTAATAATGTAGGAAAAAAGCCTTGTTTCTTTGAACAACTGAGCTCTCATGTCAGTGAAGAGCGACAGATTTGATTAATGAATGCACCTTTAGTCTTACAAAGAACCCTTGAAGAACCCTTTCTTTGCTGAAGCAAATGGTTGTAGGTAGAACCTCAGCCCAAACCTGTTTGGAACCCTTATTTCTAAGAGTTTATAATTTTCTCATTGTTAACTAATAGCACAAAAAGTCCAAAACAGCAACACTGTATGACTTCCCTGCCCATCAGTGACACTCACACCCTAAGCCCATCGGTTTCTACTGAAGATGTAAATCTATAGAAACACCTCACAAGAATATAGTTTCATTTTTAAAAAGGCTCTGTAATATTCTAAAACAGCTGGTAGTAGCAAACTGTAGATTTTATCAAATGTTGCTCAAACAGGAGGGAATAGTGCATTTGTTAGGGACTATTTTCAGTGGTGAATCAACCCACGTTTGGTGTTGTAGTAATTATTTACAGCAGCAGCGTGGTGTGTGTGGATGTATTTAATGCAGGAGGAGAGGCATGGCAGGTCTGGCACCAGTCCGACTCTGATGTCCTGGGTGCAAGAGCAGCAGAGGCGTAACCCCACAAAGATCCTCAGCCTGGTGGTCATCGAGCTGGAGAAATACTTCAGGTAGGGAAGGACAGCATCAGTTCTGATTAACTGTTTTGTCTATAAAATGTCAGAAGGTGACATCTTTATAGTTTTTGTTTTGCTCGACCAACAGTCTGAATGTCAGACAGTTTACCATGATATAAAACAGACAAAAGCAGCAGATCCTCACATTGGCAAGCCAGGAAGTAGAGATAATAAGTGATTAATCACTTATGAAAATTGTGGCTACATTTTCTGTTGATCTGTAGTCGACCAATCATTTCAGCGATAATTTATGTAGGCAAATGTGAGGTGGCAGCAGCCTGGAGACAGCTGGTTCCAGTTTGAGCAACAGAGACACATACAAGAGGGGAAAAGACAGGACAGAGTTGTCCAATGTCTCAGAAACTACTGCTGATAAATCCTTGAGCAAGGCACTGAATCACTTTACTGCTGCAGTCAGTGTCTGACAGTAGGAGACTGTTTGATTTGATGGAGATGGCAGAGGATCCAGTGTGAATGTGTACAACAGTGTGAACTATAGCACCCGATAAAATATTAAAAAACAAGGAATGGCACTCAGATATGTTGTAAACTAACCTAAACACCTCTGCTGCTGCTGCATGTGGAAACATGTCAGCTATCACTGTCAGCAGAGTGTGCCACAACACAGCTGGAAACAGCAAGAATGAAATATGTGTGAAGAGGGGCAGAGGGAGCTGCCCAGACTGGAGGATGTCCTGACATTTATGACTTTTTGTTCTCAGATCCCAAAAGTCAAAAAGCCAGAAGCGATTTCGAGAGGCAGTTGCGGGTGAGGAGCAAGGAGGAGGACAAGTGAAGAAGAGAAGGAGGAATGGTGGAGCTGAGGTTCTTCCTGAGGTTTCTCGGGTCGAATTAGAGGAGGTGGGTCAGTCAGTAGAGGAAGTATGTAGGCATTTTTTATAATCTAAAACAGGCTCTGTTTAATTATTCACAGTGAAACTGAATCCCATTAATTTATCCATTGCTGATGATGTAATTTTTATGCCCTATGCCAGCGATAGCTGTGGCTGGAGGCAATATGTTTTCGAGTTGTCCGTCTGTCCATCCTATCCTTGTGAACACGATATCTCAAGAATGCTTCAAGGGAATTCCTTAAAATTTGGCACAAACTTCCATGTGGACTCAACGATGAACTGATCAGAATTTGGTGGTCAAAGTTCACTGTGACCTTGTTTGTCTCGTTCTTGTGAACGAGATATCTTAAGAACACCATGAGGGAATTAAAAAAAAAAAAATTGGCACGAACATTTAAGTGGACTCAACAATGAACTGATTTGATTTTGGTGGTCAAAGGTCAAGGTCACTGTGACCTTGTCGGTCTCATTCTTGTGAACTTGATATCTCAAGAACACCTGGAGGGAATTTCTTCAAATTTGGCACAAACATCTACTTGGACTTAACAATGAACTGATTAGAATCTGGTGACCGAAGGTCAATGTCTGTGACCTCACAAGACATGTTTTTGGCCTCATCAGGCATGTATAATCAAGGTCTGGTGCCCGAAATGTCACATGTGGTGATAAGTTTTAAATTTCCAAAAGGAGCAGGTTCTGGTGTGTGGACCTGCTTTTGTATTTTTGCATGCTGTTGCTAGCTAAGTAACCTAGTCTTAGCTCTGTGTGGCTAACAATTGCAGATTGATTAATGGGTGAATGTCATAATATTGGTTGAAATTAGTTGGTACTAGCTTATGTGAGCACATCATAATTGTGTTTACAGGAAGAAAACATCATGGATTAAGATATTAGAATTTGAACATTTATTTTGGTATATATTGATAAATAGGTGCATAAAATGTGTGGGGATGTGATCTGAAAGGGTTAAAGGGGCATTTTTCATTTCATCTGGACTCTAAAGGGTATTTGTCTAAGGGGGCAAATAAAGCATTGATTAAGGTTATGTTAAGGGATTTTTGCTTCATAGTGATTCACATTGTTTTCCTCTCCATTATCCCATCAGGCAGTGGTGCATCTCCAGCTTCACACCGGCGTCTCTGTCCGCTTCTTATCAACCTGGAAGGACTTCTCCGATCATATCACCATGACAACCAAAGCAGTTGCAGAAGCCCCTTTTAAGTGAGTGATCCTAGTTTTAGCTTCGGTCTAGCTCTCTTTCTGTCAGATCAAACAGTCATCTCCCATGTTCCTGTGTGTGTGTTTTCAGGCGAGAGAGAGAGAAGACGGGCTTCTCGTTCCACCTGGAGAGTGAGTGGGCGGGGGGGCAGCGGGTGGATAAAGCTGGGAAGGGACTGCTGCAGGTGTGGAAGAGACAGATCCAGCAGTTTAACAGAGTCAGTCCAGACATGGCCTCAGCCATCTTGGCAGCGTATCCCTCCCCACAGCTGCTCAGGAAGGTACACTCACTGCTGACACACTCTTCACAGCAGCACAATTAACTACCTTTGTATCTCTTACATTTTTACCCCAGGGTACGTTATAACAAGATTGTTTTTTTTTTTTTTTGTTATGTATTTTCTCGTTATAGCTACATACTATAATATAACATTTTAACAAGCAGCATGTCATGTAACAACAGCACACCTCTTTCATGTGTTGGTGTATTGCAATAATGAGAAAAACATTCAGTCAGTGCCTAAAGACAGGAGATTATATGCGCTAGTAGACAAGTTGATGCTGACTGATGTAAATCATTTGATTAAGTTTCTGTTCATGCTCAGGATGAAGCACATCATTTCTGCCTGCTTATCCCGATTAGGGTCGTGGTTGGTATTGGTCAGATCCCCAGTCTGACACCGGGCCGACACATAGACAATTTATACGCACATTGTGATATAACAAGAAGTTGATATTATTAGTATTGATTATTAGTTGTTCTAATTGTCTAATTGTTAGGTACGCGTCTTGTCTCCCTGTCATTCAAATCTGAAAAGATGCAGTAAATTTACTATCCATGCATGCAGGGCATGTACTGTTATTTTCCCTCATAATGCTACATTATGAACAACAAATCCTTGTTGCAATCATACAAACAGCGCCGTTGCATGACGCCGTTGTTACTTATTTTGAAAGTTTTCTCATGTCGCAGAAACCACTGGCAGTGAAACTTGTGTTTTGTATGTTATTATCATGCTGTCAGTGATGTGTTGTTTTTGTTCCGGTGCTCTGCACAGATCTGACACCTGCCCGCCTGCTAGCCTGCTCTCATCCCCAGCTCTCTGAAGCTCAGTGCGCTGCTGTTGCCTGGTAAAAGACGGCAGTGTCTGAGGCAATGGGTTATTATTTTTAGGGTGTTGTCACATACAGTCCTTTTGAAACAAACCAAACCCAGTCCTCTTAAAGTGCACCAAAAAGTGGACCAAGAGAAGAGGGACTCAATTCTTTTTGTGTTCACATTGTCAGTTCACATTGTCAGTTCATTTGAAAGAGGATTCAGTTCTCTTTCTGGTCAACTTCAGCTCTGGTGGAGCCTCAGTTTATCTTTCTGTTCACACTGTAGCCTATATATACTATATATTGACATCATTTTATTTTTACTTTGATGTGGCACTGCAGTGTGGTTATGAAGCTCGCTGTCACATGAACTTAAAACAGAAAGACAACCATAGTGTTTCTGTGCTGTAGACTGTTTGATGTATTCTACATTCCACATCTGGAGACATGCAGTATCTTCTGTGGACCAAACTACTCGTCATCCTGAGTCCTTATAAGCTTTATAGGCTGACGTGGTTTTGTCTGTTTTTTCAAGCGTCCCAGTGCAATAGCATGTGATGTGTAGGCTAAATGCAATGGCAAAGAGCAAAGCGAGCCTGGAGCGCTTTGTGTTCACAAGGCACAGGTTAAGTGAACCACACTGCAGACTTGAAGCAAACCAAACTCAGACGACCTCGGGAGGGGGTCTGAGTTTGGTTTGTCTGAGAGGGGTCTGAGTTCTCTTGGAGTGTTCACATATGCGCAAAAAATGCTGAGTCACAACTCTGAGTCCGTTTAGACGGCTGAAAAGGACCAAGTGTGAAAACCCCCCTAGGTTCATAATATGTGTCCAAATTTGCTCGTATGTAGGTTATCACTTAAGATATTCTTGTAATCCTGCATCGCAGTGTCTGCTATGGCCACACATATATTTCAATAAGTGCTTAATAAACAGTCCACATCCAAAAATAGAAAATATACCTGTGGCGGCAGATGTTTTAATCATGGCGGGCCGCCACAGATTAATGAATGTGTGGGAAACTCGGGGTATTGTGCATCCTGGTTCACTGGAATGGCTTACTGGGACACTAAATGGCACTGAGTCATCATATATGTATCAATTTCACCTGTGCTTCTCCTACTTTTTCCTACTATGTGCTTTATCTCAAAATGTCTCCTTTGAAAATGGTCAGTGACTACAAAATGAATATATAAATGTCTTGTTATATAGTGAAAAAAATCCTGTGAAGTTTGGGTCATTTTCTTGTCATAATGATAATAAATTGAGCAGATTGTTTTTCTCATGGCAGAAGCAATATGCTGCCTTTTTGTTTCAAGGCTGACTTTAACCTTTGACAGATTCCAAATTATCTGGCACCGAGTTGGCATATGAGCAAGATTACAGCCTTAATGTGGGTTCAGACAAATTTTCACCTCTTTTTTGTTGTTTGTGGTTATTTGACCCAAACAGCTAATATATATATATATATATTTCAGTTGACTGTACAGATGTTAGCTCTAGGTAGCTATGCAGTTACTGTGTATGTGTTCAGACTGCTGCTTTCCTTCTTATTTCTCTAAATTTATGTATTTCAGTCAGACGGTGTCGAGACAGGCATACGTTTTCCTGAATTCCTTTATTCTTAGTCTTTGACCTTCCTTTAATGCTTTTCTTCCCTTCCCTACTTTTCTGTTGATTATATGTTTCTTTCATTACTGCTTCATTTTAAAAAGCAGCCTCTATGCCAGTGCAGCCTCCTTCTTACTACAAATGCATCTTATAGATAACACCAATTTTTTTGCCTGTTGTTAATTAAGTGCAGCCTACAAGAAAATGACTCTTTTATGTCGGTTTAAATACCAAGGCAACACATCTAGGTGAAAACACTTTCAGTCATATTCAAAGACACACGTCTGCAAACATATTAGAATATTGTAACTTTTTTTAACTTTTTGCTCACATTAAAAATTTTCCTGTCTTTCCACAGGCTTACAATCAATGTAAGAGTGACCGTGAGAGGATCTCCCTGCTGTCTGACCTTCTGATCCGCAGAGGAGAAGGCGTCACCTCTACGACTCGCCGTGTCGGTCCGGAGCTTTCCAAACGCCTCTTCCTCCTGATGAACTCTTGCGATCCTGAGCAAACTCTGGACTCCACTGTCTGATCTTTGAAATTAGATTTCAATAATTTTTGTACTTTAGCAGTTTCTGTTAAACACTGAATTTCATACTAGGTGGAGCTCTGTTTTTACTGCATTTCATTTTTTTATTTTAAATATGTATATATTAAAGTTTTAAAAAGCTAAAAAAGCATTTTTAAAGGTATCATTAAGTAATAACTACTGAGAAATGTCACATACAGGTTTAAGGGTAATTCTCAGAATTTTCAATATGTGTCTTTTTCTCAAATTGTGGTCATTTTGACTGGTTCATGCTAAGTTTACTCTCACCATCTCTACTACAGACACTCCAGCAAAACATTGTACATCATGGGACAGCGTGTAAATAAATAAACCTCAGTTTGTTAATTATGATGACTGAGAGATGGTGTGGAATTTTTGCACTGTCCTCTTACTCTGTGTCACCAAATACAAAGACAGGAGCCCCATCATGGATGTGTAAAGAGAACTGCATACAGTGTTGGAGGCGGGGCCTGATTAATTCTATGAAAGTTGCTTGGTGGTGCATGAAGCCAAAAAAAGGTCAACCTCTGAGGTCAAAAATTACCCACATCATCTGCATCCGTGGGCTCATAGAGCAAGTGCATCATCACTTTGACCAACCCTTGACAGTTTATAATGTCTTTTGGATCTGGCTGATAGTGAACCTTACTTCTTTTAGGACATGCTGATGTAAATAAGGGCTATTTGAGTGTTCATATGGGAATTTGATGTACCTGGAAAAACTAGAATTACTGCTTTGCAGTTGTATGCCTCTGCAAACCAGTCAAGTTGCACTTACAGTTTACATCCATGTCTGTGAAAACATGGATGCTTCACACACATCTTCCCCCCAGCAGCACAGAAGATCTGTACAATCAGCGCAGTTTCAAAGTGGACACCCAGGATTAGTGACACCAATTTAATATCTGACCAAATGACCCTTCTGTTCCTGAGCTGTGACACTGAGTAATGGCCAGAAGTGTTTTTGTAGAATGTCATGATGTCAGTGAAGTTGACCTTTTACCTTTTGGATATTAAATGCCATCACTTTATCATTATATCCTATTAGACATTTGTGTGAAATTTTGTCATATTTAGCTCATGAGTTTTTGAGTTATGGCCAAAATCATGTTTTGAGGTCACAGTGACCTTGACCTTTGACCTTCAACCACCAAATTCTAATCAGTTCAATGTTGAGTCCAGGTGGGTGTTTGTGCCAAATTTGAAGAAATTCCCTTAGGGTGTTCTTGAGATATAATGTTCATGAGAATGGGACAGACAAGGTCATAGTGACCTTAACCTTTGACCACCAAAATCTAACCAGTTCATCACTGAGACCAAGTCAATGTTGTGCCAAATGTGCCAGAGGGAAAAAAACCTAACGCCTCCGGTTACGGCTATCGCTGGTGCAGAAGCATAGAAAATGTCTGTTGATTTACAGACGTCTTTTTCACAATGTAAGCCTATGGGGTTAAGTGTTTTGGGCCCAATGGCATCACATGACAGACCAGGAAGTTGTAATTCATAGTTTGGCCAGTATGTCCTGTAGGCTTCAGCCTGGTGCCATTGCTTGGGACTGGCTACTGTAGTAGCTAGCTTCACACCATGACTCATAGTCAGCTTAGCCTCAGTTATGAGAATAAGGCCCATTATGAAAACTACAGGACTTCAGTTCAAAAAGACAATGAAAGCCATAATTTTGGTACTTTTCACAATGAAGATTTGAAGTAGGCCTGATATTTATTACCTAGGCGAGAATGCTTTACTTCTGTTGGGACAATATCTCGGTGACTCACCTCTGATCTGGTTTAATTACTCACTATATGCAGTGTAACCCCACAGCCTCTCCGTATTTTGACTGCTGTCCAGTTGAATTTCATGTGACTAACCCCTGAGCCTTCTGTATCATCAGGTTCTCTCGTGTCCTCTTTGCCAGTGTGTGTCGAGCCTTGTTACACCGATCCCTGTTTGTGTTTTCATGGTGTGCAGCGGTAAAATGCCCCCACGAATCTGCTCCACTTCTCTTTGTAATGCCCACGGCTCATTTCCACCGCATTAGCAAAAAATGGAACCTGACCAAGAAGTGATGAGTGCCTGGAACAGAGGAAAAGAGGGAGAAAGAGACGGATGGGTAACGAGCTGTTAAATGGGCTTAAGAGATGAGCAACATGCCTCACCCCAGGTGCTGCATACAGAGACAGAGACACTGAGAGGTACAACAGTCCACAGTGACAGAGGAGGTACAGAGAGAGGAAAGGAATCCAATAAGCTGGGAAATTAATACAACATAGACACAGACTCACTGCGTAGAGCAATGCCTTGCACAAGAAAGCTGCTCTTGACTGGTCAGAATTTCCATGTGGGAAAAATCCAGGAATTAAAGAAAGTGTTGAAATAGAGTGCAATTGCGAGGGTCAACTATGTGGGTTGATTTTAGCGAATGTGCATGTTAATCCTCTGAGACTGTAACATGCTCATGCTTGTTCAAACCAAACAATGCATAATGTGACTGCAGTTGGTTCTGATCAAGGTCAGAACACGTTCTCACCACAAACAACAACAACAGAGTTCGGTTGTAACCGGACCGAGACCACCTCTTCTAGAGAGTCTCAGTCCAGTTGTTTGCATGCACACCCGAGTGCGAGTTATGTGTTCATACCTGCCCAAATGAACCACACTCAGGGGGCAAACTAACGTGAGTTCGATTGAACCGAACCAAACAGGGCAGGTGTGAAAGCACCCTTAATGAAAGAAAGCAAACCTATTTTGCAAGCCATTCCCCTTTAAAGGCATGTTGATACCAAATCACAATAAACCTACCTTGTTATAACAATTTTTTTTTGGAGTGTGTTTTAAAGGCCAAGTTACAAAGTGCTTTACACAAGGCAAAAAAGCAAATGGATAAAATATATATCTAAAGACATTTTAAGCTGCACTTATTAATATTTTTATATCAATAAACCAGCCCTGCACCAAATGGCAGATTTATGAAGTTGGCAATGAGCTGGTGAACAGAGTGGAACACTCAGCAGCTAAAGGCCCAGATATTTTCCCCAGGAGACCACAACATAGCCATATCAACTTTACAAGGTCATGATGTTTCAACTGTGTATGATTATTAGTTTACTGTGGGGTTCTGCCTCTGAGGGGCCATTAAAACAACAACAAAAACATGAATGCAGCTATAAACGGGACCAGAATAGAGTGATGCAGGGGTGATGGTTTTTCTGAAGGCTGACCGGCAAGTTAACATCGTCCTGGTTCTCTCAACTAAAACCCCTGTGGAATTGTTCCACTGGATTTTGGATTATTGCAGAAAATAAGCTCTGTGGCCAACAGAAGATTATGATACTTACATACAGGCCCGCCCACGGAAATGGCTGGGCCCCTGGAAAGGCTCAGTGAATGGGCCCTCCCCAAATCTGCTTTATGATCATGTGGCTGGCCACCTGCATTTTTAAAAATTCTTTGTTTTTTATTTTTAAAATACTCTTTCCATTTTCACTAGCATCTCCACCAGAGGCTGTAAAGCCAAGTTTGGCGGGATAGCGTTCTGTAGTCTCATTTAGCCACCTTTTAGCAATGATCCTTTGGAAGACATGTAAAGGCTTTAAGACTGACAGAAGGGGTATGTATGGACATATTTATGTCTTAGAATGAAGCGTGAATGTCTCTTAAACTTGTGTTAACCACAGACCTTCTTTCAGGCATTGAATTAAAAACCCATTCAAAAACCTCAATAACTTCAAGCAAGTGAATCGGAGGCGCAAAGATACTAACTCATTTCTGGGATTCATTCAGTGGCGGCTGCTGGTCTTTCAGAGAGGGGAAGCTCATTGTCGGCTTACATCCTAAAATTTGTCAATTTATTTATATGTAAATTCTGCCCTCCAAAATGATATTAAACTCCAACAAGGAAATGTTGAAATTATGTTAAACTGAAACAAGGAAATACTATGAGTGTGTTTTATTTACAGTGTAAGAAATGAACAAGTAATTTCGCCAGGCAAATACCAACAAATGGGTTTCAGTTTGTCTTTTGACTTCATCTGCAAAATCCGCAATGGGACTGAGCTGAGCTGTCAAGTGACGGTGTATATCTCCAAATAACTGTCAATCAAAACGGGATTCAGCCTTTTGACTGATCCTCCAATCATCATGCGGAAGCTCAGCGTCCAGCCCGGCCGAGGTCCGCCCACAGCTCCATTCACCCCCAGAGACGCTGAGCGTCCAGGGGCGGGACAAAATCGTGGCATTTATCCAATGACCGTTGAGTTTCGAGGCAATGAAAAAAACTGTTCCATGCAGTCCCATTGAAGTGCATGGACGCTCAGCTTCTACGGGGAAATGCATTGACCATAGACCGTATGAGAAAACTGTGCTACAGGAATGTATGAGAAGTTAACAACATCAATAAGTAGCTGATTCTGAACAAACTCGTCTTCGAGATGAACGTGTTTTAACGCATCTGTTGTCAATGAAATGTTAACACAACCGCACATATTTGACCATTTAATTTTTGACATTTTAGGGGAAGCTGAGCTTCCCTTGCAGTCTTAGAGAAATCACCTCTGGATTCATTCTGGCTAGTGATGGCCAAATGAAGCCTCATGAAGCATTTTCTTTATTTTCTGAGCTCACTAGATGGTATTTTTTGTTCAACAAAAGGTTGAAAGCACACACTTTGAGCCTCCCTGTTTAAACCAAGAGCACCATCTAGTGGGCTCAGAAAATAAAGAAAATGCTTCATGAGGCTTCATTTGGCCATCATTAATTCTGGTACCACTCTATGGCCCCCTTTACACCTTGTATTAGCATGCGTTTTTTGCAATCGGATAGCAATTGGATAGCTTATGACCACATACATTTATACCTGGTATTAATATGCGTCTCAGGTGTCCACATCCAGATCCGTTTGCTATCCGATCACGCTCCGTCCTGCCGACGTTACATCCTAGTGGCACACTACGATGTCATATCATGTGCAGCACAATAACATCAACAAGATGTTAACCACCCATGAAGTTGCTTTCTTGTATGGACACTTTTGTCAGACCAAATGGAGAGCAGACATTTCGTCTCACTGTGGCTCCGTCCTCAGCGTCTCTTTACCGTGGTGAAGATAGTTTGATGTTGGTTATTCAACAGATACTCACATATTCTTTTTTGGTTCAACACTGATTTCCACCTCAATATCATAGGCGGAAAACAATGAGCAACGCAGGGTAGGGCTATTAACCCCCCCCCCCCCACACACACACACACACACACACACAAAAACACACTTTTTATTTTATATTATAAAAAACAAACTTCAACAAACCATTTTACATTTGTGGTGTCTGGGTCCAGTTATGTGAAAGCTATTGGGTTAATAGCCCTACCCTGTGTTGCTCATTGTTTTCTGCCTATGACATGGAGGTGGAAATCAGTGTTGAACCCAAAATGAAAATGTGAATATCTGTGAATATCCAACGTCAAACTATCTTCACCACGGTGTTTTCTTTTTCTCTGCAGTCACTACCCACTGAGTGTTGTTGTTATCTTCTTCCTCCTTCTTCCTGTGTCCAGCTGGCGCACCTCACTTACTTGTTTTCATCCACGGAGTTGTTGCATGTGGATTGGAGACGCATTTGCGTTTACACTTGTGTTAGATGTGGTCACGATGCGTCCCTGACCACCTTCAGAAGTGGTTTGGCTGATCGGATAACAATGCGTCCTCAATGCGTTTCGAGTGTATTTACACCTGTACTTTCATGTGGTCACGAGCAATCAGATTGCTATCCAATCGCAAAAAACGCATGTTGATGCAAGGTGTAAAGGGGGTCTATTTGAGTCATAAAACAAATGTCAGGGAAAAGTCAGAAATGTCAGAAAAAGGAGAAAAAATAAGTACATGGACTTAATTGGGATACATCCTTCAATAAAATCATACAGCCACAGCCAGGCTTATTATTCTTAGTTTGTTAGTTTAAAGCCTGAACATTTAAACCCAAAACTATTGTGACTAGATGCTGCTGGGAGTAGGTGAGGTTAAGAACTTTTCTTGCCATTTCAGTTGAACTGACCATTTTAAGACCCCTCACACTCTCCTGACTTTAAGAGGAACTGCTGTAGAGTCTAGTGTAACATCAGCTGTGTATTGCAACTGTGTCTATAATTGGTTCTGCCATCATTGGCCCAAAGCTATTGTTACATTACATGATTCAGTAACTTTAAGTCCATGTAGTCATGCAGGAGGAGCAGTACTCTTTCTTGGGATACTCTGAGCTCAGGTCACAGAACTTAGCAATTACAGTGAAAGATACACAGCTCTGCTCTACCTCAGGACAGGCCTGTGCTGCTCATCCTTTCTTGTTTGCTTCGAGGTGAGGGAGACTTCAAGGGTACCAGTGGGATTGATCAAAAAACAGAAAAGGGGTTGTGCGGGGCAAAAGTGGGAGATGTGTAAATGTCTCATCCATAGCAGTGTTATTTCCCTCTGGCCCCCCCACCTCTGTTTGACCTCAACTCAAAAGGAAGACGGGTTTCATCTTAGAAATGGAGAAATATGAAAAGCAATGCTTCAGAGCATCACATGTCACTGTCTGTTTATCTCGGCACATTTTCACTTCAAGATTCTGTTTGATGATGCACGAAAACATGTAAACGTGGCATTTATGTACAACAACACCACACTTAGTGATAAGACTGCACTTAGAGGATTTAAAAGGCACCATTTCATACTGATACAGGGCAAAAGTGGTGCACCATCATATCCTGCCATAGCTCTGTCATTCCACTGACAAAGGAATGCTTTTATGGAATGTAGCAAACAAAATACAGAATAAAATGGTTATAAACGGTTTGTCCTTATCTAAAATGGATGCCACCAGATGCAAGATTTCTGCATAAAAGATGAAAAAATTAAATAAATAAAAATAAAACCATTTTCCGTGGCTGAAAAATGAAGTCAACGCTCCGAAAACGTTCCAAAAACTGCAGTTCCTCTAATGGCCACTTGAGGCTGACTCCAAAAACGAGTCAGTTCCCAGCAGAAATAAACATGTTAACAGCCTGGTAAAAAAACCCCGATTTTGGTCATGACAACTGTACAGGGGGTGTTTGGTAATGTAACTCACCTGTTAAAATGTTATAAAGGCTTGAATTTACACATATTTAAGGGTAGGGTGGCTTTGAGTAATGGGTGGGTGCTGTGCGTTAGCAGGTCGCCTCAATGACATTAGCGTTGCTTAGGTAACAAGCCCATGGCTTAACACCTTATAAGGAGTCAGATAATCATTTTTTTCTGGTAAGTACATTGTGTTTGATGTTTTTTTTTAGCTATCAAAAAATTAGCATTAGCCTTAGCGTCATCAACTAGGGGTAGGGTTAGTTCCACCATATCGTCTAATTATGGTCATTTTTGGCTTCAAAAAACAAGATAGCGATGGCCACAATGCTTAATTTAGGGCTGCAAAACAAGAGTTCACAAACCAGTGGTTGACATCTTGGTGGCTATGTCCACTTTTTTCTAACAGTCTGTGGTCCTAACACAATACAGTCTGAACTGAATGCTGTCAGATTACAGGTCCAGTGTACTGGATTTAGGGGGATATATTGGCAGAAATTGTATATACAGTAATATTCATAACTATGTTTTCATTTTTGTATAATTACCTGGAACTAAGAATTGCTACATTTTAGTTATCTTAGAATAAGCCGATTATATCTACATACGGAGTGGGTCCTCTTCCATGGAGTTCGCCATGTTTTTCTACAGTAGTGCTGAATGGGCAAACTAAACACTGGTTCTAGATAAGGGCATCTGTGTTTTCACATCAGCCACTGTAGTTCTCCTACATGCTTGGCACACAGGAAGAGTTTCAGTTCTGCAACCTCATGGCTAGATACTGGACCTTTATGGCTGAAGCAGCACAAGGTGAAATACATAGAAATATATGGTGGCATGCAAAAGTTTAGGCACCCCTGGTCAAAATTTCTTTTATTGTGAATAGTTGAGTAAGTAGAACATGAACTGATCTCCAAAAGGCATGAAGTTAAAGATGAAACATGCCTCCAACATTTTTTTGCAAAATTACTATATTATTTTGTGTTTTGTACAATTTTAGAGTGAAAAAAAAGAAAGGAGCGCCATGCAAAAGTTTGGGCACTCAAAGACATTTGAGCTCTAAGTCAACTTTTAGCAGGGTCCCAGACCATCATTAGCTTGTTAGGATTATGGCTTGTTCATAATCATCATTAGGAAAGGCCAGGTGATGCAAATTTCAAAACTTTATAAATACTCTGACTCCTTGAAGCCATGAGCTCCTCTAAACAGCTGCCTTTAACTCTGAAAACTAAAATAACTGATGCCCACACAGCAGAGGAAGGCTATAAGGAGACAGCAAAGTGTTTTTAGGTAGCTGTTTCCTCAGTTTGTAATGTAATGAAGAAATGGCAGTTAACAGGAACTGTGGAGGTCAAGTTGAGGTCTGGAAGACCAAGAAAACTTTCCGAGAATGCTGCTTGTGGGATTGTTAGAATCAAAACCCCTATTTGACTTCAAAAGACCTGCAGGAAGATTTAGCAGACTCTGGGGTAGTGATGCATTGTTCTACTGTGCAGCGACACCTGTACAAATATGACCTTCATGGCAGAATCATCAGGAAAAACAAACCATTTCCTGTGTCCTCACCACAAAATTCAGCATCAGAAGTTTGCAAAGGAACATCTGAACAAGACTGATGCTTTTTGGAGACAAGTCCTGTGGAGTGATGAAGTTAAAATAGAACTTTTTAGATGTAATGAGCAGAGGTATGTTTGGAAGAAAGGGGTGCAGAATTTCATGAAAAGAACACCTGTCCAACTGTTAAACAGGGAGGTGGATTGATCATGCTTTGGGCTTGTGTTGCAGCCAGTGGCACAGGGAACATTTCACAGGTAGAGGGAAGAATGGATTTTGGTAAATTCCAGCAAATAGTGGAATCAAACATCACACCATCTGTAAAAAAGCTGAAAATGAGGAGAGGATGGCTACTACAATAGGACAATCATCCCAAACACACCTCAAAATCCACAATAGACTACCTCGAGAGGTGCAAGCTGAAGGTTTTGCCATGGCCCTCACAGTCCCCCGACCTAAACATTAAAAATTTGTGGATAGACCTCAATAGGGCAGTGCATGCAAGATGGGCCAAGAATCCCACAGAACTAGAAGCCTTTGCAATGAAGATTGGGCAAAAATCCTCCTAATGAAAATTAAAAGCTAGCTGGTTACAGGAAGTGTTTAAAGGCTGTGGTACTTGTCAAAGGGGGCACTACTAGCCTACTAGGTACTGGCTGTGCAAGGTGTCCAAACTTTTACTTGCTTAGCTATACACAGTAAACAGGGTTTTGATCAGGGGTGCCCAAACTTTTGCATGCCACTGTAAATGTATTCTCTTTTCTGCACAAAGAAAATCAAATCAGGTTAATAAACCAGGAAACACTGGAAGTGAGCTGATTCTAATTTGCTGATGAGATTTTAATCACGTCAGAACCGCCTATAAAAATGAAACCACAATTCAGACCTGCAGTCCCTGTATACTTTCAAGTTTCATTCATGCTAACTGCATGGATGGATAAATGAATATCTGGCGAAATACATATAGTGTGAGAGATAATGGAAATTAAATGAGAGTCCCAACTGAGGGTCTTGTCATTGTATCTGTGTGCAGTCAGCAGAATCACTATTTAATTGGTAAATGATGAAATTGATGAGAACATTTATTAGGGGCTTCACTGTGAGAAGTGGTGGTGAGTGTCCCCTGTGCTCACCATGGCCATTATTGAGGCTTCAACTGCAGAATATACAATCTACTGCAGAATTTGAGAGGGCTGACAACACTATAATAATCAAGGTGTACTGCAGCTCCCTCCCATGCACCAATTGCTAAATATCACGCTAGAACTGTGGCTCTTACTGTAAATGTCCTGTCATGTCTCAATGAAGCCCAGGGAACAGTAACGTAAAGGACACCGGTGTCATCACTTTACCAGATGGATGAGGCCAGCAGTGTCATGTATTGCATACCTGAAAAGGGCTTTAGTTAGAAATAAGTATCTAATTTGTGGTAAACCGATTAAATACTAATTGTGTACCACGCAAGCACAATATAAACTGAAATAATAAAGGCCCTAAAACTAGATTTTAATGTGAGATGGAGTCTCAAGATAGGTCATGATGCAAGTGGAACTATGTTTACTACATTTTTACCTTACCTTAAAGTAGCACTTTGTCCCCCAAACACTATTTGTATATTGATTACTCACAGCATTAAGTTCATGAAGAAAACTGTTTTTCTATCATGCCTCCATGGTGACTGAAGAATCCAAAAACTGATAAAATTCTTGCTTAATTAAAATCATAGGGGGCCACATTTAACGACAGCAAAATCACATGAAAGTTTACAAACTACCACACGACAGCAGTATAATCCAAGTCTCATTTATCCAGTTGCATGCTCAGTACTTCCAAAACATATTTTTGCTAAAACCTTAGTATTTAAAACTGAACTGAAAGTGAAACTTATTTATGCTCTCTTCAAAGATTCCATCGACAAAAACAATAATTTTACCACACTGAACACTGGAGCTTCTGGTCTACCACTGCCTTGATCAGTTAGTTAGTTTGTGTTATCGTGTGACTTTGGTAAATTCAAATTAACTCTTTAAAAGTTCAGCAAGTAGTATTTAGTGGCACATAGCCACTACTATGTGTAGGAGAACTACTGTGACCTAAGCGAAAAAATGAAACATGAATGGCCCTATCTAGAGCCAGTGTTTGGTTTGGCCATTCTGGGCTCATGTAGAACAACATGGAAGCCTCCATGGAAGAGGACCCCCTCCATATGTAGATATAAATGACTGATTCTCACATACTGAAAACACAAAGTTTCCTATCATTAGGTGTTTAGAAACAAAAGAAAGCATAGTTATGAATGATATGTTCATTTCTGCTTATAGATGCCCCTAAATCCTAAACACAAACTTAATAACTGATCAAGGCAGTGGTAGACCAGCAGCTCCCATGTTCAGCAAGGTAAAATTACTGTTTTCGTAAATAGAGTCTGGCTTGGCTCTGCTTTAGTTTAGTTTCAAATACTATACTAGTTTTTTTTTTTTGCAAAAATGCATTTGTTTAAGCCAGGGGTAAGCAACCTGCGTCTCCGGAGCCGGGCCGCATGTGGCTCTTTAGACCCTCTCCACTGGCTCTCTGTGGCTTTGACATAAATAATGTTATTTTTTAACATTCAGATTTTGATTTGTCATTGTTGTTGGCCTAGGGTGATTATTGCATCCTACAACTGTAAAATTGTGTAGCCTATACATCAACTTAAAAAATGTTTTAACGTTTCATCAACTAAAATGTGTGCCACGTGTCTATGACCTGGTGCCTTTTCTAATACATTTTGTTGAACTTCAGAAGCGGTGGGTAGCCTGGAGTCTCTCTGGCATGTCTGGCTATGGATTCCAAATCCAAAAAAAGAAAAGTCTTGCAAGAAAATAGAGGATTTAATACTGTGTGGGCAGATTCATTTGCTTTCACCACCAATGCTGCAAAGTTAATGTACTAAATAATTATAAATAGCCCACTGCAGAGTAGCCACCTTGTAATAAATCAAATGAATGCTCATGAAGACCTGTTTGTAATGTTGATGGGCTAATTCAGACTTAAAAGGCTTTTTTTTGGCCAGTGACTGGCTCTTTTAATAGTAAAGGTTGGTTTAAGACTTGGATTATATACTGTACAAGCTGTGTGAGAATTTGTAAACAGACGTTTTGATATAGTTTTGCTGTTGTTAAACACGGACTTCTATGACTCCAATTTATGAACAATTTTCTCGGTTTTTGGATTCTTCTATGTTTACTGTAAATTCTTTCCCCCCAAATTCAACATAACACAGGGTGAGTAATTGAAATACAAATTATAATTTCATGATTAAAGTATTCCTTTAAGGCCTCCTTCATTTCAGTCTATGTTGAGCTTTAAATGCACATACAGCATTAAAAAACAAAAATTTCCAATTAATCAAATTACCACAAACTAATTGCCACATGCTAAACCTGGATCCCCTAGGCCCCCCCAAGGGCATTGAGGCCCTAGGGCAATTCTTTGCTTTGCCTGGTTGGAAATCAAGCCTCATTTCTGTATAAACCCCTGATGATGTTTAATTAGCAGAATATGCAATGTGTAAAACAGTTTCACATTCAAACATGATACGCCTAATTGCCCTGTGAATCATGTATTCACAGTATGTTATTTCCTGTTGTCTCTTGACAGCTTTCCAGTCTAAAGCTCTCTGTGTGAATGAATTTTGCAGAACATAAAAATATACTGACTAATTAGATGAAGGTGTAAATTAATCTACTCAATCATGTTTAGACGTATGGGAAATTGTACCGTGTGAATGGATGTCAGCTTCACAGTCATGGTGGCAGTTAGTCACTAGGGGGCAGACTTGCGCTACATAGAGAACCCACTGGTTTATAATAGTCAGATGGGGAGATAGAAAAACATCAGCGTGTGTCAGGATTTTGGAGGCTGGATAAATTATCAGGCAGGCAGAAAATGTATCCTGTAAACTAAAGGACGGGGAAAGATAAATATGCACAGAGAAAACTGCTGAAGATTTTGATAAATGGCTTAGATAAGTTTGGGAGGATTTTCTATATGCTAAGATAAGATTTCAAAGTGAAGGGCGTGTCAGCTTGTGTTTCATTTCTACGTAGGATGTCTAATATCTCTCGGCTTGCCTTAGTTTTTCACCGTGGAGAGCCCTGAAGAGAGGCTCATTCATGTTTCGAGGTTGCAGTGTGGAATAAGGAGGGGATGTCAGCATGGATTAAGGTGAAACAGGTTCTTCAACCCTGCTGGCTGCTCTATTAAAATGTATGATCATGACGTGTGATATAATGTCAGACTATCAAGGGGATTGGGCTGCCTCAGTGTGTGCGTGCACAGGAAGTCAGTGTGTTTGAGTGGGTGCTTTGTGAATGTGTAAGTGTACTAAAGACGAAGCTAAAAAGGAAAAACTAAGAGGTGTGTCCCATTTATTCCATGATCTTTGGTATAAATTGATTCCCTAACCGTGCCATGCTCAAATCAATGGTGTCATAGCAGGTATTTTGCCATTGCCATTTGCCACAACTAATGGAAAATACTCACTGTGACATCACTGAGGCCAGATGTGCAGCATGTGGCAAACATTTGAGTTTTCCTTCTTTATTACTGTGTGTGGAATTACCCTTTAATCCAAACCTTAACCAGTCCCTTTACATGCTTAAGCCTAAACATTAGCTTAGCTGCTTGACAGTTCTGGCATTTATTACAATTATAGGGATTACATCCCTAATTCTCATCTTAATACTAAATCCAAATTTTAACCAGAGCCCCCATTATCCCATTATGGAAGTAAAAAGCTAAGTAACACACTCACACTAACATGCTCGATCCACAAACACACACACACACACACACACACACACACACACACACACACACGCACACACACACACACACACACACACACACACACACACTGCTGGACTGATCCCTCAGTAGTGGTGCAGAAGGCTTGTTTTTTTTTCTCTTTTCTTTTTCATAACAAGCTTTTCTTAATGGACCTTGTATGGAAGCCAGTATCTGCCAGTGTGATGAGAAAAGTCCTGTAAGTCATTATAAACAGAACCTTTCTTATAATAATGAGTTAGCATCTCAAAATAATGAAAAAAAAGTCAGATGAATGAGTTAGTATCTCGTATCTAAAAATAATTCATTACTTATCTCAAAATTATGAAAAACAATGAAAAACAAAAACGTTCTCAAAATAAGTTAGTAGCCTATCTCAAAATAATGAAATAAAGTTTTCAAATAATAAGTTACTATCTCAAAATAATGAGCTAGTATCTCAAAATAATGAAAAAGAGTTCTCAAAATAATAAGTTAGTTTTTGAAAATGAAGACTTAGTATTTTAAAAATAATGAGTTAGTATCTGAAAATGATGAATAACAAATTCTCACAATTATGACTTTGACTCTCAAAATAATGAGTTAATATCTCAAAATCTGAAAAAAAAGTTAACAAAATAGTGAGTTAGTTTCTCAAAATGAAAAAAATATAAAAAGTAAATATAAAAAATAAAAAATGTCAAAAATAAGTATTTAAAAAATAATGACATGATATCTAGAAATAATGAGAGACCTTCTTGAAATAATGAGTTAGTATCTCAAAGTAAACAGTTAGTATCTCAAAATAATGAGTTAGTATCTCTAAGTGAACACTTAGTATCTCAAAATATTAAGCTAGTATCTCAAAAACAATGAAATGGTATCTGAAAATAATGAAAATAAGAGTTCACAAAATAATGATTCAATATCTCAAAATAATGAAAAAATGTTTTCAAAATAAGACTTAGTATCTTTTTTGATTATTATTATGAGGTATTAACCCATTTTTTTTTGAGAAAGTAAAATCACTGTGTGCTTGAACATGAATGTTACCCTTATTTGGAACTATGTTGTGATAAAAATGGCCCCAGACTACCAGACTGTGTTTACAACATATAAAAGTGTATGTTAAGACTCAACACAAAGTTAATTTTACTGTGAATTGAGTTGTATTGTAAGTGCAAGTTGAAGAAGTTTGTGGTCATGCCCGTGATCACTAGCCTGGTAAGACCATCCTGATGATGTGAGCTGAACATTCTGTTTCATGTCATGTCTGGCCCCGCTGCCGCCCCAAACACTTTGCAGAAATTTAAATCCAATCGGGGCCAATCAGGGATCTGCACCATAGTTGACAACCAATCAGGGACTGTGTTCAAGCTGATGATGTACAATGCAGGCCGCAGCTTGCAGAGCAGTAATGGAGACTGGCGAAGCAAAAAGCGCTAACTCTAAGATCAGTAGAGTAAACACATCAGTAAGTCAAACAATTGATCGATCATCATTTGTTACATGGAAATAATACATGGTAATGGGTCCCATCAGCTCCTTTAACTTGTGCACTGGGATTTAGTCCTTTTTTACATCGTCTTACATCGTTCGCTGATGCCCTCTAGTTGTCCATGATTCTGGATGGTTCTGGTGCTCCATGGTTTCTGGTTGTGGAATGATTTAACTGTCTACACATCGCGACCTCAACAAGACGATCCGCAGGGTTGCTCTTCCTGAACACCTCAGCACCACACCGCAATCGTCTTTGCACAGTGAAATGTTACAGCAGTTATCCACACCTCAACCATGACTGCACCTCACATGCCCACTGTCACTGTAAAGCACATGCCTTCTCTCCCTCTTTTGCCAGAATCCCTTGCTCTGTCAGATGGGCATATGGAAAAAGAGGCTCCTGGTTGAATGGCGCTGTGCAGGATTTCGCCACGTTTTGGTAAACTAAAGGATATTACAGTTCCTAATAAACGTCTGTACAATGGCTAGCAGGATGCTTATTCAGCTGGTGGCATTCTTCATTCATCTTTTCCTCAATGTGTCCTGATATTTACACTTGACCTGACGTACTAGCTAGCTAGGAGTCAGCAGGAGGATAGTTTACAGTTTGATGAGTTGATATCCTCATCTTGATGACGACTTGTAGGTACACGCCACCATCCTCCAACACCAACCACAGAAAGCACCACTAAGGCTTGCAGCATAGACATAAGCTGGAAGTAGACGGCATGGTGGTGTGGTGGTTAGCACTGTTGCCTCACAGCAAGAGGGTTCCTGGTTGAATCCCAGGAGGGAGCCCTTCTGTGCGGAGTTTGCATGTTCTCCTCGTGTCAGCAAGGGTTTTCTCCGGGTACTCCAGCTTCCTCCCACAGTCCAAACACATACAGGTTAATTGGTGACTCTAAATTGTCCGTAGGTGTGAATGTGAGTGTGAATTGTTTGGCTGTCTCTATGTGTCAGCCCTGCGATAGTCTGGCGACCTGTCCAGGGTGTACCCTGCCTCTCGCCCACAACCCTCAAGAGGATAAGTGGTTACAAAAATGGATGGATGGATGGAAGCTGGAAGTGTCTGTGCCTTCGCCAATAAGTGAAGCTATTGCAGAAATAGAGTCAATATCAACATTTAAGAAAGAACAAGAATATGCACTTGTGGAGCTCCTCGGAGGAAAAGACATTTTCATCATTCTTCCAACTGGATTTGGCAAAAGCTTGATTTATCAACTGGCTCCATTGGTGATGAAAATGTTCCCTGGTGTTTTGTTATGCGGATTGGCTGAGGGAGTTTGTCTGTCAAGTAGAGTACTCCTGCCCACTGGAAATGTTTGGGGTGGTATCAAGTCCAGACTGATGAGAATCAGGATCAGGATTGTTTTACCAGGCTACATGATCACTTCATGAACATGCAAGGACAGACTGAAGGGAAAAGACCGGGGAATTCTGAGATCAGTCAAGCTGTCAAAACATAGCTACTCTCCACTCTTGCTTGCAACTTCTCTACAGTGTTTTACACTCTATTGTACATATTGACTGAAGGCGACAGGCCAAATGAATACAACCTCCAAAAACACTCCAACATTAAACATCTGAACACAGCAGGCTAATGCTAATGGTGGGTTGTGTAATGCAAAGAGGAAATAAACAACATTTTTTTAAGTCTGGGTTGAGAAGCAGTGATCTCTTCCCTCATTCTTTCTTTCCCTTTGTTGCTGAAGGAGTCATGACCAGAGTGCTAACAGCCAAGCTTTCACCATTAGCTTTAAACACACCAGGACCAGAACTATTGGAAAGACATGATGGAAGTTGCCCTCAGGCACTTATCAGAAGAAGAGGGGGGTTGGATCTTAAATTTGCCCTTGGAACAGCAGATCTGTTAGCATCCACGCGTCTTGCCTCTGAGACTGGGAGCTACAAACTACACCCATCAAATTTTCATTGATCTCCTGTCCCACAAATCAGAGTGGTCGTATCTTCATTCTTCATCAGCATGCTGTCAGGTACTCTTGCGCTTGTTTATTCCACGCAGCTCCAGAAATCACAATGCAAGCCCCTGATGGAGAAACACTACTTTTCAGCTCATCAAAAATACACAAACAGAGCATCTCTCAGGGGTACTGGCACATCCCTGAAGAGGCAAGTGGAAGAATTAAACCGGACACCTCCACCATCACACCCCTCAACTGTCTGCAGCCTCAGCACCCGCACTCTGTATTCTCTCCACACTGGTAATGACAGCGGCTGGGGCGCTCCCGCAGGGCGCTCTTTTTTTATTAACATTCCACTCAGCTGCCGTCCTGGTTGCTTGATCCACAGAAACAAATTGGGAATAGCCTTTGATACAGGAGTTGAAAACATTCCCTGGGAGTTCAGAGACACAAGAAGCACAGTTTTCTAATCGCACACAGGCAGACACACACAAATAAAATGGAAATAAGTACAAAGATGCATGCATTTTACATGCACACGCTCCAGCTGAGGAAAGATGCATCCCCCCCATCATTTTATGGCCACCACACTGGCTGTTATGTGTCAATCCCTGGCTTGCCTTCAGCAGACTGAGTGTCATTCAGAGGGCTCTATTCAAATCAGACACCACAACTCCTTGGACATGAAGTGGCCTGCTCCCCACAGTCCTCGAGATGCATGCAGAGAGTGACAGGCCCTTGAAGTGATGTGTAAGGCCTTGTTTCTATCCGGCTTCCAGCAGCATCATGTCTGGCTCTACCGCTGCTGGACGGTGTCCTTCCTTTATACGGCTACACAGCAACATCCGCCGCACGCGACAGGAAGAAGACAAGCTTCCTCTTCCTTACAGGGAGATAAAAAGACAGAGGGAAAGACAGAAAGGTGGACAGAGAGAGAGAGGGACAGAGAGGGAGAGAGAGAAGAAGAGGAAGGAGTGGGAGAGTGTGTGTTGTATCATTCATCATCGCCTCTTTTCCGCTGGTCTGCCTCCCTCCCCAGTGAGCCTCTGTAAACTGAGCCACAGAAAGATAAAGCATGGGGGAGAAAAAAAACATCACACACGGACACATACACACCCACGGGGGGTGCAGGGACATACAGAGGGACAAACACAAGATGGCACAAACACATGGTGGGATAAGGAGAATGTTGTTGTGATCAATGCCCTGTGGCAGAGCATGATATACAGTTTGAGGGAGCTGACAGAAATACGTAAAAATAAGCCTGTTCTTATTACTCATAAGCACTGCATCTCTGAAAAGATTATCTTCCAAATGCAGCTTTAAAGCTGCATTAATTGATTTTTCTTTGCTTACTTGGAGGCAGAGGAATGCCAGAGCGAGAAAACACTCACTTATTATCACCTTATAATATGTGATGTGTACATTGCTAATTGCATTGGCAAACAATTAGAAATGTACACATTCAATGCCACAGAGCTGCATTTGCAGTCGAGCCAGATACTGGATTTTTTAAAGAGCATTAATAAAACAGCAAATCATTAAAGGTATAGTACAGTAATGAAGTCTTGGGCAGAGAATGAAGTTACGCTCCCTGTGTGTGTGTGGTAATAATGTTGTCGTAAACAAGCCTGCTGCATGTGCATGTGAGTACACCTGAGTCCCTGTGTCTATATCCCATTAACTTATCGCCACTTAACTGCACTGCGCTCATACGGAGGTTACAGCTGATAACACTGCTTTGGGCCATGGCAGTGTCGTGGAAGTGTAGCGCCCACTATCTAACCCCTTTTACACTGCCAATTCCTGCAGGGCAGTGCAATAGACGCAATGCGAATTATGTGAAATATGCAAATTAAGTGGCATGAATCAAGCGAGTAGTGTGATTTCGTGTTATAGTCATATTTGAGAGAGTTTAAAATCTGAACTTTAACGACCGGTTCGTGCCGCGATAGCCAATCAGCATTGAGATCCTCTGGGGATGTATGATGCTGAGGATGTACTGGTGCAAGTTCATTCATCGATTCAGCAATTTCATGTGCTAATGACATGAGATATTTGCCCATATGAAGCAAGTCAACACAACATATTCAACATTCAAACTTGTGCAGATTTTTGTGTCTCATTTGGTGTGAACACGACATTATGTGTGTGACCCACCATGGGGGATTTAAAACACTTGTAGCTTGTAGCAGTTAGCAGCTAACTCAAAGAAGAAGAACAGTGGCTGAAAATGTCAGCATATTGGGAAAACACTGAGGTCCAGGAGCTTCTTACCCTGCTAGCAGAAGAAGAAATCAACCACTATATAACAGTGACATGAAATGATTGTTACAGCTTGTTAATGCCATTGTTACTATTTAGAAAAGGCTATGTTATACGTCACACTGGGGCTGACATTGTTGTGTTACATGTCATGCCCATTGCGCCTCTTGCTCCTGCGATGCCGGTATGCTGTCTGGTTCCCTCCAGTTTAGCATAGTTGGCTCTTTAGCAGTGTTGCCATTGGGACATTTTTTATGGACATTTCATATTATATTGAATACATAACAATAACAGTACAGAATAGCTAATAAACTTTACAACTAACCCAAAAAGTGAATGCAACAGCTGCAGGAAGTTTGTGTAAAATGGGAGATTTTCAAAATGAATTTTAAGCAGATTTATTCATGTGAATATTACATCAGTAGTAACTTTTCCTGATATTTATAGGAACTTTTTATACGATTCTCTGTCTGTATTATGTATTTTTTAATAAGCTTCTTTTTTGACAAATTCAGTGTTCTTCTCCCTGACGCTTTTCCATTGTGCTGTTAGCTCTTTGGTTGTTTTAACTGCTGTATGAGGCTGTATAACAGTGAGTGAACACTCTATAAATATAGCTTTTGTTAAGGTCTTCACTGTGCCCTTATTTTTTATGCTTATATCTTGAATAACAGTCTATAAAAATAACAACTGCATTTTGTTTTCTTCATAGACATAAATTAAATGTATATTCGTAATGAAACAAACATGCCTTCACCATATGTATACTGCAGGTCCTTGTTACTTATTGGCCAATATGTACAGTGATATTTGATCAGCTAAAATCTGTTGATAATATTGGCCATGGCAAGGTACTGACAGAGCTTTAATCAGCATTCATTTGGATGTAGGGTTGGCAACTTCCTGAAATGGAAAGTAACAGAGTGGTAGGGGACTATATAACTATATATCTCTGATGCATGTTGTTTGAAGTCACAAATTCCTCCGTGACTAATGGAGAAAACCTGGTGGCAGACAGCGCAGTTGGCCTTGTACATATTCTCACTCACACATCCCAGCAAGCTTGATGGAGTCTGTGAAGCTTGTCCCTGAGCTCACAACCCTCCTGCAAAACAAGCTGAAAACACGACACTGACATATTATCACTGTATAAAGTTGTTATGGCAAATGTGTTAGCATACGGTTGCCTATGTATATATCAAGCAACATTAGCATTCATTTAGTGTTGTGTTTTTGTCCACCTGACAAATATAAGTCCAACATTCAACCTCATTTTAAGCCTGTTTACAGCTGGTTTTAACATGCATCTTATGTGATCCATCAGTGGACACGTCTATGTCTGCTGATACCTGGCATTAGAATGCGTCCCCACATGCTTCCCAAGTGACCACTTGTGATTGGATCCCACTTCCCCTTTCTAAATGCAAATAAACACATACATCATTTCCCTTTGCAAAGATCAAATTTGGTGTTGTTCTTAACTGTCAGGAGCTTTGTCGTGTGCATTCCATGGTCTCTCTGCTCCCTGAGGGTGGCCCTTAGGGTCAAAGCACAATGACATTTCAGGAAAACACAACATTTCAGAAAACACCACATCATGTTTTGTGAAATGTTGTGTTTTGTGAAATATTGTTGTGTTTTCTGAAATGTCGTTGTGTTTTGTGAAATGTTGAGTTTTGTGAAATGTGGTGTCTTACTGAAAATTGGTTGTATATTCTGAATTGTGTTTGTGTTTTTATGTGATGTTGCATTTTGTTAAATTTTGTTTTTTCTGTAATAGTGTCTTGTGAAATGTCATTGTGTTGACCCTCAGGGCCACAGTAGCTTCCCCACCACTAGGAGACTAATGCTGCAGGAGTGTGAGCTCCTCGCCTTGGACAGCTGGCAAGAGTCCAGCCGCAAACACAGAGTAACAGGGCTAACTGTTAACATTACATGGCAAACATTACCTAACAGTTAAAAATTAGCTTAACAATGGAGTCAAACTGTTTCAATGTCAGTGTGAGTTTATTGAGACCATTAAACAGCTGCTGCTATATTAGCCTTTACTAAACCAGGCAGACATTGATCTGAATGAGGCGAGCGGCTTTGGAGACAGTCCGTCAGTGCTGTGTAACAGCAGCAACAGAAAGTTTGCTGTCTGGCAGGAGGTTAGGCAAGCGAGGATGTCAGCTGAGCAGGCAGACCTTCAGTGTGGCCCAGGACATATTGGCATACACACTGCTGAAAAAATGTAGCTATATGTGGCCCAGACCACCTCCGTGTGTGGTCTGCGTGATCGGATCTCAAGATGCATTGAGGATGCATTGGGTGCATTCACACCTGGACTTAGAGCTGTGCACTTGTGATCTGATCACCCAAGATACATGTAAATACCAGGTGTGAATAGAGCCTTAGCCTCTGTTTTGGAGAGAAATACCTGGCTGTTTAGCTGCTACATGCTAAGCTATGTTCAACAGATAGTTGTCTTTAACTTTGTTTGTCTGCTGTTTGGTGTTGTGCAGATAGTGTACAATGGCTTTATCAGCTGTCTACTCTTCTTAAAAATGAGCTATGAGTGGAATTAGTAGATGAGAAAAGAAAAACAATGAGCTAAAAGAGGCTAAAAGGCCCTGTAGATCTGAGAGGGGCTGCAGAGTTGAGATAATATTCTTTGTGAGTTTATCACTATGAGTAACGCCTTGCTCAATACACATAGACATTTGATCCATTGTTAATATAAAAAATATTGATTAAGGGACTTTAAGGATCATAGCGTATGACTGCACATCATGTCTTTATGGCCCTTAAAGCATGTTGACTTGAATTATTGCACCTCTCCCACTGTTTCCCGTCTCTGTTGACCCTAACCCTGTGATTGAAAACCAAGAGCCAAAGGAGTCAATGACTCCTGTCCAGCACCTTCGCACAACATTTCCGCTTCATATAAACTTGAATAAATGGTATTGAATGCAACCTTGGCCCCTGGTGTTGCTCTCTATCAGCGCTACCTCTACCTCAGCCCCTGTTTACTCCCTCCTGCCCACCCCATTACCCATGATGGAGTGGAAGATCCATCACTCCAACTGGCTGCACCATTCAGCCATCAGCCGATGAACGCTGGTAAGTAAGGAAAAAAAGTCTTCTGTTACAAATCAGTTGGGGAATTCAGACATTTCATATACTCTACTAAACTCTTATGTTGACTGATAACAGGATAATGAGGTAATTACCAAATACAGACGTGGATATAGCTCCCATTAAGTTGGTTAATGTTGCTGTTGTCCCTCTGGATTTCATTTGCTAATTTTTGCTCTTCCAAAATGATAAGAGGCATGACATCTGAATATCAACCACAGGAACAAGAATGATTTTGCTTGCAAATAATGCCTTCTATCAGCGACCACAGTCTCAGTATGTGTGGGAAAAGGAAAGTGCTAAGTCTTTTTATTCTGCTCGGCTTTGCTGACTGCTATGTGTAACTAGAAAGAGTGATGTGGGCTGCCAGATAAGGATAGGCTTCAGTGGCACTTTCGAAATGACCCTGATAGAAAAGAGATGGCAGTCTGGTGTTGAGAGGCTACCTCAGCTCAGCTGGGACTGAATTGAGTCTTTTACTCCAACGATTCCTTTACTCCTCTGTTCAGCCATGAACAGCCAGAGGAGATGATTTTAAAGTCCAACTGATATTAAAATTAATTTTTGAATCTGTAATCTTGGCATTTGTTTTGACCTGTACTCATATGGTCAAAATTGTAACTACCATAAAAAAGGATGCAGCTTTAGCAGCATTAACCAAATATTCTCCATCATTGACTGAATTTTTTTTAAACAATGACAGAGAAATCTGAAGGCTGTTTGTCATTTTGGGAGATTACAAAACTGAGGGCGATCTACTGTAATTTTAAGTAGGCTAGTTTATACCCCTGTCCAGTTGGTGGCGTGTGCATAATAATGAGATATTGTCTAGTTCTGTCTTCTAAGGTACATGACCTTGTTGTCTAGCTGGCTTCAGCCAAAGAGGTTACCATGAGGTGTCTCTTTGCTTTCGCCATGCACTGGTAGGCTATGTTGCTAACACCCTATTGTAAAATATTACAGCAGCTGAGTGTCTGAAGTTTCTTAAAAAACACTAAGGATTGTGATGTTGATAAATGAGGTAAAAAAAAGTAGGGCTGGTAAGTTCACTATCTGCCCGTTTAGCACAAACTAACACAGCAGCAGTGGCTAACATTTGTCACTGAGCTGTTAAACAGGTTAAATATAAAGTCTATGATTCCAAACAAACTCACACCAACACTGACATCGACATAGCTCAACTCTGTTGTTAAATCCGTTAATAACCATTAGGTAACATTAACCATATGATGCTAAGAGCTGACAGCTGACAATAAAAAAGCCCAACGCAACATCTGGTGCACATGCCGCGTTTTTTGCACCCTCAAAGCGAGAGCGATGCTGTTGCAATGTGCAACAATTTCCAAGCGTCTATTTTTGAGGGCGCGACAGTTGCACCTTGAGATAAACAAAGCACATCAATCACAGCCTGCGGATCTGTTTCCTTTTTTCTATGATAAATATAGATCAGAAGCTGATTATGTTGGTGCAGGGCTACCCAGAGCTTTACATCTGTGCCATGGACAATGTAAGATCAGCACCTAACTCTTTATTTCTGGTAGGTAAGTAGGCTATAATTAAGTGCTGAATGTACTGCTAAGCAACTTTAGGTGCAACCTGCCTCCACTGCCCTCAAAGTTGGCACATGAGTAGCACCGAGCACCTGACTTTGTGTTTTCCAGATGGTAAAAGACACTTGTGTATGAGCCCATAGAGTTTTTTGTGTATGGCTTTTTGGAACTGACTGGTTGTAAGTCCTGATTGATTGGTGTAACGTCTTTGCAGGTGGGCATGGAAAAAAGTTTGTGATATTACTTAATTTCCACCTTCCACACACAGTTAACTTGAGTGGGGTTGATGTTGTCGGCAATTGATTAGTCCCATCTGGGATTAAAAGCAGCTGTAATCAATATTTTATAATCTCAATGTATCAAATTGCAACAATATATGAAGACAAATGTGTGACAAAAGTGGTGGCTTGTAGTGATGACCCTACAGAAAATTATCAGTTGAATCTGTCCCTCGGCTTTAATGTTGCTATAGTGAGTTTCAGCTCATTGTTGAGATGTTCAGCCCATAACTTTGTTTTGGTGCACTTGCATTTCCACTTTACGAGTGGATATGGATATTAGTTAGCATACCTTGCTAACCTGCACTTTCTAAGTGGAATGCAAATTTAACGGCACAATGGGTTCTCCTGAATATTTATAGGAAGATATGTCTTAAATTGTGAACAGCTAATGGTATGCTATGAATCCAGCTCTTTGGAGGGTTGCTGAGAAGGAGAACAACATTTTCTTATATGAATTTACGTAAGCTATACCGTAACCTGCTTTAGTCATTAGTGCAGTCATTTAAAAAATGGCAAAATATGCTGAAAAGCTGCATTATCGTCTTTGAAATTTCCTCTCACTAAAGTGAAGTAAATTGAAGATTCAGTTCCACCTTAAAATCACAGAGCCTGTGTAAATCAGTTGCTGTGGAAGTTTGAGATTTGAATAAACAGGCTAAATTATCAAGTTTAAGAGTGTTACTGACTTGCTTACAATCAAACTTGTTTTTGAGTGATGTAAATGAGCCCATCCATCAGCAAAATGCAAAAGACTCTGAGGTGGATAAGAGTCAGGAGTGGCATAACAATGTTTATGTAATTTCCTAGTTTATTTATTCTCATATTAAAAAAATGCTCTGCACATGTTTTTTTTTGTCCCCATGAAACACTGACTTAAGACTTTAGATGTATATCTTTGTGTGCAAGTGTGTTGCATGTGTGTGCACGTCCTTGTGTCACAGATATGCTGTTGCCATGACTACCTTCTCAACAGCACTATCCTGCTATCCTGTCAGAGTGGAGCTGGGAGTGATGTGTGATTTGTGTTTTAGTAATCACTGTCCCTTCACTTCATTATTTTTTTTAAGGTTTGAGCTTTATTTTAGTTTTATATATTAGGATCCTGGCTCATTTGATGCCTCCCCTTGCAAATAATTTGAAAATGCAAAGATTTCCTAAACATATAAGCCCAATAATAACATTCTTTAATATCCCTATATTATTCCTACAAGGAGTTAATGTGTCTCTGTGGTAATGCACGCTATTCAACACTGAATTTATGGAGCGAGTTTTATTATTCTTTATAGTACCCCCATGATATCAATTCAACACTCCTTTAGGACATGCTATGCGGCTGATCATTTGCCTGTGATAAGAGTATGATCAATTACTATCAGACACTATAGTTATTATATATCATGAGAGCTCTCAGACAAAAGGCAAATCAAGTGAACAGCAGGGGAATAGTTTGCTGTGAGATGCACCGGAGCAGATAAGGAATCACTGAAGGTCTAAATCTCTATTAAGTGCAGGCTTCCCCAGTGCCGCGATGGAATATAAATGGTGATGAAGTTTACAGACCTGACAAGTGATGACAAGGTTATCATAACTTAGGCCAACACACATCCTGTCTGCGTTAATCTCTTTGGTATAGCACTGGGTTCCATCACGTGTCCTTGACTGGGATGGTTTATGATATGAAGCTCGACTGTATATAACATCAGGTGCAGGCGGCTTATCTGAATACCACAGCTTCCACTGCTTATCGGAGAAACTCTCACTTTATGTCTTTTGTAATTTAACTACCACAGCAGCTCTGTGGGATTTACTGTAAGTGTGTGAAGTGGATCTCTTCATGAAAGCAACTCACCACAGTAGGAGGGTGTGTCTTGAAAAATTCCTCATATTGACAGTCTCCAAACTAAATGCAACAATAGGTCATTTGTCATTGCCTTCCAAAAGTCAGGTACCTTGCACCCCTATTGGAAAAATGATATGACATCACCTGCCACTACAAATCAAAACAAATACAAATTATATTTTTTTGCTCATCTGTTGGGCAGAGTTTCATTATGAGAGGGATTTAAATCAAATCTTTAAAATTCCATTGGATCATTGGATTGAAAAGTGGGCGTGGTTTTACAAATACAGTACAATGGTAGGGTTACACATGAGCCATGCTAAAACAGGTAAATATCTGCCTCCTGTTCGTTCCACTCAATGCAATGAAGGGGCGAATAAAGCATTTGCTTCCAATTGCAAAGAAAATTTGCATCTTTGTATCATGTGGAGGTTTGCTTTGGTGAACTCTGACTTGCAAAGTTGCAGCCTCAACCAATAGCAAAGACGTTATGTGTGGAGAAGGCATTAATTGTTGCCGTGTTTAATCAGCAAATATTGTGAGATATTAGCCATGACAAATACACACAGCCCCACATGACAGATGCTGCCTGGCTGGCAGAGAGTTGGGAGGAAGGCCTGGAATGAAAGAAAATGGAAAATGTACCAACAACATCATGTTACAGGGTATTTATTAGCAAGCTAGATTTCCATGTCCATTACATCAAGCACTGCCCATATTCAGCACAAATATCCCCTCAGCAGGTGACAGTCACTGGCCTGCATTCACTCATGTATGACTCATACAAAGTTGTAGCAAGTTATGCAGTTGTAGAAGACTACTCACCTGCACCTACACCTCCCTCTACCACAATGCATGGTTGCCAACTCTCACACTCCTAGTGTGACACACACTTTCACCTTCAATCTCACACCAAGACACTGTGACGACAGCAACTCAGTTTAAAGTCATCGCCTGGCCTGAGCACTCAGCCCTAATTCTCCACTTGTGGTTAACTGTCACTAAAGACAGCAGTGTTGGAATTTTGTATCTTAAGCAAATGGAACAGAGGTGAGATGACACCAATCAGAGCAGGTTTACAGGAAAAGACGAGGAAATGCTTGTGTCGTGTTGGCTGACTGTCATTTCCACAAGCCAGCAATAGAACACGCACAAATTTACACAGTTTTTTTTTTCAGTTATTTTAACTTCGGATTTTCCTTCTTCCAAATTCATGAGGGAGGAGAAACGATAAGAATTTGTTGTAGACAGTGTTTCACAAAGTTTATAAAGTTCCTGCTAAGTCAACAACTCACAAAACCCAGCAAAAGTTTTCTGTCAATAATCATGCTGCATAATGTTATGGTATGGATGGCACCAAAACCAATGGCACGCGGTTTGTCGTGCTCAAAGAAAAAATCAATTAAACAAAATTGAAAAAAAAGGAGAGAAATTTAAAAAAAAAAAGCTGAGCAAGCTTATGTTACATTTACATTTTTACATTTCACACTGTCATGAGCATGAGCCTCTCGTCCATAAGTAGATGCACTCTTCCTTCAGCATGTTGATATGGGTGGCAGGTGTAGTTTGGTTAGAAAGAAAATAGTTCCAATATGAAACTGCTCAAAAATTAGGCTTCAGATAATATATCAACTATGAATCATTAATTTGATCTAGCCCTGACAGACTGCAGTCAAAGCAACTAACTAACATTGGCTCAAGCAGGTAGCCAACAAGTCGTTTCATACATTCCAGAACTTCTATAAAAATAAACTGCTTGGAAACCAGACCAGACGTCTGATTGAGACAGGCGTTTATTTGTTAAATTGTGTAGCCACACCGGGCTAGTAAAAGGGACTAGGGGACTTAACTGGGACTAGGCTGTTAATTGAAGTTTTACAATAGAATGATACATAGCACTGCAGGTAAGAGGAAAAATAAGTATGTCTGGTTTACGGTGGGTTCTCTCCGGGTACTCCGGCTTCCTCCCACAGTCCAAAGACATGCAGGTTGGGGATAGGTTAATTGATGACTCTAAATTGCCCGTAGGTGTGAATGTGAGCGTGAATGGTTGTCTGTCTCTATGTGTCAGCCCTGTGATAGTCTGGCGACCTGTCCAGGGTGTACCCCGCCTCTCGCCCAATGTCAGCTGGGATAGGCTCCAGCCCCCCCGCGACCCTCAAGAGGATAAGCGGTTAGAAAATGGATGGATGGATGGATGGTTTACGGTGAATTGTCCCCTTTAAAACAACTTGACTTAACTTGTCAAACAGTAGCAGTAGTTCATGATATAGAATAAGTGTCTACAGTTCTGAATGAAGCGACCCTTTTCTCAGCCTTTTTGTCTATAGTATGTCCGCAGTCTGAGGAGGTCGTTTCAGGCACATTTACATAGCATATTGTTCTCATTTCCCCTGTGCTCAGAAAAAAAGGTTACAAGCTAAAGCATCTAGTCCAATTACTACTGTGCAGTCCTAAATTCCACGGCTTCATGCTGTGTGCGAATTTCACCCTTCAACTGACTTAATACCCGTGACTCAATACCCTTACTCTAATTTAATACTATAAAGAGCTTTTGACCTACGCACTTGTGGCACTCATTATTCTGAATGGCTCCATTTATCTTGTCATAGGGACTGCTAACTGCAGGGGAATGACTAAATGGCACCAGCAAAATGCCACTAAGCATTTTTGAACTAGATGTGTATTGATTAGTTTAGTAATTAGTGGCCACTGATTTGATGCTGCTTGACTGGACAGCTTTCATGGGGATTTTGCATACGCCATATATCACGATCACACATAAACCTTTGATATATGAGTAATTTCTCAATGTGATCAATACTAATGACCTCTTTCTTGATTGTCTCTGAAGCGCCATAAATACCTGTTGGTTGTAATTTTCTTTTTCTTCACACTGCGCCTGTAAAATAACTTCAAAAGTCACATTCTCTCTTAAAGTGCAGAGTCCTGCAGTGAGGAGTCATTCCACCAAGAAACATTAGTCTGAACATTATAGGGATTTAGCAACAGGGAAGCAGCTTTTGCACAAATTAGTTTGAGATGCAAAATAAAAGTGAAATTTTACTACTGCCATCTGGAAGTTCATTCACACACGCAGGGACATGCACAGCCAAAAGAAATGAAAATATTAATGATATTATAAAAATGAAACAGGAAAGAGGCTTGTTTAAGTGTATTTGAGTGTTAAGTTTCTCAGCTACTCTTAAACAGATGGACTCAGAGGTTCAGAAGAACCCATAATAAGCCAAAAGAAAGATTTGACTGTTATTGAATGAATCGAAGACTTCAACTGATTCAGTGCATGCAGTGTAGTTCTCACATATAACTCCAATGTGTATGTATACCTACTTTAAAAACATTTTCAATCTCATTATGCAAAATACATACATCTTTGAAGCTGTGTTAAATGATTTTTTTCCCACTAATATAAACATTTTTCACTGATGCAGCTCTAACATTTCAACACCGTGACAAGGATAAATGTTGCTCATTACATCTGACTTTCACTCATCCCACCATATGCCGAGGTGAGAAAACCATTTCTTACCTCTCCCTGTTTTGTGCCACAAAGCAGCAGATTTTCTGCCAAATTGGACTGATACAAGAGTCGACGGTGCCAGTCTGTATGATGCCAGCAGCCTGAAGACTGGTGCTGTCTACATTACTGGCAGTCTCTACATTGTTTGCTAACAGTCCAATCAGGAGAGACTAGTTTACAATTTCAAAGCTTTATTGATCAGTTTGGCTAAGCAACTGAATCTCCCATCGGGGTGTGTATTCTGAGAGAGTGTTGATGCTTGTGTCAGTGGGATCACTGCATCAACCACATGGACAGAAAGACACAGGAATAGCTGCATAAAGAGCATATGGGTAAATTATAAGACTGGATATGAAACAAAGGAGTGAGAAACTACAGTTATTGATTGGATGGACTGAACCAAGAGGAACGGGTGAAAAGGCTAATTCATAGTAGTGTGTAGGCTCTGTGAGCATTTATGGTGTGGTGGTGTGTCTGTGTCATACCTGTCAAGTTTTGGATTTGAAAATAAGGGAAATTTTCCCGCGCTCACTGCAAGCCGTCCCACCACCCCAACCAAGCTTGTTGCTTAAACATATTTTCAGTTCATAATGTGCCCCATCCTGCTCCTCTTTAGGAAAGTAAATTCGCTGTCCCAATTTATATTTACAGGACTTCTTTGTTTTTTTGGCAGGAATGCCTTCTCTTTCGTCACATCCATCCATGTCTTGTGTTGTTCCGGGTTTGGTCCCGCTGTCGGCACTAACCTCGCGACAACTGCCACCCAGGCTACTGCAGGTGTCGTGAGGCTAGTGACAGAGCTCAGTTTGGAGAGGCAGAGGAATGTTGTTTTTTTTATTGTAATACGGGAGATTTACGGGAGAATACAAATACAGGAAGACGGCGGGAAAGAGGGGTGAAATACAGTAGTTTCCCGGCCAAAACGGGAGACTTGACAGCTATGGTCTGTGTGTTGCTCTGCAGTTACACCTCCAAAATGCTAGTTGGCAGTGGGGTTTCACTGCCACTGTGTTGAGTGTTGTAAAGTTTGATTACTTACAGCATGCCTAAAACACACATAAAACAGAGGTTGATAGCGACAATATCAAACACAAGTGCAATTTGATGCCATGATAACTTGCAAGGCTCACAGGCACAACACTTGTTTTTCCTAGACGCATTTTCCCCACAATTTCAACATGCTAACATTATTAGTATAAACCTATGACAACGGCAACATTACACAAAGGTAACATTGCAAAATTCAGCTACGTTATAACTCACAAAACAAATGTCTTATACTAGACACATTTTCCCCACATGTACAACATGCTAACTTTAGTAGCATAAACCCATAACATTTTAGAACCTGTATCCACATTGTGTTTTTCAGTAGAAATACAGTGGCAGGGCACTGGGGAGTGCTTCATCCCAGCATTTCATAAAAAAAATATGCTCCCAGCACTTTTTTTAATGACTTGCTCTGCATGGGTGTGTTTGCATGACAACAACATCTTGACACTGACCTTACCTAGGTAGCTGATGGAATGCTCCATTAACTGAGGATTGACTACATAGTCAACATCAACCTTACAAAGTGAATGGTGATAAAAGCTCAACACTCACCAGCAACATTCACTGTCTGCTGGCTGACCTGCTCCCTTAAAATTAGCTTTTCTAGCCTCTTTTATACAGGAATTGTGCAAATTTGCAGGAAAGCCCAATCCCTCTTCTTTCCGCATTGGCAGTATAAAAACAAAATCGGGGAGGGCGGCAAATTGCCGCCTGCCTTCTTGTGTTTATACAGAATGCGCCTTTTTCGGGGCAATGGGGGGCGTGAGCTAGTAACAACATGCAGCTCAGTGTGTGACGTAAACAGTGACGTACCGAGGAAAGCCGCGGCTGGTCAGTCCTTCGGCCCGTCATCCGACTGTTAATAGCCTCCTCGTTAGCGAGGGCAAGGAGGGCGCGCAATTCTTTATCTCCCCAGTTACTCATCTTCTGCTTTGCCTCTCCTTCGTGCTGCTAGATCCTCATTCCTGCTATCAGCTGTTTCCTGGTTTGAAGTCCACGCCAGTGGGTCGAACGTGTCATCAACAGCCCCTCCCACAAGTCATCAACAGACCCTCCTGAGGCGGAAAGCCGCCTCACTCTGTTTATACTAAAACCGTTCCGCCGATATGACTACCCTACGAGGCGGAAAATTGGGCGCCTCAGATCAACTCGCCAATCCGGCTGTGTGTGTGTAAACGCTCGCAGCTGGCCGGCAAATCGGCCGAACATTCGCGGAAAATCTGGCAGTGTAAAAGGGGCTACTGTCTTTGCTATGACAGTAGACAGTAGCCTAGCTAAAGAGAAGTGTTCTTAAAAACAACGCTGAGTGCGGCGCTTTTTCTTTAGGTGGCTGCATGTGGCCACATGTGCTCTCTCCTCATTGGGAACAATTGAACAAAGATGCTGCCTCTGAAAAAAAAAAAAAAATGCTATGTGGACACTGGCCCTTACATTGCACACATTAGCCTAGAGGCCAGTAGACTTTCCTCTACTCAGGTCAGGGTAAATCTCACACAAGACTTAAAATGCTACTTTGTGGAGGTTTAATGTCTTTAAAATGCATCATGTCTTATTTGTGAAATAACAGTAAATAAAACCCTAATTTTCCCTGACGGAAATTATTTTCAGCTCACAAAGGTAAACAGAAGCTCTGTGTTGCCATGAGGTGTGGTTACACTTCTGGGGACGTGCACGTCAGGCTATGGCGTAGGCTATGGCATAGGGCACGCACCTATGCAGAGTCTATGCTGCAGGTACAGCATTGATTCAATGCAGAAGTATACTCCTGCTTAGTGACTGAAAAAAATAAGTGACATAATAGTCTTGGTAATTGAAATTTTGCTCCTTTATTCTTTGTGTAACAACTTTAAATATTTTACATTTTTGTTTTGATAAATTGATTTGGTTACACTCAAAATATTTTTTGCATTACAGGTTGGTGTTACTGAACAAATAAAGGCTGGTTATCTTTGGGTCTCAAAAGTGAAGTCGATGTGGAAGTGCCTTAAACCTGCATTCTATCTAATGGCCAGCAGGGGCCGACTCTACTGGTTGCACAAAGAGGTCTGATTGTATGTAAGTCTTTACAGTTTATGGTTACTAGTTAAAGGCATGATATGGAAATCTTTTCTGAGGCTATTTTTGCAAAATTACTTGAAATCCATGTTATAACCCAATCATGGTCACTGAATTGCATGCACTGATATAAGAATAAAAAATGTCAGTCACCTTTGGAAGGGGTAGGGCTCTAAAAACTCCAGCCAATCATTCTCACCACTCTGCATACAACAAATGGACGGTGATAGGTCAATCAAACTGTCACCTACCCCTCCTCCTCCCCCTCTGCGTGTACTGTTTTGTGCACAGTGCATACATTTAATGTGTGTGACCCAAGCCTCTGGCAAGGTTAAGTTGACTGTGCTCTCAGCTAGTGCACGGAGAACATAAGCTAGCTAGCTAGCCAGCTAGCTGAATGTTGAATGTGAAGTTCTGTGAACCAATTCATGTAAGATGGCAGAGAAGGCACCAACACCAGCCGTTAGCTCTCATCGAAAAAGTAAATCGGTATATGAGAGAGCTACTGCTAAAAAAAAGGCGGATGCCGAAAGAGCCAAAACACAAGTCAACATCGGTGTGGCTTTTCAACGTTGGCGTCAACTTAAAGATCAGAAAGGTCTTCCAAGTGATGCAATGGTCGCCCTTTTTCTGCTGGACAGGTAAGACAACATTTTTATCTGATTCTACTAAGCGTTCAGTAGCTTGGCAATGGCACTTGAGTCTGTGCACTATCCTCGTTTGCTCACGCTCGTTTGCTCACGCGCATTCACTCACGCCTCTGTGAACAAGCAATGGGCGTTCGTGTTCTTTGGAGGCGTGACTCCTTGGAGAAGAGGGTAGGACCTTTTTGATTGTGGATTTTCTAAATCTAGCTTGCATGACCGTTATTTTCAATGATTCCAGACCCCCCCTTTAAGGCTGGGAAAAAAACAGAGGGTGGTAGAAGTACCTGTGTTCTAATTTTTCACACTGTAATTTCAGAATAAAGTACATTTCGACAACACTGATTCCATGAGTACAACAGAAGAGTCATGTCATGCTCACCACTCTGCTGCCAGCTCAGTCACCAGAAAAAAATGTTGGCATAATACATTTATGCAAACAAAGTAAATGTTACATTTGTAAATTTCATATGTATATCAGTGTTTCTAGTGACTTAGTTCTAATCAAATGTTAATTAGCTGACTTTGTGATCAGGCTGCAGATCACTATTTGAGGCCAACAAACTGTATTTTTTTTTAGCAAGACATCACTGCATTTCCAGCATTGTGCCACAAAAGTGGGTGTTATTCTGCAAAACATCACTGCAATTCCAGGGGGAATTCTGCCACCAAACATGGGTGTTTTTTAGGGAGTAACTGCTGTGTTTCCAGCGGTAACTGAGCAACCAAACATGGGTGTTTTTTAGGGAGCCATCACTGAATTTTCATAGGTGACTGAGCCAAAAAATGTTAGGTTTTTTTTGCAGGACATTGCTGCATTTCCAGCAGGGATTGTACTATCAAACATGTCTTTTTAGTTAGCTGTTTGTATCACAAAAAGTGGGTGTTTCAAGCCAAAACAAAAAAGCTACATAATAACATACAAATGTTACCAGTTTGGTTGCTACTGGCCTGAGTTTCTCTTTTGAACAAAATGCTGTTTGTATTCACTAAATACTTAATAATTGCTTTCACTTTGCAGAAGTTTCAAATTAAGAGCCTACCAGGAACATTACAGATTATAGCCTCTGAACTGCTGAAATGCATTTAATGTAAAACATTTGTGTAGGAAGTGTAAAGTTTTGTTGTCAGTGGCTTAACAGGGATAGAAAAAAGTAGAAATAGTGAAAACTATTTTCATAATAAAACAGGAACTCAGATCAGCAGCAGAGTGAGTATGACACGTCTCTGTTGTTGTATTGATGGAATTAGTGCAACACAGTACAAAATCAAAATTAGTATTATGATAATCAATTACAAAACAGGTTTCTAAAATGTGTTAAAATGAATTAATAAAGTATAATGAGGAATTAGTGTCTCTGATATAAACATCTTTCAAATGAAGCCCTCTCTGCACTTAAGACATATCAGAAGTATTCCTCAGTTTGTAGCTTTTGAAGCATCCTTACTTGCTCAAGCATCGGCTCTACTGGAAAAATAAGTTAAAACGAGTGTAAGGTGGCTACAAAAACCATCATCAATGCAATGAAAAAAAAAGTGGAGGACTTTTATTTCAACTATAATACCACTTTACCTTTTCCATTTTATTCAAGTGTAGGGAGCACTTACATTGCTGAAACACTTTCAGAGAGCATTAAATCTTAGCACAGGGAGAGATCATATTAGTGTGAAAACATATTATTATAATTTGTCCTTTAAAACTGGCACCTCAGGGCCAACTCTTTGTAAATGGACCCCAGTAGTAGTTTTACTACTAAAATGCTCTGACAATAACTTTCAAGTGTCAAGTTATGAAGGGAGTTATTATATTTTATCCATTATTGACAAAACCAGGGAGAACGAAGTCTTTAAATTTAAAAGCTTTGTCAATACACTGCAAATTCAATTAAAAAAAAAAGACAGGCAGACCAAGGATGCAGATATAAAGAACAGGAAAACACAAGTTTGATCAGCTCTGTGTTTGTACTTACTGAATGTAACATTGCCTCCAAACAAACCTACCAAAACTCGCGTTGTGAATGTTAGTCTTTGGGAAGATCAATTTCCCAGATGATTGGCGCCTAGATGCTCTGCTGTTTGTGGATCAGGTTTCTGAGACGAACATGCTGATGAATTATTTCAGGGTCTGCTGGAGGGAGCATGGGAAGGACGTTTGACGGGACAACAGGAGGTGTGTGTGTGTGTGTGTGTGTTTTGAGCAGGTTTATCCAAACACTGTAACACACAGACCCCTCTATAGACAAGGAAATCAGACCACAGATCCCATTTGAATAAGATATTTTACCAAAGACACGCACGGAAAGATTTTTATTGTTGCTAATTTCATGCTGTTCTTTATAACCGTCTACCCTGCATGTGGGTAAGAAGTGCTGAGAGTGCAACCAATGATTTAAATAGTAATTTTGAGGCATTTGCTTGCTGGAATCACTTCTACTAAATTGCTGGCAATCTTTGATTTTGCTTTGATGATTTCTTCTCTATTTGCAGTGCTACATTAAGCCCTCTTTGCTGACATGTTTTTACTTATAGAACCATAGCATTCTGTTTGTAAGTTTTGTTGTTGACAATTTCTGAATGCAGACTATACAGAATTAAAAATGTATTTTTCTAGCAGTTCCTAGTCAGCCATTAGTTTTTAGTCATTTCCGTATTTGTCAGTTTATTAGCTGACTCTTAAGACTTAAGCTGTTTAAAACAATATACACAGTACATCCCAATATATAAAACACAGCAGTATAGATTCCAAAATGGTAAATTTCAATTCAATTTCGTACAACATCAAGAAAGTCAGCTAGACATGCTCTGAACTGTTGTTAAATAACAGATGCTGTTGTCACTACAAACACAGCTGGACATGTTCCAAATTGTGGTTAAAAAAACACCTGCTTTTGTCACTACAAACATGGCTGGACATGTCACAACCTCACTTTCAAAAACACCTATTTTTGTCACTGCAAACACTGCTAAACAAGTCCTGAATTTAAACAAGTCCTGAAAACAGTTGCTTTTGTCGCTATAAACACAGCTGCACATTTCTAAACTGCTGTTAAAGAACACTTTTGTTGCTACAAACATGACTGAACATGCCCTGACCAAACCCCCACCTCTTTTCATCACTATAAACATGGCTAGACAAGTCCCAAATGCAAACAGGTCCTGAAAACAGCTGCTTTTGTCGCTACAAACAAAACTGCACATCTCTGAGGTGTCATTAAAACATACCCAATTTTGTTGCCACAAACACGACTGAACATGTCCTGAAGTGCTGTTAAAAAACACCTGCTTTTGTCGCTGTAAATACGAATGACCATGTCTCACAGTGTTGTTAAAAAACACCTGCTTTTGTCACTACAAACACGACTGAACATGTTCCGACCTGTTGTTAGAAAACACCTACTTTTGTCGCTACAAACATGGCTGGATATGTCACTACTTCTCTTTAAAAAAACACCTGCTTTTCTTACTACAAACATGATTGGACATGTCCTAAACTGTCCCAAACTAAGAAAACAAAAACCAAAAAAACAACTAAGTTATATGTATGAAATGTACGTATCTGTAGTTTGCAGAAATTTACAATGCCAGCATCTTATTCGGACAACAGGGCTGATACAACACATTCCTCCTCTTTCAAATTAAACATTTAATTATGAAATGCATAATGAATGAAACGCATGCTTGCTCAATTCAGTACACTCAGGGGTTTTGCTGCTACAGTCTCACTAATTGCTCATGGTAGCTAACGTTAACCACTTTTAGCTAGGGATTGCCATGTAACTGACATTACATTACATTTATAATTCTTTTCTACCTTTGTGCTACTGTGACATTATGTTTTAGCATTTATTATTGTCTGCTACCTGTGGTCACCATTCAGCAAAAGTTACATGTGGTAATGCTCCTTTAACTGCACAAATTTTCTTTGGTTCATTCTTAAGGGAACAGAAATAGAAGATGTACTACCGCAGAGCTCCATGCATGTTTTTTTCTAGCAAAGACTTGTCTGATGCTGAGTGCTTTAAAAAAAAGCTTTCATAAAAGAAAGGAAGTCATTAAGTACCAAAGTGACAGAGAGACAATATTCATCATCATAACAGCCAATCTAAAATGACCCAGATCCATCCCAATGCACTGCATGTCCTAAGATATCTATGTGGAATCACTGCACCTTACTAAACTGAACGGTTTAAGTTTGCAACACAGTAATTGAAACACCCGTGTCTGAAGGATGTGTTTCTTAATTAATCATTTGATGCTGGTGTCACTGGGCCCACTGGGCGTGCTTTATCTTTGACAGAGAAAGTGTATGAAGAATGGTCCTACTGCACACACAATATCAAAGCAGGTTGTCATCTGCGTGATAACACTGAGCCGAGGCTCTTAAATTATTCAAAAATAGCAGGAGGGGGGCTACTCTAAAATCTCCCGCTGTGCGAGCTCTGTAAAATCACTTAAAAATGGAACAAAACAACGGAGGCCAGCCAAAAGAGAAGGATAAAAAAAAGAAAAAAGAAATATTATAACCCGTCATGCAGCTATTTTGACTCCAGACCTGGCCAAGGTAACCATGATAATCTTGTTAATATATTTTACTTGAGGCAAAGCTTTATTGAATGAGCATCAATATATTCATCTTCCTCAACTACAAAATGCTGCAATCTTTCACTGTCTCTGATTCTGAGGCCCAGAGGTTCTCTCTGCTCCTGGCATTACCATAAAGAATTAAGCTTCTATTTTCAGAGGGACAATGTTTTTTTGTGTTTCTAAAAAACCAAAACAAGCCAGTTTGCATAACAGTTTTTTCAACCATGTCTGAAGGAAAGACTGTATTTAAAGATGGATGACGAGTCTCAACCTAGTCCCACTGTACAAACATGAAGCCAAAATATCCTGGATAAGGCCGCTGCTATGTTGCGCTAGTGACGCAATTTAGAGCTAGAGTCTGTGCAATAGCAAATAACTAATTAAAACTGAACTAATCCGAAAAACACTTGAACATACATCAGCATGATAAGAACTACCCACAATAACAAATATTATCCTTGGGAAAAATTTACTTGACATGTACTTTGATATTTTAGTTTTGGTTCATGTCCCATGTGCTAACATGGGGTGGGTGGAGTTTCTAACCTGGACTGCAGCCAGCCACCAGGGGGCGATTCGAGATGTTTTGGCTTTACTTCTGAGGGGCTGTCATATTGTCCATCTTTATTATACAGTCTATGGTCTAAAGGCAGAAGTGTTAAAAGCTGTTCCAAATGGCCACACTTGAAGGTGGGGAAAAGGCTGTCATAGCCTTCAGACCACAGAGGTGAGACCACAGACTGTATAATAAAGATGGACAACACAACAGCTTCCCAAAAGTAGAGCCAAAACATTTCGATCACAGCCTGGTGGCTGGCTGCAGTATAGGTTATAAACCCTGCCCCCTCCATGTTAGTGGATGGGACATGAGCCAAGCTAAAATATCAAAGTACTTGTCAAATACATTTTTCTAAGATGTGATTCTTGTCATTCTATGAAGTTCTAATCATGCTGATGTATTTTCATTTTTCTGATAAGTTTAGTTATAACTAGTTATTTGATGCTATAAAAAGTGGATTTTATGTCATGATTGACAGCTGTGTGTCAGTTGTTGTACTCATGATCAATAGCCCCTTATAAACTGCCTCTTCAAGTTGGGAATTTCATGCCATTTTGCCATTCTGTATAATAGGTACTATTGTATGATTAGGGGACAGAGTTGTCTCACCAGCGCCAAAACAACTTCTGTATAGAAGGGATTGCAGGACAAGACCACTTTTGAAGATGTGGAAGAAGAGGAACAGTGGCCAAAAATGTCCGCAAATTGGGAAAACAACGAAGTCCAGGAGTTCCGTACCCTCTGAGCAGAAGACAAGATCAGCCCGCCATAAAACAGGGATGGTAAATGATTGCTACGGCCATGTTAAGATCATTGTTATTGTTATAAAGCACTGCCAATGTGAATGTTCTATGTCACACTAAAGACTGACACTGTTGTTTTGCATGTCGCGCCCGTTAAGCCTCTTTTGAATCCACGAAGCCGTGATGCTATCTATAATCACACACTATAGCGGCAAGATGCTGCCCTTGTCTAGTTCTGTGTAAAAATGCAAAGGTAGCATAAAGAACAGACTTTGCTGTAGCCCTAAAGTGAGATCTCTGTGTGAAAAGGGCCAATAGCACTGCTAGCGAATAGGTCAGTTGAGGGTATGGGCGGTCGCTTGATACCCTGGGTCCTGACCACTACTGTGCAGACTCTGGCTCTGAATGACATCACCAGCGCAACATGGCAGCGGCCATTTACACAGTCATTGGGTGAGACGCATTTAAACGCTTATCAGCAGAATGAAGTAAAATAGTTTGGGAAAGACAGAGAAGTTCAAATTCAGAAAAACAAATAAAAAACAAAAACAAAAAAATGCCCTTGTTGGAAAGGTTTGGAGTACTGTGACCACCTCATTTTTGTTCTGTTGCAGGACAGCAGACGTGATTTTGCAAAACAATGTTGGATGCCAGAGAGAAATTACTATCATTAGGCCATATAAATATTGATTATATATTAAATGGATGCACTGGATGTTAACTTGTGGTGGGATTTATGAAATGGTGATTTAAATGGCACTGGACCAATTCTTTCTGATAAATATAACAAATTAAAACTAATAAGCATATATTTGGGTCACATTTTGAGGATAGGATTAAGAATTAGGATTAAGCCTCTTAAACTTGTACTTTTGTTGCTTCAGGCAACTTGACGCAGGGCCTTCTTCTTCAGTATGTGTGTGTAGAACTCCTGGCCTTCACTGGAAGGCTAGCACTATCACTTCTCTGTGCTAATTTTTTTTCCAAGGAGCTTTAGAATGTAAGCAATAAAAGGCTGTGCAGAGTTTTTAAAACCAGTTAAACCAATAAAAGTTTATGGAGAAAAATATTTGTAAAGTGTTGGACAATAATTTTGGGAAAATGGTGGAAGTAAACAGTTGATATATACAGTATAATGTTTTTACTACAAACATAAATTAAAGAAACAGGTCTGATCACTGAAATGTGGTACATTTGCTATGATTTTCGAAACATTGTGTGACCCCAGACAAACACGCCAATATCAGGACTATCTCAGTAGTCACCCTAGTTTGGGAGGAGGAAGATTCAGACACTATTCAACATTTTGACAAGCACAGCATGGTGACACCTTACTAGTTCTTGGGCACAGCTGTGCTCTGAGCTACAGCTAATACCAGCAGGGAAACATGGTCACAGTGAGCATGTAAAAATGCTGATGTTTACTATGACAACCTGCAAGCATTTGCTGATAAGTCCTAAACATACAGCCGAGGCTGTTGGAAATGTACAGAGCCCATCTTGTGACAGTTGTAAAAAAAAAAAAAAAACAACAACAAAAAACTCAGGACTCATGGCTCAGGAATTGAAGTCCATCTAGTAGCTGTAACTGCTGCTGGAGCAGTCCATGTGACCTGCCCACCATACCTACTTTTCAGTCCACAATCAGTTCCCTTCCCCCCTTGGTACATAAGCTTAAGCCTTGTAGGAAATGTTATCACTTAGCTAACTATGAAGCGTTAAGTCCTAAGATGTCTTCATGTATGATGAATTCTAATCATAATTAAAGCTGCAAGCAAGAGGCTTTTTTGTACATCTTTCAGTGATGCATGTTCCTACCAAGTTTTATAGATGTAGGTCATACCACCTTCAGGGACTGCTTCGTAGAATAATTATAAAGGGCGCTGATGAACCATGTTGGTACATCGAAGATCAAAAATCACATCACACAACACCAATTGGATCCTGTCATATGTGTGCCAAGTTTCATGACTTTACAAGCATCCCTTACCCCTCAAAAACAACTTTGTGTTTTATGGCGAATAAGGCATTGCCACGGCGACAGTGTTTGATGAATACTCAAACACTTGTGGTTTGATCATCATCATGGTCTTGGGACAATGTATTAGCAAAAATGAGGTGGTTGATATTAACCTCGTAGAAGAGAGACATGAAAGAATGAAAGCAGTAACTTTCTGCCGCCAGTAGGTGGCGCTATGACAGTGATGAAAAATTGTGCTGTCGATGTTTTCAGGGCTGGACTGTTATCATATGTGTGAAGTTTTGGAAAGATATGTCCACGTAGAGTCAAGTTACACAACTTTTGTAATCATGGCGAGACATCAAAGTTCGCCACCACATCATGGCCACGCCCTTTGACGAAAACTCACAGTGTTCACAATAAAACATCTTCTACATGTGATGGATAGATTGACCAAGTTTGAGGTGGATCTGGCCAAGTTGTGGAAGTTATACTTCAAAATATAAACCATGTCATTTCCTGTTACCAGTAGGGGGCGCTATATTTATCACAAATTATTGACATGTGGATGTCTTCAGAGCAGCACTGTCATCAATCCTGTGAAGTTTAGGGAAGATTGGACCATGTATGCTGGAGTCATACACTACTTCCTGTTTTGTGGTGAGCAAATTCAAAATGGCGGACCAATCGGATCCTGTCATATGTGTGCCAAGTTTCATGACTTTACAAGCATCCCTTACGCCTCAAAAACAAGCTCGTGGTTTATGGCGAATAAGGCATTGCCACAGTGACAGCGTTTGACGAGACATCATGGTTTTCACAATATAGCATTACCAACATCTTAAGGCCTTTCTGACCAAATGTGAGTTGGATATGCTGAACGTGCTCAGAGCTGCACCTCAAAGTCTAAAACATCGCTTTTTCTGTTTCCAGCAGGGGGCGCTATGACAAATACAACATTTCTGCATGTAGACGTGTTCAGGGCGGGACTGTTATATATCCAGTGAAGTTTGGTGCAGATCGGACCATTTACCCCAAAGTTATAGCAATTTAGTTTTTCATGGCGAGACGTCAAACTTCTCCATCAAAAAGCCAATACGCCCCTCAACGGGTAACTGATGTTTTGATAACTTTTGATCACAAACTAGTCTAGATGGTACACAGCAAGTTTGAAGTGATTCTGATTAATCCTGTTAAAATACAAGAGGAGTTCGTTAAAATACAACACGTGGAAAACACCAAAAATGGCCGCAAAATTCAAAATGGCCGACTTCCTGTTGGGTTTGGCCTATGGCTCCAAGAGACTTTTTTGTGCGTCTGGGTTTGATACATATGTGTACCGATTTTCGTGTATGTCGGTGAAACCTGCAGTCGGGGCCCCTGTTTAAGGGCCGTGGCCCCGCCATTTTATCCTGCCCATCGACGCAAACCATAATACACGGAAATTTTCACCGCGACTGATGCCACCGCCAAATTTGGTGAGTTTTTGAATATGATAAAGCCCTCAGAAAGCCAATTCATTTGGAGGAAAAATAATAATAATTCCTTCAGTTTCAATAGGGTCCTCGCACCGGACGGTGCTCGAGCCCTAATATATATTATTAGCCTAATATTTATTTACTATGTTGTGTTGTAGCAGGGTTCAAATAACCATCGCATTGGAGGGTTCATCTTGGTGGGCACAGTTTGTAGGGGTGTGTGTATATCTTTTGCCTGAGCCTGTACATTTTGAGCAGCCAAATTAAGTGTCTCTTGCTGAAAATGCCTAACTGTAACTGCGTAAAATATGTCTCTGTAATCGATTCCTAGATTAAAATAATGAATTCAAGCTTGTCCATGTTTGCAAGTGGTTAAAGCTACTGATAATACACTTACAAGTTCATCAGCTATCAATAATCTATGAAGGAGGATTAGGGCCGTGTGAAAGAAAAAGCAATCTTAGATTTTGAGAATAAAGTCATAAATCTACAAGAATAAAATCGTAAATCTACGAGAATAAAGTTATACATCTACGAGAATAACGTTTAAAAATAATGAGGTTAAATTTGAAGAATTACGATATTAAATTCGTCATTTTAAGAGAAAAAAAATGTTACAGATTAAGACTGCAAAGTCAGGTAACATGGTATAAAAAGTGACAAGGTGTGTACAAACAGTGATGGGGGGTGACAGTAATATATGTTTTAGCAGTACGAAAATAATATAACGCGTTACCAACAAGATTTCAGGTGATATTATTTCACTTACAATGTCACAAAACATGTAACCACCTGTTTATTGTTTTCATTTTTCATTCATCCACACTGATCCACATTGCTTCACTCCCGCAGATTTACCACTTTATTCTTGTGATATTATGACTTAATTCTCTTACATTTATGACTTTATTTAACAGCGGCCTTTACCTCCATTGTAATGATCCGTCTGCATGGAGACCACTAGAAACACTTTTCTCGTGGCCATGCAAAATGATTCCCACACATTAAGAGAGTCTTGGCCATAGAATAGGATCTCCTTTCCACACAATAATAATTTGTGGCCTTATAATTTATTCTTTTCACAAATGCCACAGGCAGACTCTGTAGAAATGTGATTAGTTTTGCAGGTGATTGAAATTTTGACCTTGCATTGATGCTGGTATATTCTTGAACTTATCCTTATCCTTCTACTATCTCTAGCAACAACACCACCAGGACATATGACAGAATGGTGAATTAAAGGCATATGAACTGCTTGTAACAGCCTTTGCATTGAATCACTCGAGACCTTTGGGTGTAATCTATCAACGTTTCACAGATAAATAAGAGTGTCAGAAAACCCATAATGTGACCTCCACCCACATCTCCCCACCCTCTCCAGACAACACACTAACCGTAACAAAGGCTTCAGCTCGATATTGTTTTGGCTCAGACTGTGTGAATCTGGCGGAGGATTATCGTCATGCCTTAAAAACTTTTCCTCCTTTAATCCTGGATTGCCATTAAAGTCAGAGGCAGATCCCCTACACACTAATCAACACTTAGGGACTTTTACAGAAACATTATGGTTTACTGTTGTCTTTTGTCAAGCTTTCAGAGCTGCTGTCAGGGGCATAAATACAGACAGTGTGGTTGCAGTAGGGCCTGTGAGGTGGAGGGCCCATAGAGAGAGAGCAGGCCCTCTCTGTATGGACTCACAGGCCCTCCAACAATGTGTTGGGCGAAGAATGGGCCCCTTATGAGTGATTGCTGCCTTAGATATATGCCTACGTTCAAAGAAGAACTCTAACTAAATTCAAAAAGGTACCATTTGATATATGTCCCCTTGAAAAAGGCAAACCCATCATTTTTTTGTAAAATAGTCAGTAGCATCTATACGACTATATGCTTATTCAATATAAACTATAAATAAACTATAAAATGATTAAATGAAATGAATAATTTCTCTTTCTTTGGTATTTTTTGTCATATACAGATGCAATGATGATTGATGGGTATTATATATTTTGATGCTCTCCAGTGTCGAGTCTCTGTTTGATCATGTAACAAGACAATATGTGCACAATAGCATGCACTGGGGCCCATTGTAACTACCTTGTGCCACTGGCTGCCGTTACTATACTTGTTAATTTGCTTGGCTAAGAGGGTGCTACAGGTTACTCCTGGGGACTCCAGGGCTGCGTTTGGAAATACTCACTTTGAGTGCCACAGTACACTCTGGCACAAACTGGACCATTTGTACATTCAGAGCTCTGCTAGAATGTACCGTTCAGTTATCCAGAGCACTGCACTCTCAGAGCGGCAGAGCACACTTTGGACAGTGTGTCAGGAGAGACTGAGCAGCAGAGCACTGAGTGGAGTGAATGTGTGAATCACTTAACAGTTCACTAATTGATGTCGGAACAGGATGCTCTGTTTTTTTGAACAACAGCACTCTCATTTTAGTGTAAAGCATCAGATTAGATTTATGAACACGCCTCAGATCTGGGCCTATGGCATTAAATTAGCCTGTTGGTCAAGTGAACACTAATCTAGCTAATGTTAGCCCCGGACTATAAAAACATGTCTCATGGCTTATTTCCTCTAAAATAACACTGAAAACATAACGCTCTCTGGTGTTATGAATGTCAGTGTTTTACTTCAGCAAATCTTCTTTATAGCTACTTAAACAAAAACTTAAAAAACTAATAATTATATGCTAATCTTTGGCTAACATTAGCAAGTAACTTTAGCATTAAACGATAAGATCCTCATGTATCCACTTTCAAAAAATCTGATATATATGAACTATGTTGGCTAAAACTAGCTTGCAGGTGTTGGGTTCTGGGTTCAGTGCCAGGATGCAGAAGTCAAAAAGTACTGAGCCAGTAGTAGAATAGCTCAGGGAATGTCTTACTGTATGGATATTACTGACGATATGCCTGCTGAGAAACTACATACAGTATTTAAATAATGCCTGTGGCAAGCACTGTCCATTTCGAGGAAATCCAGCCGCGATGTTCAGCTCATCAGAAGTGGTCTGGGGGTAGAGAGTGTGGGGTTATCCAAGTGCGCTCAAGGCTATGCTTTATTCACATCTCTGTGACCTTGGGACTTGGAGATCCATTAAATTGTGATTAGTTTTGATGTTATTCTGCTGACTCAACCAGAAGTACGTGCTAGTATCCCTCTCAAAGGAGAAGCCTCATAAACTCAATTCAGCTTATCACTGTGTCAATATCACCAGAATTATGAATAGTAATAAAAAAACAGCCTAATGTAGGGGAGGAGATGGTATATTCTCAAGATGCTAGCTTAATGTATGGACTCACAGGCTCATTTCTCCAGCACACACACACTTGAACATATGCTCTCTTTCTGTCTCTCACACACTCACTGCAGGTTATGACAGGATGTGGGATGAGACAGGTGCTTTGTGTCTCCTGTCCAGACTGATGATTGGAGTGGAAGACTAAGTGGAAGCTCCAATCAGGCAAGAACATGAAGCAAAGCTAGCCTCTGACCTGACTGCTACACAGTCGAGATGTCAGGGTGGAGGTCATTTTGCAGGGCTGTCTACATGACTAGACCTGCTGAAATGCTGTGGTCTTATCAGCTGTATCCTCGTCTAAGTCAGCAAGGAGAGCAGGATTTCATCAATGCTGGAGATCTTCGGACAGTTCAACATGTTTCACAGCTTGACATATTTCCAGATTCTGCTCTTCATACCTACATTCAAGGACACTTAAAGAAAGTCTTTGTAACTTTTGCCAACAGACCTCTGCCATCACCATGCCCAAACCCCCATCTAGCCCACTGAGTTGAGTTCTACTTGTGTTATCGGTTTGTTAACAGTATGGCTGACAGATTCACCATAAAGTCACTGTTCAAGATTAGTAGATATTTCTAGAATTGTATTGATACATGTACCTTATAGGTGTAGTGATATAAGTATATTTAAAGTGACACAGGCCCTGATCACATTGAGACATGTCGCTAGAAACATGTTGCCAGCAGTACCAGTGTTTTCCTATGGTTTGGCGTGCCTGGTGTGTGCTTCTGACTTCTGCTGCATATTGGGCATTTCTAGCAGATATTAGGTGCATATACAAGCTAAAATATTCTTCACTTTTCAGCAAATATTGCATAGCTGCATTGCTAGCAATGACACATTTGGCTTAGGCAGCTAATCAAAACAAGCAAGAGGCAGTATTACCACTGTTTTGATGCCAGTAGATGTGGTAGAAGCAGTGGGACAATGCCAAACCTAAAGGTTGATATTACCAGTATTTAATTACAATGGTAACCCTATTATCCAAGTAACCTTCTAATTAGCGAACGCATGCATGGAGTTGTGTAAGCAACCAGGTGAATCTCTATGGTTGGTATAATGCCATTTAAAACGACGACTGTGAAGGAGCTACAGACTATATGAGAGGGACGGAGGAATTCATATCAAATGTTGTGATGATCAGGTAGACTGATGTCTTTGAGAGAAAAAACGAGAGAAAGAGAGAGACTGCATGTAAGGGGGGCATGGGGAAGATTACAGGAAATTAGTTTGTGTGCCTTTTCCCCATTAATCACATTTAATTGCCCGCTTACGCATGCAGCCCCACTTCACAGACCCTCCATGCTGTTTTGAAGCAGCCACGCCTGTTGCGACGTGTTTTGTGTGATCAGGGCCATACATTTTTTTATGTGTTGTTTGTGTGATTCGATCTGTCTCTAATTAGTGATGTGGTTAGCTAGCTAGCATGCTATTTGCAGCATGAGCTAAATCATGCCATTCTGAAGTGAGAAACAACAACCGGCTCTGTTATTGACATTGTAGCTAATATTATGAAAATTTTTTGTTGTGAACCAGCTAATTACTGTTCGTTTTGTTGTCTTTGCCTTTTCAGCAGACATGGAAAACACAGTGTTACAATGCGGTAAAGTCAGAATTGAGCTGGCAATGTATAGCTGGCCGTACAGACCATATGCAGGTAAGAACATAAGCAAAGGATTTAAACACAACATTTAATTTTCCACTGGTATGTGCACATTACACTGTATATCAATGAGCTATAGTGTAAGTACAATGAAAATACCAATGAAATGCTCTCGGATATATCCAAAGAACATTATTCCATGTCGACTTTTCGATAGATATCAAGCTGTGTTTAAGTGCTAGCATGACGCAACTGACTCTTGCGGACAGGGTTGGACTGGAACAAAAAGTCAGGTCTGGCATTTTGGCACAGACCGGCCCACGACAATCGATCACACAAATATAAATCATATATATATGTTATGTGACAGAAAGGTGTAGGTTTCTTTCAACATTTGGGGGAAACATATTAAAAAGGAGTTCTATTTTTGAGCATTAAGCACTTAATTCCTCTTAATTTCCAGCATTTCCTACATCAGATATGTATACAAATATATGCATACATACATATATATATATGTGTGTGTTTGTGTGTGTATCTGCACCCAACTAAGAATTTTCCTAGTTGACTAACAGTTGTCATTTAGGGCCGACTACTTGCCTGCTTGTTTATGATATAAATTAAATTACTAGTGCAGTGCCCGTAGGAAGTATGTATTCGTATAGAAAAGTGGAAGTTAAGTAGATTTTTCATGTATGGCCAAATGAGGCTGTGTTTGATGGTTGGATGTACAAAGAGGTGTACATACTCTTACTTAGTGTTAATAGAGAAACTGTACATTGGGTAAGACATGAACGTACATTGAGATATGGAGAGACACGCAACATCATTAGATTTCCTAGCTTTCCGTAGATGAACAATCTTGAAATGGTAGCTAGCAAGCACGTAACCCTGCACGCCTGAAAGGAAAAACAAACGTTTCCGACCTAGCCATACTTTGGTATGGGAAGTTTAGGCAATGTTTTAGTCAATCTAACCATGTTGTAGCCATGTCAGCAAACACCATGAGCAGATGAGAACAGCGTGGAGAAACTTAAGAAATACTACTTACCCATGAGATTACTGAAACATGTCATGTTAATGCAAATTGCACCACTTCATCTATTCCTATATGGGGGAGGGACGAAAGGGAATGCCATAACCCCGGGTGTACACTGGATCCGTCGCGTGCGTGGTCCGGCTGTGGCACGGACTCCTCCGTCCTGTGCCGGGTGTCAATGTCCACTGGAAGCGTATCTATAGTGGCGCGCACGCGAGCAGCTGGAATTGACAGATCGCGAGATCATGATGTCACGGTTTGAGTTTAAGGTCTGAGAAAGAATAGTATCAGTAACATTGTTAACACTGTGCTGCATTACAGAGAAATACAAAACCATACTGATGAACCTTAATTAACATAGGCTTATATTTTCTCTACAAGTGCACACCCTGAGCGAGCCGCCTGTTAATGACGCTGGTGTCAAAACAGTAATGGTTGTGCTCAGTGGTCAATGGGCATGTTGTTCCTTACATGTTTCAGATGATACGTCATGTTTGTAGTTGATGAATGATAGGCAAATGTTTGCCAAAATGATTCCACACGTTGGATTTCCTGCCCAACATGTTATTAACTAGCTTGTGTAATAAACGCAGCTACCAGCCCTGTAAATTAAAGTGACTCGTTTGACTGTTGAGTGTGGCCACTTCCTGTGTCTGTCCTTTCAAATTAAATTCCTACCTGGTCCTGTCTTATAGGTTTTGATTTAATTTGACAAGGTGCAGCTCCTGAAAACGTTTCCCTTTTTTAAAATTTTCTCTGACTAAGTGAACGATGAAATCTTGCGTTATGTTTGGTTGACTATTAGGGGTCAGCCCTAATAACCACAGTCCACTCTTCCTGTAACTTGGGTCACTCACAACACATTAACACACAGACCTGCATTTATTTTAACAGGCATGACAACTTCCAAAGACTATCATATTTTTTGTCAAATTTCACCACATAAACTTACATTATGACAAGCTCATAATAAAATGACCTTGCGACGTGATTTGCATAACCATAGTAACTCTTTCCTGCCTGTCTGTTCATGACGAGACAGGTGAGGGAGAGACGACACTGAGTTACTGTGAGCAGCCAGCAAGTTGCTAAAAGGGGGTGAAAAGTCTGGGTTAAAATGATTTTTCTGACAAGCAATTTCGTCGCACCTCCCTTGTGTTTTGTGATATCTATTTTGACACACTTGTCGATTAAGTGTCAATTAAGAAAATATAACAATGGGCCGGACTGCCTGTATTATTGTCTGGTCAGACAAAAACAACAAAAAAAGATAGTTATGTCAGCCCACCAGGAAACTACCTGGTATGCCAGATGGCAAGTCCACCCCTGGTTTTGTAGTTGGCCAAAAAAATCACTCCTTAGAACAAGTCAGGCCCTATGGGCGTGGTTATGGTGGAGGTTGGACCATAATTGTGAGCAAACAAGCCAATAACAATGTAAACCTCTCTGTTGTACTTCTGAGACATAGATATGTCTTAGAGAAATTATATGAGTATGAAAGGAACTTCAGAGGTGTCAACAAGCTGGAAAAATGGCTGCAATAAAATCCACATTAACATTAATACAACAGCTAAAAAAATGTAATTGCCAGAACTGTTTGAAAAGCATGTTCAGGTTCAGTTCAGCCTTTTAGATTCCAGCTCATTCCTTAATAACTCTCTATCATTTGAATATTTCAGACAAACAAATAACATGAACCACAGTCTCCGTTTGATTGCAGAGATCACACTTTCTACTTGGATGCTTCTCTGTCAGGTCGCTTAAAAATAATGAATTTCAAGCAACTGACTCAAGAGAATCTTGGGAATTCAAATAAGATTTGACGTGCCTTTATTCTGTTATCGTTACATTTTGCAGAGTTGTATGGATCTGCTTTAAGTGTGTGTTTTGTTCCAAGAAACCCAAATGTATGATGGTCAACACCTGCAGAAAAATGAATAAAAATGATTGTAAAAGTCATCTGTCATGATGCAGAATTACAGCGTCTTCAGCTGTTTTGCCATTTATTATTGATAGCACATCAGGCTACATCAGAATAACACAGACTTCATCCTGGGACCTGTGGGCCAAAGAAAAATGCAAATTTTTAGAACATGTTTTTTCTCTCCCTTGCAGATTTTATTCCTAAATTGGTATGTCATGCAGTCTTCTTGGCAATGTCAGGGGTATTAGTCGGTGCATAGAGACAACGCTCTTGTTTTGAAATACTTACCTGCAGTGCTGACTGAGAGGTTATCTTCTTAAGCTGCTATCATTATTCCTCCATGAATAACACCTGAGGTCATCACAAAAGGTGTTTGCTCTCAGAGAACCCAGATGGTAGAGGAAATAAAACTCATGCATCCTCTTTTACCGAGTGTGGACAGCCAGTGATGCTCTATTATAATAAATGGGAGGCTATACTCACCTAATGTGGACTATGATGATGTGCTATGGAAGTGGGATGAGCCAGGAGGTCGATGAGGACGTGATGCTGGCAGAAACTTGGTGTTTGTACATGGTGAGCTTTGAACTTTGTATTGCGGAAATTGTGATAACACCAATATAATTATTTGGCTGGATGTACAGCATCTGTCAGAGTTTTATCAGGGGGAACCCATTTATAACTCATATTATAATGTAGTCTGCATCTGGATGCCTCATCTAGATAAGGAAAATATATGAAACATCATCATCATAAGTACAAAGAGCATCCCAGCAGCTAGAACTGTCACCACCACAAAATAAAACATCATTACTGTAGATATAAATGTCATTTCCAAATGAGCAGATAACAAAGTTCAAGCAGCCAAACCTTTATCTGCTGCTACACTCACATGGCATACTCCTCTAACTGCATCATATCCAACACACTCTTTTAATCAAGTTGGTGTATTTAACCCCTCAATACTTTAATTTTGACAGCTACTTGATATTTAGTCTTAGTCTTGGGATGAAAATGCATATTAGTTTTAGTCACATTTTGGTCATTTTTGTCCTTCATAGTTCTAGCTGATGAAATTAAAAATGTTTTAGGACATGAGACGAGACAGGAGCTTTGTGTTTTTTTTTTTAATCTTAAACTAATCCAGTTAGGCTAATGTATGCTGCATTTTAAGATAATTGCAAGCACGGCTGTATTCAGCTTTTAATGTACCAATGGTCCACCACAAGCGTTTTTGTCACGTCTTGTCTTGTCAACGAAAATGAAACATGGGTTTTGTCTTAGTTTGTATTTTTAAAACCTATTTTCAGCTTGTCATCGTCTCATTTTCATCATGGAACAAAGGTTGACAAAAAATATCGTCATAGTTTTCGTCAACAAAATTAACACTGTTTATAATGAGGTGACACAGCCTATTAAATCCAAAATAGCATATCAACATTACTAACGGGTCTAAATCAGTACTCATCTACACGTTACCACAAGGTGAATCTGGCTATTTATGATTAGTTTGTACTTTCACTCTGCAGAGTTGGCGATGAAAGCAAACAAATCTGTCCATGCACTATTAAAGACTAGCCATCACTATTGAGGAGGTAAAGTGACTTGTCCACTAATCAGAAGATCGCAGGTTTAATACCCCACTCTTCCAGTGCATGTTGAAGCGCCCTTGGGGAAGATACTGATCCCCACATTACTGCTAATGGCTGTTCCATCAGTGTGTGGGTGCGTTTAGCAGGAGGCACCTTGTATGGTAGCCTTGGTCACCAATGGGTGAATGTGACATGGATCTGTTGTGACAAGCTCTGAGTATATAACATGGATCATCTGAGGTCATTAGGATACTAAGTTTTGTTACCCTGTCTCCACTTCGTCTTCTTTTTTTAACAGACACTCAGTCATTTATGTTTTGATGTATAAAATAACTGAACGCTGACCTCTGGTTTTACATTAAACATGAACAGCAGTCTCTTGGGTAAGAGTCCTGTGTTTGGTTGACCCGTTCACCACCTCAACCTCCTCCCTATGCAGACTTTTTTTGCCCATTATACTACCAGTGATGTTGTCTCAGGGGAACTCATGTGTCCACTACAACAAATGATCCTAATTGAATTCCCATTGGTACTGTTTTTGTGGTGCCAGTATGTAATTTTAACACATCACATGCCACCGATGCAGTTTTAAAATGTTGTGGTCATTTTAGGCTCTCGGGAAGTGCGGCAGGCTTTGAAGCCAATTTTCATAGTGGCCAAACAGTGGTACTGCAATTTCAGGGGTCCGTCACATGATGCTCTGCGGCCCAAAAAGATTCTTCGCCATAGATTCACATGGCGAAAAAAGATGTCCGTAAATCAATGGATACATTTTTTTGAGCACTACAATGTGAAATGTCTCATTCTACATTCATCATTAGTTGTTTGGCTGGCGGAAGTTAGCCGCTTGGGCAAACTTGGCCACATTTGGACACCTTAAGTCTCTAGTTTGCTTGCTCTATGGGCCCCATAATGAAGAAGACCTGGGTAATGTCATACTGTGGAAAAAGAGCTTGACCAAACGAATTAGATCGCATATACAAGCGGCCAAACTGAGTTTCCTCCCAGTAGGGTGGCTGGGCTTAGCCTTAGAGATAGGGTAAGGAGCTCAGACATCTGGAGAGAACTCGGAGAAGAGCCGCTGCTCGTTCACATCAAAAGGGATCAGTTGAGGTGGTTCGAGCATCTGATCAGGTTGCCTTCTGGCACCTCTCGTCAGAGGTGTTCTGGGCACGTCCAGCTGGTATGAGGCCCTGGAGCAGACCCAGAACATGCTGGAGGGACTACATATATCATCTGGCCTGGGAATGCCTCGGGATCTCCCAGGAGGAGCTAGAAAGTGTTTCTGGGGTGAGGGACGTCCGGAGTACTTTACTCAGCTGGCTGCCCCTAGGACCTGGCCTCGGGTAAGCAGTTGAAAATGGAGGGATGGATGGATGGATGGATGGATGCATGGATGGATGGAAATAGAGCTTTTTTGGCTTCATGGACCACTGAGAATCTTTCATAGGAATGAACAACAGCCCGCCTTGAATGCTGTATCCAGTTCTCTTTGTACATCCACAGGCAAGACGTGAAGCAGAGTGCAACCAATGAAGCAACAGGACTGGTTGCCTGGTTGCTTAAACAAAAATCCAATTAGGCTCCTTGTTTCATTTGCAACATATGATCCATTTGATCTGGTAACATTTGGAAAGTCTTGAAGAGCGGCGCAAATAAGAAATTTTATGCCCATTCAAGTTAGCAAAGTACTAAACCGCACTTGGCTGTGCTTGACTGCTGTAAGTCTCCGGCGCGCCTGCTCTATGGACCACGTGCTGCAGCAGTAGTGCCGATAAAACCCAGATCATCCAGGTTATTTAATATGCAGCAGTTGAACCATTTTGGCTTCATGCACTACTGAGCAACTCTCATAGGACTGGATAGGGACCCACATTGATCACTGTTTCCAGGTCTCTCAATACATGCATGGGTCATTTCATGCATTTCTGTGAGACAAGGCTGCACTCCTGTCATTTGCAGTCAGCACAGCAGGTAGTGGTTGCTAGAAGTCAAAGTTATTTATGGCTACTGAAGAAATGCCACCAAAAACTAGCCTACCAATGCCTTTTGCTGCCTGCGTCTGTCATGTGACCAATGCCTTGTAGGTCATGTCAATCCCTAGTGGTTCTTCTATCAGTGAGCAAAACACCAGACCTGTCTGAATCACTCGCCCAGTTAGAGATAGTGGTGGTGATTCAGAGGTCTGAGGCAGCTCAGCACCACAGTCAGGTTGTGTGAGTTCAGAGAGGGACAAAGATAACTTTAAGAACAAAGGGAGTAAATGCTGAAGAGTTGGAATAAAACATGATGCCGGGAAAATTCTGCCTTTTGCATAATGATGACCTTCACCTTTTGCAAAAATAATATCTCCTATAGTTCCTCTGAAGTGCTGTGTGAGAGGAACTTCAAGCATTAAGGAGCCACTGAGGAGTGTTGAATAAGAGAAAGAGAGAGCTGTAGAAGTTAAGGACTTGAAGACATTCTGAATTTCTACATCTGAATGCTGGCAGGATGCCCTATTGTCTGCCTTTCATAAAAGAACTTGCTGACAAAGAGGGAAATGTGAGAAAAGAGTCTGCTCCTCTTAGTAAAAATATACAGTATATTTTCGCTCCATGTTTTGATGCCACCTGTCTACTGCTGTAGGTGAAGTTGTAGCCTTCAAAGTGAGAAATATTCAAAGCTGTGTTATTTTCACACCGTATTTTTGGAATAAGGACGTCTTGCTCGCACCAAGTTTGAGGGAAAGGTTACAACAAGGCAGCATTGATCAGGGCTGCTGGTGGCTGGATTTCCCCCAAACGAATTATTTCCACATACTGTAAAAAGCTTAACTATTTCCATCACAAATCTGTGAATGTGGAGTGGGACTTCAAGATTCTTCTAAATTCCCCAGTGCCAGATATTTTGTGGCATACCTACACTCATGAAATCAATTACCTCAGCTGGGAAGAGGTAACATTTGAAGGATGCTGAATACGGTATGGCTGTTAACAGGAGGCTGCAGTTTAATCAAATCAGAGCACTTGAATGTGAAAGCAATCCCAAACTGAACATTATTTATCCTGGCATGACACAATGGCTGCGTTTGTGGCTCAACCCACCATGACCTCAGCTCTGAGCCGGGGAGGAGAGACGTGGGGTGCTGAAGAGATGCCATTCAAGTGGAATAACATCCTGCGTGTTACTTAAATGCTGTCTGTGCTTTACAGAGTGTAGGTCACACACAAACTGCCTGCACTGGTCAGATATTTTCCCCTTTAACTCCACTTGCTGTTTCTGTGTCAATGTTCAACCTTGAACCGGTTGCAAACAGACACAAAGAGAAATGGAGACAGATATAGACTCATACTGACACACAATAGGGCAAACTTTTAATCGCAAATTTCAATTTCCTGTTAATAATAGAAAAAAGAAAATATTTGGATGACAAATTTCAATTCAAAATGTACAGTCTATAAGGGACAGATCGTTTAAAGTAATTTGCCTTGTGGTCTGCCAAAGGGTGCCCTTAAAATTCAGCTTGACTGAGTTCACGCCATCTTAACCTATCAGTAAACTAAGCTATAAAAACTGAAGAGGGCACTAGTGAGCAAAGTTGTGCTGATTGGATAGTGTGTGCAAGTGTAGTGTCTAGTTCTTCACCAGGTGAAGACAGAAAAAACAATTTGCAGACTTTATAAAAAGCAACAGCCTTCCTCTACAACCACACCAAATCAGAGACCTCACCTGCTAGCTGCAACTCAAAAAACAGTGAAGAGGGTAATTCCTACATTCCCAGGGTCCTGTGTTCCCTAGATGTATATGGCACACAATGGGAACATGCAAAGGGTACTATGTTACCAAGGTTCTATGATCCCAGCTCTACATATGTGCTCTCCTAGGATCCTATGATCCTGGTGTCCTGTGTTCCCCAGCTCTATATAGCACATGAGGGGAATCTGAGAAAGATGTCCTCCAGCTCTGTGTACGCTTTGACATGGGCTAGGTTAGGGGACTAAAATCATGACTCTGGGAGTGATGAAATTGTAATGGCACAGGTCTTAGTCTAAATGCATTTGCACTTTATGTTAGGAGTGTGGCTCCAAAATTAACTGCAGCCCAATACATTTGAAAAACTATTATAAGAATTAATTAATTGGGAAAATTACTTCTAATCAATAAAGGACTGGAGAAAGGGTGAGAAAATAGGCGTAAGGCCAGGTTTAATTCTAATTTCTAAACAGGTTAAGGTTAAGAAAGGAGTTCAAGGTCAGGTTAAGGTGAGGAAACAAGACCTGGAAAGGGAGTCTGACACCTTCACACACAATCTTATTCATCACTTTTAATCTTACATTTTTATCTATTTATGGCTCTCCGTCTGAAATGTTGATATGCAGAGTAAACCAGAGCTATTTTAGGGACAGAAAGTGACAGAAAGTGGAATAAACACAGTAGGAGGGTTGATGACTGCCAACAGAATACTGACCCTTGGAACCCAGAACTTTTGGAACTTAGATATGCTTCCAGTGGAGGCACCAGTACAACTTCGGACTAATAACAAGATTTACATGATGGATATGCAATCAATGGTAATTGTTGGTTTTTAGGATAATGACAAAACTAGAGCCATAATATAAGACTCTGAGTGGCAACAACATCTCAAAACACAGTGCAATGATATGACACCACACAGAAAAAAACAAAAAAACTAGACTACACTGAAGGGTAAGACACTCTCTGACAATGCTTTTTGAAAAAGTGACAGCCTGAACACACACTGCACCCATGCTAACCTTTTTCTCCATGTGTCACCTCAGCCAACTCTTTCGTCTCCGCTTCAGAAAATACATGCACAAACAATAACCAGAACCAAAGAGCAACATCGCCTAAGTCCCCAGTGAGACACAGAAACAAAGACTGTGTGAACCTTTTTAAATGCATGATACCGTTTTGCACATTAAAAGCTCCAGAGCCAGTTCTTCAGCCCTGGCTGCTATGCTGCTATGTGTCTGTCTCACTTCTCTTCAGCTCCCACCGACACAAATGTGCATCAGACTCTGTGAGCTAATAGAGGTTTCACTGAACTTGCAAGACTTTTTCAACAAAAAAAAAAAGAAGACGGAGGGAGGGCTGTTATTGCAACGCAGCCCAAATCCAGGGCATAGTCTCAATCCAATTCAGTTCAAAAAACTTTGTTTTCTTTTTCCATACGGAGCATCATTCGCTGCAGATAAATGGATGCACTGCAGACAGTACATATATGGTGGATAAGAAAAGGCCAACAAAGGACTAGACAGTGCTATGAATATAGAAATGGGCTGAAAGGCCTGCCTCTAAAAAACTTCGAAATGCTTGACAAGAAGACTCAAATTCACAGTATCAGCACACCCTCTTGTATTTATCAGTTCTGAGACGACAAATCCAATATAACAGTGCTGAGGCAGACTGGATCTCTGTGGATACGCTAAGCTGATCATCTTACAATCTTGCTATTTGTAAATTAATTTTGTGTCTTAAATGCAGTGTTGTGTGTCGGAACAGTGAAGTGCTTCACAACATGCCGTGGCTGGAAGCACAGGCACGTTTAGCTGCTGGTTTGATAAAGACTGTAAGAAGCTGCAGTTCATTGAAGCTGACTGGGTGATTTTTATTGTAATAATTTCTTTTTCCCCCTTAATCCAGAGAACGTGATGTTGCACAGTGGCAGTTACAGTTACTAGTACTGCTACTTAAAGGTTCAGTGGGTAGGATTTAGGAAATGGAATCTCGGCTATGGAGACTGCTATGTTTACTGTGAACCCCACAAAGGTTTAAAGTAAAGTCTATGCAAATGCACCAGATTGCCAAAATGACATAAAAGCTTAATGTTCACTGGGAACAAAAATTCTCCCTTGTGAGCTTGACTTAATTTTTTTATGTTAAGTTAATAATTTTTGAGTTTTGAGTTAATTTCACTAAAATGTATAAAGCTGATTTTGCTGAATTACTTTAAGGCCAATAAACAACACTATTATTGTGGCCTTAACATATTGTGGCATGTTGAAGCTAAATGAGTGGAGTTTCCCAGCATGGCGTGAGACAATGTGTTTCAGGCCATAAGCCAAAGAAAACTACATTTAAATGTGTTCTATATCTCTCACGTTACCCATTATATAGTGATTAATGTTTATGTATTTCACAATGGTTCTAATGGGTTACAGTTAATATTGTGGTAAAAGACATTTTGCACAATGAGTTAAGTCGTTTACACGTAAGAGTGCCTAATGTAAAGTTGTGTTGAGGTGAAATGAAGAGCACTTCCTGGATCAGAGTTCATCATTTTATTATAGTCTTGCAATTGAGAAATCAAAGCTCACTTCAATATATTTTCATAGTTAAATGAAATTTATTAAAAAATGTTATTAAATGTGTACACAATGGGCCAGATCCTCAAAAGGATTGCACTGCTTTTGCGACCGCTAAACCTGTGCAAATGAGAGAAAAAAATAGCGTGCAATCCACAAAGCACACGCAAAGGGTGAAATGCACGCAAACTGAACACAAACTGCACTGCCACTCCTAGCTGCGCCGGTCCAATTTGCATGCATGTAAATTAGGGAATATTCATAAATTCAGCGCAAAATTGACCCCTTCCTATGCAAATAAGCCTCACTGCAAATGCCACCTAATCCACAAAGACCAGCGCTAATTGCCACGGTCAGTAAAGCGGTGCTATTTAACGCCAGTGAGACCCGTGTATTAAATCCGCGCAATTTCTCTTTCTCCCTCTCTCACTCTCTCTCTCACGCAAAATGATTGCAAATTGCACTCAGTTGGTGGTAACTGTGGAACATAGCCTATATAAGGGCTGTCATGCCAGGACTCTCCGGTAATCATGGCAGCAGTGATTGTAGCCAGGTGAAGGCACCGTCATGGCAGGCGCGCACAAGAAAGGATTTATCGGAGGAGAGTATGACTTGCGCTCAGCTGCCAAACTTTGTGGGCGTGTTAGCGCCGGCATATGATTAGAACAAATTCTTTTGAGGATAAGGCGCTAAAACAGGGCAGATTGCGTGAGCTAATTCTGCGCAAATAATGGCGCTATTAACAGGAGCAATCCATTCTTTGTGGATCTGGCCCAATGTTTTTATTGTCTGACAAAATGAAATGCTCAAACAACAAAAAATGTCAGGTTAAACTGATGTAAACTTCCTGTCAGATAAGGGTCCTGTGACACATTTATTCTGTGTCTGGTGTACTTAAAACTTTTAAGTTAAGTTGAAAAATGTTTTGAGTTATGGGCAGGGTCAGAGTTAGGGGTTAGAAGGTTAGTGTCCACATAGCGGTTTTCTTCAGCAGAACAGTGCTAGCAGGGCACGAGGGAGTTTTTTTTTATCCCAGCACTTCACAGACAAAGCTCTCGCAGCACTATTTTTTAATGACACTCTCCGCATGTTTACATTTCTATGACAACAATATCTTGACACTAACATTAGCTAGGTAGCTAACATATTGCTACATTAACAGAGGCTTGGCTACACCAGCAGTTCCCAACTTTTGTTTTTATATTCAATGCATAACAAGAACAGAACAAAATAACTGATTAACTCTACAGTTACCTGGAATATTGAACACAACTGCAGGAAGTTTGTGTAAAACAAACAATTTGGCTCAATTATATTTCATGAATATTACATCAGAGATGAGTGAGTTTTCCTGATATTTTTATGAACTTTTTATACAATTCTTTATGTAATAATAATAATAATAATAATACAAATAATAATAATTATTATTATATATTTATTTTTGACACATTTCTTCAATACAATAAATAAAGTTTAATAAATGAAATCCTGAGATACACACACACACACACACATATATATATGTGTGTGTGTGTGTGTGTGTGTGTGTGTGTGCGTGTGTGTGTGTGTAGTACAGAGCTGACTGTGGCTTAGAGGTAAAGCTGGGGGACCTGGGTAGATCCCCAGAAGTATCCTTGGGCAAGACACTGAAACACAAATTGCCCCCAGTGGCTGTTTCATCAGTGTATAAGAGCATTTGAATGGTTACTGAGTAGCAGGTGGTACCATATATGGTAGCCTCTGCCACCAGTGTGTGTATGGGTGAATGTGATATGTAGTGTAAAAGCACTTTGAGTGGCTGGAAGACTAGAGAGGCATTTTACTAGTGCAGTCAATTTAAAGTTTTCTTACACTACTGAAAATCGAGAGGGCCTCGTGACCCGTTGTGAAGCTTTGGCGACCCTTAATCGGGGTTGGTACCCCCAGGTTGGGAGGCTGTAGGCAACACACTCAACAACAAGCTTACAAAGTGAACAGTGGTAAAAGCACAATATTCACCAGCAACATCTAATGTCCACTGGCTGATCTGCTCCCAATAGATGAGCTTGTCTGTTTTTGTTGTGACAGTAGACAGTAGTCTAATAAAAGAAGCTACAGTGACATCACTGGCACCATTCCAAAAAGTTAAACGATTTTCAACTCAAAGTGCTCAGAGTGGCCGCTCAAAAAAGGTGGAGTGCTCTGAATTAAGAAACAATTGAAAAAAAGATGCCAGCGCTGAGAAAAAACTCATTGTTTAGGCCTCTTTAGTCTGCCTCTCAAATGACAATAGGTGACTAATTGGTGCAATAATACTGAAATTGTGATGCTGTCACAGCTGTGTGGTTATACAGTATTTTACAACAGCATTGAACTAGTCTTGGGCGGTATTTGATACCTTTATATCTTTGTGGAACTTCACCGGGGTATACGATGTGTGACAGTATTTGTGTGCACCCCCCAGCCGAATACCCTAGTATACTGTAATACTGTGATACTGCCCAAGCCCCGCCCAACACAGCTTGGTCGTCATAATCAAGGACTGGAACTATCCATTTTAAAAGTTGTAACCAAATGTTTAGTGAAAACTGTCTAATTAGTGATGCTATTTTTGTAACAGATGGAGGAACAGCTGTATCCTCTATACCATAACTCCCATGTGTAATAATTTGGTAGAATGTAGCCTGTAGTTTGTTGAATTTTAATCTGACTCTGTATTAGCCTTTTTTTGGCAGCCTAAAATACAGATAACATTACCTGAGATGACCACTGGAGATTCGAGATTTTGAGATTCAGGACCTTTTTTCACTTCAACAGAGATTAAAGAAACATGCCAAGGTCACATTTTGGATTGTTAATATTTCTAAAGTTTGCTTGACACCTGAGCAGAAAGTGAAAATCAGAGCGGCAGGGTGAGACAGATATGGAAACAGTAAGAGAGGCAGAGAGGCAACCTGTGCTGCTTTTAAGGCCACGGGTGGCCCCTGAGCAGCCTGAGCCATCTCTTGTCTATTCTCAGCCATCCGTACCTCCATCCATCCAGGGACGTGACTCCATACCCTCTACCTTCTCTCATCCCCTCTATTTCCTGTTTTCATCTCAGCCTCTGGTCCCCACAGACAGCAGGAAGAAAATGAAAGCAGGTACAGGTGCTCCTCTCTGCCTCTTGCTCTCCCTGCTTGCATATTTCAGTGGATTTATTCTAGTTGTCTGGCCTTGTCTGTCCCTGTCCTACTACTTCTGCTCACTGTTACCCGAGGGGCACACGTACCCTGTCCCAACATGTGCAAATACTCTACCTATGCACGCACATTCACACATTTGCATGTTATGCCCATATGTGTTGTCTTGCAAACGCACACACACACACACGCACGCACGCACGCACACTCACACACACACACACACACACACACACACACACACACACACACACACACACACACACACACACACACACACACACACACACATTACCCACATGCATTTTCAGTCTCCTTCTCTCTTTGACTCTATTTTGGGAGAATACCTTTAGAGTAGCTTGAATAATTCTCTTTGTGCAACACAAGGCTCTTCACTCTCAGAAAGGTTAAAGAAACTTCTTTCCGAAATCTGGTCCCTGGAGCCCTTAGACACTCAATGAAAGAATTTACATTGCATCACTGCACCTACTTCATGACAGTGTAGCTTGTAGACCAGCATGTATGAAACAAGGTTGTGTTGTAAGGGGCTGTGTGAAAATAATTGGGGTGTGGAGGGGGGCTAAACCTTGTGTTTAATGATTAAAAAAAACCTCCAATCAATATTTCTATATAAGATATTCCTAGGTCCGAACCAGGCCCCCAGGGAGTGCACCAGACTTTGAAGCCAATTTTCATAGTGGCCAAACAGTGGTACTACAATTTCTGGGGTTGGTCACATGATGCCCTGTGGCCCAAAAAGACTTTCTCCTATAGACTTATGTTGGGAAAAGAGATGTCTGTAAATCAGTGGATACATTTATTTTTTTTCTTTGCGTCACAACCCCTGCAAAATGACTCATTTCACTATTGGGATTTGACCCATTCGGTCCGATGACATTTTGAAAGTCTAGAGGAACCACATGATTAAATCACTGTAACCCCATTCAAATTAGCGGTGCTAAACTGGAAGTTATCCGTTTGGCCAGTGGAAGTTATCTGCTTGGCCGCACTTGGCTTTGCTCGATCGTGTTTGGCTGCTGTAAGTCACTAATGCTCATGCTCTATGGCCTGTACAGTGCAGGTAATTTTATTCGTGGCAGTTGAACCATTTGGCTTCATACACCACTAAACAACTCTCATAGGAATGAATGGGGCCCTGCATTCAGTGACCCACTGTACACCACCTGCCTAGCACCACACAGCAGATAAAGTTAGCAACTACCTAGTGGTAGCAACTAGCTAAGCCATATTTTTTCTTAAGAAGCTGGTAAAACAATATATGCTCATACAAGGGTTCATACAATATCCTACGAATTAGTGCACCATGAATTAGGTTACATAATAAACGTAAGGTCAAGTACCTAATTACTTAAAGTAAAGTTACTGTGGTTAGGTTTAGAAAAAAAAAATGGTGACAATCTTAACTTTAAATAACTCAAAGTTCACTCAAAGCTCACATGATTCCGATCACTGGTCTCCTGGGTAAAAGTCCTGTGTTTTGTGACCCATCAACTGCCCCAGCCTGCCTCCCTATGGGACTACCTCCTGCTTTATACTTTACTCCTGTCAGGGCATTGGTCATTTGATAGCGGCCTTCCCAAACATCAGGGTTAAACACAAATTACTGGCTCATTATTACGTGGGATATGTATGAATATTGGTGCATTACTTTGTGTAGGACAAAAGACAAACAGTGCATGAGAACAGCCTGGGTAGAAACCAAAGCATGGCTAAAGGGTGATTGAATATATGACTTACATTTCTAACACACATCAACTTTGTAAGGTTGCAGGTTATAGAATATGTCAGTGTTGTCTTTACAGTTTGTTGCACTGACCCAAAGTGGCTGTACTCCAACTTAACCATCAATATCTGCTTAAGGATCTAATTATTATCACAATAGCCCCCAATTGGCACAGAAACTGAATAAGCAATGGTCAAATTATTGGAAAAACAACTAAATTGTGTGTCCTGTTTATTTTGCTCTCCATATAGGAACCAAGAGCTGCTAAATGAATGGTTAGTAGGAGCCTTGTAATATGTAAATGCTAACAAGAGCAGTGACACTGAGGCTGAACAGTAAAGCTGTGGACTGTAAAACTGAAAAAATAAGCTAAAAGATACTAAAATTCTTTGCAGAGCTGAGAGGAACAGTTGGTGATAATTCTCTGTGGGTTTGTCTACCTACATGTAGCCCTTTGATGCATTTTTAAAGGTCTAGTGTGTAGGATTTAATAGCATCCAGTGGTGAGGTTGCAGATATTCTCCAATGTGCCGAGCATGTAGGAGAACTATGGTGGCTGATGCGAAAATGCGAATACATAAATTGCCCTTTCTAGAGCCAGTGTTTGGTTTGTCCATTTTGGGCTACTGTAGAACAACATAGTGGATTCTGTAGACAAAGACCCACCCTGTATGTAGATAAAAATGACTCATTCTATGGTAATGAAAGCAGGATTCTTATTTTCAGGTGATTATAAACTAATGAAAAGCATAGTTATGAATGTTACATACTATTTCAGATGCCACTGAATCCCACACACTTGACCTTTAATATATAACGTTTTATATATTCAATAAAAATATTGATTATAGCATCTATAGTAATGTACTTAACTCTGGTATCTACTGGTGAGGATTGCAGATTACACCCAACTAAAACTTTTCCTAATTAATATTCCCTCAGTTTTCATTGTTTACAAGGTTTTTACCATGAGTTGTGCTCACCATTTTTCTCCGATTACTTATAGATCTGGATAGATCCAGATGTTATGGAGGTTTTTTATCTGAAGCCGAAGTATCCACAGAGGTCTCTTTCTCTCCAAAACAAATGAACCAGGTGATTTAAAACAGTGAAAGCACTGAATAAAGAAAAATTCAGTATTTTTCTAACGCTCTCATCAAGGCCATGTTCAAATTAAAAGTAATTGTAATAAACTGTTACTAGTTAACTGTGATAAGGATGACTAAAGCTCTGACACTGAGCTACATACATACACCTACATTTTTGGTGTAACCATTATTTTTCTTTTTAAAGTAATACACCTCACAGGGAAAGGTTGCCTTAAAATAGAAAAATATGGGCTAAGAAAAACGTGAGAAGCCCCCCCCCATTCTCTATGCGTAACTATAGAAATACATTGAGTCTCTAAGCTCTGATTTGCAAATGCACTCAATTTAATTATTATTGTAATTTTGTATCCTACTTAGCTTAGAAGACTATTATCCATACTTAGCATACATCATAATCATAGTTGTCGTGGTGATGAAAAGACTGCTCACTTCTGGTGTCACTGAGTAATAGCATGGCAGGGAGGTGACAGAGTCACAATGGCTGGGAAAAAAACCTTAAGTCATATTGGAAGTTAAACTGATCTCCATAAAGCACTTACTTGTCACCACTCGCATTTTCTAATTTGCAATGCACACAATTAGAAAGGCAGTGAAATATATTTTTCCAAAGCAGCTAACCAGCTTAATTAGTCTCAGCTGATTACACCTAAATACTTTGGAAACAACCATGTTGAGTATGAAGACATGCACACAGTATAAAATGACCACTTGTACGTTTCTGCCTTCTCACCTCACATGAAAGTTCAGCTCTCTCATTTGAACACTGACTTTACAACCCCCTTCTTTAGCCGAGGTTCCGGGCGAAGACTTGAATTGCTTCACAATGGAGCTGAAGAATGCCCCTGGTGTCACTGGCATAAGTAGCAGAAAGTGTCCTAGTGCAAAGAAAGAAGAGGATATGAATAAAAGATGACCAGGCACAGCCAGGGGCTCTCTATTATTAAAGTGAGTTTCTACATCAAGAAACATGGAAGCTAAAAGTATTTGTGTGTTTGTGCGCATGTGTGTACCTGAGTTCACAGTAATTTGCTGCTAATGTTGCACAACTGTTTAGATATGGAACCCAAGGGGTCAGTATTAAATGTTGAACAGTGAATCATATAGATACTATAATAATCTAAATAATATACATTTTTAAAACTTAGCTCATTATTATAAAATTATTATTCATCATTCATTTTCATAACAACTGTGTGCTTTGGATATAATTTTTATCTTATTATAGGTATTATTTCCCAATCACCCAATTATTCCATCTTAAGTTTTATTTCATAATGTCACATTTGTTTCATAATGACATATTTTATTTCGTGCATGATGTCATTTCTCTTGACAGATGTGTTGTCTCTGCTCTCTGACATTTCAGCCAAACACGTCCCCTGCCCCTTTTAAGCTAGCAAGCTCAGCAAAGGCTCAAAGGTTTAGCCAGGTACCTCCTGTTAGCTAAAGCAACAACAATTCCAACATTATTCAGAGCCAACCAACTGGAGGCTGCTGCTTTAAATAAACTAAGGAACATCTTTAGAACCCAAACCCTGCAGAGCAAATGAATTAACGAGCTAACATAAGCTGCTGTAGTTAAACAGTCTCTTCACTTTGACAAACAAAGCTCACAAGCCTGTCTGTGTCTATCGTTTTTTTAACCCACTTCAGATGAAACCATGCGCATGATGAAAGCAGGCTGCCAAACATCAGGCCCAATGATTGGCTGAAGTTGGGTGTTGACTCATCTATAGCTGGGCGCCCTGTGAAACAGCACAGCTTGGCTTTGAACAGCACCCTTGCCAAAAAAGACTGAGGGGCTCCCTCTTATTCCACTACTTAGGGGCAGGACGTTGGGTTTTGATGCCCCTCTACGTCCTCTCCTTAGAGGCCGGACATTGAGTTTTGAAGCTAATCTACCCTCTCACCTTAGAGGCAAGACATTGGGTTTCATGTCCTTCTATCCCCTCACCTTTGAGGCAGGATATTGGGTTTCATGTCCCTCTACCTCCTCACCTTAGAGGCAGGACATTGGGTTTCGTGCATCTCTGCCCCCTCACCTCAGAGGCAGGATGTTGAGTTTGGATGCCCCTCTACCCCCTCATCTTAGAGGCATGACATTGGGTTTCGATGCCTCTCTACCCCCTTACCTTGGAGGCAAGACACTGGGTTTCAGTGCCCTTCTACACTCTCACCTTAGAGGCAGGATTTTAGGTTTCAATGCCCTTCTACACCGTCACCTTCGAGGCAGGATGTTAGGTTTAGATGCCCCTCTATCCCCTCACGTTAGAGGGGGTAGGGGGGCATCTTGTTTATATGTGTATGCCACCCTTGTGTATATCTATTTTTACCAACATTTGCTGGCTGAATTCAAGTTGCTACAACTGTTACAGGGAAACTTTGCTAGTTGGCAACCAGCTCTGTTTTTGCAGTATCGAGCTCCCCATTCGTCTGCTGTGGTGGCAAAAGTCACCTACTGCCCAGATGCAGTGACAGAGCTGGTTGAAAATAGGCAAAGTTTCCATTTAACCTTCTATTTTTCAAGCTACTGTATGATAGCTGTCATATTTCATGGAGACAGACTTTCAGTGGCTATAGCAACTCTAATTCAGCCAGAGCGAACTGCTCCTCAACTTCTGCCAGATAAGCAAACTTTAAGACCTTCTGGTATCTGAGTGGCAGGGTGGCCTAGCTAGCTATCAGTACTCTTTTTCAATGGTGCTCACTAGCAGTAGGTTAGCAGTCAGTCATTGTGCCTTAATGCCCGGCAGCCCACTTTCATCATACGGAAAAATAGTGCACTCTGTCTAGCTAGTTAGTAAGCTAGGTACAGTAGATGCATTTTTCTCAAAGAATGGCAAATACATGACCCACCCTACTAGACCTTACTCTACCTCTGATTGGCTTAACTTGCCATTCTTACCCTAACCCTAACAATCCAGCTCCTCTTGACTAAACCTAACTAACCAAACCAACAAAGGTAATGAGAGCTAGCCAATCAGAAGGAAAGTAGGGCAGTTTATGCCTTTTCCATCTGAGGAAAGAAAATGTAGCATACATAGGTAGCATGTGTAGGCTAAATAAATAAAAGGAGATGTTAGTTTCTGTGTCTGTGTTTATTGGCAGCAGCAGCTATGTACTTGAATAAGATTTACTTTGACGTTGTTGCTCTAGCTAACAAGAGTTAATTGAATAAATCGTGTAACTGTTTCAGTATTACTGTGTCAAGTAGTCACCTATTGCCATATGTGACACAGAGCTTAAGGGAGCAGTTGGCAATTAAAGCTCAAATTTATCATCTGCCAGAAAGAGAATGGTCAAAAGGATGCAATACTGTCATTAAAAAATGCCCCCATATACCCACAAATATATTGTGAAAGAAATGAAGAGAATTTAAGGGGAGTAATGCTTAAGCAGCCTGTAACCAGTAACCTGTCCTGTTGCTTCATTGAAGGGCACTCTGCTCTGCATCTTGCCCATGGACATATAACCAGACCTGGATACAGCATTGGAGGCAGCCCCTGTTCATTCTTATGAAAGCTGCTCAGTGGCGCATGAAGTCAAAAAAGCTTTATTTTCACCATATGAAAACACCTAGATTATGGGGCCCATAGAGGGAGAGCACTAGAGACTCATGACCAGAGATATAAAGTAACGAAGTAGGACTACTTCACTGCCATACTTAAGTACTAAAAGGCTGTATCTGTACTTTACTGGAGTCTTATTTTTTTCTCCTACTTCCACGTTTACTTCACTACATATTTTTGATGAGTCGAATACTTTTGCTCCGATACATTTTCTATGAGCAGCATCGTTACTTGTTACCATTATAAATATTTTGACGGACCATTACAGTATCACTGCCAGAGCGGTAGATGGCTCTGCCGCTGACTACAAGCAGGTTTGGTGGAGCTGGCTTGTTATTGGCAGTGATCAAACTGCCTTATCACAACATCGCGTTCAGTTTGCTCCCACTCTGCCTCTCGGCTTGGAGCGACGACAGAACCCTTCTGACAAGGAATTCTCCTCTACAAAGAGTTAAGCTCACTGTTTTAAGGTGCTCTGATCACTTGCCTTGTTTTGACAACAGAAATACTTGTACGTGGGCTTTGAGAGCTCGAATTGGTCTAACAAGTGATGTAAGCACCTTCTTTTAAGGTGCTGAATTGGTTTAAATATCCTGGTTTGCTGTCAAAATTCTGTTGTTTAGCCCTTCTCATTTGCGCCTTCCAAGTTTGTTTAGAGAGTGAATTTAAGACTCCATGTCCATGCACTATATCTTGTACATTCCCAGCCTTGTATTGCTGCTATAGCCAAAGGAAGTTTAAGTGTCCCTCAGGCTAAACGTTTGAAGACATTGCATAAACAATATGATATACAAACTTTGGACTGCTTTCTTTATTAACTACATAACATATTAAAACTTAATACTTGTACTTTTACTTTCAGTACTTGAGTACATATTAACATAGACTACTTAAGTACAAAAAATATTGAATACTTTAATACTACTTGAGTGCGGTGCTTAAAGAAGACTTCAACTTCTACTAAAGTCAGAGTATCTGTACTTTTACTCAAGTCTGGGTCTCTGGTACTTTATACATCTCTGCTCACGACAGCTGAACATAGCTGAGTGGCTAACTTCGGATTTAGTGCTTCGCTAACTTGAATGGGATAAAATTATTTAATTTTGCAGCTCGTCTAGACTTTCAAAACATTATCAGACCAAATTGTTCAAAGCCTATGGGAAAAAGTCTTCTTGGGCCCAATGGCATCATGTGATGAACCCAAACAGTGTTTCCACTTTTGGCCATTATGTAAAATTGGCTTCAAGGCCCTATACTTTTCCTAGGGGCTTGGTCTTGCCTAACAATGGCCCTTAGCTGTTCTGAAATCACTGTAAACCACAGCCTCCCATGGCTTATTGCTTGAACACCTCGGGGCTCCATACTTCATACACGGATTCCGTGCAAGGTGAATATTTGAGGAAAATGTGTTTTCTGTTGTTCAGGCATACTACTGCTGACAATGACCTGAATGCATATGTTCAAAGGTGTGTATGTATGTGTGTGTGTGTGTGTGTGTGTGTGTGTGTGTGTGTGTGTGTGTGTGCGTGTGTGTGTGTGTGTGTAGGTGTGTGTGTGTGTGTGTGTGTGTGTGTGTGTGTGTGTGTGTGTGTGTGTGTGTGTGTGTGTGGAGTAAGTCAATGGCCATGAATATATTAGTACATTATTTTCTGGCCACAGGGATTATCCACTCACTTTCTTTCCCTGAGCTTTATTGATGCCACTGAACTGAAACCGTTATGTGCAAACGCATGCAAGGCCCAACAACGTTTGATCAGCACATCATGACTTCCACAGGTGAATTGCGAGATGAGTGTGGAGGAATATATTATAGATGTGTCACGTTATGCACTTTTATCGTGTGCAGCCTAGCCACGGGCTAGCTTTTAATTGGCTTCCCTGAGACATGTAAACATCAGTTTGCATATACAGCGAGCAAACATCAGAGAAGAGGAAACAGGGGGATGAAGAGGGTGAAGAGGAGCACGCCCTCTGTAACACAATGTCAAAATGTATGATTTCCTGCCTTTATGCTCAGAGAGTGTCCTTGTTTCTGCTCTGTGTGTCCCACTGAGGAGGTAATTGAAATGATGGTAAGTGAAGACCTCAGTGCTGCTTCTCCTCACACCAGACGGCGATGATTCCTCTTGCCACATATAATCTAAGTCAGCCTGACATGCGCTGAGAGGATAAAGTCATTTTCAGGCACTTGAAAAGCACAGGAGTGAAATAAAAATGGCGTGTCAAGATATTGCTTGAATAAGTGTTGTAATTCACAGTGAAAGCATGCAGCCTCTGCACTGATGGATTTCTTTGGATAAACTAGTGTGCTTGCTTGTGTGAGTGTTTGCGATTACCCCTCGAACCTTCACCCTCATGTCTGTTTCCGCTCCACGTCCTTGCCTCATGTTTAATTTTACTTCTGTTTACTCATCTGCTGCGTGGGTACACAAAAACATCAACTTGCTTTTAACAAATGAAGCCTAGAATGGAGAAGCCATGGGCTGTGTGATAATGAAACAAAAAGAGATTTTCTCCATTGTTTAATAATGCTTTGTTTTCTTATTCATTCATGTATCAAAGTCTTTCTTTCTCCCTTCCGCTTATATTAACATGTTTATATTTGCCTTTTTTTAAAACACTAATCACCTAATGGGTCCAGGAAGTCTCATTCACATACTGCAGTCATCAATTAACTAATTAAATCTTATTTTCGTAGTTAGCCTGTCTGTCCTCTGGTGGCTGAATGTAAGACTAACATCCCTGATTTCCCCTTTGACAGCTCTAAAGCTGTAATCCTTGAAATTTTTTATCATAGCAGTTTGCATTTTTGATGCTGTTCATGACCATCATAACTTTAAGAAGTATTTCACTGCTGGAAAAATGGTCTTTCCGCAAATGTGGGCTGTCTATGCAATAAAAAGATGCCAATATTTTTGAAGTTGGTGCTACAAGACCATAGAGGACAGAAAAAAAGTGCTGTGACATTCCTTTTTGTTCAAGAGGTAGAACACCTACAACTACTAAAATGCATTGCACCACAGTGGACCAGTAAATGCTCCTGCTGGTGGATGATGTAATCATGCCCCCAGGATGTGAGCCAGGCTTTGAAACCAATTTTTGTAGTGGCCGAACAGTGTAGTTACATCTGTCATGTGGTGCCCTGTGGCCCCAAAATACTTATCCCCATTTACTTCTACATGTGTAAATCAGTGGAAAGACCAGGGCCCTGCCTCCAAAGCTGTATCCAGTTCTCTTTTTACATCAATGGACATTATGTAAAGTTCCTTGTCTGAAAAAAACCCAGCACATTCTCAATCCTACCTCATCACATACCGACGTTTGGTCATGGACTTTCCATGTCGACATATGATGGCAAGGTACCCCGGGTGCATTGGTTGTTGATGCTCTCGGATGCCGTGTCAACTTCAGCCTGTTACATGTCTTGTGTGTTTTCAAAATACACTTCTGTTTTCACAGGAAGTGAACAGTTTGCATGCAGTATCTTTCAAGATAAATGCACTACGTTGGTACAACACATTCTCACTCCAACTTCGTCACATATTGACATTTTGGCCATTAACTTTCCACATACAATGTGCAAGGTACCCTGGGTGCATTGGTTGTTGATGTTCTGGGACACAATGTCAACTTCTGCCTGTTTAATGCATTGTCTTCTTTCATGATACAGGTCCGTTTTCACAGGAAATAAATGCACTACGTCAGCACAACACCTCGAATTGATGTTTTTTTCCTTCAACAACAAACACACATGGTTGGGTTTAGGCAACAAAAACATGTGGTTAGGCTTAGGAAAACAGAACAGGGTTTGGCTTTAGAGTCTTACAGGACACAAACACTGCTCTCTCGGGTGAAAGTCAATGTTTGTTGGACCCATCCTCCATTCCTCCTGCCTGACCAACTGCGACTTTTGCCGCCTTAACTGCCATCCTTGTCCTGCTGCATTTCCCCCTGATGCTGGGCGCCATTAAACTATAACAGCAACCGGCCGCATATTATCCAAAATTAAAGAGAGCTTTTTTTTCGTTGGGTTTTGATGCCACAGGTCACTGCCTAAGCGACCTAGCTCGCTGGTACAACACCACCATTTGATGTTTATTTTCCTTCAACAACAAAAGCACGTGGTTATGTTTTGCCGACACACGCACGCAGTTGGGTTTTGGAAAAGAACAGGGTTTGGCTTTATAATCTTACAAGAAGCGAACACTGGCCTCCCGGGTGAAAGACAGTGGTTTTAGGACCCATCCACCACCACTCCTGCCCACCCTACTCAGACTTCTGCTGCCTTAACTTTTGTCGATGTCCCACCGCATTTCCCCTGACGCTGCCGGGCACTGTTAAGTGGCAATGGCAACCAGATGCGTATACTGTCAACGTGAAAGGACTGCATTTTTCGTCTGTGTCTGATGCTGATAGTCACTGACCAAGCATTGGTATTGAACGACTTCAGAGTGGGACCGGGTTGGAAAGAACAATTTGGCAGCCGGCCGATAACAAACTATCAGTAAGTTAAAATACGTTTCTGAAAACATTTTAAGATAGAAATACGTATTTTATATTTCATTAGTTTTTAAATTTTACTGTGTAATCTTATTGTTTTTCAGCCTGTTTTTTCATAATACAGAAAACACTATGGTGTTCCTGTACACAAACTCATGTATTAAAGCCAAGCAGTACACTATAATATGTTTTTGAGAGCATTTTAGGCGAGAAATAGTCAATATAGTATCAGAATCTTGGATTATATTTGATCAGCACTGCTTAGTTTTACTGTTTGATCAGAGTTTAGTCGCATCGGTTTCTGCTGGCAAATGAGCAGAGATATCTGGTGCTGGCAAGATGGAGGGAAGTTTAACACAATCCATTTACACATACTACACACATTGTAATAATACAAAGCTAGCTGAAAATTGGTAAAGTTCTTTAACTTACCACAAACCCTTCAACACGACAAGATAACAAGATCTCTACTGGTACTTTCCAAAGAGAAAACTAAAGTGCCATGTTTTGTATGGTATGACCCTCACTTTTACCTTAAATGGCAAGTAGAAAATATTCCACGTTTGGAACATCATTTTGTACACATTTGCACTCAAACACAGGCAAAGATGAAGAGTGTACCCAGTTGCTTACCTCACACACCTTATCTGTCCTAATCCAACCTCATTGTCCTCACTGTCTATATCTGGCTCTTTACTTCAGCCCCCTAACTTGATTTGTTAGTGCAATATCCTAATGGACATCACCTGTATGTGTGTCCACAGTGTATGTGTATGGATATGAGTGCAAAACAACAATTTAGGTAAGAGTGAACACAGCCTTAGTGAACAAAACTGCACAGGACAGTTAAGCAATGCTGTAATAACCTAATGGACTCACCACCAGATTAAGGTTGGATGACTGCGTTGTTTAGGAAAATCAGTGGATTACTGCAATTAATAAAATGGAAATGAAGAGGAGAGTCAGCAAGGTAGGATAATCTGAGGACATGAGGTGGTTAGATTTCAGGATAATAAAGCAAAAATGGTAAGGATTTATATATTAAAAAAACAAACTTGCCCACCTTTTAATCTGACACAGGTCAGCAATGTTTTTATGAAAAGCTCCTCCACCTTTCAAATACAGTTGATGGATGCTCAAAACATTAAAGGATCACAACATATTGTAAAGAGCTTTCAGAAACTTCAAAATACATAAATTACTTTTTTTTTTTTCACAAAAGCAAAACAAGGTCTTTTGGTCCTTTCACACATCTCTCACTGAATGTACAGGCCATAGGCCACAAAGAAGGTTTTCCAGTTCAAGCTGAGACCCAACCCACGTTTCCACAGTACATGACTCCCCACTGTTAGGAACTGTGGGGGACCACGGCTGCTTCCAGAGCAGCTTTATGTTAATCCCCACCTCCATGACAAGGTTTGAAAATGAGCCACTACCCTGGGGTAGTTTGGTGGTGGATGGAAGATACAGTTTTCCATATCTGTTGCTTCCTCACAGTGGGATCGTTTTCCTAATGCATGTCCAGGGTCAGTGCCTCTTAACACTGTGCACCATGTGGTGAAGAGAGAAGATAGAAGTTTTGATTGGGAAACTTTCAAAAAGACTGAACGTTAAGCAGAGCATCGATACAACTTAAATCAAATTTGTAAACTGGTAGCTGGAGAGTTCACCTCCTGGGCACTGCTGAGGTACCTTTGAGCAAGGTGCAGAGCCCCTAAGTGTCCCCAGGGCACTTGAACATGGGCAGCCCCATTACTTTCCTCCCAACTACATTTATATTGGTCCTGTATGTTTGTGTATTTCAGGCCCATGTGTGTGGGAATAAATATCATGGGGTGAAAAAAATGTGTCTCTCTTTAAAATTACATTTTAATAAAGTCATTCTTCTTCTTGTTAAAACAGGATGCTGAGGCAGGATGTGTCTAATTCAGTGAAATTAAATTTCACCATAATTAGCTTCAGCCAGCCACTATTGCCAGATTGGACAGTTTTCCACACATTTGGCCTGCTTTTTATTTGATAAGCTGGTATGAATGTTTTTTGTGGTTTGTTGTAATTGTACACTTGCCTGATGAGACATTAAAAGCTACTGGTTTAACTGGAGTGATTGGGATCAAAGTGGCACTACGTTTGGTTGGCTCAACATGCGTTGCAACCCTATAGCCACACAAGAACGTCAGCAATGATCTGATTTATATCTAATGCCAGTGTTTTTAAAGTAATTGCTTTTCTATCTGCACATGGCAGCTAAGGTTAAAATACAACAAGGGAGCATTTATGGTTATGTTAATAAAGAGGGGAGCATTAATTGCTGGTATGTGATATAATGCAAACTCTTGTATCATGCTTACAATGTGCCTTGCCACATAGGGTATGCTACTTCTTGTATTGGCAGTGAACATTGGCACTGGATGGATATCACATTGTGGATATAATTCCCAGAATACTCAGCTGTGCCGTGGCCCATGCCAAAGGCAAATGTTATTTCTGTTTGGCAAAACTAAGCTGAAACATTAAATTTGATTCAAATAATTATTTGTTTGTCCAAAGGTCTGTAATAAAAAGCCATGTAAAACCTTAGTTGTCTGAGATTTTCTTCACTGAATGTGATGTTATTCAAGAGACTTCACATCGTGTCCTTATTGGATGTGAGCGTCAGACTATTGCGTTACATCGTGTTACACTGTCCGCACTGTATCGTTAAATATGGAGCTCTGTCATGTCATGGAAACAAACCACTTATGTAGTAGCTGTGCACTCAGTAACCACTGAAAAGATGGGTGAGTACGTACTTCTATATTATTCATATTCACAACAGTTCTATCACGAGTAACTTATAGACACATTGTAAAACAAGCTAGCTTGCTAGCATCCCACACAAAACCTACAAGAAACATTCACCTTTCTGGTGATCTCCCTCCAGCCAAATGCCAACTTATTTAAGTTTTTGAGTTTAATAAGGAGGTATACTGTAGGTAAGTCAAAACAGCAAAACAACTGTTTTCCAATAGAAAACAGCACAATCAAACTGATTTAGTCACTGATGCTTACTCGTGTTGCATCCAGTTAGGACACAGTTCAAGGTATAAATTATTTTTTTTATTATTATTTTATTGTAACTGTCGTTTTAGGGATGCCTAAACTTGTCCCAATACAAGTTGGGATGTGTGGGTGTGTGTCAAGCCCTCATTGTTGAAGCCTTGACCCTTCAACAATGAAGACTGATGATGTCATTCTGCATAGTTTTTAGCCTGATGATCTGATGATATTCTGCATAATAATTAGCCATGTGCTTCTGTTTGGGAGAGTTCTGTCTAGAAATGGCCCGTCAAGCAATGGGCCTTTGTTTTCGGAATAACAGGCCGCGTACAAATAGGCTTTTGGTCCAGCTGGACGTATTTTGGACTGCTGGGGCTTTGGAATTATGGGCCGTCAGAGCAATAGGCAGTCCCTTCAGAGGTGACCATGCAAGGTTGAACTCAACGCATTTTTACTATACGCCTATAAAAAGATCCAATGATTGTGGAGATTAATTAAAGTTAACTGAATGCCCATGTGACCAACGCAAATATTTGTTCCTCTGGGTTATTTATTCTTTATCTGAACCCCATTAGTTTCCACAATGTGGTTTCTAGTCTTCCTGGGGTCAAGCATTTTTCTACAAAGTTGCTTAAAGTGTAAAAGCCTCAAACTAATTGCTTGACTCAAAGTTGAATTTGTGTGATTTTTAGCTGGCTAGCTTTCTTGCTATTGGCTAAATAAGCCTGTGTGTGTATTTTGTTTGCACGCTGCAGTTGCTAGGGTTTAAACGGTTCTGTATTACGTTAAAGTTATCTAACTGCCTTATACCGGAAACTGTAGGTGCACTAACAATTCAGAACATATCCTAACCTTAGCTGATGGTACTGGTATTTTTTCAGTCCTATAACTATCAATATTAACTTACAAACGACTCTTTGGACTCTAATTTCATGCTGAATGAATGCTAAGCAACAGTGGTCAGCTTTGTGCTTCCTGTCCTTTAGAGGACATCTTTAAAGGCTTGCAAATGAGGTACAATCTTGGGGCAAATATGTCTGCTGTGAATGACGGCCACGCATCATACCACAGAGGATATTTCACAGGCATGGCATTTGGAATATGTTTGATGTGGCTTGCTTTAATTTTGCTTTAATTTATTGCTCAACCACACACACACACACACACACACACTGATGTTCCCACTATTCCACTCCAAAGCTATCACTGCAATCAGCATTCATTCCCCTGCCGCCTGTATACTCATGTAATATCTATGTTATTTAGCCCAGCAGATAAAGACCTGTGATCCATGCTTTCCAGTCTCAAATGCATACATGCACACAATCACACAATCACATACTGTACACACACCCTCCCACATCGCTGGGAACCACCAGCCTTATTCCATTTTCCTGACTGAATATATTATTCCGGCCCTCTCCCTCTGCCTTGGTTTGACAGGGACAGATTGAGCCGGCCTCTGATAGCTGCAGTAGCTATTGTTATGGGAAATGGAGCTGCACATTTACATTTACTCATTCTATTACTTTGATGGATCTTCTGGGCTAGCAGGCAGCTATTTTATCGTTAGGGTGCGATGTGTCTTTTGGAGTAATGCAGAAAAAGATTGAGGACAGGTATTAAAAATGCTTAAAAATGCACAAGTTTGTTATCAAGCACTGCAGACCAGATGGCGACTAGTTAGTAGACCTCAGCAAGTCAGAATTGATCTAGATTCACAACTGTAACAATGCTGTGACAGTAACTTAAATGAAACTCTGAACAAAAGCAACGAATGCTGTGTGGTTAATGTTGGCAAACATACAAGGTACATTTTCACACTCCGGTAAACAGCAGGGCCTGTTCACACATCCAATCCCCATTATGTGATACGCTAATTGTGACTTATACAGAGTTTACATGCTGCAGTCACAGAATGTAAAATAGCCTTGCTCACACTATGGGCATTAATATTCACATTTCTTGCCAATCTGCTAAAGAACACTGAAAAAGCAATAATACAAAGTATCATATTCAACTGAGAGGGAGAATTGGATTAGTACACTGATACAATAATGATCTGAATGCTGGCTTTCTGTGGTAGTGGAAGAATCAAGGGGGAGCCGTTGACTTGCACCGTCACTAAGTTGGCCACCATGTTGGTCAGACATTGTTGCACTGCTGCAGCACCACTGGAGATGCTTTTTAGCTGTGCACACATCTAGTTGTTCTGGCCTTCTCCAATGTATTGGATCTGATAAAGTCAACAGTCAGTTGTGTGTATATACTTGTGAACTTGTATGCTTGTGGTGCTTTTAAGTTTGGTATTCATTTAGCAGTCACTGTCAATGTAAATGAGTCCGAGAGTGAGTGACCCAAAATGATGACATCCTATAGAAATCTGCCATTCAAAATTAAATGAGGGTCTTAGCCTGGACACTAGGTCCCAAACAAACCAACCAACCAACCGACCAACCATCCAACCAACCAGCCAGCCACTCAGCCACCAAACCAACTAACATTTAAATGTAGGAGAAATGTAATCTCTGTAATGATAGCTTGTCAATATAGTGAACCAGTGGTGGCACATTGAAATGAACAAATGAATGTCCAAGCAATCAATGTGTGACACATATTGGCTGGTTCCAGGCCTCTGAGTTACCACACATCTCATATTAATTCAGTGATTTAATTATGCTAATTAATGACTGTAGCCACCAGCTGGAGAAACAGTCAACCTACCAGAGCTTTGTTAGCAGGATAAATTGAAGAGACAACAGCTTTCTACCTAGTAACCTCTATGAGAAAAGTGGCCAAAATATGGCGCCAAGGGTGGATGACAAGGACACATCAGTTTTAATTGTTGCAGGTCACTCACAAAAATAACTTTTCTGTGTCAGCTGAGGGTGAAATGTATGGGACAGATACAGTATGTCCTTTTTTTACCAATTAGTTGGACAAAACAAAACCAACCAGAACATGATATAAGGCTGAATGAACCGAAAAATGAAATGAAAGTCTGATTATGAGGCTACAGGACTGATTTCAAAACTATGACTTCATTAGAGGCTGTTCACATGCACTATTTTTTGTGCCCTCAAATGTAGACATGTGGAAGGTGTGCTCAAAAGCGAGAGTGCTGCCACTGTGCTGCACAAGTGTTCTCGGGTGCAAGTTTTTCTGGATGTGATGGCTGCACCTTGACACAAACATAGTTCAAATTTTGGCATGCAGTAGCATATACAGCATGTCATGTGACAACCCATTCTAATCCCAACTTGTCAAATATGGCTGCTTTGTCAGTGGACCTACACGTCAAAATATGATGTGCTAGGTAGCCTTCTGCATCTGTTTTGGATGTTCATTTACGGCATCTCTATTGAGGCTTGTTACAGGCATTGTGTCTTTTCAAAATACATTTTTGTTTTCACAGGAAATGTTCAGGTTCTGCTTATAACATGCATTAAGTATACAGTTGGTAAAACACCTAGTTTTTAGGTTTACTTCCTTAGATTTAGGCAACAGAAGCCCCTGTTTAGGTTTAGACAAAAATATCATGGTTTGGCTTAAAATAAGTGGGGTTATCGCTAATGTTACGTCACGCCACGCCATGCCACGTCGCGTCACGTCGCGTCACAAGATAAGCTCCAAACTCAGGATTTGTGCTAAGTAGGCAACCATACTGTGCTACCTTATCATTGCTTAGCAACATCAGGCACAACTCTCTGCGCTCTTGAAAGTTGGCACAGTTGCCATGTTTCTTATGGCCTGGAAAACAATAGGTCAGATGCTGGCTGCTACCTGTGCACCTTGAAAAATAGGCATTTGGTAACTTCTGCGTGGCACAGCAGCATTGCTCTCCCAAGCACTACAGCTACTCTTAGTAATCACATTACTTGTAGCAAAAAAAGCTAAGTGGCTAGTGAACTTTACTTATGCTGTGTTCACAATACGAGCGACACAGCAATAGCTTGACCAGCTAGGTTACTGCTGAGTTGCTGTTGAAGAGCTACTCAACAGGCCAGGTTACGACGTGATGGGCTTGTGTGTGCCTGCCACTTGCCACAAAACAACTCAACTGATCACCTTCCTAAATCCGCATTTGGTTAAAAAAAAAACAACAAAAACGTATGCTTTTGATCAATGTCTGAGTCCCATTTTAACATCACATTTTACCAATGCACATTAAGCGAGCACAGCATCAGCTAACTAGGCAAAATGAAACAGTACCACACCGAGAAACAAAAACATATGATTGCCTGATGCTACACTGTATAAATGGAGCGCTGAAAAAAGTGAAACGCAGCAGAGCCATTAATTATGGTACATTACACCCGTTCACAGCGACAAGTGTCGGGCATCAGTTTGTAGCTTCATGTCACCAACTTCCACTGAAAATGACTTGTAGCCTGGTTCTGTGTTGCTCGTAGTGTGAACACAGCCTAACATAAACACATAATCACAATACATATGCAACAAGGGCAGCAAGATCAGGGTCATTTATCTTAACAGCTAACTGCAGATTTATTTTATTTTTATTATAACTTATCTGTTAAAAAGAAGCTGCATTAAATCCCTTATCTTCCGTTCACTGGCGGTTCATAGCCGCAAAGACTTCTGAAGCCCCTCGTCTTTGAGTGATTTGTGTCTCTAACTTTTGGCTGTTTGCCACTGATAAGTGCTTCTCCTATTTTATGCCTGGTGGAGAAGATTGTGTCTATCAAGTCTGCTGTTTATTTCAATCAGACATAGCAAGAGTTGAAAAGTTTACCTCCTACTTGAGTTCTATTGTTGACTGAATGCATGAACTTACTTTAGATTAAAATGCTGCCACACAGGGCGATGAGACTGAACGGTGGTGCATAGACAGCATACTCATGGAATAAATGTCCCATGCAGTTGATATAAAATAATTACTTTTTAAATAAATACAAGCTCTGATTTCACCTTTTAAAAAATCTATACCTGCTGTGTTGCAATAGGGAAGGCAGGAGCAGAGGAACTCAAGCAAAAGTACAACCCAGCCTCAGAGAGGAAACACTTGATAGATTTGTTGTGCAAACATGACTTCACCTCTGCAGAGAGAGATCGACTCAAGGCAACTTCCCGGTCCAGTTCTCCACTAGTATAATACATTGCAAGTTACTTACTAACACAAACTAAAAGTGCAACTTTGCAAATGAATAATGATAAAAGGGATGTGCGGTGTTTGTACCATCGCCAAGGTAGCAGGTGTACAAACATAGCAGCTCATACATAAATGCTTAGGTTGGAAAAAAAAAGTCCTTTTATGTTAATTCATCACACGAACTTGTTCTTATACAATTGTCCTCACACTGTGATTAATCATAGCTTCAGAACTCCATTTGCTTTGATAACAGATTGAAATTACGGCTCTATTTGTCCTTTGGGTCAAGTTAATTCAATGACAGTTAGTTTCCCACCGTGATGCATAAGAGCCATTAGGATTCAGCCCAGATGCACTTTGCAGGACTGAATTTCTTTTCTTTTTTGAGGCTGGCCTTTGGGTCAGTTCACCCAGTGACAGTAGGTGACTAACATTCTGTCTGATGCGAGAAAATAAAAAGCCCTTTTCAGACAGAATACAGAGCACTGCTGGCTTTATATGGTTTTGAATGTAAAGGTTTGGTCTTTTTTTCAACTTTGGTCTTTGTTATGTAAATGTTCTGTAATGGATTTATTGAAACATGACAGTACTTTTAGTTTCATAATCCTTGTTTCAAAAGATACTTGGCATTGGGTGCACACAAGAGGTCGTTTTTCCAAAATATCTATCAGAGCAGAAGAGTGTTGTAGATCTTCTCATCACTGGTATACTGTAAAGCTTGCTTCATCTTCTCACTTGTTGATCAGCTAATACAGTTTCACATAAATGTCATCATTTACTTAATTTGAAAGAATTATAAAGGATGCGATTTTGCTGCCTCTTCTTTATAGTTCCACAACATAGGGATAGAATGTAAAGATGTTAGGTTTTGACTCTCATTAAATGCCCTCTGCTCACATACTGTATATACAATTGTCTTGTGATATTTTTTAAAGAGTCTGTTCCACGCTGTTGACAGTAGAGTTACTACCCAACTAACTAAAGTTGTTTGCTAGATATTCATAACTGGATTCATGCAGTTGCCATGAATAACATTTAAAGATTTAGAGATGAAGACAGATAGCTTGATTATTTTGATTGTGCAAGGTTTTTCATGGTGTTGCGCCCTGCGACGCAATGGATGAAATGCCATTTTCATAGAATGACCCTTATTCAACATTTTGATTATCTTGTCCATTTTAACTATTGCTTATATAGTGGTATTAGTGTTTATTGTGACTAATAAGTAACAAAAATTCTCACTGAGAATTATTTTTTTCAACAGTAAAATGTCCTGTTTATATTGGCCAACAGTTTTTTTCATAATGATAAATATTAATATTGGTATCGACTTCAAAAATCAAACACTATAAACACAGAAGTCACTCAAACAGATAAATAAGATAAAACACTTTAATTCTAACTCAGGACATGTGGCTGTGGTGTAAACAGCTGTCACCCAAAGGGGAACCATTAGTGTGTGCAGAGTGGGGATTGCAGCGACATTCAGTGTGAGTGAGTGTCTGGAGGCTGCCCTTCCTCAACTCAAACTGTTTTCTTTAATGGGCAAAGGTTCTGGAACCAAGCAAATGATCACTTCCACAGCTAATTTAATTTAACTTGCCCTATAATCATGAGGTGATTCTGCATCTCCATCAAGGTCATGACTGCTGGGTGAAGTTGGCGACTCTGCATCCTGTTGCTATGCCCAATGCAAAGTAGTCAGTGTGACATCCCACAGAAAACCAATCACCAGCATAAATGCTGGCACTCTATGTTAGTACAAAAAACGTCACATTTGTATGTTTCATATGTTGCAGATATGTTGAAACTTTACGTTTCTTTGCATTTCAATTTTCAATTTTTGTTGTTACAATGCTGTGGTTAACAAGTAGTTAGGTTTAAGCACAGAAAACACTTGGTTAAGGTTATGAAAACATTGGGCCAGATCCACAAAGAATGGATTGCTCCTGCTAATAGCGCCATTATTTGCGCAGAATTAGCTCATGCAATCTGCCCTGTTTTAGCGCTTTATCCTCAAAAGAATTTGCTCTACTCATATGCCGGCGCTAACACGCCCACAGAGTTTGGCAGCTGAGCGCAAGGGATACTCTCCTCTGATAAATCCTTTCTTGTGCGCGCCTGCCATTACAGTGCCTTCGCCTAGCTACAATCACTGCTGCCATGATTACCGGAGAGTCCTGGCATGACAGCCCTTATATAGGCTATGCTCCACAGTTACCACCAACTGAGTGCAATTTGCAATCATTTTGCGTGAGAGAGAGAGTGAGAGAGGGAGAAAGAGAAATTGCGCGGATTTAATACACGGGTCTCATTGGCGTTAAATAGCACCGCTTTACTGCCCGTGGCAATTAGCGCTGGTCTTTGTGGATTAGGTGGTATTTGCAATGAGACTTATTTGCATAGGAAGGGGTCAATTTTGCGCTGAATTTATGAATATTCCCTAATTTACATGCATGCAAATTGGACCGGCGCAGCTAGGAGTGGCAGTGCAGTTTGTGTTCAGTTTGCGTGCATTTCACCCTTTGCGTGTGCTTTGTGGATTACACGCTATTTTTTTCTCTCATTTGCACAGGTTTAGCGGTCGCAAAAGCAGTGCAGTCCTTTTGAGGATCTGGCTCATTGTGTTTTGGCTTACTAAAGACCCAGTTTGGCCACCAACTGGAAAAGTGTTGTTAAAAAAATACCCAACACAACACAGATGGAAAAGTTCTGACCTGTTGTTAAAAATACCTTTTTATGTTGGTCTCTAACACTGGTCCGCTGCTGTCTCAACATCCCCTTTTCCTCCTGATGAAAAACTCAGCTCATATACCTGCCTGTTGTTATATAAGCCACCTTTTGCAGTGGCATGATACACTGCTGCATGGTGTCAGGGTGAAACGCTGCCGGTAACAAGCTCATATAAGGAGCTGGAAAGTCCCTATAGGGTGGGCAGGAGGGGTGGTAGATGGGTTGAATAAACCTTGGACTTTCACCTGGAAGTTCAGTGTTCACTTCCCATATGAGAGCCGAGTCTCACTCCAAAGTCTTCGAAATCTGGTGCTTGGACAGTGACTTGCGGCTTCAGAAACCAACAAAAAAAGATGTCCTTTACCGTCAGCATGATACGGTTGCCATTATAGTTTGGCAGCGCCCAGCAGCGTCGGGCAGAAACACGGTGGGACAAGGACGAAAGCTGAGTGGGGTGGGCAGCAAGGGTGGTGGATGGGTCCAACAAACATTAACTTTTACCCAAGAGACCGGTGTTCGCCACTTGTAAGATTCTAAAGCCAAACCTTGTTCTTTTTTCCTAAACCTAACCACTTCTTTTTCTCGCCTAAACCCAACCATGTGTGTTTGTTGTTTGCAGTGTTGTACCGACGTAGTGCCTTTATTTTGAAAGAGACTTTATGTAAACGTTAAATTTTCTGTGAAAACGGAAGTGAATCTTGAAAGAAGACAATGCATGTAACAAACTGAACTTGACACGGCGTCCCAGAACATCAACAACCAGCGCACCCAGGATACCTTGCACATTGTAAGTGGACGTGGAAAGTCCATGACCAGAACATACATATGTGATGAGGACAGAGTGAGAATGTGCTTAATGATGTTTTTTACTAAACCCAACCATGTGCTTTTGTTGACATTTTGTTGGCATTGGTAGTGGCATCCCGGCACGTTAACAGCAGATACAGTAGGATACCTGGGCTCAACATGTAGACATGAAAGGCCACTGCCGATGCAGTGATATGTGACTGCTTGGGATGAGAATGTGTTACAGTGTCATTTTAGAAATGTTGATAGGATATGTATCAAACATACAAATGTAACATATCTGTGGTTTGCAGAAAGGTACAGTGCCAAAATTGTATTTTGGCGATTGGGCTGCCCACAGAGAGCACTGTGGGGTAGGAAAAGAGCTGATACTGATTCTGATACAGAATCCACATCATTTCCAGCTGTGCAGCAGCTGTGCACTAAAAATCATCTTCCATGCTCTACATGCTTGGAGCTGCTCCTGTGACTGTATTTAATGCTGTGCACCACTGACTCATGAATACAGAGCCATAAATAGGAACTAAGTAGTAGAGCAGCAGTTAGCACTGTCACCTCAAAGCAAGAGGGTTCTGGGTTCAGACCTGCTGTCTGCCTGGGGCCTTTCTGTGTGGAGTTTGCATCCTTCTACAATCTAAAAACATTTGTTTCTACATGCATGTGTGTGATTGACTGGTGACCTGTCCAGGGTGTACCCCACCTGTTGCCCAATGTCAGCTGGAATTGGCTTCAGTCCCCCTCAGCCCTGTAAAGGATAAGCAGTTTTCTCACTCTCACTTCTCATATATACATATAGAAAGATGATATATCTGTATGATTCCCGATAGTGACAGTACTATTGCACTAGTCTGTTTTAGCATTGCAGGATTGTTTTTCTACAGATCCACAGCAAAACATTTAGGTCGGTGAACTTTTTGGGACCATTCTGGTATTTATAGCTGTATTGTTTTTATTCTCATGAATAACAGAAACACTTCAGGAGCCTAAACATCAGCAGTAAGCTGCAATGTGCATCCACTTCTCACTAACTTGCATCAAGTTGAACTGCTGAACTGTGTGCAGCTGTTTTACATTCATCAGATCTCATGCACCCTTCCTACGAATTCAGCGAATGTACACAATGGTAAACATGGCAGACACAGGCAGAATTCTTTTACCATCATTTTGCTGGCATAAAAACCTGAAAGGAGCTACAGAATATATTTTTAATGTATTCTTAATGGTATAGACTGATCAGCAGCTGAATGTAAAATATTCAGGTGTTCTGTCAGTCTCCAGTTGTCACAATGCATTTGGTTAAATATTGGAATCATTACATGAGAGGGCAAGTATATGGATACTAGGGGTGAATAATTTGGGGGAAAATGTACATGTAACTCAGCCTATAGAGACACACATTTATTCCTGAGCGAGGCACCGAACCCCCAACTGCTAACTCAGTTAGCTCCCAATCGTTGTTGATGTAATGTAAAGCAATGCAAGATAACCAATTTTGTGGTCGTCATTTTTCCACATATCCAAGTAACTTCCGCAGTGCTATCAGTCAGCTGCATCCTCAGCTCTGAATGTTGTCAAGCTTTCTCTGCATATTTAGTTAGTCTGCAGGATGATACAGTTGTCGGATCAGGCAGAAGCTGTTTCCACATGACCAGCTTGGGAACCTATGATTGTTTTTGTGCTCACCTGCTGCCCGCCTGTTTTTAGTTTATTTTTACCCGTACGGCCTGTGCCCGTGCTGTGAATTAATATAAATAGATTTTTTACCCATCTCACAACTATTTTTGATCTGGTGCAAGACTCTGCCTGGGGCTACATTAGACACTACAAGATAACATTTTGTTTCAAACTGATTGCACAACAGTCAGGTTGCATTGTGGGTAATGTAGGTGCCAAGGAAGAAGAATGTGCAGGATAAAGGCCAGTTTATACTTCTGCGTTGACTCTACGCTGTAGGTACGCCGTAGGTACAGCGCACACTACGGCAAAGTCTGACATGCACCTCACCAGAAATGTAACTCCATGTTGTGGCGATGCAGACTGCAGCAACTGTGATTTGTCCTCCTGGTAGTATCAAATTTCCTCCTACAAATCCTGAGACTACATACAACTGTAGTTGTATGTAGTCTCTATGTAGAGCCCCGCCCCTCCAGGATTTTGAAGGCTGCTTTTGGGATTGTTGCCTGATTTAATGGCTGTTAAGTCATGAGTTAATGGACTGTCTTTTTCTTTTTTCATGCATTTGTTGTGTTTGGACTAAATTGAGTGGCACAGGAGGGCAGTGTTGAGTTAAATAATTTGAATGGGTGTGGCAACTCAGGCCCCTGGCATGCACATAGAAAGAGACACAGGGTTTTTTCTAAAAGATGCATGTTGTGATGTTTTTATCAGTTTTTTGAAAGAAATTTTGAGGCATGTGACAGTTGCAAAAATATTTGCAATGCTGTCTCCGGTTCAGAAGCTATTGTTATGAGCGTAAAGTGTTTCCAACAGAATTAGAATCTACTTATGATGATAGCGAAGGACCTTCTCTGTGTGTCACTCTCCTTCTCTCTTTGCCTGGTCAGCAAAAGCTAACACAGCAGCAGCGGCTAACATCTGACACCAAGCTGTTAAACAGTCCCATCAAACTTCCACCATCAGTGAAATGACTTGACTCCCTCATTAAACTTTTTAAAAACCACTGGGTAACGTTAGCTGTCAGATGCTAAATGTTAGCTCTGTCAAGCTCATTTTCCCAGCAGTAGTCCTATGATAAACAGTGAGAATGCGGGGCAAGGAGGAGCTGAGTGAATAAATATGCTGCGTGTAGCTCTACAATGCAATGAGATTTCACCAGATAACGTTACAGTAAAGATGTGGTGATTAGACAAAATTGCAAGGTCGCACAGGATTCATGGAGATTGGCTAAATTTGCATTAATAGCTGCAATTGCAATATTGCAGCTTCCTGAACTATAAATTGACAGCTTTGTTGAAATTCTTAGAACCAAGGAACTCGAAAGCATTGGGCTTTGTCACTGTTTTAAATCAGATGGTACACTTCTTTAATCTATCTCTGATATTTGTTATTCTTTATTTTTCATTGTACGAATGTTATTTGTGTTGTTGTGTTGTGTACTGTAAAATTTTAGTACTGTAAAATTACTGCTGCCTCTTGGCCAGGTCGCTTTTGAAAAAGGGAGTCTATATCTCAATAAGCTTTTACCTGGTTAAATAAAGGTTAAATAAAAAAAAATTACCCTTGATTAAAAAATACAATATTTCTAGTTTTGCTGTTAAAAAAAAAAAAACCCTGTCTGTCATCACAGTGTTATAGGAGTACAATACCAAATTGGTTGGGTGCTCTTTGAAAGTAAAACTAATGCAGGAAGTGTTAAGTTTCCCTGTTAGTAACTTGGCAGAACAAACACAAAACAGCAGACGAGTAGACCATTTAGGAATTAATTAGTGAAAGAAAGCAGTAGCCGGTGGTGAGACGTGACTGTTGTAGTGATGGGATTAGTACTGTGAAAATGTACATTATCCTGAATTCAACATGTGAGCTATTGTGTTTTTTTTGATAGACGTTATAAATGCCAAAATAAGCAATGGGCAAACCTCCCATAACTACCAGAGTACTGAAGCTTAATTAAGTCCAAATCAATAATGATTGCATGAGCGGGACAAACTTATGTCTTCAGCATGTTAATGACACTGCTGACGTGGTTAGATCAAACCAAGGCCACCACAGCTGTAAACCTTAACCCCAAGCACATGTAGAGGAACTGTTGCTCCTGACAAGCACTCAGCTTCATAACTGATTGAATTATCCAGAGACTGCTGGTCAGCAAAACAAGGCAGCACATAAAGCAGACATGAGTCAGGCCAGCATGTACTGTGGCAGATGCACAAGTCATGTACTGTTCTGTACTGTCACTTTAAATAATAAAGTAGTGGCACTCTGTTTCCATTTGGAATTCACTGCAGACCAGGGCACTTTTTAAAATGTATTTTCATGGGGAACAGTACACGCTGACATGCAACATACTAGACAGTTACTTAGCCTTTAGTATGTAGAACAACCCTGCGAGAACCTGGAGAAGAAATAAATCCAAGAAGTGTTTTTTTCTTCACTTTGAACAACAGAAATAACAAAGAACATTTCGTGTCCAGCCTCTCAGCCGTATATGACTAATCAACAAGACCTGGGTAAAGTGAGTTTACAGCTGCCTGGCGGAGGTGGGGGGAGAGGAGAGGAGGAGGCACTGGTTGAATCCCAGAGAGGTCTGTCAGATGAGAGCGATGTAACACATCTGGCCTGTCGGCTGCTTCCAGGTCTTTAATATTCACAGGAACTCCCAAGAATCCGCTGTAAAAAACCCACAATGAATAATTGATGCGTGTGGTGCCACAGAGCTCCTTCCTTCTGTTAATTGGATTTCAAGAAAAAAAAAGAAGTGAGAAACAGGTAATAAAATAAGAAATCAAGAGATTATTTTCATGCTGCTGGCAAGGCTGTTACAGCATGGTCAGTATGGCCTTAATTATTCATTCTTTTAAAGACCTGCTGTCCACCGGCTGACCTCGGACTGTACAGCTGCACTGCAGTGTCCCAGTAAACCTTATATTACTGCTTGACATCTATCATGTTCTGAGGCCTCCTCTATTGAACACAAATACGATTTTCAATCTTGAGATCACTTGATTAAACACATGTTCTGAAGCAGGTTCAGGAAATTGAAATAAAAATGGTGCAAATCAAGACTGGAAGTTATCTTGCTGTCATAGGACTGATTTCTCTTTGACAATGCAGAATTCATCTATTACATTGGGGTTAGCCTCTGCCCTTACAGTTCTTGAGACTTCTTCTGTCTGAGCTGATGTCAGCTTCTAAACCTGCCACCTGCCTCCTCGGCCCTTACCAGCTGAACTAAAGATAATTTCTGGGACTTACAACACCAACTTGTCTCTCACTTCTGACATTGTCCCCTCTTTCTTTAAGACAATTGTAGTTAAACCTCTGCTTGAGAAACCACTCCTTGATCCAGGGTCTCTAAATAAAAATTCAGCTGGTCTCTAACACAGTGTGTTTTCTTTAATAATACAAGATCAGTATTTGCTGATGTGCTGAAACTTTTCCACGCCCCTCAGCATTTGAAAGTGATGCCAAAGACACCCTTTAGCGTCTTTATAAAATGCACCAGGCTTTTCAACTAACCCCAACCCATTCAGTCCTTGATGCTGAGAGCAGCTGATGTAGTACAAAGTGAGGGAAAGTCCAAAGGGATGAAGGGGAGGTGGATGGGTCAAACAAAACTAGACTTTCACCCAGGAGACTGCAGTTTGAACGTTATGAAACAAATATTCTTATTTTAACCAGAAACATGATCTGTTTCTAAACCAATCCAAGTAGTTTTGTTGCCTAAGCCTAACTGTGATCATATCTCAACATTAATCATGTGTTACAATGTGTTTAAGCTGTACCTCACATACAGTGGATATGTTAAAGAGTGCCCTGTGTGTCACTGTCAGATACCAAGGGGTGAAAAAAAGTGTTGGTATCTAACAACCTGGAAATGAGAGCAGATTGGAAATACAAACCCTTTTTACATAGGCATTGTGCAAATTTGCAGGAAAGCCCAATCCGTCTTCTTTCCACATTGGCAGTATAAAAACAAAATCGGGGAGTGCGGCAAAATGCCGCCTGCCTACTTTTGTTTATACAGAATGTGCCTTTTTAGGGGCAATGGGGGGCATTAGCAAGTAACAAAATGTGTAGCTCAGGGTGTGACGTAAACAGTGACGTACCGAGGAAAGCCGCGGCTGGTCAGTCCTTCGGCGATTCTCTCGTACATTGGCCCGTCCTTCACGTTCCCGTCATCTGACGGTTAATGGCCTCCTCGTTAGCGAGGGCAAGGAGGGCGTGCAATTCTTTATCTCCCCAGTTGCTCATCTTCTGCTTTGCGTCTCCTTAGTGCTGCTAGATACTCATTCCTGTTATCAGCTGTTTCCGGGTTTGAAGTCCACGCCAGTGGGTAGAAGATGTGGCGTCTTCAACAGCCCCTCCCACAAGTCATCAACAGCCCCTCCCGAGGCAGAAAGCCGCCTCGCTCTGTTTAGACCAAAACCGTTCCGCCAATATGACTACCCTACCAGGCAGAAAACTGGGCACCTCGGATCAACTCGCCAGTCCGGCTCTGTGTGTCTAAACGCTCGCAGCTTGCCGGCAAAACGGCCCAACATTCGCTGAAAATCTGGCAGTGTAAAAGGGGCTAAAGAGTACCTTTGAGCCTATAAAGGCAGATGATCATTCCCAAATTAAGTACAAATTTATCAAGACAGCAGCTAAACATAGAAGCTATTTTAAGTTTGCATTAACAGCTAACGACTTCAACAACAAATTAAAAAGGGAGTGCAACAGAAAACAGGAGATTTTTAACTAAAACAGGTGGAAAATATCCTTAAAACAGAGGAAATTAGAAGTGAAGACTGGTTTTCTTTGAAGTTGCTACTAATCAAGAATTAACAGTTTATACAAACACTTAAGTACCTAAGGACCTTTATAATAACACCTGTCACTAAAAGGTAATTTGTGACACTGACAAATTACACACTATCACACCATCAACATTATCACATTCACATCCTGTTCAGTCTGACACTTTTCTCTAAACCAAACTGATGAGATTATTTCAGCTCGATTTCCAAGAAAAGTCCATATAAAGCGAAACACACCTTCAGGTATGCAATGACACTCAACTGTAGCCCGAGACCTGCCGGCTCAATGAACTCGTCGGTTCTCAGCAGAGGTGTTAAAACCAAACAGCACACAGGAGATGCGCATTTTCTGTGGAGCTGCAGGCTACAGCCATTTAAACAGCAAAGAGAGGGCAGCCCATCTGTTGGCTAATAAAACCAGGTTAAAGCAAGCAGGAGAAGCAGAGAGAGAGAGAGAGAGGAAGGTCATAATATAGGCAGCAGTCCTTCATGTTTCACTGCCCCACTGCAGCCTTTATGCCTTTGGTTACTAGCAGGCCAGTGACACTCGCTGAGCTGTTAAAACAGCTACACACATTGGAGGAAATTTATGGCATGCAACAATAGAACAGGCTTGTTTTAGAGATCTAAAGGCTGTTATCTGTGTGTGTATGTGTATGGGAGACACAGAAAAGAGAATCTGTGTAGACTATCAGTGTGCACTCAGTGACAGTGTAGTTCAGTAACCCATTACATGTGTTTTACACGTAGTTTCAAAGGACAAACCACAAATGTGTCATTAGTTTGGGCCGTTTTACTCCACGAGGCCAGTGAGATGATCCAGTGTTTTCATTATAGGCCGATGGTGGTATTCGCTGTGGATATGGTGTGACACTGAAAATATCCAGTACCATCTGTGGAGACAGAATCAAAGTAAGATCTGATCTGCACAGTATCTCTCTCCCTGAAGCGCAATGCTATGCCTGAATGATGCAATATAACACATACATAATGCATTATGTTATTATGAGAGTTGCTGTAAGCCTGATGTTGTAATAAAATACACATAGGACATTATAAGTACTTAATAAGGTCAAATACCACAGTAACTTTTAATGGCTTTCCTACCCAATTTGCATGAAAGTTTATAAGATGTATGGCATGTGATTATAGTAGCCTGTAAATCCTTTATGACAGCTCGTCATCTGATTCTGCTAGAGTGTGGATGTACAGATATCTAGAACATGTTTAAAGGGAGATATGAATTTTTTTTTTTCAAGTTTGTGTCACTGTTTATGGTCATTGTTTGCTCTGAGTAAAGTGTAGACAGAATTAGTTTTCTTAACAGTAGCACAGGTGGAGACTCTAGTACCTCAGGGCTCTATTTTTGGTCCTCTGCTTTAAGCTGAAAACACACTGGCGCCGCCACAGCGCAGCATGTCATGTGATGCGCATCAAGTGCTGACACTAGCACACAAATGATGCGTGACGCTGCAGCTCATCAACAGGTGATCACACAAAGTTATTGCTACTTGTACTAAAAGTTCTGTACTTCCTCCACCTTTGTATAACCTTAAAAACACTAGTTAAACTTGATTTCTCACCTGAAGGGCTGATCTCCAGAGCTATGACTCATCAGGAAGCATATTATTGGCTATTGTCTTTATAATAACAAGACTGTAGGTCGTTTAGCTTGGTATATATTTCAACCTCAACAATGAGCCTCTCCTCATCCATTGTCAGTCACACATGAAACAGCTACAGAGTTCTCTTTATAAATCTATGGTGAGGAGAGGAGCTGAGCTGCCACAGGAGCAGAGAAAAGAGCTGCTATGCTAGCTGGTACGTGCAAGCATAGAGCAAGTGGGAGAAAAATGCATTTAGTTATAGGGCAGTGAAGCTGAAAATAGGACCGTGGCATGAAGTGCCACAGGGCGGCGCGTCCAGGAGTGCTGCCGCACGTCTAGCCCCGACTGGTGTGGGATTGTACATACAACTTACTTTACTGTCTTAATTTTTCACCTCTTGGCCGAGACAGATTGTATTGTTTTTCTTAATAGTATCAAAGGTGAAGCCTTGATGTAACCTTTTTGCATCTTGACTATGAAGTCCATTTGGCTTCAAAGGGTTACTACACCCTCAAACTGTGCAAAAAAACACTCCCACACACAAAAGGAGTAAGGGACCCCCGACTGTAGGAGGCATGACCTCATGGCTATGTGTGACACAGATGGTAGGGGTGCCTAGATATCTTGATGAGCTCCAGGGCCAGAGCTGAACATCAAAAACATTAGGAGCTCAGTCCAAACTTAAGGGGGTCTGGGGCATGCTCCTGCGGGGAGATTTTTTTTCCCCCTGTTTATGGCAGCTTTTCAGTATTTTTTAAGCCATTAAACATCATTTGTAAAAAGGAAAACATGATAGTTGTCAAGAAAAAAATTAACTAATTTTAACTCCTTCCATCTAATGGGGCAGCAGTAGCTCAGTCCATAGGCACTTGGCTTGGGATCCGAAGGGTCGCAAGTTCAAGTTCCCGCCTGGACCAAAAATATGGAGCATGGACTGGTAGCTGGAGAGGTGCCAGTTCACCTCCTGGGCACTGCTGAGGCGCCCATGAGCAAGACACCAAACCCCCCCAGCCACCCAGGGCGCCGACCCATGGGCAGCCCCCCCACCCTGACATCCCTCCATTTAATGCATGTATAGGTCCCGTTTGTGCATGTGTGTTTGTATTTCGGACCTGTCTGTATATGTTAAACAACAACAGAGTGAAAACATTGAATTTCCCCTTGCAGGGAATAATAAAGTATATATATATATATATATATATATATATATATAAAAAAAGAGGAAAAAAACTTGACACCTGTAGAGTTCACAGAATGAATGTTTAGCTTACAAATCTGCTACATTTGAATCAATCCCATAATAATCTGGGCTGCTTTAATTAAAATCAAGGATCCTCAACAATCAACAATGCCGAGTAAATGTGGTCTTCCAATACTCTGAACTGAATATTAGGCCAGTAGAAGAACATTTATCATTTCATTTAACACATTTACATTCACATTTAGCTCAATTATATTAGATTTCTTTAAAGTCTGAGTAAAACAAAATAAGTGATTTTTATTATCCATGTTAGAAAATACCTGTTGGAAATTTGTGAATAGACTGGGAACTGTGGTGTACTGCATTGTGGAGTTGGACCATGACCATGGACCATGTGTTCAGGATTTTTTGGGCTGCCCTGAAATCATGGCTAAATGATACACTGCAGCCTCCTTAACATAATCCATCTCCAACTACATAGCCATATAATGTTACTACATACGTTACAGTGCATGGCATCAGTGTCATCTCGTTAATACCCTGTGAGTGAGCAGCGAGTTTGCTACATTTCAGAAGGTCTCTTAGCTCTTTCAGTCCAATGAATACATAAATAAATAACTTATTTAAATGCCAATGTCACATAAACACAAGCTAAACAGCCATCACTAATGTATGTTTCAGGCTTTTAGCCTGAAGCAGTTACCTGGCCTGCCAGCAGTTACTGCTAACTGCTATGAGTGCGTGCTTTGTGCTAACATTAGCTGCTGTTAGTTGTTGAACAAGAGCCATACGATACCATAGACTGTGTCCTATTAGGTGAGCTGCTACCAAGAGTCTGTAGCTTCAGTGAGGCTCAGATCATCATTTCTGCTCCTTCAGTGGACACACTCCAAGCATCTAATAGCAGAGAAGAATTTTTCAAGATTTTGAAACCTAATTTTACATACTTGGAGATTTTAAATTCAAATTTAGTCAAATTTGGCTGAGTAACATGAATAACATGTTTTTGCATGGTGTGTACATATTTATTTTAACTTTACATGGACTTTAAGGAATAATCTAAATTCAGAGCTTTTCAGAAGATTCAGGGTTGGAGCCTCAGAATCCATAAATTTGTAAACTTTCTGTAACAATCCTGTAAAATTCACCTAAATTCACCCAAAACACCATTCAAGATATACACAAAGTAAACTTAAAGCTGTTGCTCCTTTTTCAGTACATGTACATGACTGATCTCATTTAAAATGTTACACTCTGAAGTATTGTAATACTCCAGGCTCAGAAATCCTACATCTCTTGTTTTAATTCAGAAAATAAGCCATAGCAATAAACCTGTATACAATGCATCTATTTTGTATTTATATACGAAGCAATATTTTATGCATTTGTCAACGTCAAAATAAACAAGTAAATATAAAAGTCTTTCTCCAAAAGTCGAAATCATTGCAAGTGCTTCTGTCATTGAGTTATCTAAGTTTTAATACACTAAAATAAAAGGTTTTATTTATCTTGGCCTGAATATGTTCTTGAAAAAAGAAGCTGTAGATGACTGGAACTGGGAATTATTAGCTTAAAAAACAATGTGGCCATATCATGAAGACTTACGTAGTCCAAATTCAAAGTAGATAACATTTTTACAGGAAATAAACATTTTCCTCGCGTTTTTCTAAGGTTCTGTCCAGTGCCCTTTAAAAAAAGAGAGTAAAACAATGTACTGAATGTGTGGGTATGAGTGAAAAACAAGTCAACACAGACAGAAATGTCTATTTAGGAACTTACTGTATATAAAACACTTCTAGAAAACCTAAAATGATGATAAAGACTTAAAGTGATTTTTTCCCATTAAGACAACAGAGATGCTATTTGTTTGCCTTGGAAAAATATTCGACTGCACTCTGAAAGACTCTGCCTCAATTAGGTCTACCAACCAAGAGCTGGAAGGATGGCTGACAGCAACCGATAAATCAGGACTCCCTGGGAAATTCAAAGCCTGGATATACTAGCATGGCATCCTACCCAGGATTCTGTGGCCATTGCTGGTATATGAATTCACACTGTCCACTGTGGAGGGCTTTGAGAGGAGGATTAGCTGTCACCTCCGAAGGTGGTTGGGCCTGCCAAGAAGCTTGAGCAGCATCGCTTTGTACGGCAGCACAAACAAGCTAACACTCCCTTTCAACAGCCTGAGTGGGGAGTTCATGGTTGGCCGAGCGAGGGAGGTGCTGCAATATAGGGAGTCTAAAGACCTGAAAGTCTCCCAGGCCAGCATAGAGGTGAGGACTGGAAGGAAGTGGAGGGCAACAGAAGCAGTCGACATGGCGGAATCACAGCTGCGCCACAAAGTGCTTGTGGGATCTGTGGCAATCGGCCGAGCAGGACTAGGCAGCATACCATCAGCCAACTACAAGGCCAGGGGGAAAGAGAGGAGGGATCTGGTCCAGAAGGAAGTGAGAGCTGGGGTCGAGGAGCTGCGTGCAAGCCAGATGGTGGGGCTGCGGCAGCAGGGCGCATGGACCAGATGGGAACAAGCAATGGACCGGAAGATTGGAGCTTTGGAGGGTGGAACCCTTCCGCATCGAGTTCCTCATCCAGTCGGTGTACGACGTCCTGCCCAGCCCATCTAACCTCTTCTGTTGGGGCAAAGTTGAAACACCATCATGTCCTTTGTGCCAGGGAAGAGGAACACTGGAGCACATCCTCAGCAGCTGCCCTAAAGCGCTAGGGGAGGGACGCTACCGTTGGCGCCACGACCAGGTGCTAAAGGTAGTTGCTGAGTTCATCTGCAGCACTATTGATCAGGCCAAACATCACCGACCAGCAAGACCCAGCATCACATTTGTGAGGCAGGAGAACACCAAAACCCCCAACCGAAAACCCAGGCAGGTCTCTTGGGAACAGCATGACTGACAGCTGAGTGTGGATCTGGACAAACAACTCAGATTCCCCAAAAACATCATGGAGACCACTCTCAGACCGGATATTGTGCTGGCTTCAGACTCATCAAAGGGAAGTCCCTGTGCAAGGCCTACAGCCTCCTGGGCATCACTGGAGTGCAAAAAACACAAGCCATCAGCAGAGCTTCCGAAGCTGCAAAGAAAGTATCTCAGTGGCTGTGGATCATGAGGGACAAGCCGTGGTCGAATGCTGCTTGGACACAGGCCAGGAATTGATCACTCCTGGTTGGGTCGCCAGGGTGAGGGGGTCTGATGTTGAAAGACCCGAAACCCACAATGACTTCTGGTACTATCACTGATGATGTGTCCAAGCGCATCAGTAGATGTATGCAACAACCTATTGTTTATGTACATTAATATCAGTCTGTGGTGCAAGGAAGAAGTTAAAACCTCGTGTGAAGGTCTGGAGTGTAATTGACTACAAGTCCCATAAGCCATTGCAGACTGCTGATTGGCTATAAACCTAGGAAGCGACGCAGGACCTAGGAATACGGCCCCTTGTTGGCTATGGCAGGCAGGAGACATGGAAGATTCTGTTGGCTCAAGTGAGGTGTCAGTGAAAAGGTTAGGAGTTTGTCACCGGTTTGACAGTGATCACTTGGAATGCTGACATGCAGGACAGAGAGATAATGGATAGTATGTGGAGAGATATTAACATTTGAAATTATGCAACAGCAGTTCTTGGATATCTACGGATGTAATAATGTGTTTGGACTAAGTATTACACCAGACTTGGATTGTCTAGATCTTTGGGAGAGTATGAGAACTGAGTCAGCACCATCTCTGTTGGAATAATATGGATCTGTGGATTAAAATCATGCTTCATAGATGAGTCACGACTGTTTATTGAGCCTGCTTTGGTGGTTCTGTCTTGAAATGGTCAGCATCAATTGAACTTCAATGAGCATAGCTTTCAAATAATATGTCGTATCAGTAAAGCATTTAAACATAGCAAATACAGCTGTTGTTAAAATATCATAATCATCAAATAAAACTCTACAAGGGCCCACGAATGGGCTATAGGATGTTATTGACATCTTATGGCAACAAAAATCTACATGTAATTATTTGGACAGGGAAAAACAGTAATGTGGAGTTCCTCTTTAAAGAAGTAGTTAAACAATTTGGGCAAGATACATATTTGCTTTCTTTCTGGGAGTGAGATTTTTGTGTGTTATGCCAAGTTCACACATGTTAAATCACACCTCATTATAAAAGCCTAAACAGGAAAAAAAACATGTTCATATCAGCCCCCTTTTGTGCATCTAACTCTGAGATATAGGAAAATCAGACAGCTATGATATCACTTGGTAAAAAGGATGTAGATCAGTGTGAAGAAGCTAAGCTAAGCAAGGCTAATCATATCCTACATACAGCTCTGTGCTTAACACACAGACATGAAAGTAGTAGTCATTTTTTCCAATATAGAGAAGTTGCAATTCATTGTCAGTTATACTGAGTTTTCCAAATCACGTTTGAGGTGTTCAAGAATGAAGTGCCTCCCACTTTGACATTCTGTCAGTATCTAGTAGTAAGAGTTTGAGTGTGGGCTCTGTAAACAGAATGGCTGCACCGTTGAAATGAAACCCCCAAAACAGTGAACAACACATATAGCCTCACTTTAAATGTCGTGACTCACTAAACACATAAAAGTGATAACTGTTAGATGTCTGTCAAGGTTGAGACAGCTTTTAAACTGCCTCTCCTTTGTGGCTGACTTTGAGAATATCTGAAAGTTAAAGTCTTTAATGACTATAATGTCCATCATCTTAATGTCTGATGTCTGTCTAATGTCAGCCTGAAAGGAGAACTATATTGCTCATTGTCAGGTTCATACTTGTATTTGGGTTTCTACTAAAACATGTTTACATTAATGTTCAAAAAGCAAGGCTATGCAGAGACCTTTAGAGGGGTCAGGTGCTCAAAGATAAAAAACAGCACATGAAACAATATTTCAAATCATCACACACCAACATTTTTACAGCATAACCTGTTATATTATAGCAAACAAATCTTAAACAGAATGTAACATGGAACCTTCCAACAAACTGAATGATATCATTGTCCTCCACCTGATGAAATTGAGGGGGGATTGTGATAAATAAATACGAGTTAAATCATTAATGTGTTATGTCATTTAAGCTGACCTTCCCAATTTCTCAAAAACTCAAGAACAGCCAGGGTCATCATGAACAGGAATCTTTTTAAAATCATATTATAAATGTATTAAATTATTACAAATGTTGTAATGTAGGTGACCTTACCTTTATATTTCTCGAAGAACTATACAGTAAAACCAACCATTTGGACCTTTGTATGGTCATAGTCAGGGTCGTCCTTTCAGCTTACAAATGATGGAAAAGTTTATATGACAGGTCAAAGATGATTGGGATATTTAATGATATTTTAACTTTGGAGATCCCTTTCAATTTCATACAACTTGCAATATAATGTTGTTTTACTTTACTTTACTTTACTTTACTTATGAAATGTAAAAGATTATTGCTAAAATATAGATCTTTTTTGTACTTTCTGGCTGTTACAAGCACCCGTACCATAACAGATAAGCATCAAAATCCAAGTGGCGGCTGGCTTGAAACAACGCCTCACTAAGCCACAGCATTCAGGACCACTACTGAACCTATGTTGCATAACCGATGCATGATTTTACTGTGATGTTGTGTAATGCTAATAATAATAATATAATGTGATAATAAATCACACAAATGACATTCACTATCTAAACATCGCTGCTGAGTGTCCATCTGTGACATCTTGTGTCACAACGGGGGGTACAGAACAGATTACATGCAGGTGAAAAAGTCATTATGTGACATAAACTGACTGATGGCAGCCAGGTCACTTTATTCATGCTAAATTCTTATGAATTAATAAATGTTCTATTTGATGAGGGCCAAAACAAACAAAAAGCTTTGACAAAATGGCATTTTGGACATCAAGGGGCAAAGGGGCAGGTGTTCGAGCATCCTCAGCCTCCCCCTCTGCATGTGCTTGTCAAAAACGCTTAATTTTCCTCATACTGTCTGTGCTGGAACACCTGTATTCATCCTCTGTCTGACACATTTCGTTTTAGTGCCTGTCTTTTTAAACCCACCTCCCCAAAAAGCCAAGTCTGATCTGACTGGTCAACCTTTTCAGGTCTCCTGCATCATCATGTCTGCACCATCACTGCAGCCAAGAAATCACTATAATGGAGAATAGCATCTCTTTCTACTGTGAAAATCACCAGTAAAAGCTTCTACACACAACCGAGCATGTTCCAGCAGGAATATGATCTGAAATCGGGGAGAAATCAACAACATCAGCACCCCAGATTACATGTTTCCTTGATGTTAGCATGTAGCTACAAGTAGCAGTGTAGCAGCCAGGGAATGACTGTAACAGAGTACAGTGGTGATTAAAAATCACCAATAAAAGCTTCTAAATACAACAAGACATGTGTTAGCAGGAATACAATATGACATTGGGAAAAAATTAACAAAACATCTGCAGCCAAGTTTACAAGTTTCCCTGATGTTAGCATGTAGCCACATATATGTAATGTCAACAACATTGGAACCAGAGCACTTAAACGGTCTGAAGCCTGACGTTTTTGCTCATATAGATAATTTTTTTTATACCTTTGCCTCAATAAAATAAAAATATTAAATATGAGCATCCATCATTCTAACATCATCCACATATGGCAGAAAATAAGGAAGAGCAAAAAAGTTCCAACTGAAAAAGGATGGACTTGGTGTAACATTGTGCAAATAGTCAGTGTGCTGATTTATATGCTGCTGAATCCCTGTCAGTATCTTATTTTAAGCACTTTAATTTGCTGTTTTAATGTATTTTTTATTTTGATAAAGATTTTCTGCCTTCATGCTCCTAAAATTTGAGTCCCGGCTGATTGCTTATGTGATGTCACACCACCAGGCAGCTGCACCACGGGAACAAAATTTATTATGCACAAATTAAGGAAACCGTGTATGTAATAATACTGTCTTGGAGGATAAAGAGAAGTCTGAATAGTACTCAGCTGCAAAGGGAGTGAGAATACATGAATGGTAAAATTAATTAGCATCCTCTGAGACAGTGTGATGTTAGTCCAGGGTGAGTTTTATGGCTCTCAGTGGTTTGGAAGCCTCAGAAGAGGCTGGTGATTATGGAATAAGTAGATTATACAGCTCATCCGCACTCATCACTCTGTGAGGAATTTTGGAGTGGGGAAAATTCATACAATGAAAACTGAAACATCATCTTCTAGTTAATTGTTTCTAAACAGAAGAGCAGTTCACGGGTAAGTCATCTCAACAAGCCTGATGAATATGTAGTAATACAAGTGAGCACTGCAGTGGAAGTACATTGTGGTCTTTACTTATTAAAACTTGAAAATATAGCCGATTCATCTTGTTAACTGTTGTTTTTAAACTTGCACTTATGAATTATGTATAAGCACTGAAACCTTTGCCATTAAATTATATTAATGCTAAACATATTAATAAGTTCATCAATTTGTATTCCTTTTCTGTTAATCTGTCTTCATTAGATGCTCCTTGCCTTTTTGTTGTCTTAAGGACAGCTGGCTTTTTACTCCACCCTCCAGTGGTCTGTGGCTGACTGGTCTCATATAGACTCGCCTATCTCTAACACTTGGATTTAGTACTGTGCTAGTGCTGGAATAAGGTCCAGCTCTCTTAACCAATAACAATTGTTGGGTGGTGCTGAGGCCAGAGCACAGTGACGATGCCTCTGCAAAATAGCGATGGGAGGAAACGTGTTTTGGTGGAACATTTGCACATGGGGAGTTGAGCCCTGGCTAACTTCCCCAAAAAAGAAGATGTCACTGTTGTTTCACATACAGTGGTCAACAGTGACAGGTTAAAACAAACAAATGCATCTTTAAGAATGACTCTTTTTAGTGTACGTACTATGTCAACCTGTCAAATGTCCAAGTACTTATGAATGGCTAATGTGTCATAAGACAGTAGAGTAAAGGCACTGAATGAACAAGTGAGAGCCCAATAAATCAGACTTGAATCGAGACCAGTGTCGGGAAGTATCGTCACTGCAAGTAGCAACGTTACTAGCTTAACTACATTTCTCAGTAGCGTGGTGGTAATGTCACTATTTTCTTAGTCAAGTAGCTTTTCAGTTACATAGTTGATCAATTAACCACCCGCTTGATGGGGTGGTTGCCTGGCAATGGTAAAAGGCGCAGCAAGCATTCAATGTAAAAAAAAAGAAGTCAGTGTGGTGCGCTGACTTTCTGTGTGATCAGGGCCATGGGAGTTGTACACCTGTCACGTGTTTGTGCCCTCAAATTAACTGTTTTCAATGAAGACAGGTGATGGCTAAATGAAGCCTCATAAAGCATTTTCTTTATTTTCTGAGCTCACTAAATGGCGTTTTTTGTTCAACAAAAGGTTGAAAGCACACTCTTTGAGCTTCTCTCTTTAAGCCAAGTGCACCATCTAGCGGGCTCAGAAAATGAAAAAAAAAATGCTTCATGAGGCTTCATTTGACCATCATTAATGTAGACACATAGCAGGTGCACTCAAATGCCAAACTGACGCTGTTTGGGTGCACGTGTTCTCAAGTGCCTATTTTTCATAGTGCGACAGCTGCGCCCTGATAAATTGCGTTCAACTTTTGGAATGCAGCAGTGCACACTGCATGTCTTGTGATGACCATGTGACCAACCAATCACAGCCGACAGATATCTTTCCCTTCATCCATAAATATCAGCTTGTGGTAAATATGGAGGAGACGGAGTAGAAATCATTTTAGTGCAGGGCTGCCAGAGCTTTACATCTGTCCCACAGACAATATTTTAGGCCTACACACAAACAGCGCCTGGAAGAAGATCAGCTCTGCACTCAGGATTTCAGTAAATAGGCTGGTGGTGCTTGTTGTGGTTTCTTAGCAACCTCAGACGCAACCTGCTGCTGTACTCTTGAAAGCTGACACAGAGAAGGCACAAAAGTAGCACCCAGTGCCTAACCTTGCTTTGTCTAAGCTGTTAAAGACACGCCATGTGTATGGCCCCTTACACACACAGTGTCCATCCTGTGAGTCAGACTGGTGGCTGACTGTAACTTTCTCCGGGAAGTGGTTGCTTTCAAGTTCCAAAATAAGAAACATTAACATCCTGTGATTGAACTGAGCAACTCCCAAATATAAATGTGTAACATTCAGAGTGTGAAGACAGTTAAAGAGTCTAAATGCCCAGTCAATCTGTCTAGATAAATTAAGGTTTAAAAAAATAAAATCAGTGTAATTGATATCAAGCCCCCTCACTTCCAGAGGCAATGACTCAAGTATTCCTCTAATTGAATCAAGGAGAAAAGTTTGACTCCATTGCAGTGGGGCTGATTGAAAGCCCCACCGCTGCAAACACATCTGGACAGGTGTGTCTCAAGAGTCAACACACATACGAAGATTTGCACATTTTCGATTTGGCTCAGCAGCTGTTCCGCTCCACTCCAGTTCCCTGCGTGCTGTCTTCTTATTACGCCCTTATTAATATAATATCATTAAGTGTCCCCCTGAACATCTGAGTGCAGCAATTTATACACACCTCGTATCATTCATTCCTCTCAGCAGAGCCAGATAGCGGTCGAGTCCGGAGAGATGTACTGCCAAGTCACAAGGGTCGAACTGATTATTTGTCGGGATGAGAGGGTGAACTGGAGTAGGTGGTTGGGGAGGGGGCATTGAATCATTTGGCGTATTTATTGTCGGTCCTGCAGCTTTAGCTCAATCCTGCATCTCCTGGATCAGGTAGAATAATGGCCTCCATAACCTTGGGCGTTGGTGGCCTCTGAAAACTCTCCTCAGCCCCACCCCTCTGCTATCTTTTCATTATAGATCTGTAAAAAAAAAGAGCAAACAACAAAAAAAAAGGGAGGGGGGGCGCAGATCAGATAGCAAACAGAAAATGCACATGTGCATGAGCACTCCCACATGCTTTAAGGCAGTATTTCTCTCCACATCAGGGCGACGAGAAGAGGCATCCTGAATTGATTGGGAGATAATGAAGGAGGGCTGGGAGAGAGGAATCGATACAGCGGAGCCTTGTTGACGGAAACAGACAATGCAGGCCTGGGTGCTTCGCTTACACACAAGGCCAGCCTGGATACAAAATCCATCAAGATCTGGACGCATTTCTGTGTTCATATGTTAGGTTTAAACTGATATATTGATCATTTTCATTGCTTCTGATAAATGTTTCCTGCTGTGGTGAATTTCTCCAAATGTGAGCATTTGAATACAAAGAAAAAAAACAGCCTAAAAATGTCAAGAATGCAATGAATATCCCAGGATTATTTCCCCTAACCGGGCCTCTGAAAAAGCATTTACTGTACACGACCTTGGTTTTTAAGGAGATTTAGTGGGCCCTTGTGGCATGCTAAGGAGGCTGTTTTTGCAGGTTTACAGGCTGTCAGCTATTCGAAATAAAACTAATATTACTGTTAGGAATATTGCAAAAATAAAATCAGGACCTATGCATGCAAAAGATAATAAAATAACCCCGGCAAGATGTCACTCAGCCAAACTATGAGTTGCACTATTACATTTTTATAGCTAGTAATAGTTTTGGTGTTTGCCTGGTGTGCCTTGTTTCAAACCATAAAAGCGAACAATCATTTTGACTTTACGGTTTCACAAAAGAATGGACATTTGAACAGAGTATAAAGACACCCAAACATCACACTAACATGTTATAGTTGAGCCTGTCATTCTAAAATCAATCTGCTGCCAGAACAACCTCCTGTTGTTTTTTGAGCTCTCTGCAGGGATTTGTTGCTACTCAGTGGTAGGACCATTACTGAGGTTAGTCTGTTTAGCTGGCTGATAAAGGCCTCAGTGTGCTTAAAGGAGCTGTATGCGACATACAGAGCACATATATGAGTGCGTCCGCATGGACATCAATAAACTGTTTATGAGTCTTATCCTGGTTATGATCACATTTGGGATAAGCTGTTTACATGACCATGGAGAAAATGGGTTTTCAGATTTCTCATTTACATGAAAAATACTAGTAACCCACTTACTGATTACTGCCGTCTATTGGTGCAGGCACCTGTAATGTTTACCTGGCTGCCTTCATGGACAGCCAGGTAACGACAGTGTTTGCCCTAAGCCTCGGCATCGGTTGTCACTGTTGTGAAATTAAACCACTATTGAAACATCTCAATGCAGCCAGACTAATTTAGTCAATAACCCACCATTAGGCTCAACAACAAGTAAGCTAGTCCAGTGTAAAACCACACCATCTCCCTCCAACTCTCCCTCCAAGATTGGGTTCACTAGCTGCTCGGTGTAATCCGAGACAAACGCCAAATTGCTTTCTCACTTCCACATGTCTTTTTAAACCAAAATTAAATTTGAAATGATGTTTATGTCTCCCACGTTGTATCTCTGATAATTAATTTAAACAAAAATTTGGAGTTTGGGGCTGCAGTGCTTAAAGAGCACAGAGGAGGAGAGGAGGAGCGCAGAGCTGCACGTCTGTGAGGAGAGGAGAGGAGAGGAGAGGAGAGGAGAGGAGAGGAGAATACAATTAGCATGCAATTGCAAATATTGCAAATAGCACTGCAATTATGATTATGTATTTTATAGATCATTAACGTGTGCACAGTGTGGCATTGTTTTCTTTGTTGTTGTCTGTTATAAATAAATGATAAATTTGTAAAGGGGATGTATATGTGTACCAGCTGCTAGGTACATTTAGTATAGATATTTAGCCACCTTATATATGTTACACATGTGACACTTCCCTCCTCATTACTGTGCACAAATGTACTGTATGTATACTTAAGCTTAGAGGGGCTGGCAAATAGAAACCTCCCGTCAGGGCGGGCTTTGCATGCGCACAATTTTTTTTTTCTTTTTTTGCACTAGCACTTCACTTGAGCCAAAAAAAAAAAGAAAAAAAGGTTGAAGGGATGTCCTTTTCCACTTGAGCACCTGCACAGCAAAATGACAGTCTCCATCACTTTTTTAGAGTACGACCAAGTGTAACACCATACATTGAGGAGAGACTGTATGGAAGTGTCCCCTTATCCCCATTTTTACAAATCACTGCATCTCGCTCCTCTCTATGATGGCAGGCTTTTAGTCCTGCCTTTAAGTGCGGCCATTTAGAACACACTACTGCCTTTACATGTGTCATCTGACCTAGTTTCTCTGAAACAAAGTGAGACCTTAAAATTATAAACCATGAGATTTTCATGGAATAGATCCCTATTTTATGGTCTGGATTTTTTCAGCATTAGCCATCTCTTCTAAATAGCAGTTTTTATTATTAGTGGTGGAGTCCGCCAAAGTTAGGCCATTAATGTTCATTCCTATTAAAAGCATTCAACCATCAAAACATGGGGTTGCTTTTATTATTAAGCATTAACAGTAACAGTAAATGCAAGACATGGTTATTATGGGTATTTTTTGACAGTAGCAAGTCAAATAAATTTTATATATATGGCCCAACATCACAATTGTGCCTTAAAGGTAAAGTGTATAAGGTTAAGGGGGGGTTGGTGGTGTCTAGCGGTGAATTGTGGATTGCAACCAGCTAGAAACTTCCTCTCACCAGAAATCCTTCAATGTTCATTGTTCAGGATGTTTTTATTGGGAGCTGAATGATCCACAGACGTCTCTTTTTCTCTAAGACAAACAGAGCAGGCGAATAGAATCGCTAAAAATACTGGATAAAACAGTTTCATGTTGCAAATCAGTGCTTCTCTGACACTATTCAGCATCTTGGGGCTCACCCACAACATGCTATTTTGTGCTCACTCCTTTAGTGTGTGCTCACCTTTTTCTGATCCAGACATTCAAGAGGTTTTTACCATGAACCAAAATATCCAAAGAGATCTCTTTCTTTCCTAAATATATAGACCCGGCGATTTAAACTGGTAAAACGCCAAATCCATGTATTTCTGATGGACTTTAGCATGCCACTGCAGGCAGCTCGTGCAACATATGCTAATGGGTAGTGTTTTTGTCTCCATAACATAAGATCCAGACGTTCAGAAGGTTTTCACTGGAAGCAGATTTATCCACAAAGGTCTTTTCCTCTAAACAAATGGACCAGGTGATTTGAACTGCTAGAAACCTAGTAAAAAGCAGTTTCATGTTACATATCAGTGTAACTCTGGCACTGCCCATTGCAGTGGTCGATGTGAAAACATGAAAGTGTGAAAACGTGAGGGGCCTTATATGGAGCTAGCTAGTGTTTGGTTTGTCTGTTCTGGGCTACTGTAGAAACATGGCAATGCAACATGGCGACCTCCATAAACGAAGACCAGCTCCCTACACACATATAAATGGCTCATTCTAAGGTAAAGAAAACACAACAATTCATATTTTCAGGTTAAAATACATTAAAGAAAACATGCTTATTATATTATAATCTGTTTCTGCCAATATATCCCCCTTACATTCTGTACAACACACCACACCCTGTGTGTACTGAATAACTAACATAATCAAACTGCAGTATCGACAAAATCCAAATCCAAAGAACAGAAATTATACATGTAATGGAAAAAATACGTGAAAACAATGGATCCATGCAGCTTCCAGGTGTCACCAATCAGCTAAAGCCTGAGCCACACGACCTCCTCCACCCTGGAGACCCTCAAAAGAGAACAGATACACAACACACAAAAGGCACGACTGAAGCACATCATTTACGCAGACAAGGGAATGAAATGATTACACAGAGGGAGAAAGAAAGACAAAAGGAAAGGCTGGATCTTCTGGATGACGGAGATTCAAACGAGTGGAATGAGGCCCCTACAGCCAGGAGAGAGAGAGAGGTAGTCCAGCCAATTGTGCAGCACACAGAAGCCTGAGTTCAAAATAAAAGAAAGAGAGAAAGAGAGAGAGACAGAGCGAGAGAGAGAGAGAGAGGCACACAGCTGTGCTTGTGGATTAGTTTTAGATATTGTGAGGAGTAATGGAACAAGAAGGAGCAGCCACAGTGACAGGCTGCATGCCTTCACCTCCATACCAAACTAACAGCTCTTATTCCTGAGCTCTACTGTTTTGTGGAAAACTTCTCATGTCATGCTCAGCATTAAAATCACACTGCAGTTGCTAGATAAAAATAAGCCAGATAAAAAAGAGGGCCAATATTGACTGACTTCTTTTTCAAAACTACAAGTTTGTTTGGCTGCACTGTAAACAGACACACCATTTGCTCTTCTGTTGAATGTTTGACAAAACAACTCCTCAAGGAGTGTTTACTGCCACTAATATTTCAGACACCTGTAATACTGAAAGTGTTCTATGTGGCATTCAGAGCACTAAAATGGCAGCAAACCACTATTTGCTGTGTAAAGATATAGAGGCGTAATGGCATCCTGAGCAGAGAATGAAGTCATGCTTTCTCTGTGTGTTGTAATCAAAGACTGTATATGAAGATGGATGACATGAGAGCTCCATAGATTTTAATAATAAGATACTAGATGCCAAGATGACACCTAATTATTCTAATGGAATTGCATGGCTGACGCATATGCCAGAAACCTTTTCTAGCCAGGTTTACCTCCCTGGTATACAGGCCACTGAATATGTGTAGTAGTGTTTCTCCCGCTGGCCTTGCCCACATGTTCCTGCTCTGCTCATAGATTTTACATTGTGATGACCTCATGGATTTTAAAATCGCTTGTCTCGGCTTGAGTGTGCTAAGTTTTACAAATATAAAGCCACCATGGATTAAACATTTATAACAGAAAGAGCCATAATTGACTACGTTTGCAGTCAGGTGTCCTGTCTGTTTTACAGATGTCTCTCTAACAATGGTGGCCCCAAAAAGTGAAGCCAAACCTCTGTGATTACCCCCTGGTTGCTGGCTGCAGTATAGGTCATAAGCCCCGCGCCCCCTCCATGTTAGAGGATGGGACGTAGGCCAAACTAAAAACTTAAAGTACACTTCAAATAACTTTTTCCATAATGGGGTTTCTGTCATTTTAGGTCATTTTTTATCACACTAATGTTTGTTAAAGTGCTTGTAACTAGTAATTTGATGTTAAAAAAAAAGGGAGATCAAGGTCACAGTTGACAACTGTCTGTGCCAGTCGGTATGCTTGCTATCAATGGGGCCGCTCATGATTGGTCGGATGGGTGTATCCTCAGGAACTCGATACCAGTGTAGCTCCAAATGACATCACCAGCACAAGATGGCAGCGGCTGTATCTGGGATATTTTGGCTTCATTTTTGCACAGTGAGAGAAAGTGGAGACACGTTGTGATCTTAGTCTTAAATTGTGGACCAAACTTCTCTGTGGTTTGTTGTGATATGCTGGTCCAGCTACATGTGCGTATTAGTGCATGTGTGTATCCCACTGGCTAGCTCGTCTCTGCCACTCTGAGCTCATTCAGCAGTTAGAGCTGATATTGGTATGGCATCACTGCTGAAGCGTAGCACCCACCTTACTGTTCCTCCCAGTTAACACCGTTAGCTCTGTCAGCACTGTTGCTGTTGTTCAGTGACATTTATGGAGTTAGCACCTTTAGCTGCTAGATGCCAGCTAAGCCACCTCCATATTTAGAACCATGTGCAGACAACTCATATGTTCTGAATTTCACACGGAACCCCTTTAAACCGTACTTGTAACCACCAGCCACTACAAATGTTGCAAAGTGAAAGAGAACCAAAATCTTAAGGATTATACCTTTAAACCCTGGCTCAGGCAGTGTTCTAGTTCAGGAAATAGTTTGTGCACATATTGTCTTTCGCAAGTTGTTGCCAAAGAGTTAGAAGCATGCTACAGAGATCCAAAGTCCAGACGTTACGTCCAGCTGCTGTTCCACCATCGTCTTCAACATTTTTGTCATTAACCTTGCTGAAAAAGTGAAACATGTATATACCTACCAATACTGCACACAATCTATTCATACGTGGTGTGCCCTTCCTTTGCCCCCCTCAATAATCACTTAGTAAACCAGTTGTAGGATCCTGCCTAACTTTTTGGAGACATTGTGAGGCAGTCAGCAGTAGATTGGAGTCGTATTGTTAGGCATGTACCTCATCAGCCCAGGAGAGGAGATTCCTTTCCTCCTTGTCCCCTGATGACCGCTGATGTGATCTGATAGACTATGACAGGTCACGTCAACCCTGACGGAGCTTCCTGTGCGTGGCTGATAAGCTTCAGCTGTATCAGGCAAACAATGGGAAAAAAAGCCAGACTGTAACGCTGCGTCTGTATCAGCAGGACACCATCCCATGCCATTCATTTAGAGGCTCTGTCAAGAAGACGCTACCCTGATAACCTACGCTATCCACCTGTAATCTCTGAGCAATGCTGTCTCTGTGTCGGTGGTGTTATTGAGCATGCCTCTGAGGAGGAATATTGACATATCAACACATTTAATATGGAACAGTACAAAACAGGTACAGGTACAATAAGTCAGATCCTCATATAGTGAAGCATTTTCCAAAGTGAACTTTCCAGACACATTTATTGGGCTGATAACATTACTCAAACACAGTGTATGACCATTGTAAACAATAAAACAGAAAAAAGGCATCAGCTCAGACTGAGAACTGCTCCAGAATTCAAAGTGCGCCAAGCTTTTTAAAATTCTCAACTTTTTGTCTTTTTTTTAAAATCCTCTTAATATATCTTTTGAATGTTAATTCATTACTTTTCTTTACATATTCATTTTTCTGCAGTATTGATAATTATAATATGTACAAACGAGGCCAAGACACTGGTTGTTCTGAGGCCGTAAGAAAGCCTGTAAATATTTGCTCGTCTCCCATGACATGACTCGAGTTTTGGAAAAATGACAAGGTAAGGCTGTGTTCCCTCTTCTGTTGGTTTTGCTGATTGCATGCCTTGTTGGTGAGTGGAATGAAACGTCCGTGTGGGACCGTGATGACCACTTTGTCTTGACCGGCGGGATGGGGGCAGTGACTTAGTCCTTGGATTTTCCCATTGATAGCAACATTTTTTTATGTACAAAGGCTTTTAAAGTCCCAACGTTGTCCTATTAGTTGGGAGGCTATCAAATAAATGCTTCCACGTTACCTTTTTTTTTGTTTCTTTCCAAGTGTCTTTTTTTGGTTTTCTCCCAAAAAAGTATTGGTATCAAAATGTCCGTATAGATATAGTTGTACAGTGGGGGAAAGGGCTTGTTAGCATGTGTTAGATCGAGGGTTCAAACTGTTCTCAATGTATGAAAAGTAGAGTCTCTTTGCTCGCAATACAAAGTTCCTTAATTCGGATAATGTCCAGTGTTTGTCTTTATACAATGCCATGAAATAATCTTAGATGAGATGCAGCCTTAAACCCCGGGGTTTCACGTCCTCCTCTCCTCCCCCTCGCCTTGTCCCGCTCTCCATCCCTGACACTCGTCTCCATGCTCATCCAAGGGAGGCTACTTTAGCAACCACTCGTTCACTGGAAGAGAGGAGAAGGACAGGAGTGAGAATACTGATTTATATATGCGCCGCTCTCCACAGTTCAACTGTTCTCCTACATTATTCACCCCCCCACCCCCCAGCCACCCCCCACCCTTCCCCTACATCATATTTCATCTTTAGCGATAACATACAATTCAAAAGGAATGGCACTTGAGTGAATGTGGTTGGGTGGGTGGGTGGTGTGCGGGGTGGCGGTGCCGTTATGTTTCAAGTGGCAGCCTTGACGGAAAATTATACCCAAAACGCGGAGGTGCCAAGAACACAAGTAAATATTGTAATTTGATAAACAGGTGTCTCGCTGCTATGTGAAAGATTTATTGGAGTGCTATCAAAATCATATTTCCTTTCATTGGGTGGTGAAAACGAAAAAGTAAACACACACATATGCAGAGCATGATTAGCTCCCAAACCTCCCTGATTTCCCATTCAGTTACCCTGATAATCACCTCTCCAGGGAGGGGAGGAGTGTGTCTTGTTGCTCCTGCTCTAAAGGTTGACCTTACACAGATCACCAGAGACGTATTTTCCCTTTTAATGAGCAACCCCCCTCCCTCCACTCCTCCGCCTCCCCACTTCATCATGAAGGTCTTTCAATCTCTGAACAATTAAATAAGCAGGTCTGTTTTTGTGTGTTTTTTTTTGGCCTGCTCTCTGAGGCTCTCTGGTGAGTGCATTTGTTTCAGGATCACGATGGTGTGAGGTGGGTGAAATCTCCCCACGACTGCTGCACAGAATAAGAATTTAAAGGGAGGGTGGTCGAGCAGAGCAGAACAGAGGCAGAATAAGAGAGAGATACAGACAGATAAACAATCATGGTGTGTGTCGGCCACAGTACAGTAAATCCACAGCACAAAATAAAAAATAAAAAAATAACAGAATGAATAGCAGGGACTCAGGCTACCTCTCGCCTTAAGCGTATTTACGCTTCAGGAGTGATATTCAACATTCTGTGCAGCAGTTGCTCACATATATATTGGCTGAAACAGAGTAGGAGAGATGACAGACTGCAGCAACACCTCCCAGGTTGCAGTGAGCTGTGACAAGCCAGTTTTCAGATCTGTCAGTCAGGGCCAAACAGGTGTTCTGACTGTCCAGCCATCTGACTTTCTGCTGCCTGTTTTTCTCCCCCCTCCTTCTCTTTAGCACATCAATCTGCAGTCTACATTATCTCAGCCATCAGCTGAGTCCCAGCTCAGTGCACAAATTTCATATTAATTTTATAAATTAAAATGGTGAGCATAGGTCGAGCAATAATCTCCTGGAATCAATGTGGATGTTGAATCCAAAATAAATTACATCTGGGCCATTTGGGAGCAATATCTACTCTTTAGATGAGAGTTTGATGAGTAATAATTGATCACGCTTGGTGACCAGAAACTCTCTCTTGTCAGTTGTTTGTTTACAGGATGTAAATAGTTAAATAACTGCAGGGAAAGCTTTGAGTTTATTAAACTAACACCTCTAAAGAGAACTGAAGTGAGACCTACCCCTGCAATTGATTTTAAATGGTTGCAACAATTACGTAGCTTTGGCCATTAAGTCAAGTCAGCTTTATTTATTTAGCCCCATATCACAAATCATACATTTCCCACAAGGGGCTTTACATCTGTAGAGCATGCGGCACGCTCTGTCCTTGGACCCCTGATCATTTTATTGGTAATGATTATTTTTAAGGTCTAAAGGACTAAAAGAACACACAGTCAGACAATCAGACTGCTAAACAACAAACACTCAGGTTCATATGAAGGCACTGAACTGACACAAAGCTGTAATACATTACTAGATGAGTCAAAAAACAAACTGACTAAACAAAATGCTTTAAAATTGAGTATTAAAATGTAGTGTAGAATTGTATAAAAAGAAATCTAAAATGTTGTTCTTTTCCTTCAACCTCCAACGGGTGGCTAATCCTTTTTATTTTAACCTTTTGCTTTTCCTCTGGTCAGTCGATAAGATAAATTAAAACATGATGTAATGTGGTTAATTTTACTCTTCTATTTATCTTTCACCATTTCTTGCTCCTTGCTCCTACTTTGTTTTGGCATTTATTTAATCATTTATGAGCATTAGCCTGCTGGCTACGAAGGCTTTAGCTACTTAACATAAGTACATAAAATGGCAGCAGTATGCAGCACAGTAAATGGATGATTAACATTATGTGTGCAGTGGTTGCAGGACTAAGTGTTATGGGGACAGGGCTTTCTCTCTTCCTGCCCCAAAACTCTGGGATTTTCTTCCTCCCATCATCTGACTCTCGCTCACCACTGAGATTTTTATGAATCATGTTAAAACACACTTTTACTCACCAGCCTTTAATTGTGCATAATTGTTGTTGTTGCTGTTATTGTCACAATGTGGTGACAGTATAAAAACAACAAGGACAGTTTTTGCTATAGGTGCATTGATAATGGTAATGATATGTTATCATTACTGTTATTATTATTTTATTGCTATTATCACTTAAAATTTTGTGTTTCTCTCCTTTCTTTTTGTTTTGTTTTTCTCTGTGTGTGCTGTAAGAGCACTCTGTTTGTGTGTAAAGTGCTATATAAATAAAGTTGACTTGACTTGTTTCATGAAAGATAGCGGCAGCTGGGCATAAAGTGACATAAAGTTACCTCAAAGCTTGTTACTCTACATTTAAATTACACTTAATTAATTATGACTAAATATATTGTTCATTAATGTTACTGCTATTCAGTACAGTCACCAGAAGAAAATGTTTCTGCAAAACACAGATCTGTTATGTTTGTATGTTTAATATGTGTCATATCTACATATCTTACAGTTCTGTGGTTTTATGATGTCATGGTTTTATGACTTTTTATGATTTGTTTTATCTTATGATTTATTTAGTCATGTATATTTTAAGATTTAGGTTTTTTTTTATTAGTGGGTTATGGATTTGAGAAAAACTATGGTGAGTTCTCTTTGATCCACGGTGCCACAACTGGGTGGCAGTAGATTCTGGGGCAGCTGTGGACTGTACCCAGCACAGAGAGGTTAACTCTACAGAAGACATTCAGTTAATCAGTGTCTGTTGGTGAGTCTGTGCCTGGGGAATTATAGGCTCTAACTGTCTTTAAATGTCCTTTTATATTGAATTACCTTGTTTGTCTGTTTTATGTCCATTGTATTTATTTTCATGTGAAGCACTCAGTGCTTATAATATCCTTATTGTAAAGCACTTAGTGCTGCATTTCTTATATGAAAGGTGCTATATAAATAAAGTTTATGATTGTTATTATTCTTAATATTATATCAACTTTTCTAAAGTGACATTATGTTTGAGCTGACTTTGTAATCTTGGGGTGGAAGGGATGGTGGATGGCGTGACACCAAAGAGAGACATGCAAGCTGCAGACTACTGTTTAAGACCATCCATCCATCCATTTTCATCCGCTTATCCGGGGCCGGGTTGCTGGGACACCAGGCCAAGCAAAGCACCCCAGACATCCCTCTCCCCAGCAAAGCTTCCCAGCTCCTCCTGGGGGACCCCATGGCATTCTCAGGCCAGATGAGATATGTAATCCCTCCATATGTAATCCCTGGATCTGCCCAGGGGCCTCCTACCAGTGGAAAGTGCCTGGATCTTTAAACGGGAGACACCCAGGAGGCATCCTGATCAGAGAGGCCTGAATCACCTCAACTGACCCCTTTTGATGTGAAGGACCAGTGGCTCTATTCCGAGCTTCCTCCAGATGTCTGAGCTTCTCACCCTATCTCTAAGGGTGACTCCAGACACTCCACAGAGGAAACTCATTTCAGCCACTTGTATCCGCAATCTCATTCTTTCGGTCACTACCCAAAGCTCATGACCATAGGTGAGGGTTGGGACGTAGATGGACCAGTAAATCAACAGCTTTGGCTTCCAGCTCAGCTCCCTCTTCACAGAGACAAACCGGCGCAGTGCCTGCATCACTGCAGAAACCGCACCAAACTGCTGATCCATCTCACGCTTCATCCTACCCTCACTCGTGAACAAGACCCAGAGATATTTGAACTCCCTTGCTTGAGGCAGTAAGACCAACAAACAACAAAACTGGTTGTTTTTTAGCAAGTCATTGATGTGTTTCTTGCGGCTTTTTAGCTACCAAATGTGGGCTGTTTTCCACTGGTAGTAGTGCCATGAAAAGCACTTGTTTTTTACAGAGACATTGCTGCATTTACAGCATTTATTTTAAGCCAAAATATGATCTTTTCCTAACCATGACCAAGTGACTTTGTACCTAAACCTAACCACACATTAACCACAGCATTGTTGAAGTGTAAAGAAACGTACATTTTAAATGATTCTGTGAAATTATAACATTTTTTATGCATTTTGGTTGTGATATTATACAGTTTTGACTCTTCAGAAAACTTTTTGTTGCCTTTTCGTCAATTTTTGGGAAAACAAAGCTAAACAATCAAAAATGACTATCTACACTGTCTGTTTACTTCAAAATAATTGCAACACTTTACGCTGCAACTCAGCAGTAACAAGATTACAGGGGGGTAAAACACTGGGAGTAACAGGATTTTCTAATAGTTATGACCAAGATATTACTGTGAAATTACCATGGTATTACCCCAACGTTGCCCTGTTGTTGGGCCCCAGATATTACCACCTAGTAACTTTATTATTAATGAGCTGTAATGTAAATTTCTACCCAAACTCAAGTGCTTTAGAAAATCTGGCTAAACTATTGGCTTCTTTACAGCCTCCCTGATCATGGCCAACTATGAACATAAGACCCATGTTGTAATAAACCAGAATTTTCCCTCAGAGGAAAATCTGTGATAATTGGAAGTGTGCAGATGTTATGAGTAATATGGTAATGCCCATTGGAAATAGAGATATGCCTGCAAATTAGATCTCAGATATATTTTATATCAAATATAAATAAATATGAAAATAGAAATGTCAGTAATGAGGTGAGGAGAGGGTAATAAAATAGCAGCAGGGTGAATTATTGTTTCTACCTCGGTACTGGAGCTTCTGAGCCCTGTTGTTGGGGCAGTCTTTGCCCTGCATGCTGAAGTTGATATTAGTGCGGATGCAGCGGTTGTTCAGCGGCTGGACCGGGCGAACGTTGTCGCTCATGCTCAGGAAGATCTGAGATGGCTGGTTCTGGCTCAGCAGCCGCAAGGAGTGCATCTTAGAAGGAGCCAGAGACAGAAGAGACGCCGGTTAAAAGTTGACCAAAGCATCATGGAAATGTGAGCCAGGCATTTTGATACACTGCATTGTTTTCCAGACAGGACTGTATGAAGGATTAGACAAAAGACGGGCTGAGAAAGTGTTGGAGTAAAAGCCTCAGTGCTAGGCTGATGTGTTTCACAGGCAGAACAATAGTTAGAGACAAAATCCTCGGCTGAGACAGACAATCTCCGGTGAGTTTTGGGAGATATGTTTCAGGTCTGGCTCAGCGGCTGAGGCTCACCTGCATGCGTGTGAGGTACACCGGCTTGTTCATCAGGATCCATGTGGCGGTCTCAAAGCATGGAGGGATGGTCATTGATCCATCATATGTAATAAAACTACTTGTCTCTGGGTAAATCTCCTCTATGTTCAGGCCGGTCAGTAGATACGCATCATCTGTAGTAAGAAAAGCAGAAAACAAAAACAAGAAGGGACTTTTAATGTTTCATCAGAGGATACTGTACTGAAGTTATGATTTGAAGTTGTGAGCTGCACAAAAACAACAAAAAAGAAAGAAAAAAGCACACTTGTCATCAGTTTCCTAAAAGGATTATCTTCAACAAAAGAGTACTGTTGTTCCTTTTCCTCAGAGAAAAGACAGAAAAGTTTTCTTGCTCTTTCTCTGATCATCTTGTGACCCCTTAGATTTTTCTCGGGATACTTTTGGGGCCCTGATCTCAAGGTTGGAAACCACTGCACTAAGCCATCATCTAGCCTAGATCAAGGACAACCTGCTAATGGGTGACTAATATTCAGATCAATCGTATGTTTAAAATGTTTGTTACAGGAAGACTGTTAAAAAACAGTAGTGGAGAGTGACTGAACAAATTCAATAAAGTACAGTTTTATGAACAAATTCAAGGTACTTGTAGTTTTCTTGGGCGGCTGTGGATCACGAAGTAGAGTTGTTCCTGGCTCTTGCAGTCTACATGTTAAAGTATCCCCATGTTGTTCCCAATGGTGTGTGTGTGTGTGTGTGTGTGTGTGTGGGAATGTTCATCTGATGAGCAGGTAACACCTTGTATGGTAGCCCAGAGTCCTGCAAAGGTCTGATTTTCAAGACCCGCTCCCAAACCAGAATGGCAACACGCAATACCACACCTGCAGTGCCATCCGCACACATGGCCAGTTAGTTTCGCAACAATTCCAATATTATATTTTAAAACAAATGTAATTCAGGAAATGCAATTTAAATTGATATTTTTCGCTTATTCTCATAAAATTGAGCAGCACATCTCCACAGTTAATGTGCCTGTTAGTAACGCACATGATTTAAGCAGCTCTCATATTCCAGCTGGCGGAGAAGACAGAGCCGACACACAAACTCAGCAGTCTGAGGATTAAAATGTTAAAACATTAAATTCAATTATCATTGTTCTCTTTTTATTTTAATATAGTTATGATCCAAACCTGCCATGGTCTTCTTTCACCCAGAACCAAACCCAGAAATAAAATTAAGACATAATACCATCCAAAAATCACCTTTTTTGTGGATTACCTGCTAGATACCCATGATTACCCAACCCAGTGTATGAATGTGTGTGTAAATAGGGTGACAGTGCTTGTGTTGTAAAGAGTTTGTGTGGTCACTTAGACTAGACAAGCACTGGCCAAGCACAATCCATTTACCATCTATTTTATTTACTTGAGTATTTCTATTTTATGCTCTTTATACTAAACTATGTACCAATTAATAAGTAACTTTTAAAACAATACCTATTAACTACATTATACTCCATTACATTTCAGAGGGGAAAAATGCACTTTTTACTCCTCTGTGTATTTGGCAGCTTTATCTACTATTTTTTTTCTACAAAAGTAAGTAAGTCAAATGTTGAATGCGGGACTTCTAGTTTTAATTTGCTATGGCAAACATGTTAGCAAACAGTTGCTCATTTTATCTGATTTAGCTGTTATCAAGCCATTAAATGAAACGTTTCTATCAGAAAGGGCTTTCATGGGACTTTTTCTAATGTGCAGGAGTGTCCACAGGGCAGGTGGCTGTGAGAAGGGTTGGTGGATGGGTCAAACACAGGTCTTCCGCTCAGCAGATGGGGTTCAAGTCCCATGTGAAATCAATATTTACCAACCCATCCCTGATCTTATGACATCTTTTTGGTGCCAAAACCCAAAGAATGTGAACCCTAACAAACTGGTAACCGCCATTGAATAGGCTGATAATGGCCTTCTAAACCTACCAATGGACCAAATCACAATGTTTATTAACAGCAAATTCCGGGGAAGAAAATCCTCGCGTCACATACACAAAATCAAATGATGCTGAGCAAACACCTAAAACCTAAAAAAAAAAAAAAAAAAAATCTATATCAGTTAAAGTGTACGCTATATGGGAAACTGAGCCCTTTCAAAGCCACAAGACTCCACTGATAGACAGAGTCATTTTACTTAGCAGAACACTCTGTGGCTCAGAGGTAGAGCGGGTAGTCCACCAATCAGGGAGCTCGGCAGTTTGATCTCTGGCTCCTCCAGCCTGCATGTTGAAGTATCCTTGAGCAAGATGCTGAACCCCAAATTGCTCCCGATGATGCTTCCATCGGTGTGTACCTTGTATGGTAGCCTCGGCCACTAGTGCATGAATGTGTGTGTGAATGGGTGAATGTGACTCATAGTGTAAAAAGTGGTTTGAGTGGTCGAATGACTAGAAAAGCGCTATACTGCACAAATGCAGGTCCATTTACTGCAACACTGAACATGGCATAACTCACACTTACATTGATACTGATTTTGTTCTAAGTGGTTAAAATATGTTTTGCCGTGGCCCTGTCCACAGCAGCTCCTTGTTTAGCTTCTTTGCCGGTAGAAGCAACAAGTAAGCACAATAGAAATGTCATTTAAGTTGAACCACAGTGTTTAACTATGTATCTTTAAACATTATAGTAATGGCTGAAAATGACAACAGAAATAAACAAGTTTGCCAGTTTTACTTATATTTGCCATTGTGTTCAGTTGCCAGTTTTTTGCCTGGAATTAATTGTTGTTGTTAGCACAATGTCACAATGATTTGGTCTATAGGTGGAGCAGGCCCCTACTGACTCATATCTATGAGGCTTATAACCACAGATATGGGTTGATAAAATCCCAACCTAGAACAGTCTAGCCAAAACATTTTCACTTCGACCTTGTCACATATCAACGTTTGGTCATGGACTTTCCATGCTGACAGATGACATGCAAGGTACCCTGGGTGTGTTGGTTGTTGATGTTCTGGGACGCCATGTCAGCTTTAGCCTGTTACATGCAGTGTGTTTTCAAAATACACTTTTGTTTTCACAGGAAATGTACAGTTTGCATACAGTCTCTTTCAAAATAAATGCACTATGTTGGAACAACACTGTGAATCGCTGTTTTTTACTTCAACAACAATGCACATGGATACATTTAGCCAACATACGCATGTGGTTGGTTTTAGGCAATAAAAGCACGTGGTTGGGTTTAGGAAAAAAGAGCAGGGTTTGGCTTTACAATCATACTGGAAGCAAACACCGGACTCCTGGGTGAAAGTCGATGGTTGTTGGACCCATCCACCACCCCTCCCACCACCCTATGCTGTTACACAATAACAGCAACAGGCTGCATACCATGCCAACGTGAAAGGACAGCTTTTTTCGTCAGTGTCTGAAACCAGAATACACTACCCGCGTGCTGGTATTTGATGAGTTCAGAATGAGACTGGGTTGATTTTGACCAATATTCAGTCTCCACCAACTCCTGAGGTAACATCTTGCTCTTTGGCTGCTAAATGCTCCACTATGTTCACCAGCTAGTGTCTAACTGTGTCTGTCTGCTGTTTGCTGCCGGGCAGGCAGTGTACAATGGGTTTACCAGAGCTTTTTCACTGAAATCAGCTGCTGCTGTGGCAAAAAATTAGGCTATGAGAGCTGTAAGAAATTTTCTGATTCAGCTGAGAGCCATTCAGGACTCTGATTCGTAGCATGACCGCTCTGTATCAGCATGCATAGTGGATAAAGTCATCTCCCAGCTTGTATCTTCATTCACTTCCTTGTTCCCTACATAATAAAAACTTAATGTTCAGGGTATAATGAGTAGTTAACTGAGATTTTGGACACATTAAATCATAATACATCACCGAGAGGCAAACTCATACATCACTATGGGATATTTAGCAGGAAGTAGTGGAGTAAAGTGCACTGGGTAGCAAATAAGGAGTCTTGTCAGACAGTAGTAGACGCAGAGATGTTGTTGCTAACTCTCTCATTACAGACCTCGTCTGGTCACCAAAAACTGGGTGTTTTCCTCGGAGGCTGTGAGTTTACCTAATACATCCTCCTCTTTAGTGTGCGGACTGTAAACTCACCACCCACTGCTCATCAGGCACTGAGCTCATCTTTCATAACACATTTTTCTCACTTCTTATTTCACATATCATTTACTGTTCTGTGAATGACAGGCTGTTGGTGTTGCAGCACAAAACCTCTTTTATCCAAACTGTCTCCACTGTCAGGACACTAATTAGACAGACTGCAACTCTCTCCCTCTTCCTCTTCACACTCCAGTAACACGCTCTCAACAACTTGTCATCTGTTGGGCCTCCGTTGACAAATGGACTGCCTATTGTAATGAGGTCACCGTGGTGGACCACTGCAGCTTTAATTCTAATTCAACTGTGCTTTGCATCACTATTAACCACTGCATCCTGTAAATAGAATGAAAAGAATATTAATTTTTTAAAAACTAATAAGCATGATAGGCTTAATTTGAGAAAATCCCCATAAAAAATCAGCTCTGATCCTCTCTGCATGTGAAGAGCAGCAATGCTGCTTATCTTTGATCATGTGCTTGAATATAATTATTCTCTTTGGATGGTGTGTATGTGCCTTTGTGTTTGAATGTGTGTACATATGTGCTATAAAAAAAGCTGGCACCATTACTAGCTGAGGGATATGCCTAAGGACTCATAAGCATGAGGGGGCGGTGTGTGTGACTGTGTGTGCATGTGTGTGAGTCAGCATGTGAGAGACAGTGTATCTGAGGGAGTTTTGACAGCTGTCAGGATCCATGCTCCTCTCCAGCTCCTCCAGCTGGACCCCGAGGAACCCCCCCCCCACCCCTCCAACTGCCCCTCGCCTGCAGCCTCCTGCTCCGCCTGGTGCCTCCGAGACTCCTCCCAGCCACAAGGGGTCAGTGTGTTTATCCAGCCACGTACTGCTCCCCCCATTAATCCAATTATTTGTCTCTTTTTTCAAGCTAGCCTGGGGCGATCTCCGTGCTGCTGCCGCCTCTCTAGTATGGCAGTATGGCAGGCTGGCAGAGGGAAACCTCTGGAGAGCTGCTGTCGACTGCTGCCTAACATGCTGCCTCACCAGCAGCTTCCTCCAGCTATCAAGAGTTCCCGTGCAGCCATCCCACCATTCCCATTCTGCAGCAGCCCTTCAATTAGCTCTTTGAAATGAAATAATGATGCTTTAGGAGATCAAAAAAGTGAAGTAGTTATTAAGAAAAATACAATTTGAGTGTTAAACAGTTGACCGTTTGTTAACCCTCCTCCCCTGAACAGCAATTGTGCAATCATAGCTTAGCATTGCATTACATTTAGCTGACACTTTCATCCAAAGCGACTCACAATAAGTGCATTCAGCCAAGTGGGTATTAGCCCAAAGTGCAAGAATCGAGGAAGTATATCAGCTTCATCAAATATGCTGATCTACTTAGCACCATAACTAGGCACGGCTGGCCTGTCAAGCTCTTGAAGCAGCCTGCTTACGGTGATTAGACAACCCATTTTGTCTGGGACAGCTCCAGTTTCAACAAACATTTGTAAAACATTAAAATGTCTCCATTGTCAACATTCACCACAAAATTGTCCCAGTTTTTTACCACAATCAAAATAATAATAAGATTATACTTGCTTTTAGTGCTTGCATAGACGTTTATCGTGTTCTGTTCCACTAATTATTACCTAACCCAATATAAAAACACACATGCATGCATGTGAATTCAACCCTAATTTGTCAGTATATGTTACATCAATCAGTCATTTAATCAATCAATGTGTAATTGTCAAGGCGGCTGCTGGCCCTTGACGCTTGCAGCTTTTTCTGACAGAACCTAGCAGTACGCTCAATGGTAAGCTGTAATGTCAAAGAGAAAGTTAGTCTTTTCGTAAGAGCTCCAGGAGGCTTATTCCTTCGTTCGTAGAGTACCCAGCAATTTAAATGCTGCATTCTGCACATGCTGAAAAAGTAACCTTCAATTTTAATAAGACATGGTGAGTGGTGCAATATAGAGCATCATATTAATATGGCAAAATATAAGCCGTTGCTACAAGTGTGACAAATGCCGGTGACAGCCATCTGAAATAGGTAGCTCAGGAGGGGACCTTTGCCTACTGTCTGGTAAAACATAACTGCTTTTGATCCAAAGCTGGTATAGTGTGTTAAATTGTTAGTTTGGGTGGATTTCAGGAGATGAGCCCTCTTCTGGTATGGTGCCATCCATGGTGTTGAAAGGTACACTTGGTAGGCATGCTAAACACTGAACTTAGTGTCCCTTTGCTAAGACCCGCCCCTAAAATGCACTGGCCATGTCTGACAAGGGTCCGATAACAACATGGCTAAACTCCGTAGACTCGCATGCAATAGTTTTAGATTTTCTTCATTTTCAGGCTGTTTTTTTGGATTTTGAGCTAAACGTTGCGCCCGGGGCATGTGTATTAATGATACTCATTGGAGAGGTTGGAATGATACGTTTCCTCCCATTCCAAAACAAAAATCAAACTCTGAAAAGTGTATGGTTAACTAGCTAGTTAGGTGGCTCATGAAGGTATAGCCTACTGAATGTATACACATACTGCTTTTGCTTTTTAATGATTATAACACTAAATAAAGGCCTACCCTGCTGTACAGGAACCAGTGAAGGGAAGCAGGGGAACTTTTCTGATAATTAAGCCGCTGTGTGTTGTCACAGTGTGTGCATATGAACGTTGTTTGGCTTCCCTGGGGCTCCCAGCCTCGGCAGACGTCCGGCGGCTGGCAGCACAGGGGGAAGCCAAACAACGTTCATATCCACATACTGTGATGACGCAAAGCTGGTTGAATATCAGCAAAGTTTCCTTTTATATTCTTTGTCTTCTGTCTCAAAGGCCAGGCGATATGGTGGTTCACTTTTGCGCTGTCATCTGTAGCCTATAGTAAGGCGTAGCTACAAACTATCTTAATCTATGTGACCTATATTTGCTGCTAGGTGAGTCTGACATCCTGGATATATCCCTCAAACACATACTGTTGACCCCTCTGTCTGCTTCTCCGTGAAACTGCATTATAATTTTTCAAAAAACATTTAATATTTATTCAGGGAGTGCAGTTAGATACAGTGTGGGCTCCATGCTAACTCCAACAGGGTGACAGACCATCACAAAGGTGCGGGGCTGAGCGAAGGGTCAGTTGTCCCCCATCCTGATGACAATGGTGCATGAATAAGCTCATACATGTTTATGAACAATGAGTAATCATAAGTGTCTCAGTTTGCGGGCTTTGAAAATATGGTCACCCAAGGTCTGCCTGGTGCTAAGTTCACAACTAGCACATCCGCTGTGCGGTATCTCTCCAGTTGTGAGCCTGTCCTGGATGCTACTATGTCAGAGTTCAGGCTAATGTTAGAGACTCTATCTTGCTATTGGATTTCGGAAAGTTTACACTCCAACAACTCCACCCAAACTCATTATTTCAGATAGTGTTACATTAGTCAAAAAGAAAAGGAAAAAGATTACTTAGTTTTAATGCTAAAACTGTTGTTATGTTGAAACGGATGCTGACTTTTAGCCTGTATAAAAGCCTCAGTCTCTTAGATTGATTTCTTGTATGCAGCCATCAAGTGCATATTTAAGAACCCTTTGCAGGGCTCTGGTTTTAAAATGAGTCAGCTTGAAACATTAAAAGGTCAGCTGGAGACATTTTCCAAATGACTCATAGGCTAATGTTAGCTCAATTAGCTAGCCAGCTGATAAAATCTTCAGGCTTCAGTTGACAAAAAGTGATAGTTATAGGGCAGGGATGGGAAACTCCTTTTGTATACCTCAGTCTGAAAATTAAAGACCCATTACTTCAAACATTTCTAAGAATTTTATGTGGTAAATCTGTAACTGTTAGCTCTGTAAACTGTGCCATGTGATGGTCTTGCTTTGTCTCTAAAGGAGACAAAGCTTAGCGAATGTTAATTGGTGCTTTAAGATTAATTTGTAGAGATGTTCAGACATTGAGATTACACATAGACACTTACTTTTATATGTTATTCTTGTGATGGTGTCTCTGTTCAGCATTCGATTCAGGAATGAGTTTGACGTCTCAGCAATCTGGATTAAAAGAGAGAAAGAGAAAGGAAAAAAGCGGTGAGGTTAAATATAAAAACAGGACATGTCATGAATTGAGAGCCCATCTAAAATTAAACTCAACTAAATTTAATCTCCTCAGTTCAGTACTTTAAAGGATAATGCAAGTGTGTTTTTTAATCTATCACCTTTAATGCCCATGAAATGTCTAAACCCACTGATGTATTTTGCACAGTCAGACGCTCCCACACTCTCTTGCACTGCTGCGTTGCCTTCTGGAAAACAAAGGCCCCCACTGTTTTCAAGAAACCATTAAAAACAGCTCACAGACACACACTGCTGCTATGACAAAAAAGAATCCATCTTCTTAAAGAGCTAATACATCTGCTCCTAACATTACTTTATAATGGAAACAAGTTTTATTATAACAGAGCTGAATGGGACACGATTATTGCCAGTGACTCTGCAACATGTTGTCTTCCAATCCACAGCCCTATTTTGCCTCTTCCCTTGCACTAACAAAATGTGTAAGTGCATACTGATTATAGATCTTAAACTAACCTACAACCCGTCTGTGATATGCTTCCTGCTTTACCCCTATCTGATTTTTTTTTGCCTCTTTGCCTTCATGTTGCTGAACTGTAAGCCTGTTTTTACCCACTGATCCTAGTCAGGCACCAATTTTGTGCTTTCTGCTGCTGCATTTGGGTCCTCTTCCTTGTTTTCAAGAACCTGAGCTATTTCTTTCCATTCAACCCTGTCCCCTAGAAGTAACATTTACATACTAATTTCCCAATACACATTTAGGAAATGGAGATTCTGCCTTAATTATGCTCAGTGACAAAAAAGTTTTTGTTAAAAGGAAATGCTATTTATCTTTAAAGCCGGCCCAACTATTTAACCAATTTCACTGCTGCAGACATATTTCAATGTTGGAATAAAATCGTGAGTTTTACTGCAGTTGGTGCGCGCTCCCTGATCTTGATCGTTCAGTATAAGGTGGTCTCAAAACTCATTCGTGCTGTCTAAAGTCAATCTTTTTCTTACTTAATGTTCCAACAAACTTAAAGATGTTTAATGGTATTGTAAGTTTTTAGTCTTGGTTCATGCAAATACTGAAGTTCAATGCCATGACCATTGTCACCAACCAATAGCTGTGCTTTCTCCAGCACCAAACAGGAAGCAGCAAAGCAGGTAGACCGTAAACATGGAGGTGACTCCAGGAAGGATCAAGAACCAGGCCCCCAGAAAGTGCACCAGGCTTTGAAGCCCAAGTAGTGCCCAACTTCAAAGTCTTCCACGTGATGCCATTGGGCCAGAAGACATTTCCCCATAGACTTACATAGTAAAAAAGACATTTGTTAATCAGTGGATACAATTGTTGATCTATTCAAAAATTTAGAAGACCTGCGAGACTGAATCATTTTATCCTCATTCAAGCTAGTGTAGTGCTAAACCAGACCAGCAGGAATCTCTAGTGCACCTGCTCTATGGGCCCAATGATGCGGAAGCAGCGGCAATCATGCGGGTAATTTTATAGGTGGCAGTTGAACCATTTTGGCTTCACATGCCAGTGAACACCTTTCATAGGAATGAACAGAGGCCTGCTTTCATCACTATATCCAGGTCTCTTTATACATCCTTGGCAATAACTTGAACAAGTCTCGATTCTCTTGTTCTGTGGAAAAGGAGGAGAAACTGATGCAGTTGTGGAGGGAACAAGAGTCTGTGTTTAATTTGGTGTGCATCAGATCCACCAACCAGCACTTAATTTAGTGAGAAATCTTCATTTTTGAAACGTTCACCATTTATTCCCACACTCTCCTCTCACTAAAATAGCACAGGTTGGTATGGAAGTTTGTATTGAAATCAAGTTTACCTTTATAGATTATATTGATTCCGAATTGACAAGAATACTGTCGACATATGGCCCCTTTTATCTTGTGTTTCTAGAATTATGTGTCTCTGCAGACAATACGGAATTGTTAATATGTATATTTCTTAAAGGGAGTTTAGTATAATACTTTTCACCATGAGCAGGATGGGAAATAAACCCTAAAATAATCTAGCTATAGTCAAATAGTGACCTTGCAAGATCCTTAATCTTTTCAAATCTTACAGTGTGTAACTAAATATTTCACATTGTCTTTAGATGTGAGAGGGTGTGAGACTTTAATCCTTTTAAAGTCTCTTAACATTCTTCTAGTGTATGGTAGGCACAAGTTGTAAGTGTTAGGGATGTGGATGGGTTGAATGGTGGTCTAATAAATTACAGTTTTGTCTAATGGCAAGCGTAATGGTGAATTTCACTTTATATGTTATTTTTGCATCCATTTTTACATGCGTACATTGCACAGAAAAATATTCTTATTAGTATTGTAATATTGATTTCAACCATATGGCCAAGTCCTAGACATAAGCGTGATGTTAAAGAGGGTGTTAACAAAGAACAACTAAACTAAATTCATGTTCCACAGTGAGTCTCAGAATCAGCCATCTGGCTCGCTGCTGTACAAATGCTTTTTCTGCCGGCTTGTAACCAGTTGTACCACATTTTACAAGTTTCCCCAACAGTGTACGCTTGAAAGAACAGCAGATAAGCATTAGGATGACATTTCTTTTCAAGAGCAGTGTAGGGTATTAGGACACTAAGGCTGATACAGAGCACGTACCTACAGTAAGTGTTCAGCTAATTGGGGAAAAGGGGGTAGTGACAATGGAAGGAACCTAACATCACAATAACACACTGACTGCTCTATGATGTAACTGGTTGGGAGCTGTTTATTATGTGTTTTTTGCATTAGCTGCCCTGGAAACACATGCCGCTAATGACAGATAACAAAACATTTACAGTCATTGATGATAGGAATCACATGGCAGTAGATGATGGTGAGTCTACTTGATGCAAATAAGCTGTGAAGTTGGACTGGTAAAATTCTTGCTTTCTATAGTACAGCTACACTGTGGTTGGGGTAGGGTTGTGATTAGAGCAAATGAATGACTGAGGGGGGCATGGTTAGAGAAAGGCAAGTAAAACACATACAGTATGGGTGGGCAATAGGTCCAAAATCTTCTATCACTGTATATGTAATTTTATATTTCAGTACCAGTATACATCACAATACAGTAATTGTTCAGTAAATTTAATTAAGAATCACTTAGTCACTTCATCACAAACAAAAAACCAACAGCTTCGCAAGACAACACTTACAAGGAATCAGTGGGAATTACGAGGCGGCTGCCTTTCCAATTTTCATCCCGCCTCCAACTCTCAACAACACTCGGATGGGAGTCATGACAGACAATACTTTTCTAACAAATGTTGCACTTGGTGAATTTCTGACATTTGTAACTACAATTGTGGCATTCACGCTAATTTATACTCCCTTTACGTACGATAATTGATACGTTAGTATGTACGCGTCCTTTATGTTGGCATAAATACAGCCAAAACAGGCGCTAGAGGGCAGAGTCAAAAGTTTCCCTCTATAACAAACAAGGCAATGGTGGAGGAGGTCATAATATTGCACCTTTAAGCAGAGGCAGCGTTGTACATGGCAGTGGTCTGTGCGGCCATTATATATAGTGTCCTGACATATGGGCGGAGAATTCTTGTCACTATATTACCAATTTATTTCGTTACTCCATTATTTAAATTTCTTCATTATTGCCTATGGTCGTATCTCGCTTGAACTATGCTACACTGCCTCCATGATCTCCAGTGGTACTGCTCTATTTAGTCCATATCTGTAAGCTTTCAGAATACTTTCACAAATACAGATGAAATTAACGCAGAGTACAAACAGAGTGCTCCGTCCATTCCCATATCTAATGCTGAGCCTGAATGAGCTCTTACGTGGATGTGGTGGCACTGTATCATAACCAGCACAGTGCACCATGAAAGGCACTTCCAAAACTGCCACAGAGGAAGATAAGAGCCATCTGTTTTTGGCTGGACCACAGCAAAATGTTTACCAGCCCTATAAACCTGAAAGAAAGCCTATGAGGTCATTGTTAGTCTCCTTTTACTGCTGTTTGATGTTTTAATATGGTTTTATTTTGCCAGCTGGCACTTAGACAAATGCGGTTGCAAATGGCAGTTGCCATTTTTGAACGCAGCTCGATGCAGTTTGGTGAAGTTGGAAAGATATTAACAGACCCTAACTTCTCGGATCAATAATTCATAAGCAAAAGTTAAAAGAAAAACAACGCCTCTTTCCAACAAAAGTAAGTTTAACACTGAGCTACTACCTAATTTTAATCAAAACCAGCCATCCTCTGACCGTCTACAAAGTGCTAAGCCGAAAAGAAGATCTACTATAAAAATACTCCTTAACAGTGCCATGTCACCAAAGTCTCTTCACACATCAGTGGTCTCCTTCTGGTTATACTCCAACAACTAATTTGGAAAAATGTGCTGTTGCATAATTTTGGGGAATTTTTATTATTTATTTATTATCAAAATTTTATTTTCAAAAAATACTCATAACTTTACTTTTATAGATTTTAGTGTCCACAAAATCACTTCACACACATATGATTATTAGAATTCCTAAGATATGTTGCTTTTAAAAAAGTGTTTGCTTGAGCCAGCGGAAGCCGTGGCACAGATGCACGTGCGCCACAAAAACCATCTACTTGAGTTCAAAATAAAGGTCTCAGAAAAGCAAAACTGAAATTGTTTTTTAAAAAAAAGGCTTTAAGGTTCCCAGAGAACAATCATTACAAGAGTTACAGGTTTCTATATTTACAGCTTTACTCTCCACCTTCATTCCACACCATCTTGAGAGGCAGCCGGATTCGCAAGATCACAAGATCATGTGAGAATCATGAGATCACAAGAAATTCCAGCCCTGACTTGCTTTATTTGGTAACTAATGATTATAACAGTAGAAAAGGTTAATCACAGGTCAGAGACAGGACACAAACTAAGATCTCCTGCAATAAAGGCAGACTCACTTTCAACTTTCAGATACTCGCTCATGCACCACCCTGACCTCCATATTTACACTTTCCACCTCACTACATATTGAATAAACTACCTCCTGCAGTGGCACTGAATGTAGAGTCTGAATGTGAATAATTGTGTGTGGAATTTTCCAATATGGGCATCATTTCCTGGGATAGAGGCCTGGGTGAAAAATAGCAAACATTTCTTGACAGTCATTCTTGCCACCATGACGAGTCAGTGATCTCTGTCAAAGACCACTGAGACTTGAGTGAAAATCTACTGAAACTGCACTGAATTAACTGCTCCCCAAAAGCTATAGAGCCCTTTTAATTCCTAACTCCACTCTTACTCTGCTTGACCGACTCCATTGTTCAGTACTTCTCAGACTGCTCCCACTTCTGAGACATGCTTGCTAATAGCTGAAGGAAGCACCTCACACTTCATGTCCACCCCCGCACCCTTCTTTGACTCCTCTCTGCCTTCCTCTCCACTCCATCTATCCCTCACTCATGCTCGGTGGACTTCTCAACTCTAATTGTCGGGATGTCTTTGGGCGAAGTGATTAAAAAGAGATGTGCTCGTCCTCCCCCTCCCTGCTCTGAAACTGAAATTACTTAGTCTTTGACCTGTTCCCTGTGCTCTTCAGGAAGGCATTATCCCTTTACCAGCCATTCATGCTGCTCACTAGTTTTTCCGTTCTCTGTCTCTCTCATTTCCATCATTTCTTCTATTTCAGGAATGTCCACACATGAGGTGTAAGAAAAGTACAGACTTAGCACCATAATGTTGATCAGATCACAAGACAACCAGCAGACATATCTTGAAGATTCACATATTTTTTGCTGTTGTGTCAATCGACAATCCAATGAGTGAATCAATGAGTGAAATGGCCTTGCACTCAAAGTAAAACCCTGCTCAGTGTCTCTCTATTGTGCCTGCGGTTTCCACCGAGGTCCCCATGTAGCTGCAGTCACCCACTGCTGTCCTTGATGGTGCCTCACGACTCCACGACTAGAATGGGGGCACTTCCTGACATTCTGAGTCACAGCAATGGGATCGGAAATCTGACAAGGCCTTGGAAAGCATGAGTCAGTGAAAAGTGAGAAAAACGAGCTCCTGCTTCGAGAAAGATGTGGCTAATTACCACCTGTCTGCTCAGTGCTACTACTGAAGAGTCTGACCTGGTGAAACACGATTAAGACAGAAGGAAAGACATTAGCAGAGGACCAGTTGGAGTGCAGCTCTGTGTGTGTGTGTGTGTGTGTGTGTGTGTGTGTGTGGGTGGGTGGCAGGTGAGTGCATGTGTGTGAGCATTATTTTTCAAACCTTTTTATTAAACTTTCTGTTTTTTCTCCACACGTGGGCATTAACAAAATTGTCTTCCCTGTACTTCACTACTTCTGAATTAGCATGGCGGCGATTTTGAAGAATGTCACACTGGATATCCAAAGCCTAACAAAAAGGGATCAACGAATTACCAGAAGAGGGTTCAGATCCCCTGCTGGTATAATGAAGAATTCTTTCAAACCTAATATCAAGCAGCATTGGACAGATTTGCAAGTTAGTGACCATAAGCACTACTTTTAAATCAAAGGAATTTTTAAAAGATTGGTGCGATCAAGTTTGTCCCTGAAAGATTCTCCTCCTCTGACTGCTGATTACGCTACAATTCAATTTGAGAAAATAAGGCAAAGGTATGGTCTCATTTGGCTGGATTAGAGGCCTTTACCTGTGTCTGATTCAGACTGATTAAAAAGTTGGTATATAAAGCTTCTGTGTGCAGCTTTTTTGTGACTATACTGTGTTGAGCCCATGTCCTGATAACCTTTGAACAAAAAGGTAGCTTACAGGCGTTTTCAAACCAGAGCAACTTTTTCATAGTTCTCTGGCCCCTTCCTTTTTAGTGTCTGCATCACAAGAACTAGGAACACTGTTTGAGGTAGTTTGTTGGACACAGTTGTTGGTTGAACACATGTTCCAATGCAATACTGACAATTGCTATTAGACGAAAAGACATTTGAAGGAAAATTTGTTATAATAAGCATATGAATTCTTAAGTTATGGCCAAAAACATGTTTTATGAGGCCACAGTGACCTTGACCTTTAACCTTTGACAACCAAATTCTAATCAGTTTATTCCTGAGTCCAAGTGGATATTTGTGCCAAATTTAAGGAAAGTCGCTTGAGGCCTTCTTGAAATATTACATTCACAAGAATGAGACAGATGCAAGGTGACAATGACCTTGACCTTTGATGACCAAAATCTCCTCAGTACACCATTGAGTCCAAGAGAATGTTTGTACCAAATTTGAAAAATATTCCTCAAGGTGTTCTCAAATGATCACTTTCACATGATTGAGATAGCTGCAAGGTCACATTGACCTTGACCTTTGACTACCAAAATCCGCTCAGTTCATTGTTGAGTCCAAAAGAACTATTGTGCCAAATTTGTAAAAATTCCCTCAATGTCTTCTTGAGATATTGTGTTTATAAGATTGAGACAGACAAGGTCACAGTGACCTTGACCTTTGACCACTAACATCTAATTAGTTTATCGTTGAGTCCAAGTGGACATGTGCTAAATTTGAAGTTATTCCTTCAAGGTGTTCTTGAGATATCCCCTTCACAAGAATGGGACAGATGTAAGTACACGCTGATGGATGGACAACCCAAACTCAGGGCTATCACCAGCACAGAGGCATAAATTGCCCTTGAAGGTATGTTCTTGGGGGAATTCTCCAGTGGGCAATTCCTCTCAGGGAGTACTCAGAACTGTTTGATCCGAAAACGCTTACAGTGGGCACTTCTTTGTCTGGAAGTACAGGTCTTGTTAATTTTTTTGCATCTGTCAGGTGACTGGCAGTTGTATCTCTTTTAATTAAATGAGAGATATAAAAGATATGAGCCTAAAACATACGTAAAGAAGTTAAATATGGCTCTTGAGTTGCATTGAACTACAAACTATCCAATCACTTAGCTTAAAAAATTCTGTTATGTGCACTGCTTACAATGAGTGGTAACTTCAGATTACATTTTTTTTTTTTTTTAGAAAAATTAATATTGAATTCACTTCAGCTGGTTTATGACTGACTGGCTTCTTTTTTACAGCAGCAAGTATTCAGAGCCATCTGTCATGTTAAACTAATGGGGGCAAAAAAACATGCTTTCTGTGAAATTAAGCTGTAATAACCAGAACTGATGGCCTATGTTTACCTGCTACATTATCAGGGTGACTTCTGTTTCTCTGTGCATCAGTGTGAGAAAACATCAACAAAGGGCAACTTTGAAACAGGAATTTATAGTGGTGAAAAAGTGCTTCTAAAACCTACAACTCTGATCTGCCGCTCATTCCTCTCTTATTTTTTTTTACCACTGTAAATTCCAATTTGAAAGTCTTATTTAATGTTAGCTTCCATGTTCCTCAACACAGAACACTGGAGTCTCTATATGTTTGAGTTATAGCCATTAGTTTTAACTTTTACAGCTTTGCTTCATAGAAATGATGTACTTTTTTGGTACTTCAGTACCAATTACCCTTCGCTGCTGTAGCTACAGTTAAGCTGTAAGGGATCAGAGCTCTTGCTACTTACCAGAAACTGGTAGATGTTGGGAGTTGTAACTGAATTCTCTCCATGAAGTTTGTACACAGGTTTGTTCCTGTGGATTTTTGGACTTAAGACTTTGGAAACTAGATATTTTCTTACACCATTTTTAATCTCTTGCACTGATGATTCAGCTGAATGAGTTTAATATCTGTTCAAGCCTCGGCAATGCTCCAATTGTCAGAAAACAAATGAGGCTTTAATTTTCCAAACCATGGACTCTCTACTTCACTACTCTATTGTGTTCATAAAATGTGTGGCACCTTTAAGATGCAATAAATATATTTCCAAATAGCAACACATGGTTAATATCATTACATTGTATTTTTTTTCTTTGGCAGCTGAGCCGAACAGCAGTGCAGAGCTGCATGCTGTTTCAGGGCCATTTCATCAGGCTGTCGTATATACGCCAACCAACCTGCAGCACTCCACTTCCAAAGCCCAGCTCCTCTCTCATACATCCTCTGACACACTCTCCTACTGGTTGGAGGGGGGGAGTCGAGGAGAGGTGACCTAGGTCAGTGTTTCCTCTGTCTCTTCAAGACTAAATGATGGTCCCATTGACATTGGGGAGCTAATTAGCAGTTAGCAGCTGAACTTTTCAGCCTCAGTACGCACAGTGCCGAGGACGTCTGCTGCTTCTCTGATCTCTGAGCCTCTCATTCAAGATGGAGACCTCTCATACACAACAAAGAGACCGAAGAGTAGTGCCGCCACCGCTGACACAAAGCAAAGGAGCACATTGTTTTGCTCTGCAGGATAATTGGATCACTAATTGTTTGTGAGTTCTTGAGTTGAACATTTAGAAGATTTCAGGTGAGGACACAGAGGGAGCAGGAAAGTGGAGGGGTGGGAGCACTGAGACCTTCGTGCTGAAAAGTAATTTAGCTCCTGACAGATCTCTTTTAAACCAATATGTGGCTACAGACACAGATAATCAGCCTATTTTGTCTTTTGAAGGTAAAGATCCGACAATGTAAAATCAGCCATGATACAGTTAAGCTAAATGTGGTCTTTAATTGACACTTAGACTAATTTGTGAAATGAAAACCATAAATAACCCAATCATATTTAACCTAACTTGACTTTCCTCATTCCAGATTTACATAATGACTTTGTTGCTCTGTTTTCAGTCTCTTTACTTATAAGCATATGGCACAGACACTGTATATCTGGATTTATTTATTTAGTATGTCTGTTGCAAGATTGGGCAGAAAGTTTTTTTGCAAAGTTTCAAGCAACTTTGCATTTTGGTAGCTTGTGATGATTTGAGCTACTGCTTGGAAAAGGGTCTAGCTGCAGAGCTCTAGGCTCGGGCCCATCTCCCCCGTCAGACCCCTTCCAGCCCAGAGCTTGGAGAAAGAAAGCGAATTGTGTATGCCAGAGGCGTTCGTCAGGATATGATAACGTGTTCTTTAGTTTGAGTAAGCCACAGGACTTCCACCAATAGCAATATAAACGTAACATAAACAATCTTGACATTTTGATATAACTATAATCTGTAAATTGTCCTAGGTAATGTAACATTAAAGTTCTAGAGTGTGGGATTTAGTGGCACTTAGCCATGAGATTGCAAGTTGCAAGCAACTGAAACATCTCCCGTCCATTGCGTGTGGGAGACCTATGGTGGCCAACACAAAAGTGCAAAAACAGGGATGGCCCTATCAACGGTTGGTGTTTAGTTTGTCCATTCTGGACTACTGCAGAAACAACATGTGTATTCCATTAAAGAGGATCTCTCTGTATGTAGATAAAATGAGGAGGTGCGCCAGACTTTGAAGCCAATTTGACAAAGTGGCCAAACCATGTAACTACAACCCTCCAGGTCTGTCATGTGATGTCAACATAGACTTACATTGGGTAGGAAACAACGAAATCAGTGGATACATCTTTTTGAGCATCACAACCCCAGTGAAATGCCTCGTTTCACTATCTGGATTTAATCAATTTTGGTATGATAATATTTTGAAAGTCTAGAAGAGCCAGAAGAATTAATCATTTTATCCCAATTCAAGTAAAGTGGAAGGCTAAACCAGAAGTAGCCAGCTCGACTGGTTGAAGTTAGCTGCTTGACCGGTGAAGTCTCTAATGTGCTTGCTCTATGGTCCCAATGATGTGGAAGATACGAATAATTTTACACCAGGGAAGTTGAATTTCTTTGGCCTTCTGCACGACTGAGTATCTATTATAGGAATAAATCAAACCCGCCTGCAACACTGTATCCATGTTATGTACAGTCATTCCAAATTAACAAAAAACAAAACAATTCTTAGTGTAAGGTGATTATACACTAATGAAAACAGAAATATGAAATTTATATTCCATTTCTGCCAATACAGCTCCCTAAATCCTACAAACTGGTCCTTCAAGCATAAAAAACTTGTACTAACCTTACGTGTTAGCTAAAGTTAGATAGTTTTGCTTATGTCATACACAGTAATGTTAGGTTATGTTAGCATGCTCATAAGGTTAGCACGAATAATTTGCTGCTGTACCTAACCTAACTTTATAAGTTATGGTTTCATCGATATATATGGGTTGTGTTTTGACCTTGGTGTTATTGATGGAGTGTGTATAACAGAGGTTATGTGGCATTGAACCCTTTATGCTCTGTAGCTTATAATATGTTTGCATCTAAACATATACTACACTTACTTATTAATGATAGGCATGAAAAAAGCATGACAAACAATGGCTTTGTAACATACACCATCTTGTGATCCATGTTATTACTATGTTACAGTGGCATGGATGTGATACAAAGTATTAAATATACTATTAATAGGCAACTTTGTCAACAAAAAGTGTGATTAAACAGTAGACTGTAAAATATGATACAGTGGTATTTAAGCTTTACCACTGATAAGAAAGTGCAATAAACACACATAATTTTCCACCATGGGTCCTGGTGATAAGGATGGGTCCCAGTGCCAGGGATGGGCCCGAGCCTGGAGCTCTGCAGCAGGATGATATTGACTTTTTGTATCATTTGGACAAGTTCAGCAATATTTCAGTGAATCGATCCCTCTTCTTCTTAAGTATAGACCTGTCATAAAAACTGACAGGGCACAGGGCATGTGCCAAAAATGCAGGGACTGATCTGACTGACAAAACCAAATAACATTTGAGTTTAAAACAACTTGGCTAAAACTTATTTTTTCTTTTCAAATATTATTTGGTTAGCTCTGCAATAAAAGCTCTGAAAAAGCTTACATTTGTTCATTTAAGTGAACACTTTACATTAATTTAAAGCTCTCTAAAAGAGTTGGTGGACTCTTTTGAGTAATACAATAGTCAGAGCCTGCCCATTTTGTTTCATGGCTGAATATGATACGTGCCTTGGTCTATATGTAGGAGAATGTCTGACAAGTTATGAATTAGAATGGGAAAATCATTTGTGCTGATAGGTCACTTCTATAGGCCATTTTCACAGAACACATTTTGACTTGTCAGTAGCAAAACACAGGTGCAAATAATGAAATGAGTGATATCTGCATTCCCTTTTTCGCAGCAGACATTTTGACATGTCATAACAGGAAAAGCAGAGACAGAGCTATTGTCAATGTTAGTAGTAACAAGAGCGCTTTTATGACAAGTCAGAAAGGCCCATTATTTTTCTTTTTCTTTCTCTTGTAATGAATATGTTCTGATCTTTGCTGTCGGGTTTCTCATAATACTTTGGGTCATGTGAACCTGAAGTGTGATGTTGCCATGGAGTCAGTCAGTTAGCTACGGATGGCACCTGGGCTCTGCTTACTTTTTTCCCCCCTAAATTCATTTGCAGGCGACATCAGCTGGATTACTCTTGATACTGAAGAAAATGTCTTAATCTGATAATTATGAGACAAGATATCTTTTTATATGATTTGTAAAATTCACCAAGGCCCAATCCCGTTTCTTATTTTTGCCCCTAACCCTCATTTTCGAGTGCCCCTTAGCCCCTTGGAACAGAGTTACAAGGAGTAGTTGTTAAAATCTTCCCCTACGCAAGGGGACAACCCTTCATAACCCTGATACATCATCAGTATCATCACCGATGGCGTTTACATAAACAGATGCATCAATTGCAGTAACAGTAGCCCATTATAACAATGACATTTGCCATTCATCTGATGGAGATAGAATGGCATTGGAGCTAGTGATTTATTCACAACTCAGGTTTTGTGCTATCAAACGTTCAAACAAGTGATCAAATAAGAAAGAACACTTTTTCACGACCAGGTCCCTAGCGGTGTTCTGTCGGCTAATGTTAGCAGCCCCTACTACATACCGTGCCAATCTGCACTGATGTTAGAGAAGCAGCAACAAGTTCAGTTAAATTTTGGGCATCATATGCCATCAAAGGAGGGAGAAAGCGACATGGAAATATGTCTAAATGTGGGACTGTCATGTACAACATTTGCTAGCTAACTAGCTAGCTAGTAAGCTACCGAGACATCAGCATGCTAGCATTTTTTTGTTATGCTTGATGTAAAGAAAGGGACGATATTACATTAAAACTAAATTAAATTAAGATACTACGATAATTATAGAGATTTTTAAATCTTTATTTACGAAGAAAATATAGTTGACTTTATATGACTTTTCACTTTTCACACTGAGTGTGGAGTTTTCCTCTGAAAAACACGCATTTTCATGGACAAAATTTCAAAAATATTTCAAAACTTTCATGACTTTTTAAGGACCTATAATACTCTTTGCATTTTTTAAACATACTCGAACTCTCTTCAAACATAATTTAAGCCAGCTGGCATACATAAAGGCAGAGAAGGAATGCAGGAAAAAATAACTCTTATTACAGCTATGTTACATTGACAGCTTCAGGAAATGAATTTGCTGTAATGTCTCAATACATGGAAGGTTACCAATGCGAGAGTACTGTTTTCCATGACCTTGGGAACCTTGCAACAAGAATCAGGACACCTTACCCCTAGATGTGAATGCGCAAAATGGAAGGAAAAGGGCTAAGTGGTAAGAGCAAGGGGTTTATTGGGACAGAGCCCAAAAGAGTTGTGCTGATTCCAGCAGTATACGCATGACATCTGTGCACTGTTTGATTAAGTTATGACTCTAAGAAGGAAATTGTGAGTTATGACAGAAAAGGGTTCATAACTGAAATATACAGTTTAATAAGTATTTACAGCCATTGGGACCATGTCAGTATTGCTGCATGGAAACACTTGAACACCTTTAACTCAGCCTGGTCTGTACTGAACACAATGTTTAGTCGTGTTCAATTTTGCTTTACATGTTCCATCTGTGTATTGTATACCGTAGCTGTCGTGTAGTGCGCTAACACTGATTAAACTGGATCAAGTTCTTTGTCCAGCCATTATAGCTGGTGACTCAAATTTAGTATCTAGTGGAAGGTACAAAACTCTTGCTCAATGCAATGATTAGTATTCTGTTGGTTTCCCAAGCAACATCCCAAAACAGAATGTCATCATAGCAGCTGCTGGGTCATGACATGTCAAGAAGAAATGTAATTCTTGAGTGAATACAGCTTTCAAACTGGCAGGCAGGCAGTAATTTAAGATATGAATGAGGCTTACCTTCATGAATATGGACACTATGACCAATCCATTGGGGCTCTTAGCAGCTTCTGTGTAATTTGTGTAGAGCTCATGATTGTAGTGGATCAGTTGAACCTGGAACATAGAGAGAGGACATGTTAGTAAGAGAAAATCTGACATTTGTGGCCAAACTATTTAAACATCATAACAGAGGGGCACAAGACTGATCTCAACACAGAGTAGAAAACAGTGGAAACCTTGGAGCTGACAACCCTTCGAGAGAATCTATATCTCATTCACCTAAATCCTTCCTCCCTGCTACATCATGTCAGATGATTTAAAAGGGAAAATCAATACGGGATCAGATCTCTCCCGTGGATTCACAGAGACAGACAATGTAATGGAAGGAGGTGGTGTTCGGAACATTTTTATACTCGGCGTAGATGTGGAGAGAAATAATAAGAGGGACATAAAGAGGCGAGGGTTCTGTCATTATTTGATCCAAGGCCAGCCTGCTCTCACAGACTGAGGTGAAAGCAGCTAAACCATCTCCCAGCATGAGGTTAATGTTTCACTGAGGCAGATGCTTCATCCACACCGGCTGCTCAATATTCCTGCCTTTTAATGATGTTTGGACATGGGCAGGCCGTATCGCTCAACTTCCAACCTGTAAAAGTGGAAACTGCTGAAAGAGGAGCTCAGGGTTTTTAAACCTTTTCTGACACAGAGCCCATGAATAGGAAGTTCAAAGTCAGCAGAGATTAATCCATCAATATATATTTTTTCAAAACGTATTTTTGTGGGCATTTTATGCCTTTATTAGTAAGTCAACTGTAGGGAGATGACAGGAATGACAGGAAGTGGAGATAGGGAGCGGCATGAACTGGGATGTAGCCATTCATGGTCAGTGCCTTAACCCCCAGGCCACCAGGGAGCTCTTAGAAGACATATATTTTACAGAATTTTAGCAAGAACATTGGGCTGGTGGCCTTGGTCCTGGTCATGCTGATTGGTCAGTCTCTCTATCTTTGCTCAAGTTGCATGCGGGTCTTATCATATAGGTGCACCAGGTTTTGACAAGGAAGAAGCATGTGTAGAATAAAGAGATGTTATCTCTGCTGCATCAGATTTGATCCTTGAGTCTGACAGTATGATAGGAGTGCAATGCTAAATTACTGCTCACACTTAGTCTTATGAAAAGAGATGTACTATAATTCAAATCTAACTTGGGCTGGGCAGTATATCTATATTATATTGATATTGTGATTTGACACTAGATATTGTCTTGGATTATGGATGGTTTTAAAGGTTGTGTTACAGAAATTTTCTGAACTTACCAGACTGTTCTAGCTGCTCTATTATTTGCCTTTACCCACGTAGTCATAATATCCACATTACTGACGATTATTTATCAAAAATCTCATTGTGCAAATATTTTGTGAAAGCACAGCAGAAGCATATTGATATCTAGGTATTTTATTTTCTCAATATCACCCAACAGTGCATGTAATCCAAGTAACTGTGAGCCAGGAGGCTGTGATCATGTGAACTATGTGCCGCAGGTGGTCTTCCGTTATGTGACGGAAGCGAGGGATGAAGTCAGGTCACATATTATGAGGTGTGACAAAATCCTCTTAGGGAGGAAGTCAGGGTGGTGGACGGGTCAAACAAACACATAACTTTGACCCTGGATCCTGGTGTTTGTGTCCCATGTACAACCAAAGGTCAACGTAGAGTTATTTTAAGTTACATATGTACGCCACGTTGTTAAGTTTGATATGCCAATGTAGTACTTTGCTGGATGACATGCTTTATGGTAGTCATTCATGCCAATGGAGGGTGAATGGCAGACAGTAATAGGGACTGTGTGCCATCAAATCTATTGTTTACAGTGTAGACATGCGGCAGGTGTGCTCAAATGCTGTCGTGATACCATTGCAACATGCAGGCACCTTGTTTGCACCCTGAGATTAACAGAGTTCAACTTTTAGGATGTAGAAGCGCCCACGGCATGTAATGTTACAAGTAACAACCAATCACAACCCACAGACATCTTCTGTTCTTCTGTCAATATCAGTCTGTTATAAATATGCAGAAGTTGATCATTTTAGTGCAGGGCTGCCCAGAGCTTTACATCTGTCCTACAAACAATATTTTTGCCTACACACTTAATAAACAACGCTTGGAAGAAGATCAGCTCTGCACTCAGGATAGGCTACTTAAGGAAGTCTTACCTTTAGTTAACACTTGCATACTAGACATGATCAATATATCTTTCTTAACAGGCTATGTACCACAGTCTTTTAAGGTAGCTGTAATTAAACCTCTGTTAAAAAAGCCCACATTGGATCCAGAGGTGTTAGCCAATTACAGACCTATATCCAACCTTCCCTTTCTCTCAAAGATCCTTGAGAAAGTAGTCGCAGACCAGCTGTGTGACTTTCTCCATGATAATAATTTATTTGAAGAATTTCAGTCAGGATTTAGGGCCCATCATAGTACCGAGACAGCACTAGTTAAAATTACAAATGATCTCCTGATTGCTTCAGACCAAGGACTCGTCTCTGTACTTGTCTTACTAGATCTTAGTGCCGCATTTGACACAATTGACCATCAAATTCTGCTACAGAGACTGGAACATTCAATTGGCCTTAAAGGTTCTGCACTAAGCTGGTTTAAATCTTATTTATCTGATCGTTTTCAGTTTGTTCACGTTCATAATGAATCATCTTCATGTACTAAAGTTTGTTTTGGAGTACCTCAAGGTTCAGTGCTCGGACCAATTCTATTCACGCTATATATGCTTCCCTTAGGTAACATCATTAGAAATCAATTTCCATTGCTATGCGGATGATACACAGTTGTATTTATCGATAAAACCAGAAGAAACGGATCAATTAACTAAAGTTCAGAAATGCCTTAAAGATATAAAAACCTGGATGAGCACCAATTTCCTGATGTTAAATTCAGACAAAACTGAAGTTATTGTTCTTGGCCCCAAACAGCTCAGAAACTCTTTATCTGATGATAAAGTTTCTCTGGATGGCATTGCTCTGGGCTCTAGCACCACCGTAAGAAACCTCGGCGTAATATTTGATCAAGATTTGTCTTTTAACTCCCATTTAAAACAAACGTCTCCGACTGCATTTTTTCATCTGCGTAATATTGCGAAAATTAGGCCTATCCTGTCACTAAAAGATGCTGAAAAATTGGTCCACACATTTGTTACCTCTAGGCTGGATTACTGTAATTCTCTATTATCAGGTAGCTCTAATAAGTGCCTGAAAACTCTCCAGCTAATCCAGAATGCGGCGGCACGTGTACTGACAGGAACTAAGAAACGAGATCATATTTCTCCTGTTTTAGCTTCTCTGCACTGGCTCCCTGTAAAATCCAGAATTGAATTTAAAATCCTTCTCCTAACCTACAAAGCTCTAAATAATCAAGCTCCTTCATATCTCAGAGAGCTCATAGTGCCCTATTATCCCACCAGAACACTGCGCTCTGAGAATGCAGGGTTACTTGTGGTCCCTAAAGTCTCCAAAAGTAGAACAGGAGCCAGAGCCTTCAGCTATCAGGCTCCTCTTTTGTGGAATCAGCTTCCTGTTTCGGTCCGGGAGGCAGACACCGTCTCCACTTTTAAGACTAGACTTAAGTATTCCTTTTTGATAAAGCTTATAGTTAGGGCTGGCTCAGGCTTGTCTTGGACCAGCCCCTAGTTAGGCTGGCATAGGCCTAGTCTGCCGGGGGACCTCCTATAATACACAGAGCCCCTTCTCTCCTTCTCACTCTCTCTCTCCCTTGCTAGTATTCATGTCCTGTTAATGCATCTCTCTAACCCGGGTCTACTGCATGTCACTAACTGGGCTTGTTCTCCGGAGCCTTTGTGCTCCACTGTCTCGCAGGTTAACTCGTACCGCAGCTGTGCCTGGATGGTGTGTCGTGGTTGTGCTGCTGACATGGTCCTGCCTGATGTCTCCCACTGCCGCTGTTACTATTAGTCATAGGCGGTCAAAGATGCACATGTGTACGGCCCCATAGACAAGTGCTTCCTTGTGACTGTTAAATTGGCCATCAGATGATGGATGCATTGAATTTCTTCAGAATCTGCACTGAAAGCAAACAAACCCAGGACTCTGACCCAGGAGATCAGGATTCATGGCTTGTGTGAAACTAAATGTCAACATTTAGTTATTTTAAGCTACATATGTACGTCAGGTCTGCAGGTCATGTTACATCATGTGACTATGCCCAACCATGTTTCTTTTCCTAAAACTAACCTTACCAATACCTCACAAGATGTCCTTTGAACCGTGTGTATAACCTTTCATAAGATATCAAACCATTGTCAGAGGAATTCTATGGAGTTCTGTTTAAAGGCTCTATTCAGACTCTCTTTAGCCCTGCATAAAAACAGAGCCTCTTCACTCATTTCAAAGACCCCATTTCATTGTGGTATCAGGGGTGGACACCCAAAGGGGGCTTTAGTTAAAACAATGTAGAGTTATTTGGCTCAACATTTGTTGCCACGCAAAGGAGGTCATGCAGTAAGGCGCTGCATTGGTCAATCAAATAAGGGCATGCACATGCTCCTGGAGGATTTCTGTTTCACCAATAGCCCCTTTTATTTTCTTAAAGCAGGGCCGGTGTTCGGTCTGATATTCATCCCACTTGTTCTGTAGGTGCAACTTTATATATTGCTGGCTTAATGAAGACCAAAAATCAATCATTACAATGGGGGGTGAATAACGAACAGTATTGGACAAGTGCCGTATTGTAGCTGTTGGATTGGCTGGCCAAGGGATCACAGACATCCATCCATCCATTTTCTAACCGTTTATCCTCTTGAGGGTCGCGGCGGGGGGGGGGGGGGGGGGGGGGGGGGGCTGGAGCCTATCCCAGCTGACATTGGGCGAGAGGCGGGGTACACCCTGGACAGGTTGCCAGACTGTCGCAGGGCGGGATCACAGACATGTTGGACTTTATCAAACATTGCATTGAAAGCAGGCAGTCAGTACAAACAGAAGCAGGAAATAGACAATTGGAGAGTTGTGGTAAACAAACTAATTTGGTGTTATTAAAAAGCCTATTCCTCCCAAAACATTTCTCTATTGAGGGCTTTGCAGCTCATGATTTCATAAATTCTTCACATTTACCACTCTAACAGAAAGGACAAGGCTTTCCTCCATGTTGATTTAGTAGTCCAGTTGTGCTTGACCCTGGAAGTGTACTGTAGGCAGGGATTGTGTCACAGTACAATGGGGCAAACAACATCAGTCTCTTGTTTTTTTTTAAGTTGCATTTGTTCTGTTCCTGACTGAAAAATACAAGTAGATTTCCTTCCAGTACCTTTAATTCTTCATTACCGCACTGTTGCTGAGTTCTGATTTTTGAATAGTTGTTAAAAATTATAGAAGTTGCCACATCTCATTACCTATATCAACAAAACTTACAGCCAACTACCACAACCCAAAGCTTCTAATTTATTGCCTTTAGGCTGTGGTACTTGTATATTTTAACAGTAATATACACAACGAGCTGCTATGAATATAAAGGCGGTAAAGCGCTTATTTCAAGCACAAAGGGGTGGTAATGATTTTCAGATCTTTCCCAAAGGCTCTTACGCTTTCTCTCTCCACCTCCATAAACTTCTCATCTTCACTCATTGGCAAAGGGCTTGGCACGCACTGTACTGAAGGATATAAATAAACAAATGTAAGAGGAGAGTAATTATGAAATGCTCGATTGGGGGAGCACAGAGCGACAGAACGTCTATAAATGCAATCAAGGCGAGAGAGGAAGTGATTAGAGCCCTACGTTGATCTGATTAGATTTTTAGGTGAGAGCGGCAGAGGCAGCCAAAAGAACTCATCCACACTCCCTCAATGACAAATTGCACAAAGTTTGCTGCTGGTGGGCAATAAAAGGCCAGTGTGGGCCATAATAAAGTGAGAATGTCTGCCAAATGGAGAAGAAAAAAGAGCGAGATGCAGAGCAAAAGAGGGAGAAAATAGAGGTCGTAATTAGATAGAGAAACAGTTGAAGAAAGAGCAAAAGAGAAGAGCTACTGCATGTTGGCCGAGCCTGTAAGCCTGCAGCACTACATCATTCATCACACTGTCCCTCTGTTCAAACACAGACTCACAGTCACACCTCCACCCATCCAAAAGGTACAGTCCATTAAGATTCAGCCATAACACTGTGTTCCTGGTGCCTATTGAACAGATTGTGATGATGACAGAAGTGCAGACAGATTATATAATAGGGTCTGACAGATATTATAGAGTTAGTACAAATTAGGTTTGGGGTTCAATAGCACTCCATCTAATCAGAATCCGGTATTGAATCTGCTTATCAAATCCAAATCCCTTATCAAATCTATTAAGTTCAGCTTTTAATATTTGCAAGTCAAAGTCCAAAAACTACTTAATGCACCTTTGAGATGACATATCCCCAGAAGTCAAATTGACTGTATTTATATACTGCCTTTAGTCCAAAGCACAGTTTGCCTTGTCATTCACCCATTCCCACACAATCACGTACAGCACACACTGCCATCACCAGGACGACATCTGTAGTTTTGAGTTATAAATTTTATCCGTGGGATGGACTGCAAATTGAAATTTGGTACATTAGGAAATTCATGCACCCAAAAGATGTAGCATCTTTGGCGATCCTCTGACATTTTTTCTGATGTCATCATACGGTCAAAATTTCAATTTGTCCAGTTCTTTGGTTTATGACACTCCTATCAGCCTCAGCTCGACTCTTCTTTGTTAGTGCTTATCAGCAGAATGCCTACTATGGAAAATGATGCTATGTATGGTGTTGAATAAGCAGCTAAGCAATAATCATTTGCGAGCTATCTTACTCTATTTATTTACTTATTTATTTATATTCTATTTTACTATAGATACATGATTGCAATTATCCATGTGGCCAAATATAAATGTTGCTTTTGTGCTAAGAACATAGTAGGCAGAAAAATGGCATAAAGAAAATGACAAATGAAAGCCACTAGTTCTGACCAATGCAGTGCAGAAGTATGCCATCAAAACTTTAAGCATAACAGAGAAACTTACTTAGTCTGTCAGTGCTGTTACTGTCTTCAAACAAATCAAGTATTGTCTCTTAATGGGGACGCAGCAGCAGCAGCAGCAGCAGACAGCAGTTCTGCTCTGCTCTGCTCTCTGCTATGTTCACATTTTAGAAAATCTAATTAATTAAAAGCCCAAAAAAAACCCCCAAAACATCAATCAGTCTTTCTTTCTCTTGCTTGCTCACTTGCTCGCTGAGTATACAGCTTATGCGTGCACATGAGAACCTAAATATTTCAGGTGGGTGAGTGGTTCTTATGCGTAGAATCCTGCCACTGCCAATTCCATTCTCTTTTACAGTAGACATTTGTAGTTGTAGTAACAGAGAAGGTCAAACCTTTGCTCCATTTTGCATCAGATCAGACTTACTGCGTTCTTGGCACAGCGGTAACATTTCTACTTTGCCATATGGATAATGGCAATGGTGTATCTAAAGAAAATAGCAAAAATAACAAAATGTAGGAGATTAACTTAGATTTTGGCCAAAATTGCCAGCATTAAAAAAAAAAAAAAATTATCACCTTACCTTTCAGGGGCTTCTGTAGGAATCAGATATAAGATGGATCTAGCTATTGCAACAAATGTGTTCACAGACACCATCATATGCTTATGTTAAACATCTCTAAATTTGTTCATTTTGTTTGATAATTTTGTTTGTTAATTAATCACAGAAAAAAAAAAAAACACATTAAAAAAATTACGCTGATTAATCATGTTGCGATCCGTCACTGAAGGCCATAGTGGCTTTGTCACATGATGGCGGCAAACGAGACGAAGCTACTTGGCCCAGTGAATGGAACATATACATTTAAAAAATGGCCAGATGGAACTGTTGATGGAAGCACCATTCTGTGTAATTTCCGCAGTAAGGATATTTTGTACCATCGCAGTACTTCAAGCCTGAAATATCACCTCAATGCAAAGCATTTACAGTAGCACTGAACCTGGAGGTTGGAGCTAGCACAGCCTCTGATGCTAGCGCTAGCAGTCAGCCTCATCAAGCCACACTCGACCACGGCTCCAGACACAAACTGAGTAAGTCTACCTGTGACCAACTAACTAACTCGCTTTCAAAATGGATTGCAATGGACTGCAGACCAGTTTCAGTGGTAGAGGACAGGGGACAATTGTGTCCAAAATCCAGCAGCTTTACTATGACACATCTGCCAAAATGTATTTGAATTGAAATTTTTTAAATACTTTCAGAGAAAATTTGATGTATACGATAAATTTACATTAATTAATCACAGAGCATGTAATTACTTAGATTTTTTTTTTTTCAATTGCTCGACAGCCCTAGTTTCTACATGTCAAATTAACTTGTATGCTTGTGGAAAAGCCTCCAAAACAAGACCATCATCACCACACAAAAGCTTTCCACTGAAAGCAATACTAATACCTCTTCAGTGTGAAAGCAGCTCCTGTGGCAGTGCCACAAGTTTTCAGGCTTTAGCTGTTTCAGTCAGTTAAACCTGCAATGAAACCTGCATTGAAGCTACACTGAGCGGAAGGGATTCAGACAACACTGAATTGGGTGTGAAAGGGTCACTTAAGCTCGGCTGGCCGGTGCTCTCTGGAGTGTGCGTGTGCATGTGTGTGTATTTGCGTGTGTGTCTGGGGGTCATGACAGCCTCTTTATGGCATGATGGCTGGCCTGGCCCCGGGGGTAGGGAAATATGAAGACAGCAAGTCGATAGCGGAAGAGAGGTGTTCAGCGCTAACGGTGAGAGGGGGCTTGAAGGCGCTGGGCTGGAAATGACGCTCTCCATCTCAACTTCCATCCATCCGTCCTCCCTCCTTCAGATTAACTGGAGCGTGGATCCATAAAACTAACAAACGGACGAGGCCTCCTACTGCACACACCGGTCCCACTCTGATTATGCACATGGATCTACTGTACATTTGTACATTGCCACCTGATTTGTTTATTCAGGTGATTGACTGGTATGACAGAACACTGCCAAAGCATTAGAAATCAAAAACTATCATTCCATCATCTGCGCTAATACTCACCCATGCCACACTGGTAATTGAACATAATCCCAAATTAAGCTGGCTTTCTTCATTCATGTTTATTTCTGCATGTTTGTTTTCTTCAGAACAAGCCGTGCAGTGATGTTCTGATGTGATTTAAATCCAAAATCCACCACAATTAGGACGCCGCGGTGCAGATGTGGGCGAAATGTGCCGTTTAATAGTGATTAATGATAATTAGGGGAAGAGAAAACAAAACAGAACAAACTCCCCCATCAAAAGCTCTGTGACCGATAATCTGCTGCAGTGATATTAGCTCAATGTGATTTTCAGTGTGTGACTGTGTTTCAAAGAGAACATATGAGGTGATTGATCTGTAATTGATGGGGGGTTTAAAATGTTTGGAACATCTGCCATTGGCAAATCCTTCTCAAACACTTAACAAGATTTGTATTAAAAATAGTTGGATCCTCTCTGTAGCAACAAGCAGGGTCTCCTTCAGTATATATAGGCTAACTCTCTTTTCTGTTTAGTAGGTATAATCAATGCCACAGCCATGGAGTCAGCACTGTAGGGGACCAAATTGGCTGGAGGGTCTGACCCTTTTTAGCAAAATATTATTTATTTTAACATTTACAGTTTTAGCCCAAAATGGCGTATTGACATTAACCTTACATTTTCATGCAAGTCCTCACTGAAGTGCAGTATTATTACTGGTACTGTATTACAATACTTCAATATAATTACTTCCCTGATCTTAATTTAATCTTCTTACCTTATAGCATGTATACTAAATTATTATTAATACAACAACAACAATAATAATAATAATAATAATAATAATAATATTAATAATGAAATGCACCATTTTGTCTATTTTTTGTCCATCATGTTATTCGGTCAGCTAATATAAATAATGGGTGATAATGGGTGGAGAAGGTCATAAAGGGAAAAGCTGCTCAGTGTTTTTTTTTTATTTTTTCAGTCTTTGTCTAGACTGCAGACTTTGCCTGGATGTTGATGAAAAGTGAATGAAAATTAAAGAACAGAAAATCCACTATGGTATGGCAGTATTATAATAAGTTATATTAAAGGTTTTCTCTCACTCATGGTCCACTGTTGTTGAAAGATGATAGCTCTTTGACAGATAATGGCTCTCAGATTTGAGATGGTGAATTTCAGCAGAATTCTGCATGAAAGGTTTCATTGTAAATGTCTTTTTTTCCTAACATAAAGTTTTTTCTATGCTCTTAACAATGTATGGAAGTCTCCTGTAATAGAAACTACTCAGACTATTTCCTCTCCTCTAACAGCTTGTATGCCTCTTAGTTCTTTGACTGTTTGTTCAGCCCAGTTGGCAGAATTTAATGTTGGCATATCTTTTTGCAGATATTTTACATATGTACGTTTCACATCAACTTCAATCAAGTGACGTAGTTCAGGTTACATGTAAATGAGCTGAGTTGATCATCAGTTACGTGTTTGTAGCAACAAAAGTGAATAATTTTAATGAGAGTTCGCAACATTCCCAGTTGTGTTTGTTGCGACTAAATCGGGTTTCTAAGCCACAACATGATGTTTTCCTAACCCTATCAAAGTGTTTTTTGTGCCTAAACCTAACCACAACATAAAATTGAATTGCTTGACACCTTGGCAAATACCTCCCGAGTTGCAGACAGCAGCAGACCACTGTTTGAAACAAACAAAAGAGTACAAGAGTACAGGACATTCCCAGCTGTGTTTGTAGTCACAAAAGAGGGAACTTTTAGAGAGAGTTCGGGACATTCCTTGCTCTGTTTGTATCAACCAAACTGGGTAAGGGTTTTTTGTGCCTAAACCGAACCGCATGTTAACCACAGCACTGTCACGACATAAAGTTTAATATTGAAACATATAGAAATGTAAACTTACAGAATAGGCCCTGATCACACAGGATGTGGGCAGGCTGCAAAACGCAAGGCGCGCCGCACTGCCTTTTTTTTAACCAAATGCCACTGCCTTTTTATTGTTGCCAGGCAACAGAACTGTGTGGGTACACGAGACCCTAAAAAAGAGGGGTGGATCATGGGGAGTACCACTAGTTGGTCCAGGAGCTTCACCTTAATGATGGCTGTCTCCAGGCATATTTGATGAGGATGACTCAGGGGCAGTTTGACAACCTGCTGTCTATCATCGGGACGTATAGCTCTGGGTTATCAGCAATTACTACTGGAAGTTTCTCCTCCATTGTTTACCAACTTTAAACTTGTTGTCATGACCACCACAGAAGGCCCACCTCTTGAATCATCCAATAGGGCAATGGGGAAAAGGCGGAGATGATGAGAGGCCTTTTTCCGCTCTGAGTTGAAGTTTTTTAAACTCGAGGCATTCAGAGCGATCCGGCAAAAACGCCAGGTGCTTAGAGCACAGAAACGCGAGGTGCGTTGGAATACAAAAAATGCTAGCTAAAGCTCATTCTCATTAAAATCAATTACAAAAAAGCACCCCCAGCTGCTAAAATGTGGTTTGTGTGATCAGAGCCCATCTGCTACATATAAAAACATACTGCTGTAACATATCGATGTTTTGTAGAAACATATGATGCCAACATTTATTCTGGTTACTGGGTTGAGAAGTTAGCCTGTGGTGGTTTTAAAGTACAGTATACACGGTCAGGATAGACACTGTCCAGTCCAATAAGAATACAGTGGATATGATGCTGTTTGGCCGATTGCATGTTTTTGAATATAACCGAGCAAAACTACTGTTGTATTCATACAGATACCCTACATCCTATATATAAAAGTGTTGGATGATTCACAAGTAACTGGCACAAATGTGCTACATTTACCATCTAGGGTACAAATAAGCTTATAGGCTATATATGCTGCTGAACATGGCATTGGTTCAAGCTATATACTTGTCCATATACAGATAAACTGTACATAAATAAATACATAAAATTGTAGAACTGTAGAAGTCAAACACTAAACAAAGATGAAAATCTAGACGTTTGTTGTATTAAAGTTGATTTTGTAAGTCAGCTCACTCCAATGTCAGAGTGTCCTTCAATGCACCAACAACTGTTTTTATTTTAGTATAGTCACTGTGTGACCATACTTCAACATAACTTTAACAAAAAAATAAAAGAGATGAATTCTTCCCTGTGATGGATCACCTGCATTTCAGGTCTGTACAGCAGACAGAAATGAACACAGAGCAGTAACTGCCTGGAAGGAAGGAAATCAATCCAAACACTTATGGTATAGTTTAGAGAATGATTAGATATAGTATTTTCAAGAAAAATATTGTTGGAGAAGTTTTTCAGCTTTTGTATGGGTCAAATTGAATGGTGTAAATAAAAGAGTGGTTTTTAAAAAAGCAGTTTAGACCTGATTTATTTGAAATTCTGAAGACTTGTTTTTTATCAGAGGATAATAGGATGGCTGAGTGTTCTCTCAGAGTATGAACACATGAGCCAACCTAGTGAGGGAATAATATTTGGAATATTTTAGCACTTATTAAAAGACCAAGGTGTTTCATTTTCAGATTACACTGGGAAGCAGCTCTGGGAACAAGGGACTGACTGCCACACAGACAAACACACTGCACCAATCTGATAATTCTAACAAGAGTAAAGGAAATAGTTGGTGAAAATGCAAAGTAATGACAGAATAATGGTTAAAATGTAAATAAAACATTTTAATGAATCACTCTAAAAACAATAGATGTGTTTATATCAGTATCAAAAATGAATGTTTAATGTGGTTAACAGGAATGTCTGTGAGATAAAGTAAAATTAAAACTAAAAAAGCTCTGGATTGATGTGATAATGTGCATTTCTTATAATTTATTTCTATCATTATTGTGCAAAGTAAATAAAAACCCACACCATATGCCTCCGGCTGCAGTTTTGTGGTGTGTTCATATTGTGGCGCTCTGCAACATCCAGACAGCAATATGATTTCCTAAACAAGTGTCTTTCAATTTGTGATTGGCTCAGCAGTTTCAGAGTAATGTGAATACTGATGTAACTGGCTAATGGTGTATTTTTTAACCTGTGATCTACACTGATCAGCCAAAACAATAAAACCACTGGTGGGTGAGGTGATTAACATTGATCATATTGTTACAATCAAATGTTCTGCTGGGAAACTTTTGGTTCTTGGTATTCATGTGGATACCACTTGACACGCAGCACCCACCCAAACACGTAGTACACCCCCCCTCATGGCAACAATGCGCCTTGATGGCAGTAGCCCCCAAGCACAACAATGCGCCATGCCACACTGCAAAAATGGCTCAGGAATGGCCTGAGGAACGTGACAGAGAGCTCAACGCATCGACCTGGCCTCCAAATGCAGATCCCAATCTGATTGAGCATTCATAGGATGTGCCAGTACCCCAGAGGTACCTCTGATCCACTGTGGGGCCTTTTTGGATCAGACTTAGTCCGCAACGTTGTTTGGATGAGTGAAATGCTTCAAGTGGCATCCACATGAATGCCAGGACCAAAGATTTCCCAGCAGAACATTGCATCGTAACTTGATGGTCAGTATTATTCACTACATCTGTCAGTGGTTTTAATGTTTTGTCTGATTAGTGTATATTCACCTTCACCAAGCCTGTTTGCACTTTGTGCTGCTGGGCTCGACAGGAGCAAAAAAAAAACAAAAATCAGCACTATTCATAGTATATTATACAAGGTCGTAAGTTTTTACCAACATTTGGGAGGACATACAGTATATTAAGCAGAGTGCCTGGGGGTCCTCCCCCAAAGAAAGTCTGAGCAACAAATACTTCATTTACTGCATTCTGGTGAATTTTCATGCACCTGTTTGTACCTTTCCTGCTCCAAGTAATGGTGTAAATGTCAAAACTAAAATAAAATAATAAAAAAAAGTAATAAAAAACATTAAAACAGATTGAGATGTTTTTTTTTTCCATCACGACCTGTAAGCTTTGACATTTCTCCTCCCCAAACAAACACAGGACTTTCCCCCAGGAGACTGGTGTTTGTGTCTCGTGTAAAACCCAGCAAACCTTGACTTATTTTAAAGTGCGTTGTCACGTTATGCTTAGTTTGAAACTTTACGTGACGACACCCAACCATTTTTCTTTTCCTAAACCTGATCTATGTAACTTTACATTGAGTACATAACATTAGGTTAACTATGTAACATGGACACACCCAACCATGACTCGTTACCTAAGCCTAACCTACGTAACGTTATGTTGAGTATGTAAATTTTAGTTACCTATGTAATGTGACAATGCCTAACCATAATTATCTCCCTGAACCTAACCCACATAACTTTATGTTGAGTATGTAACAGTAAGTTAAGTTTGTGATGATGCCTAACCATGATTTTTCTTTGGAATTGTTTCCTGTGTAACTTAATGTTGAGTACGTAACAATGCCCAACCACCATTCTTTTCCTAAAGCTACTTTTTTTTGGTCGAGCTTCACAGGGGCTTGAGTTTCGACAGGCTTATAACAAAATGATCTAGCAACACCAAGTAGCTGATTGCGTGCACATGGCGAAGGACAAGGGTGAGGGCTCAGCTGCTGTGCTGCTACCAGAGGGGCAGCTGACTGAGTTTAATCTGAACAGCAAATTACTAAAAGGGTCTGAAAAGTGCCAAGCTATTCATAAAGTGGTACCATAGGAAAGCCCAGGCCTATCAACGCCACTAATTGACCTGAAGGCCCTGTCTTTTTTGTGGCCTGCTATTTCTCCATGCCTCCTTTACATTATGCCATATCCATTTTGCTAATCTTCATTTGCAGATGCTTATTAATGGAGATTCCACACCCAAGGGGGGAGGGGTTTAAAGATGTGATTGGGCCAGCCCAATGTCAGTTGAGAAAATAAACCAATTGGTCAATGTACCTGTTTTATGGGCCACTAAGACGAAAAAATACAGAAAAAGTAGTTGTGTTGGCCCAAAAGGCACATTGGCCCGCAGGAATAGTGCTCTGTTAGCTAAATGGCCAGCATAGCTCTACTGTTGCACATACATGAACCAAATTAGCACGTATGCTTGGTGATACCCACACAGTCCATGTGGAAGTGGAAGTGGAAGTGGAAGAGGCATTTTTTCCATGACGGCTATCGACAATAAATAAAAAATAAACATGTCACGTTTGTATCTCACATGTCTTTAATTCTGGCAAACTCAACTCCTACTCTTCTGTTTTTACACATACACTGCTGTGTCCCTTTACAGATGACTTTAAGGGTAATTGGTTTTATACAACTTGGGTCTTATTTTCACAGTTTTGGCCATGATATTTATCACTGATAATATTGTTGTTCCCAAGCTAATAGCTGAACCTGGCCACATCACTATAAAGATGTCAGAGCAGACAGGTTGTAAACAAACCCTTTGGTTAGCCAAATCTATTTGGGAGAGAAAGCTGAGGTAAACAGTAGAAGTGCTACCATAAGATGTCCTGATCAAGTTTTTTTGGACCTGATGTGAGTACTTTGACAGTGGGTATCTGCAGACGCCAAGTCCGATACTTACATAACCAAAAAAAATGTTTATAAAGCATCTGTTACATACAGACAGACTTTCTGGCAAATTTTATATGTGCTCAATTGAAAATCTGCCTGTTCGGGGCTCACTGTTATTAAACTATAAGGTTGTTATTTTGTGAGCAAGGACTTTATATAGGCAAATACTGTATGTTCACCAGGCACCAAAAGGCACCATGAGTTAGGAGATATAAAGGGGTGGTTTAAAGACGAAAGCTTTGGAGAGTTAATGCAACCCCCCCAACACATACACACACACACACATACCCCTCCCCCCCCAATCCTCCCACAGGCTGCCATTTCAGAAGAACGCTCTGCTTTAAAAAGTTGTAATATTTCTCTCTTTGTTCACGTTTCAAGGACATGCACAGCCACCACTCATCTGCAGATGGGGGCGAGAGGGAGCCAGAGAGAGAGAGCCAGAGAGGGCGAGAGAAAGAGAGAGCATTTTCTGCATTTTCGATTATGAAACATCTTATTGGACCTTGAAGTCACGGCTTTGGCTCAGAGACAGGCTGGGGTGGGCTATCGGGGGAGGTGGTGGAGGATGAGGAAGATGTTTTCTAGTTGCCATTTCACTCAGAAACAGTTGTTTGAGTGAGGAGAACATGGCAAAAGGGAATGGGATGTTAAACCACCCCCCCACATCTATTAGCAACCTTTCCTGGCCTTATTTTCCCTGCGGTTTGGCAGTTTTAGCTACAGCTATCAGTCTATCTGAGCAGCGCTGCAAGTTATTCTACTGAATACAGCACCTACTGTTAAGTCTTCATATTAACAGATACAGATCTGGACCCCATGCCATGAATCAAGTATGTAGATTTGTTATGATCAGTGGAGGAGAGGACAACAATAACAACAATAACAAAGCACAATTAAAATAAAATTCATAATTGTGCTTTCCATAGGTTAAAAAAAAAAAAAACACAATGTGTGTTTCTGTTTTTGTGTCACTACCTCACTAACACTGAAAATGACATTTTATGTTAATAAGAGACATGAGACATGACAAATTAAAAATAATAAATAAGTACCAATAAAAAATGGCATGTAAAGATACAAAAACTACAAATAAGTTTTTTTCATCCAAAATCAATTAATTTCTCAATAATTATGGAAGTCTGTGAGTGCCAATATTCAAATGAAGTCATTTTGAATCAAATTCAAATTTAATTATCAATTTGTGTGCCCACACTGTCTGACAAAATTAAAATGAAGAAAATGATTTTCATTTTCGAGTCAAAAATTAATTACTAGTGCCAAAATAAAAATGAAAAACAAAAGCTACACAGAATAGGAAACTCTTAAGCATAATGCGGCCTTGACATTGAAACTGTAGGTAAAGTCAACTTTTCATTTTTTGCCTTTTGGGTAACACTGGCACATTTACAGGGATGTTAATTAAAGTGCATTGTCACTTTGATAAATAAATGAATTAATGGAAATTAATTCTAAAACAAAGTGATATCTCAAAATTAGAATTAAGTTATGCACTGTTTCAAGCTCATTTTCAATGAAAATAAATTATTTTTATGATGATAATTATTGTGACAGATTTTTGTTTTGTTTTGTTTTAAAGACAACTTTTAGGGGAGTCCTAAAATTTTATAAAAATGAAATTTTTGATTTGATTAAGTGATGCTATTGAAATATTGGCAGCCATTTACCTCCATTAAACACTGTCTTTTGCTGTCTTATTTGATTGGATTCTGGATTCTCACCTGTTAATCTAAATATGAATTTAATCATTTACCCCCTAAAAATAGGAAATAAGATGAATATGTACTTACTTTGGACCAACACACAATAGGACAGCACGGACAGGTTGTGGCCATTTGTTTATTCATTCCTGAGTTTATCTATGAATTTTTTTTTAAAAATTACATAATTTTTCCATGTACTAGGATATTTGTGATGTTAAATGAAGCTCAGTGTAAGTTAAATCAGGAAGACTTTTGTTATGCTATATCCATTCACAATACTCTCTCTATCCCACTCCCACTGCCTTCTCCAATCATCATCAACCAATTATTTTAGGCCAGTGCTGACCCGTGGCAAAAAAAATCTAAATATTTATCTTTTACTGTTTTTTACTACTACTATGACCACTATTGTGAAATATTACTTAAGATACATAATAACTACATAGCAAAGCCAACTAAATTATAGAGAGGCCTCTTTTTTCTGGGTTCCTGCCAACCCCAGCCCCTCCCCAGCTCCTTACACTTTACCTCCTCTCTGGGGGAAATAGGCAAGTTATCTGACGTCATGTGAACCCCGAAACATGCTGTATCATTACCATGTCAAAACGACAAAAGCTCTTTGGTGCCCGCTCAACTACCGCTACACTACTGAGAGGAAACTCAACTACCACCACCCTACTGAGGGCAATGTATGTGGAAAGAAAGACTGTGGAAATTAAAAACCCCAACAACTCTGTGATGTAATCAGGATGGGAGCTAGTTATCGTTACCTCTAAGCAGCCGGTGGCTGCAATGATCAGCTCATTGAGATGGTATTGATTTACTTTTTGAAGTGTTCAAGCTCTATTTAAAGTTAAAATGAGTATTGTTTGAACGTAAATCATAACATTCTCATGATGTGTTCAATGTAACCTCGTAAAATGTAGCTTTCAGAGAGAAACTTGAATAAACCCAGCTTTTAGAAAGAGAGATATGGTGTTTTCACAGCACTATAAAACGGATAGAGAGGGAAATATGATGTATCGTTTATAGTAAAAAGGCCTTTTGCGTATTTTTTTAAAGCTGTTTGTCATGTGACAGAAGGTTATGTTAAAGGTTGTTTCATAAATGTGTATTATTGAATTTGTGCTCATTCAAAGGTAATGTAATGAAAGACTGAATGACTTTCCCTGGCACAAAAGAGGAATGAATAACAACAAAAAAACAAAAGAAACACTAATATAAAAACATCACCTATTGATGAAATCGTTATATTGAGCATTGGTATCACAATCAGCCCAGAATTTCAAATGTACTAGGAATTGTTGTGCCCCTCCCCACCCCATTCACCTACCCTTCACATCCAGATCCTTAGCTCATCTCATATCATCACCATCACCATCACCAGCGTCTAGAATCCATAGGGCGGTTCCCTTATCTACTATGTCTTTACCACCCTCTTGGAATATATGACATCACAATGGGATCTAATCTAATCTAAAAGACTTTTCACATTTCTCATACTTATATGCATATGTAAATAAATATTCTTTGCTCTCAGAATGGGTCTCTCCCGATTGAACGGGAGTAATGTGAGTATTTGCTGGTGAGTTAGTGTGTGTGTGACAAAGAGAGATAGAGAGAGAGATTTTGCCTTATCTACAATTCATGACATGATTAAATACATTAATATATTACAGTAGGTGTTTTTCTTCCTTGTGTGTCTGATTGTAATTGCCTGCCTATAGGCCATGATACTGAATCTGTTAAGGATTTCTACATAAAATATATTGCTTAATGTTGCATATTAGCCAATCAGAATACCAAAGACAGTTCTACATATTATGTTCAGGCAAATCTGAAAGAAAAAAAAAAAATCATTGTCTGCAATATGAATGCAAAATTATGAGATTACCGTCATGGTTGAAAGCATGATTTGCTCTCTTGCAGCTATAATAATCAAAATTCTACCAGAATCATTGTTGTTTGGTTCTTTCTAGACAGGCACAGTTGTCTGCGCTCTTTATTTTAGAAAAAACAAACACAGTATTGTTGTATTGGTAGAAAAATACAAGGATTCTAAAGACAGCATAAGTCTCTTTTATCATAGGTTCCAATTACAGCAAGTATAAAGGTGTAGCTGTATGAACACTGATGTCATGTCCAGGATTTTAGCAACTTTCCGGCAGTTTACATTGCAAAATTAAAGACATACACATGGTGAGTATTTTAAAGGCAGTGGAAATTACTTGTGAAACCTTTTCCCCCCTCGGTTGCCTGCCTGAGGGATGCTGTGTGCAACGTAGCAATAGTGTGACATCACATCTAAGATATCAGCTGCAAATCTCTTTAGAGCTTCTCTACTTGGCTCTGAAGAACTCCTCCAACACCGTATTAACCCACAAAGGGCAAATCAGTAAAGGCAGGGGTGAAGTAAAACATGAAGCCCTGGAGGGAGCTTCAATATACTTTAATGTGTGTGTGTGTGTGTGTGTGTGTGTGTGTGTGCACGAGATGTCCTTTCAGGCTTGGGTTGCAGCTCTCCAGCCCGAAGGACACAGTAAACACTTGTTTTATTATGATTTGAATATCAGCTCTCAGACTCAGAGGGAGGATAAATGATTATCATTAATTATAATAAATTTGCCTGTCAAGACTGCAATTATTTTGTTGCCACACAAATTGGTTATTCATATAATGGCGGCTGCGGAATGCAGCGGCGTGAGTGACTCATGATTTTGTTGAACAATCAAAGCCAGGGAAGCTAATTGTTTCACTCGTCAAAATGTTTAAAATGGCAGAGTGCGACAGTGTGTGTTCATGCGCAAGCGTGTGCAGGGTTGGAGAATATGTGCGTGCGAGAGAGTTAAATGCTTAACTGTCATCTCCGAGACAAGTTTGTTCCTGCTGAAAGCACTGATGCAAATCGCTGCCTCCATGTGAAAACTCATTTGGAACGTCACATGGTTCTCTGCAGACTGGGGGGGAATCTGGCTCCTTTAGGTGAGTGAAAACATTTTCTTCCACCAAATTAACTAACCAAATGCATAAAGGAGAAGCTGAAATCATGTACTTGAAATGGAGATTCAAGGTTTTCACCCATGATGGATCAGTGCATGCTATTGCAATGAAAAACTAGAGATGTTATTTCAACAAACACTTAACCTGCCCTGTGCATGTTGTTAAATTCTGCTTTCAGATGGACTGGAGCCATAATCAGACATGTTCCTTTGGGGAAGATGATTATAATATTACATGTGCTGGCCTGTGTTTTCAATCAAGTCCATGAAAAATGTGTATAATTTCTCATCCTCTTACAGTTGTTAGTACAACCCCATTTACCTACTGTTCTTTTGGTGTATTCACTGATCCTCCTACAACTTTCAGCTGTTTCACTCAGATATTTATAAAAACGGATTTGTTTTAAAACTGATTCTTATGAAAGCTTGCATAATGGATCTTGAATTCAGTGGATTTCCAGAGTAGGTAAAGCTGCGGCTGGAGCAGCTGTATGACCAGACCAACACCTACATGACTCGCCCACCATACCTACATGTCAGTCCAGTCAGTCCCCTTCACCCTTTGCTCTGGACAACCCTGTCTCACACCGAAGTCGTTGAAAGCTGGTGCTTGGTCAGTGACTTCTGGTGTCAGACACTGATGAAAAAAGTCATCCTTTCACATCAGCATAATATGTGGCCATTCGCTGTCATTGTTTAACAGCATCCAGTGGCATCAGGGGGAAACACAGCGGTACAACAATGAAAGTTAAAGTGGTGGAGGTCAGAGTAGGGCGGGTAAGACAGGTGGTGGATGAGTCCAACAACCACTGACTTTCAATTGGGAGGCCAGTGTTCTCTTCCCGTGAGATTGTAAAGCCAAACCCTTTTCTTTTTTTCTAAATCCAACCACATGCATGTGTTGGCAAAACATAACCACATGCATTTGTTGTTGAAGGAAAAAAATCCTTATAATCTTACTGGAAGCAAACACTGGCCTCTTGGGTAAAAGTCTGTGGTTGTTGCCGATGACACAGTGATATATTATGCTGGCTCATCCATCACGGAGGCTGTGGCCAAATTGCAGGCTGTCTTTAATGATATCCAGATTCAGCTTTCACAACTAAAGCTGCTTTGAAATGCTGGTAAAACTAAGGTAATGAGCCTTCAGCTATCAGGCTCCTCTTTTGTGAAATCACCTTCCTGTTTCGGTCCAGGAGGCAGACACCGTCTCCACTTTTAAGACTAGACTTAAGACTTTCCTTTTTGATAAAGCTTATAGTTAGGACTGGCTCAGGCTTGTCTTGGACCAGCCCCTAGTTAGGCTGACATAGGCCTAGTCTGCTGGGGGACCTCCTATAATACACAGAGCCCCTTCTCTCCTTCTCACTCTCTCTCTCCCTTGCTAGTATTCATGTCCTGTTAATGCATCTCTCTAACCCGGGTCTACTGCATGTCACTAACTTGGCTTGTTCTCTGGAGCCTTTGTGCTCCACTGTCTCGCAGGTTAACTCGTACCGCAGCTGTGCCTGGATGGTGTGTCGTGGTTGTGCTGCTGCCATGGTCCTGCCTGATGCCTCCCACTGCTGCTGTTACTATTAGTCATACCTGGACTATTATACACACATCATTATTGTCACATACATATATAATCATATTATTGATATAATATCTGTTTCTCTTTATGTCTCATTGTGTCATATGGATTACTGTTAATTCATTATATTGATCTGTTCTGTACAACATCTATTGCTCATCTGTCCGTCCTGGAAGAGGGATCCCTCCTTCAGTTGCTCTTCCTGAGGTTTCTACCATTTTTTCCCTGTTAAAGGGGTTTTTTGGGGAGTTTTTCCTTATCCGCTGTGAGGGTCCTAAGGACAGAGGGATGTTGTATGCTGTAAAGCCCTCTGAGGCAAATTGTGATTTGTGAAACTGGGCTTTATGAATAAAAATTGATTGATTGATTGATTGATTGATTGATTATTAATGCATTTCTTAAATGCTAGGAAGAAGCCTGTGAACTCTCCTGATGTTATTACTGTTCGGGGAAAGAAGTAAAAGGTTGTCACTTGTTACAAATATCTCAGTGTTTGGCTTGATGACTCTTTTGCTTTTAAACCTCAGGTTGATAATCTTCTTTGAAAACCAAGGCTGAAGTTTGGGTTTTATTTCAGAAACAAGTCGTGTTTCCCCTTTGAGGAGACTGGTTGATGGTAATGGTGATCTGTTGTACATGAAAGCATCTGCACATTGTTTGCACGTGTTAGATACTGCATATCATAGTGCACTGAGATTTGTTATGAATTGTGAAACCCCTCACTCATTACTGTACGCTTTATTCCAATGGTAGGTGGCCATCTTTGACCTGGGCTCAGTCACTTCAACCTCGTAGGCTCAGTCACTGGTTTTTGTTCATTTATAAAGCCACACAGGGTAAACTCCCTTTGTACATTTGTATTTTAATTGAACAGAGATCTGACTGTAGCAACAGTCTGAGATCTCAAGACATAGCTTTGTTGTCGTTGTTCCTAGTGCACGGACCGAGCTGGGAAAACAAAAAGCTTTCATGTGCTCTGCTCCTCTCACTTGAAATAACCTTCAAAAAGAGTTGAAACCATGTGAATTGGTCTCTGCCTGATTTAAAGCTGTAGTACAAGGATGAATGAATAGGTTGGTTCTTGTCATTTTGCGTAGACGTTCTAATATTTCTACATGTTACTATATATCTTTTTTGTTTTCTATTGTGTTGTTGTGGCTGTAACTTTTTTGTATGTTGCTGTCTTGGCCAGGTTTCCCTTGAAAAAGAGACTGTTAACCTCAGTGAGACTTACATGGTTAAAAATGGGTTAAATTAAAAAAGTAAAAGATCCACTGCACAATATTTTTACATGAACCATGGGTCAAATGACTATGTGCAATGCAAAAGATGTAGACTGCAGTAACAAACCCAGAGAGCATTGTCAGCATCTGTGCTGCTCTACAGAGAGTTTTAGCGTCTTTCAGCTGATTGTTTTAGTTTTATAACCCGCAACTTTACTGTTTGGTTCAGTCTCACTGCTGTCATCAACCTTGTTTCCAGCGAAAACACTTTGACAAACCCACTGTAGCTGCCCTACATTGGTCTTGTAGAAACATAACTTGAATGCCAATGTTGCTAACATAGTAACAATTTTAAAGTTAGTCAATGTGCATCTTAGCTTGTCCCACTGCTCCCAAATGTAAATAATACAAATTACTGCCACTCTATTTATCTTAATATTTATTCTTATATTAATTTAAGTTGAATAAATGGATAAGCCTGCTTGTAATGAGGGTCACGTCATTTTCTGGTTGAACATTCTAGTATTAAGAGCTAGCTCTGTTATTTGTCAATGGCTAAAATGCTGTTCGGAAGAAAGTTTAATTTAATACCACAGTGTCTGTTCTCTCTTTGAAGGACTCAACAGCTTTTTATATAGTGACAATAATGTCTTTTCTTCAGTTCTCTTGGCAAATTATACTGTCTTCACACAAAGTGCACACACCTCTCCAGAGAAGGCCTGTCCGTTCAGCAGGTGTTCGGAGCCCTGGCCGTCCTCGCTGCCGAAGTGTAGCCGAATCTCCTCCAGACGATGGCTGTACGTCATTGGCCCTCCAGAGATGTTAACCAGATGCTCCTTGTCCAGTCGCAGAGATACGTGGCGGCCTGTGTTGTACATCGTCCCTCCCACCTGGAGAAGAACAGATGGAGCTCAATTGATTACACAAGAACAAACATATTCCCAAGGAAAAACATACAGAACACATTCAAACCACAAAATGTCAGAATGGACTTCAAAAGAAATCTTTACAGGCCAAGGCAAGAATTTTCCAAAAGGGGCTAATATGAGGACAGGAAACACATTCACAGCAAGTCATGCTAACTTATTGAGCTCTGTGTGTTTATTTAATTTAAGTGGTGTCACAAGAGCTTCTGAAGTCAGAGATGTGTAACAGTGGCACATGTAGAGAACAGTCATGAAGGTAACAAACTGGTTCAGTGATGTCAGTAACATGACAGTATCTTCATTCAATTTTGCTGCAAACATTATCTAACATCAGACACCATAAGCTACTGTTTTTTTCTCACAAGCACACAAATGCAGCACATTTTTTACAACCAGAAATGAAACAAGAAATGATTTAACTGCAGGTCTTCCAGCTATGTATCACTCCACCAAAGGGTGACTACCTACTGCACACATACGTTTTTTTGATTTCAAGCTATTACTGGGGAGTAGCATATGGATGAGACTGGCCATCTGGCAGACTGGGCACTTTCCCTGTGGACTGATGTGTGTTTTGAGCTCACATAACTGTCTTTTTTCTTGTCTGACCAACCAGTAAAACAGGTATATCAGCCCACTGGTTTATTTTCTCAACTGACACTGGGCTGACCCGATTAAATATTTAAGCCCCTCCCCGTTTGATGCTTCATTAAACAGCATTTGCAAAAAAAGAGCGCTAACAAAGATGAGACAAAATACAAGGGAGGTGCTGAGAAATTATAGGCCAAAAAAATACAGACCCGTGATTAGGAGTGGGCCTCCAAGGCTACAACCCCAAATGTTTTTTGAATAGCCCCAGACTTTAAAGACCCTTCTAGCAACTTGCTGCTCAGAGTAATCTCAGTGGCTCTTATAGGACAGCTTCTCTCCATCTCCTCTGACAGCTTGCGTGCATATGTAGGCAGGAGTGAGTTGCTATGGCTATGGTAATTGCCATCGTCAGGTCATATTGTCATAAGCCTGTCATGTAAGCCTACATGAGGTTCGACAAAAAACTTTCTATGTGTGAATGTGCATAGCCTTCCTAACATAGCAGCCTGTCAAAATAAAGGCAGGTCTGTGTATGTGTGTGTGTGTGTGCATGTGTGCAGGGGGGTCTGATGTTCAGCAATGAGTGACACAAGTTACAGCAGGAAGAGTGGAGAAGAAATGTCAGAGTGTACAGGTCCGGGTGGCATACATTTGTGTAACTGATTGCTGTGGGCCAGCCTGGACCAAAATACCAGAGCTGATTTTTTTGTTCCAGCCTAGCCCTGATGAGATCCGACCCTTTCTCCAAAAATTTACATTAAAGGTCCAGTGTGTACAGCCTTGTTTCCACCAAGCAGTCGAGATTAGATCAGTACAGTTCAGTACACATTAGACAGATTTTTCTGTTGCCATTGTGAAAAGTTGTGGATGGTACCAATAGAACTGTCCTCATTTTTCGTCACTCTCTGTTGGGGTACATAGCACACAGATCTGGTACTAAAAGGTGGAGCGAAAAACACTGCAGTCCGTTGATTAGTCAATAGAGAACTGTTACTCTTGCTCAGGGCTGAGTTTTAGCTGGTTTTGAAGCTTATGTAACCTCTGTTCATATTGTGGCAACTTTTTCATACATTAGTCAACTATAAATATAACATGAAAGGATTACTTGTTGCCTCTAGTAACAGGTAGAGACTAATAAAAAATAATCAGATTCACTGTGCCAGCTGCTGGGAACTGTTATGGCAGAACCTTTACTTGTAATGTTACTCAATGCATGAGCTGACGAAGTGAATCCATCAACACACATTAAATGTCAATATTACAACTCTCACCATTGTCTCTTCTGATTGAGTGCTTTGGTGATGACTGGATCTTTGAGCGTTTAAAAAATGAACATCAACTTCAACTGTTATATATTCTAAACATATAATATTTAAATATATTCCATATATATTCTATACATATAGAATATATATATTCTATATATGTATTCTCACTTGGAGAAAAAATGTGGTGGAGTGCCGTTCTGGTGTGCTATGGCAGCACTAAACCCCTGCTCTTGCCTGACAAGAACCCTCTGCTTGTAGTGACTCTCGCTCTAGCCTGTTCTTTGTTCTGAAAATGTCTGCGGGCAGCCCCTTTTTGTGGATGATGAACAAGGTGCAAATGTTCCTTTGTATCACTGGTGAAGAGAAATTACACCAAAAGCTGGATGGAGCACTGAGTAACAACAACCCCACACTTAAGAGTAGAGTCTGTGGTGGAAAATGGATCTAAGGTCAAGGTACATGTCAGTATGGATTACTTTTGGTTCTAAAGGTACAACACTGCACGTTTTTGGTGGATATGGGGCGTAAGATTTAAGGGGATTTAGTGGCATCTAGCTGTGAGGATTGCAGACTGCAACCAGCTGAAACTTTTCCTGGTTAGAATTACTTCAGTGTTCATTGTTAAGGAGGTTTTTACCAGGAGCTGAATTATCTGCAGAAATCTCTTCCTCTCCAAACACACAGACCTTGTGATTGAAACTGGTAAAAACACTGAATAAAGCAGTTTATGTAAACAATAAATACAAAATAACCAGTGTCTTTTGAGGTGCTGCTCTTCTTGGAGCTATGATGGCTCATGCGAAAATGCTCCTGCTTCTAGTGTCAGTTTTTATTTTGTCCATTCTGGGCCACTGTAGAAACATGGCCTTATAACATGGTGGACTCCGTAGCCCGCTCCTCATGTAGATATAAACATCTCATTCTAAGGTAACAAAAACACAACAATTTTTATTTTCAGCTAATTATACACTAAAGAAAACATACTTATTATATTATATTTAATTTGTGCCAATGTATCCCCCTAAATTCTACACAATGGACCTTTAAATAGTTTTCCCACATTTTGGAGGAGACATACTTGATACCAGTCCACAAAGTGTTAAGTACTTGCACCACAGAGAAGTTGCAGAAATGCAGCTTCAACATTACCTGAAAAGGTGAAGTTATGATTTAGTTGCAAGGAGGAAAACAAATGAAATACTTTATCAGTAAAAAGATTTTGCTGATACATTCGGTATCAACATTATGCATTATGCTGTTTTAATGAATGTGTCAAATTCATTAAAACAGTTTCCTTTCTTTGTACAGGTAAATTAACAGTATACAAACATAATTTTGTGTCGACTCATTGCTCAAATAATATATTCAGGTGGGAAATGTGCGAAATAATGTGTGTTTATTCCTAAACTTCTCTTTTACTGCAGGTTTATTTCCACACAAAAATGAAAGTCGAGGAAAGATCTGCCAAAATTATGCAAGAAAACTCTCCAAAAACTTACCCCAGACAACATGAAAGGATGTCTACTATTTTGTGAAGTCTTTTAAAACCTGAAGTTGTGGAACAATTATTACTGAAGGCTATTGGTGTATTCTCTCTAGTCGCTCTCTGTCTTCTGCTTGACTTGACAGAGCAGTGAATCATTTGTTTAGTAAGAGCTTTAAAAAAAAAAACAAGTGAGGAAAATCAGGTTCTCTTGAAGTTTTTTTTCAGCTATATAAGCTTTGGTTTCAATGATAAGGAGATGCTGTTGTCTCGAATTCTTGACAGCTTAGGAATTCAAGTTTTTTGTTGAAGTCTGTATCATCAACACAGCTTACGCAGGAACAGTCCTGAGGGCTTTATTTAATTAGGCAGCAATCTGAGCAGGAGGGAGAGGCGATATTGTAAAATTGCAACAACACTCCAGCAGACAAAGGAGAAAGTGGAGCCGCAAGTGAAGAGAGAGGACAGGTTGAGATGTTTAAAATCATCAGAATCAGCTCCCAATCGATACATTGTGAGTTTTTAGGGGAAACGCGACATTACAAAAGCCTTATATAACGATCTTTAACGGTAGCTCTGTTTATTTATTTATAATGGGGAGTTCTTTCAAAGGGAAGCATTGATATTCATGCCACGACTTTGGGTGGACTTCCATCGCTCTTATCTGCCTCTTTCTCTCCTCTCCTCTTTCCACTCCCTTTGCTTTCCCTCCTCTCCCGCTCCCTCATTCCTTTTACCACTCGCTTTCAAAATGATCACCCCCCCCCCCCAACCCCCTCTCTACACCCCTCCTCTAAATTCCCAGAGAAAGAAGTCTGCCCACACATTGTAAATATTTTATAGGAGCTCTGAAAAATCAATGATTTGAAAGGAGAAAGAGAGAAGAAGAGCTAGCGATGCAAAGAGGAGATAAGTACGGGGAGCAGGAGGAGAGAGGTGCGCTGGATTTAGTGTCCAATGAGGAAAAAGGTAGAGAGGGGCGAGTGGAGGGAAGTCTTTTAGGTTTCCTGGCGAGCTGTGAGGGTGAGGTGAGACCCTGAAAAGGCCAGAAAAATCTTATCTCCCTCCAGACCTTCTTGGACTATTGTTGGTGAGGTAGAAGTGATGAGATGTGTGAGGACTCTTCTAAAACATCTGAAATGGGAATGTGCAGCAGGCTGGTAATGAAGGACACTGTGAGATAATAAGCAAAGACGTAGAGTTACACTACATAGCTCAAAGTATGTGCATGTATACGTGAACATGGGACCCATATGAGTGTATTGTGCCCTGTTTGTCAGTGCTTTCCAAAACCAGAACAAAAGTGACATGGTTAAGGTTTTAAAACTGCCCCAGTCAATATTATCTTAAAAGAAGAGTAGATCAAAAGGTGCAGCCCGCAGAGAATCTTCATCCAATCCTCCAGTTTTCCTTCACTTTACAGAGTGTATTAGTGTCTTTCAGCTCATTGTTTTGTGTTTTACAGCCCAAATTTACTGTTTTGGTTCAGTCTCACTATGAGGGCTGGCAGGCAGCTGTTTTCAAGTCTCGCTCACTGTACACTACCAGACAGCCAAGTATCTCATTAAAGAAACATTGTCTCTGAACATAATCCTACCAGTGGTTATGTTCTCACTACGTAATTATGAATGAATTTTAGTCACATAAAAACATAATTTGTATGTGAGGCCCCTGTGGGTAGTAAATGAGCTGAAAAATGGGCCCTATATGGGACTGTCGAAAGGTTCCATAATGGCCCCATGCCAGTTGCCAACATGGGTGGTTTTACTCAAGTAGGCCCAAAATAAGATGTCCATTTTGGGCCCATATCCACTTAGGTAGCCATAGCATAACCCACCAATGTGGGCAAGTGGCATGGGGCTATTATAGAACCCATGGACAATCCCATATAGAGCCCATTTTTTAAGCTCATTTACTGACCACATGGGGCCCACATACAAATGTTGACTGGGAGATGAGAAGCAAAATGCCTTCAAAATTGAAGTTCAGATGCACTTGTGGAGATAACATGAGAAAACTTTCCTCTTTGTTCCTGGTAGATAAGAGCCGTCAGAGACTACTGGTCTTTGTGTAGTAAACGTAAACAGGTTGTATGCTGTTTTGAGAGGACAGTCTCAGCACTAACAGCCTCCACTCCTCTGGTTTCAGGCTTTCCACCAGATGTTGAACCTGCTGCTCCAATTTGCTCCTATTCAGACACAAGATCATTAGTGAGGTCCAAAGAAGAGGAGCTTTCCCTAAGTACTGCCATAAAGTTGTAAGCATATATTGTCTATTATCACCATTATTTTAGAAAACATATAGCTCTCAATGGGTCTAGTAATAAAAAAACAGACTAACTACCAAAAGTGTAAAAACTATGTGGATGCTTGTACCACAAAGGAGAAAAAACAGCTGAAACACTGAGGCTTTCCTGCCTGGTATCCTCACACTACTGTTTCATGTGACTGTTGCATACTGTACAGCCCAGAGCGTACAGACAGTGTGCACGGTGTCAGGTTTTTTTTTCCAGCCAATATCTGCTGTTCAGGTTGATTGCTCATGTCAGGGTAAATGGCTGGAGGCCGGGTGGGAGGCGCGGGTAGTGAGGTGTGGTTGGAATGACAGAGGCGATGGCAGTAATCGTGTTTGTTTCACAGTGAACACGAGATATGGAGCGGCCACTTAGAGATCATGTACAGTAAAAAGCAGCTCCTTTTCTAATTGGTAATACTTTCATCTCCAGGGATCGATAATCCCTGGCGAGTGAAGTGAAGTCCTCACAACAGCAAAACAGAAGAGGTCATTATAGTAGAAACACTGCTGCACATACTGAGGGGGAAAATAAGACTAAGAAGCTGTGCGTGATGCAATCTTAGATATGCAAATGATTAACTTTTATAAAGGAAATTTTGAAAAGAAAAACAAAACTCTGCTGGAGTACAAAAGCACTTTCTGGAAGGAGAATGAAAACATTAAAATCATTCATATTTTAAGTGAATTTGTGAATCCTCTGAGCAGGGGTTGAAAGAGATCACATTTAGTTACATTTAGCCAGCTGGTGGGAACCACACTTGGAGAATAAATGAATACACACTTGAATGAAACGTGCTTACTTCATTTGTTATGTTTCTGCTGCAACAATTACCAGACAAAGTCAATGCTGTGGAAAGGTTGCAAACAAAGCAAAGACTCTATATTCCAGCATGCTTTCTCATTATTCTTGGAAGTCTCAACACTTGTGTGAGTGTTGAAGTAATTATTACAGGCGGGTAGTGGAATTTATATTTTTATTCTCAGTGCTGAATGTGTTTATGAAAATCACTGACTTTTGTGCTCTATTTATGAAAGTAGATAAGCAGAGGACTGTGCATTGCTTGTATATGACAGACACGGCTGTACAACAATCAGCAAAAACACTTGCAGCTGTCCAACTCATCTCATGTGTCAACATACTATTATACTGATTATACTGTCTCCACTTTTAAACTAATGGCTTCATCAGAAAATGCCTCTTTGCACTCCAGTCTTTTGTTTAAAGCATTACCATAAAGAGTATACAATTTTGTAGTTCAACTCATGACACTATGATGTGCATGAATATTCACACGGCCTAAAACTGAAGCTTTTTGGTCTTTCAAACAGTGCCCTAAAGCTCTGTTGTTGTCGTCAAAAAAACTTAAAACACTTCAGTCAGGTACACTGTTGCACTCGGTGACATGTTCCTTCATTACCAAGAATGCAAACACTGTAGTTTATAAATAATACTCACTACAGCACAAAATGCCCCCCCCGCCCGCAAAGCTGTTTTTCTTAATTCAAAACTACGGTTTGCAGCTATTTCAGGAAATAACTGAATCTTTTAAGAAATTAAACTATATATTTGCAATGTCACAGAAAGGGTGAGGAAGTTCATCTCTCAGTTCAGCTCACTCTTTAGCTGCAACTTTGCTGTTTTGTTCACTCTCACTGGTCTAGCAATCTTATTTTTGACTGCAGCAGGCAGCTGTTTTCAGCACATAAACATTTGCAAAAAGCCACTGCACACTACCTGCTCAGCAGCAAACAGCAGACACACACAATTAAAGACTAGCTGGTGAACATAGTGGAGCATTTAGCAGCTTAAGAGATATTTCCCTGAGTAGTCAACATGTTCTTACACCCAACTCATCAAATACAGCAGCTTGGTCAGTGGTCCTATGGTTCAAACTATGGCCCTCTACATAACCTTTTAGCGTCACTTTTGGACATGTTTCTGTGTCAATTTCAGCTTGTAAATGCTACAGTATCCCTTCAAAGTAAACATCCGTGTTCACAGGTTTGTGTGACAAAACTAATTGATTAGGCTCAGAAAAAGACTCTAGTTTGGTTTATAGTATGTAATATTTATATCATGTGACATTAATTTTGTTACATAGTTAAAAAACCTCAGTGTTGACTTTTAGTTTCACACAGGACCTGAACATCGGCCTCCTGGGTAAAAGTCCTGTGTATGTTTGACCCATCCACCACCGTTCCCTCCCACTCTGCTTGGATATTCTCGTTCATTATACTACATCAATGCCGTGGACGGGTTTCACATTGGAGTTAGCTGACAGAGTTAGATGGCAGCACAGTGCGTCTTATAAAGACGCTAAAGGGTGCCTTGTGCATTTGTATCAGATGGCCACTGACCAAGCTGCCATATTTGACGCACTGAGGAATTGGAAGAGATCAAAATTAGAGATAAAAGAGGTGAGAGAGAAAGTGGCCTAAAATCAGTCATTAGTGGTGAAATCTCATTTGTCTCTCTACTACTGGGCCACACAAAGGTGTTTTCACTTAAATAGCCCTTTTAGACCTCTCCTCAGGACTGTGTTGGTGTGTACAGACTGCTGTGATTGACATCTCCCCATCTCACTTGTTAATATGTTTGGGAGGGACAACTTACACCTTTATGAGTCCATTGTAAGTAAAGCACAGATGTTAAAAACAATAATAAGATTCACAATGGTTCTGTTCTACTCAGTGGTCCCAGTCAGCCATGACAGTGGGACAGCATGAACAATATCAGGACTATAAAACTGAAGCACCTAAATGGAAACCAGCCATACTTTATTTTAATATTTACACCTGCACCTCCTACTGCGACATGTATAAATGTCTTCAGTGGATAAAAGGCCTGTCATGATGTGTGTCCCTGCCTTTAAAGGCCCTATACAGTGCTGGTCCACCCACACAAGTTTATTTTATCTAATTTGCCTGATTAGACCTGTGTGGGTGTACAAACTGGGCTTGACTGACATTTCCCTGGCTCCCTCGTTAGTTCTACTGCACCTCTTACTGTGAGACAAATTATATCATTATAATTCTTACATAATACGTGTAGTTTGGTGACTCTAACCTTAGCTCCACCCAACTATAACCTGAGCAGACGTCTAATCATCCAGGTGTGCAAAGTTTTTAATTTGGTAACAATTCTGAATATAATCTAATCTGTATTCCTATTATGCTTCATCGCCAGAGGCTTTCAATATTAATATTAGAATATTTCAAAATGACACAAATAGGTTTTGATTAAGTGTGACTGTGAAATCATTATGTCTGATGTCCAAATAAACATCCATAAGTCTAATTAGAAATCACAGAAAATAGATGCAGCTAATCACTTCAGAACTTACTTTAGCATCATGTTTTTAAGTTTTCCTCAGTATCAAAGTAATCCAGTGATAGTTGTCTCTACATCCTTGGGTACACTGCAAACAGGATCTGCTAATGGCTTATTTGGCTAATTCACTTTTAATGGTGCTGATTTACCGAGATGTAAACAAATATAGGCCAAAAAGAAAAAAAAAAAAACTAAGGATGACTGAGGATGTGTTTCTCAATGAGCCTTTGCTTGACTGGAGGCACGAACATACACAAATGCCTATATGATGACATGCATGCATGTTTGTTTTCTATCTCACTGAGATGCAGAAGTTTATTTTGGAGTAAAACGCTCTATGTAAAACGTTTCTCTATCTTGAAAACCTCATGGAACCGCCTATAAATAACTGAGAATTACAGCTCCTCTTCAAGCATTGATTAAGCTCCTACAAATTCATCTCTGCCTGTCAAAATGACATATTTAGCAGTACTTTTCCCCATGAAAAACACCCTTTCACACCTTAAAATTACTTAGATGTAACTCTACACCTGTGTCTCATTTAGTATGCACAGATCTATGAATATGCAAATTGGCCCCACCCTTCAGCAGCTCGTCTGCAGCTCCAGTGTACCTGCTCATTTAACTCTGCTTGTAAACATTAATAGGTAACATGAGCCTTTGGCTATGTTATCAAACAGCTAATAATGTGTTGCTAATGTTAGATAAACCTTGTTCCTCACCATCAGCTCTGACAGGCTAATATGAAAGTGAAACTTAGGCCACATCCACACTAATACGTTTTTAATTTAAAGCAGCGTTTTAAAACAAAATCAATCTTTGTACATACAAATATTTTCGCATCATTTCAGAATAAGTCTCCATCTATACAAACACACTTGAAAGCGCACACCATTCACATACACTGGACGTGTGCATACCGATGTAAACAGGAAGCAGATTGTCTACTCTGCAGTTGGTTGTTTAGTTATAGGAAATACTATGGAGATGATTAAAAGTAAGACCAGAGATTTCTTCGCCTAGATTAATGATAAGATTAAACTATTACTGATAGCTACATGAGTATAAGGCAGTCAAGCTGTCCATCCAGGCAGCATATCTCATCTGGGGCAGTTTTTATTTTTCATGGCCAGTATCATAAAACACAAGCTGGTTAAACAAGGCAACTATCAATGTTTCCTGCACTCTTACTTCTTTGCTATTGGTCCAGGCTGCAATTTCGCCGGTCAAAGATCACTAAAAATGCACTCCAAGCAATGTGAAAATGTGAAATTGCTTGGCCACTAGAAGTGAATGTTACATTCACCCCTCTGCTTACATTGTATGTGACTGTGCCCTTAATGTGGATATATCCTTATAATGCTAGTAGCTACACCTGGTTTCTCCCCTGATACCCCTCGTTTCATTGTAGCATTATGGGATTGGTATCATAGGTTTGTAATTAGGGATGTCAGTTTTGATCATTTGGGTTTCAAAGGGTGGCACTCAATAATCAGTAAATAACTGGTTAATTTTTCAGAAAAAACAAAAGATGCAAAACACAAGTGGCCTTTCCTTTTTGTCCGGTGGTCCTATGACTCAGTGAGCATTAGCACTGTATTTCAGAGTGCTATCCAAAAAGAAGTGGTGTAAATTTGATGTCCTGCAATGTAAATGTCTTGCCTTCTATTTTATTTTCTGTTGGCTTTGCTGACAGACAGCCAGCCAGCCAACCATGTTAACTCTTTGTGAAAATGCCCACTGCAAACATACTGTCTCCACTGGTTTCTTGGCTGCTCTGCGCAGTGCACCACCTGGATAAGGGGTGTCCTAACGTTTGCTAACTAAGGGCACTGCCCATTTTTGCGTTTACAGCTGGGCCACCCTGGTGGCAGAACATGTTCCTGTGTAAACAATGTGCCTACTCCCAGCTCACCCTGGCGAGTAAGCAACTTCATTTTGAACCACAAAACCCTTGTCGTGTGATTTCCTCAAAACTGAGCTGCATACTCACTTGGGCGAGCTAGGGAGAGACCAGAGGGTGGGCATATTGTTTCCAGAGCACTGCTGTTGCTGGGGGACAGTGTTGCTAGCCTTAATAGCTGAATGAGCAGCGCTACTTACACTAGCTAGCTCCCACAAGACCCAGGTGGTGTGCAGTGCAGTAAACAGAAAAGTATCAAAAATTAATCTATAGACCCACATATGTATGGGTCAGAAATATTCTCAGTGGTTTACCATTTAACGCTTAACTGTTGACATCCCTATTTGTGATGCAACAAACCCAGTGAGTCGGAATTCATGCTACTGAGACTGTCTTTGGTACACTGCAGTTCCAAAGTGAAAATGCTCAGCCATGGCATTGACTGCTTATTTTGCTCATTTTATGTCTGGTAGCATTAAAAACAAACCATATGGACATGTTAACAAGGTTAAAAACTTGAGTTTCACAGGTGCGGGTCTTTAACTTGTTTAAACTGAGGACCAACAAAAATATCCTGACTTCTAAGGATTTTCCTGGGCGTCACACAGACACTGTCATATTCAGAAGTACCCACAGTCGAGCACGTGCACATGTACTGGCAGCTACTTCAACTCATCACAACAAGTGTATCAAAAACACATCAGAAAGACAGGGAGAGCTGCCAACACTGCTTGATTTAGATAGAAACTGAAATCAAGCAAACAGCGTCAGTACCGAGCCTGACAGCTGACACAACATTTCACACACATACACTGTTACAACACTGTTCCAATAAATAGATGCACAAGAGCGAGAAGAGATCACAGCCATCAGCAGCATATAGGAACGCACTGCTGGCCTGGGAAAGTGTATAATACATACTGAGGCTTTCTATGTTCATTATTTCAAAGTGCCACCTCTTGCAAAAGTGTCTCATGTCATATGTCACCGCTGTGCGACTCCAGTAACCCCCCTAATACACCTCATTTTGTCCAAGCAGTCTAAGCATGCTTTTAATTTGTTCCGAGAAGCTTCCAGGAGCGATGGAGCCGAAAAGGACAATTGCACTGCGCGCTGGTCCTCCCTTAACAGATAGTGATGATCACAACGCACTACCACATTAGAGGTAATAGCTTGGAGAACGTAAACAAGTCATAAAGGAGATTGTTGACTGTCTGGGGCAGACTTGGTAGTAGCGGTCAGGTACGGTAATAGAAAACATCAGTGGCATGCTGGTAATGAGAAAACACAGGGAACATCATCATTATCTGAACACACAGATCAATAGAGTAAATTACCCCTTGTTACAAGAAGAAGTCTTTGCTAACTACTGTATATGTTCAGCTATTAGACTGCAGCGTGGCCCCGTTTACATTTTAAACAGAAAAGCCACCATCAGCTAATGAAATATCTCGCACCCAAGCAAAAAAAAAAAGTTTTAATATGAAAGAGTAGTGTACGTGCCACCACGCAGGGTAAAATGGTTAAGTAGTGGAAATGGTGATAAGCTACATGAATACATTAGACAGTAACTGTGAAGTGAACACGTGCTTTAGCAACCATCAGATGGGTTTTAATATCTTCTCTAAAGGCCTGCAGCTGTAAGCACTGAATCATGGCGAAAGTGTAATGTATTTGATTAAAATACAAGATGACTGCTGCTCTTTCATTAAGGTGCGCAGATATGGAGAGTAAATGGAATGGATCAAGATAGAGGGGATGGAACTACAGAGGGCAGGAGGGAAGGAAAGAAAGAAAGAGACAGAGGTGAAAAGGAGGGAATAAAAGACTAGCTGAAAAGAGTGGAATACAAGCAGGGCTGTGTGGGATGCACCTCAGTGAAGTTATGGACACACAGAGCAGTACAGCAGTTCCGGTAATGCTACATGATAAGAGAGATTCAACACAGATCTGAGGCATTTGGGAAAAGATTTGGAGAGATTGTGCTGTCCTGACCAGAAAAACAACAGCATCAGTAGTTTGAAAGAAGAAGGCTGATGCTGGGCAAGACTGAAAACCCCCAGATTATGTTCATGGACAGTGTTTTTTAACATTCAGTATTTTGAAATTTTTTCTTTCTGCAATGCCTGGGCATGACCAATAAGGTACAATGGAAGCCAGGATGCATTTGAGACAAACCACGTTATAGAAAGTCTCATCTGACCACATCTAAAGGCAAAGTGTCCACCTTTTTTCAAATGGCCAGATGAAGGCCGAGCTTTAAAACTGCCATCACAGACAAGAACAAGATGCCATCAACAGTACAAATAGAGATAACAGCAAATACTTTGAAGGTCTCTCCTCAAAGGCATTCACCATGTTCTGAACATGAAAAGTGACAGAAGTAGTTGTGTGAAAAAAAAGAGCTTGAGAGAGAACTTCAAACCCTGTCAATTGTCTTGTGAAGTAGGCATGCTTCTAGGATTGTTAGTTTCAAAATTACTGGATACAGCCCCTCCAATGCTAGGATCAGAAAGGGAAAGGCATTTCCATGACAATCACCTGACAAGCATTTAGATTTCCAGACTTGCTGGATGTCAAGCATAGAGCCTCCATGTCCATTAATAAACCAAAGTACATCCTCCTTTGCACCTCCCCTTGTTTTCAGTTAGTTTGGTGCCTACTGCTGCTGGCCACTGGGCCTCTTTTGAAGTGGCGCAAACAAGAGGCATCTTCCTGGTAAACACAAATAGGTATAGCTGTGGCTGGAGCAGCCATGTGACCTGCCAATCTGCTACATGACTCACCCACCATACCTACAAATCAGTCCACTATCAGCCCCCTTCACATCTTGCTACATAAGTGGAGGCCTTGAAAAAAAATGCTGTGTTAGCGTTTAGTTAGCCATAAAGTGTTAAAGCCCTGACACACCAAGCCAACTGCCAGCTGTTGGTTAGTGTTGGACTAATGGTGAGCATCTGCTGACCTAGTTTTGGTGTTGTGTCCCATACCTTTGGCACTAGTCAGCCCCTTTTTCGGTAGATTTAGCATGTTGAATTGGTAAAGATGGCGGAGCCCAACAGTGAATAAACTCACTTTGATTGGCAGTTCAACTGCTGATGAACTGCGAATGAAAGTCCCTTGCCATTAAGCTCTTTAGCAAACTATTTCATAATTGTTTGTGTTATTATTCGCTAGCGCATGGTTAATTTCCTTTGTCCTTTTAGCATTAGGTTGTGTTGTTGAAGTGCTAACTAGCTAACTAGTGTTTCAAATCCATCCTATTGCTCTTCCAGTTTCTCCTTTTGAATGATGAATATAGACTACTGCCGCCTGCTGGTATCGAGAGTGATTTCCATTTACGCAGGTGGAGAATGTACACACTAGTTTGCTGTTAGCTGTAGACTTTGCAGTGTGGCCAGGTGTAACTTTTTGGCTGAGACACAGGCAACGTGAAGAAGCACAACAGTTGGCCTTTGTTGTCACTAGCTCTTCGATGTTGATCTGGTGTGTCTGGGCCTTTAGGTTACAAGAGAGACAATGAAGGTTAGGGTTAGATATGGTTACTTAGAAGGTGAATTATGTCTTCATGTATAATTAATTATAACTGGATAATTGCTACATGTGGGCTCATATATATCCACTACATCGCATTGTAGTAGGGTTCAAATAACCGTTGCATTGGCTGGGTTCATCTTGTAATGGTGGTGGGTGAGTTTTGAAGGGGCATGCTGCTGTAGGCTCCACACAGAGTGTGGCTGCAACCATACAGTTCTGGGTAATCAGGAAGTCAGTAACTACAGTCGTCCCCAGTGAAATACTGTAGCTCCACAAAGTGCAGTTGAATGCCTTCTGTCAGGGTAGCTTAGTCCCTCGTACAACTCAACTAAAGACAAGCCTAGCGAAAAGGACAACTTAAGGAAGGTCAAACTCCTGAAGTCGTAAGTTACTTGAAAAGTTACTGACTGACTGTGTGTGTATTGCCTGATGCTTATCATGGCACAGGCTCAACGTATGTTTGTTTGTTTTTTTCTAAATAATGAACTGCAATTAATTTAGCTGAAAACATTAAACTGTGTCCTGTTTCCAGGCAATGGATGATGTAACACCTTTTGGAGTGATACATTTTCTTGTCTTTTCAAAGTGGACTGAGTATTTTGTGTTTTTTGGACTAAGATCTTATTAATTTTGCTGTTGTTTATTAATAAAGTAATGCCTCTGCTCTACTGTTAATACATTTTCTCTGTGCTTTCTATTATTACAATTTCTAATCTTTCAAAAAATAGTTGTGTTCATGCTCTTCTTGCAACAAATATCTACTTTATGTTTAGGTTGTATGGGCAATTTGCTTACATTTAAGTTGCACGTCTTTTGTGCTATGTTGTTTTTAGTGTGTGACTATTTATAGTGTGTGACTAGACAACTTTTGCCAGGATGTCTCCTGGCTGGCACCCCATAAAATAAAAACAAAAAATAAAAGTGCACGCAAAAGCCGTCACACCATGCTTGAAGGACCAATAAATTATTTATAAAAGGTTTCCTAATGGAACAACTATAAAACCTTGAATTTAGGTCATACATTTACAACAAACAAACAATCATCTAAATCATTAAAATCAAAAATAAAAAAAACATTATTAATCTCTGTCTCATGCTTGGTGTGCAGTGGGGTTGTTGTGCTTTAAAATGCTAAAAGAACACCAACAAATGGGACACATTTACCGACAATACTGGAATATTATACTAAAACACGATTCATACTTGTGTGCTGGAGTCTGAACCAGACTAGGTGTCCAAACAGGCATCTTCCTCTCTCATCTGAGAGTCTCTGAACAGTTGAAATAGGCTGTTAGACTCAATGGGTGGAGTGAGCTGCAATTAATTAGAGCCTGTGAAACATTAGGAATCCAATCAGGCTCCAGTACCTCAGGGACCTCATTTATAAAAATGTACTTGGATTCCATTTCAAACTTGATGGAAAGACCGAATGCACAGTGATGCACATCATGCGCAAAAACAACTGTGCTTTTTTTCTTCTGAACAATTGTACTTTGGCAATTTACAGAAGCAAATCACTATAATTAAATATGTAAATTCAAGACATGAATTACAGAACTTGTACATGAACGTATGAGTAAGCTCAAGAACTATGACTAACACAGTTTAATCATCATATGTCGTGTATAGACTCTACAGGAAAAGAACATATTTGGAGATAATAGTTCCCTCAAGACATAAATTCTTCAGTAACACATCTAGAAAGATGTGTATATCAAATCAACACTAGCCTGAGTAGAAGAGCCGTGGATGGTTTCCCTGACAGCGCCCTGGTATTCACATTGGTATAATCACATCTGATTGCAGGATTCCTCCAGTGTATAATGGGCAGTGGCAAAACTAAACCCACAAACACTTTGAATCAAACTGCCACGAAAGCACAAAATGTACAAAATCCAGATAATACATTCCTCCTTTCAGTAATTCTCTAAATTGTTGGCTGTTGAGAAAAAGAGGCTTGCGAATATACTGCCGTGGAGGCTTCGGGCTCCTTTAATGTGACAGCCTAACAGCCTCCTTGAAAACAGGGGACCATCCTTCCCCCTTTAATCACATTAGAAGAAAGTGGTCAGGGGGACATGTGTGGTTTTACAAAGTGATTATGTTACATTTTTAATTCTGAGTACCTCTCTGAGCCTGTAAAGCTGCGAGCAGATTCTTTTTATTCTCAGACTGGAAGCATATGTTTGTCTTTGTGTCCACGATTATCTGGAGATGTCTGATGTGCCAGAATAGTGCGATTCAAAAGAGCTGTTGGAGCGTCTCCCGGATGTGGCCATCAAGATGATGCCATTTTAAGATAACTTCTTGTGTCACCACAACAAGCAAAATAAAAAGCACTGAGACCGGAGCGTAAGGAGGCTTTAGATTCAGCATTAAAGTCTGAGTACCAGCCTTAAACACTCTGTTTCAACCATGGTCATCAGGGGCTCATCAGATAAAGTCCATTCTGAAAGACTGATAATAAGGGAGAGTGTAGTATCTCTTTTTCTCCTCTCTCTATACTTTAGTCTTTGAGTGTTTCAACTTTTCCTCAACCCTATACCAAGGTGTTTTTTAAGGCACTTACTTTGAACCCTGGAGCTGTTACTCCCTTTCTTGAGTTTGTTTGGACTTGTGAGAACACAGCAATCACAGTCGGGTGCAGACCAAATCAATTGGATCGAGCCCTTGTTGACAAGGAGGTTTCTTGGTATGTTTCCAAACCAAGCCGGGAGCTTTGTTTAGACTGAGAACGTGATCTGAATGCGATAACATCATTCCTGGTCTTGCACAATTTTGGAAAATTTGAATGGTGTGTTAAAAAACAAACAAAGTGCTCCATGTATGAAATGTGCAAAAACTTCTGGAGGACACAGTAGGCCTGAGGGTGTGAAGGTCACTGGGTGGGTGAATTTGCATGTTTATTTTCAACTCTGACAGCTCAGGTTCAGTTCCCAGTTGATACCAAGACATTATTCAAGATGAGTTTTGCTTTCATTTGCGGAAAAAAAAACCTGTCCAGAATAGAGGACTACGTGGGTACAAAATGACAGACCTGAGCCCTGATGGACCTTGGAAATCCCTCTAAGATATGACTGGAACAGACAGTTTTAACAAGTATATTTACCTGACCCATTTTTACCCAAGATATTACAGACGCAACCCTGTCCACATCCAAGAGGAGAAAGGTCCAAGGCCAGGGATGGGTCTATTTGATGGACTAGACAAACCTAGTAATTAAAACTGCTCCTAAAAATGCCATCCTACCAACCTGGTCTCAGTCACAACTCATCAGATACATACACTTGGTCAGTGGCTCTCAGTGTCAGACGCCGATGCACCATGGCATCCTTTAGCGGTGGTATTAGTCACACCAGGTGGCGACATTTTTTTGAATATCTGCATAAGGTAGGTTGGATATATGTCACTGGTGTTACTTCTTTTGTTGTTGTTGTTGTTGTTGTGATTTTAGCGAATGTAATGCATTGATGCGCAGTCCTAAATGTCCAAAATTGATGCAGGAGGGTCATGTAGTGTGTCTTATTTTGATGTGTAGGGCCACTGGCCAAGTGTTGGTATTTGAGAAGTTAGGAGTGAGAATATGTTGGTTCTACTGCTAAAAGAAGTGTATCAATATACTGTTACTATTATCCATCTTACTCAATATAATGCTTAATAATGTTCAATGTTGTTTCAGATGTCTATTTTTTTAACTTTATTTCAGTCCATTGTTGCTTATTTTGTTGTTGCTGTGATTTGAGTTTCTATAATGCCTTAATTTCCCCGGGCAGCTCAGGGTTCAATAAAGTACCTCAGTTTTTGTGCCTGTCTTATTTGAATTGAGCTATAATAATCCGTCACATTTAATACACTTCATATTGCTTACTTCCTTGTTGTCCTTGTCCACAATTTGCATGAAGGAGGCCCAGACAGAAGAGGTGCTGCTAAGTTTGACCTCTTTATATTAATTTTTTTTGGGAAATTAACACATATAGCTAAAAACTTAAGATTCCAGGCTTCATTTTGATGTATAGATTGCAAGGTTTTGAAAGAAATCCAGCTCCCACACCTGGCTTTTGTCTCGCTACTCACACACATGAAATCAAAGTCCTATGTGGCAAACATTTTTACCTTGTGGCCATCCAATACGATGCAATATGATACGATACGATACGATATGATGCGATGCAATACAACTTTATGTTCAGTTTACTCTAAAATTCAGTTTGCATCCTTAGATAGCGCCACTCAAGACGTTCACACACAAATTAGATATACAATTACACAAACACATATGCATAATAAGCACACCAAACTGTCATAACCATGGAACACATCACATAATATCTTCAGATTCAGATCTTAACTAGCAGCATACTGATTTTGGTTTAGCAACAGAATAGACTGATGATCCATGATGATATGAATCAATTTGAAGCAACATGCACAAAAAGTCAATCATGGATTTTACCCCAAAAAAATAATAACGAGCAACCTCTGCTAGAGTAAATATCTGTTTCTATTGCATTATTTGTGCTTTCCTGAATAACGTATCAGGATTCCAGGACATCCCTACTGGTTATTGCTCCTCTGAGCCCCCTCCACTCAACTCACTGTTGGATTCCTCACCAGGCGGCCCCTCTTCTTACCAATTACCTGGTGATGAGTGGCCAGCGATTCCACTCTCTTTCCCACAAGCCCTCCGCTGAGTCCAACTCTCCTCCTGAGCTTATCACTCTCTTTGTCATTCCTGCCACAGCACCTAGCCTTCACTACGGGGCCGGCCGTCCAGATTAGCCGCTGGAAATCAAATAACAGCTGATAAGGCAGAACGGAGTAAAGACGAAAAAAAAAGCCAGGCATAGTGTCATAGCTCTGCTATCTGAGAAGTTGATTGCAATCAAAATACTGGACAAGGGCTCTGTTTTGGGATTCAATAAAGGTACAGCAGAGTTCAGCTTGTTCCCGAGTTTTAAAGTTCTCTCAGCTCAGGCAAGGTCATATATACGTATAAAGTGTACAAGTATCGAGAGGGTGAATAAAAATAATAGACTTTTTCTTCACTCCCACTTTCCTGACATTGTACTGCTTACCTCAGGGCAAAGACAGGCAAAGGCAGCCAATAGCTTTGATGGAAGACAGGTACGACGATAAATATTTGATGCTATTGACGGGTTGTTGTGCTCAGAGTGAGAGCTATGGAACTAGTACACTCTAACATAATAAAAGGTAGTCTCTTGCCAGCAAACTGACTCTGCATCTGTGTGAACAGTAGTCATTGGAAGAGCTGATATCAGGTCTAAAAGCTGATATTGATTCAATACTTTGATCCAGAAATACTTTGGAAACCTGCTGAGTCGGCTAATAAAAGGAGACTTTTAAATGTGATACACTCTGATCATCAGGGACAGAGTTTGACCAAAGATGCAGTGCACTTTAAAGAATAAAATGGAAATTCACTTACATGTTGTGACGCAAATGATTGAAATACATATCTGCCTTTAAAATAAACAGAACAATGATAAAACACTTTAAAATTCAAGTATAACAAATATGGAAACAAAAATAGGGCCATCAGACCCCAAACAGTGCCTGAAACCATCTGGCTGTCATTTCTCTACTTTGATTCACTTCCCACAGACTTTTGGATGCTGCTTCTCTCCTCCAAACAAGTCTTGCTGGTAAAAAAAAGGAGAGGAGAGGAGGAAGATGAAGCATTCCTATAGCCTTCTGTTCCTAGCATCAACTTTATCAGCATCATTGCTGTCTGGCCGAGTGACAGCGTGCAGGTGTAAAGAGGCATCGGTCGGGCCCCTGATTAAGACCGAGGCCATGCCAGCTAGATGACAGCGATGTACAGCAGAGGCCCAGTAGGAAGTGGCGCTCTGGAACCTGTCCCACAATGCCATCTGTTTTCTCATGAGCCACGTCACAGAGGGTAGATGGAGGGAGAGTGGCAGCGAGGCTCCCACATGTGAAAGAAAACAGAAAGACATACACACATACACCAAAATCCTCTCCTTAAAGCTGCAGTAAGCAAGAGTTTTGTAATTTAGATTACTGAATGATATAAAGTGTTAATGTGACTCAACTCTACAGTGCATTTTAGCATCTTTTGGTTCATTGTTTTGGTTTTACAGCAACTTTGCTGCTTTATTTTCAGCCGCATGCTTTCATCAGCCTAATTTCCAGCCAAATCAGGTAGGCAATTATAGATATACCTGTAGTGTGTGGTAATATAACACTAATGAAGGACCCATTCTGTATTCTAAGTTCTTTGTACCTAAGTTTATTTAGCTAATAATACTTTTGTAATTTTTTTAAAGAGAATACTTTGGAAGCACGAGTGCCTGTAATGGGCTATTTTCCATTGTGTGGCTACTTTTACTTAAACGAATACTTCATCGGCAAAATGACCATTTGTATATCAATTACTCACTGCGTGCTGAGTATGCTGAGCGTGCTGTGAGAGTATGCGAATAGGGGACAGTGGTCTCGCCTTTAAGCTGCCATCAAAGGTAGTAACAGCGCTGAAATGATGTCTGTATAAAAGGGCCAGCCAGCAGGACGGGATTAGGGGTGGCACAGGTGTGACGTTTTGATGATTAGTTTTGGTGTGACCCACCGCCGGGAGATTTAAAAGTAGCTACTAGCAGTTAGCAGCTAACTCAAAAAAGGAGAAGAGGAGCAGTGGAAAATGTGCGCAAACTGGAGAGACAATGAGTTCCGGCAGCTCCTTCCCCTTCAAGCAGAGGATGAGATCAGCTGCCATATACTGTAACAGGGACAGTAAATGATTGGTATTGCCATGTAAATGCTGTTGTTATTGTTTATAAGTTGCTGCCAACATGTATGTTATAGATCACAAGAGAGGCTGACGCTACTGTGTTACATGTCACGCCTGTCATCCCTCTTTTGATTCCACCATGCCGAAATGCTGTCTATAATCACACACTGAAGCAGCACGATGCCGCTGTCATTTGGTTCTGTGTAAAACTGCAAAGACATCTTGAAGAGGGGACTTAGTAGCAGCCCTATAGCACAGTTTCTATGTAAAAAGGGCTTTTGTTTTTCTTGCATGCCTCCCAGGTGACCAGAGAATCCAAAAAAGACAAACATTCCTTATGAGTTGAAGTCACGAGGGGCCATGTTTAACGAGAGCAAAACTATATCAAAAGATCTGTTTGCAAACATTCATTACTCATGCAGTATAATCCAAGCCTCATTTATCCAACACATGCATTTTTACATAAACGTTACAATATAAAAAAACTTCCGCCTATTAGTAGTCCATGTTCTTTGATCATTTGTGCTGACATGTTTTATATTGTAACATTTTAGCAAAAATGCATGTTTGGTAAGAACTGAGCATACAACTGGATAAATAAGACTTGGATCATACTGCAGGAGTTGTGTGAGAGTTTGTAAAAGGATGTTTTGTTAAAGTTTTGCTGTTGTTAAAGGCTCACTTTGATCACTTCTGTTCATGAAGAATGTTCGCCTTTTTTGGATTTTTCGTTCACTGTGGAGGCATGCAAAGTTTTTATGATGAGTAATTGATGTACAAATGATCATTTTGCGGGTGAAGTATTCCTTAAAGTAATAAATCTGAATACTTCTGCTGCCGTGGGCTGAATGTGTACAGAACTGGATAGAGTACTATCCTCTTCTTATAATAATAGGTTTGCAAATGTTGCTTCCCACCTTAGTTCAGAGATTCTTGGTGATCCTGCCCAAGGAAATATATCAAATGCCTACTCTACCAATACAAATTCTTTCATGTGGAAACCTACTCAATTTAGTGATTCACCAGAAATGTTGTGAATGTCACTGCAGAATCCAGTTTTGGTTTTTAACTCAGCATAGATTCTGAGTCACAAGGGATGAGTTACGGCTTGGATATGTGTGACGTTCACACAGGGGTCTTGAACCCTCAAACATACCCCACTGCTCACGGGTAAAGGAGGAAAGGAGGTCAGGATTAAATTAAATTAGTGTCAGAATGCTTGTCGTCTCGCAGCTCGCTGCTGGAGCTCTGGAAGCTGCTCTGATTGTACTGGCATCCTCATTAGCATTCAGACACAGTGCGGGACTGCGAAGCTACTGTCGGCCTACTTATCATTGTGGGGTGGTTAAAAAGCAGAGCCATATGTATGCGTCAGCCTGCATGAAGTACTGTATCTTATCTCTCTGTGAAGATCTGGATTCATACCACAGCTCCAGCTGCTCCAACAGCAGACTACTGCGGGAAAACACTGAGGCCATTTTTCAAGTGGAAAGCACCATATTTGTGTTGCGCTCGGCCGTGTGTTTGGTGCTCTGAGTGGTTTAGAAAGCACTTAAGCAGAACAAAGCCCAAGAGTAACTATTGTCATGATTGAACTTGGGAGGCTTTAATTTAAAAATCACTTTAGCAACTTAACAAACACATTTGAAGATGAAGGACATTAAACCCAAACAGATTATGGCTCTGGCATACAGTGCTGTCATGCTTTCTGGGGTTTAACTTGATACACAAAGTACCTCAGCAGGAGAGCTCTGCGAGTATTCACAAATTACATAGAATGAAGAAATAACATTATCATCTTGCTCTGCCGCAGTTTGGCGAGAAGATAGAAAACTTAAGTGAAAAAAGGGGGATGAGCGAGGAGGAAAATAACAAGGGCGGGGATGGAAAGTGAATCAAAGGGACGGAGAAAAAAACTTGTCCTCATAATGTGTCTTAAAATAGGGTAGGTCGCCCACACAGACACTTTGCTCCTGGGTACTTGGCTCTGATTTATTTATTTTGTTTGTGGTAAGAAGCGATCCACTGGGCATTGTATAAGGGGAAAGCCCTATGCCTGGCCCTCAGGCTCTCTTTATGCGGCTAAGGCAGCAGTAACTCTAAATATAACCCCCTGATTTTTCACATCATTATCACTCTGCCTTTTTTTCTAAGAGTGTGAGCTGAGACCGGCTGCAGACTTAGTTTCCTAGTGGCTGGAGTGTGTTTCAAAGCTCAGAGAAACCTTGTGATCTGAGTTGTGTAAAGCCCCTGGACAGTAGAGGCCTGTGGGACCGCTCTGCGATAGAGTAAAGACTGTGGACAGTAAATTCAAGCGTGATTTGTTTTAGATTCACTCTTAGTGTTCACATCTCGCGGCTATAACAGTAAAAAGACAAGCTGGCTGGCAAGGTTAGGATTATCGACAAGACGAAACAAGAGAGAAAGCAGGCAGATAGCCTATGAAATGAGTGTGTACTAAGTGGAGGAGAGATGAAAGATGCGGTTCAGGGATGCTGCTCAACTCGCTGGATGCACAGCTCAAAGCACAGCTGAATCAAAGACTTAGAACTGAACCAACGAAACAAAGGAAGGAAGAAAGACAGTAAGGCAGGAAAACAGAGGCCTTCTATCGTTTTAAGGCTTTCTCACTTTATCTGTTGTCGATTGAAGTCGGGACACTGAAGTTGCAGAGTCCTCGACTCATTAACACTAGAAACAAGAAACAGTGGCAAAGGGCCAGGTGGCTTTCTCAGTCGTTTTAAAGTTGATTCTGTAGATACTTTACTGCAGTCCTGTTTGATTTATTGCCTAAATATTTTATGCACATTTCTCTTTTGCAAGGATCAGAGCAAAAAACATTGAGGTGTTTGGAGATCTACTTTACAATCATCATGATGTTGGTGCCTGTAGGTTTCTGCTGTGACTTGACAGATAGACACATCAGACAAGACGTTAAACTCCGCCCAATCACAGCTGGCAGCCTTTCACAGTCTACATGACTTGGAAAAGGTGGTCGCACAGGAGCAGCCATGGATCAGGGGAATCGACAACCATGGTGTTTGAAACACAAACGAACACATCACGGACACTGTCAAACTAGGAAATAGAAGGAAAACTTCTGTTTTTTTCATCCAGGTCTTGACATAGAATCACTTGCCTTCCAGTATGACACACCACTTTCAATAAAACATCCACTTGTCATGTCTGACCACTGCACTAAAAGTGCTCGGAAATGGAGACTTTAACTTTCTGGAAAACTGTCACTTACTCCATCGGCTTGTGGAGACTGACAGTAACTGTCACTTCCTGTCAATCTCTGGGACAGTCATTGTTCAGAAGTCTTGGCTATAAAGTCCTGAAACAAGTCTTAAGACAACTAAGTATCAAGTCTAGACCAACACGTTAAGCCTACTTAAACACAGACTGGTTACCAAGTTAAGCCTGTGTCAAGACCAGTAAGGCCCAGGTGGAGTCCTGGTCAAGACAAACAAGTCCCACGTCAAACTTGCTTTCAAGATCAACAAGTCCAAGGTTAAGCCCATGTCAAGACAAAAAAGCCCCAAGTTAAGCCAGAGTAAAGACTGACTAGTCCTAAGTCAAGACCAACAAGTCCCAAGTCAAACCTCTATCAAGGCCAGCAAGTCATCCAGTCAAATCTACTTGAAGATGGACAGGTTACCAACTTTGTTTGGTTTGTGTCAAGACTTAAAAGTCCCAAGCGGAGTCCCATTCAAGACAAACAAGTCCCAGGTTAAACCTGCTTCAAGACCAACAAGTCCCAAGTAAAGCCCAAGTCAAAGACAACAAGTTCTAAGTCTAACCTGCATTAAGATCAACAAATCCCATCATAAGTCTGTGTCAAGACCTACAGTACAAGTCCTAAGTCAACACTAACGTATTCCAAGTCAAACTGCTTGAAGACCAGAAAGTCTTAGGTCAAACTTGCATCAAGACCAACAAGTCCAAAGTTAAGCCTACTTCAACACAAACAGGTTACCAAGTCAAGCCTGTGTCAAGACCAACAAGTCCCATGTCAAACTGCTTGAAGACCAACAAATCAAAAGTCACATCTGAAACAAGGCCAGAAAGTCATCAAGTAAAATTAGCTTCAGGACCAACAGTCCCAAGTTAAGCCTACTTCAACACAAACTCGGCACCAAGGCTAGTGTGTTTCAAGACCAACAAGACAAACAAGTCCCAAGTCAAACCTGCTTTAAGACCAGCAAGTACCAAGTTAAGTCTACACCCACTATGAGTCCCAACATAATTAGCCTCTGTAGGAATGATTCGAAGTATATCTTTTGTCAGGAAAATGAAGAGTGGACTGCTGCACACTTTTACATGACATTAGTTTCAATATTTGAGACTGAGAACATCAAGTAATTCCAAGTCAAAACACTTAAGTCCAAGTGAAGTCACAAGTCATTGGTACTAATCTCAGGGTGAAGTTGCAAGTCTTTTTGAATCTTTCAAGTCCACTCTAAAGTCTTAAGATTTGTGTCTGACACTGACACAGTCTGACTTCAACACATGAGATCTGAGTCCACATCTTCTGCCTCTTCGATGTTATGCCCCATCCCAAGAAACAGTTACATAACATCAGGTAAAGATGGAGGATAAAGCTCTGTGAATATGTCATTTCACTTTTTTCATGTTGGCCCCAAGTAGTCCCTGAACCAAGTGTTCTCTGTCTCAGTGGTCAGTAGAATAAATAGTGTGTCTTGGTTTTTACAACAGACATCTCTGACACTTTTCATTATCACATTATATTTAATGTGTATTGGTGATTTTTATGATCTGCTGCCCACACATGCAGTAGATACAGTATGGGCGGGTTTATTAATTAAAGAATGAAAGTTCTATGCAGAACCGCACACTGAGAAAGATTTACATTTGTTGATGATCAAACAACATTGACAGTGTGGACCTCCTCACCACTGCATTATTCTAGCACTACCTCAGTCTATCTTCTTGCCAGTCCCTGATTAGTGATTCCTTTTCAACACATTCTCTCGTTGACTTGCATCCCCAGCTACCTGGGATTTTGTGCTGTAGCCAAGAACAATATGAGTAATACGGTGCCAAAATCTAGGCTGCATAAAAAACTAAAAGATAGGAATAATCACCCAAATGAATTCCTGGATTTCCACATAGACAGCAGGCTTATATTTCTAGTTATTACATGAAAACCCCCGCAGTCGCACCAGGATATAATAACAACCTGGATTTATAGAGCTGTGTAGGTGTACCTTAAAAAAAAAAAACTGCACAGGCTGGCGGTGCAGTAATCTGGTGCAGCCCTATTTGAAATAGGTCAGAGGCTTATGATTGCAGCACTAATATAGTCCAAAAAACAAAACCTCTGACTGCTGTAGTAACACATGCAGGAACAAAAATCTGTCAAGGAAACCATCACGCCAGTTTAAGTGCAAAGATATGGCTGTGCGGATTAGTATATTTCTTGCAGTAAAAGATCAGAGATACACTGCTGTCAGGGAGCATGTTAGATGTACTCAAAGCTCAAATTCAAGCTGTGCTCTGTTATCTCATTGAAGAAAATACAGCATTCTTACAGATTAAAAAGATATGCGATAGCAGACTGTCAAACAGACACATGAAGCACCTCTGTTTCTTTCACACACTTTCCCTTATGTCATTGCATCATGCAACACACACACAAAGCTATTGACCCAATAGGTATCGTCAGTCTAGTTGCCAGAAGGAAATTGTGGCATTGCACTTTTCTGCAAACCACAGATATATTACATTTGTATGTTTCATAGGTATCATATCAACATTTCTACAGTGACACAGTTTATGAGCTGACTTTGTCATTGAGAGCTGGAGGGGGTGGAGGATGGCCTGACAACTGTTAAAGACCAACTCACAACAAAACCCGCTGTTTTGTTCCAGCAGCTTTTAAGCCAGAGAACATGGGTGTTTTTAAGTAACCAGTAGCTATGTTTCCACTGAGAGCAGTGCCCCAAACAGCAGTTGTTTTTTACCAAGACATTACTGTATTTCCTGCCGGAATAGCACCACAAAAAGCGTTTGTTTTTTACTGAGACATTGCAGCATTTCCAGCTGGGATTGTGCCACCAAAACCGAGTATTTGAAGGCAAAACATGATTTTTTCCAAACACTCACCAAGTGATTTTTGTGTGTAAACCTTCCCACACATTAATCCTTCAAACAAAACATAATTGATGGATTTGTTACTAATGTAAAAATGCAACATATCCATGCTCTGCAGAAATGTACAATGTCAACATTTAGACTACTGATTTGGTAAGTGCAGCAACCAGCACTTAGTTGCCAGTTGTGACACTCTGTACTTGGTGGAGACCAAATCAGTGAGTACAGAATTTTGGACTTGGTTGATTAAATGGCCTGAAACACAACTCAAATGCGTGCTTATGCTGAACTGCATCAGATTGCTGTCAAGTGGGAAAACCCAGATGTTAGCATATTAGGTTTTCAGGTACTTCATTAAAGCTGCCAGACCTGAGGCCTGTACTACAAAGCAACTTCAACTACCAAAGATATTTTTGGTTATCTGGCCATCTGGATAGCCGGTATCACAAAGCTGGCTCTCAGCTAACTAAGTCAACTGTGGGTTTTTCTATCCAGCCATGAGTGCATTCATGTTTAAGAAACGAGGCTGAATTACAAGCAACATCATCAGAACCATTAATAAAGTAGCCTACTTTAAATGATATGACATGAAATGGTGATAATTACCTGCAGACATGGTCAGTTTTAATGAGAGCAAAACGTTGCATTCATTGAGGGGGAATATAAATGGTAGTCCATGATCAGAACAACAAGATGTACAAATACTAGACATCATTTCCAAATGTTAACAGTAGGCCAAGGTTAAAATAGGCCTATTAAGTATATAGTAATTTTTTCACTATTCAGTTGGATAATAAAGAAACAACTCACAATATGTTACATAAAAACACTTAGGCTAAAAATAATGCCAGACTGTTTCTCCTCCCAAGATTGGAAAAGTAGTTAATGACTGATGACGTCTATCTGACCAAAATGTTGCATCTATAATCATGGGCGCCAATTAACAGTGTGTGGATTATTTTTCTCTGTTTTTTTATTTCCAGTTCTCATCTCACATGTCTCGTGTTATTCTGAGCTGGAATCAAAGTGTAAAAATCAGCCACACTGTCAGCAATCGCTCTCGGGATAAAATAAACTTTGCACAATTAAAATGCAGCTAAAATCATCAGTATGTGTTTCGTGTAGTTAACAGTCTCTCTCTGTTAGAAGCTCTGTTTTAAAACCAGAGTTGGCATAGAAAGCGCGGAACAATAAAATGATTCTGCTGACCTATAAAAATATCTAGTCTTTTCACCTGTCACTCAGGACTTTGTCCATGTCAGGGTAATTGTTTCCTAGTGATTTGGCTGGTCAGTGGTCGGGCTGTTGACAGGTTGTGATCTGGTACTCTGAAGTCAACCTGCTCCGGAGCAGGGTAGCTGTTCAACAAGTGGTCATGGTGACTTATCCTGATAAAAAGTGAACCACTTTTATACCTGGTTAACCCCAATTTCTGCTTTGTAGTACAGGCCTCTGGAGTTCTTCCCAGATTATGGAGTGTTTTAGTGTCTTCCAGCTCATTGTTTTGGTTTTTACAGCCCACAAACTTTAATGTTTTTGTTCAGTCTCACACCTCTCACCTACTGCAGATGGAAACTCATTTCCATGTGCAACTCTGATAAATCCAATGCATGCTAAAAAATTGTAGACAGACTACATCAGAGACCAGCTGGTAAACATAGTGGATTTAGCTGCTTAAGAGGCAGATTTTTTTCAGGAGTTGGTAGAGACCAAAACAGAGCTAAAAGGGATCAAATATCTGACATAACCAGTGAGAAACACAGGAAAGACAACTCTGAATGGATGCTCCATGTCAGCTGGATAGATAATGCAGTTGTTTGCAGAATTGTTATCTATAGCGGTGTATTCACCACGAATTTGATGAGAATTTTTGCGTTGTGTTACTTGTGGGTATACAGTCGCTAGAGTGTTTTTGGAGCATATTCATGCTTAACAGCTGTGCTAACTGTTGTGCTAGCTAACAAACTGAGGAAGGCAGCTAACATCTAACTTGGTTTGCAGTGAGGCACAACTGATAGCTGAATGTAAATGTGATAAACACAGATGCTCCACGCCCTGAAGCAGCACGAGCCAAGAAGGCAATAGTCTTTATTATTTATCATACTGTCACGGCAGTGCATCAACGCTTCATGTCTTCTCTTGTTTACTTTTCGCATTAAAAGGCTAACTTAAATTACTCAAGAGCATTTTGCTAAATAGCAACTCAACAAAATAGCTTACAAAACTTCTTTCTTTCTTCCTTTATGAACTTCCTATGTAACGTAATGGCTTTGCTCACTAATCTCCAAGCCCTCCAAGTCCGTTTTTGTTCTATCTGTACAGTACTGGCATTGAGTGTAGCTCCAGGTGAACATAGACAGTGACTTTGTTTGTCCTTTACTCTCAAATCTTGGTAACTTCTGGAGAATCTCAACTAGATCTCAACACTAATAGGCTATCATGACACAGCGTCATGCGATATCTCGTTGTGTCCATTGCATTTATTGTGTCGCAAATTCGCATCTTTGCATTGACTTTGTAATCTTGCCGCATGAAAAACTAGCACAATTGGTGTGAAAACACCATAACAACTCAACAAGCTGATTAAATGTCAATGTTTTGTTTACAATTTTTTTCTGCTGCCCTCTGGTGGCCAACAAAGTAAATTCATGCTGCTTCTTATTTGTATGGATTAGTACTGCACATTATACACTTGTGTGTACAGATACAGTGTGTACTGATACAGGAATATAAGGTGTCATAATACTAATTGTAATAATTCTAATTCAAATTATTGTCTGTTGCAACAGCATTACAATGTAAAAACTGTAAATGTCGCAGCCACAGATGAAAAGCAATGTATTTTCCAGACTGAGACACAGTTGCTAGGTGACTGAAACATCAACATGCCGGTCATACTGGACACAGACATTGTCAGGGTCAGTAGTATGCTGGATCAATACCCAGTGGTATCCTGAGGTTCCTTGGGAAGCGGCGCTAATCGATTGCGGCAATTGAGCTGACTGACTAGCAGCGCTAATGTCAGTCAATGGGGATAGCTGGGCGGCAGCTGTATCGAGGTAATCACTCCTAAATATCTGTAATGTGGAACTGATGGCCATCATTAGGCATGTCTGGTCAGCGGCTGATAGATGTTTCCGGGATCTACCAACATTGACGAGCAGCTGTGATGTGGCTCAGCCCCGCCCTGCTGTGCTTAAATGAAGGAAAGAACGTGTTTCTTCAAACAGATAAGATAACTTGGACACATCTGACAGCACATTCTTCATCCTGCATCATGTGTTACTGTGCGCGCCTAACTTATTTAGATAGTAGTGACATCATTATACAGGACGTTGCTGTCAACTTGGAGACTGTGAAGAACTGATTTGCTACAAATTCATGCCTCAATATTCATCCAAAGTGGAAAGAAGTGCGCTTTAGAGAATATTGAGCGATATCTTGGTCTATCCTCTCAAATCCATTAAGGTAAAACTCCCTCCACTCCTCCACTGTATTGGCATGCTGATGGGTAGCATCCTTTTTAGCACACCTCTGCCTCTTTCTTTTTTCGCCTTTATTCCTAAACAACTCATTGGAAAGTAAAACATCAATGTCTTGTCTTTGGGGAGAGCACGGTGCGAGCACAAGAGCAAGCTTTGAAACTTTAAAACCTTCCTGTGAATAATACTGAGATCTATCCCTTCCAAAAACCTGCACGCACGCATGCACGCACACACACACACTTAGACACACACTTGGGAAGCCACATGCATACATAAATGCACACACACATATACCACTATACCCCTGGGATCCTCCAGCTTATGCTAAACCTGCTGAGAGATGCTCACCGCAGCAGGATAAAGCAAAATCATTACCACACACTCAGCCTGAACACAGAGGCAAAGGCACACATCCTCCATTTTGTGAAGTCATTTCTGAGAAAGAAAGAAAGAAAGAAAGAAAGGAAAGAGCACAGGAAAGAAAGACAGAAAGTGAGAAAGACAGAGAGCAAGAAAGAAAAAAAGACAGAGAAACAAAAAAGGAAAGTAAGAAAAGAAGAAGAGACAAAAAGAAAATAAGAAAGAAAGAAAGAAAGACAGAAAGGAAGAAAGAAAAAAGAAGAGGGAAACACAGACAGAGAGAAAAGGAGAGCAAGAAAGAAAGAAAGATGGAGAGAAAAAAGAGGGAAAGAAAGAAAAATAAAAAGAGATAGAAAGCAAGAAAAAGAAAAAAGGAAGAAATAAAGAAAGACAAAGAGAGGAAGAAAGAAAGAAAGAAAGGAGGAAAGACAGACTGAAAGAGAGAAAGACAAAGAGAAAGAAGAAAGAAAGAGGAAAGGAAAGGAAAGAAAGAGATAAAAACTAAAGATGGAAGGAAATGCACAGATGAAAGAAAGAAAGAAAGAAAATATTTTTCCTTTTGCTTCACTTTCATTTTGATAGTGAGATTAGAGACTTGATTACAGTCTGGAAATGAGCAAAACAGTTATACGGCTATGTCCAAAGTTAAAAAAATACCCCTACCAACAAATGTTAACTTTTGATAGTATTTAAAATGAATTTCTATCTTTTATTACTCGTTAATTTGACCAATGGACTGCTTCAGTTGTATTTTTATCTGCCTAAAACAGTCAATGACTCTGCAAACATCGGCTGTAGCTTGTCAGCAACATACTTTGACTTTATATAACTCATCCAGTTACGTTTCATTGTGACCTTAAATTACACACAATTAAGTCAGGGCTGCTTTAAGTGACAGGTGGGTGCCATCTGTTGACAAGTTGTATCTAGGGCAACAGTGTTGTTTAGGTAATGTAACCATGGCATAACCCCAGATTTACAAAGTACAGTTGTAGCTGTAGTTGTTGCTATTTCAGTGTTTTTATGAAAGGTCATTTGAATAATTTGGTTGCCCAAAAAAGTCTTGTTCAGTGTTTGGTTGCACTGACAAACCCTCCAAGGAGTCAGATATTCAGATTTTCAGGTTAGTGTATTTTCTTTTAATGGTTTTAAGCCTGTTTGTGGCCAGGGGAAATTAGCATTAATGTTAGCATTATCACAGTTAACCATAGCTGTAAATGCACTGTGCTAACCAAACTAGCAGTTAGCATTAGGGTTATCTCCATCCTCTCATCTTAATATAGATGTCTGGCTCTGAAAATCCAAGTTGGCCACAAACCAATGGGTGTTGTCACCGTGGCTAAGTCCATTATTACATACAGTCTATGTATGTAACTAACTTATGACATAGTCAGATCAGATTTTGCTCCATAATCATTTTAGAAGGTGGGAACAAATCTTCTATGTGGTGGTTCAGGTTGAAGGACTGGTTGATAATAACATACACCTCACAGCCTGTCTTAAAACAATCGTTATTGAATACTGAAACCAGTGACTGCTCACTTAGAAGGAAAAAAAAGATGTACACACATAGTCAATGACTTGCCAATGATCTTTGAACTGAACAGAACTAAACGATTCAAACCAGTGGAGTGAATCAGAAGTTCCACCTCTTAAGTTAGCTATTCATCTGAAACAATCCACTGACTGTCACTGTAAGCCATAGTTTGAAAAATAAAATAAGAAAAAGAAAGTAAGGAAGTAAGAAAGAAAGAAAGAAAGAAAGAAAGAAAGAGTGAGGGCATTGAAAGCAAGGCACACACACTGAAGCCTGAGGGAAATACGGTTCTGCTCCTGCAGATTTTGATCATTACCTTCTTTCTTTCTCCCTTTCTGTCTTTCTTCCTTTCTTTTTCCCCTCACACACACACACCACGTGTGCATGCACACATGCACGAACATATACAACTCTCCCAATGTGCTGTGCCATTAGCAGCAGGGCCTTTTTGCCACCTTTCCACAAGCGCCATCAAATGTTAAAATATGTACACATTTACACTCGGGAACGTTCTGCTTTAACAGGTCGTCTGGATGCTCATCTATGTACAGAATAAATGAGTTTTTCCTCCGTCTTTACAGCAGTGTTTACATCTGTGTGTGCTCTACATGCGGCATGTATATGGATGCATATTTTCACACCCTCCTAAGCCACATTATCACCTCTGTCTCTGCAGCTCTGTGGCGCCGCACAGCAGCTTGCATCACAGAAGCTTTGCTTTTATGTATATGTGTGCGTATGCGTGAGAGAGAGAGACAGTTTATGGCTGAGGCACTTATCCCCACATCAGTTGGCCCCTGTGCCAACCACCAGCCAGCTGTCACTGTCAGCTCTTCACACACACATACACACACATACAGTAGAAACATACGCTGACCCTCTCGCTCACCAGATGTGTGCTACACTGCTCTCTAGGGCAGCCCAGATGATATGCATGGATTGAGCCGCGGCGTTCTGAGACTACAAGCCAGAAGTGGTTTAACTTTACGGACGGCCTTCTATTTTTGATTAAAAAGAGGAAGAGTGAGGTTCATACAGTTTCTGCCCTGGAAGTCAAAGGTTTAGACAGGATGTGATGCTGAGCTGTGCAACGCAGGGAGAACATGTACACTAACAGAAGACTGAGGTGTAAGGTGTTCTATGAGAGCAGCCATGGCTCTAATCATAATCCCAGTACGAGCAACAGCATCAGTCATTTCAGCCAGTGCCATAAAAAGGCTTCTGTTTACACTGAAGTGACAAAGCCCTCGAGCAGTTGTAGTAAATATGATGGGAGCAAAGGAGGAAGTCAGCAAGTTGAGTCAACAAAACATCAGACTTTAAAATGGGAGACCGATGTTTGTTTTTTGTTCCCTGACCACAATCATTCCCTAACCCTGGCCATGTGGTTATTATTGTAATGAGTTGAAGGTCATTTTAGCCCAAGATCTTTCCCTAAACCTAACAACATCTTAACTAGAGCGTTGTCACATCATAAAACAGATTTATTTTATCAACAGTGACTTGAAACAGTTATGGAAGGTGCAAACAAAAAAAAGAAAATTTTTCAATGACCCTGTTTATACCTGGTATTAACTTTTGAGCTGCAAACCCTCTTTAGCATTGTTAGGACAATTAGCAAGGTGAGCATGGCTAGTGGTAAATGGACCTGCTCTTGTAAAGCCCCTTTCTATTCATCTGACCACTCAAAGCGTGTTTTACACTATGAGCCACATTCACCCATTCACACACACATTCACACACTGGTGGTTGAGGCTACCATACAGGATGCCACCTGCTACTCAGTTTTTAACACACTCACACAGCCATTGGAAGCAACTTAGGGTTCACTATCTTGATCAAGGATACTTCGACATGCGGACTGGAGGAGCTGGGGATCGGTCTGCTGATCTTCCCATTAGTTGACGATCCGCTCTACCTCTTGAGCCACAGCTGCCCATGGTGCTAACATAGTAAACAATGCTAAAGGGGTTTTGCAGCTCAAAATGAAGCTGCTTACTCACCAAGGCTACCTGGGAGGATACCAGAGGGTGGCTATCATGATTCCGAAACAACGACACCTCGCTACCAGGGCAGCGTTACTAGCGCTAATCGCTAAATGAACGACTCCACTAGCTAGGTTCCACCAGACCCTGATGGTGTGCTGTGCAGAGTGGCCACAGCTGATGTTAGTCAACCAATGGAGACTGGAGGGCACTAGGCAGTGGGCACTATGTTTCTGCATATTATCATGGCTAGCCAGATGTCTGTCAGGAAAGCCAACAGAATATAAAATGAAAGGCAAGACATTTACATCTCAAAACATCAAAAATGTCACCACCTTGAAATGATCAGTGCTTTGAAATGTAGTGCTAAAGCTCACTGAGTCAGTGGAGCACTGGACTCCTTAATGTCATTTTGCATTACTTCCTTAAGAATTAACTGATAGTTATCAGTGCATGGGTGTTGGGCTATCAAAAGCAAAACCTATCGAAACTGACATCATTAGACGTGGGTGATGCTATCACGAGTAGATAGGAATGAGTCCTAAAACCCAGAAATGTGTTAGCATTTTACCACTCCTGGTTCCCTCATCTTAAAGTCAATGGGTTCTTTGAATGAGTTTTTGGTTAGATAACTGAAATAAGGGCTGTAGTTAACACAAGCTCAAAAGACTTTCACGTTTTGTTCTGCAAGATAAAAAAATGTCAGTAAATACCTTAGTAATGAACTTTGAAGCTTCTATGTATGTAAAAAAGGCAGTTGCTAACAAGTGGCTAAATGAGACTGCAGAACATCACCATGCCTTGCCTTGCCAAACATGATTTCACTCATGCTCATGAAACCTTAGAATAGTTTGTTTATAGCCTTACGTTAGCTTTTTGCCATTGCATTCAGGCTTTAAAAATCATAAATCTGCGAAAATTATCTTGCTGAACAAAACGTTTGCCATAGAGCTTATTTCAGCAAAAATCCAAAATCCAATAGAAAAATCCTGTAGGCTTTTCAACAAGGGAACCAGGTCAAGGCTAACTGCGGCATCTGCCTAAAGGGAAAAAAACATCATCCCTGGAGGAGTCTATACAAGCGTAAATAACCACCAAGACACATTGTGATATGATCACTCAAATCACTTGCTGAGGTGGTCTGGGATGCAATTCATCACAAGTCTTTTGTAGTTTAAATGCTAATGCATCCTGATGCCTCCCTGACAAGGTTTACATCATCAATGCAGGACATGGTGGTTGTTTTGGTGACAGCACGCTAACGCTCTACAACTTGTCCATTTTGTGGCAAGTGTTGTGTGATTGTCCATTGTTGTGCCCGCTAAAAGAAGATGTGGAATTCTGCACAGCAATATCTTCAGCTGTACCGCCACAACTGCTAGCATGACAAGCAAGCATGCTAGTGAGAGTGTGGACATAACAACTGTAGGGCCCTTTGACCTGATAGTGTAACTGACATAGGCAGTAACAAAATCTGAACACAAGTATGATAGATAGACACAGCTGTGAATGGCAATGTGTCTTGGCTGTCTACTTGGGTTCAGAACACTGAAACGCCTGTGAATACCAACTGTAAACAGGCTCTATAGAGAGCATGGACAAACAAAGCATTTTTCCCCCCTACTTCAACACTGTCTCCTTAAAATCACTTGATATATTTCACTAACTTCAAAGAGTAAATGTGTTGCCTAAACATAACCACACATGAGACACAGTACACAAATGCTAGTATCAAAGTCCTGTGCTTTATTCACACTGACCACTTCTCTAACGTTTGTGCAGTACCAGAATGCTGCACTCCCTGGACTCAAAAGAACTTTGCTTGTGAACATAAATTGGGCAGTCATTATATTTCTTCCAGAATGTAAATAAATTAAAATAATTTAATAGTTAAGATATTTTTTAGGCGATAGCCCATTCCCCATGTGTGCAACTTGTGTATGAAATAGTAAGGTTTCAGTGAAATGCATGCATTTGGGAAGTTATGATACGACTGGATAAATGAGACGGGGATTATACTGCCCAAGTTGAGTGAGAGTTTGTAAAGTAATGTTTTGATAAAGTTTTGCTGTTGTGAAATGCAGAACCCTAAGACTTCAATTTGCCATGAATTTTCCCCATTTTTTGGATTCTTTGTTCACTGTGGAGGCATGCAAGAAAAACAAAGTTCTCTTCATGAATTCAGTGTAACATGGGGTGAGTGACTGATGAATGAACTGGTGAATTATTCCTTTAAGGCAACCAGGTAAATATGCAAGCACTCATCTAGTCAGACAAATACATAGATTACAGATGGCTGTTTTATTATGCTGAATAATGCCTGGCTTTAGGTTTGCTGTATTTCAGTTAGTTTGGGGATAATGGGATTCACCATGTCAGTGTAATATCAACTGAAATTATAAAGATCTTATAATTTTGACAAAAGGTTTGTTATGACAGATGGCTATAATTACTACAATCCCCATGAGCCTCAGCCATTGTTAGTACTGAAAGGCTCAAATCAGCCTTAGCAAACGAGAAGAACCCTTTGTTCTTAGATGTGGGAATAAAATATTGAACCACAAGTGCTGAACACATCCAGATTTCCCCTGAAACAGAACATGAACTCATTTAAATGGCAGAATGTTTGGTCCAGTTCCTACCATGTGTAATCTTTCGCCAACCACACGTGCATGCATTTCATGTTAAACTTGGTGATTGGATGTTTTTATTTACTTTTTTTAATCCAAATGCTTTTTGGAGGTTGTGGTTATAAAGTCTCTCCTTACCTTTTTATGTAAATTCTGGTACCTTTTATCAAATGATTGAAGGCTGGCTTGGAACATGAGTTAGAGCATGTTTTGTTCTGTGATAAAAAGTTAAAGGCACTAGTCACCTAACAATATTTATACAGAAAATAAATGGAACTTTTACTTCCAGAATTCTGGGCCTGTATCTATCAAGCATTGCAGAATCACTCCTAAAAACTGCACAGAAATTGATCCTGGGACTAAAAACATTACCACAGAGCAGCAGCTTGTTTTTTTCATAACTGTCGCTGAGTGGTAGAAAGTGAATAAATATGCACATTATCTGAGGTGCTGTAAGAGCAATCAAAGTTTCATTTATTATAGCTGAAATCTCAGTTTTAAAAGACCCAAACTGTCACCGTTTTAAAGCTTTATTTCCCTGTTGCTATGAGGTTAGTGGGTCATTGGTTTTTGTGGAGAGAACATGCACTTTCTTTTGCTTTCAGCACAAGGTCAGCAAAAATATTATTTTATATTTGCCAAACCTTTAAATAAGATACATAAGTCATCAATTAACACCCACAGAATCTGAGCTTTACTCAGGCTTGCTGTCATCTCACGGAAACTCCTAACAGGTTAGCACACCGCCGGAGCTCTCCTTTATATAGCCGAGATAGGAGTGAATTCCTCTGAGACCCTTAATAAGTGCCTGGACTCTTAAAATAACTCCTTCTTTCAGTGGAAAATCAAAGGGACAAGACTGTGTATATAATAAGCATAATAAAACTATGAATAAGCTCTGAATCCCAGAGAGGAATCCATTATTTTAATCATTCCACTACAGTCAGATGCATACACTTTATAGATGCAGATAAAGACCTTCTGTAGGGCTGAAGGTGGTTCCAAATCAACTTGAGATTTTTTTCTTCTGCTTACATGTGTAGCTATTGTATATATAAAAAAAGATGTATTAAATGTGTCAGCTTCATTTTATGCAACCATCATATCAATAGCCAACTGAATAATGAGACAGACAGTGAGAACAGTCTGTTCCTGATTGATCTGAAGAAAAGGATTTCAGAAAGGCAGGGAAAAAAAGACATTCACTTTTAAATTTTGGATTAAATTTAAATCAATCCTGGGACTACAGTTGAGTTTTTTTGTTATTGATTATAACACTAAAGCACTCTCAGTATAGAATTTCATTACTAGCAGGTGTCTCCACCATTTTAACAGCTAATGAGTCCCATGGGTGGTGCAGTATATATTTGGTAGACATACTGATAGACTGACAGAAATAAAGTAAAAGTAAAAGAGACTTAAGTATGCCATGTGTTTGGAAACGCTGGCATTATTATTGAAGGTAAACTTTCAAATGCGCATTTGCAGTGGTAGCAAAACCAATAAACAGAGGTGTGGACTTGTGTCACACGACCCGAATTCAAGTGAGGCTCAAGTTACAAATTTTATGATTTTGGAGTTGACTTGGCAAAAATCAAAAAAGGCTTGAAACTCAACTTGGATTTTAATACCAATGACTTGTGACTTCACTTAGACTTGAGGCTTTTGACTTGAAAATACTTGATACCTTCCCTCCAAGCCCAAAGACTAAACAGTATGTTATTTAAAAAGTGTGCCAGAAATCAATTTATTTCCTGAATCAGCTACAGGAACATAAACACTAATCACTCCCAGCATGTCGACATTTATAATGTCGTTTGTGTAAAAGAACTATGTGTTGGTCAACAAAAATATAAACTTCTGTATGCAAAGAATGGGGGTCAAAAACTGAATATATTAGTACTCTGTTGTTATAATGGCATTTGATTTGGTGAAAAGCCCATCATGACTTGTTAAGAACTTGAAACTCACAGTTTAGGTCTTGGGACTTGAATCTTACTTGTGACTTTCAAAACAATGACTTGGTCCCACCTCTGCTAATAGAACTAGGAATGAGCAATTACACCATTATCTATATCTGTATCTATACCTGAGAAGGGGCGGAGTTTAAATCATAAGAGGGTGTGGTTTTAACTAGAAGTGGAGGCCTGAAATGAATATGGGTTGATCAGGAGTTGCTATATTTATTACAGAAGTGAGCAGAATTGAGATAATTTTAATCACAAGAATATTGACACATTTGACTTATACTCAAAAAAAAGGACATTTCCTGTACTGGATACTTGTTTCACCTGAGTAATTGGCTCAACCCTGAAGAGAACAATCTATTTTTATTTATTGTTTTGTTATTTTATATGCTGACAGTGCAACTTCATTTAAATGCCTTTCTTTCAATGTGTAGCACTAGTTCATCCATTGTCTGTTCTGTTGTATTTGATCAATCTCGTCTGCTTATGACAGTTAATTGGGGTTTCATAATGTGAAGTAACCCATTTGTGAAATTTCTCTTTCTCTTACTTTCTCTATTTTTCCCAGGAATTGGTGTAAAGAAATTCTCTGACCTTCCTCAACTTAAAATCTGAATGACATTTTATGTGATCCAGTATCATACAGCAGGAATGGCTCACAAAGTAAAAATGAGTACTGGTCAGAGGACTGCTCAGTTTTCAGACACTCTTGCTGCCTTATCAGCCAGTCATAAAACAAGGACAAATAGAGGTGTTTAATAACGATAAAAGAAATAATATGTTCTATGAAGGGCTAGAGCATATGACTGGGCAAAAATTTGCTTGCTATTGGGCCTTTACCTGCTTTCTATGTGGTGATACAGTTGATGGATGTAATTTGGTAGACAGTAAAAAATAGTTCTGCATTGAACTGCTCACAACAAGCTCTGTGGATTACATTTAGTAGCCGGGTCATGATTTCTGGAAAAACAGACATAACTGTTGGGTTTTACCAATGTATTTTTTGGTGAGTTGAGCACCACAAGCAGAGTGCCATATAGTTCCATTATATTAGAGACAGGGCAGGTATCTCTAAGGCTGATATTTCCAACACTTGGGAACTCACACCAAAACATTCTAGACTGGTAAATAGCACTACAGGTAAGAGGAAAAATATGTGTTTTTGATTTGGGGATGAACTGTTCCTTCAGAGCAATTTCATACATAAAAGACAGAGATGATGGTTTTCAAGCTGTCAGTGATTTTGAAGATATGAAGATTTCTGCCTGTTCGTCTTCAAATTGCTTAATTTCTTTGACAGATTCACAGTTTAGATAAACTGAAAAACTATCAGCATTCTTTCTGAAGCATCTTCAGCTGTGAAAACAGTATTTTTTTGTGTTACTGGGCTGCAGAATCCTGTAAATCCTCAGTCATATATTGTAAATGTCATTACAACATGTTTCCTTCCTCTTTGACAAAAGAATATGGATCCCAGTCTCGCACAAGAATTGAAAATCATAAAAGTTATCACTGAGGATATATATGTTTTTGTTTCGAGGCCGACTTTCTCTCTTGTTTTGCTTCTCTTTCCCCTTGACTCGCTGGGGTTGGTCTCCGTTGTGGCAGATCATGGATTAGTCTCTTAGCAGGGATTATAGAGTGGGCAGTAAAGATGATTAAAGACTCCTCCAATATTCTGCCTTTGGGGGACAAATGGTGAGAAAGGGAGAGCGAGCCAGAGAGAATGTGTGAGATAGAAAGCACACAGAGACAGGCGATATTTCAATGCCAGCTCTCGCTCGTTTGTATTGTTGACTGCCACTGGCTCTGTGAGTGTAAATCAGGGCAAATAACCGACGTAGATCCTCGTGAAAGTGGTTTTTCATTGTTGTGCACCAACATGAACCCTCTGCACAATATGAACATTATGAACAGACAGACCCAGTGGTGTGTTTCACCTTTCTTTCCTTCGATTATAACTGCTTATTGCTCAGGAGTATTTTCAGACCTCGACCCATCACTGCCTCGCACTCTCTATTCTTTCTGATGATGACCTTCAGCTGTTCCACATCAGTCACAGTTATGAAAAGATTCATATGAGAGTTTCTGATCTGCCTCAAATATTATTCTTATCGGTGGAAATAGTGTTATAATGAAACAAATCTTGAATTAGGTCCATTTACTATCTTTGTCTAGAGCTTTCGGCTGCATTTTATGATCTTCATTAGGCCTGCCTGAAATGTGGAAAATCTGCAATGTGCGATAACGGTGTTTAATGTCACCATGACGATATGACTTGCAATAAATTCACACATATTGAAGTGTGCAAATTAGACACACAGTTACTGTGTTTTTCAGCTTCCACTGAATAAAGATATTAAATTAATTATTTTGAACATGCATATTTTTACTGGCAAAAATGTATGCATATTGGGTCTGACTTTAATATTTAATTAAAAAAAAAAAAAAGCTGTACTAAAACAACCTGAAAATTATTAGGCAGGTGCTATTTGCACTCTCGTGTCTCACGCATTTGCACCCAGGCAGCAAACAGACAATGTGGCCTTTACACCCGGATGTGTATTCCTGGGCGTCCTCACAATGTCAGAATATGACATTATCGCTAACAGGTCTATTCAGCTATTCTGCTAAAGTTTATGTACACAGTGCAAATTCGGCAGCTTTGTATATCCTGAAAACTGAAAATAATAGGTCAACTAAGTCTTAAAATATTATGCCAACATTGATTCACATATAGGGCAGCATGGTGGTGTAGTGGTTAGCACTGTTGCACCACAGCAAGAGGGTTGCTGGTTCAATCCCAGGAGGGAGACCTTTTGTGATAAGTTTGCATGTTTTCCCTGTGTCAGCATTGGTCAGCAATCAGGCAATCCTTATTGTTGAGCCCTGGGTGTAAATAGCCGAATACCTGCAGTGTGACTATTCTTACCCGGGTGCAAATAGACACTCCTTGGGGCCCCCTTGTACAAGAATCTGGTTGAGTTTGCTCAACAGGTTGATTAGATTTTTTTTTCATGGAATTTTTAAAATCTTCCTATGTAGAAATTAATGGCATATAGTCATTATTTTATCATCTAATTACTCAAAATGCTGTAATGAAGGAACAAGAAACAGATGTTTGTATGTCAACAAAGGAAAATAAGAAAAAAAAAGAAACTTTCCCATTTTAAACAACCTTCGTGGCCATTTGAGCATAGACTACTGAGCTTACATGGAGCACTAGAATGCACCATGAAGTCCCTGTCTGCACCAATGGGCTTTGCCATACACAGTTATGTAGATTTAGAGTTTATGAGGTGTGCCTGAATGCATCATGAAGTCCCTGTCCCTGTGTGATTGTCAAACGCCAACACAAACAGACAGCACAGGAAAGAAGCAGCACGACCATAAATATCACCAAACACGTGGAGATTCTCAGCATAGATTTGTTTTTACATGACTATTTTGGTACAAACATTGAGACTCCAGCGTGGTGGATAGCTGCCTCGGGTTTCCTTGCCAAACAGAAAATCGTCTGCGTTTGGCACTTGGCGAGGGTTAATTTCTGACCCTGATGGAACATGTATATAAAATCATTATCCCTATTTATCACATTTGTGGCAGTCTTTTGCATTGTGATGACTGTGCATATTCATATCGCAAAGATGATGTAAATACGATTAATTGATGAGCACTTGTCTTTATTAAGTAGATTGAGTTTGCTCAGTCGTTACAGACATTCAGACGATATCTAGACGTTAACCTATGTGACAAGTGAGCAAACGCTATCTCCTGGTGAAAATAATGAGATGCAGTAGAAAGCACTGTAAAAAGCTACTAAGTGGACCTTGAGATGAGTTTTTCTCTATCATCTACAAACAGTTGAGGGTGACGTTATTTCTGTTTTGATGTGTATCTAAATCTACGCTACGTTAAAATGCATGGATGCCTATCAAGGTGAAAACAAAAGGTCGGTGTGCAACTCAGCCAACGAGCCATAAAAACGGCTCTTTGTGAGGTTGTCAGAGCAGGTGGCAATGCGAGTAAACATAATCTACTGACAACATGGGGGCTGCATTTGCCTCAGCGATCTGCATGCGTCACTGCATTGCCTTTTCTCCCTCTCTGTGTCTCCCTTATTCTCCCTGTACCCAAGCACCCCCAACATTTCTCTGTGCTGCTATGCCAGCAGCTGGATCTGATGTGTACGTTTGTTTGCATGTCTCAGGTTGAAGGGGGGCCCATTTAAAAAATCTTGAACCGGGGCCCATCAGTGCTCACAGCCACCACTGGCAACAGCATCAAGAAGATGCCATGCATCGAGGAAATTCAACTTGACTTGTACCGTGTTATCTCGCTGCACTGGCAGCCCTGGTTTGACTCATTTTCAACAAGATAAGGCTTTAAGTCTTGATAATGGATTAAACCACATGTTCTGGGATTTTTTTTTTGGTCTTTTTGGTTATTATGAGGTCATTCCAGGACAGTGCTACATACTGTATGTATGTACAGTAATGCCACAGTTACTGTTGCAGGAAGCATGCTGAATTGGGTAAAAGAGGATTATACTAAGCCTGGCCAGAGGAAATAAAAAGATATTATCACACTATGTCTCGCCTATTGAAACTCTCTGACCACATGGAAAACACATACATGTTTCTAACAATGCAAGCCTATTGTAATATAAATCCCCATCCAGTGGGGGAAAAGATCAAATCTTTTACTGAGAAAGTCATGTTACTTGGGGGTTGTGTCAACGACAGCCTCTTTCCCGAGGACAGGGTATTTTTTCAATTCTTTGCAATGGGAGAGCCACATATTGACGCTATACTACAAATGGCAGCGGTGTGAAGAGGCTCTGAGTGTGCATTCTGAGTGTTCATCTTTGGGTAAAAAGCTACACTTGTCACTTTCACTTTTTACCCAACCATTCCATCAATGTGGAGGAGGGACAAATACCAGAAGACCAACCGTCACATCTTACATGTACAAGTGCTGAACAACAACAACAATAGAGGAGAAATATGTTAATAGTTTGTGTTTATATTAATGTATGTTTCTTCTCGTGCATTCACATATGCTGGCGGGTCCATCCTTTCTCCCTTCATGCCTCAGCCTACCCTTTCATCAAGAGCAAGTACTCTATTGTGCTGTCATTTTTACCTCTGTGAATATGCTGTATCATTGCAACTAGAAACAACAAAAGCATCTCAGGAGAAAAAGTTTGCACCTCCGAAGTGCTCTCAAGTGCTCTCAGCTGGGCGTTTCCCGAGGAGCACCTGGTGTTTTCAGCTGGGGAAAAACGCTTTGGTATACCAAAGTATGCTAAGTAAAAATAGTTGGCTACTGTTAGTTAACAGTCGACAAAAGTCGTCAGCAAAAGTGAAAGTCAACCTCACATTTACTCTCCCTCTGGAACAAGCTATATGAACGATATATTTTGCTATTTGTATTTTTTTTTCTACACTGTTGTCAGGATTTTTCTAGCTTCCTCTTGGGTGTGTGCTGCTTAAAGTCTGGCACCTGGTCACTACCTTTTTATATATCCCGTCCTCACCTACATGTTGTGCCCAGAAACAAAGGATAGGATCTGATCAGATCGGACAGGACAGGACGGGACGGGACGGGATGCGATAGGACAGGACTTGGATTGGATTGGATTGGATCGGACCAGATTGCATCAGATAGGATAGGATACGATAGGATAGGATAAGATAAAGTTATCCCCAAAGGAACACAATTGCGGCAAACTAACTTGACGACATGGACAAACACAAGCATGACGCTGAATACAGTAAACTATTTGGACTTTGAACTATTGACCAAGGAGAAATCTGGACCAGTTGGGAACCCCTTTTTTACACAATACATAACACCAGGCAGAATCATTTAAGGGAAGCACGTAGTTACATTGCAACAACAAAAAGAGGGTCAGGAGATGGTAAAGCCAGCAGGTTTAAAACCATCCCATGGGCCTGCACAGTTGAACAGAACAGAACAAAAAAACAACAAGCAAAGGAAAAAAAAATACCAACCACAGGAAAATAGTAAAAAAAAAAGAAAAAACAAGACATGAAATAAAATAATTTAGAAAATAAAAAGAGAATGAGAAAATAAGCAGATAAATACACCATCACATATCTGGTGGGTCATAAGTGATGGTTGAAAGGGCTTATATTGGTTTGAGTCTTTACATTGTTTTTTTTAATAGGAAATCCAGCATAGTTTACCTTTTAATTTAAAAGTAAAAGAATAATCTCAGATCTACATGGACTGTTGTGTTCCTCAAACTAATACATGGCACGTTAAATTATGTCATCTCATTCCATATCTCTTCTTCTGCAACTGCAGAATAGGATTTAGACTATGTAGTAGTATACTTAAGCAAAGAATAAGTACCCTAGAACTGTTAGTACATTGAGTAAATATACATCTACTGTAGGCATGTCTAAAACTCTGATTCTGCATATTAACACCTACTGTACTGTACTGTAATCCTGATTTAGATGCGTGTGATTTCAAAGGTTTCCATCAATCGGTTATTAATTTCAGTTTTTGTGAGAGGGAGGCCAAGAGAGCCACAAAGAAAGGATACGTATGAATGAAGGCTCATCAGTATGCTGGCCTCACAATCGTCCAGAAGATTGATTTTAGCAGGGGGATGTGTGGCCTCTTGCTCCCTCTTTCTCTCCCTCGTGCTGACTGTCTCATGCAGAGTAGTCGTAATCACAGTGATGTTTTCTTCGGCATGTGATGCTCTGTAGGTCTCTGCCTGTTAGAGGTCTGATTCACTAAAATCTGATCACATCCAATTCAAAGAAAAGAACCGAAGTCTTGGAGATAAAAAAGATTACCCACAAGGAAATAAATTATCAGAGTGACTAAAAAACGGCATCTCACTCTGTGTGTTTCCTTTCCTGAATCTGCCAGTATACTGTGTGTATGTGTGTGTGTGTGTGTGTGTGTGTGTGTGTGTGTGTGTGTGTGTGAAGCAGCATCAGCATCCACAGATGAGCTTTTTTATTTTTTTTACTTGCTCTCAACCATTTCATCCCTCTTAGTTCCAAGAAGAAAATTGCCTGCCTAGATCAACAACCTTGATAAAGCCAACTGCCTTGTTGACAATGCCTTTCATTTGAATGGGCCATTAAAACAGTGAGTAGCAGCTGAGTTGCCTCAGTCTCTCTGACTGATGTGCAGCTGCTGGTCACAATGAGGCTGACACTGTTTCTAGGTTGGGTCCATATGTTTTACCGCAGTACGATAGGAAAACACAACCTCTGTTCTCATTGTTGTGCTCCATTCCAATACTAGGCTACACTACACTAGAGTTTCTGTTACATACATGCAAAAAAAATGACCTAAAAGCAGTTTGATTTTAAAGCTGCACCTATCTGTATTCTTATATCAACAATGGATCAAATGATTATGTATAATGTTAAAGAGGTCGCACATAATGATGAATCAGCAGAGAATTATCATTATCTCTGCAGGTCCCCTCAGCTTGATCAAGGGTTTCAGCAAGTTGTTTTGGTTTTACAACCTGCAACTTTGCTGTTTTGGTTCAGTGTCATTACTCTGTGATAAAGCCACTGTACATTACCTGCTCAGCAGCAGACAGCAGAAAGAATACTTAGAGACTAACTGGTGAACACAATGGTGCATTTACCAGCTTAAGTTGATGGAGACCAAAACAGAGCTAAAAGGAGCGTGAATATGCAAGTAGTGACTGTCCTGATTGGACCTATAGTTTCTTCACTTTATGGACACCAGACTGCAATGGTTTTGAATTAAATAAAGTCTTTTATCTTTGCAATGGCAACCTTTTGTTATTCATTCATTCATCATGCCTAACTGCTTATCCTGGTACAGGGTCGCAGGGGGACTGGAGCCTATCCCAGCTGACACAAGGTGAGAGGCGGGGTACACCCTGGACAGGTCGCCAGATTATCACAGGGCTGACACATACAGACAGACAACCATTCATGCTCACATTCACACCTACAAGCAATTTAGAGTCACCAATTAACCTCACCTGCATGTCTTTGGATTGTGGGAGGAAGCCGGAGTACCTGGAGAAAACCTACGTTGACACAGAAAAACATGCCAACTCTAATAGAAGGGTCCTGGCTGGCCAGTGGATTCAAACCCTGAACCCTCTTGTTGTGAGGCATCAGTACTACCTACTGCACCACCATGTGCCTGCAATGACATCCTCCATTTCATAAAGTTGTTTCATAATGTAGGAGAATGGGAAGATATTCAGAACATCACCAACTCTACATTATATTGTACATGGTTGACCCGTTCTCATGATCAACTCATCAAATACTGAGGCTTGGTCAATGTTCCTCTGTGTTGGACACTGATACCATAGTATAAAATGCAAAAAAGCTTGTATAGACTGGGAGGGAGGGATTGATGGTGGATTACTCAAACAAACACAGGACTTTCACCCAGGAGACTACTGTTGATGTCCCATGTGAAACCAAAAATCAACAGAAAATTGAATTATTTTAAGAGCATGTGAAATATGTGACATATGTCCCATGAAATACATCAAGTTACATTAATAAGAAATGTACTAATTTTAATCCAAACCATGAGCTCTTTTTCTAAACCTAACCACATAGTTCTGTGGCCTAAACTTAAGGAAGTAAACCTAAAGATGAACTAAGCCTAAAATGAAGGTTTATTCTGAAACAAGACTATGTGCATCTGAACTGTCCCTGATCATCCAAAAGTGATGCTACTGGTGCCAAAGTTTGGTGGGCCACTGATCAAGAATTGCTTTTTAACAAGTTAGGAGCGAGAATGTCTTGACATGATCCCTTATAAATAAAACTGATAAATTAATTGTATAATCTAAAACTAAGGGAAAACCCTTATTAATTTGTTTCTCTTTACAAGTGCTGACTTACTTTTCTTTTGGTATTATGTCGGTCAATTCGCAACTTTAAACCCCATCCTGTGAATCCCTCCTTCTTTCAAATGTTTCCATCTCTTTCTGACTCTAATCTACAATCTCTGAACAACCTGAATCCTGAATTTGGCCATTACTCAGTTACAATATACATGATTTTACTAATATATTATATTAAATCATCCCAAAGCTCATCTGCATGTTTGCTCAGAATGCTGAATAATTGGTAATTAATGAGGATATAGTTTGCCGCATTGTGTTAGGTGGTATTATACTAGAGTACAAGTGTTTCTGCTGTGTCCTCCCCTGTACATTGAAATTAGCTTGAAAATCACTTGCTTTAAATTACATTGTTAATATTCAGCAGTGCTGCATGATTTTGATAACAACTAATTCATCTCATAATCCACTGAGTCAGCTAATTTGGGATAATTAGGCAGTTGGAAGCAGAGCCGAGTAATTGGCCTTGGCAAAAGGTTTAGGCTTGGATTTACATTCACTGGCTACTAGTTCACAGTGACAGTGTGTTTTCCCATTGGCATGATGGCAAGCACAAAGTCTTGTGTTGTTTTATTATCTTCTGATAGTAATCACAGGCTTTGCTTCAAGGTCAGCCTCTCTTTGATGGATGCTTAAGACTGAAAGGTCCCCTATATGTGTGTCCGTCCTGTGTGTGTGTTCTGCAGCTGCTTGAAGGGAAAAGTATTAGCTGGTATTTGCCTGCTAAAGTTGCTTTTCAAATTATATCTACATGCACTGAGTGTGTGTGATCCTTCAAATTGAATTCTGGAGTATTCATGTGACTTTCTCCAAACAAGAAGGTTTTAATAGTTGTGCAATTATATAAAAAAAAAAAAATTCACAATTTTCCACTCACTTCTCCTTTCTATTCTCCTTCAGTGACTATTAAACTACCTTAAATGAAACTCAACACTTTCTGCAGTTGTGTCAAATTAAAAGCTTCGGATCAAGCCCTTTCATAATAAAAATATCAAAAGAAAGAGTGGGGCTTTATTGGATATGGCACTAAAGTTTACTCTCTGAGGGTAGAAGTCCTTGCAGAACTTTTGTCCACTGAAATACAGGTAGTATTATTAAATATAAATGCTTGCACATAAGAGGTTAAACAATATTGTGGATTCAGTTGGATTAATGATGCAGGGCTCACAGTTTGATATACTCATAATACTTTTATCAAAATAAATAAACCATGATGGTAGAACATCTCTCCCTTACTTATTTGGTAGGTAGAAAATGTGCACAAAGTTTTCAGTTTCAGTTTCACCATTCATAGTTTGTGAAATATTTTTTTTTACAGACATCAGAGAAAAAAGAAAAAAATACTCTCTTTTAGTGAAGCTCAGGAACATTTTCTTTGTGATTTGCGTTGTGGGAGAAAAATCAAGCAGGTTTTTTCAGTATGCACACTAACTGTGTTGAATACACTTTACTTACAACTGCAGGCACAGCCGTATTTTCCTACCTGCTTTTGACCACACGTTTGCATGCGCATGATGGCTACCTCATGTATCCTGCGTCTGTTTGGAACCTTGATTGTGCATGTCCTCAAAAATTAATGCTATGCATGTGCAAAATGTGAAGTGCACATGAACGGTAGGAGCAGTGCGACATACATATTTGCCATTTTCACGACTCTGATTTCAGCTCCTTCTCATTTCCAACTCGTTAAATACTGCTACTTTGCCAGTGATTTTGACATCAGACACCAACGCAAAAAGGCACTTTTCACAGCGGTTTGACATGACAATGCCACCAGGCGTCTTCAGTGTGTAACAATGCCAGCAACGACGTAATATAAGGAGCTGGAAAGTCCCTATAGGACCCAACAAACCCTGGACTTTCACCTGGGAGCCCGCTGTTCGCTTCCTGTGTGAAAGTTGAGTCAAAGCATGATGTTTTTTTTTTTTACCTCGTGCTTAGGTTGCACAAGGAAATAAACATAAAAACTAGGTATTTTATCTACGTTGTATTTTGTAAAAGAGTGTATGCATGTAAGGAGCTGAAATTGTACATTTCCTGTGAAAACATAAGTGTATTTTGAAAAGACACAATGCTTGTAACAAGCATAAATTGACACACCGTCCTGGGACATCAACAACAGATGAAGGAGGATTCCCTGTGTTTCATATTTAGGTGTGGAAAGTCCACTGACAAAACAAGGATATTTGGCAAGTTGAGATGAGAGCACAAATTGATTTAGGTACCTTACATTCTGTCTGCATTCGTGCTGCTGTCACTTTTTCAGCTGTGATCTCAGAATTAACAATAAAGTAACCTCCTGGGATGTTGCCATCTTTATTGTTAATATCGAACAAATCAGGAAGCTCTATATATGGCTTGAGTTCTCTAGTGTGCCCTCTAGTGGAATCCTACAGCTACACGCATAGAACGTGGGGTCATTCCCTAATTGATCCCCAGCTCATCCAGTCTGCCTTTCAAAGTATCCTTGGCCTTGTTCCATCAGTGTATGAAAGCGTATAAGCTGAGTAGCAGGTGGTACCTTATGTGGTAGTGTCAGCCACTAGTGTGTGAATTGTTTGAATATGTGAATGTGACATGTTATGTTAAAAGTGCTTTGTGAGGTTGGAAAACTAGAAAGGCACTAGACAAGTGCAGGTACCATTTACCAAGTACATGAACAATTATGTTCACAACAGAGCTGGTTATCTACGCAAACGTGTGGTCAACAATCAGGTATATCTACAAACTAATACAACCCACAGAGGCATTTCCTAAATTAGCATCTCTACTGGTGGATGAAAAACAGCTTGTATATGAATGTTAGCAGTTGCAGTCACAGTTGCAACAAAACTCCTTGGTTAGGTTTAGATAAATGATCACGTTTGTTTTAAAATAAGTACATTTCTTACTCATGTAAAGTGACATATCTCATGCAACATACTTCACGTAAAATACACAACACATGAACATCGGTCTCCTAGTTGAAAGTCTTGTGTTTGTTTGACCCATCTGCTACCTCTCTTTCCCACTCTGAGCAGACTTTGTTGCTCTTTATTCTGTGCCATCTGACTTCCTCCTTTGCTAATAATAATGTTGTAATTACTACAACCACTAGAGGTCGCTGCATAAAAAAAAAAAACTGTAAATATGGGTTGTAATTTCTGCTTGTAAAAACAACCTATGTATATTTTGAAAGAGGTCAGTCTCTGTTGTTACACCATAAACACCGCAAGCATGCACCACCACTACTGACATGCAGGCCGTGTAAATAGTGATTAAAACTGCATTAACAGTTATCCTCCCATGGACCACAGCCTGTACACATACACAACAGATCACAAATGAAGAACGAGGACTCGTGCAGTGTGTAAATAAAAGAGCTGGCTGAGTTTGACGCCCCGCTATGACTTTAATCCACCCGAGATGCTCCGCTGCCCCGCCCAAGGCCGCTGATTGTTTTGTGCCAAAAGACAACATGTTCTCATATTGCAGAGTGCCTTCCAGAGATGCTCATCCAGGCCTCACACACGCCATTACACTCTGTATTGTCCTCTGTGTCCCTGCCTCATTACTCCTCATCTATTTTTAAAAGGGAATATGCCTTATTACAATTAGTCTGTTTAGAGGCCAATCTGTCACGCTCATTACAGTGAACTGTCTCTGCCTGCGTTTTCCTTTTCTCTCTCTTTTATCTCCCCATCCGTCTCTGTCTCTCTGCCTCTGCTGTGTGCTTCTGACTATTTCTGGCACTTGAAGATATGGAGGGTGGAGGACAGGAGGGGACATTTTGCATATATATTTGGACTATGTGACAGAGGAGGAAACAGCAGGCTGAGATGCTGAAAGACACTTGGAGGGTGTTGGACTCAGAAGTGAGGCAGAGAAAGAGAGGGGGAAAGGGAGCCAGACAGAAAGGTGGAGGGATCTAATTTGTTCTCTTTTTATGATTTAAACGATCAAGGAGGAATTTGTGGCAATCCAAACTGCTGCCGCTAATGACAGCCAGAGACAACACTCAGACGCAGAGAGCGGAACTAGTCTCCATCTGAGATGGGTCCGTAGAGGACCACTGTTTACCAAGTCAGCCATTTCTCCTTTAATTGTCCATGATCTGGTTTCAACCTGAAATGCATTACAGTCCGGGGCCTCTGCGGACCACTCCCTTCGCTCCCTCCATCCTTTTCTTTTTCTCCTCTTATTCTAGCTCTCTGTGAACGGGGAAATAATTCCAGCTTGGCTTTCCCCACTTCACGTGAAAGGCATAGAAAAGGCACCGCGGGGAACTTTTTAGCCACTTTAAATCTGCTCAGTGAACTTCACAGCCCTTTCCCACGCCAACCTGGCTGGAGGTGCACACCATGGGGAGTGTGTGTGTGTGTGTGTGTATGTGTATGTGGAGGAGTGGGCAGAATCTCCTTGAGAAAAATGCACACACAGACGGTCACACTCCCACAACGTACTGTACATCTGGAAAAGAAAAAGGAAGAACCAAATGAATGACTCTTGAACTTCATTACGTTCCTGGGTTGCTTTGTGCCGAATGACTCTTCTCCCTCACTGCAAATGCTCCTAATTGATCATAAAATCTTAATTAGCTAGATGTCCCTCTGTCCGTCCAGGCCTGTGAGAGACTGTTTCTCGATCACTTATTTATTACGTTCTTAATTGCAATTTCACAGTGAGTGCTCATGACATTTAGAGACCTTGCAGCAGTGGACGGAGCTGATTGAGGAAGAAGAGGGGCTGTTAAGAATCCAATGCGGTAGTGACCACACACACACACACACACACACACACACACACACACACACACATACAAACCCTGTTTCCTTAAAATTAAGGTAAGATGAGACAAAACAGGGATAGACCTGCTGCAATGGGCTGCCTACCACTTGGCACCTGGAAGTAAATGTTTATGTTCATATACAACTCGTTTGCATTGACATTATACTAAACGGATTATGCTTTTATTAATATAAAGACAAATTGTGAAATTGAATGTTAAAGAATGCATCAATCAGTCAAACAACAGCATCACTAGTTTGTCCAAACACCTACGCCACCCGAGGTTTAAGTTTTGCTGACAAGTCACCTCTTATGGTCATGTTAATAATGACGCAGGCAGACATATGCCACGGTGGATGGTTAGGCGCACAAAGCTCTAACTTTAAACACCCTGCCTACTACTAACAGTCGACGTTGGTAGTGCGTTCGGATGTTATCACTCCATTAATTGGCCGTTATTAGTGGTTAGAAGCTTCACAGATGTGGATTAGAAGGGCCCTGCTACACTGACTAGTAGTGTTGGGTACTCAATACCTGTAAGGTATCAACTGAAGTAACTCAGTACCAAGTAGTATCCAGCCTGGTAGTATCAAATACCCAGCCTTACCAATTAGCATGTTCAGAATGCTGTATAGTCAAAATAAATGCTGGTTAACATGGGGAGCAATGTTGTTACGTTTCACTTTCACTTTTCTTAGGTTTAAGTCTCCTACAGATTGTGAGATTTTAGTAATCTTGTAAGTTTAGTGCAAGCTACACTGTGCGACATGGATCTAATAAACTTGATGCACGCAGACTCTACAATGAAGATGCCTACTGAATCGCAGGCGACGACGTACGTCCATTGACATCAATATGCAAAAACAAAACATCATCAGCCCGCATCATCCATCGCTGCTGCTGTAGTGGTAAGAGAAAACTGAAAACAAACATGAATCAAGCCCTTGGGGTCGTGACTGGGGATAAAAGGCAAACTTGGCAGGCCAATTTTGCCACAACAGCATAAGTGTACTATTAGCATCTATTAGCATTTGGCATTGTCGCGGTGATTGGTGCATCATTTCATGCTGCATTTCTCTTGGTACATTTGTAGACGTAGGTCATAACAGCAGTCACACAGTGAAATGGTCATCCCAAATTTTCGACACTGTCAGAATTTTATCCCAGGCTGTCTTTGATAGCAAGACTGCAACAATGGTCATCCTTGGATTTCTCACTGTGCGACACAGGACCACCGTTTCAGAGCCACGACCAAAGATATCACCTAATTTTTTTCACGTTGGTCATCTTTTGTCTGTGACAGCCCATAATCACACATTGTACATTTAAAAAACCATCATGGTTTGGGTTAGAAAAAGTATTTCATGAGACATACATCACATATTTAAAATAAGTCAATGTTGCCTTTTGGTTTCACATGGGACATAAAATCCAGTTTTCTGGGTCAAAGTCCTGTTTGACACATCCGTCATCCTCCCTAAGAGGACTTTCTCATTTTTATTAAAATGTTACATCAGCTGACTTCCTCCATCTCCATATAGCAATAAACACTGCCATTTTAGTCAGTCATAGCATTCTCGATAACAGCATTCTGAACATACTAGTCTGTGCGGCAGGGTCCTTCAAACCCATATCTATGACGCTGATAACGACTACTAATGCCCTTTTGACCTGTGTTTCTTTCCCAACCTTAACTACATGCTCCCTACATATAACCATATAAACATTTCACAAGTGCTTATTGTAGGACAGAGTTTGGAGATGCATTCACCTCAAACAGCTAAGAGGTTAATTCATGGGTGTTTTGTATGCCACCTCTTTGCTCAGGCAACTGGTTATATCCCAACCAACAGAACCAATGGCCAGACCAACAAAGACAAACGCATACTGTCTATTTTAAATATCTGCCATACTGTAGCTTATAGCCCAACATCCTTATTCAACTTAAACCTGCTATACTTTCTACAGTCATACATTCTCAGTTTTCCTGTGCTATAGATGATAATTAGCAATATTACTGGAGCACTTTGCTTCCAAATAAAGCCCAACTGTTGGCTTTTTTACAACCTCTCTGATCGTCTGACTGCAGGATGTATTTTTGGAAATGTCGCCGGGACACTTATCTGTGTACCTTGGGCCTTGGGCTCTATCAGTTGTACTCATCAAAGCAACCAAAAACAGGATTCTAACTTTAATGCAGTGTTTGAGTAGCCACATGAGATACAGGATACCCAAACCTTCCACCCAGAACTGCCTTTGGCTTCTTTGTGGTATAAGTTCAGGATTGGATAAAACATTTACAGCGAACATAATACAGACCAGAATTCCTCCCAAAAATATTCGGCAGAGTAAATTAGTAGTATTAGACTATAAACCTAAAGGTTGCCTCAAAACATACAAACTACGATGTGTTTCTGAAGTAGTGATCTGAGCATATGGCACTGACAACACCCTGCATTGGCCTGATGTTTCCAACTGCACGAACATGATCGTAATCACCTATAAACTCATCCACTCTCACAAAGGCACAGGTTCAAAAACACTCGGTGGCAGCAAACAGCTTTCAATAAGCACGGCTGAACGAGTTGCCCAAACAGGTGCTGAGCAAATCTAGAGATGCTACACTCATCAGGAGAGCGGATAAATGTTTGCAAAATATCTGTGAAAAGCAACAATTTGTAATATTTTGTGGTCCTGGATGTGGTCTGCCTGTTGTCTCTGTATCTGATACATAATTACAGCTAAAGAATGAGCCGGCAGGGGATTACGGGAGGATTTGGAGGGTGATCTCTCATCCTCTTCTCTCCTCCCTGCTTTGGCTCCAAAAAGTTTCAGCTGCTTATCTTATCCCTCAAGGAGACGGAGGCAGAAAACGCAGAGCGTGATAGGCTGGGGGAGGGAGACACAGACCATGAATTTATGTACATGCGGAAGTGTACACAAACACAGCCGCATCCAATTACACACACAAACACGAACCATCGCTCACTCACACACTCATAATCTCTTGCTTTCTCACTCTTTCTCTCTGGTTGCTCCCTGTTGGCCTGCCTCTTACATAAGCAGATGATGCATGTTAACTCCAGAGAGGCCGATAGATTTGCGGTCTAACAAAGGGTCAACAGGCTGGCAGCAGAGGGCCATGGATATAAATAATATTTCCTTGAGTGGTTTTGAAAATCTATCAACTCTAGTCTGTACAGACGGTGGCTGTGGGCAAAGTCAGGGACATCTGTTCAGCTCAGACACTTTCATAAAAATATATGGAATACCAGTCAACTGTGCTTGGCATTTCCATATTCATTTTAAAGCCAATATATGGAATACATTGAACATAAACAAAAGGTTATGCTGCATTCCATTTACCTCGGAAGTCTGAGCTGGGAATAACATCACACCCCAGATGACTTCCGATGCAAGTCAAAATACCAAATACCCGCAGCAGTGATACCAGGTTAACCATAGTTAGTAATATCACTTGATAACAACTCATACTGTAGCAACAAGTCCAGAGATAGAAGTTAGGCTGTACTTCTTATATGACTGTTTTCATGTGACACAAGTAAAACAGTTCAATGAAATCACAAAAGACACATTTCCTCACTTTCCCCTGATGGCATTTAACTATGTAGATAGTTTTGGTTATACTTGTCTAGATATGTCTATGATTCAAGGTTATGTGACATTGAAGGGTTGGTGAAATGACCGTGAATCTATATTGCAATAAACTGTTATGTTACAATAAACATAATGCAAAAAACTCCTTCTAATGCCCCCAGCACACACAAAGTGTTTTAGCAGCTGGAGGAGGCCTGTATTAATTGTTTTTAAGGATAATTACACTTTTTGCTCTATATTTTTGTGTTGCTACACGCCTCACATTTCTACATTCTAAACTCAACTCAGAATGGAAAAGCCCTCCACATCATCTCTGTTTCTTTGTCAGTGTCCAATCTGATGATTTGAGAGGCGAGTCTTCTGTGGTGGTCACGACAGCAAGTTTACAGTTGGTTAACAATAGAGAAGAAACTGGTGGTAGTGGTTGCTGGATACCCAGAGCTATACGACTTTACAAACTGCAGATACAAACTGCCCCCTAGTCATCCTAAAATATGCATGGAAATGGCCATCATCGAGGTGAAGCTCCTGGACCAACTGGTGGTAATCTCTATGATCCAACCTCTTTGTTACATATTACATATTACTTATGCACTCACACAGATCTCCATTTCCCTGTGCCCAACAAACTATTTGTTGACAGCCTTGCACCCTCAACCAGAGCTACAGCAAGTACCCTCTGCCTGTCCATTTTAGTATCTAGCTACTAATTACTGTCAAATAAATTAAATTGATTGATTGATTACACAGGAATTATTCAGTTAAAAAAAGGCATTGAGCCTCCCGATTTGCAACCTGCAAAACTCTTTCTGTTTGATCAAGACCTAACTTTCCAATATATTAGTGCATCATATTTCCTTAATTGCCATTATAATGGTCATAGAAGATGATTGTCTGCACTCTCCATAGCAACGACATGTCCTCACATCCACCCCTGTATCTATATGTGTTACATTAACTCAGATCTTTGTGACTATATTTTCTTACAATGTACATAGCACATTCCTTTTTTATCATTTTTTATACTATACTTCAAACTGTGAACCTCTGCACATTCCTTGGACAATATTGTACATTTCTGCGCAACCACTATCATTTCATTTTTTTCATTTGTTCTTACTACTTTAATTCCTTGTATGTGGAAACCTAACTGGCATAAACCACATTCTGATTCTAACTCTGGCTCTAATTCACTTCTGATGTAAGTAAGCCTTAGCAACCAGTCCTCCAACCCATACGACCACATCTTATGCTACAGCAGTGTTTCCTAAGGTAGTGTCCTTACTGGTGTGGCAAGGTTTAATGTAACATGACAATGTAATGTGAATTGTCAACATGATGTTTCGTGACAATGTAACAAGCTGACTTTGACTGGGGATTGTTTTGTCGACTGCTGTTTTCTGAGGTCAAGAATCAACTGTCAGAGGTTGTCAAAGCATGGGCGGGGAGACTCCAAATTTACAAAGGAAACAAAATGGGGGTATGAAAGAACTGAGTTACACTATGGGAAATGCAGGATCCATCTTTTGGACTCATACTATGGGCTATGACAGCGTATTTGAGCTATCGCTGAGCTAACGTTGACCATTCTTCTTGGAAATCTGCCTCTTCTCAGTCTCCAAACATGAAATAAAAATGAAATAAATTGCTGGAATACAGCTTTAAAGAGATCTTCAAAGAGATCTTTTCAAACCAAATAGGAAAAAACTCCTTACGTATGTCGCAGGAAGGTTGACAGGTATAGTAGATCTCAGAAGAGCACCAGACTTCACTTTGTCAAACCTGCAGGAAATCCACATTCTCCTTACTCTTTATTGTGATACAGTATCTTGCATTCACACGGGTGCAATGAAATGAAAATTGTCTCAGTTTGAGATGTCTTCATAACGATGATGTGTTCAGATGAATCCAAAGGTGGGGCTGACATTGAGATGACATGGATTTTTCTTTCATTATTTCCAGTCCTTAATGTTACGTGTCATCATGTTTCTCTGAGAAAACCTCCCCCAGGCAGCAGTGTTAATCTGATCTGTTCAAGGGCGTTACAACATCCCAAATGTCTCCCCACGAGTACTGGCACTGGAGCTACTCCCTGTCGTTCCATTAGAGAAACCATCATGTCTGCCAGAGGGAGTGTCACAGAGAGAGAGAGGAAAGGAGGGAGACAGAGGTGGAGACTCGGTGTGATTAAACATGTCAGCCATGTGTGTTTAGGGACATTTGATTTGGTCGTCTGTGCCACTGCTACGGCTCTCATAACACAAACCTAACCCACCAGGTCCGTTGATGGACCGAGACATTACCTAAAACCGTGTCCCATGTCTGTATATTATCCTGCATGTTTGACAGCCTCACCTGAGGGACAGGCAATGATGTGTATGTATCTTGCTCGTTTCCTGGGCCCTGTACTGTCACACGACGTGATTCTATAATGTGATTTTGACCTTGAAATGAGAAACTGTGTTGGGCAAATACTGAGGATATTGGTTTTTCACAGTCAAAGCGAGACCATGTCAAGATAGCTTGTCTCGTGTCACTCTGCCCGTCGCTGCTGATGAGTGTGAACTTCTCGCTTCATAAGAGATTTGCAATAAAAGGCCTGATGGAAAGATCCAGGCGACACCGACCGTAGCACACGGCTAATATCTGACAAGTAGACGGAAGGCGCATGTTGATAGAGGAGCAATATAGTCACATTTTTTTCATGATGATGACAAGATTAGAGTTTAGTGATCCCTTTGAGGACACAGGGTCATTGCAGACATCAAATAATGGTCAGATCTCCAATAAACAAATAATAAAACAATTCAGCATAATGTACATTTCCACAGCACTATTTCTCATGTCATGCTCACCACTCTGCTTCTGAGTCTCTTTATTTAATTTGAACACTGTTCTCCCACATTAAAGGGACAGTGTTAGAGATATGGGCCCTAGGGATGTCTGCTTTTCCTCCAGTATAATGTGACTAGATGGCATTCAGCTTCTGGTGCTTAAGAGCCCCCCAAAAACTAAGAAAAACATTTGAAAAGCTCACACAGACTTCACACGCGATCCATTGCATACATCACCAGTGTAGCATGTTACACATGCAAGCATTCAAGGCCATGTTATTATTAAAATAAGTCTATGTTGAGTTCGGGATGCAAACCCTGATCTTGTGGGTGAAAGTCCTGTCTTTGTTTGATCCATTCACCTCCCTTCCTGCCCATCCTATAGAAGCGTCTTCAATATTTGTACAAACTTATGAGTTTGTCGCTCTTTATGCTACATGACGTAGTACTGAAAAACAGCAGATGTTGTAAAACAGTATAAAATATTTTGGTGGTGCCAGTAAACATTTACTGATAGATTCAGTACCAACATTTTTGTGTCTTACCTGACAGGCTACTTAATTTATAAGTTAAGTTTGTTTTTTATGAACACAATTTTAAGGAGACAGGGTTGTGGAACAAATAGCTTACTACATTAATGATTTATATGGTTATATAAAAATGTACATTATCCTGAATATAAGAGGTAGACATGGAGGAAGTTTGAGTTTGTGTTAACAGAAGTGCACAAACAGTGCTTACAAATATTAAAATCAGAGAAAATCATGAATGAAATCTCTAAATTTGAAGTAAATACCACTATTGTAGAATTTACATTACAAGCAGAAAGATAAAAATAGGAGTGCATTGGACTATTGAATGTAACAAAATGTAGGCAGTAAGAGTCGGAACTGTGAAGTGTTGTGAATCGTTCTGGTAACGTGTAAGTAAAAACTGGAGGCTGTAACTCAGCCACTGGTTCACTTTGTTGGTTGTGTGCATGTTAGATAGCTCTGTGGTGGAGAGCTCTTCACACAGCAGTGTTACATGTCAGTCAAGCCCTCAGCGTGGGCTAAAAAAACCAAGAGATGAGTTAGTGGAGGACAAGGAGGTCGAGTGGAAGAGAAGGAAGCAGAGGAGGAGGAGGAGGGGCAGATGGAGTAGCGAGGATGAAACATCTGCACGGCATGGGAGATGACAGAGCAAAGCTGATGTGACGGAGGGCAGGACAGCTGTGGGAGATGAGAGACAGACAAAGAGGGAGAGAGAGGAAAAAAGACAAAGACAAAAAGGCAGGAAGAGGAGGCGACGGGATGCTGGCGTGGTCTGTCAGAGATGAATGCAGTGAACAGGTAGAAACAAACAGCAAACAGAGAGCTCGCCTCACAATTCAGTTAGATAAAGCATCCAAAAATGGAAAAACCCAGCTGACTCTCATGGTTGGTTTGAACTGAAGGATGACTCAGCTCTCTGGGTGACCTTTGGGCTCAAAACCCTCTTTTTGCTAAAAGCCTTTTGTAAGACTTCACAAATTGACAATTCCTCTCACTTAGCTGCAGGTAAGTGACCTCCTGACCAAAGTGCCACTAATCACTGTAGTGGAGAGTGTTCTGCTTTGAAAAGGAGGGAAAAAGCTCAGTTGGGTTGGTCACGTTGGACTCACACATCTATTGATAATGTGTTGCTTCCATTTTCATTAAAGGGTCAGTTCAGCCAAATCACCAATCAACATACATTTTCTCACTCATCTCTAGTAGTATCTAGCAGAGTTTGGCTTGGGTCGCACATTTCTTTCCAAACCCAATCTCAGCCCAAGAGAGTAGTAACTGAACCTCACCCGAACCTAACACTCATTATGTTTTAATATTCTAATCCAATACAGCCCAACACAGTTAATGTAATTACTGAAGGACTGACTTTGTCCTCCTCAAGCTCTTGTTGTAACCATGGTTACAGCTTGCCTGTAGGCTACGACTGCACACTACGACTACGACTGACCGTCAAAAGGTGTTATTTTATATGGAGTTACAGGTAGATTGTTTTAACAGACACGTTACTCACACACACATTACGCAACTTTGCAGTTATAGATCATAAAATTTGAGTCTTACTACAGTCAAGTTTTCATCTACACAAACTCTTCTTGAACTGTAACCACTGTTAACTCAAGTATTTACATAATCCAGCCATCTTGGTTTATTTGGATTTATCGTGGAGGAATAGCATGGCATCCACTGTGGATGCTTCAGTACTGTCCTCCTCTGTTCGATCGGTCTTCCATCAACACTGAAGTTTTGATCACTGCTGCTGCTTGCTGGAAAGGCTGGAATGTTCCGAGCAAGTATTTCGAGTGCCGAGTGACATTTGACAATGGCATTTTGTTTAACGTACTCCTGCATTAGCTAGTTAATGTAACTTCAATATTTACCAACCTAAATAGCCGATAATGTGTTGCATTCATGCTTCTGACGTAAATATAGGCCCAACACTGACACGGTCCATCATCATCCATCATATGAACATCATTCATAAATATTTATCCGCATCTGGCCCAACCCATCAGGTCCTGCTGGGTCTTTCCTGGTATCCTCACTCTAGTATGCAGCCATGCGCACTCTAGTATGTAGCCATGTGCAGGATAAGCGCATTTTCCATAACCATTTATCCTGTTGGGGGTCGCAGGTGTGCTAGATCCTATCCTAGCTTACAGCGAAAGGCAGAGTAGACCCTGGACAGGTTGCCAGACTATCGCAGGGCTGACACATAGAGACAGACAACCATTCACACTCACATTCACAACTGCAGGCAATTTAGAGTCACCAATGAACCAAACCTGCATGCCTTTGGACTGTGGGAGAAAGCCGGAGTAAAACCCAAGGGAAGATACAAACTCAGCACAGAAGACATTAATTTCAATTTAGCACTAATTTTAATTGAATGTCTAGAAAATCAAGAACAGAAATGAATCTACATTTCCATCCACTGAGGTTATGTCATACTAGGAGCTGAAGGTATCAAGGTAAACAGGTTGTGGTGCTGTTTTTTTTTTTTTTTTTTTAGAGCTAAATGAAAATGCTCATTAAAAACAGATGGATGGAAATGCACTTATTGTCCTTGTTGCTCTGGATAATTCAGACTTTGCTGTGAGCATTTTTTACACTTTGTATTATAGAAATAATCCCTACAAACACTGTTGAGAGTATGTTCTGTCGTGAGACTAGCAAATAAAGTATTTATATAAATCTTTCAATATGTCACAAAAATCTGCTGTAGTTTGTAACTGTGAGTGTGATTCAAGCAAACAGGAAGATTAAAGTTTGATTCTCTTGGAGTTTTCTTGCTCAGGAACATGTCAGAGCTTTAATGACACTGTTGTGGTATGTCAAGTGTCAACTGCAAACCAAACGTGTATTCATGTAAATATATGATGTAAAATTATTCTTACCAGAGGGAAAGATTCTCCCTTATGTCTGTGCAATACCTGCAAGGTTATATTCCACCCAAAATAAAAAGAAAAAACAAACAACTCAGTTGAAATAGTCTACATTGTGACCAGTTTTCATGGCATCATCCCTACAGATATTTCACACTGTAGTAGGGCTACAAATACTTTTAATTATCCATTATTATTCATCAGATGCGTTGTTTTTATCCCACAACAGTTCAAAACCCAAAAATAAAAATAAAAAAATAAAAATTTGAATGGGTGAGTTATAAAAAAATCAACTCTGTTCAGTTTTCATGAATGTAGAAATTAGCCATAGACACTTTTTTTGGTAGGCTATTCATCTCTGCTGTAAAGTTAGACATTTTAACACAGGGGTCTATAGGGATCAATTTGTTTTTGGAGCCACCTTTGAATGGCAATTCAAGAAAATTAAGTTTTTGGTCTTTCACTTCATTTTTCTGCCCTGGAGGTTGTCTCTTGGTCTACAGAGAAAGGAGTGACTTGTTTTCTTTGAGCACCTAAAAGGATTTTAATGTGAAATATTTGTGGAGGAAGTGTTGAGGTTCACATGGTCTGGTATAAACGAGAAACTTGGCCAATGTCGGGCAAGTTACTTTAAAACATTAGATAGTGAAGCTTTAAGTCAACCCTCATTGGAAGAAGTCAAGTGACAGCAACTCCATACTCAGTACTACACCGAACTTTGAAACTTCTTGGACACTTGCAGTCACTTGCAGTATAATCCACTTCTCCACCAAAATCTGACTAAACACACCTTATATACATTCACCGTGAGATTCTATAAACTTGGTTCTGTAATCTCCTCTTTGTTGCATCATGACCTCTGGCAAAGGCTTATGTGCTCCGCCCTAATCTCTCGTGTGTTCAGCCCTTCGAGGTCATGTGGAGGGCGAACACCAGGCACTGTCTGCCTGCCTCAACATCTGATAACAGTTGACCTGTGACTCTATACAGCTGAACACACAGACAGGATTATCCATTTCCAGGGCTGTAACAATGCCTTGTGGATTTGTCAGAGCTGAGCATACAGTCATGTCTGACTACTTCTAAGTTAATGAAATGTTTAAGGCAACATATTTTTTTCATTGCGGCCTCCCTCTGCTTTTTTGATCACAAGGTAAAAGACAAGAGAGGGGCCGACGGTGCTGAGGACAGTCACGATCAGGGACAACTAGCTAATTAAATATCACATCAGTGAGCACAGGAGCTCTGTGGCCTGCTGTGAATGTAAACGGGAAAAAAGGGCAGCCATGCCCAGCCCCAGTGCTTTCCATTTCAATCCAGTCCACTGCAGAGCTCATTACAGAGATTTAGGTGTACAGTGTTGATTGCAAATGGTGGAGGGAGTGGCTCTTAGTAAAGAAAAGATGAGCACCTACAGTGGCTTTGAAGTGGAGAGAAGCTAAACCTCACTAATATCTCCAACACAGGATGCAGGTTTTATGAATCCACCTTGCGTACTCATAAACCTCAGGTTTCTCATCACCATTTATAGTATTTCATAAGCTACAACAAGACCATATTAGCATCGTCATTAATCTCATCCTTAATTACCAGAAGCACACAACTAAGGCTTTCCTGATTAATCTGTAAAGACTTTCATTTGTAACACTGCTGCTTTCCTTGGGGTCTGTCTCTCTTTCTCTGTTCATGGAAGCGACAGGGCAGCGGTTTTATTTGCGCCACTTGAGCAGAAGACAGAAGCCATTTTGCTCAGCGGAGCAGATCTTAGGGCGTAATTACGCCAGTTGATTGGTAAATTAGATTAGAGTGTGGAGGTGCATGCTGTGTAGGAGATGAAATCAAACACTTTGGGGACTACGTGGATCAGGCTTTCAGAGGTACTACCCTCAACATTTCTTGGAGACACATACATCCACATATATGGCTTTGTACTTCAGTGCAATTGGTGGTTAGGTTTAGGCACAAAAATTGGTCATGGTAGATCATGGTTTGGCTCGATATCCCCTGTTTTAGAGACATAATGCCTGATCCCTCTTGGTAAAAAACAACCGGCTTCCTCACCACCATCCCCGTGGAAAAGGCAGCAATTTCTCAATAAAAGACAACTGCTTTTTGTGGCACCATCCCCACTGGAGAACAGTGGGTTGCTACAAAATAACTAAGAATTGGTACCTAATAAGCTGCTGGAGATAGTGATGTGCTGCAACAAAACACTCATGTTTGGTGCCTAAAAAGCTGCTGGAAAAACAGTAATGGGTCACCAGAAAAACAGCAACGTTCGGTGTCTGAAGAGCTGTTGGAAAAAAGAGATGGGTCATGACAAAACACCAACATTTGGTGCCTAAAAAGCCACTGGAAACTCATGGGTTGCCACACAGCATCCACATAGAAAGCAGCTAAAAAGCAGCGATGAGTCCCCAAAAAAACTCCTTAAAATCAACTGTGAAAAACAGTGATAGGTCGCTATAAAAACACCAAAGTTAGGTGCCTAAAAAGCTGCTGGTCAAACAGCAGTGGGTTGCCACAAAACACCCACTTTTGGTGCCTAAAAAGCCACTGGAAACACAGCATTGACTTGCTAAATCACAACTGTTTTTTTTAAACAAACAATACCAATATTTTCTTCCGGTGATGCCCTTTTGCACAGGCTAAAGATTGGCATGTGTGAAGATGTGAGTGCTTGCCTTTCAACAAGTTCAAACTTGATCTTGCAGTTCAGTTCAGTAAAATTCAGCCTTACAAGCATGGATGTAAAGAAAGAATATTGCAGGTTCAGTACATCTCAAACCAATTAGTATATCGCATTTACAGTACCTTAGAAATATATCATAGGAATAGGAAATAAATTGCAATGAATAGAAGCCATGGAGTGGCAGAACTCCAGCTACAGAACTTAAATAAATTACATTATGTACCTCTGATCTGCAGAGAAAGTTAAAAGAACATAAAAAGTAAGTTAAATGAATAAGCAATGACTTCTGAGTTTGTAACTTGCTGAGAAAACTTTCCAGCCGTCGTTTTTTATCTGCAGCAAACACTAGCAGAAGTTTCATCACATTGGAGAAAAGGGGTTTATCATTATAATTGAGAGCAAAGATCAAGAAAAGCCCTTAGAAACCTATTTGGAAGCTAAAATGTTTACTTCAGAGAAGCTAAGACGCCTCTACTAATACAATTTCTTATACTGAATAAATAATATCTTGTAAGTAATTCTCATGATTGGTCCCCAGAGGTATTGGAGGCAAATATCAGGTGCAGGGATTCTGCCACTTTAGTGTTTGCCTGGTTGTCTTTTTCCATTCCTCTTTACCTAACCTTTGGACGATACACACTCCCTTTCATTGACATGCTCGACCAGCCCCTCAAGCAACAGCTTTTTTCCGCTCCCTCTATCTGACCATTGCTGATGGGAGGAGCTCCTCTGGGAATGTGTCGGCATTTGTCTACCTGTGGAGCAGGTCCATCTGCCCCAATCTACCGGGATTGAAGGTGGTGTTGTTGGTGACATATAGAACGGAAGGAAGAAAGGGGGTTAGGTATGGAGAGGGAGGCGTTGTAGATCAAGGGGGATTTTCTGCTTGTCAAGCTCCCTTCGTCTTTCTGAGAGGCAAGGAGGGAAGCGGTGCAGCTGTCGCTACACTATCCACCTGGGTACTTCAAAAAGACACCCAGATGTTCAACACTGTGGCATACACACACATCATCAACCACCCCAACCCAGCCCCAACACCGCGACACACACACAAACACCGAGACGGCTGGTGAGAACATTACCCACTTGACTTGAAACTCCCATTGCATTTGACACGTCCCTCCCATCCTTGTCTGCTCCCATATTACACTGGCAACTGCAGCTGTTGCGAGATCACACGTAATTTGCTCCTTTCTTCCTTGTTGTCATGCCAAAAAAAAGTCTAATTTTTGTTGTACCAAGCATGAGCCTCTATTGAAACTATCTTTGTAAAACCAGAGGCATGGGGCTGCACCACAGAGACAATGTCAGCACACTGCACTGTGGGTGGTCGTAATTTGCTGTTTAACGGGCATCCAGATGGCTCAGTTGATTCGACCATAATAGTGGTATCATCAAAATGGTGGTATCATCAGCTCCTATACTTTTAGGAATCTGCATAATCACAGGAATAAAACATAGAGTAAAGCCTTCTGTGTTGGAATAGAACAGTATAGTACAGTATGTACATATACAGTTTTCACCCCTCCGCAGTTTCTCTTTGACATGCAGCTTACTGTCTCAAAATTGTACAGCAGCTTAAACATGGCTGGATCACACTTTAGGGGGCACTGGGGCAAAAGTTTACTGATGGATCCACAAAATAGAGTGAATTTATCAGACTTATACATGCCAGCTACATTATTTGCCCAGACCCCCAGAAACCAGTACACCAATGCTGGGACAGTAATACCTGGCTGCAGGTTTTTTGTGTGTCAGTTGGTTTGTGGATATTATGATTTAACACAACTTTTTGTGTGAATATGCACATGCACAATCTGAACTTTGAAATATGAACAAAAAGCTTGTAAAACTAAATTTTGATGCAGGGCTCTTGTACAAAAGCTGTCAAGATTAAGAAATAATGCACAATCTGCCATAGTTTGGGGGTGGGGGGGGTGGGGGGGGTCTTCACTTGTGTCTCAAGTAAAGACATGTGATCAAATCTCACTTCCCCTCTCTGTATGCAAATAAACGTGTACATCATTTCATTCACCATCATAGGAGAGCTCCATGCTGGGGACAGTTGGTGAGAGTCCGCATGTGTACACACATTGACAGGGCTATCTATTAGCATCATGCAGCTAATGTTACTTCACTGTTATTAACGGTAAGGGTCGAACTGTTTTAACAGCTGCTGCTTTGTTAGCTCAGGCTAACCGTTCGCTTAGAGAAGAGCGGCTCCAGAGACGGTTCATCAGTGCTGCATTTAACCTGTGTAATGGCAGCAACAAAAGGTTTACTTATCTATATGGGGGTCAGATAAGCAAAGACGTCAGATGAGTAGGCAGATCTTAAATGTTACCCAGGATACATTAGCATACACACCGACAAAGAATGTGGCCATATGTGGCCCAGACCACCTCCGAATGTGGTTTGAGCAATTGGATCTCAAGATACGTTCAGGACACATTGGGTGCATTCACAGCTGTACTTAAAGCTGTCCACTTGTGATCTGATCACCCAGGAGACATGTTAATACCAGGTGTAAATAGTGTTGCCAACTTGGGGACTTTAGACCCTCTTAACAACTTTATTTCTAAAAAGTGACTGGCAAATTTAACGACTTACAGTATTTAGACTGTTAGGGAGAAAGACAAAAATATGTTATATTGTAAATCATTCCAGTGCATGCTGCTCAGAGTGATGGCAGACCACGGCTCTTTTGCCATCAGCGTGGAGTTTGTCCGCTTCTCTTCTCTTGCACTGTGCAATAGGTTATGGACAGGCAGGACAGAGGGAGAAGAGTCGCCACTTGTGGAAGTTTAGTTGTAGTGAGTATCTCGCTCTCTGGACTGGAAGCACAGAAAATGGTGCACTACAGAATAAGCGCTATAGCTCTTATGCCATTCAAATGTTTTATTCAGGATTTTTCTATTCTAATTATGGGAAGTTTTGATGCTTTCATTGATGAATGAGAATGTGTCCAATATGCAAATGATCGTATGACGTTATCTGGCGACTGTTTGGAGCCAGTGCTAGCTACTTTTATTAGAAAAGAGTTGGCAACACTGAGTATAAAAAGATCCTCTGTTACACATATTTTGAACTGCTTCAAAAGGATATATGTTCTGGAAATCTATTTTTGATACTTCCCCTAAATGTATCAGCGATACATCAATAGGCCTATCCTCACTCATTGTCTTGAGTGTCTCCAAAGGATGACTACAGTATGTGAATGGGTCAAAATGATCTCTCCGTTCCTTCCTTCCTTGAAGACTTAATCTGTAGTCATTAACTCCAATATATAAAGACGTTATGTATTGTACTCAATTAGATAAGACTTGCTAATCAATAATACATTATTCACACTGTATACATTACAGAACCTGACTGTTCACACCAGTTGTTCCTGACTGGTTTTCCCTCAAGACAAAGTTCAGCTGGAGTATCACACTTTACGAAATGAAAGAACGAAATAAAAAGCAACAAGAAAGTGCAACAAGGGATTAAAAGCAGCATTCATTGCAAACATTGCAACAGCAGTTACAGTTAATTCTGTCTTATTCGGGTCTCTAAAACTGTTTTCAAAAACAGAAAGTTGCTACATATTTTGTGTCTTGTATTGGCTGTTTTGAGGGGCGAGCTAATTTCTTCTCAGTCTGTGCTACAAGCAGAAGAGATTTTAGAAGGGCCAGATCACAGTCAGCTATGCCCTACACAGTGTGTCAGGGGCGTGCCAAATGCACTGTTGGTCACTTTGTGGCCAGGCGCACATGTTGCACCTGTGGCATACTTGGATACAGGGTGGGATCAGAAAGAAGACATTATCATATTATTATGGATGGGCGTGTTAGAGGCTGTGACAATCATGACCAATCGCATTCACTACTTTCTTCCCCTCTTAACACAGGGCTCTCCCTACCGTGACAGGATGATGAGCATTTTCCTCATGTCCCAGACTTTTTACTGTTGTCTGGGATGTGCAGAGTTTCAGATATGAATACAGCAGCTTAAATATACTGCCAAGAGCAGATGATGACTCTTTATACGAAATTCACATTTTTTGGACATGCTGAAGAATCAAAAACTCTTTTGTCTCTGGGAGCAGCACAGTAAAATCTTTATGAAATCATGTTTGCCATCACAGCCAGAAGTATTGTAATTAAATGTGGAGCTCTAGGCCATACTTTGGTTGGGTTAGCCAGTGTTTTGGATGGAGACAGTGGGGGACTGGCAGGAACGGATGAGAGGCATTAGCAGAGGAGAGAGGATTTAATTGATCTACGATTTTTCGCTGAACTGTGTGAACAGTATTAATGCATCAGCTCCAACACGCCTGTTGATTTGCAGGAGAAACTGTGTACAACAATTAATCATAACGACAAGTTTGATGTGCACATCCGCACTGAGGTTTCTGTGGTTAGTTTGCAAGTCTGGTTTTGGTTGCACAAAATTTAGCAAGTGGGGTCTACTGTGTATAATTTTGGTTTGACAGTGACAAGTAAAGAGAATTCATGCATACTGCTCTATTACTTGCAATAAACCTTGTAAATTAACAACATTTCAGTCCTTAGACCTTCATGAGGTAAAGCTGAGAAACAAAGAACAAACACTTTAATGAAGTAAATGGAAAGGATAGCTTTGGAATTTATTTTTTTGTCTGTGTAATGACAGGAAAGCTGGTTGAAAAAAAGTAGAATTAAAGTGCAAAGACGAAAACAGCACAAATATAAGTAAGTGATTTTAGAGTGTTTTTTGTGGGTGTGCCTTTACCAAGTAAAGTGACCAAAATGTTATGGAACAACAGTGACCTGAGCTGTTGACCTGCTCCGAGCAGATGCGTGGCAGACTGCGCAAAACACATTAATTCTTGCAGCAAGATTATAATACACTACTGGAATGGCATTGCCACACCCTCTGCTTGCCTCCCACTACGCTTTAGGCAAGCCATCAAAGCACAACATCGGCATGGTTGAGGAAATAATCGCTGTGTTCAGCATCCTGCGCTGACACCACGTTGAAACCTAAGGACTCATATACGCCTAAAGATATGGAGACAGATGGAACCTTAAGACTGGACAGTGCAATGCTATTGCTCCGATGGCCTCTAAAGCCCTATTGTTTTGAAAAAGGTCCCATTGGACCAAAAGGCAATTTGTCAATTTGACTACCAGTTATCCCAAAATTAAACAGCCATTTCTCAAAAAATATGCCACACACGTTCCCAAACAGAAGTACAAGGCAAATTATTATGCAGAATGACATTTCGAACCTTCTTACTAAGGCAAAGGTATTATGCCCTACTCTGATTGATTAACCCTGATATTCTTACCCTAACCTCAACCAATATCACTCCTCATGCGTAAACCTAACCAACCCAACCAATGAAGGCAACAAGCACCAACCAGTCAGAGGCAGAGTAGAGTACGTCATGCCTTTGCCAAAGTCAGGAAGTCCAATGACGGTATTTCAACATCACAATTATCAATGTGCTTCTGTTTGGGAGAGTGCTGTCTGAATGACCCTTCAAAGCAATGGCCATTTGTTTTCGGGATAACAGGCTGTCGTAAAAATGGTCTACTGGGACTTTTGATGTATGCGTTGTTGAACAATGGACTTACTGTTCACCTTTGGACTGCAACCCATCTCTTAGCCAACCAATGAGTTACACTGTATGTATCATTTACATTCATTGTACTATCCACTGTACATACTACAGTAGCTTATATACTTGTGTATTGATCATACGGCACAGAGTAACATTCATTCAAACTATTAAGGCATCACATAGTTTATAATGCATCCTTTGCATCTGGTAAAATGTATTCCTGTTCCTAAATTGTATATAATTATATACACTTCATCTACTGTTAGATAGTAATTTGTTGGACTGGTACTTACTCTGTGCAATGACAATTAAGAATCTAATCTCATTTAATTAGGGGATCAGTTATGAAATTCTGGCTACCTGGCGACAATTTACCTTTTTTAAACACAGGAGCTAATAAAACTCCATAATGTACCTAGTGTGCATATTTTGCGTGCCATATACCTTACTGCATATACAACATATTTATATGCTGCCATTTGTCCTTTTCACTTTCTTTTTTTTTTTGTCTGGCAGAATTATTCTTGTGTTTTGGGGAAGTGAAAAGGGAAAATGTGTCTTTCAATAACAGACCAATACTGGTTTTTGCCTTAGCACTACATTAATATCATTATCCCCTGCAGCATTAATATTATTTTAAAAGGGTCTTCCTAGAATCAGCTTTCATTTGTATTCCCCGAACAGATGTTAAGAACATCAAATTAAAGCACGCCAAAGAGATTTGTGCAGCCTGTAAAACACTTGTTGCTTCCTGCAGCTGCTGCAGATGCAGGTTTTACCCTTTCACTCCCTGCCACCAGGGGGAGTGTTGAGACTGAAAAACTCAGATGGCACACTCCGGCAATTTGTGGATGCAAGCAGGCATGGAGGCACAATCAGACACCTTCACACACACACATACAGAGTACAGAGTCCAACACCCCTTTTGGCAGCGAGCAGTGAGACTGATGCAAAGGTGAACAACGCGATAGGAGGTTATTTTTTCAGCCGAGCCAGGTTCAATTTCAACGCTTTGATCTGTGAAATAATGGCAGCGGGCTGCAACATTGTCATTTCCCGCAGGAGCAAGTGAAGGAATTGCGAGAGACGGGCTAATTCTGCCACGCTGAGAGCAAAGAGGCAGACGCAAGGCCGAGAAAGGTTGCACGGCGAGGAGGAAGAGGAGATATGGAAAGGGTGCCGGCTGAGCCACAAAGAAGGAGAGAAGAGACAGAAATGATGGCAGGGGAATTGAAAAAGAAAAGAAGACAGAAGAAGAAAGAGAGGAGGACATGACAGTGGAGGGGATGCTGGTGTGACAGCCAAGTGGCAGCGGGTTACAAATACAGGAGAGATGACAGAGGAGATGAGGGGAGGGAGGGAGAGGAAAGTACCGGGCAGGATGATAGAGAGAGCCTGAAGGAGAATGAGGAGGCGGGAAAGACAGTGAGAGAGAGGAAGAGAAGGAGGAGGAGGTGGGAGGCAGTAAAGCGGTTATGGTGCTGGTCTTTCCGTTGGCAGTCACCAGGTGAGATGAGGGCAGACACCTCTATTCCAGCACAGGGCAGACCAGTGGCACCCAAGGGCTCTGGGGTCTGCTGAATATTACATGAGCCTGTTCCTCTATGAACACACACACATGTACACACACACACTCCAATGGATGTCTAAAGATGAACATGCGAGCATACATTCACACACACATATGGAAGGGGGTGGGTGGATGGAGCCAATGGGGCTTGTGGATCAAAAGAGACTTAAATCCCACAGAAAGAGGGAGAGGGATCAGACTCAGGGAGGTGGGAGAGTGTTTGCGAGTGTCAGGCTGGATCTTTACTGGATCAATGCGCTTTCCTCTTCGCTGACTCGACTGAATATTCATTCATAATACATGCACATACGGGACCAATGTGGTCAACATGCTGGGGGTGAAACAGGGAATGTACTGCAGATCCTCAAATCTACCAGATTTATATTTTCTTTAAAAGAAACTAAGTCTTTCTTCATGTTGATGCCTTGCACTTGCTGTCAGGTTGAAGGGTTAATCCACCAAAATAAAAAGCCAAAAAACATATTTCAAAAAACTGTAAAATGTAAATAAAAACAGAATGCAAAGATTTGCAAATCCTTTTTGACCTATATCCAATTGAATACAGTACAAAGACAAGATATTCACCATCCAAACTGATATTCTTAATTGTTTTTTTGTGAATATACATTTAATCTGAATTTGATGCCCACAACACGTTCCAAAAATGTGAGGAAAGGGGCATGTTTTAGTGGCACCAGCTGACTGATTTATCACACCTGGGATGAATATGTCTGTGTCTATATGTGTTGCACTCATGTCAGTCGCACTGATGATAGTTAAGGACTGAAACGTTTGCTGCTGTTTTTACTCAATCTTTGCAATCTTTTTTGTTTTTTGGATTTTGGTACTTTTGTTTATGCACAGATGTCTTGAACAAATAGACTATTTTTGCATTAATCTCAGCCTGTGGACCTTTTTGTGGCTTTCTAGCCCAGTTACATTGGTGTGCAGGTATCTCCTCTGCTGTCCTTTCCTGTTTGTCTATTGTACTGACAGCCCAGGACAAAGTGTTTGTTGCCCCAAATAGGCGCAGTTTCACACCAGCCTTAAGCCTTTAAAGGGGCATGTTTACCACTGTGTGACATCACCTTTTCTTTTAACAACACTCAGTGTTTGAGAACTGAAGACACTAACTGTTGAAGTTTTTAAATTGAAATTCTTTCTTGCTTAATATAGCACTTCAGTTGCTCATTGTCCGGTTTTTGTTGTCACATTTTGAGCTTCATAATGCAGACAAGTGTTCCATAAGAGACAGGTCTGGACTGTTGACAGGTCAGTCTTGTACCTGCACTCTTTTACTATGAAGCCACACTGTTGGAACATGTGCAGAATGTTTCTCATTGTCTTGCTGGAATAAACAGGGACGTCCCTGAAAGAGATGTGGCCTGGATGGCAGCATATGTTGCTCCAAAACCTGTATGGACCTTTTAGCATTAATGAAGCCTTCACAGATGTGTGAGTTACCCATAATGCCATGGGCACTAACACTTCCATCCCATCACAAATGCTGGCTTTGAAGTTTGAGCTGGTAACAATCTGGGTGGTCTTTTTCCTCTTTAGCCCAGCGGACACAACGTCCATGATTTCCAAAAACAATTGAAATATGGACTTGTCAGACCACAAAACACTTTTCCACTTTGTGTCACTCCACCTCAGATGAGCTCGGGCCCAGAGAAGTGGGTGGTGTTTCTGGATGTTATTGATATGTGGGTTTCACTTTGGTAAAGTCTTGCATTTGTAGATGCAGTGACAAACTGTGTTTACTGATAATGGTTTACCAGTGTTCCTAAGTCAATGTAGCAATTATGTTTTAAATGCTGTGCCACCTGAGGGGTCACAGCCGTTCATAGGTCAGGAGAGCTACCACGTGCCTCTTGTCCATGAGTAGACCCACACCTCCTTTTGCAAGGTGATACGGCTGGTGGGTATAGTTGGACAGAAGAAAATAGTTCCAACATGAAACTGTTCACAACAAGGTCTGTGGATTATCTTGAGTAACTGGGTAATGATTTCTAGAGAGAGACATTGCTGTTGAGTTTTTTCAAATGTATTTTTTTGGTGCTTTGAATACCATAAGCTGAGCTGCATCATTATATTGGCGAGAAGGCAGACATCTCTACAGCTGATGTCTCCAACACTCAGCAATTCACACCAAAACAATGTAGAATGATGAGCAGCACAACACGTAAGAGGAAAAATACATATTTATGATTTTGGGGTGAACTTTCCCTTTAAGACCTTTTTAAAACTACTTCTGGTATTTTATTATTCTACTATTCTGCACTTGTGTAGTTTTCCAGTTTTGGTTTTTTACTCATCTAATTTCTCAAAAGCATCTTTGAGTATCTAAAAAGTGTTGTGTTAATTAAATGTATCCCTCCTCTCCCTTTCCCTTTTCTTCTTTTCACCATAATTATCCTTAACACTACAAGCACCACAAATCAATTCCATACTTTAGGACCAGATCTAAAGAGTCATTTTCATATAAATGACTGTCAGATTTTTTTTTCATCTCACCGCAGCAAATTTCAAGAACTATTTTCTCATTTGAAAGTGGGTCCAATGATCGACTGCTCATTATCCACAGTAACAGGGACATTGTTTCTTGAAACAGATGTCGATTTCAAAAATGGAAATTTTCAACTCTGTGAGTGCAACAAATGAAAATCCATTCACCTCCATTGTGTTTGGGTGGAGGCAGAAGTCTCTCCTTACTAAAATCTTACTTTCACTTGGCTGATTTGAAGACTTACTCTGTGAACTCTTATACAGTCTATTGTACAATTAAAACAAAACCCACACTTGTCAATCAGACACAGAATCTCAGCCACAGGTTCATTCCTGTGTGTTACTGTCAGGGATCACCTGTCAATCAAACAGCGTAGGTGGTACGGTGAAGTTCTTGATGTTGAAGCTGTTAATGAAGTTTGACTTTCTATATGTGGTGCTGTTTTCTAGGATGTTTTATTGTTAATGATTGTGCATTTCTTCTATTTATTCCAAACATAACACAAAAAGCATTACTTCACTAGACAGAAGATGCTTTGAGCATAAATGGAAAAGCTTTCACGAACTGATTGTCATTTGAGGTTTGATGAGATCTTTTGACTAAATGGATATTTTTTGGTCTTGCAAACTTATATACATTTTACAACAAACAGTCTCATCTATTATGCAACAGCCAGACAACATGAAACCTCTTCTTTTCCCACAAGAGACTGATCCTTAGTCTAATTCCACATGGTTCCCCTCTAACTCCACGGTGATAGGCCTTTGTAATTCAAAGCCTTGATAGAGATAAGAGAACAGCCTCCTGCTTCTCTCTTTGTTCGGGGGAGACACCAGCTTTATGGATTAAAACCTGTCGACAGTAACGGGATGTTGGTCCATGGACAGCTTTGATAGTGTCTACCCTCCTGCTATTGATTTCCTCCCCGCTGGCCATCACTCAGCCCGTCTGTAAGTGAGTTGTGAAACTCTTTGTGTCTCGCCCCTCTTTGTCGGTCTCCGGTCATTCGGAGAGCACTTGTGTGCGTCGATAGTGTTACAGAGGACATTAGGGGTGTTTGAGCGTGTGAGAGTGTGTATGTGTGTCAGAAAACGAAGAGAAAACAAAAATTAAATTATCGTTTTGAAAGGACTGTTTTGTGCCTAAGCTTTGTGCCCTGAGGAACAAGGGAAATAGTCAATGGGATCTTAGTGCAATTTGTTCTTGCAGTGCCATAATCTGTTTTAAAGGAATGCTCTCTCCTGCAAACGGCCAGTTGTATATCAATTACTCACTCTGTGTTACATTGAATTTGAAACTTTTTTTCTCTCGCATTCCTCAATGTGAAGAATCCAAAAACAGAAAAAGTTCTTGATGAACTGAAGTCATAGGGGTCCACATTTGACAACAACAAAACTATATCAAAACAAACTCTCGCACAACGTGTTTAGTCTAATTCTCATTTATCCACTCGAATGCTCAGTACTCCCCAAACATACAACCCTTTACAACAGGGAAAGAACTGGAGAGCAAAACTCAATATATGCTCTCTTGAAAGCCAGCCCCCCTTGACAAAAACAGTACTTTTACCTCGTTGAACGCAGGAGCAGCTGGCCTACCACTGCCTTGTTCAATTAGTTTGTTTATTATTGTGACTTTGATAAATCTGACCTAACCCTTTTAAAAATGTTCAAAGATCTCACAGAAATATGTGAAATGACCATAACCTCTTACCATGCATTACGTGCGGGTGCCACGTTACCTTATGTAGTTACATCGCATAGCATGTTGTTGTTACATAAGGTGCGAAAGTAGGAAAAGTTTAAAAAAACTCAACAGTGACTTTTATTTTCAAACAGGACATGAACAGTGGTCTCTCGGGTGAGAGTCCTGTATTTCTTTGACCCATTCACCACCCCACCCTCCAAAGAATTTGTGTCCACCATGAATAAAGATCCTTGATTGATTTTCTACTGGCCTTGTTTCGTGGTGCTGGCAAGTACTTCTAACACATTATACACAACCATCAGATAATGTGGTGTTAAGAGGTCGAGGTCATATCACAAATGTCTGTGAGACCAGGCTGCATTTAGTAAAGGACTACAAACGTATGCCTACAAAATTCATCTTTCACTGAAAATGTCTTTCTCATAAGGTATACCAACACATTCTCATCCTGGGTTGTCAAATACTCACGCTCTCAGGTAATCAAACACTGACGCCCCTTGGCATGTGATACCAATGCCAGAGGCATCTCCATTAGACTCACCCTTTAGCATTTGTATGTGACGCCCACCCTACGTGGACCCTTGTTCTCTATACTACATCAACGATTCTGAACATCAGATATTGACGCAGATGTGTCTACAGTAGAGTTACTTGAAATCCCGGTGCGTCTTATAGAGATGCCAAAGGGTTCTTTTGTGTCTGTATCACACCTCAAGGAGCTGGGATGAAGCGTCTCTATTTGGCAATCTGGGAGCGAGAGCAGCCTGGCTATCCTGTAGGTGGAAAGTACCTAACCCTGTCATGAGACAAAACTCTGGTATTGGATGATTCTGCAAAATCACTTATTATGCCCAGAGACAACATTTTTTTTTGTTACTGCCTAATGCGAAGAAATATAAATATCTGGGGGTCTTGTTCATGAGTGAGGGTAGAATAAAGCGTGAGATGGATCAGCAGTTTGGTGCGGGTCTGCAGTGATGTGGGTGCTATGCTGGACCGTTGTGGTAAGGAGGGAGCCGAGTCAGAGGGCAAGGCTTTCCATTTACTGATCCATCTACGTCTCAACGCTTACCTATTTGGGAAGTGACTGAAAGAGTGAGATCGTGAATACAAGCAGTCGAAATGAGTTTCCTCTGTGGGGTGGCTCAGTTCAGCCTTAGAGACAGGGTAAGGAGCACACACATGCGGAGGGAGCTGCTCCTTCACGTCGAAAGAGGTCGGGTGAGGTGGTTCAGACATCTGATTAGGATGCCTCCTGGGCGCCTCCCGATAGAGGTGTTACAGGCACGTCCCACTGGTAGGAGGCCCCAGGGTAGACCAAGAACATGCTGGAGGAATTGCATATCTTATCTGGCCTGGGAATGCCTTGGAGCCCCCCTGGAAAGCGTTGCTGTGAAGAGGGACGTCTGGGGTACTTTGCTTGGCTTGCTGCACCCACGACTTGGCCCCAGATAAGCAGATGAAAATGGATGAATGAATAGACAATATTTTTCAATATCCAGATCCAACATTTTTTAAATTATTTATTTCTACATTACTTGTGCACCATTACTTGTGCACAAGCAGCAGCCTCTCAGGCTAAAAAATGGAGCCAATGTGGAAAACAGAGTACAACCTCCATGTTAAAATGCCCATTTACAGCAGAAATGAACATGTTTATAGTCTTGTACAAAAAACGGTTCTAGCTGATTTTAACATTCATGTTAACTCTACAGGGGGTTGAATTTTTTTTCATAATCACCTGCTTACGTTTTAAGGACCAAAGTAATGCAAAAAACGGCAGGGCCGTTGATTAAGAGGCTATTTTTCAAAGGTGCTGTAGTCTATGAGTCAGATCCACCCCTATCTCCTCCACAGCTCCACCCTCTTGTCCAAATATGGTCACTTCTGGCTCCAAAAAAAACAAGATGGCTACAGCCAACATGACAATCTCCAGGCTTCAAAACAGCAGTCCACAAACCAGTGGGTTACATCATGGTAGCTGAATCCATTATTTATACAGTTTATCGCTACACATGGCAACTACAGTATGTTTAAAGTTAAGAAGAGATTGTGTTAAATGGTTAGGTCATGTTTGAAGTTGGACAATTAAGACACTTGCTTAAGGTTAAAGCAATATTGTGAGTATTAATTGTTGGACTGTGACAGGACACAAACTCTGGCATCCTTCCACACAGCCACCACCCAAACCTCCATATTTAGCTACATAAATGGCACATTACATCTTGCATTGATGCTGCATGTTGGCATTGGATGTTAATCGTTTGCTGTAGAATCATCCAATATGAATCGTTACTGGGTTGGAAAACGACATGCAGTAATAAGCAGTTACTAATATGCTAATAAGGTGGGTGGAACATGGATCAGATATGACTTTTTATTAAAAGGATAGTTTAGATTTTTTGGCTAGAGTTAGTTCCTTTTTGTTCTGGTTTTGACAGTGCTGATCCAGCTGGTTTCTAGGCTGTATCTGTCCTCAGGTCCTATTGGCTTCACTATTATCCATGCACTGATATCACAACACTCAGGAACTCATTCAATTGTATGCCAGAAAATCTAAAAAAACACTGTCTCCCTTGTGTTGACAATGCAGAGAGAAGAGTGACAGACTCTGATTTGGATAATGATCAGTTTTCATCACATATTAATCAAATCATTTTGACGCCTCATGAATTTCATTCACCTCTCTCAAGAGGCTAGAATGCAGTTTTCTCCAAACAGAGAATGATTTGCAAAAAAACAAATTAAGCTAACACAATACTTCCTGAATTACTCTGAAAATAACCACACTGGCTGTGCTAATGCATTAGTCTCTCCATGTGGCTTCATGATAAAATGCATTCTGTCAGGTGCTTCTTATTTCTTTTAGGTGAAAGGAAATCACCAAGGTGCTATTCTAGCTCATGTGCAAGTGGTCTGACATTTCAGAATTGCACTTATTATCATTAAATCATTCATATTTTATTGTGTGAAAAAATACTTTAAGTAGCCAGTGTGAAACATCTGTTTTCACTTTACGTACATTCACAAGGCTAAAACCACACTACAGCGTGTTGGAAGATATTGACTGTATTTTTTGGAAACCGTGCAACAGTAAGTGCACCCAAACTTAGGGCTCAAGGGCACTACCTTTTTCTGCAGCTTACACAACCTATTTTATCAACTCTTATTTATTCAGGGACATTTCACTTAGAGACAGACTCTCTTTTGCAGAACCTCCCTGTTCCATCTCACACAAACAGGAAGCGGCCCAGTGCAACTACAGTCTGATCCACTGAGCAGCAGATTCAAGGTCTTGTTAAAAGCTCAATAGCTTTTCATTTGCTTTACCCAGTTTAATGTGCAACCTTCAGGTGATGCCCGTTTCTCTAACCTTCAGGTCATCTTTGCAGCTGTGTTTGTCTTTTGTATCTCCAGCCACTATGTTAGCATGCCTAACTATATCATTCTGTTAAAATTCATTCTGGGTTAAAACTCTCATCAGACAGAGAGTCTGACTGAAATTGAAAGCTGTACCAGTATTGGACCTGACTAACCACCCATGCAGTGTTGCAAACAGTTTCACATAGAAATGGAGGGAGTACTTTAAAGTAGTCCTAATGACAAGCTGCTTAAGTTTGCATGCTAATTTGCCTAACTATGTCATCACCACATAACTATTTACTTAATATAAAAGGTTTTAGGAAGGTAAGGACTAGAATTACCACCTCCTGGTTGTATGTCACCACTATTTAGTCAAGTTGCACTTACAGTTTACACCCATGTGTGTCCAGACTCATGTAGCAATGACAGCAACAGTGCTTTCAATATTTTACTGCAAAGAAGCTACAAATTCTAAAACATGGCTTCAAAAACATCTCCAACCCAGCAGCTCAAAAGTTCTATACAATCAGTAAAATTTGAAGGTGGACACCCAAGACTAGTGTCACCAATTCAGTATCTGACCAAATGTCTCCCTCTGTGACTGACTGACTCTGTTGAGCAATAGCCACAAAAGAGTTTTAGCAGAAAATTATGACATTTCAGTGAAGCTGACCTTTGATCTTTTGGATTTAAAATGTCATCACTTCATCATTTTATCCTATTAAACATATTATGGCCAAAATTGTGTTTTGTGAGGTCACAGTGACTTTGACCTATGACCACCAAAATCTAATCAGGCCTTGAGTCCATGAAGATGTTTGTGCCAAATTTAAATAAATTCCATCAAGGTGGTCTTAAGATGTCATATTTACAAGAATGACACATATGCAAGGTCACAGTGATCTTGACCTTTAGCCACCAAAATCGAATAAGTCAGTCTTTAATTCCACAATGACATTTCTGCCAAATTTCAGGAAAGTGCCTCAAGGCGTATATCATGTTCACAAGAACGAGATGGATGTGAGGTCACAGTGACCTTGACCATTGAAGACCAGATTTACATCAGTTAATTTGAAGAAAGTTGTTCAAGTTGTTCTTGAGCTATGTGGTTCATGAGAATGGGACGGACTAACAGATGGACAACCTGGGCACGGCTGTCGCTGGCATAGAGGCATGAAAAAGGTTCAATTAAGCTGCTAGCCACAAATGTCACTTCAGCCAGCAAAAAAAATTGAGGACTCTGCTCTTGTTTATGTCTGTCTTTAATCAAGGACACACTATTTTTAAAAAAAACATGACTACAAATTTTAGTTTGTAAATGAGCTACTGTTATCACTGTAAACTGCAGGCCTGCAGTGCTACTTTGGAAAGCAGGCGTAGCAACATAAGCGGCGAGGTTTAGCACAACGTCAATTCAGCTGCACTAGATCACAAACATTTTCATTCAGAAAGAAGGTAGCGAGAGCATTAGACATCAGCCCTGTTTGATTCACTTCACCTTTATTTAAAAAGGAGGATATTTTTATTTTAGGGGACTAAAGGACAATTACAGTAATATACAATTAGTTAAGCAAATCACATGAAATTAGATGGGGGTTTTTTTTCATATTTTTTTAACAGTGAGCCCAACACTGAGTATGAGAAAAGTGGACATGTATATGCTGGATGGGTTGATGCATGTGTGGGGGCGATATGGTGTGAGAGTGCACAAACCACAGAAAACATGAGAGAGTGGAAGATGGCCTGAGGGAGGCTCAGGCAGACATGGGCCACACAATTCACTCATAATGCCATTATGAGGAAACTCGCAACTTTTAATGGCTTTTGCACTCGGCGAAAGGGGATGGAGAGGCGTCTGGTGCTTTAAAATGACTGTTCAGGGGGATTAACGCTATCAGGACTCAAAAAAGCAATTTTGTTGGAAAACATGTCTTTTCCAGAAAGGTGAAAACACATGCATTAAAAAGAGGCCTTCTCTACATAGTGGTGATAAATGACCTCATTATCAGACGTCGGCTAGGTGGAAAAGCTATGCGGAAGGCTATGTGGGATTAAGTGTAAAAACCAAAAAGGAAGAAAGATAAAGAAAGGGAGACAGTGAAGGAATGAGAAACAAGATGCAGGAAAGAGAAGCAACAACACAATTAGTTGTCCTTGGTATGCCTTCAGAGTTCAAGAAACATGAAAAGAAATGTCTCAAAGAAAGAAAAAAATGAAGTGACCTACAGTCAAAATTGACAATCTGATTGTAGGCCTGGCCAGCTATCCATCCATCCATCCATCCATCCATCCAGTCTGATACCCTTTAATTCCACACACTTTCATCTGTTCTCACATACGAGCCCTCTCTTTGGCACTCTCCATTGTTGTAAAGTGACACTGGCAGTCAACTGCCCTATACCACCCCGTACAAGATGGAAGTTGAGATGTATGAGGAGCATTTACCCATCAATCAGTGGTGAGAGGCCCCCGTGGCATGCAATAACACCAAGCCAGCGCTCTACACTCCAGACAATATACTGTATGGGCAACATGGTGAGTGATGGCAACATTGAGAGAGTGGCACTCGAGAAATGAGGGAAACAATACTGATCTGTCAAATCGAAACTCGCAAATAATTCTGTTTTCTGTCTTTTTATATTTTTTATCAGTTATTTAGGATGCTTTGAGTGAATTTGTCTGCTCTTACAGAACATAGAACCACAGGCACAAGGTGGAGAGATGTAGGGGTGCTCAGGGTGTTGCAGCGTCTCCAGCTGGCCAAGAGCAGAACATGACGGAAAGAACACTGAATCTTAAATAACATGTGATAAGAATTACGAGGCAAGTTATCCTAGTTATCCAAGCCATTTTATTCAACATTGCACATCATTTTGTTATTAAAAAAAAAACTAAAACTGCTAAGGAGCTTGCTAATGTTCAGCCCGTCACCTTAGCTAATGCTATTTGTTACTAATGGGACAGTAAGTTCATACAATTTGTTAAAAAGAGGTATTTGTACCACCAACTCCTGTGTCATTACTGTTAAACTTTTTATTGTGTCAGAGGAGGTTAAATAAATCCGATAGTTTACTTACACAGGTAATAAGCTAAAGTAGCTTAAATGCATCCTACAAACTCCTGCTCTTAATACCAGTTGGGTGAGACCAGCCCAGTTACCAGAATGAAATGTTGGCATTGTAACTTTCTTCAAACCACAGATATGTTACGTTTACATACATTTCACATGCATACTGTAATTCAGAGTACATGTATATGAGCTGAGATTCTCTCAAGAGGAGAAGGGGATGGTGCATGGCTTGACACCTTGGCGAGACAGCAGCCAAGCAGCAGACGGCAGCAGACACCAGTTCGCGACCAACAAAAGTGGGTGTTTTTTGCTGACAGTTCGGACATTTCTGGCAGTGTGTGTAGCAATAAAAAACATGCATTTCTGAAACAGCGTTTGGGACATTTGGCTGTGTTTGCAACAACAAAAAGTATTTTTTAACAGGAGTTCAGGACATGTCTGTTCATGTTTATAGTAACAGAAAGTGGGTATTTTTAACCAGAGTTTGGGACATGTTAGGCCACGTTTGTGGTGACAAAAAGTGGGTATTTTTTGACAAGATTTCATGACATTTCCAGCCATGTTTGTAGCGACAATAGCAGGTATTTCAGGAGGGCGTGGGGGGCGAGGTGCATGGCAAGACGCCTTAGCAAGATGGAAGCCAAGCAGCAGACAACAAGAGACAACATTTCATGACCAACAATAGCGATATTTTTTACCAACCGTTCTGACTTTTTCTGGCTGTGTTCGTAGCAATAAAAAGCAAGTATTTTTAATGAGAGTTTGGGACATGTCCGGCTGTGTTTGTAGCACCCAAAATTGGGTATTTTTTAATGAGGGTTCAGGACATATCTGGCCATGTTTGTAATGACAAACGTCAGTATTTTTTAACAAGAGCTTGTAACATGTCCAGCCCTGTGTGTAGCACCAAAAATTTGCTATTTTTAACAGTTCAGGATATGTCCAGTCATGTTCGTAGTGACAGAAGTGTGTTTTTTTTGTTGTTGTTTTTTTTTAATGAGAGTTCGGGACATGTCCAACCATGTTTGTGGCGACAAAAGCACGTAGTCAAAATATGATGTACCTAACCCTAAATTAAGTGATTTTTGTACCTGAAACTAACCAACCATTAACCACAGCATTGTCATATAATTAAAACTGAAAATTAAAACAGAAAGAAATAGAACTTTTAACATATCTGCTACATAAAACATACAAAGGCAAAATATCCCTTGTTTGCAGAAATGTACAATGCCAAAAATTTTTTCTGGCAATAGGGTAGGAAGGAAAATACTAATAATCATCTTTAACTCCCAATGACAATGAATGGTTCCAGCTCATTCACATTCATCGAACACTGATTCCATATTATATGCAAGCATTTGTTGTTGATGCCATTTAGTTGGCAGGGTAAAGTTAGTCTTTGGCACTTCCTTCCCAATCACATATGCACAAGTTGGGTTCTTAAAACTTCTTTTACATCAGACAAGCCATCCTTGTAACCTGAATTACACCACTCACATGCAAAATAATGGCATTTTGGGATGTTCCAACTTGTCTTGAAAAAAAATTTGAAAAAATTGAAATGCCTTGTTAAGATAAAAATAAAGCCTGGAGATAAGGGGAGTGCAAACAGAGTAAAATAATCTGAGGGTTCAAAGGGTTGAAACAAACCCTCCAGTAAGAAACATTTGCCAGCAGTCTTTGACCCAGCTCTATTTGCTGTGTAACCTTTTGCCTTGCTGGTGCAGGCTGCTGCGTTGCATCATGCTGCGCTATGCGATGTTTCAAATACAGGGGAGTTCAGCAAGGCAGGAAATAGTGGGCCTGTTTCGTTACAACAGACAGGCAAGATGTGAGGAAACAGTAATCAGTGCTCCTACTGTGGGTTTGTAGGCAATAAGGTGAACTCTCCAAAGGCGTATTTATTAGATCATGTATGAGGAAAATGTGAAACATGCGATGCGAAGTGAAAGAGCAGAAAAGATTCTGTTAAACATCAATATTTTCGTTACTTTTCAGGTTGATAGTCGGCGAGCCAAGAGGGAGTCGTCTCTCGGAGCAGAGCTGCTGGCAGAGCCGTGTCAATACATGGAGTTCTGATTGTACGAGTGTGCATTTGTTTGCCTGTGTGTTTGCTCCTCTCAGGATTCTTTGGCTGTCAATCAGGCTCTCCTGTTGTGGGTGGCCTTGTACGGCAAACACACACATACGCGCATCCACATGCACACACAAAGACCCACGTGGGTGTGCAGGCAGTAGCACAAAGACCTCGTCCTCTTGCAGGTCCAAGTGCATATGCTCTGCTAATTACTTTCCCATTTATACCTAATGCCACAAGGCTCCTTTCAGAGCTGCAGAATAAGAGTTGCACTGAATTGCACAGCCGCTGAACACGCATCCTCTC